>OY978221.1:16377390-17801211 GCA_963854785.1 Vaccinium vitis-idaea
CACTACTTCAATGTTTTCAAAACTCATTTTATTCCGATCTTTCCATATTTGCCAAATCGTGACGCAGAACAAAGTATTCCAAGGTATTATAGATCCTAGACTACTGGGTTTTTTCTTTTTGAGATTAGAGGAAATCCAGTCCTTAGTGGAGGTTATAAATCCATCTCTCATAGCCTGACCCGAGGGAAGAGTATCCCATAATCCAAAGACTTTGGGACTCTCCCTAAATAGATGACTCAGAGTTTCAGGGGAGTTATTACACCTAGGACAAAAGTCCGAAGGTGTAATTCCTCTCCTAGCACGAAGGAGATTAGGGGGAAGTTTTTTATGAAGTATAAGCCAAATAAAAGTTTTGAGTTTTTGAGGAAGTTTAAGCTTCCAAAACCATTGCCAACCACCCACATCACTATCCTTTCTATTTAAGAACTCATAGGCTGTTGCTGCCGAGCAAATCCCCTCAGAGGATGTCACCCAAGATGGGTGGTCCTCAGCATGGGAAAACATAGGCAGATTAATACCGAGAATATCATGCTTAGAGGACTCATCCACAATAGAGTTGATAGAGTCCAGATTCCAACAAACATTATCAATGTATCCGCAACCTTGGAGATATGTTGGGTGTGAATTCAGGATGTTTCTCTGCAAGTGGGTCATTCCCACACCACCAGTCATTCCATAGGTCCACATTTTTGCCATCTCCTATGGTCCATTTAATGCCTTTTTTGAAACCATCCCGAATATGCATTATGTTGCGCCAAGTGTGGGAGGCAGCCCTGTTGCGAGGCCAAGTGTGGATGGAATGTTTCTTTAGGTATTTATCCCTAAGGATATTAACCCATAAGCTGTCCTCTTTGTTGCAAATTTTCCATCCAAGCTTAGTAAGAAGGGCTAAATTTGAGTTTTAGCCTTTTTTTAACCCCAGACCACCCGAGTCCCTACTCTTACACACTTTGTGCCAATTGACAAGGTGTAACTTTCTCTTATGAGGGGTGTCACCCCAAAGAAAATCTCTATTGAAGCAATCAAGTTTGTCACAGACATTGGTGGGGAGGTTCATGGTCTGCATAGTGTAACTGGGTATGGTAAATGAAAAGGCCTGAATAAGGGTAGCTCTTCCGGCAAGCATAAGGGTGTTAGATTTCCACCCAGCGAGACGATTTTGAACTTTCTCTATAAGATGTTTGAAGTAGTCCTTATTGACTCTCTTGTGGATAAGAGGCACTCCAAGATATCTACCAAGATCATTCGTAAAAGCAATACCGCAAACACTACTTAAACTTAAGGCTTTCTTATGGGATATGTTGGGAGAAACAAAGAGTTTGGATTTAGAGAGGTTAATAGTTTGACCCGATAAAGCACAGAATTCATCTAGAACTTCCATAACAGCTTTGCAATTAGAAATTTTGGCTTGACTGAAAAGAATGAGATCGTCCGCAAAGAAGAGATGAGTTAATTCAAAGGAATTTCTCGAGGCTTTAATACCATTCCAATTACCTCCCATGCATTTTCTATCAATGAGAATGGAAAGCCTTTCCATGCATAACACAAACAAATACGGGGATAACGGGTCCCCTTGTCTAAGGCCACGCCCCGAGGAGAATTCTTCAAGGGCTTCTCCATTCCAAAGTATGGAAGTTTTAACGCTGGTAAAACAACTCATGATAAGGGCAGTCCAGGAGGGGTTGAAATTGAAAAAGATAAGAGTATCAAATAAAAATTTCCACGAAATTTTATCATAGGCTTTTTCAAATCAATTTTCATAACAAATCCTCCTTTCTTGCCCTTTTTGGATCTAAGAGTGTGAAGAATCTCCTGGGTGATAATGATATTATCGTTGGTGGATCTACCCGCGATAAAGCTACTTTGGAAAGGACCAACAATTTTACAAAGCATAGGTCTAAGTCTAGCAACCAGAATCTTAGTAATAATTTTGTAGCTCACATTGCAAAGACTTATGGGTTTGAACATTTTAATACTCTCAGGATTGTCCGTCTTAGGAAAAAAGGCAATGAGGGTCTTATTCACTTCCTCAGGTATAGAGTTGTTGGCAAAACAGTGTTTAACAAAACAACAAACATCATCACCAATGATATTCCAATACTTGTGAAAGAATATAGCTTGGAAGCCATCCAGCCCTGGGGCTTTATAGGCCGGGATACTCTTAACAATGTTCCAGATTTCAGCATTAGTAATGGGGCAGCATAGACTAGCATTATCCTCAGTAGATAGAGAATTATGAGAGTTAACAAAGAGACAAGTGCCAGGGGTATCATTTTGGTTGCGAAAAAGATCTTTAAAGTAATTTTGCACCAAGTCTTTTATCATGCCAGGATCTTGAATCCAAGTATTGCTATCATCTTTTAGCATGGAAATTTTGGACTTTCTTCGTTTAGTGATGGTAGATAAATGGAAATACCGCGTGTTCCTTTCTCCCATGACTATCCATTTAGACCTAGATTTTTGAAACCAAAGCATCGCCTCTTGAGCCAAAATATTATTATAATCCATGATGAGCTCTTTTTCTAAAATGAGTAAATTGTGGGAGGGGATGGTTAATTGCGACTCTTGGATTCCTTTGATTCTGGCAAGGAGCCATTTATTTTTCTGGAAAATATTGCAAAACACATTTTTGTTCCATTTTGAGGCGGCATGGGAGAAATTTACAAATTTATCCAGTACGTTTCTTCCATACCAATTGTTAGATACAAGGTCCTCAAAAGAGGGATCATGTGAGGCCCTACATTTTCTTTTCCTTATTAATATTTTCGTATTAAAATTTAGCTTTTATGGTCGGGCTAGTAAAATTATTTTGACGCTCACTACAAGTACATTTGGTGCTATCATAATTTTAGTGTGTATAACCTAGCATTTTTATTTCATTTTATTTATTATTTGGCCATTTATAATTGGCGTAGTGGTCGGGTCCTATTTAATTATTTTTACAGGTATTTTGAAAATGCAGTTTAAACTTATTAGATTATTGTGGAATATAATAGTATTAGGCTAATTAGATAAATACACCTAATTTAATCAATTAGTTACGTGATTCTAATATATCAATTAGCTAATATTTAGGGTGAGTGGTTTAGTGGGAAGTTTAAGTATTGCATATAAATATATCATTTATTAGTTAACTGCCTAGGGTTATTATATTTGAGAAAGAGAGAGCTTTGGGAGAAGAACTTTGAGAAGAGGGGAGCCGCAGCAGGAGTGCGAAGTGTCGAGGCGGTTGTCTTTCTCCTGTTCTCGTTAACATCGTTGTAAGTATTTGTCTGTTATTCTCCTTTGTTCGTTGCATTGCATCAGTACCATTAGGTACAAGATCTTGGCTTTGAGTGGAATATTTTGAGCAAATTGGTGGGCAACAACTTAACTTGTGTTGTGGAGTACTCGGAGAGAGAGAGAGAGAGAGAGAGAGAGAGAGAGAGCACGTGATGGTGTCTTGATCAAGTGGTCATGATCTCTCTCCCTTGCACTCTAATGGAGTTAATTAGTGGGATTAATATAATATTCATGGGCTATGAATGTCAAAAGGGGGTTTTCGGTGAGGTACTCTTCCATTGGGATATAAAATATGTATTGCATGGATGGGAAATTAAGGCCTTTCATTACTGTAGCTTGGTTTTGGAGTTTCGGGCGGCTAATGGTGGTTGATAATTTAGGATTAGGCACATTTTGGGTACGTAAATTAAATAGGACATTCCTAGAATTACATATTCGGTGTCGTAATGTTCAACTAGTTAGTTATTTGAGGTTCTTAATTTATTCTATACAGGTTAGTCTCTTTCTGCGTATTCAAGTCGCATCGCTTTTGGACCCAGGTGAGTGATTGAGTATGTTACGTACTTTCGAAATTTCCCGTGTTCCCTTAATTATTCGTTGAAAAAAAAAAGAATTAGAATTGTTTTTGAAAAGTCGAAATATTTCTATTTCGTTCTTTAAATTGGCACTCGATAAAAAGTACTCTTTTTGGTGAGAACTTTATGGATATTGTTGGGAACTTTTTATTATTGGAAGTCCAGGGAAATTATTCCTTGTATGGGTGACCCTGGCCATTAGGGAAGAGACCCGGGTTAGGCCGGTGCCCCTTTTGCTCAACGGCTGTCTTTTCGCCGGATCGACTTAGGGAAGAGTACCATGGTTTGCCAACATCTGGTGACTCTAAGTTCGATATTGGATCCAATTTTGAGATTATTATTTGTTGGCCATGGTACTATTTGGTTGTGGTTCCCCATTGTTATTGGATATCATTTGTGATCACCATTAAAATTTATTATTGTTTTATCTTATCGTGAGTGCCAAAATATGATGATATGGTAATTTAATTTTATCCATGTTTTAGAACTTTATTTATTATACATGCTTGTCATTCACTGAGCTTGTCAGCTGACGGATTTATTCCAACACCATTTTCAGGAAATCAAGTAGATAGGTGAGGACTCTGGGCGTCTTGGGGAACTACTGTATCGACCTCCGTAGGATATTGCATGCATTGTAACTTTTTTATTTAATTTATTTGCTTCCGCACATGGTTAAACCTTTTTGGTATAAGATTGGATTCATTTTATTATTGGTGATAATTTTTATCGATGGTTCATGGGATGGT
The DNA here is from genome assembly GCA_963854785.1 of Vaccinium vitis-idaea. Lineage (NCBI taxonomy): Eukaryota > Viridiplantae > Streptophyta > Magnoliopsida > Ericales > Ericaceae > Vaccinium > Vaccinium vitis-idaea. The sequence goes on from OY978221.1 coordinate 16,381,997, forward strand.
GTGCCCCATGCTTTGTTGAGACAATTTGGTTTAATTTTGTTTAATAATAAAGATGGTCATTTGGTGTACATGGATTATTTTATTTAGGCTTCGTGAGCCATCTGTCAGTTATGTGGTTCACGACCGGTCATTTCCCGTCTTGGGGCGTGACAATTGTGGTATCAGAGCTTAGGTTTCGACAAAATGTTTTTATTTATCAAAAAAAAAAAAAACAGTTACATAATATGCATTTAGTGGAGGTTTGAGTCCCCAGAGTCCTTTAGGCATTTGAGAGAACATTGGTTACTTCATTTGTATCGATATCTACATTGTATCAAGGCAAGCTTCAGCGACATAATTCCGGTAATATGTAATTTTCTTTGGATTCCATCTGGTATTGGTTGACAATCTAGGAAGAGAGATTTTATTCGTCGATGGAATTATCACATGTATTTTACCAAGTTCTTGGAGGTGAAATGTAGTTGGACTGTTAGTTGCTCTATAATGTTATCGAATCTAAGGACTTAGGATTTGAGGTATGAATATTTGAAGTGTGATTTAAGTATGTCAATAGGATGAATGCTTTACTATGTCGTGGATGTTGGGCTCAGTTACTTGGTTAAGATTGTACTATTAGGGCCAAGAGAAAAAAAAAAAAGTTTACTATTAGGATTTTCGGTAAATCGCAATTTCTCTTTATTTCTTGCTATAATTGTAATAGACATTCTGGTACATTTAATTACAAGAGTTAGTAACTGTGCATCATTAGAGGACATACTATGATACTACGTGGGTTGCCGATATTTATTAGGAGGATTAATAGTTGCGCGAATGGACATGATTCTAATGTTTCACGGTGGGCAGATGTTAGATATGAACTTTCAGATAGTCCCTATTAGTATGATATGGGAGTGGCTTCATTGTTTAAATTGGTGGATTGTTTTTGTGGTGATATTAGTTTGGATTTGAGGCTTGACGACAAATTGAGAGATTTTAGTTTTAGTAAGTTAGGATTCTGGGTAATGACCGTGCCGATGGCTATAGGTGTATTAATTTGGGAGCACTTGGCTTGTTTGGGGTTTATGAAAGTGAAATTTTAAGGTGCGTTTTGGTTATTAGCCAGCAAAGGAATGGAATGTTGTTGAATTTGAAATCTAGCATTGTGGTGGTTCAAATTTTTGGAAATAGAAAATTATTATACATAGACTTATGAGATGAGAAATATTGTTACTGTGAGGTTCACGTGAATATGCATTATCATTGATTTTGATCATTGGAGATTTCGGAAACATTTATTTCTCGCGTTATTTTTTTAAAACAGATGACTGTGCCATGATCATAGGATATGTGGCATGCAAGATTTTGTGGAGAAAATTTTTTATTGTTCAGTGCTTGGATTTAGGCCCTAAGTTGTTCAGTGAATTAAATGTTTTGGAGGTTGTCTTGAGTACTGATATTTTATGGATTATTCTAGGGGTCACTCTTGGATATATAAGCTTATATAACCCTACTGGAGTCTAGTAAGTGATAAGGGTCTCCATATCTAGATGATGATTAGCAATATTTTTATTTCTTTCGGTGGCTAAGTAGATTTAGATTTGTAGTTGGAAATTGACATATGTGATATTCTTTTTAATAACACCATTGGTATATAAGGAGATGAGTTGAGGGGATGGAGTAAATTTACTTGACTTCAAGAATAGTTTCCTTACTACTCTTTTTGTATGACACTGTTAGAGAATTAGATTTGAGAGGCTTCTGCAATACATTGAGTTCTAATTTGGAGTGATTAATTGTTTGTGGTAAGGAGAGTAGTAGATTGAGAGTTCACCTGAATTGTTTCAATGTTTTGTTGTGAAGCATGTGTACGTGATAAAAGAAGGGATCAAGTGTGTGATTTGTTGGGTAACTATACTTTTGAAGCTAAAATAAAATTTAATAGCTTTGAAGTTTAAGGAGTTCAAGGTGCAGTTCCTGTTTGCCTACCAAAGTGGATGATGATAATTCATTATTGTAGTCTACTCATTAGAGCTTGGGTTGCTTGCAAGCTAGATTTATTTTGGACCTGTTCTGGGGTTATGAATCTTGTTTACGATTTTGGGTCACTCCTCTTCTTTGGACTTTAGTGAGTTTCTTTTGGTGAAGTCTGCATATTTAGTGAGATTTTTGTGAGTGTACTATTGAAGCTTGGTCGTCAAAAGGGTAGAAGTATGTTAGATTGAGCTTTAAGTTTGAGATAACTAGTGCTACTTTGGAGAGTTCAATACCATGTGATAAGGAAAGATTCATTACTTTGGATAGTACACTCTATTTGATAAAGAAAGACATATCAAAATATAAGCAATGTATGTATGTGAAGTCTTTTGGATTGGTGACCTCGAGCCTTGTTCTAAACTTGATGATTGATAAGCATAGACTGTTAGGTGATTAGTTGTATGTTTTGTTTTAGCAATTTCTTTTAGATTACTGATTAAGTGTCAAAATTGAACAGTCCTACTTTAGTGGTTCTTAGAATTAAGAGGTATTTTGGTCCATTGTGGAATATTCAGATTTGAATTCCGTCAAATGATTGGTAGTGGCATAAGTGGAGGCATGTTGACGTTTAACTTACTTTAAGGATGAGCAATGTTGGGGAGACATATTAGGACTTCATAACTATTAGAGAGGAGTGATATAATTGGTCTATGCTGACTCCTTTGCATTGGTGGTTTGTAGCAAACTAAATATATTAGATTTATTTAGACGTATTTTAGGAGTATATTATAGTAGCAGTGTGGGCAAGACATGATAATTGAATGGTGAGAGGTCTTTTAGAACTTCTAGACAATTGATAACAATTTTTGGAGACCCAATTTGTTTTGAAATTCTGAGGCAACCGTATAGGTTTGTGAGATTGGATTTGAGCATGATGAATTTATTAGGGCATGTCAAAATTCTTAGGATGATTTTACGATTTATTTTTATACTTTTCAAAAAAAAAAAAACCTTTATTTATTAGGGTTTGCAGCGGATGATAAATATTTTAACTTTCCATATATTTACAACCTACTCAAAATTTTGGACCGAACATAACTTTTGTTTTCACAAAGGCAGTGATTGTAATATTTTCTATTACAATGAAAAGTTCTAACTAGGTTTTGAACCTTTCGAGGATGAAATTATTTTTTTTGTGAATGATTTGATACCCAGACTATTTTCAGTGGAATAATTAGGATTTTTCTTCAAAGGATCACAATGTAGGAAGTAATATATTCTAAAAAAAAAAAATTCTTTAGATTTATTTTTGTGTGAATCTTATTTAGAGAGAAAAAGTTATTGGTTTCCAAGCACAAAAATAAGTGGTATATATGGTAATTTTTTGTCACATGCTTCTGCACCGTAAATTGGATTGGTTTTGGAGTACTTCAAACACTATGGCAAACTTGTGATTATTATGTTGTCCTCATTTTATTCGGGCGGTTAATTCATGATTTGATTGATAAGGTTGATTGGTTCATCACTTCTATAGTTTTGACTTGAGTTTGTTTTGGACTTAAGGTGGCGATATGTATAGGTACTCAAACTAGAGGAGATGTTTTTGTGGAAAGTTGCAGTATGGGGACTAAAGTTCAAATAAGAGATGTGCTATTTCTAGAGGTCTGTATGGACAGGGCTATTCAGATTGGCAAAAAAAAAAAAAAAGTAATCGAGTCCTTGCTATATTGGGTTGTTTGAGGTTTTGGCTAAGATTGGTAAAGTGGCATATTTGGCACGGCGGCTTAGTTCAGTTAGAATTTGCGAGGATTTCCAGGTATCTATCATTGTAAAGGAAATACGTTTATGGTTCCTCCAATGTGATTTTGATTACCAAATTGTTTCATATTGATGAAAACTTATCCTCCATGACGAAAAGCCTATTGGGATTCTGGGTACAAAGGGAGAGGAGTAAAGGGTCATATGATTTGATTGGTTGGAGGATTCGGAAGCAATTATCTAGTCAAAGAAGTTACTTGTGAGCGTGAGGAAGAGATAGAGAAATACCCACATTTGTTTGCTTGAGGTTAGTATGCAATTTCGAGGACGAAATTTATTTTAAGGGGGGAAGGATGTGAGGCCCTACATTTTCTTTTCCTTTTTAATATTTTCGTATTAAAATTTAGCTTTTATGGTCGGGCTAGTAAAATTATTTTGGCGCTCACTACAAGTACATTTGGTGCTATCATAATTTTAGTGTGTATAACCTAGCATTTTTATTTCATTTTATTTATTATTTGGCCATTTATAATTGGCGTAGTGGTCGGGTCCTATTTAATTATTTTTACAGGTATTTTGAAAATGCAAGTTTAAACTTATTAGATTATTGTGGAATATAATAGTATTAGGCTAATTAGATAAATACACCTAATTTAATCAATTAGTTACGTGATTCTAATATATCAATTAGCTAATATTTAGGGTGAGTGGTTTAGTGGGAAGTTTAAGTATTGCATATAAATATATCATTTATTAGTTAACTGCCTAGGGTTATTATATTTGAGAAAGAGAGAGCTTTGGGAGAAGAACTTTGAGAAGAGGGGAGCCACAGCAGGAGTGCGAAGTGTCGAGGCGGTTGTCTTTCTCCTGTTCTCGTTAACATCATTGTAAGTATTTGTCTGTTATTCTCTTCTTTTGTTCGTTGCATTGCATCAATACCATTTGGTACAAGATCTTGGCTTTGAGTGGAATATTTTGAGCAAATTGGTGGGCAACAACTTAACTTGTGCTGTGGAGTACTCGGAGAGAGAGAGAGAGAGAGAGAGAGAGAGAGAGAGAGAGAGAGAGAGAGAGAGAGAGAGAGGAGAGAGAGAGAGAGAGAGAGAGAGAGAGAGAGAGCACGTGATGGTGTCTTGATCAAGTGGTCATGATCTCTCTCCCTTGCACTCTAATGGAGTTAATTAGTGGGATTAATATAATATTCATGGGCTATGAATGTCAAAAGGGGGTTTTCGGTGAGGTACTCTTCCATTGGGATATAAAATATGTATTGCATGGATGGGAAATTAAGGCCTTTCATTACTGAAGCTTGGTTTTGGAGTTTCGGGTGGCTAATGGTGGTTGATAATTTAGGATTAGGCACATTTTGGGTACGTAAATTAAATAGGACATTCCTAGAATTACATATTCGGTGTCGTAATGTTCAACTAGTTAGTTATTTGAGGTTCTTAATTTATTCTGTACAGGTTAGTCTCTTTTTGCGTATTCGAGTCGCATCGCTTTTGGACCCAGGTGAGTGATTAAGTATGTTACGTACTTTCGAAATTTCCCGTGTTCCCTTAATTATTCGTTGAAAAAAAAATAGAATTAGAATTGTATTTGAAAAGTTGAAATATTTCTATTTCGTTCTTTAAATTGGCACTCGATAAAAAGTACTCTTTTTGGTGAGAACTTTATGGATATTGTTGGGAACTTTTTATTATTGGAAGTCCAGGGAAATTATTCCTTGTATGGGTGACCCTGGCCATTAGGGAAGAGACCCGGGTTAGGCCGGTGCCCCTTTTGCTCAACGGCTGTCTTTTCGCCGGATCGACTTAGGGAAGAGTACCATGGTTTGCCAATACCTGGTGACTCTAAGTTCGATATTGGATCCAATTTTGAGATTATTATTTGTTGGCCATGGTACTATTTGGTTGTGGTTCCCCATTGTTATTGGATGTCATTTGTGATCACCATTAAAATTTATTATTGTTTTATCTTATCGTGAGTGCCAAAATATGATGATATGGTAATTTAATTTTATCCATGTTTTAGAACTTTATTTATTATACATGCTTGTCATTCACTGAGCTTGTCAGCTGACGGATTTATTCCAACACCATTTTCAGGAAATCAAGTAGATAGGTGAGGACTTTGGGTGTCTTGGGGAACTACTGTATCGACCTCCGTAGGATATTGCATGCATCGTAACTTTTTTATTTAATTTATTTGCTTCCGCACATGGTTAAACCTTTTTGGTAAAAGATTGGATTCATTTTATTATTGGTGATAATTTTTATCGATGGTTCATGGGATGGTGTGCCCCATGCTTTGTTGAGACAATTTGGTTTAATTTTGTTTTATTTAGGCTTCGTGAGCCATCTGTCAGTTATGTGGTTCACCGCCGGTCATTTCCCGTTTTGGGGCGTGACAGATCAAGCATCGAAGTAGCTTCAAAACGAAATGGTCTATTAAAGAGAAAATTACTAATGTATAGAAATCTGAAGGAGTAGTAGTTGCTTATGAATTGGCGAAACTTTTTTTTTGGTTGCGTCGTCGCTGTTTACGCAACGGACAAGCCAAAGATATCAACCCATTTTCAACCCAACTTAACCCATATAAATATGGGTTAGTACGGGTTCAACCCATATTAACCCATATTACAATATAAGCGGGTTGAGTTGGGTTATAAGTGGGTGGATTTGGATGGGTTCATGGGTTGGGTTCATAATTGCCACCTTTAGGTACACCTAACTTGCACCCCATGCACACCAAGTTGATGTGGCAAACAAGGAGAAGCCCAATGTGTGGCCCACCTGAAATGATGGGCTTCTCCTTATCTGTCACATCACCTTGGTGTGCATGTGGAGTGCAAGTTAGGTGCAGCATTTGGCACTCTTTAAAAAGTTAGTAGTTTTATAAGAGGGTGAACAGTGGTAGCTCTAGAAACTCTCGTGAGGGTGTTCAGAAATTCTACTATAGTCCGCTAGAAATCATTTTTTATATAATTGGGTGATCTGTGCTAGCTTGCGCGCACCTCGACCAATTCTAGACTCTATGTCTGCTCCGCCACATATAGACCGGGCAAAGTCAATACGCCATGAGAACCATGAGAGTGGCCCCAAGAATTTAAGAAGAGTCCTCTAGAAGTCATAATTGTACATAATATATATATATATATATATATATATATATATATATATATATTAATGCAACAATGCCACGAAAAAACAACAATTCCAAGTCAATACGGCTTCGCTTCAATGAGTTTTGGGGGTTGTTATCATCAAAAGTTTCAATAGGAGATGACTCTTGCACCATTCTTGATTTTTTTATCATAAACTTGTCCATGGTTCCAACTAACCAAACAAAAATTAAAAAATAATCAAAGCTATGAATGGCCTATATAATAATCCAAATCTATTGTGTCTATATAACCTATTTGCATATATATTAAAGTGTTTTGCAAAAAAAGATAGTGCATATATTAAATTATTGATCTGTACTTTATAATGTAATGAGTAATCACTTGAAATAAGTATAAATAGATTAAAGAGAGAGAGAGAGAGAGAGAGAGAGAGAGAGTTAAAAGTGTTCTTACCTCTTAGAACTAAATGTGTAGAGACAAAGAAACACCCAAATTCTCAAATATCCAATTTATACTATTCTCTAATACTCCTATCAAATAGTCCATAGTGAATTCCGTCATTGGGATGGGTGTTCAAACTTTTTGGGTAAGGTGTTCAAACATTTTAGGTAGAGTGTTCAAATATTTTGGTTAGGATGTTCACAATGACAAAAATTAAAAAATAAATAAATTTTTACATGTATTTCTAAAAAAAATATTTTTTTCAGGGTGTTCGGGTGACCACCCTTAGCTCTTCTTAGAGCTGCCTCTGAGGGTGAATAAGAGGTGGATATGTTATAAGGGATGATTAGTTAAAGAGGGAGATAAAATTATACTTGGTTTAGGTAGTAGTTGATATGGCTGGATAAAAGTTGATAATGTGAGAAATTACATTTTTACATCAAATTATTGCATTGTGAATAAAAAACAGTTTTAGGGGTAATTTGGTCTCGTAGGATGGGGGGCGTTGTTAGCTAAGACCATTGGAGGGGGACAAGCTCCTCTCCCCCTCCTTACAAACACCTTCTTCCTCCTGTATTCTTCCTTGTCGGTTTATGAGTAGGATATGTATATGATGGGGAAAAAGATATAATAAGAGGTGGATATATGGTTGGAAGGGGTATTATTTTAGAATGAGAGATTAAAAATTACTTGATTTGTTTTGTTGTTATAAAAGGGAGATATGATGTATTGGATAATGTAAAATTGTGTAAAATACTCTTTTTATCCCAAATAAAAAAAATTCATAAAAAGGAAAAGTGATGGGGCCAAAGCGTGCCACACACTCTCGCTCTCTCCCCCTCTTGCCAACACGCTTCTCTCTCTCTCTCTCTCTCTCTCTCTCTCTCTCTCTCTCTCTCTCTCTCTCTTTCTCCATCAATGCACGTGTCTCTCTTTTTCTCTAATGCGGTAGAGGGAGCAATTGATTCATGCACAATAAGTCTACGTACACACCAATTTGACACACTAAAGACACACCAATGGATGGGCCTCGCCACCAACTCACTAAAAAAAAAACTCAAAACTGATAAAAAAATACGCTTGGGGTTTTTCAATTTCGCAGGTTCTAATTCCCTCTTGGTTTTGAAATGCTGAAATTGAGAGAGAGAGAAAGAGAGAGAGAGAGAGAGCTCAACGGACCTTCAACAACGGGATCAATGAAAGGAGAAGCGAGTCAAAGCTACGGAAGGAAGGAGAGCGATAGATGGAGGCGGAAAGGTTAGGAAGAGGAGATCAAATAGGCAAGAGCAGGAGGGGGAGTCTTGCGAGAGGTGGTGGAAGGTGGAGGTGAAATAAAAATTGAAAAACAAAGAACTGAATGAAAAAAACTCACCGAAATTTTTGATTCTTTGTTTCTCCTAGTAATTGACCTGGTTGATTCTCTCAGTCAATAATAATAATTAAAAAAACAAAGCCCGATTCACCCCATCACTTCATTGTTATCTATTGGTCTCTCTCTTTAACTCCACCTCTCAAATACCTAAGAGCAAATCCAATGCAGTGCTATCCATGGTGCTATAGTCATAATATGAAACCAATTTTAGAACTAAGCAATCCAACGTAGTGTCAAATCCAGATGGAAAATAGCAAAGATGGATAGTTGGTGCTAAATATAGAACCAAAGATGGCTATAGCCATCCTTGACATCTCATCATCTAACTAAAAAAAGGGAGGGAAATGGACATCGGAACTTACCAGATTATTGCCGGAAATAATCGGAAAGTTGCCGAAAAATTAAATATGCCGGAATTGTTGCCATTACCGACGAAGACGAAGACGCCAGTGGTGGTTTTGATCGTTGCCATCAACCGTCGGAAAAGAAAACACGCCGGAAAAAGATAAACACGCCGATCAGAGGTTGGGTTTCATCGTTCTTTTCCTTGGGTTTGATCGGTTGTTGATGGTGAAAGAGAGTGTTTGTGAGATCGATAGATAGATAGATAGATAGATAGATAGATAGATAGAGAGAGAGAGAGAGAGAGAGAGAGAGAGAGAGAGAGAGAGAGAGAGAGAGAGAGAGTTTCGTGGGTGAATCAGCTGGGTTGGCCGGCCCTAGGTTCCCCCTTTTGGATTTACAGAGAACTGGAGAAGATAGAGAGAGACATGATTTGGAAGAAGAAAGGGTAAAGTGACTAAAGTAATGGGGAAATTATCCAGTGCAACAAAGTCAAAGCCCCATCAGTGTTCCAAACGGCTATATCAACGGCTAAATTAGCACCAACGGCTCTTTTTTGATTTTTTTTTCAACCCAACGGCTCTTTTGTTCCAAAATCAGTTTTTTTGTCCCACCTACTATAAATATGAATGCAAGGGTGCACCAAATTCTTACAACAATTTGCATCAATTTTGGTACCAAAATTATTCCACTCATTATGGCATCGTCAAGAGGAAAATCTTTCACTCCCGAGCAAGACGAAGCAATTTGTCGAGCTTATTTGTGCATTACTGAAGACCCGATTATTGGTAACTCCCAGCTGCGAAGTCAATTCTGGCACCGGGTGCTACAAGAGTATGAAGGAAAAACAAATGACGATCAACGATCTTGAATCAAGTATCAAATCTCGTTGGCAAATAATCCAGAAGTGTTGCAACACATTTCGTGGGTGTTTAAGAAGTGTTGATGCTCTACATCAAAGTGGAATGACACATCAAAATGAGGTAATAAATAAAATCTTCTTATTTCTTTTGAACTTGTACTAATAATAATTATTATTATTTCTTATTTCTTATTATTATTTAATAATAAAATCTTCTTATCCAATTTACAGTATGATATGACAAAGCAAGCGTACTTTGAAGATACTGAAAAATATTTCAGTGGTATGGATGGTTGTTGGGCCATCTTAGAACATGCTATTAAGTGGCAGGATATCACTCCTAGTGGGAGGAAAGCAAAAACTTCTGAAGCACCTCAAATTCCAGACAGGATGTCATTCCCTTTTTCCCCTGAAGAAACTCAAATTCCGAGCACTTATGAGTCTCTAGATGCAGAAACCACTCCTTCAAGTGGAGGTACTGTTAGTGTCCTCGCCAAGGAAGAGGCCTGGTGGAAAGAAACTAGCAATGGAAAAGAAAGCAAAAGGCAAGGTTCAAGAAGTTGAGAATACGAGACATATTAATTTGTTGGAGACACTCAACAAAACTATATCAGATAACCAAGCTAGGAGGATTGAATTGGAAGAAAGGAGAGTTGCATCTCTAGAAAGGCAGATAGTATGTGAGGAGAGGGAGACGGCGAGGAAGGAGAGAGAGACGGAGAGGAAGGATAGAGAGATGGAGGAAAGGATTATGCAGATGGACTTGTCTGTCATACAAGACCCGCAAATGAAGGCTTATTATGAGCATCGCAAAGCTGCAATCTTGGCAAAATGGGCCAGCTCAACTTCCACAACTTATTATAGTGATCTACCCGAATATTGATTATTGTAGTTGTTTTTTTCACTTAATGAAATGCATTTTATTTAACTAATGTCCACACCACGGGAAATGTATTACAACACTCAAACTAAAATTATTTAGCTAATTTCCACAACACGGGAAACGTATTACAATACAACACTCAAACTCAAATTATTTAGCTAATTTCCACAACACGGGAACGTACTAGTGCATTAAAAGTACAATTAATCTAAGCTCATGCTTCCTCACCTCTGCGGGCCCAGAGGTGTTCAATAAGATCATTGCAAAGCTGGTGATATGTCTCAGTAGATCGTATCTTCCTGTTTTTAGCAAGGAACTCAGCGAATGTGAATGTCTGCTCTCGTGAGACTCGAAGTGACCTCTCACGAAGTAGTTCAGCTGCTTCAACATCTTCTTCACCACGTTGGTACTCAATTATCATGTTATGCAAGATAACACATGTTTTCATGATGTAGTATAGATCTTCCTGGTCCCAAAAATGGGCTGGCCCTTTCACAATTGCAAAGCGTGCTTGTAGCACGCCAAATGCCCTTTCAACATCTTTGCGACGTGCCTCCTGCATTCGCGCAAAGTGAGCCTTCTTTCTATCACTGGGCTCTCTAATGGTTTGAACAATAGTCGCCCATTTTGGGTAGATACCGACAACAAGGTAGTATCCCATGTCGAAATGCCGGCCATTGATGACAAATTAGGCAGGAGGGGCACGACCGGAACGAAGTTGATCAAAGAGAGGAGACTAATCAAGCACATTGATATCGTTAAATGAACCAGGCATCCCAAAGAAAGCATGCCAAATCCACAAATCATGTGAGGCAACAGCTTCAAGTATGATGGGGGGCTTTTCAACGTGTCCAGTGTACATACCATGGTAAGCAGTTGGACATTTCTCCCATTGCCAAGGCATACAGTCCAAGCTGCCTAGCATCCCAGGGAATCCACGATCCTCAGCCACACGTAGGAGCCTTGCAATATCGGCATCATTTGGAGCCCTCAGGTACTCTGGTTCGAAGATCTCCACAACTCCTCTACAGAATCTCTTGAGTTATTCTATAGCAATACTTTTTTCGATTTTGACATACTCATCAACGCTATCAGCTGGCATCCCGTACGCAAGCATCCTCAGTGCTGCAGTCATCTTTTGGATACCAGATAGACCAGCAGCATCAACAGCGTCGGACTTTTGGACGAAATAATCATCGTGTTGCTGGAGTTTAGTCAAGATCCTCTCAAACAAGGGTTTAGCCATCCAAAATCGTTGGCAGAAAATTTTTTCTTTGAAAAGGGGATCTTCAAAAAAGTAATCCGAATGGATTCTTTCGTTGGCGGCAGCCCTATCACGATAGATGAAAGACCATCCACTGACAGAACCAACATAGCCCCTTTGTTGGTTATGCTGCATTTGCATTTGTTGATAGCTGCTCGCCATTACCATCTGCAACATTGCAACTTCATCTTCATCGGAGGAATCTCCATCGAAATCTCCCCGTAGTACCCTTTTGCTTAAGTTGCTCATGATATTAGTTTGGAAAGGAAATATGGGAAATATATTGCAGATGAGAATGGTGTAGCAAATATACTAGTTTAATTGTGTATTTACAGAAAAATTTGGGTAGAATGTTAGATGAAATAGTTAGGTGAGAAAATTAGGTGAGAAAGTTAGATGAGAAAGTTGGGTGAGAAAATATCTGGGTAGAATGGTGGTTGAAACAGTAGACTGAGTGGAGGGAAAAAAAACGTATTAAAAATAATTCGGAATGGGGGTTAAAAAACGGGGTTGAAAATAACGTACATAGTTGAATTGGGGTTGAAAGTGTAATTAAAAGTGAGATGATGGGAAAGTTAGTTAAATTTGAAACTGTTTGGTTCTAAAATAGAACCAAGCACTAGAGACTGGGTTCTATTTTAGCACCAAAAACCACTTTTTTGTGCCAAAATATAGCAATAGTTATAGCTATTTTGACAATTGCATTGGCTTTGCTCTAAGAGTCCAAGAATCGTGTTTTTAGAACTAGTATCTCTTTAGAACGAAATTGATTATCACAAGCTAATCCAAATGACTAATGTAATAACTTCATTGTATGTTAAACAAAGATCATTTCTGTGATCCCCCTTCTATTGGTTTTTTAGACTTTTTTAGTCGATATATGCGAATAAAATAACTTTGTTCGTAAAACGTGAAAGACGAAAAAACATAAGAATTCACTTTGAAACTGGGACTTTATTTCAATTGTGACTTGGATTTGGTAAGAACTCTCTCTCTATCTCTCTCTCTCGCTCTCTCGTTTTCAATTGAACCTCATCAAGACATCAACCCCAACCCAATTTTCGTAGCCTCTTATTCTTGAAACCCACAATTCTGAACAATCCTACAATTTTGAACCCTAATCTTCGTTTATTTGTCGAACCCTAAAATTAACTAATCTCTGCATTGAGATATGCCAACCCTCCTCATGCTATCAGGGTCATGCTATGATTTGTGAACTAAAAGCAGATTTAAGGCTCTGTTTGCTTTGATGTAAAATGTTTAACGACGTAAAATATTTTTCGTGTAAAATACTTTTGCTGAAAACAAACTTTTGTACTTTTATTTTTGGGTGTTTGGTTGGCACATGAAAATTATTTTTCAAGAAAATGATTCTCCCGTTGTTTTCCATGTATAGCCTTCACTCACAGAAATGGAGCAGAGGTTGGATAACTCGGAAATGAGGCTTTTTGTTGGGGTGCCGGTAAAATGACTTACGGGATTATTCCGCGTAAGTGTTTTCACCTGCTTGAGGTAAATCATTTTCCCAAAAAAATGTTTTACGAACCTATTCCGCAACCAAATTACAAAAATTAGGTAAAATATTTTTGGAGAAAATATTTTACGGTCAAATAAACGGAGCCTAAATATAAAATTTGGGGATTTGGTCCAAAGCTAACAAAACCGTCTAAAGTTTAAACCTTAAAACCAACCCAACTGACTTGATGACGGAGGGGATGTTCCGCTAAGGGTGTATTCTAACAAACTGGTTTTTCATTATTTTTTATGTAATGTATTGTGAGAGAATGAATTGTCTCAATTTATAAAAAAATACTGTTATTTTTTTAATGAAACACCCCCTGATTCGGTATTAGTTACAATATCCTAAAACCGAAGTTTCCGGATTGATTTTCCAAATGGAATAAACCGAGCCAACTTGAACCGATTCACCCCTAACAGGATTAGTACAGAGATTAATAAAAAGAGAGCTTTTTCGAGAAGGACATAGTATAGGGGTTATTAATGGAATAAGGACATCAACTTTTCTAATAATGCCAACAGGACATTTGGCCAATAGGTGACAAAAATACTCTGCAAGGGCCTTGTTTGGCTAACACAAATAATGAAATTTTCAAATTTTTTTTCCATATCTGATGGAGTAGATAATGTTATCTGTTGACCCTCCGGGAAGGGCCTTGTTTGGCTAACACAGAAAATGAATTTTTCATTTTTTTTCATATCTGGTTGCGCAGATAACCTCATCTGTTGACCCTTCAGGAAGGGCCTTGTTTGGCCAACACAGACAATGAATTTTTTTTTATTTTTTTTCATATCTGGTTGCGCAGATAACCTTATCTGTTAATACAAAACATGTCCTTTTTTGTATTTTTTTTCGATTAGCACATATATCGTTATCTGCTGATTTTTTCTAATATACAAAAAATTGATGGCATACATACCCTTATATATTGATTTTTTAAGAAAATATATAGGTAATTGATTAGCATAAATACACTTATTAGTTGTTTTTCATATTTAACCACTTCAATTCAATATTTAAGTAAAGAATAATGCTAAAATACCCTTATAAATGTACTAGAGTGCTTTTTTTTTTTTTCCTCTCTTTCTTTTCTTTTGAAAAAAAAAAATCCTTCGAGAGGCTAAGAGGTAAGTTGAGAATTTGCGAGTTGCAGGAGTATGAGGGTATTGTGCACTCTATTGGGCTTAAGTATTAAGGCATCTTGACACAGTACTATAAAGCAAACATATATGGTAGTCTGTTGCAATTTAGCCTCTGTTGCATGCCAATAAAATCAACAGATTACCAAATATGTGTAAATCTGTACGTTGTATCATACCAACAAAAGCAGACATTTATGGTAATCTGTTATAATCTGGCCCACAGAAACAGATTACCAAATATGTGTAGATCTATATCATGCAAAAAATGCAGACATATATGGTAGTCTGTTGTAATCTGGCCTTCGTTTCATGCCATTTATAGTAATAGATTACCTAATCTGTGTAAATCTATACTTGTCTTTGTTCCATTTTTTCATTTTTTGCATTTGACTTTATTCTTTTTTTTTTATTTATTTATTTATTAGTTTTGCGTTAAACTTCCGTGACTTATCGATTCGTCCCAACTTGTGACATTTTGATTTCTTTCTTTTTTAAATTTGAATAAAGACAAATGAAAAGTCACTTAAGGTGGGTTTGGATAAAAAAAGATAAGTGACTTTTTAATTTGTCTTTGTTCCATTTTTTCCCGTACTTGTTACATTTGTAGTATATATTTTGGATTAATCATCTGTTTGAATGAGAAGAGTCTAAATTTTAAAAAAGTAAAAGACAATGTTTTTAAATAGCGGGTCTTGGGATACCTTTATCTGTTAAGGACACCGAACGTTACGTAATGGGTATTGGGTGTAATAGTTGTGAATTTGCTAAAATCATTAGCAACACTTTTAGATCTCAATGGTACACATTACTTTTTTCTCATTGACTTATTTTTTCGTAGTTTGGCCATTATTAAGACAACAAATAACCCATTTTTCAACGTCTTATATAAATTAAAATCGATGTTAAACAATTAAAAATGCACTGAAATGCATAATCTAACTAATGCAATGGTCTAATAATGAAATTTAAAAAAAAAAAAAAAAAGGTTTCTCTGATGCTGGTCCTTAAATGCCATCTGGCAATTACTAATCTAGAAGGAGTTCATGTCTTGTTACATGAACACTTGTCTTTGCATGCACTATATGCCTCAGTACCACTTATTCATTCAATTCCTAGAGTTCATAATCCCACTGTCTGAATTCATGAAACGAAGCTATGTTTGGACAAAGCATAACCAACAACATATCATGATGGGGAGCCTGGGCAGAGTAGAAAAGTGTCGGGATGGTGTTTTTTTTTTTTACACAACAGTGCATAGAGGAGAAAGAGTTCTTTAAGGGTATTTTTGTCTAGTGTTATCCTTAAGCCTTTAAAAATTTCCCATCAATGTATTAAAGACATTAAAATAAGTTAAATTGAGCTAAAAACCTTTAAAGCCTCAAATTTGGCCCCTAGGCCAATTCTCCGTAATAAGAAATCAAGATCAAACCAACCAGCCCTCTTTCTTCTCTCTCCCTGCGCCCCTGTATTTTGATACAGGTCGAGAGTTGTCTGGAAGAAGTTTCTTGCTGTTTCTCTCTCCACTCTCATCATCCATGGCGTCATAGACAACAAAAACACTAACCAATTCTTTCTCTCTCTCTAGAAGACGCCCCACGCCCTGTATCAAAATGTCAAAACGATGACGCGTTCTTCCAATTGAATAGGCCTCTTCCTCTCTCACAGTCAATGGCGCCTCAATAAAAATCAAAGCCCAACCCAATTCTCTCTCTCTCTCTCTCTAAACATGCCGAGCGTAACGGTGAAGCTTTACAGCGTCCTCTTCAAGTTCCTCCTAAAACGCCGTTTAGAAACCCTAACCCAATCCTCTCTCCTCTACGCCAACCCCATCCACCCCTTCGGCGTCACCTCCCGCCCTGATGACGTTATCGCACCCGCTAACCCCACCTTCTCCGCCGCTGACGGCGTCGCCACCAAGGACATCCACATCGACCCCCTCACCTCCCTCTCCATCCGAATCTTCCTCCCAAACACCGCCCCAAATTCTAAAGTTTCCAAGACTTCCGGTTATGCCCCTGCCATTGACGGGCTCAGCCGTAGTAACTACCGCAAGCTCCCGATTGTTGTGCAGTTTCACGGCGGGGGGTTTGTGAGCGGGAGCAATGACGCGGTGGGTAACGACTTGTTTTGCAGGCGGATGGCGAGGTTGTTGGATGCGGTTGTGGTGGCGGTTGGGTATAGGCTTGCTCCGGAGAATCGGTATCCGGCCGCGTTTGAGGATGGGGTGACGGTGTTGAGTTGGTTGGGGAAGCAGGCGAATTTGGCTGATTGTATTGTTCGTGGTGGGGATTTTAGGAGGTTGGGTGTTCGCCGGGGGCAGCAGATTGTTGATGGGTTTGGAGCGGCAATGGTGGAGCCTTGGTTGGCTGCTCATGGGGATCCGTCTAGGTAAATTCTTCCGAGTTCTCCAGTCCTTTTTGGTTGGTTGAATTTGTCATGATTCAGTTTCATACCCTGCCAAATATTTGGTTCTGCTTCAACATTTCCTTCGTTGCATAACCATCATGACTGTACGCTGAATTGATTTAACTCATAGACGAACGGGTATTTTATTCCTGTGGCAACAATGGAGTTGAGTTTTAGTTTGTGAATTAAGCCTCTCAATGATGTCTAGCATGGGGGTTGCTGGTCAGTTTGGGGTTAAGGCAACGACTTGGGGCATGGCCAGCTCCCATATTGAACAGGCAGGGTGTACAAGGCATGGGATCAAATTCACTGTAGTGGTGCCCTCGCCCTGGCTTCTTATTTTACAGTGCGGACATTGTCAAAATATCATACGTGATACGTGTGGGCCATCTAACAGTATGCATAATACCTCTGGAAATGTCCATGGCATCAAATTGGTTATTGGTCCCATAGTATGTTTATGTGGGAGAGTCTGAAGATATGGAAACTTTACAAGGCCTGAGAAATTGAGCCATAGGACCTGGGATTAAATTTGAATTGTTAGTGCTGGTGAGAGTGCATATTCGTAACATGAAAAAGTATCGGGTGGTCTTGGGGCACGCCATGTGGTGCCCCAACCCCCTTCTCCACCTCACAATCACGTAGAGGGGGTTAGGGTCAATGTGGCCTTGCTCCTAGACCACTGAATAATAATCTTAACTCATTGTTACATTGATTGGATTTCACACGTGTTGCCGTGCTACTTATCATGAGGTATAAGCAGCTTCAGTGTGTGTCCGCTGTATCACGTTTCCGAGTTCAGATTAGGTGCGATGAACCTAAATACCTGAATGCGTTTATAGATTTTCTTGATGTTTCTTGGCTAATCTGCCATTGTTCCAGAAGTGTTGCAGGAAAACACTCTTTTATGTGTTTTTTTCTTAATGTGTTCTCGATAGGGAAAACAGCCAAACAGGTTTCAAAATACTCTTCTATAACTTCAATAAATGATCTAAAAAGAAGCATGTAACACTCTTAAAATAAGCATGTAAAATTGGCTAATAGTACTATAAAATCTTTGTAACTTAGTATGTTGTAAATTTCTTTTCATTTCATATCTATGTTTTTCCTTTGGAATGTTGGAATTAATCTTTGTTAACTTAGTATAGTACTGATAGTTTCCCATGTTTATAAACAGAGGTCTTGGCAATGCCAGCCATACGATACTAATAAAAACTTAGTAGCAGCTCATATTTTCTTTGTAAAAGCACAATTTTTCCATTTGGGATATCATGATTATGACTAAGATTAATTAAATCGTGTGTCATTTAATAGGTGTGTCCTCCTTGGAGTGAGCTGTGGTGCTAATATTGCAGACTATGTTGCCCAAAAAGCAGTGGAAGCAGGCAAGCTTTTAGACCCTGTAAGGGTAGTGGCACAAGTGCTAATGTACCCTTTCTTCATAGGGAGGATTCCCACACGGTCAGAGATCAGATTGTCAAACTCCTACTTTTATGACAAAGCCATGAGCATCCTCGCTTGGAAACTCTTCCTCCCTGAGGAAGAATTTGACCTAGATCACCCTGCCGCCAACCCCCTCCTCCCAAAAAGACGACAAATGCCCTTGAAATACATGCCTCCTACCCTAACAGTTGTGGCTGAACACGATTGGATGCGCGACAGGGCTATTGCATACTCTGAGGAACTTCGGAAAGTTAACGTGGATGCACCTCTTCTTGATTATAAGGACACTGTACACGAGTTTGCTACCCTTGATGTGCTCCTCAAGACCCCCCAAGCCCAAGCGTGTGCAGAAGATATCGCTATATGGGTTAAGAAGTATATATCTCTCAGAGGCCATGAGTTTTCTTATTGACGACTTTGATAATGGCGGTACAATAAGGTGGTCGCCGTATAATACAGCTTAAGGTCACAACATTTTTGCCCCGTGCACTCTTCTTGTAAGATATGCATGTATAATATTAGATCAGGA
The DNA here is from genome assembly GCA_963854785.1 of Vaccinium vitis-idaea. Lineage (NCBI taxonomy): Eukaryota > Viridiplantae > Streptophyta > Magnoliopsida > Ericales > Ericaceae > Vaccinium > Vaccinium vitis-idaea. The sequence goes on from OY978221.1 coordinate 16,401,038, forward strand.
CTCTTACAACCAATTTTTTTTTTTTTTTTTATATATTTTTTGCTGGTTTCGGTTAGGAGGCACATTCATTCATTCATTCATCCATGTTCTTGTTCTCTGAGTACAGGAGGCCATTGAATTGAAATGTAAACTTTTTATCACCCGCAACCCATGCCTCCCCGGCCCCAACGTTGTGATTCTTCGTAAATTTGATGGAGGAATGCCTGCAGTTGTGTTACTGATTTGCTATTCCTATATTTCCTCAAATTATCGGATGGTGCTGATCAATTCCTTCCATTTATTACGGGCCGGTACAAAAAATAAATATTTATTACCACTAAATGAGGGCCGGACCATTTAAGCTTATGGGATCCTACATGAAATAGTAGTGAAAACTGTTTGGACACACAAACATTAAATTATAACTCGTCATGCTCACAATCGTAATTTCATAAACGACCATTGTTGTATATTTTGACTGGTTAAAGCTCAATATCTTTTGTTTTTTTTTTGGCACATACTTTTTGTTTGTAATTTTTTTTTTTTTTGGGTACATACTTCAACTGCAATGAGCTTGTGGTTCTTGGGCTACATGTATTATGTCCAGATAGGACTTGGTAATTCCAAAATTTTTGGTCTGGTATGTTTCTGCTTTTTCTAATATTTTGTTTAGATTTTTGTTGAAAATGTGAACCGAAGTTGAAAAAAGTTCAAATAAGGCGACACCACAGACACAAAAATTTAAGCAGCTTTGTATTTTTTTCATGTTCAGTGAACTTTTTTTTTGGCTTTTGATCATAATTTTTTACTCCCTCCGTCTCTTTTTAAATGTCCCCTTAGAGAAACATGTATTTTCTTGGACGTGAAAAAATGTATCTACAATAAAATTTTTTTGCACAAAATTAAAGTGCTCAATCAGAAATTCAATTAGGTGTAAATATTTTTTTTTATATAAATTATACAGAAAAATATATATGTTTTGGGGATTTAAAAATGCATGTATTTCTATATTAGACACTTAAAAAGGGATGGAGGGAGTACTTTTTATGTTCATCTCGTCGAGACGAATGATTAATCTAAAAAATAAAAGGTAAATCTAACAAAAATTCAGGAAAGACGAAAAAAAAGTAACAAAAAATAATGCCAAAAATTGGGGGAAAACTCAAAATGAGTAAAACACGTTTTGTGTAAAAATTTGGAGGGAACTCAAATTTTTTACCAGAAAACATGCTATGTTAGTCAAATGGGAGTCGCATAACATTCATGCACCGAATAGAGCGGAATGGGTCACAAATCACAATTAGTATATAATTATCTTTATATACTAATTAGGCTAAGTTTTTCAAAAGATTTTAGCAACACAGTTGCTAAAATCAACCATAATTTTAGCACCAGTTGCTAAAATCATTTGAAAAACTCAGTTCTAAAAATACAATTTTGAAGGAACCTTTCTTTATAAATTTTGCTAACGAAATCGTAAATATATAACAGTTGGGAGGTGTGTGGGTCTCCAGACTTGGAACGTATTCGCCCCGGATAACAATCAGATATCTATATCAATTTGGATGTGAGTCATAATCCGATCTTGTCATAAAAAATCAACATAGAACTGGAAAGAGTCCAATAGGATAATGATTGATGTTTATTTTAGTTGTACCCTCTACCTCTTTTTAAATGTGTAGTTTCGTAAATTTAATCTATTATAGAGGCATTATCGTTACATTATTCACATCAATTTTTACGTCCATTTTACATATTTCACATCAACTTTCTAAAATTATCTTTCACTTTTACTCATTAACTCTATTACTAACTAACTTTTCAAAAGGGCAAAATAATAATTGTACAAATTTTTACTCATTAATTTTTCAAAACACACACTTATTAAGACATACGAAAATGAAATAGTCGAATGTATATAAAAAAGGACGGAGGGAGTATATGTTTTCGTGATGTGGTGGTTAACCGTGTGTAATAATTAGAGGGAAATGATTTTCACACCCCCCATTTTACAATCCACACTCCCCTTTTGTTTTTATCTTACGTGAATTTACAATTTACCCTTGGATGTATGAAAAAAGTATATTGAAAAATGGTAATATTGTAAATTCACGTAAGATAAAGACAAAAGGGGAGTGTGGATTGTAAAATGGGGGTGTGAAAATCATTTCCCTAATTAGATATCTATATGTGAGTCATAATCCAAGCTTGTCATGAACATAGAGCTGGGAAGAGCCCTATAGGATAATAACTGATGTTTATTTTAGTTGTATGTTTTCCTATGGTGGTTTGAGGTTAACCGTGTGTAATTTCCCCTCGAGAGGACCAAAAGTGGTCTCTAAAATTACTCGAAGTGAGCGTTGGCTTAGTTCCTGGGCCCCAAGCACCTGAGCATCAAGAAACTATCCGTTGTTTGTTTTACAAATTTTTTAATGAAAATAACAATCTTCCAACAAATATTTCGGAAGTAGGTGGCTTTTGCATCTTCTAATTCTTTTTTTTGTAAAGCTTCATAAATACTGCAAGATGATTGAAAATACACGATAGAAACATTAATGTTGTGCGCGGATTTTTGGACTTTGTTTTGTGTATTTTTTTGCTATAAAAAAGCGTTGAGTCATATATACTTGCTTTCAAATTCAAAGGTAACTTTGCTTTTGTAAAATTTGTCCCATCAGTCAGACCATCTAATTTGCATCAAGAAAGGAGATGGGTATAATTCAAGCTCTGAGTTAGAGATTTTGCCAAAATAGCACCATCGGCTAAATATGTGCAACAAAATTAATATTTTCTAAAATTTTATGCTATAATCGTTAGGGCAAGAATCACACGCAAGAAAGAAAACAAAGACAATCGAAAGAATAGTAAACACAGTATATGAATATATGTGGTTCCCACTTAAGCATTACACATAATTGTAATCCATGGGATGCTGGGATGTTCCATTTTAATGAAAGGAAAAATATCAAAATAACCCCTGACTTTTCACCAAAATCACACGGAGACCCTTGACCTTAATAAAATACTCCCTCCGTCCCTTTTTAAGTATTTGACTTTCTATTTTGGGTTGTCCCTAAATAAGTGTGTGGCTTGAAAAGTTAGTGAGTAAAAGTTTGTACAATTATCATTTTGCCCTTTTAAAAAGTTAGTGGGTAAAGAGTTAAGGGGTAAAAATAGAGGATAATTTTGGAAAGTAGAGATAAAAGTTGATGTGAAAAGTATAAAGTGGAGAAAAAAGTTGATGTGAAATATGTGAAATTATGCAAAGGTGAAACAAGTCCTAGAGGGGGGTGAATAGGATTATCAATTTAAAAATTCAATGTTACCACGTGATTCACATTCACCCCAATTCCATGGCTATATAATCAAATCAACAATTTCAATCCAAAGTAAATAAATTAATGAGACAAAACACACGATATACGTGGAAACTATTTAGGGTCTAAACACCCTAAGCATAAAACCCGGCCTAGTCCTACTCATGCATTCCATAAATCAAAAGGTTTACAAGAATTAACAAGACTAGGAATTACCCAACAAGTCCCTTGGGCCACCTAGCTCCAATTCTTGATGCAGTACCCCGTACTCCTCTTTGATTCCATGGACTCCACAAGCACACCCGTCTTGATCTCCGAGTCAACTCGGCACCAGTCCAACCAGCTCACGTAGAAACAAGGCAACACAGCGTGATGTATGAAAAAGATTTGATTTTTAGGAAAGTTTTTGAAAACTAAAATCAACCTAGAGTAGATCCATGAAGAGGAAGACTCTAGATTGAAGAAAGATGAGAAGAGCAAACTCAAATCATCAAGAACATCAAGTTCACAAAAGAGAGAAGGGATGGAGAAGAGATGAGACTTTTGTAGACACCCCAATTTTGAACCCGAGATACGCTCGTGCATTTCCAATGATGAAACGGACCAATCATGATTACCTGGAACTTGTGAAAATGACTTGAATTTGATCAAAACCAACCAAGCACCACCCAAACAATCAAAATGTGCCAAACCAACCCAAGCACTGCCAAATCAAGCTAAGCCAGCAAACTGCCATCCATAGCCTTGAGCGCTCAAGCCCATGGCTTTGAGCGCTGAAACCCCTGAGGAGCACCTTGAGCGCTCAAGCCCACGGCTTTGAGCGCTCAACTCCGGTCCAGTCAGCAACTTGCAGAGTATCTCATCATGAGATTTCCTGCATGGGAACGTCTGGGGTTGATCTTATACGATCTCTATGTGTACAATACACTCCACCAACTCCAAAAATACACCAGGAATACCCCTAAATACACAAACCCACTTCCTCTCTCTCCTCTCTTCTCTCCCACTCACTCTATAAAAGCCACCCACTACCCCTGGTTTTGAGGACGAATGCTCACACTCCTCACCTTCAGATTCCACCAGAAAAACCACTCTTCTCCCTCTCTCTCTACAAAACCACTCTTCCACCATTGAAACCACCTACAAAATCACTCATCAAACCCAGAAATTTGACCCTTGATTGTCGATCAACCACCTACATTGTTCAATTCGCCCAGATTATAAGCCAAAAACGTCCACAATCGTCATCACAAAGCCCAAAATCAAGTTCAAGTTACAATCATTTCCGAAAGGTAGCTAAACAAGTGATAAACACACTGTTTTGATCCTTCTGAGGAAGGCTAGTGAGTTCAAGCAAGTTCAATATACTTGCATTGAACTCACAGAGGTCTGAAAGTTGCTCAGAAACCATTTTCAAATTTGCAGTTACAACAGGTTTGAGCGCTCAAGCCTCTGGCCTTGAGCGCTCAAGCCCAGTTCTGAACAGGCCTCTGTTTTGCTAACTTCTGAGCTTTCTTTTGATTTTGATCATTATTTAAAAATTAATTTCGTTCATGTAACACTCGAAGCAGTTTATTTCCACACCAAAACTACATGCATGAATGTAAATTAACCGTTTTATGGTGATCAAAGATCAAAATCTACAAATTTCTTATATTCAACTGCAAAACAGTGGCTGTCAAACCTTTTGAAACTTCATTTTATGCCTTTGGTGATCCTGAGGAAGTTTTGAAATCTGTTTAAAGGTCAAAAATTGGAAAGCCGTGTAATGGCTTGAGCGCTCAAGGTCAGATCCTTGAGCGCTCAAGCTGTTCTAGCTTTATTTGCAATTTTCCAGCAACTCTGATGATGGATTATGATTTAATTCCTTGTTGGTGTGTATAAATCGTCAGTGCAGCGTTTGCAATCTGAATCCCTCTCTCTTGCAAAAATTAGTTTGAGCGCTCAATCCATGAGCCTTGAGCGCTCAAACTGGTTCTAAAGCAAGTATGTTTTAAGCATTTTCTGGTAATTTCTAAAGAGAGGTGATACTTGTGTGATGTTTCTGTGGTGGGTCGAAGTCTTAAAGTATCATCAAACGTTAAAAACCAGCAAGGAAAATGTGTGGGTGGAATGAGGGTTGAGCGCTCAAGTCATCACCCTTGAGCGCTCAATCCCCATTCTGGGATCCAGATTGCAAACAGTATGATAAGTCTCATGATCATAATTTCTTGAGTTATTGTACGATTTCTGTTGTAATTTACTTCTGTGAACATTTGTAGTTTCATGTTCATCATCCATGTAGATCGCGCGCACAAGCATCCACTGTAAAATCGCATCCCTCGTATATTTTGTTATTATGTGATTCCTGTCCCCGATTCCCCATTTATGTGAATAAATTAAAATTCCAAACATTTTTAAAATCCCACAAAATGTTGAGTAGAGACCGGTTCATGGACCGGGCGAGAGGGGTGCCGTAAAACCCTTCCCCTCTCGTAACCAAACCCCCGAATCCGAGAAATCTTTGGTTCTGTCGGGACTAGTAAAATCTTTTTCAATGGGCAACGAGTCATATTTTTTATCGGTTTCTCGGGTTCGGACCTCAAATCCGGGTGGCGACTCAAACAATCGCAATCTTTTTTGAGCAATCCAGGTGGGCCGTCCACAACTTTCTCTCTCTAAAAAGGGCTGATTTTCTCTCAAGTGGGTGTGTGAAAATGAAAGAAAAATGGCTTTTATAATGCCCATTTTCGTGCTCCCCAAGACAGCCACTCAAAACATGACATGTGACCACTTAAAGAGTTTGGCAGACAAGTGCAAACGCGCGCAGACGCTCCGACAGGATTTAAACGCGTGGCACAATCTCAACAGTTAAAGCCACAACCCTGCAGACGCGTGTAGACGCGTTCAGACGCAATAAGTTCAAAGTTAAATCCTAATGCCAAAATCATGGGATAACAAAACCCAAACAAGGCACTAATAAGCCAACATTATGCACATTAAAACATGTTATTTTGGATGGCCTAAATGCAAAAATGATATGCATGGATATACCTCAACGGATTGAGCTTCAAAACACTTGTCTTGGCTATGGCTTGATCATGAAGCTTGAAATCCTCAAATGATGCATCTAGACTCAACCCTAAGCACTCTAACTCCCAAACCCCAATAACAAAATTACATACTCCGAAAGACTTGACATAACCCGGAAAATGCCAACAAAACTAACAATATGTAATGATGATGTTTTTTTAATAAGTTGGATTTACGAAGTAACACATTTTAAAAGGGACGGAGGGAGTATCTCATAAACACATGTACTATCTAGAAACTTATCAATTTAACCCCCTACTGTCACTCTCCATCTAAAAACAAATGGAATGAGGGAGGTGGACTATATGTGGATTTATACATGGCATGCATTAAGGTTTCCCTTGATGAAAAATTTCAAAAGAACCCCTAACCTTTCACCAAAATCACATGAAGAACAAGCATAAGTGCATTTTCTTTTTCACTTTTTGGTGTTCCATTCAGCATTCCGTTAGATGTGACTACCATGCCATATCCTTGCACTTGTGATTGGTTGTGGTTTCTTTTCTCGATGTACGACCATTTGTCGAGTCTAATAATAATTTTTTTTGCCGATAAAAAAAAAAAGTGACCACAGACCTTTAAAGAAATGTCACATAAGCACCTACTGTAGGTCACCCATCCCAGGCTAGGTCCTCGGGTGAGCACGCTTAATTGCGAAGTTCCAATGAGTTTTGATGCCCTCACGACTTTAAAAGGGCTTGTGCAAGTCAAGGTATGATATATTCTCCTATATCACAGAACTGTGTTGCATCTAGGTGGGTCATGGGCTGTTACATTCTCCCCACCATATGATGCATTGTTATCATTGCATATTGGCCTAACAACCTTCCCCCGGGAGGTATACCACTTTGTTCCCTCTCTGGGATTCAAGAAGTGGCTCCTACCTCGTAGTCCGGGATTGTGCTCTGATACCAATTGTAACGTGTAAAAACTCATTATTTTCTTAAAGGATATTTCGATAATGAAATTGGGAATATTGTGTAATTGCAAATATGAGTTGAAGTGTGGGGGTTAATGTGAGAGGATTGTTAGATTTGTACTTGTTTGTAGCATTTTGTAGTTGAGGGGTGTGAGGTGTAGTTGAGACTATATAAGGCTTGTGGAGAGAGACAATTTCATTTCTTTCGCCCTTCCACCATAGTCGGCCCTCCCTCACTCTCTCTCCCTCACTTAATTTTTTCCCCCTCTCTCCAAAATCAACCACAAATTCATGAAATGTACATAGATCCACAATAGATCCTTCATACCCACGACATCTAGGCCTGGGAATCGTGTGCATAAGCTTGGGGGATGCCATTTTCGGTAGGTTTCAAGCATGGATAAGCTAGGGTTTTTCTTGGGGCTTGTGGGAGCTTCAAATCCTTGAGGTTCTTCTCTCCTTCTAAGTGTTTAATGTGTTGGTTAGTGCATAATTTCGAGTTGGATCGAACTCTTATGTTGTGTATCAAAGTTTGTAAAAAAATCTGCAGTTCACACTTTATTTATCTGCCTAAACCGTTTGGACGGGACTGCCCGAACATTCGAACAGGATTTCCAGAAACCTCTCGAAGTTAAAATCTTGAACTTGATCCCTCATTTGATCCCCATTCACACTAGTTCTTCTCATTGTTCGCTGTATAGCGTTATGCACCTTCTAAGCTTGGTTGAATCCCGCAAGCCATCGGTATATTTTTTGTACCCCTCAACTCTGAACGAGTAGTCTGTAGTCGGGACCATTCAATTTTTGTTCGCATAACTCCACCAAAGGCCACATGTAACCTTGTCACCCATTCCATTAGTTCTCAGACAAGGGTGACCGTAGGAGTTAAATTGATGAGTTTTTAAAATAGTGATGGTGTTTATGTGGCATTTCTTTAAGGACAGGGGTCTCCGTGTGATTCTGGTGCAAGGTTAGGGGTTATTTTGAATTTTTTTACAGAGGTAAACCCTAATGCATACCAGGTATACATCCATGTGTAGTCCACGTCACTTATTCCGTTTGTTTGTAGATGAAGGGTGATGGTAGGGGTTAAATTAATGTGTTTCTAGTAGTACATGTGTCTATGTGATATTTTGTTAAGGTCAGGGGTCTCTGTGTGATTTCGGTAAAAGATCAGAAGTTATTTTGATACTCCCTCCGTCCCAATTTCTTGGCCCATTTTGGGGAAATGGGGTTTTAAGGGGTGTGAAAACTTTGTATTAACTTTTCTATTTTGCCCCTAAATCCAGTCAATATTACTGTGCCTAAATTTGTGAGGCTAATTTATTATATGAAAGTCAAAACATATTCAATATGGATCTTGTTTGATAGATATCAATTAGTTTTATTATACAAAATTTTCAAAATCATAAAAACCGTTATAAAATAAAAGATAATAGACTAGCCAATTAAGATGAGAAAAGTACTTTTTAAGGGTAAAATTGGAAAGTGACCCAATTTTGATAGATGTTTTTAGAAGTGAGACAAATATTTTGGGACATCCCAAAATGGAAAGAAGGACCAAGAAATTGGGACGGAGGGAGTATTTTTCCTTAATGAAAGATGAAGTTGAGTTACAATAGAGTTGCCCCAGCTATTGTTTTTGTAGTTACAAGCAAGCCGTTGTACATGAGAACATCTCTATCAGATACCTTAAACATTATCTTCAAAACTGTACTTTACTACCACACCGTAAAAATTGAAGGGTCACTTTATGAGGTGGACTCCACTAGGTTCTTCAAACTTTAATATTTTATTGTTTTTATATATCTTTAATTTTATTGATCTAAATATAAAATTGTAATCTCTTACCTTAAGAAACATTTTGGCCACTCTACTTTCTTAGTCAATCACTTAGATTACAAGTCTTTTTTAATATGGTGACCTTGTTCGGTTGGGTTTCAAAACCCGGTCTCCATTTTAAAATCAGTGGAGCCCTCTGACCCGAAGTACATTTTCTCTCTCCTTCCCATTTTGAGAGACACTATCCTAGTGCACAAATTGTGTACAAATTAATGAGTCGGTGTCGGAGTTCCATACAAATGATCCAAGCCGATCATCAACTTTAAAATAATTTTTCGATTGGCCTACGAGGCAATCAGCTCAATCTAAAAACTATTATCTTTCAATTTTCATTCAAAATTTAGAATCTTGAAATGTGAAGAAAAGAAAAGGAGTTCCATACACAGAGAAAAAGAAAAGGAGTCCCCATCTTTCAATTTTCATTCAAAATAATAATATTTTTAAATTTTTCATGGTTGATGCCTCAATTATTTAAAAATTTAACGTTTAATGGATCTGCCGGAGATGCTCTAAAAGCCCTAAAAATGCAATATTTGCGTTATTTTATTTGCCTGAATGTTTGAACCACCTTAACTCCCATCAAGATGGGAATTCTGTTACCTCGGCATCACCCTCCAAATCAGAATCCACATATCCTTGTTACTTTAAGCCTGCCCTCATGAGGTATGAGATATTTTGCAACCGCTGAAATATCTCATAATCCACTCCACCTATAGAGGCACGTGGCTGAATTTAGTTATTTTCATTTAGTTTTCAATGTCGTTTTGTGCACTTATAGTGAATATTTTTTTATTGAGCCATGCAAATTTTGTGTATGTATTTATGTGTAAACACTTGTGTGCATATTTGACTGATCCGGTCAAGTTCTTTGTCAGGTGTGTTGGGACCCACATATAGAATAGGGATTTGTTGAATTCCTTTAAGTGGAGGGAATTGTAAAATAGGGGTGTACAAAAAACAACCAATCTACGCTAAATCGATTCCATCTGCACCGAACCATTCTGTTTGATTAGGTTATGCGATTCAGTGATCTAGTTATGGTTTTGTAAAAAAAAGAACCGGTAATTATAGTTCGGTTACTGATTCTCAATTTAAGAACAATAGTTAGAAGCGAACCGGACCGTATAATATATATTTTAATATATTTATACATGTACATATTTATGTATCTTGATTTGGTAAGTTAATATTTGTTTTTCCTAGTAAGGTATTCTTTTTTGTCTATTTAGAGTAAAAATCCCGGGCATCGCTGGAGTCCTTGTAAATGGGGCGAAGGAATCCGGAGTCTTCCTCTCAACTGCACACGGAATCTGGTGACAGGTGGTGTGCATTCGTTAGGGAAATTTTTCCTATTCTAAAATCGATTATTTTAGCGAACAGTGACCCGAGTGAACATTGGTTAGGGCTAGTCGCGGACGTTGGAGTTCCCACGGCTGTACTCTCCTTTAAAATCCATATTTAATTAATTTAGTTGGATAATTTAGTTAGTAAATCAACCTCATTAAACAAGGGGTGGCTACCTAAGAGCCAAGAAAACTGTGAACCCGTCATTTTTGAGTCCTGCACACTGGTTCGACTCTGGTACTTCCGGATATTATGCTCCATCGGTCGAGAGTCCTACGCTTGGGACGCGTCTTTATTTTAAATCACTCGGTCGGTCAAGCAGCTATGCCCAAGCACACACCACAAGCACAAAACAGTAAAATCAAGCAAGAAACAAGACACAATTTTACGTGGTTCGGCCAATCGGACCTACTTCCCTGGGGAGGGGGATTTCACTATAATCCGGAGATAACTCCGTGGTGATTACACACTCACTCTCAATCTCACAATAGTGCTTTCCTCACAGTTCTCTCGTGTATCTTTCTCTCTCACTCACTGCATCTCTCTCAATTTTGTTACGCACAATAAACAAGACAACGATTATTTAAAGAGTTACAACAAGAAACCCTAGTCTCCCTCCCTCCGGGCCTAAGCCCATCCGGCCCACACCGGGTGGAATCCCAACACTTTTGGTTGGCTTCTTGCCAACCTTTTGTTGGGGACAGGTGGCATATGATCATCAAGGAATGTGGGTGTCATTATTTGGGATGCTTGTTCCTTGTTGTGATGCCAGATTTTCTCGGGTCCTTTTAATCTAAGTAATTCCCGAGATTAATAAATTTCCTTTTTTCGTTGTTAAAAAAAAAAAACATTCATTGGGCAATTTGGAGACATGGTTGGAAATTGGGAACAAAGTCAATGGAACTTACAATTCAGAAGAAGCCCTCGTGATTGGGAGTTGGAACAATTGGAAATCCTTAAGCAACTATTGGGCTCAGTGCAGTTGGAGGAAAATAGAGATGACTGTTTGCAACGGAGATGGAGTAAGGATTTGAACTTTTCAGTTAAATCTGCTTACTCAAAATGGGAAGATAAAAAATTCACTGAAGATAAAGAATTATCTCTATTTGGAAGAACATTTGTCCACCCAAAGTAGAGTTCTTTGTTTGGTTGGCTGTGCAAAATTGCATAGCAGCTTAAATAGTTTTGGCTATTAGAGGAATCCTGAATAATAATACTAATAATAATAATAATAATAATAATAATAATAATAATAATAATAATAATAATAATAATAATAATAATAATAATAATAATAATAATAATGATGTAATTTGCCCCTTTTGCAACTCTGAAAATGAATCCCATGAGCACCTTCTAGTTCAGTGGCAGTACTTCACTTGGGAAATTTGGTCAGCAATCATCTCTTGGTGGGGAATGGTTTGGGTCAGTTCTCCTAATTTAATGAGCCTGTTTAGCTTGAAGTTAAAAAATCTGGAGAAGTGGTGCTGGATAGCAAGTTTTTATGCAGTTACTTGGACCATCTGGACTTCTAGAAGGAAATTATAAACTTGTCGAAGAGTAGAATGGCCTTCAGGATCAAAGGGAACTTTAATGTTTAAGAATTACTCTGTTGAGGATTTCAAGAGGTGCTTGGAAAGTATTAGGAAAGTCAAGATCTGATGCGAGGAAGCCTTAGTTATCCCTTGTGTGTGTGTGTGTGTGTGTGTGTGTGAACCTATTGTGGGTAGGTCTCTTATGGCTATGGGTGTGAGCATTTGTGTCTCACATATTTTTCTCTTTTATTTATTTATTTATTGTCTTGGGTCTTGTGGGGTTGTCTCTTTTTTGGTTTTTCTTTGCAGTCTTTTGATTGTCTCTAGGGGGTATCCTTTGTGTCTCTGGGGTGGTGTCTTGGTCCAGGTCATTGGTGGCTTCTTTGGTTTGGGTCTGGTGGGGTTTTCTTTTCTCTATGCTGGTTGAGTTTGGGGCGTTGTCCAATATCTATCTGGGATAGGTGTGTCTTGTTTGTGTTTGGGGTGTATCTATTGTTACCATTCTGGTAGTTCAATTGATACCTGTTTGTTCTTGTTGATCTCTGAAGGCCCAGGCATTGGGAATGCCCTTGCACATGCTTGGGTTATTTGTGCTATTAAAGACCCAGGTGTATGCTTGAACTTCATAGTTCATACCCCTGGTTGATTTCTGCTTGTTTGAAGCTGCTCTATTTTGTTGCTGCTACTCTGAATACTCTTGATACTATTATTTCCTGAAGGCCCAAGTGTATGCTCAGCTTTGGTGTATGCTTGGGTATTGTTATATATATCAATTGCTGCTACTGAATGCTTCTCTAAAGCATATTTAGGATGACTTGTGTAGGCCAAATACCTCTGCTGAGATTTGGCTGATGCTAGGATGTTCTCATCTTGCTGATGGGTGACCCCTGCTTATACTGCAGACCTATGTTTCCTTGAGGATCCAGGCATTGGCATCTTCCATGTTGATGTTGGGATGTTCTTATGCAGGGGTTATGCTATTGCCTTTTTGCTTGGCCCTTGCTTCCTATTACCATGATCTGCAACTAGCTTTCTCCTACTGCTGTGTTGTGTTGTTGCTGAGAAGCTGCTTTTTTACGGAGGTTTGCTGGTTTTAGTGCTACAATGTTAGAATATGCTGCCTATGATTTACCCCTTTGTTTTTTTTTTGGTAAAGGACAATATTATAGAAAATCAAGCATAAACAGTCTTGGGGTATTTGACCCCTAAAGAATCATCGGCCAATTGACGAGCCAGAAACAACAGAGGTTCCGCTAGAGAAACATAATTAAAATTACAAAAACTAAAGGAGTTCTTGGCAAGAATGTCCGCACTCCGGTTTGCTTCTCTCCGAACATGATGTAAACTAGTTTGGCACCTCCCTATCAGGGACCTGCAATCACAAATAATAGCATTGAGAGGGTGATAGTTTAACTGTTGATAACCAAATGAAGACACCACTTGGTATGCATCCATTTCCACTTCAAGACCCATTATATTCAGATCCTTTGCCAAATGTAAGCCATCTCTAAGAGCCCAAACCTCAGCTTCCATTGCTGAGGCGTAACCAATTTTACATTGAAACCCCTTAACCCAGTTACTGTGAAAGTCCCAAATAAGACCCCCCGGCAGTTGCAATACCCTCACTGCTTCTAGTTCCATCCACATTAAGTTTAAAGCCAGATGACGGAGGCGACCAACCAAACTAAGAAGTTTGGGTCGACAAACGTCGAGAGAACTCTGATTTCTGCCTAACCATCATCCATTCCAGAATTCTAGCAAGGCAATCCGGAACTGAAATGAGCGGGGAGTTTTCATTGCCAATAGAATTGAAAAATCTCTTGTTCCTGTTCAACCACAAACACCAACAGACCATAGGAAAGACAACCCTCCACAAATGTCCTGAAGAATGCAGCTGTTTCTTGTTACAATAGTGATGCACCCACTCGACCAAACTGATGGAATGATCAAAAAAGGATTGGTCAACTCCAAGCTCTTGCCAGAAGGACTGAGCTAGCGAGCAGAAACGGAGGACATGCATTGGGTTTTCAATCAAAGAAGGACAATGGGGACAAAAATGATCAGGAGTGATATGCCGGAGAAGAAGGAAATCCTTAGTGGCAATGCGATTTTGGAGGGCAAGCCAGAAGAAATGGGTGATACGGGGATGAGCTTCAATTTTCCAGACCCAAGACCAATTTGAAATGGGATCGGTAGAAACAGGATTTTTGGCTAAACCGTAGGCAACCTTTGGGCAAAAATTACCCGAGTTCGAGTTCCACACATAATCGCATTACCCCTTTGTTTCTACTGCTGCTGTGCTGTGTTCTGATTCTGAGGATGATGCTGAGGGTGCTGTTTTTTGACCAAGTTTTATTGGCTCTTGCTGTCAAATGCTCCTGCTGCTTACAAAGAGAAGGGGATCTTTTTGACTGAAGGGAGGTTTCATAAATTACCTCATAAGCTATCCATTGCTAATCATCTTTGGTTACCCCGGATACGTACCTTTGCTGCTGATTTCTTCTTCTTCTTTTTTTTTTTTTTATAGCTTGTATTCTTCATCATTTCGCTGAATAGTTACTTTTCTGTCTAAACTTTGCTTGGTACTTAGTTTTTGGCTTTTTTCTCCATGTACCCTTTGTCGAGTTTAATAAAATCTTGTTGCCGATAAAAAAAAAAAAGATATAAAATATTAGAATTAAATATATCACAAGGAAAAGTTTAAAAAAAAAAAAAATTACTCTCTCTTAGGGAAGGAGTGTTTTTATCTTTCTTTGTGTTTTAGTTGGTCTCTTGCCAACCTTGTCCTTTGGGTTCTGTGCGGCATTTGTGATGGCATTTTATTTTTCTTTATCTCTAATCTACAAAATGATAATGAGTACAACCAATATTTCCTATTCAAAAAATGTAAACTTTTATTCCCCTTGTCCAAATTTATTTGTCGTTTTGGGAGTTCGTGTCATTTTTCAATTGATTATATCTCATAATTTACATCGTTTTACGTGATTTTGAAAACATTGCCTTATTGTACTAATTGAGATCTATCAAACAAGATGCATGAATATAAAATTCATTATCGGTTTAAAACTATAACTAGTTTTTTATAGGGTTAGAATACAACGAGGGACCAAAAATTTGAAACTGAGGGAGTATTTGACTTTGGCCAATGGAGATTTATATCAATCCTTTCGTGTCAATCTAACTTTGAGATAATCTAGTTATTGTTGTAGAAAGTAGAAACTACTATTAGCACGTGAAACTGCATAAAATTCAACAAATTTTGACAATCCTAACAAAACTCCATATTCACTTGTCCATATCTTTAGATGCCATGATTATCAAGGCAAAGTATAGTTATCGGCAATCTTTTGATTATTCGTAGATAATCATTAATCACTACCATAACAAAATTCTGTACTTTTTATTTTATCTTTTTTGGTCACATGATACATATTAACGGGATTTGTGGGATAATTAGTGGGTTAACAATCAAAGAAGGTTCGATGTCTCTCCATAGACTCGAATCCCACACCTTCTCTTTAGAGCATCACTAGTGGTATACTCAAACACAAAAATACTCAAAGATGAGTATTTTAATACACAAAAGTGGCTCACAATGGTATTTGGATAAATACTCAACTTTTGGCATTTGGATACTCAAAACTACCAATCTTTCCCAATAACCAAACCTCAATAACCAAATTTTGGGAACCACACCGTATCAAAAGTAACAACATTCTCTCTCCATTTTTCAAATACTTAATTCAAAACTCAATTTTTTTTGCACTTTCTCCCAAAAATTGAAATTATCAATTTTTAATCTTTACCAAAATATGTTCAAGATTGATCTCATTTTAAACGTATTGTGAATATATTTTAAATGGTAATAATATTATAAAAAAATATATGTACAAATTTAAAGTTGTGCCCATTTTATGAATAAAAATAGAGTGAATAGTACTTTTTTGATTATGGACACAAATGAACCATTGTAGAAGGGTAGATACTCAAACTTATAAACCCATTAAATGAATACTCAAAATGTGATGTGACAATATTTGAGTATCCATAGTTGAGTATACCACTAGTGATTCTCTTAGAAGGCAAGTGATACAACCAGTTAAGTTATAAGCCATATCTTAGATGACATTTCTTGTCCATTTCTTTATAGAAGCTATGAATCCATCATTAGTCGCAGTCTTCTGATTATTCATTGAAAATCATTACCCATATCAAAATTTTATATTCAGTACTTGTCCATTTCTTAGATGCCATGATTATCAAGGCTAAGCATAGTTTTTTTTTTTTTTTGAACGGCGAAAAAGTAATATTTCATTAATGATAATAAAATATTACAAGAAGAACCCAAACAAAAAACATCATCGTAGTTAGCGAGAAGACAAACCAAAAAGATGTCCAAAACCTCACCCCCAATGCCATCCAACATCAATCTAGCTCTACAAACCAAATAGTAAGTTCCTCATGCGAACACCACAACATCTTCTGTTTACTTTGAAGCAATCTTTTGATTATTCGTTGATAATCATTGCCCATACAAAATTATATACTCAGTACCTGTCCAGTTCTTTAGATGTTATGATTATCAAGGCTATAGTTATTAGTCACAATTGTTTGAGTACTCAGTGATAAACATTCAGGACCGTTAGTTTTAAAACCATTATGTAAAGTTAGGTATCGTTTGTGATCTTTTTTGTCTTTTTGTCTAATGCCCAAAAAGCCCAAAAGTCATTTTATTCCCATACATTAACTAAAAATAAAAAGCCCAAATACCATAAACAACTTGGCTATTGCTTTAGCTTAAAAACAAAAAGGTTTTGAGAAATTTACAATGCCTAATTAGTATGTCGCGCCTGCGATTTCGACCGATGGTCTTAGAGAAGAACGAGGGGATTGGGTTGAGTGATCCAAGTTTTTTAAAATGCGACGTAATTTTGGAAAAGACAGGTTTTGCAGCTGTGATCTACGATGTTTTATAAAATAGTAACTTAGAGTTGCCACCTGGGATAGAGTTTAGTGGAAAAGCCATTAAAATTAGAGTTGCGCTATGGGTCAAAACCAAAGAGGGTGGAGGTGGAGATAAATATTCTGTTGAGGATTTCATTTACAGATTGCAAAGCGTACTTGATTCCATCTGATTTCTTGTTGGAGTTCAAGCATATCGGTTAAGTATTTTCTGGAGCTAAAATACTGAAGCTACTGTCAACACTGCTAGAATTGCTACAACAACTACAATTCCTAGCAAGGCTTCAATGTTCCTGATATGCTAGTTAGTCATTGCTTTAGCTCTCTTATGTATCTCTCACTTATGTACTTGTCTGTTGTAGCATCTGTTGGTTTAGTTGGTGGGCATGTCCTCTTGCTAAATCTGATACTTTTGTGTTTTGAGTAGGCATCTTGCTTGCTCTGTTTTGGTTTTGGGTGTGGGCATGTGATTCTCTATTGAGGGGGTGCCAACTTTGTTGGGATTCCCTCCCTAGTTTTGATGCCTTTTCATCCTCTCCTTGTTAATCTTTGTATCTCCTTCAAAGCTTAATATTATTTTTTGCTGTTCAAGAAAGAGTTTAATGGTGTTGGGCCACCCGCCTAATAAAGAATCAAGAAACCAAGCTCTCTAGAGAGAGAGAGAGAGAAGTAAACAATTCGTGATTTTCTCATTAGCTGTAACTGAATCAGTTTTTCCCTCTTATAAGAGAAGGATTAACAGAAATACAAATGACAGTTTACATCTACTAATTACACTATACAGACCCTACAGATATAACTATTGACTTAATGACCCTTGCTAATACTCCCCCGCAAACTCAGGGGTATATCAATAACACTAAGGTTGGTCTTCAAAAACAAAAACCTGGCAACAGCTAGAGACTTAGTAAAGATATCTGCCAACAGATCAGAGGAACCAATGTGCTGCACAACAATGTCTTTAGAGAGCACCTTCTCACGTATAAAGTGGTAATCAATTTCTACATGTTTAGTGCGAGCATGATAGACTGGATTGGAAGCCAGAGCAATGGCTGAGAGGTTATCACACCAAAGAACAGTAGGCTCAATAGAAGAAACAAACAATTCTGTCAACAGAGACTTAATCCAAGTAATATCAGCAGCAGTTTGAGCAAGAGACCTATATTCTACTTCTGTTGACGAGTGAGCAACAGTGTGCTGCTTTTTAGCACACCAAGAAACAAAATTGGATCCCAAAAACAAGCAGAACCCTGTGGTGGATCGTCTACTTAAAGAGTCCCCTACCCAATCTGCGTCAGAAAATGCAGTTAACTACAAGGAACTTGGAGAGAATACCAAACCCTGATGGATACTGCCCTTGATGTACCTCAAGATACGTTTAACAGCCACATAATGACTATATTTAGGCAAATGCATGTGCTGGCATGCCAAATTTACAGCAAAAGAAATCTCTGGTTTAGTAAGGGTGAGATATTGAAGTGAACCCACTGCTTGTCTAAACAATGAACATCAGAAAAATCAGGGTCTGGATCAAATACAGTAGGTTTAGTGGAAGAAGGTGACTGACTTGGTTTACTATCGATCATGCCAGATTTGATTAAAAGATCAGTTGCATACTTAGTTTGGGACAGAATGAGAGATCCTTCATGATGCAGCACTTCAATACCCAGAAATTAACTCAAAGACCCCAGGTCCTTCATTACAAACTTGGCACTTAAATAAAAAATGAGAGTAAATATGTAGGTAGTATTACTTCATGTTACTAAAATATCATCAACATAAACCAGCACCAAGGTAAGATCTGTACCATTTTTCTGAATGAACAAAGATGAGTCAGATTTGCTTTGAGTAAATCGATGATGCACTAAGAAGCCAGAAAAGGCAGAAAACCAGGCTCTTGGAGCCTGTCTTAGACCATAAATAGCTTTACTGAGTTTGCAAACATACTGAGGATGTTCAGGATCCTTTTACCCCAATGGTTGCTGTGGACGGTCGACCTCCACGCCGGTTTGTTTGTTTGAAAAATTATGTTTTGAAAATAGAGTCGCCACCCGGGTTTTTGGAAAATGGTTAGGACCCGAGAAACCGTTTTGAAAATGATTTGGAAAATGATTTAGAAAACGATTTGGAAACCAGAGATTCGTTTTGGATTTGGGAGCCAGGTTACGAGTGGGGAAGGGTTTTAATGCACCCCGCTCGCCCGATTAAAAATCGGTCTTTACTAAATATTTGTGGGATTTTTAGAAAATATTTTAATGCCAAACTTTATTCACATAAACAGTTTATCACACGAAGCAGATGATAATAATGAAAAACAAATAAACGAACAAGAAAAATAGAGTCCCAAACTGGTTTGCAAAGAAGATGATTTGAAATTTTAATTTTCAAAAAGTTTGTCGTACGACACACTAAGTGTTCCGTGCGGTACAGAAAGTGTGCCGTGTGGTGCTGTTCATGATTCCAACGGTCATATTTTTAAAAGTGTGCCGTACAGCACTCCAAGTGTACCGTGCGGTACATGAGGAGTGTCGTGCGGCATTGTTTCCTTCACAAACAGTTCAAACTTTGATTTTTCGACATTATTGAATAGAAGCACATATAAGGCATGAAACATGGTTAAAAATAGATTATTTTGGATGAGAAAATAATATGTTTGAATGGGGGATGTTCCTCCTCACTAAATTACCCTACACGAGGCGATAATTTCATCGTACGACGCAACCGGGAGGTATTGATTTGAAAATGATTTTGATGTTACATGGGCCTACCAAATGTGGAAATGATATAGAAGATCATCCCACATTTGGTATCCCTCCCCTCAGGATACCGAAACTAAGAGATTTGGCGAATCGAGATTATACCTCCGGTTGCAAACTCTCGGATTTAAACACCTTCTTGATCCTTCAAGCACGGCTCGGACCTCCTCTGGCCTCCAACTCCTCTCTGGTACAGTAGCAAGGATGGTTGGTTCTCCTGTTTGATGGGATTGGTGATGATCAGTGGAGGTTATGGACCGAAAACGGAGTAATGGCTACTGGTTGCAATTGGGTTTTCTTTGAGTGTATGGGGATAGTTTCTGGAGCTAGAGAGATTTAGCAGTAGGTGATTTTGGATGTAGGTAGAATTAGGAACAGGGTTTTAGGGAGGTTTTTCATGATTTTCTGTCCATCTCCGTTTTCAAAACCGATCGGTATATATATAGGCATAAGAATTCCCTTGGTCATACGTAAACTTGATGCCCACACAAAATAATGATGGCTAGGAGATAGCTTTTCTCTAGTGCAAGAAACCATGATGAAGCTTGGGAACGATTTTCAAACATTTGAGCTGTTGGGCATTCTACAAAAGTCGATCTGATGTATGGCAGTGTTGTACGGCACACAAACTGTACCGTGCGGTACACCAACTGTACCGTATGACACACTTCCACCGCCAATATCCAAAAAGCATGCCGTGCGTGATTGTTGAAGCTTCGTGCGTGAGAGATGAGTGTCGTGCGACACTATTGACTTTGTTGACTTGAAGAGTTTCAATCCGAAAGGGTTTCCGGGCGTTTCTTTTCATCATCGGGGACAAAAACGTGTACGAAGGCCTCATTTTGGGGTGTCTACAGTTGCTTTATGTATACTGTCTCATCTATTACTCCATGTAAGAAAGCATTAGTTACATCTAGCTGCTTGATAGGCCATGCATTTGTCATTGCTAAACTAAGTACAACCGTAACTGTAGGTTGTTTCACAACAGGACTGAAGGTTTCCTGAAAATCTATCCCTTCATGTTGTTGATTCCATTAGCTACAAGTCTTGCTTTATACCTAGCTATGGAACCATCTTAATGACGTTTGATTTTGTAAATCCATTGACAACCTATCACATTCACACCTAAAGGAGGTTCAACTAGTGTCCATGTTCTTTGCTGAACCAAAGCTTAAATTCTGCCTGCATAGCCTACTACCACTCAGGATGTTTAATAGCTTCATGGAAAGTACTTGGTTCCTTATCTGGCTTAGGTAGAGTACAACTTTCAGCAGTCAACACAAAGGGAGTTTTAGTTTTGACAATTCCACTTTTGGACCTTGTTTGCATAGGATGAAGATTGAAAGAAGATGCAGCTATGGAAGAGTAAACAGGATCAGAAACAGACCTAATAGGAGATGTGTAGACAGGTTGAAAAGTTTCAGGAGGAAGATGATGAGTAATAGGAGAAGGAGAAGAAGATGAGTGAGATGGAAGGTTGAGGATTAAAGGAAGAAATAGGAACAGGAGCAGGAATCTCAGAGGAAGAAGATATAGTAGTAACAGAGGATGGTTGTGGAATGATGATAGGAACAGGAGAAGGAGACAGAAAAGCAGAAGAGGATATAGTCACTGGAGTACATGAAACAGGTGGAGGAATAGAAGTAGAGGAGGAGCAAGAAGTCTGTGGTATGTTTATAACTATGTCATCAAATGTAGTTAATGGAATATGAAATGATGTAGGTGAAGAAGAATCATAAGAAGTAGATGAAATAAGAGAAGGATAAGGGAATTCATTTTCAACAAATCTAACATGTCTAGAAATGTAGACTTTGTTTGTAGTAGGATCATAACATCGATAGCCTTTGGTGTTAGAACAATACCCCAAAAAGACACAAGGAGTAGACTTGGGTGACAACTTATTAGAAGTGTAAGGCTTCAACTATGGATAACAGCAACAACCAAAAGGTTTGAGAAACAAGCAATTAGGAGCAATCTTATACAACAGTGTATAAGGAACTTGAAAATTCAGACTTGTATGAGGTAATCTGTTGGTGAGATAAACTGCTGTGTTTAGAGCCTCAAGCCAGAAGGTAGTGGGTAGTTGAGATTGGAGAAGAAGAGTTATAGTAGTTTCTATAAGATGCCTGTGTTTCCTTTCAACCAAGCCATTTTGTTCCGGGGTAGTAGGACATGATGTTTGGTGTATCATGCCATTGATAAGAAATAGATTTCTAAGAAAATGGTTGATAAACTCTCCCCCATTATCACTCCTAAGAGTCTGAATGTGAGTATGAAATTGAGTAAACGCATAGGCTTTGAATTGTTCAATCACATATTTGACTTCAGATTTGTAGTGTAGAGGAAAAAGCCACGTAAATCTAGTAAAATCATCCACAATCAACAAATAGTATCTAAAGCCTTTATGAGAAGGTATAGGAGAGGGACCCCACACATCCATATGTATAAGCTGAAAAGGTGATGTACTAAATGTTTCAGATAGAGAGAATGGAAGTTTATGGCTTTTGGCCATATGACAATGTGAACAATCAATCAAATGAGACTTAGTAACAGGCAAATCATATTGTTTTATTAACGACAGAAACAAAGATGGACTAGGGTGACCAAGCTTTTGATGCCAACTCATTGCAGAGGATGAGGTAGTACTGACAAAAGCTTTGGTAAATGAGGATCCAGTAGAAGAATCAGAGGAGATCAGAAGAGGATACAGACCCTTGTGGCAGGGTCCCTGGTACAAGATTCGATGAGTAATCTTGTCTTGAATAGTAAGACCAGAGGAATCAAAAATCAGAGAAAAAGAATTGTTGGTGGCAAACTTATGAACTGAAAGTAAGTTATGTGTAATGTAAGGAGTGTGAAGTAGATGATTCAATTGAAATTGTATGGAAGGAGTTGTTAATCTACCCGTACCAATATGAGAAACCTGAATATGAGATCCATTGCCAACCATTATGCCATCCTGTGCTGCAGTAGGTTGAGGATTAAGAACATGCTGAAGATTGTTGGTAATGTGGTTGGTAGCACCACTGTCAAAGTACCATGGAGACCCAATCTAAGCAGAACCAGTGGAATCAACAGAAGTAGAAGACCCTGCAACAACACCTGAGGGAAACAGTGGTTGCCCTGGACCTATCCCAGGAGAAGGTTGTATAACAGGAGCAGAATTTGTCCCAGTAAAACCGGCAAAATGTGCCTGAGATGAAGCTTGTTGTGGTGTGAACACATACTGATTTGGAGGAGATACATACTGAGTTTGAGGAGGTCTTCCAAAGTTAGAAGACTGTGGTATCCCAGGAGCAATATACTGTGTCATTCATATAGGTTGATGATATGTAGAAGACTGCAGTCCCATTGTTTGTTGAAAAGTAGAAGGTTGTGAATTCTGGACAATTTGAACAGGCTGAAGTGGAGTAGACTGAGGAGGTTGGCCAGGTTGGTACATAGGAGCAGTAGGTTGGTTGGTACATAGGAGCAGTAGGTTGGTCCATATGAGCAGTAGAGTAGTGACCCCATGGCATAGATTGATTATTTCCCCCTTACAAAAGCTGATTGGGCATCTGAGGGGCTTGATTTTTGTAGTAGCAATAATTGGTAGTATGATTGGAACGTCCACATATAGGACATGGTTGTCTTCTCCCTTTACCTCTAAAACCATTGGAATAAGTAGAGATGTACTGTGGCTGTGAAGACATATTCTGAGGTGTTCTTTAAAGCTGTGGTGTAGGTCCAAGCAGAGTTTGCAGATCCTCCATAAGAAGTTTGTATTTGACCAAATTGATTGCCAAAATTGGTCTGCATTTGGCTTGAAGGATAGCCTTGACTCTGAAAAGATGTGGTGCCTGGATTTGTCACACCTAATTGCCCAAAGGACCGAACTAAACTTGAATCATTACCATGCGTCTTACTAGAACCCATAGACTGCCCAGTTGTAGCAACTAAAACAGTGCTAGTATCAATTTCTATGTTAGAGTCTTGCAGAAGTTGTTGATTTTCTACATGGAGCATGTTCACAACCTCATTAAAGGTAACATGTTCACCCCTTGTAATCATAGCCCTAACCGTAGTACGTAAACCATTAAAAACCTTTGGTAAACCATGAAGTGTATGAAAAATGAGATCATCTTCATCTATAGGGCTTTCAGCTGCAGTCAACTTCTGTGTATATTCCTTGATGGTGTCCACATAGTTCTCAATTGTAGAGGTTTTCGTAATGTTATACAACTTACTCTTTAGCTCTTGAACATTTTTTCGAGACAAAGAGTTATATCGATTTGCAAGGGATTCCCAAACTGCATGAACAGTATGTAACCCTAGAATGTATGGCAAAATTATGGGCGATAGAGAAGCAGTAATACATGTAAGAAGCTGAGTATCAATCAATTTCCACAATGTATATTCAAGATTAACAATTAGGGTTCCTTCAGCATTTTTAATTTACGGTGCAGGACATGGTATCAAACCCTCAAGGTAGTCAAAGAAACCATTTGCACTCATCATATTTTCTAGTTGTATGCGCCAAAGCAAGTAATTTGTTGAATCGAGTTTCAAATTGACGAATGAATGAAAATTCGAGACAAGAAAGACTAGTCTAGGTGGTAGTGTTACCGACGTGGACGATGAAGAATTCATTGCAGTAGATGACAAGTTTTCTGTAGACAACATGAACAAGCAAAGAATTTGAGTCGAAAATGTATTTGAGAAATCGATCTCCTGAAATTAGGGCTCAGGATCTTCACGACTTTAGTCTTTCCGCTCTGATACCATAAAGAATCAAGAAACCAAGCTCTTTAGAGAGAGAGAGAGAGAGAGAGAGAGAGAGAGAAGTAAACAATTCATGATTTTCTCATTAGCTGTAATTGAATCAGTTTTTCCCTCTTATAAGAGAAGGATTAACAGAAATACAAATGACAGTTTACATCTACTAATTACACTATACAGACCCTCAAGATATAACTATTGACTTAATGACCCTTTCTAATACCTAAACTATTCGGAGATAATTCAAGTGCTTTGAAAAAATAAGAATTCTGCCGGTCCGAAGACTTGTCTTAAAAGAGTGTTTTGTGGTATGCAGGTCAAAAAAAAAAAAAAAGGATTCGGTAATTCACTGTTACAAGTGGGGAATGTGTTCAACACAACACCCCACATCGATCATTCGGTCCTCACTCTTCCTTAAAAACACAATTGTTTAAAGTTTTCTAAATTTGACAAGAAAAAAGGAAAAAGATTTAAATGTTAACAACTTTATTACAAAGACCTTTTTCAAAAGAAAAACAACCGATTCAGGTCCCTAGGCAGCCTACGTATCTCCAAAACGGGAAAATTAGGTCAAACGTAATTCTGACTTGTTTGATTTGAAAAGAAAACCCTTTGGGCAATGTTTATTTTCTGAAATTTTGGAGAAGTTAATTTTGGGAGAAAGTCAACCGGGCCGTTTATAGGCCACTGGCAGGTTTAAAAATGCCTACGATACGCTTTTATTCACAAAAACATGTCAATGGTGATCGGGGAATTTTTTTAGAAAAAGTTAGAAAATCCGCCCGGGCCCGAAAATAGATGACAGGAGGCTCTAGAACACTTTCAGAACAGTTTTGAGAATGAAAACATGTTTAGGAGACCAAAAGGATCGTTCGGTAAAAGTTAGAAAACCCGCTAGGGCCGAAAATATTATAGGAGGGGCCAGGATCATATCATATGCAAAAAGGTCAGAAACCCCACCTGGGGCCAAAAATGGTTTATTGGAGGCTCTGAGATGCTTCTGGGACAATTTCAAGGCCAAAAGTATGATAAAGAGTGTTGAGGAGATTGGCTAGAAAAAAGTTTAAAAATTTTACCCGAGGCCAAAAAATGGCTGTCAGGAAGCTCTGGGATGCTTCCGGATAATAGTTTCGGGGTTAAAAATAAATTTAAGACATTACCAAGATCATTTGGAAGGAAGTTAGTAAATTCCATCCGGAGCAGTAAAAAATTGCTGTGAGAGGTCCCAGGATGCTTGGAATCTTTTCCGGAGTTCAGAACACATGAAACATTTGATATAGATTAAGTTGAAATTTTCCGGTCGGGGGTCTGGGAAGTGTAAAAAGGTGCTCATATTTTTAAGTACAAAATATGGTCGTTAATTAAAAGTGATTTTTTGGTGAAAGGTTGGACAAAGTTGACCGGGCCACAAAATGCTGCTTACATATATCATGGGAATCGAGTGGACCCACTCGGAATTCGATTCTGAGAAGGATGAACGGCTCGGATCGATCGTTTGAGGCCCGCAACGGCGTCGGCGACGCCGTCGGTACATGGTCTGTGCACGTAGCAGCGTTCAATCAATATATATCTAGCTAGGAGTCATGCTACTATGCGCACCCTCTAAAAATTACTCAATATGAGATTTTGTGACTCAAAATATGAGATTTTGTGTCTCTAAATATGAGATTTTGTGAATAGAGATACGAAAGACATATGGTATGCACACTCATATGAATAATCACAAAATCTCATATATTTCCAAAAAAACTCATATTTGGAGCCACACAATCTCATATTGGATCCATGCGGACTTGGTGCGGACCGTGCGGACTTGTGCGGACCTTATATTTGGAGCCACAAAATCTCATATTTGGTGCCACAAAATCTCATATAGTCAATGGTCAAAGGTGGCGTAAATTCTCACACGTCATACGTGGTGCAATCTCGGCCGTCCATCCGTATGGGGTGCATACCATATGCCATTTCATATTTGGAGCCACAAAATCTCATATTTGGTGCCACAACTCATATTTAGAGCCACAAAATCTCATATGGGAGAGTGTGTACCGTAGCATGCCTATCTAGCTAGTGAGATATTGGGTAATGTTCATACCTCTGTAAAAATAATGCTCGAGTCGGGCTGCACTGCATGATATTGTTCTTCATCAAAATTTTCAAGCGCCAAACTCAGTGCCGAAGTTCTTTAAACTCCGAAAATTTTCATATTAAAAAAAAAATCAAGAGTTTATATTTTAGTATACAATGAAATAGTGAAAGACCAAAAAATAAGAAGGAACATGCAAATTGAACAAGCGAAACGAAAAATTGAATTCAACAAATGCAGTTTCAGGACACTTCGAAACACACTCCAGCGATGTAAATTAACATGGCAACCGACTAGAGTAGGTAGCTAACGGTAAATTTAGGGATCGTGTATTGTTTTGATACTTGTCCGAGATTCTATTTGGGTTAAGAGCCCGGGTACGAAAAGGGGAAGGGGTTATGCACCTTTCTTCGTCCAAGCACAAAAGTTGGCCTTTACGTAAGTTGGCCTTTATGTCACTTGAGACAATGCTTTTCCATTATTTAACTTGATTCGCAAGTAACCGATTAATTATCCATTAGACAGATATGGGTGATGACAGGAAAGTAAATATACACGGGGGAGGGATGCGGGAACATGGTAAGACAATTCGATAAGTACAAGAAAATACAACTACTGTATGCCGATCAACTGATCCCACGGGTTTTATTTACCGGCCGACACAAACATGTGCCGGCCAGCGTTCCTCCTTGCACTAGAAAGTTATAGAATTCTGTTGTGATGCATAAACAAGAACGGCGACTGAAATTGATTAACCCGGAGGCCTGGTTGGCATCTCACCTTGAACCCTTAGTAGCTTGATTGAGTAATCAGGGCTCAGATCTCGAAACTTCGTGTGATTTGTGGTTCAAACCCTAGAACTAAAGGCGTTTTGATGGGGGTTTTCTGCTCGGTTGACTTCAGGTTGTGGGGTTAGAAAGGTTTTGTTGAGGTTTTGATGGAGAGTATGTATGTGAGGGTAATTGTTCCAAGGCTGAAGGTTGTATATCGAATTTAGGTTGTAAAGGGGGTGTATTTATATGGCTACATATAATCGATGTTAATTCATAATAACCGAGATAAATTCGAAGATAATTACTTAATCATCATCTTAAAAAGTCCTGGGCATATACACCAAGGTGGGGTGACCGGATCGGAGATTCATGTCCGATCAAACTCTTGCGACATGTTCCAAACGGTCTGACAGATCGATGTGCCAATCGGTTCATGCTTGTGCCAACTGAGTTATCGATCTCACTGAGAGTTTGGATCTGTCGGACTATTGATCGATCTGTTGGGCTCTAGATGCGTAACTGCTTTTACCGGCATCAGAAAACCGCCGGTAAAAGCTTCAAAACCGCCAGCATTAATTTTAGCGGTGGTAATCATGACCATTGTCAGTACTGCTGTCGGGAATGCTAAAACGGCCGGGAAGAGTTTTGAAACGGCCAGCAATAGGTTAGACCATTAACGGTGGAGTAAAGCTTAATCGCGTATACATGTGGCGCTTGCGTGTCGCCAAAGTGCCAGGCAATATTTGAGGAAAATTGCTTGCCCTAGGATTCGAACTCGTGACCCTAGCCCCCCTCCTGCGTGCGTGCTACCAATTGAGCTAGCCCGCATGTTGTTTTACAATCGACATACAAAAATATTTATACTATATAGGGTGAAGTATTTTCGAATGTTTAACTCTTACCGATGATATTGGAAAACCCGCAGGGAAAAATACTTTTACCGGTGGTAATTATAAAAACCGCTGGTAAGTCACTTTCTCCGGCATTTGTTGAACCACCGGAAAAAGTGGCTTTTCTGGTATTAATACACCTGTCGGGGAAAAAACCGCGGGGATTGCCCCATTTTCTTGTAGTGACGTGTGTTGAATGCTAAGGGTTTGATTGGATGCGAGTATGGGTTGAGGTTCAAAAGGTTCAATTAATTCTTAAGGTTCACAACTTCAAACCACAACATACGAGATCATTTGCCATCATTGGGTACGTGTTGCCCAAAGTGGGGGCTTAAAACATTTGCAAAGCCAAATTTGAGTGTCTACACCTAATCCAATCCAGTGATATATAGTTGTTTTATTTAATATTTATTTATTTCAATAATAATTTGGAAAGAAAAAGATAATCGCTTTGTTTGGTTGAGAATTTTGAGAAGAATATTTTGAGAAATATTTTTGAGATAGTGTTTGGATGGGTTTTTGGAAAAAGTAATAATTAGAGAGAGGTGTAATAATTGAAGAGAGATAGAGAGAGAAATGAAAATAATGATTGGAAAGAGAGGTATGAGTAGAGAGAGAAATGTGATTAATGATTGGAAAAATGTGATATGAAGAAAGAATTTTTTTGGAATTTTTTTTGGAAATGTGAAGTGAACACAGTGACTATAACATAAAGACATAGGTGTTGTTGACGATATTTTTTTTTTTCAATATTTAGCTCTATCCCATAAAATAACTAAGCAATTTAGAAGGACAATCATGAAAATGGTATCCATTATTTTAGTGGAAACAGTTTCTTGTTTTTGGACAGATTGAAATTTTCATATTGGAAAATAGTTTATGTGTTTCCAGAGCAGTTTGGGAAGGAAGTGGTGCTACTGTTTTGGCATCTTAAGTTTCCAGGAACAGTTTCAACTTTCAACCTTCTTGCGTCCTATTTGTGACTGTATTTGCTATCCAAGGCAGCACTTGGTTGCTTTACTATAATGTTTGATAATATTAACAAGTTGGTATTCAAAAATAGTAACGTGATTTTGTTCGGCAAAGGAAAAAACCAAAAGATAATTTTGTATTTCTGTGGGCTGTGCTTGTTCTCTAGTACAATGATTAGCATTTGACCTTACTACCATTTCTCAATGCTATGCCGTATTTCACATTAAACTGTGCTTCACTCTTTAAATAGTACATTGCACTCATGTCACTCACTCGTATCAAACAGACTACGGCATTGTTTGCAAACACATAGTCTCCATTTGTAGAGAGAGAGAGAGAGAGAGAGAGAGAGGCAATGGAGGTTAAAGTGGAAGTCATAAGCAGAGACACCATAAAACCCTCTTCCCCTACCCCACCTAACCTCCGCCACTACCGCCTCTCATTTCTCGACCAAATCGCTCCTGCATGCTTCATACCCTTCTTCCACTTCTACCCCCACACCCCCACCACCACCAGCTTCACTCAAATACACATATCCAACAACCTCAAAAACTCCCTCTCCCGAACCCTAACAAAGTTCTACCCACTCGCCGGCCGCCTCGTGAACAGCACGTACGTCGACTGCTCTGACACCGGGGTCCCCTACACCGAGGCCCGGGCCTACTGCCAGCTTTCGGATTTCATTTCCGATCCGAGTCCTTCCCAATTCCATAAGTTCCTTCCGTGTGAGTTGGGTGATATTGGCGATATACCATTGGCGGTGAGAGTGAATTTTTTCGATTGTGGGGGTTTGGTGCTTTCTGTGGCTATTTCTCATAAGGTGGCCGATGCTTTTTCATCTGTTTACTTTGTGAATTGTTGGGCAGCGGCTGGCCGTGGTAGGGATTGTGATGTGTCGCCTCCGCCGTTGAGCGCGGCGGAACTCTTCCCGCCGATGGAGATCGCCGGGTTTGACGCCAGGACTGGGGTAACGAAGGATCCGATTGTGACCAAGAGGTTCTTGTCCTTTTTATTTTTGGGAATCTAGTTTTTAAATTGCCTTAAGTTATTTAATTTTATCATATTCTTATTTCTTTGAAATACTATAAAAAAAAAAAAAAGGCACTATAAAAATTAAGAAAACTATGACGCAGACTTGAAAAATTCAAAAAAAGGGATAAAGTAATTCAACTATTTTGTCTACTTTGAAATATATATTTTCGTGTAGTCTTGTATTTTAAGAGAATGACATGAGGGCAACATTTCTCCTTTTAGTAAGTTACAATGATAATTGTGTTGATTTTAAGTTACAATGATAATTTTCTTGATTTTAAGCTCCACAATACCTAAAAAAAAAAAAAAAAGGAAGCAAAAAACTAAAAAAGATAAATTGTTTGTACAAAAATTGAATTTATGATGGTCATACTATATCGCTTGACACGTTACATGAATTAATCCCTAGATATGTGAAGACCATTAGATCAATACTTTAGAAGGCGACAGATCAATCGCTCTATGCTACTATAATTACAAAACAAAATTTTACGACCCCCTTCGATTGCACAAAATATATACACACATACATGTATACATGTCTTTTTTTAGCAATTGAAGGAAGATTTGATATATGCTACCACCACCACCACTCCGCCACTCCCACCACCACTGCCGCCACTACACCACCATGTACGACACCACTACTACTCCCATCATCACTCCCCCACAACCACAAGGCCACCACTCCACAGTCAAAACCACCACCACCGCTATACCACCATCTTGCCAATATTCTGTATATTTTTATTATTTTGATAAATGTACGTTTTTATTTTCATTTATTGATTTCATTTTTGTATTCTAGTATAAATATATGAAATGAAAGGAAAAGTAAGAAAATTAGTGAATTTAATACCACCACCGCTATACAATCATTTTGCCAATATTCTACATATTTTTATTATTTTGATAAATGTACGTTTCTTTTTTTCATTTATGCATTCCAGTATAAATATATAAAAGGCAAAGTGAGAAAATTAGTGAATTTAATACCTCAGCTCCTTATACAAATCAAACAACTTATTTATTTCAGTGCTTAAGATTTAGTACATATCAAACAGTTTATTAACTTAATAAATTCAGTATTAAATTTTTAGTACTTAATTTTTCAGTTTTTAACTTTCAGTTTTATCAAACAGTTCCTGATTATGTTACTTTCTCACTATTAGAAACTTTAACCATATTTCTATCATTAAGTTTTTTTTTTATCAGATTCAACGACCACTGACACCAAAAGAGTCTAGATCCATGTCGGATTTCAACTTATTTATCATTTGACCTGATCAAATGCAATTTTCTTTCCCGCTATTTATTTGATTACAAAGTCGTTCGTATTACTCTATTTGATTACAAAGTCGTTCGCATTACTCCATTACACATGGTTAAAGTCGTGCAATTTGAATTTTTCATTTTTTTTTTCTTTTTTAACGCTTTATATGAAGTTTATAATTGATCACTATTGAGGATAACTTTCTTTCAACTATTGTCTAAATCCCAACAGGTTTGTGTTTACCGCCTCTAAAATTGCATCTCTTAGAGACAAGTGCATTGACAATTCAAGTTCGGATCCGAAACGTCCAACCCGCATAGAAGCCCTCTCGGCTTTTCTATGGACTCGTTTCATGGCCTCCATCCATTCAATAAAAGACCCCAACAAAATGTACACCCTTGTCCACTCCGTGAATTTGCGCACAAGGACCAATCCCCCTCTCCCCAACCACTACTTGGGCAACATCTTCCGTGTCGCGATAACAGTACCATCAATGACAAATGACGAATTCAAGTGTTACGAGATTGCCAACCAGGTGAGAGAAGAGATAGGGAAAATCGACGGAGAGTATGTACGGATGCTAGGTGAGGGCGAGAACCATTTGAACTTTTTGAAAGAGAAGGCGAAGATGTTCACCAAGGGGGAGATGGTGTCGTTGAATTTTACGAGCGTATGCAGGTTCCCTTTGTACGAAGCTGATTTCGAGTGGGGGAAGCCGGTGTGGGTAATTGTGGCTCCCATGCCGTTTAAGAATTTGGTTGTTTTCATGGACACGCGATCAGGTGATGGTATCGAGGCATGGGTGAATTTGACAGCGGAGGACATGGCTAAATTTGAAGTTGACGAGGAGTTGCTTGGGTTTGTTTCGCCAACCAAGGGTGCTGAAAATTCAAGCGTTTAAGGTGTTCCTATGCTGCCTTGGCTCATTTATCGAATTGTTTTTTTTAAGATTTCACTGCTTAACGTATAGTGTTTGCTTGTTAGTGCATTGGGACGATGGACAACTAGTTGGGATCGTACCTTTGTGCCAGATTCAGTGGTTTGGTTGAAGGGTTAATGTCTGTTATTTTTAGTCTTTGCTTTGGTTGAAGGGTTAATGTCGGTTTTCGTTTTCACCTTGTAATGGTTCTCAAGTTTATTCCCTTGGCCTTTTATTGTTGGTGGTGCAGCTGGTGCTTTAATCACAATTACTTTAATAAAATGAAAAAAGTTTGCCAATTCACCATTAATTTTGTGCTTGTTTTCACCTTGTGGCTTCGTTGTTGAGAAATTTAGTTGTTGCCTACTTCCCTTCACATTTGCATAAAAGTTTGGTCATGGATTGAGGAACCATGTATGCTAATACAGTGAAGTTTTAAGGCTTAATTTGGGGTGTTTGAAGAAATGGATATTGCTCGTACTAATGTAAAATTCCATGTTTACTGATATTTGTTTCTTTTTTTCTTTTACTGTAGTAAGTAAGTTTGTTAATCCGTACATACGTCAAATTGTAGACTAACTCACAGTTCTATTGTACGGAAAATTATGGTTTCTGTTTAATCATTAAAACGAATTTTGTTTTAAGAGTCTTGTTTTGTCAAAAATTAATATTCATATAGGAGGAAATAAATTCATGTTCTTAATCACAAAAGTGAATTTGCTAAAGAAAATCAATAAAAATTAGTCTATTTGGCCACCCTTGTACACTCTCGATTAGGTAAATCCTATCCAAGACAAGAAGTGATTTCTAGTTCTCCTAGCTATACGAGAATCTTTTTTAGATAAGTTATCTTTTATCCATATGGGGCTCTTTGAGTTGTTATATATTCAGCATAATTGAGTTGTTAAACCTCACATCGTGTAGTTCTTTTTCAAATCACCTAATATTGCTTGCTTTTTTTTTTTTAGTGAGAGTGTAAGAACTTCATTGATAAGAAAAATTACAATCTACTAAGAATAACTAAAACAACTGAAAAAGACATAAAGCATACAAGAAAGATAAATTAGCACAATCAAATTAAAGAAGGATACATCCAGCAGAAAATGATCCGGCGGTCAGCTTTGAGAGAACCACTTGCAAAATGTCGTTAGCCGTTGTGCGGTAGTTCTATCATTAATGAAGCTTCCTTGCAGAAACAGGCCGATACCAAACTAATTGACTCAGGCAGAGAGCATTGCATGCACGGTTAAACATTATACAACTAGATGGTGTAGACCAACTGCAATGCAAAAATCGGTAGAGTAGATGCAAAATGGTATCACAACCGTGGTTATTAAAACTGACATAGATAAGGTGGTATTGTACCCTATACTGCTTATCGGAACCGTTTTATTCTATAGTTTATTCACCCCCAACCCCTTCCTCCAAATCGAACAGACAACCATAGCGCCAAACCGCAAACAACACTATAATCGCTAAGCAATAGCACTAGTATATCCTCTAGACAAATCCACACCAGTGCCTTATGTTGATGAATCACCCGGCCATACGTTGATGCCCAACAAAACGGCAACAACCAAGCAAACGCCAACCAACCCCACAAAAGAAACACAGCTAAAAATAACAACCAAGACTACACATCAAAAAAGGAAATGCAGCCAACGAGCATGGCACCAACGATGATAGAAAAAGGAGATAAAAGAAAAAGAAGCAACTAACACGAGACAACCCATGCATAACAACAACCCCAAATGAGGGATGATCAGATCAAACGAGGAATGGGAATATTGTACAGGGGAGACCAATCCGACTGGGGAGAGGGAAAAAAGGAAAGAGGAGGACCGAGTTGGATAGGACGGTGTGGGGAAAGACCGGATCGGATTGAATGGGGATGGGACAACAGGAGGGAAGGCCGATCCGACCAAGGAAATTGCATAAAGGGAACCCGATTGGACGCGGAGGGGAAGGCCAGAAAAAGGAGGGCCAATCAGATTAATTCAAAAGAGAAAGGGGTTAAAAAAGCCAGAAGAACACAAAAATCGCTCGAATGGGAACACAGTAAGCGCACTGAAAGCCTAGAGCGGTTTAGATCATAAATGCAGGGCTCTTGCAAGATCATCACCTAAACGTAAGCTCGCACTCTAGACCATAATGGCCGGCACAGAACGATCAACAAGAGACAAGGCAACAACAACCATGCAAATTAAAAGGGTCGAGAAAACACAAGCAACTGTTAGTGTGTGAGACCAAGGGTGTGTACAAACACTGATCAAATGGCAAAAATGCAATATGTCCTAATTAACCTACAACATCAAAATTAGAACAGAACTAAGCATGATAGAAAACAAATACAGCACATGGGTATTACAAGCCGACAAGTTGGCAAATTGCACCAAGTTGATGGATGGGCGGGGCCTTAATTGCCAAACATAGGATAGGGCCTTCCATTATGGTTGGAACCCTCAGTTTGTCAACAAATAGCTTTATTACATCAAATACCACAAATTAAAGCTGATAAGCGTCAATTGTTTCAATTATTATACTTTTTACCTTGGTTTTTGTGGGTCCAGGGATCCTGTAGTGCACTGCCGCACTACAACCCTGTAGTGCGGCACACGAGCCGTTAATATCGGCAATGAAC
This sequence comes from Vaccinium vitis-idaea, assembly GCA_963854785.1. Classification (NCBI taxonomy): domain Eukaryota; kingdom Viridiplantae; phylum Streptophyta; class Magnoliopsida; order Ericales; family Ericaceae; genus Vaccinium; species Vaccinium vitis-idaea. The sequence goes on from OY978221.1 coordinate 16,436,108, forward strand.
GGCTCAGATTTCATCTCGACAATGAACGGTTCGGATCATGCAAGCACTAAGATGAACTCGAAGCCGTTGATTATGTGATCAACGGCTCGGATGCCGCACTACAACCCTGTAGTGGGGCAGTGCATTACAGGATGCCCTCTTCCGTTTTTCTTGCACTACTTTTTCCTCGGCACTGTTCTGGCTATATAGGTAAAATTCGTGTGTCATTATTAATAAGTCTAAAATCACACTCAAAGTACACACGCAAATTAATGCACGAACACACATGTACGTAAATGTGCGGACCACGCCCACAAATTTATTTATTTATTGCACGGCAAAAGAAATTATTAATTAAAAAGATACAAGAGATTAAAATGACGAGAGAATAGGACTCACAATAAGATTAAAGCATCCCATCAAAGTTGACACCCTTTTTGCCACTCAACCCCGCAATGAGCGAAGTTGATAAGATTTCAACTTAGCCCAAGAAAAGCAACTGAAAAGAAGAAGAAAAAAATCCCAAGGCCAAGATATGGCCACTGTTGATAACCAAAATTACATGAAACAACAAAAGCGGAAAATTGACAAGCCTAGAAATTGAGAGGGCTTTGAGAAGCAAATTAACATAATGATTCCTGAGAACATGACCAAGCCAAGTTGTAATCCAAAATCCCAGCTGCCGCCCATAACACCTCTAGCAATCCAGCAACATAGCAGAACATGACAGCAACCTCCCTCCATTCCAAAATCTTCCAACCCAAAGGACCCTTAACACGAAAAAAAAAGAAAAAAAAAGAAAAAAAACCTCTCAAATCGAGAGACCACTACCCCATCCTTATACTAACAGTTTTAAAAGTTTTCGACAAAAACAAGTAGTAAAAGCTCAAAAGTAAAAATTAAAACATGATGGGTTACTTTGTCAATGCAAAAAGGCGTATCGCACATATAGAACAACATCTTGTAGTATATTCCAGTGTCAGAGTTCTTCTTCAAATATTATTATCTACTGTTTGGGCACTGTTCCGACCACTGGGTCACAAGCCAGTTCCTCAACTTTATGGACACTGCTTCCGACCACCAGGTCAATAGGCCATTCACTCGAAAGACTTGGTCCGTTTACGTTTATTTCAACTGACGGTCAACAATCTTTCTAATCACATTCACATGAACAGAGTCTCAGCCATCTTGTCATTACGGACCGCCTTTGCATGATACAGGTCCATTCACCATGTTGTTGTACACGCTTAGCCCTAACCACCATGTTCTCTCCGCGAAGATGGGGCGGCGCACAAGCTCCACTACTGTATCCATTTGAATCCCTACACATTCATTTCCATTTTTATTCTCATCTCATTTTGTGTCATTTCTCATGAACTCGTGATTGTGCCATGTCTTAAAAACGTGTCTCGTTTTTATGCAACTTTTCTCGTAAAACATGTCTCATGATTATGCGATAATGGTGTTTAAAATGTTATAATAAACTAGTAACGACAAATGAATGGCAATTTAAGATTATAAACTCGTTTCCTCGTAAAACAGTCACACTAACTTTTTCGGTTAGTTCATAAATCTTTCACTAAACTTCTTGCATCAACAACATGATCCCGATTTCAAAAATACACATTTAGGCACATAACTTCGAAGTCTAGTTTCTCGTGATAAAAACCTTTATTTGATCATACTACGTGGAAACCTTTTCACCAATACAAAATCAAGCTTATATATAAACGTCGTTAAATTTATACGTCTCCCTCCGTTATGGCTAGCTCTGATTCTACTATCTCTTCGCTAGTTGTTAACTGGTCTGGTCTAAGCACGAATCTCTCTTGAAATAGATCTTCCAGTCGCTCTTCTAGATCAATCGCTTTGGTGAATATAGTTTCATGGGCTCTCTTGAAGCATATTCAGCACTTCGCCAGGGTTGATTTCGATGTAATTTGATTATGAAAATTTATTTCATATTGGTGATGATATTGATGCTGGCATTGATGGTACTACTGCAACTGCTGCCATTTTTGGAAGGATTACATGCTACTATGCTGCTACCCAAATGCTACACAGGTGCTAATGTGTGGCCAATGATGTATTAGGGCGATGTGGATATCAGTATTGGTAGCACTCTTTGTATGCTACCGTTGTGTTATATTTGTTCCTAGTTTTTACTATCAGAAGTGCTAAGGGGTGTCATCACACGTTGAGTTCTGAGTTTGCTCTAATGCCGATTTATTGCTGGGGTTTGCAGGCAAGAGTGCTGGTGCTGTGGTTGGAGGTTAATGCTGCTATTCTGATTTCCAATGCTGCAAATTCATGCTAATTCTGATGTATATTCTAATGTTGCTGCTAAAACTGTTTGGTGGTTGAAGTCCAACCTTGGATTAAAGTTGATTAGGACGCTGATTGTGAGGTGCTTTTGGAGTCAAATTTTGGATGAAACTCACTTTGGGTGACTGTACGTACCTAGTCTCAAATATGGCCAACCTACCTATTATACCTCTTTTTCTTTCTCTTTTTCTTTTTCTTTTTGGCTTTACTTTCAATTTCTCACTGATGTATTGCCACACCATACCTTTGCTCTTATGTGTGGGTATGGTTTACCTCGATATACCATTTGTCGAGTTTAAATAAATTTTGTTGCCGATAAAATAAAATAAAAAGATCATAGAGAATCCTAACAAGCCTAATTCCATGGGATTCTTGTGTACAATATATATGTATATGCATGTAGATATAGGGTACTTGTTCTTGGAGAACAAATTGAAGATGAAACTTCCTCCCTCCTTCCTCTCCATGTATCTCTCCCATGTGCAAGAAAATCTCCCTAGCATTTCCTAGGTATAGGGTGAGCTTTGGTGGCCAAGAAAAATTGTTAAGGGGATTTTATGGTAGATTTTATTAGTACAACAAGCACATGCGCGCGCGCACACACACACACACATATACACACCAAACTTTCTATCCAAACCCTTAAAATCCGGACTTCGTTCACACCTCATAGATCCCGATCGAATTTCAACGATCCGAACCGTCCAATGTGTTTAAAAGGTGTTTTTAAGGGTCTCCACGAGAAATCAATAAAAAAAATACCGGGAAGGGCTTGATCCGATCATTTTAATTATATGCAGCAACTGCTCGGATCAAGCCCTTCTCGGTATTTTTTTTTTTATGATTTCTCGTGGAGACTCTTAAAAACACGTTTTAAACACATTGGACGGTTAGAATTTTGCAAAAACATTTTTTAAAAACTTTAAAACATCCAAAAACCTCTAGTCAGGGATCCCTAACTGGAAAATCTGTCTATATATATACACCGGTGTCCAGTCAAGGATCCCGGATTGAAGGTTTTTTGGTGTTTTGAAGGTTTTAAAAATTGTTTTTGCATAATCCGAACCGTCCAATGTGTTTAAAACGTGTTTTTAATGGTCCTTGCAAGAAATCATAAAAAAAAATGACCGGGAATGGCTTGATCCGAGCAGTTTTTCACAAAAATTGTACATATACAGTTTTATGAAAAACTATTTAGATCAAGCCCTTCCCGGTATTTTTTTGGATGATTTCTCGCGGGGACCCTTGAAAACACGTTTTAAACACATTGGATGGTTCGGATCATGAAAATTTGGTCCAGAACTATGAGTCCCGGACTTAGGGATCCCGCACTAGATCGGGCTATATATATATATATATATATATATATATATATATAGGATCAACTTCTAATGAGGGATCCCTCATTTTATTTAAAATGAGGACCTCATGCTTCCCAACCAAATTTCGACGATCCGAACCGTTAGGTGTTTAAAATGTGTTTTTAAGGTCCACCGCGAGGATTCATCCAAAAAAAATACCTGCAAGGGCTTCATCCGATCAGTTTTTGTTAAAAACGTTATATATAGAGTTTTTAACAAAAACTGATCGGATGAAGCCCTTGCGGGTATTTTTTTTTGGACGAATCTTCACGGTGGACCTTAAAAACACATTTTAAACACATCTAACGGTTCGGATCATCAAAATTTAGTTTGGAAAGTGGAAAAATTGCTTGGTCCTCATTTTATTTAAAATGAGGGATCCCTCATTAGAAGTTGATCCTATATATATATATATACGGAAATCTTCTTATCCACACCTCCCGGAAATAAGAAAAAAATGGTTTTTTTTTAGTTGCAATTTTTTTTGGAAAATCCGATCCGTCCAATGTGTTCAGAAGTTGTTTTCAAGGGTCCAAGCGGAAAATCTTCAAAAACAAATACCGGGACGGGCTTGATCCAAGCAGTTTTCGCAAAAACTGTATTTATATATTTTTGCGAAAACTGCTTGGATCAAGCCCTTCCCGGTATTTTTTTTTTTAGATTTTCCGCGAGTACCCTTGAAAACACCTTCTGAACACATTGGACGGATCGGATCATCAAAAAAAAATTTGGATCAAAAGTCCGGATAATATATATATATAGAGTCCACTTCTAAAACGGGATTACCGTTTCCGGACCTCTATGATCCAAACATTTTTTTGACGATCCAATCCGTCCAATGTGTTCAGAAGGTGTTTTCAAGGGTCCGCGCGGGAAATCTTAAAAAAAAATACTAAGAAGGGCTTGATCCAAGCAGTTTTTGCAAAAAATATTTTTTGCAAAAACTGCTTGGATCAAGCCCTTCCCGGTATTTTTTTTTTAAAGATTTCCTGCGTGGTCCCTTGAAAACACCTTCTGAACACATTGGACGGATCGGATTTTCCAAAAATAATTTGCAACACAAAAAAAATCATTTTTTTCTTATTAAAGGGAGGTGTGGACTAGAAGTTTTATATATATATAGGTTCCACTTCACATCCGGGATCTGGGACTCCGTGATCCGAGCATTTTTTTGACGATCCGATCCGTCCAATGTGTTCAGAAGGTGTTTTCAAGGGTCCACGCGGAAAATCTTCAAAAAAAAATATCGGGAAGGGCTTGATCCAAGCAGTTTTCGCAAAAACTGTAAAGCAGTTTTCGCAAAAACTGTATATTTACAGTTTTTGCGAAAACTGCTTGGATCAAGCCCTTCCCGGTATTGTTTTTTGAAGATTTCCCTCGTGGACCCTTGAAAACACCTTCTGAACACATTGGACGGCTCGGATTTTCCAAAAATAATTTGCAACACAAAAAAAATCACTTTTTTCTTATTCTCGGGATGTTTGGACTAGAAAATTTCCGTATATATATATATATATTGGGTTTGCTTCACATCCGGACTTTTAATTTCCGGACCTCATGATCCAAACATTTTTTTGACGATCCGATCCGTCCAATGTGTTTAGAAGGTGTTTTCAAGGGTCCTCGCGGAAAATCTTCAAAAAAAAAATATCGGGAAGGGCTTGATTCAAGCAGTTTTCGCAAAAAATATATATTTACCTTTTTTGCGAAAACTGCTTGGCTCAAGCCCTTCCCGGTATTTTTTTTTTGAAGATTTCCCGCGTGGACCCATGAAAACACCTTCTGAACACATTGAACGGATCAGATTTTCCAAAAATAATTTGCAACACAAAAAAAACCCAGTTTTTTCTTATTTCCGGGAGTGTGGATAAGAAGATTTCCGTATATAAGAAAAAAATGGGTTTTTTTTGTGTTGCAAATTATTTTTGGAAAATCCGATCCGTCCAATGTATTTATAAGGTGTTTTAAAAAATTTTGCGAAAACTGCTTCGATCAAGCCCTTCCTGGTAATTTTTTTTGAAGATTTTCCCGCGTGAACCCTTGAAAACACCTTCTGAACTCATTGGACGGATCGGATCGTCAAAAAAAATTTTGGATCATGAGGTCCAGAAATAAAAAGTCCGGATAAGAAGTTTACCCTATATATATATATATATATATATAGGCAAATTTTCTAGTCCAAACCTCCCGAGAATAAGAAAAAAATTGATTTTTTTGTGTTGCAAATTATTTTTAGAAAATCCGATCCGTCCAATGTGTTCAGAAGGTGTTTTCAAGGGTCCACGCGGGAAATCTTAAAAAAAAAATACTGGGAAGGGCTTGATCCAAGTAGTTTTCGCAAAAAATGTATATATATATATTTTGCGAAAACTGCTTGGATCAAGCCCTTCCCGATATTTTTTTTTTAAAGATTTCCCGCGTGGACCCTTGAAAACACCTTCTGAACACATTGGACGGATCGGATCGTCAAAAAAAATTTTGGATCATGGAGGTCCGGAAACGGGAGGTCCGGATTAGAAGGGGACCCTATATATATATATACATATAGGGGCCGGTTCCGGAGACACATAAAAAAACACAAAAAGAGACACTCCATCTCAGCCCTTAGTTTCAATGGCTGAGATTAGAACTTAAAAGTGTACATACTCTCTCCCAACTCCCCATCTCACTTGATCTCTCTCTCTCTCTCTCTCCATTTCCCTGCTTATGTTCTCTCTCCGGCGAGTCATCTCCGGAGACCATCTCTCTCTGCCTGCTGCCCCCTGTTTTGAAGAAACAAAATGACCCAAAAAAACCTACATAAAACCTAAATCGAAAGGAAATTTCTGCTGATTTTTGGTCTTCAACTTCGAGAGCAATCTGCAACTTTAAAAAGCTTTAAATACTAGTGCTTTTTAGGCAAACAAAGAAGGGTTATGGATTCTAGAAGGACGACTTGATCGGTTAGAATATCCCAGGAAAGTTGTATGTATCATTTAACTATGAATGCAATTAAGTGACTTGCACAAGAATAAGACCAAGCAGATCTACTCAAAGTCAACACGTCGGGATAACCCGCAATGGGTCTGTGATTATTGGCTGCGCGAACCATATGCCTTAGAATCGGGGCACTACCATTCTACCAGTACCAGATCTGGGATGTTTGGGGAAGAAGATTGGAATTATTTTAGGGTATGGACATGTTTTGAGAGAGGGAACTTGTTTTTGTTAAGTTCTAATCTTAGCCATCGAAACCAATGGCCGTGATGGAGTGTCTCTTTTTGTGTTTTTTTATGTGTCCCTGGAACCGACCCCATATATAAGCTTCCCATCAGGACTCCCTGATGGGCTTCACATCAGGGAGCCCTCCAATTCTCCTATTTCCCGATCAAATTTTCACAATCCGAACCGTCTAATGTGTTTAAAAGGTGTTTTTAAGGGTCCCTGTGAAAAATTAGTGAAAAAAAAATACCGGGAAGGGCTTGATCCGATCAATTTTTGATAAAAATGCATTTATACAGTTTTTATCGAAAACTGATCGGATCAAGCCCTTCCCGGTATTTTGTTTCATTGATTTTTCACGGGGACTCTTAAAAACACCTTTTAAACACATTGGATGGTTCGGATCGTGAAAATTTGATCGGGAAATAGGAGTCCCTGATGGGCTTCCCATCAGAGAGTCCTGATGGGAAAGATTTCGTATATATATTACAAGACTAGTATTTTTATTAGTAGAAGTACATTAAAATAAAATAAAATTGATTTTATTAAGAAATTTTTATTTACTAAAAAATCAGGGTCATTACAGTGTTTGTGAAATGTGTGCATTTTGCGCGTGGTTCTAGATTTTTGATGTCATTATAGCATGCATATAGCCAGTGTACTATATGATCACGGATCCAAGGAATCTTTCAGTGTCAATGTTAGAACACTGAAGATCATCCTGACTTTCATACTCAAAGGACGTCAAAATAGTAGTACCCTTTAGAAATAATATCAAGTAGCAAAAGACCAAAAACTATAGGTAAAAAGTCACTATCAAAAGACCAAAAATTATGGAATCCTCCTTCATCTATTAGCCAGCTATTATATAAGCACATTCATTTCTCATATTTTATATTTAGAACCTCCCTTCTCTCATTTTGGTATCAGAGCAGTTACGATCGGGGAAGATTGGAACTTTTTAGTTAGTTTGATTAATTTTATTTTTTAGTTAATTTTATGCAAAAAGATCGTAAGCATTTAGTTAGTGAAACAAATATTAAAAATAGTTTTCGATAAATTACAAGAACTAGAAACCAAATTAGGAAAAAATAGCAATAAAAATGATAACATATAAAGAAAATAGATAGAGGAGTTTGTTCAGTAATATACACAGCCCCTCAATATGATTTGAAGAAAAGAAAAAATATAAGAGAAAGTATAATAAAACCTTTAGAAAAAAAAAACCATACAAAGGATATAGAAAGAAATATAAATTTAGAAAATCTAGATTTAAAAAACAAGAGAAACAGGATAGACAGAAAAACTTTAAACCCGAGATATATTAAGCGTAGAAATTATCATAAAAACTTTAAATCTTTTATATGCGATAGTTAAGAACATTTAGAAAATAGATGTCCTAGTCGAACTAATTGATTAGTCCTAATTTAGAAAATTATCATAAAATACTTCCTTAGTCTTAATTTATTAATCCCTTTTGGGAGTTCGTACACTTTTCAATTGATTATATTTTTTAGGGTAAATCACCTAGACACCCCCTCAATTATACCTCTTTTACCAAGACACCCCCTAAACTAATTTAACCTACGACGAGACCCCCTCATCTATTTAAATTTATCCCCGACACCCCTTCTGTTAGCATTCTGTCCACTTCCGTTAATAAATGTAAATTTTCTTTCCAATATTGCCCTCCCCTTTTAATGGCACCCCAAATCACACCCCACCAGTCAGAGAAGAAGACCACTCCAATTTCCGGCTAGGTTGCTTTTATTCGATCTAATTGTTTTACGTGATTTTGAAAATAAAGTTTATTCCCGATTTAAAGTTTTGACTAGTTTTTTATCTTGTTAGAATAGTACGAGGGGATCAAAAATTGGGTACGGAGGGAGTATGTTGTTTCCTCCATCCCAAATTGTTGGTCCCTTTTGGTATTAATTCCCGCTACTTCAAAATTTATATACGTTTCACCAATTTATAAGGTTATTTATGGTTAGAAAATTTTATTTGGTAAAACTATTAGAGATCTATTAAACAAGATTAGTATTCAATACAAAAAGTTTGGAAATAAGAAGATATAGACAAGTTTTTGAGATGTTCAAAATAGTGAAAAATGGCCAACAATTTGGGACAGAGAAGAGTATGATATAAGTGAGAATACTTAGTGGTCGCCATTCATAAATAAAGTACTTTAAAACGCAAATGGTGAAAGAACACAAACTATTGGCCCTATTGAGAAATAATAGGTGAACAAGACGACTGTTGCAAAAATGAGAATGTTGAGGTGGATGTGTAAGTAAGACTAAGATGAGATAGGATTATAAATGAAGTGGTCGGAGAGATGGTACGTGTAGCACCTATAGAGGAGAATTTGAGGGGAACTAAGCTAAGGTGGTTTGGGCATATCTACTGTAGACCTGTAGATATAGTAGATAAGAGAGTGGATAGAATATATTTGGACAGTAACGATGTTATGTAGAAGGATATGAGTCTACTGCGTTTGAGTGAACAAGTAACCCTTCCAGAGCTCAATGAAAAAACAGCTGGATTTCTTCTAGCTGACACAAATTGTTTGAGACATAACGTTCGATTTGGTTATCAAATGGATGGAAACCCCATTCACATTAAGCACAATTGTTAGCTCATTAAAGGAACAAATAAAATTCATCAAAAAACCCTCCATTTATGTGGAAGAAATAATCAATCTTGGATTTTGTTAAAAAAAACTGGGTGACCAACTTCGACGATCCACATTCATGTATTGCATTTGCGGTAACACAAAAAAAAAAAAAAAATGCTCCTATTAATTTCAAGTTATTGGGCCATAAAACCAAAATAATTTTATAACAATAAACGCATGGTAATACTCCCTCCGTCCCAATTTAAGTGCCCCCTTGAGGAAATGTGTATTTTCTTGGACGCAAAAAAAATATTTCCGTACAATTTTTTTAAAATTTTTTTGCACCAAATTAAAGTGAGGACTCTAATTTGGTGTAAAAAATATAAAATAAAAAAAATTATAAAGAGAACAAGATTAAAAAAAAAAAAAATGGGGGTTTCAACCAGGTTTAGGTGGAACATAAATTTTGGAGCAGTCGAGTTTTTCACACTATGGAGTAACACAATGATATACCACATGTAACTTTTAGGCATTCGTATACAATTCAAAATTTATGGATAGTGATTTTCGTAGCCCCTATTTTGATAAGTGCACATCTTTTTTTGTTTTTCAATGAAAATTTTACAAACAAGAATTTCACTAAATGACAAAAAAATGGGTGCACTTATAAAAGAAGAGAGTGTGAAAATCAATTTTCAATATATTTGTCATCTCAATAAAAAAAGATATGTGAATTTCTTTTTCACAAAGGAAATTCCATAGAATCATCAAAACGTGCATATGGAGAGAGCTATGAACCTGATAAATTAAAATGATGAGAGCCTTGAACGTAAGCAGTGGTAGAATGTTGGAATTGCTCGGTGATGCGTCGAGGGTCAAATCTTGGTAGAAGCCGTGAAGCAAGGCAGCAAGCCAACGTAAGAGAAATTCCTTTTTCTTTTTCTTTTTTTTTTTGTCCAATCATATTAGTGAAGCAACAAATTTTGTCAAAAAAACTTTTTTCATATTTTCCAACCACAAGATTTTGTGACAACTGCCATCTTTAGTGACAAGTAATTTATCTATTAGTGACAAAAAAATGCTGTCACAAAAGGGTAAGCTTCAGTGACGACTTATGATTGTCAGTAAAGTGACAGGAATTTGTAATAACATTTTAAAAGTTGTCACTTATACTTTTAGTGACATTCTTGTGACACCTCATTTTTTTGTTGATAAAAGTTTTAGTGACGAGTTTTTGACATTCTGTGACAAAATTGTGTCACCACTTAAAAACAATTTTCTTGTAGTGAATGTTATACCTGCAAATTAGATGTTTGTATTCAATTTCTAGATAAGAAATTAGGAATAAAAAAGTTACCAGCCACTAAACAAAAATTGTAACGCCCCCAAAATTGGGTACGTTAATAATATTACAATTAATAGAAATAAGTATGAATACAATATTTTTCAAATACATTTATTCTAAAAGGGTGGGATCTATGACTTCTCTTAGCCCTTGGTCTGTTAATTCCTCATCTCGGCAGCTCCTCCGGCTCTGAATTGCTCCAAGCCATAACACTCTTCCTGTTCATTCTGATAGTCTGGCATAATACGTCAAAGTCGTAAGGCAACATCGTGGTATTATGCCAGGGTCACACAAGTGCGACACCATGAGCGATAACGCTCAGTAGACAGTTCTACCCAAACCTTAACTAGCAATTCTAGAACAATATATATCGAGAAAGTACAACAGGAGTTTATCGAAAACAGTATATTTCATGAATGCGAATGTGTCAGTGTCAATGTAGATCAGAGTATCTCGTGGGCAAGTAAATAGTGTCTCGTAATATCTTTTTTGTGTCAGCATTCTTCTTCAAATTTATCAAAGTTGGGCACTGTTCCGACCACCGGGCCATAGTCCAGTTCACTCGAAAGTTATTGACCCGTTTTTTTTTCCCTTTCTAGCAGTCACCAACCTTTCCGCTCGAGGTCCTGGCTGCCTTGTATCACGGACGCAACATCATGATACAAAGTCCGTTCACCCAGCGACACACATGAACATAGCTTCGATCGTATGATATCATGGACGCAACATTATGATACTACCCGACCACCTTGTATCACGGACGCAACATCATGATACAAAGCTTTATCCACTATGTTGTTGTACACGCTTAGCCCTAACCACATCATGGACGCAACTGTTGTAAAACGCATGTTATGAATGCGACTAAGTTAGGAGAAAGCAAACAAAACAAGCAATCACACGAGATAAAAGATTTGCGTGGTTACTTCAAGATTGAGGTACGTCCACGGGCGAGGAGAGAGAGAGTTCACTATCAATGGTGAAGAAGAGGTACAAAGAGCCGGCTATGATCCGTAACCCTGGAGAGGCCACAATATGAGAGATAGCCAAAGGATACCCAAAGCCTCTATTTATAAAAAACACAATCAATACGAAATCCTAAACGCAATACGAAATCCTAAACACAATAGGAATTATCCAAAAAATGAAAATTCAAGGCACAATTCCAACAATTCTCCACCTTGACTTGAATTCTACTGAACCCAAATCACTAATTATAGAAACCTTCTTCTGTCTCTACCTCGCCACACTGCCCCCAACAGATGATCAACTGCAAATATCAACCAAGCTCAAGCAATGCTTGAACTTGGCAACCGGAACCGGTTTAGTCAACATGTCCGCTGGGTTATCTGTCTTTCCCACTTTCTTCACCTTAACTTGCTTCAGTGAGATGATCTCTCGAACAAAGTGATACCTGACATCAATATGCTTGGTCCGTTCATGATACATGAGATTTTTAGGCAAATGTATAGCACTCTGTGAGTCACAAAATACTGAAGTGACCCCTTGTGTAACACCAAGCTCACAAAGAATTTTCCTCATCCATAATGCCTCATTTACAGTTTCAGCAATGGCCATATACTCCACTTCCATTGTAGACAGCGCGACCATAGCCTGCAAAGTTACTTTCCAACTAATGGCACTTCCGGATAAAGTGAACACATAACTTGTCAAAGACCTCCTTTTATCATGGTAACCCGCAAAATCCGAATCAACATATCCAACTACTTGATTACGTGGATTAGAAACTCCATACAAAAGACCCATATCTGCAGTACCTCTCAAATACCGAAGTATCCATTTCACAGCCTCCCAATGTGCCTTTCCCGGTCGCCCCATATAGCGACTAACGACACTAACTGCATTTGAAATATCAGGACGAGTACATACCATGGCGTACATAAGGCTTCCATCCGCGCTCGAATATGGAACCTGAGATATATACTTCTCCTCATCCTCCGATTGTGGTGACAATTCTGCAGAAAGTCGAAAGTGTGTTGCCAAAGGGGTACACTGACTGGCTTCGAGTTCTGCATGGCAAAGCGCTCAAGCACTTTGAGAACATATGACTTATGATTCAAGAACAACTTGCCATCTACTCGATTCTGCTAATCTCCATACCCAAAACCTGTTTTGCTGCACCCAAATCCTTCATCTCGAATTCACCACTCAACTGCTTTTTAAACCTGTTGATTTCTGATGCACCTTTGGCAGCAATAAGCATATCATCAGCATACAACAGTAGATAAATAAATGAACCATCTGGAAGTCTTCGAAAATACACACAACTGTCTTATTCACTCCTAGAATATGATTAACTTGTCATAAATGTATCAAACACCTTATACCACTGCCTAGGAGACTGTTTTAAGCCATATAAAGACTTACGAAGCAAGCACAAATGATCTTCCTTACCAGAAACAACAAATCCCTCCGATTGACGCATATAAACTTGTTCCTCAAGCTCCCCATGCATAAACGCTGTTTTGACATCAAGTTGCTCTAACTCAAGGTCATAACATGCAACAATAGCAAGTAAAGTGCGAATGGAACTGTGCTTTACAACTGGTGAAAATACATCATTGTAGTCAACACCTTCTTTCTGACTGAAGCCTTTCGCCACTAGTCGAGCTTTGAACCGTACCTCTTCAACCCCTAAAATACCTGGCTTGCGCTTGAAGACCCACTTGCACCCAACAATCCTCCTATTTTTCAGCGGTTCTACCAACTCCCATGCCTGGTTCTTCTGAAGAGACTCAATCTCCTCACTCATAGCAACACACCACTGTGCATACTCATTGCTCGAACCAGCTTCCGTATAGCTAAAAGGCTCATCATACTCCACTGTTTAGCAACTGATAAAGCATAGGCCACCATCTCAGAATAAGCCGAATACCTTTCAAGAGGCCGAGTCTCCCTCCTTGGCCTATATTTAGCAATAGTGCGTGGTTGCTCTGCTTGTACATCATCATTTGTGTCTGAACTCTTCAACTCCTCTTCAATTGACTGATCACTTTCATTCTTCCCTGAGCCAGAAGATTCACATAATAACTCCACCTGCTTTGGAACCCTCGGTTCCTCATCTACATCTTCAACTTGCTTAGACCCCTTAACCATAAAGTTTTCATCAAAAGTAACATCTCTACTAATTAAAAACTTAAAGGTTTCCGGACACCATAATATGTTCCCTTTTACATATGTCTAATAACCTAAGAAAATACACTTCTTGGCACGTGGCTCCAACTTACCCTCATTCACATGAGCACAAGTTGTACACCTAAACACACGCAATACGGAATAATCAGCCTTATGACCCGACCATACCTCAAATGGAGTCTTATACTCAATAGCAGTTGATGGAGACCTGTTCACCAAATAGCATACTGTGGAAACGGCTTCAGCCCAAAACTCTTTGCCCAACCCGGCATTGGACAATATACAACGCGCCTTCTCCAAAAGAGTCTTGTTCATTCGTTCAGCCACACCGTTCTGCTTACGGGTTCTCCTCACTGTGTGATACCTCACAATGCCCTCATCACTACAAAACTTATCAAATTCGCCAAGGCAAAACTCCATACCATTGTCAATTCTCAAATGCTTTTTTTCTTACCCGTCTGATTCTCTATCAAAATTTTAAACTGTTTGAATGTACTCAAAGCATCACTTTTATGTTTTAGCATATACACCCAAACCTTACGAGAGAAATCATCGATAATACTCATAAAATATCAAAAACCACCTTTAGAAGTTACCTCTGCAGGACCCCAAAGATCTGAGTGAAAATAATCCACCGTGCCTTCGGTGCGATGAACAGCTGTACTGAATTTGACCCTGCACTGCTTGCCATAGACGCAATGCTCGCAAAAATTCAGCTTCTCAAATTTCTGGCCACATAGCAAACCCTGTTTGCTCAAAACTGTCATCTCCCTCTCGCTCATATGCCCAAGGCGCATATGCCATAAACGAGTCAAGTCTGAATCTAAAACCTTTGATGAGGCAACCATTGCTGCAGCACCTGTAACTGTACTGCATTGAAGTATATAGAGGTTGCCATGCTACTGACCCTTCATCAGTACCAATGCACCTCTCGAGACCTTCAAAACTCCACCTACACCGAGGAATTTACAACCAAGAGAATCAAGAGCACCCAAGGAGATAAGATTCTTCTTCAAATCCGGAACATGTCGAAGCCCAGATAAAGTCCTAACAACACCATCATGCATCCTGAGTTGAATCGTTCCAATACCAACAGTCTTAGAGGCCATGTTATTGCCCATCAAAACTGTATCAGCATTGACCGCCTCATAAGTAGTAAACCACCTTTTATGCGGGCACATGTGGTATGAACATCCAGAATCCACTCGTTGTCACAACGGGAATGACCCGCTGTAACTGATAACACTGTATCCGACTCATCTGAGCTTTCAGCAACTTCAGCAATATCTTTACCCCCTTTTTGGTTCTCCTTTTCCTTCTCTTTGAGTTTTAAACAGTCAACTTTCCAGTGCCCAAGTTTCTTGCAAAAATTGCACTTCCCCTTCTTCTTTTTCACTGACTTGGAACTACTCCTATTACTCGACTCCTCCATTTCTGTTGTTCTTCCCCTAGCAATCAAACCCTCCGCATGCTCATCACCCTCATCCGACACCTTTTTCCTCAATTCTTTTGAATAGAGACTGGACTTAACATCTTCCATAGAAGTTGTCTTTGCCATACAACAGGGTGGTGGGCTCATATGAAGGTGGTAAATAACATAACAAAATTAGGGATTGGTCCTCATCCTCAATTTTACTATCAATGTTTTTCAGATCCATAATAATACGATTAAACTCGTCTAATTGATCCTTAACAGGTGTACCTTCACGCATTCGAAACATATAAAGATGTTGTTTAAGATACAACCTGTTCGTGAGTGACTTCGTCACATATATGCCTTCCAACTTCAGCCAAATACCCGCTGCTGAAGTTTCTTCTTCCACCTCGCGAAGAACATTGTCTGCCAGACTCAACTGAATAGAACTCAAAGCTTTAGCATCCATGTCTTCCCAATTCTCCGGACTAACCCCAGACTTCGCCAATCCTAACAAAGCCTTGTGCAATCCCTGTTGGATTAACAGAGCCTTCATCTTTACTCGCCAAAGATTGAAACTACTGCTCTGCCCAACAAACTTCACGATCTAAAACTTAGCCGCCATAACCACAATCGGAAACGAAACCCTAGTTTTTCAACCAGAAGCTCTGATACCAGTTTGTTGTAAAACGCACGTTATGAATGTGACTAAGTTAGGAGAAAGCAAACAAAACAAGCAATCACACGAGATAAAAGATTTACATGGTTCCCTCAAGATTGAGGTACATCCACGGGCGAGGAGAGAGAGAGAGAGAGTTTACTATCAATGGTGAAGAAGAGATACAAAGCTATGATCTGTAACTCTAGAGAGGTCACAATATGAGAGATAGCCAAAGGATACCCAAAGTCTCTATTTATAAGAAACACAATCAATAGGAAATCCTAAACACAATAGGAAATTCTAAACGCAATAGGAATTCTCCAAAAAGGAAAAATTCAAAGCACAATTCCAACAACAACATCATGGAGGGTGGCGCTAAAGTTGCACTGTCGTTTTCATTTCCATCAATTCAATCAATCCATTTTCATTCTCACCTCTATTCTCGTCAATGCTATTCAATCATTTTGCCGTAAACGGTGTCGTATCAATATCGTATTATGTCTCGTGAATATGCAGTATGATTGATAAACTCGTTTCATGTCAATGCATCATTTCTCAAAAACGTGTCACATAAAATAACAACTTTCATATGCGCTATCCTTTTCAAACCAGTCTTGGGTCAACTGAAAAACAGTACTGATTGATTATGAAGTCATTTATAAAGTCTATTTTCTTTTGCGACCTTTTCTAAACAAATGAAATAACCAGGAGAGTCCTAGATCGGATGGCCGGACGAGTACAGTTAGAAGCACCATTCATTTCTTAGACAGCACGAAGCTTGTCATTTTGAGAGACCCCCAAGGGTGTTAGCCTTGGGTTATCTCACAGTCCAAATACAATCAAAACATTTATTTTAAAGAAGTTACTTTAAGAAAAAGTTTAGTCGGCCTTGTCTCCAAAAAATCAATCGGGCATTATAACGGCGTAATTTCGGAAAATCAGTTTTTATCTGAGCATTATAATTGCATAATTTGATAAATCAATCTTCATTCGGGTAATATAACGACTACGTGAGATTTAGACAAATGTCTCGTTAATCACCACTAACTTTTACCGTAAGCTTTTTAGTACAAGACTAACTTTTCGTAAAAATGCTAAGTTACTTTAAGGAAAAATTGATATTACTACGAACATTATAACGGCATGAAAATTAAATAACTATGATTAGATTGAAAAATCTACTTAAGATTGGTTAGAAAAATCTACCTTAATTTCCAAGTGTTAGTTGGAAGACGCGCAAGCTAGGTTGATTTCCTACGGGCGGCGTAACGGCTAGACTCCGAAAGCTCGAACACCTTTTCTACTAACTTTCTACTACTTTAAGGATCTAGTGGCGGTTTTTGGTGGTGGAGGGTGGCAGCTAGAAAGGTGGAGGTGTGAAGAATAAGTGAGATATGGGGTGGTATTTATAAGGTATGCTTGGAGCACAAGTTGGTCCATGAAACTTCCTCCCTCCTTCCAAGTAGGACTATGAAACCTCCTCCATCCTTCCTTTCCTTGGAGAACAAGTTCACCAAGAAACTTCCTCTCTCCTTCCACATGCAAGCACATGACTAATATTTTGTAGGAAAATCTAGGGAGAATCCTAAAGTTATCTTGGGGAAAAATCTAGTCACTAATTAGGGTTCACTAGTATAATTATTGACCAAAATAATAATCAACAAGAAAAATAATTAAATTAAAACGGAATATCGTTTTAATAAAAGAAAATTTTATTTTTACAAAAATTAGGGTTATTACAAAAATTACCTGTAGAAGAAACATTATTACAAGATAATATTGAAGTCCAAGATTAGCTTTCAAATAAAAAAATTAGAATTCGAAAAACAAAGGGAAATAATAGAGCTAAAAGATACGGTAAAAGAATTAGAGCACAAGTTAAAACGAGCTAATAAGAAAATAGGAAAATTAGAAACACAAGGTACAAAATAGATAATTATAATAAGTGAAAGTGAACACAGTAGTGCTGAAGAAGAAAATATAGAATGCAATCTAAATGAAGTAGTCAATGTAGTGCCATGAGTTCATGGGACTTTCGGTGCATATGGAATCCAAACTGGTGGAAACATGTGCACATGGGATTAATTCTATCATAATGAGAGGGTTGTTTTGTGTGGATTCGTATATGAAGCCATTCAAAGGAGTTTGGTGAGTTAAGGTTTGTGAAGTTTCTGTTGGTCGTTTTCTCAAATATTTTCTCAAGAAGGGTCTTGCTTCTTAAGGGTTGTTGTGGCTGGTTTGACTGAGGACTGTTCGACATTTGGTAAACACTTTCACAATGATTGAATTTTAATTTTTTTAGTTTATGACTACACGGCCCAAAATTTTCCTTGTCAGGCTAAGAGTTTGAGGCACATTGACTAGCACATAAGTAGAAAATTAAACACGAACGTTTTACTGAGAAATTTAGGTCATGGCACGTATTGCACACGTTAACTACGTATTGTTTGATGAATCTATTGTGAACTGATTATATGTATTTGAATAGATATTCGAAGATAATGAACACTGAAGATATCTCATTACTATTGCAGAACAATGCATCAGATGATCTTATCATCATTCAAAAGTTTTGAAATATATTTTGGTGCATGAATTGTGTTCCAGAACAAGCATAACATTCGTACTAAGAAGAGATTCATGATCCCGTACGGAGGGCGATTTGAAGTACTGAAGCAATGTTTGTGTAGTGTTAGTGAAGTATCGATCCGATGTCATCTAATTCTGCATTTGCGTTATTTCAGAAATGGTAATTGACTACTTGTATTGTTGCTGGCTGGGGGGATGTTGTTACGGTGCTGAAAATTATCCGGTGGAATTGAAATTTATGTTTTTCTTGCTTCTTTTTGTGTTCTTATCTTGTTGGTATGTGTAATGTGTTAAACAATGGAAAATTGGAAACTGTGTAAGTGACTAAGAGCAGCCGCAACCCTTACCCAAAACCAAAAGCAAATTTGAAATTTGGGTAAAAGTACCCAAAATCCACCTCCAGTCGTTGCATCAAACTCATACTAAATCAAGTTTTACTCAATTTTTTCCTCAAATTGAGGGAGAACCAAACCTCTTACTCATATTTCAAACGACTATATTGCAATGGTGTACTCGCCGGAAGAACTTCGACGTCGTCGTTGTCAACTCCGGCAAGGATAGAGAAGTCAGATCTAGAGGGTACAAAGGTCGCTGGTTGTAGGTTGTGGTGGTTGGGTGGTCGGACATCAACACAGAGAGGAAAAAACGACTAGATCGAGAAAAAAAACGACCAGATCGATTGATCGAGAGAGACAGAGAGAGGGAGAGTGAGAGTAGTTGCTTGAGAGAGAGAGACGAGGGGAAGAAAGAGAGACAGGGAGACGTTTTTGTAGTTCCGGCAGCGGAGGGCGGCGGAAGACGGTGGTTAGGGTTAGAAATCTGGGTCAAGGACTGGAGAAGGTGGCATCAAATGTAACTTTTACTCAGATTTTCAGTCAAATTTGAGGAAAAAAAAGAGTTAGGGCTCGAGATGCTCTACGTGTGTATGGATTTGTGATGCACTGATGCTGGAAACTGGAAGGTTGAAAACTGGAAATTATGATGCACTGGTGCTAGATTTGTGATGCACTGAAGTTGACATGTATGGGTTTTGTAAGGTACAGTTTGCAAGTCGAATTAGTTTTAAGGCATATAGTGTAGCGAATATGATAGAAGGAGGATATGTGCGTGGGGAATATATTGTACATAATTTGTCTGGTTAGCTTATAGAAGATGGGATTTGAATATGCATGTGCTTCATTAAATAAAGGGAGAGCTGGCATTTGCATACTAGAGTTTCAACATAGAATTCAATCAGTGTAACCGTATTTCATTTTTA
This sequence comes from Vaccinium vitis-idaea, assembly GCA_963854785.1. Lineage (NCBI taxonomy): Eukaryota > Viridiplantae > Streptophyta > Magnoliopsida > Ericales > Ericaceae > Vaccinium > Vaccinium vitis-idaea. The sequence goes on from OY978221.1 coordinate 16,456,014, forward strand.
TTCTTCAAAATAAAAATCAAGTTTGTGTAGAACCATTGGGAAATGAAGAACACTTTTTGAAATAAAATTTGCACTTCAAAATACATCCTGTGATATTGCTATTTAATTTTTATAACAAGATCAATATTCAATATTTTTATGTGATTTTTAAAACTATGAATTTAAATTTTGGAGGAAAGATGTGTTTTCAACAGAAATGAGTTTTAAAAAGTCAATATAGAAATTGAAATTGGGTCGGAGTTCGTAATTTGTAATAATAGGTACATTCTCCATGCAACCTTTTTTCACTCCCCAGTTCCAAGAGTGACAAGTACATTGCCTGAACCTCTTTAACCACCTCATTCACGAGCCTAGATTCTCTATTCCAAAAACCCCCTGTGTCACTGTGCCGAGAGGTTTTCTGACCGTTGAATCATCCAAAAATATTAAAACATAAAAGAAAATAAAAAAACCACAACCCAACGGCCGGAAAACCCCTCGGCATAGAGGCACGTGGGTTTTTGGGCACAGAGGTCTGGGACGCTCATTCACACATTTTGTTTGAACACCACACGAGAGTCTTGAATCTATAGACTACATATAGTCTGATAGTCATGCCAAATGCATTTAGTATTATTAGTTTAATTATCTTACAACATCTTACACATGCATATTAGGTTACACCGTCTTGTGGCAGCATTTACGCAAGCATATTATGTTCCGTTTGTCATCTTCGTCGGCACATAACAAAAACTAATAAATAGCATGTTTCACTCATGTACTCTGCATTGTTTGCAAACAGATAGTCTTCTTCTGTAGAGAGAAATCTAGAGAGAGAGAGAGAAAGAGGCAATGGAGGTTGAAATGGAAGTGATAAGCAGAGACACCATAAAACCCTCTTCCCCAACCCCACCTCACCTCCGCCACTACCGCCTCTCATTTCTCGACCAAATCGCTCCTGCATGCTTCATACCCTTCTTCCACTTCTACCCCCACACCCCCACAACCTCCAACACCACCACCAGCTTCACTCAACTTCACATATCCAACAACCTCAAAAACTCCCTCTCCCAAACCCTAACAAAGTTCTACCCACTCGCCGGGCGCCTCGTTAACGGCATGTATGTCGACTGCTCGGACACTGGGGTCCCATACACCGAGGCCCAGGCCAACTGCCAGCTTTCGGATTTCATTTCCGATCCGAATCCTTCACAGTTCCATAAGTTCCTTCCGTGTGAGTTGGGTGATATTGGCGATATACCATTGGCGGTTAGAGTGAATTTTTTCGACTGTGGGGGTGTGTTGCTTTCTGTAGCTATTTCTCATAAGGTGGCCGATGCTTTTTCGTCTGTTTACTTTGTGAATTCTTGGGCGGCCGCTGGCCGTGGTAGAGATTTTGATGTGTCGCCTCCGCCGCTGGGCGCAGCAGAACTCTTCCCGCCGATGGAGATGGCCGGGTTTGACGCCAGGACGGGGATAACGAAGGAACCGATTGTAACCAAGAGGTTTTTGTCCTTTTTAGTTTTGGAAATCTAGTTTTTAAATTGCCTTAAGTTATTTAATTTCAGCATATTCTTTTCTTTTGAAATATTTAATTATATAACAAAAAGTACCAGAAAAATAAAAACAAACTATGAAGTGAAGTTGAAAAAATTCGAAAAGATAAATACCTTGTTCGGAAACGTTTTTGCAAAGAAATTTCGGAGCATGGGGTCCACCCCCATCCCCACGCATGACTTTTCAAGACATCATTCATTATTTAAATACAAAATGGGTTCATTGTCAGGTACTCTTGGCCCCACCAAAACCCAGACATAATCACCTCACTCAACCCATCATGACCGTTAATGGAAAAGGCTGTCGCTTTCATCCGTTGATTTAATATTTTCATCATACCTATTTTACATGGAGTGGGGCCCACTAGCACAGTCATTATTGGTCAAAGAATTGGGGTGATTGACGGAATATTGGGGGCCCCCCATTGACCCACTTGCCTTTTACCGTCAACTCCAAAAAACCATTTTGAAAAGATTGCAAAAACGTTTTGAAAAGTCATGCGTGGGGATGGGGGTGGACCCCATGCTCCGAAATTTTTTTGCAAAAACGTTTCCGAACAAGGTGAAAAGTAATTCACATAACTAATTGTCTACTTTGAAATATATGTTTTTGTGTTTAGAGAATTCTTGTCTAGAGAATTCTTTTCAGATTTTGATCATAATTACTTCAAAAAGATCAAACACAAATGTTATAAGAATTCAATAAATATAAAGTTAAGTTAGGCAAAGCCTCCCCCGACATTAGTCTAAGTTACAATGACATGATGGCAACATTTCTCCTTTTACTAAGTTACAATGATAATTGTCTTGATTTCAAACTCCACAATATCTCAAAAAAAAAACAAAAACAAAAACAAAAAAAATGAAGCACAAAACTACAGAAGCTAAATTGTTTGCAGAAAAATTGAATTTATGATAAATCAATCGCAAAATAGATGAATATACGCTCATAATTGGAACTGTTTAATTCGTTTAAAATGGGTATTTAAAAGAGAATTGGGGATTCTCTTGTGCGACGCTGCACTATTGAACTGAATTCTGTAGTGTGGCATTCGAGCGGTTGATTACGCAATGAATGATCACTTTGAATGTCTCTGATTGTGCTACTTTCTCACAATTAGAAACTCACCATATTTCTATCATTGTGTCAGATTCAAGCACCACTGACATCAAAATTCTAGATCCATCCCCGTGTCCACCCCGTGTCGGATATCAACTTATTTATCATTTGACCTGATCAAATGCACTTTTCTTTCCCACTATTTATTTGATTCCAACGTCGTTCGAAACTTCCATTTATTTATTTATTTTCATTTTTGAAGCTTTTATATGATGCTTATAATTGATCACTATTGAGGATAACTTTCTATCAACTATTGTCTAAATCCCAACAGGTTTGTGTTTACCGCCACTAAAATTGCATCTCTAAGAGACAAGTGCATTGACAATTCAAGTTCGGATCCGAAACGCCCTACCCGCATAGAAGCCCTCTCGGCTTTTCTATGGACTCGTTTCATGGCCTCCATCCATTCAAAAAAAGACCCCAACAAAATGTACAACCTTGTTCACTCCGTGAATTTGCGCACAAGGACCAATCCCCCTCTCCCCAACCACTACTTGGGCAACATCTTCCGTGTCGCGATAACAGTACCATCAATGACAAACGACGAATTCAAGTGTTACGAGATTGCCAACCAGGTGAGAGAAGAGATAGGGAAAATTGATGGAGAGTATGTACGGATGCTAGGTGAGGGTGATAACCACTTGAACTTTTTGAAAGAGAAGGCGAAGATGTTCACCAAGGGGGAGATGGTGTCGTTGAATTTTACGAGTTTATGCAGGTTCCCTTTGTATGAAGCTGATTTCGAGTGGGGGAAGCCCGTGTGGGTTATCTTGGCTCCCATGCCGTTTAAGAATCTGGTTGTTTTCATGGACACGCGATCAGGTGATGGTATCGAGGCATGGGTGAATTTGACGGTGGATGACATGGCTAAATTTGAAGTTGATGAGGAGTTGCTTGCGTTTGTTTCGCCAACCAAGGGTACTGCTGAAAATTCAAGCGTTTAAGGTGTTCCTATGTTGCAATGCCTTAGCTCATTTATCGAATTGCTTTTTCAAGATTTCACTGCATATCGTATATTGTTTGCTTGTTAATGCATTGGTATATCTGGGGCGTAGAATTCGACCATTAAAGGGATTTTTAAGGTATTGTGTGAAAATAAGGGATCGTACCTTTGCTGCCAGATTCAGTGGTTTGGTTGAAGGGTTAATGTCTGTTGTTTTTTTAGTCTTTGCTTTAGTTTCTTTTAGTGTTTTCGGTTTCGTTTTCACCTTGTAATGGCTCTCAAGTTTATTCCCTTTGCCTTATGTTCTTGGTGGTGCAACTGGTGCTTCAATAAGAATTACGTACTTTACTAAATGAAAAAAGTTTGTTCACTATTAATTTTGAGCTAGCTTGTTTTCACCTTGCGGCTTTTGTTGTTGAGAAATTTAGTTGTTCCATTCCCATTTACAGAAAAATTTGGTCATGGATTGAGCAACCAAGTATGCTGATACAGTGAACTTTCAAGGCTTAATTTGGGGTGTTTGAAGAAGTGGATATGCAAGTGGTGGCTAGTTCATGCGATAGAGCTCTTAGATATTTCACACTGCATCCCAGGATCGAGTCACATTCCCCCCTTCCCATGTAATAGACTAGAAATGATGAATGACAAAAAAAAGAAGAAAAAAAAAAAACAAGAAGAAGAAGTGGATATTTACTGTAAAATTCCGAGGGTATTTGGCCATCCTTGTACACTCTCGACTAGGAGATCGACAAATGAGTTAAATCCTATTGAAGACAATACTATGCGAATCTTTTTTAGATAATTTATCTCTTATCCGTATGGGGCTCTTTGAGTGGTTCTATATTGGCCATAGGGCATAATTGAGCTGTTAGTTGTTACGAACCACACGGGGCATGATTGAGTTGTTACGAACCTCACATAGTGTAGTACTTTTTTACATCCCAAAATATTGCTTTTTTTTTTAAGGGTTTAATATCTACTTGCCCCTTAAACTATCAAATTTTTTTTTACTCCTCCCTTCAACTACCAATTGAACTCCCTTCCCCGGCTCTTCAACTATTATTTTCTTGTTTATTAAGGACAAATCATGTTTTCCATCCACTTGATGGACGGAAAAGTTAGTCCCAAGGCTATATTAGTTTTTTTATCAGTTCCGTATAGCTCAAAAGGAGAGTCCAAGTGAAAGGATCTCCAAAAGAGCAACCAAACTAGCGAATTACAAGTACGAAAACCGGACTAGCCAACACGAGCAAACCTACAATAAGACACAGGAGGAAAATAATTGTTTTGTAATAAGCACATCAAAATTTTCAATAAATGAAATGGAAGCCACACTTGTTTGCTGGAAAGGCTTTTCCTATTAATGACCTAAGGTAACAAAGAGTGTGAATTCAACCTAGTTTTTTTTTTGTGGTTATTGCTCATGGAAAATAAACCAGATTCAAGCTAACCTAATATATAAATAAGAAAGCGCTAACCTTCATATATAAGAAAGCAGAATCATCATAAGAGTTGCAACATGATTACCCAATGACACCCCAAAATCGGAGCGCCTCGTCTCCCAGAAAATCAGAGCAAATATAGAGTATGCGTAGAGCCCTGCGGTAAACATATAGACTCCTTTCAATTTCAACCAGAATATCATGAAAAAGTGGGTCTTTTGAAATAAAAATGTGTTGTTCAATACTTACAGGACAATTTTCTTCCGGTAGGAGCCCTCAAGATCCATACCATCCTTAAAACCCTAGATTTGGTGACTAATGGAGTTGAAAACCCTTCAGTAAATCTATTCGCGAGAGAGAGACCAATCAAGACTCTTCTCGTTTATGTTGTACGCATTCACCCTTCTTCTTCTTCTTTTGAGTTTTGACACAAACAGACACACACATACATACATGTCTATTCTATAGCTTTGGTTGAAAATGTCCATATTACCCCCTCTCTTTTTTCATCAGTTCAAAAAAAAAAAAAAAAGTTAACGGTTTCTGTCACAAATTTTGGATGGAAAACGTGATTTGTCCTTAGTAAAAAAGAAAATGATAGTTGAAGGGAGAAGGGAGTTCAATTGATAGTTGAAGGGGGAAATAAAAAATGTATTGATAGTTTAAGGGGCAAATAGATATTTAACCCTTTTTTTAACATAAGTATAAGTAGGGGTGTAACCGGTTCGGTTCGGTTCAGTGGTGATTTTGAGTGAACCGGACAAAACCGGTTCGGATAGAACATGGAACCGAAACCGGTTGTTTAGAGGTCGGTTCGGTTCCGGTTCGGTTCGGTTTTGAGGTCGGTTCGGTTCTCGTGAGGGAGGGAGGGAGGGGGAGAGAGAGAGAGGAGACGATTTTACTGATCTAAACTACAATACACAGCAGAAACACACAAAAAACGAACAGATTCACACCAAAAACGAATCAGATCTTGATTTTCATACAGAAACGAGCAGATTCATTGAGATATATACACCATAGCTACGATTATACAGATTTAAAGAGACATGTACCACATATACAGACGTTTACACATAAATCGCGAGAGAGAGAGAGAGAAACGAACGATGATAACGACGACGGATGGATTGACGATGATAACAACGACAAATGGATCTACGACGGACGATGGTCAACGATGAACAGATCTTTGGTGGCGGCGGCGGCTCCTCATATTGCTGGGTTTCTTTCTCTCTCTCTTCGTCTGGGGTTTGGATGTGTGAAATGTTAAGGTGAAGTGGTAACAGATCTCTAGGATTAAGTATATATAGTACTGATTTTTAGGTACGTAATAAATCAGTTTCTTTCCCTCTATATTCACAAAAGCGTTGCTAGCCAAGTTGGTAGGTGTGAGGATTCTCCCACGAATTGACAGGGGTTTGATTCCTACGCCCCTCCTTTTTTGAGTAATAATATATATTATATTAAATATATGTATATAACCGGTTCGGTTCGGTTCGAACCGGGATAAAACTCCATGAACCGGGAACCGAACCGGTTTCAAAAAAAATTAATTCTGTGAACCGAACCGAACCTAAACATTTTAAAAACCGAAAAAATCAACCGGTTCGGTCCGGTTCTTGAATTCGGTTCGGTTCTTCGGTTTTTTTGTTCAGCCCTAAGTATAAGAACTTCATTGATAAGAAATATTACAACCTACCAAGAATAACTAAAACAACTGAAAAAGATATGAAATATACAGGAAAGACAAATTAACACAACCAAATCAAAGAAGAATATATCCCACATAAAATGATTCGACGGTCAAATGTTAGAGAACCACATGCAAACTGTCGCACCATTAACAAAGCTTTCTTGCAAAAATTAATCAAAACCAACCTAAGTGACTCAGGCTGAGTGTAGACACCCAGATTTTGACCCGAGAAACTTATTAAGCATCCCCGATGATGAAAATGTCCGATAAGAGCACGCGAGGCTTGATTGTGAACTTTGAAACCCCTCCAAAACCTCTTCAAAATAAACCCAACCTTGCACCACCTTCTAGTACATTCAAAACCCTCTTTATTGATATATAATATGTCCCAATCCGTTTTGAAATGAGGAAGATATGTACGTTTTACCAAAACGACTTGTTTTCCCGACCTTCTGAGGGTAAAATGGTCATATATTTTGATTTACAAATCATCTTTGGTTCAAACCACTTGGGTTAGAAAGTAGACTTGACAAACTTTCCAACGCTTCAAACCATGCACAAAACGGAGTTTGGTAGCACCTGGAGTGGTCCCGCAAAGTTCAGAATCTTATGCAGTCTCCAAGTCCAGGCGCCTGGATCTGCCTAATCCAGGCGCCCAGACTCAATCCAGGCGCCTGGATTCCCATTCCAGGCGCCCAAATTCAATCCAGGCGCCTGGACTCCCCAATTCCAGGCGCCCGGACTCACTCCATATACTTGATCCCCAAAGGTGAAACGAGAGGGAAGGAACGTCTTGAAGGATTTTGAAGAGGATTCTGCAAGAATTTTCAGAGAGGGAGTGGAGGGAAAATAGGGAGACTCCATTTGAAGGAGGATCAGCTCTCCCTTACTCCCCTACTGTTATTCTACAGAATTTTCCTCAGAAAACTTATCCCAAGCTATTTCCCCTCTGTTCCATCTTGTTTAAGCATTAAAACCCACTTTTAGACTACCTTAACTCCACATATTCTCATCCCCTCACTATCAAACCTCAACCAAACACTTGTAATCTGATATTCAAAGCCCTAGAAGCTAATTTCAGTGTGCCCAATCTCCAAAATCACCCAAACTCACAATCCAAGTTCATCAATCAAGTTCTAAAAGGTAGATTTTCTACCAAAATGCTCAAAATAGGTCCTGAGGGGACACCAACTAGGCTCTTACTAGTTCCTCATACTAGTTGAGAGTCTAGAAAGATTTCAAATTTCAAGGAAGTTGAAGTTTTTCACTTGCATCCATGTCTAGTCTAGGCGCCTGGACTAGCACAATGCAGGCACCTGGAGTCTGTTCCACATTCTGTGTTCTTCTCCCTTTCTTGCATTTATTCACAATCATTTAAGCCTATTTCATTTTGTTTCAATTTGACATTTATATTGCATGGTAAAATAGTCCATTTTAGATAGCTTTTGAATGCATTTAGTGGCAAAATCATGGTTTGTCATGCATAGATTATCACCAAATCCTGATATTGAAATATATCTAGCACAAAACATCATCAAACATCCATGTGTATATGTGAAAACAAGCATCAAAGTTCATATTTGTCATTTGCTTGGTGGCTTGGATTGATAAAATTTCTGCCTGATCAATGTTCCAGGTGCCTGTATTGGGGGATTCCAGACGCCCATGGTCATTCCAGGCGCCTGGAGTGTCCTATTCCAGGCGCCCACATCTACTCCAGGCACCTGGATTTGCTTAGTCCAGGTGCCCAGATTGCCATTCGGGTGTGGCAAATGTGATGTTTGTGATCAGTTTCTGGAGCATCTCAGGGTAATTTGAAGATCATTTGGTCAAGTTCCAGTGTCTTATGCATTTAGAACATCCTCTCATGACATAAGAACACGCATCCACCTTCATTTCATGAATTTTCTTTATGTATTTATGTGTTATTGCATGAGTTGGTGATTAAAGTCTATTCAAACGGTGTTTTCAAAATCCCTTAAACATTTAGTAGAGACCGGTGGTCGCACCGGGCGTGAGGAGTGCTTTAAATTCCTTCCCCTCACGTAACCTAGCTCCCGAACCTGAGAAATCTCGTTTTAAAATACCAGTGAAATATTTTCAATTCCAAAGGGTAAAAGAGTCATTTTTCAATTGGTTTCTCGGGTACGGTCCTCAAACCCGAGTGGCGACTCCCATTCAATCAATCGAAACCGTTTTCGTGGACAATTCCGCGGGGTGTTCACACTGAGATAGGTAAGGGCCTAAGGGGCTCGTGGTTATTGAAATTGAAATAGATATGGGGGTGTACCCTATACTGCTTACAGGGGCCATTTTATTCTGTAATTTTTTCACCTCCAACCCCCTTCTCCAAACCGAACAGACATCACCATAGCGCCAAACCACAAACAACTCTACAATTGCCAAGCAGTAGCACAAGTATATCCTCTGGACAAATCCATACCAATGCCTAATGTTGAATCACCCACCATACATTGATCCCCAACAAAACGAAAACAACCAAGCCCACGCCAACCAATCCAAAAAAAAAAACACAGCTAAAAATAATAAACAAGACTACATGCTTCAAAAAAGGAAATGCGGCCAACAGCATAGCACCAACGATGATCAGGACGCAAGCAAAACCCATAGCAAAGAGAGGGGAAAAAAAAAGCAACTAACCCGAGACATCCCATGCATAACAACCAACCCAAACAAGGGAAAATTGGATCAGACGGGGAATGGGAATATCGGAGAGGGGGGAAAAGCAAAGGGGAGGACGGGGAGTGGAACAAAGAGGGGGAGCCAATCTGACCAGGGTGGGGGCAAAAAGAAAGGAGAAAAACCTGATCAGATTGGACAGGGAAGGAAAAATAGGAGAGGGGAGGACTATCTAACCAAGAAAATTGCAAAAGGGGAACCCGATCGGATGGGGACGGGAAGGCCAGAAAAAGTGGGGCCAATCGGATTCAAATGAGAAAGAGGTTAAAAAAAACCCAGAAGAAAACGAAGATAAAATAAGTTCACGGTAAGCGCACTGAAAGCCTTGAGCGGCTTAGATCATGAATGCAAGGCTCTTGGAAGATCATCACTGCAACCTAAGTTCGCACCCTAGACCACAATGGCTAGGGATGGCAATTTCCTCCAATCTCGATGGATACCCGCCCCGCTCTGTTTATTTGGAGACGAATCTTACTCGATTTTTCGTACAACAGGAGCGGGTATGGTAGAACTTAAAGAATCCTCAGTTGAACATGGGGCGGGTATAATTATGTGATACCCACCCCTGAATACCCATACCCACCCCGTTTCAATATGTATATATATTTTTTATGAATGTATGTATATATGCGAGCATATAGTACATAAATGTATATGTATGTGTGTATATAAGTATGCATATATGTATAAGTTGTGTATGTTGTTCCGGATAAAAATCATGTATGCTTAAGTGTTCAAAAAAGTTTAATGATGGTTGTTGTTAAGATTTTATAGTCTTGGTAGACTATATTTCTTTGTAACTTTCTATTGTATTTTGTTTTAAATGGTTGTTTATGTTACTGTAGGACACATAAACATAAATTAGATCTTATCGGGGTTTTTTTTTTTCCAATTAATTTGGATATGGATTTACCCGAATATACTCGACCCCTAATGGGAGGCGGGTATGGTGGATTGTCCACTATCGCTTATGGGTATGGAGGAGGGGATGGGGAAAAAAAATTCCCAATTGGGGATGGGGGTAGAATAGGGTCTTCTGATCCATATCCTACTCGTTGCCATCCCTAACAATGGCCGGCATAGAATGATCAACAAGAGACAGACAACCACATTGCAAAGGGGTCAAGAAAACACAAGCAACTGTGAGTGTGTGAGACTAAGGGTGTGTACAAACACTGATCAAATGGCAAAAATGCAAAGTATATGTCCTGACCTACAACATCAAAAGAAAACAAATACATCACAGGGGGGTACCAAGAGACGGCAAGTTGGCAAATTGCTTGTTTGAATTGCACCAAGTTGATGGAATGGGGGAGCATGAATTTCCAAACTTTTTTTCTAATAGATAGGCATAGGATAGGGCCTTCCATTATGATTATAACCCTCAGTTTGTCAACAAATAGCTTTATTACATCAAATACCACAAATCAAAGATGATAAGCGTCAATTGCTTCAATTATTGTACTTTTTACCTTGGTTTCTCTTGCACTACTTTTTCCTTGGCACTTTTCGATCGGCTATATATGTAAAATTCGTGCGTTTCATTATCAACAAGCATACAACCACACTCAAACTATACACACAAATTTATGCACAAACACTCGCGCGTACATATATGAGCGGGACAACGATCACAAATTTTATTTTTTTTAATGGCAAAAAAGTGTATTAACCTAATATAAAAGATACAATTGGCTCCGTTTGTTTAAATGTAAAATATTTTTTGATGTCATGTAAATAATTTTTGCCAAAAGAGAAATTTTCATTTTTGTTTTCCGGTATTTGGATGATAATTGTAGCATTTTTGTTTCAAGTTTCTACCTAGTTACTAATAATAACATTCTCAATATTCATCTCTCACCCAGAAATTCCATTTTATTACTTCAACAAGCTTAGAATGCGATGGATATTGGAGCTTCATTCGGAGTAAAATTTTTTGGAGGGAAAGACTGTAATACCCCAGGTTTGGGACGGTGTTTAGTCTCACATTGGTTGTTTACATGAGTGGTCTTGCGTATATAACAAACCATGTGGGCTACTACTAGTACTTTGGGCTTAAGCATTTTGGGACATGTGGTGTGGCTTGTGGATCAAATCAAGGTACTGGTTAGTGGTCTACATGGTGCGTTACAAATAATAATGGGGTATCGATTGGTTTAAGAAGAGGAACCAATTCGGGATAAATATTGGTAGAGTAGTTTAGCAAGAGTAGGAAAGTGAGGAAATAAGGGAAGAGGAAAATTAGGAAGTTGTTTAGGATAACAACTGATTATATATCTACACATATATAATTATTTTCAAACTAATACTTTATCTAGTAATTAGTGATAATCTTGTAACAACTTTAATTAATTAAAATAATTTATACCCACTTAATTATATACGCAATTTACCGGGTCTTTACATTTTCTGTGTAATTAATCTAATAAATAGCCTAAATAAATTTAAATTGGTAATAATTTTTGTAAAAGAAACCAGTGGAAGTAAAATACACTAAACGAATTGAAATACTGTCTCCTCTCTCTATTTTTCCTAATTTTATTTTTAATATGTAATTCTAATATATAAGGAGAGCAGGTGTCCTTTGCTTTCATCAGAACATTTGTTGTGTAAAAAAATTCAAAACACACATACTCCCTCCGTTCCAAAATCATAGTCCCCTAGAAAAGAATGTGCAATTTTGGGATAAAAAAAGAGTAGTTCCGCTAATGTTTTTTGAACTTTTTCTCACCTTGTTAAATAATTAATCGGGATCTTCAATTTGGTGCGAATCAAATCCATAAATCATGTGCAGAAATACTTTAATTTTTTTATCAGAAAATTACATGTATTTTCGTTGGAATTATCAAAATGAGACGGAGAGTGAATGTAAATTTGTTGCAATATTAGTTCTCTTGGTCAACAGTTAATTGAAAATTTTTACTAACACCAAACTGAACCACTTATATAATTGTCAGTTGTTCAAGTATCGAGTTGTTTGAGCATACATGTAAGATTCGATCGGTAGTACTCCCGGTTCCGATTTATCCCATTAGTGTTATTTTCACACATTGCGCAAAATTAGCATAATTACATACAATTACATAAAAGAAAAATAAACTTAAAAATGGTCGGGTACCAAGGCAAGTATTTGAGCTGAATTGAAATTACAGTTCTAGGATATCGAATTTGCTCAAAACGATACATACCGGCCAAAATTATAGGCAATTAAAAGGCTAGATTAAAGTTGTACATTCCTACTATAATTAAGAATTTTGAAGTATGAATTTCAATGTGCACTCCGTCGTATCCTTCAAACTTTAAAATATAATTCTCTTTCTTATCTTTGTTTTTGGCCCTCTAAGTTGTCCAAATTGAAAATAGAAAAACAACTGAATGGAAGAAAGACAACCTGAGATTCTTTACAGTTGCGAAGATGTGAAAACTGGACTTATATACTAATAGATAGGTTGAGGACAATAATTAAAAAAAAAAAAAAAGAAGAGCCTTTTTTGCATATTCGTGAGGGATAGTGGTAACAAACTTTGAAGTTTGCAAAAAGAGATCAGTGGCAAGGGTCATCTAGCCTAATAAAAATATGACAGGATGAGAAGCAAAACTGGAAAATAGTACTACTATGATATTTGAATGATGACGCAGTATTGGTAGAGTAAAGTATTTAATTATTGTGATTTACGGTAATTGGTTAATTTTTAGTCGGACTGGTTATTCCCACTTACTTGGCCTCCTCTTTGTTCATACTGTCATTCAACCAAATTCCGTATTGAATTATTGTAATATCTAAGGAAGTTAATATAACTTCTTTTCTTTCTTAATTCATATTTAACGTGTTTTAACTTTCACATCAAAATATTGTTATTGAGAATTAACAATTATATTGGGTCTAACTTTGCGCGCAGGCGCGCGCAACCTATCTACTAGTGGTAGAATGATGCTACAGAGCTATAAATAGGCAAATGATCAATTTATCCAGAGGCAGAGGCAGCATAGGACCAAGGGTCACGTGATCCCCCTGAATTTTTTTAAAATTTTCCAAAAAAAATCTCTACTTTTCTTCTCTCCACTCATTACTCCTCTCTCCAATTATTACTCACATTTTTCTTTCTACGCGATACCTCTCCCTCCAATCATTACTCTCATTTCACTCTCCAACTCTCTCTAATCATTACTCATTTCTCTTTCCATTGATTATCCAAAAAACCAAACCAAACTGACAACTAAACTTTTCTATTTATTTTTTTTGATCGCACAACCAAACTTATCTTACTTCCTAAAAAGTTACACTAGTTCCTCCTTATGTTTAAAAAAAATCAAACCAACCACTCATATGTGTGTTAAAAATACAAAAAATTCCCAGCCTCAATCGCTTTTCTTTGTGTGTAAAAAATCAGGCTTTTTATTATGATTTTGATTTCGTCAATTAATGGTGATTGTAGTGTGTTAAAAATAGGATTGTTATTTTGGAAAAACAAACACATCTCTATAATTTAAGAAACTTACTTTGAAAGTATCATTGCGCTTAAGTGTGGATAAATATTTTGAAGGTTATGATTAGAAGTGCTCGTTCAATTAATTTCAGGATCCGCCACTGAATTTATCTATCTCGTTGCTTAGTTGAGGCAACATTTGATAAACAAAAATGCTTCTTGTACAACCATTTCGATTCCAACCATTTACAACACATTCATACTAGTTAGCAGGAAACCCGTACTATGCACGGCACGAATTCAGGTACACACTTTTAATTTAAATTGTCAAAATTCATAAATCATTCAACACCTCTACCCAAAAAAAAATTGCAATTTAACAAAATATCTAAAAAGTAACCTCACAAAGAAAGTTCATTCGGAATACTTCAATGCTCGTCTACTATTACTCAGCATTTCTAATTGAATGGACAATAACTTATCACATATAGCGGAAAGTCACCGTAAGTTAATTAAATAACCGAGACAACATGTGAGTTATCTTCCTATAGTGAGCAACTTGGTTGAAAGAATAACATTCTTGTTATGAAAATTTCTTCGGAATGATGAATCCAGACTTTTTCGATGTTCCGATACAATTGAGATGAGCATGATCCTTATAAGTTCAAGGATAATTCCCAACTATGCACCTCTCAAAAGTCATTTAAAAAATTGGAAGCGGGTATCTCTTATTGTTTTTTGGAAGCTGAATTTGTTGCTGCAGTCTGGAAAATTCTACGCACGGTGTTTGTTTCCTCTTCACCAATATTTTTCTAGTAGTTTCAAGTCAATCAACATGTACTCAATCCTAGTATAGTAAGGAGTGATTTTCATTTTCACAATCCTAGTAATTGTTCAGGATATAGTAGTACAAGTAATGGGGGATCAGATCACTCTGTGCGGTATCTCCGATCGATATCCCATTTTTTTCCGGAACATTTGCATCCAAATCCAACCCAATCTCTTAGAACATGTCACCATCAAAAACCTTTTTGCTATTGAAAATCTAAAACAGAAGAACAAAAAGAATAAAATTTATTGACAACTAAACTAACAATAATCAATGGTTAAGTTACTTAAATCAATATTAGTGATGATATAGACACCAAATAAGTAACTAATATAATGGAAGATCAAAAAACTGCATGGAATTCTTTAAAGTCAGCACATTGAAATGCCCGAGTCGACTGCTACGCACCGGCTGTATTCAACCATGAAGATATGCAATCATACCCAATTACGTTAATCGTTTAGGTCGATAAGGGGTATATTTATAATGTTTGGGGGGAGAAATTATTTGTTTAGATTAAGATCATACCCTTTCTATTAAATAAGCCACCTTGGTATCTGTGTAGTTTGTTAAGGCCTAAAATGAAAGTTAAAATATTAATTCAAGCTTGAGAATTCAAAAATACCTCCAGCATTACTTTTCAAATGGTGCCTCTTTATGTTTGTTTTAAGAATACCTTTTCAAAATATGAACCAAATAGTTCCAGAATCAACCTAAAAAATCTGCACCAATTGGCGTTGTAAACCAATGACTTTGGTAGTTTCAGATTAAATCCCAAGATTAATTGAGGTGTAAGCCAAAATGACCCAAATTAGTTATGAAAAAACCAATGGATTTGCTTCTCATTTAGTTCATGGATTAAAAACACACTTGCTTAGTCCTGGATTGAGCAAAACATCTTTCCAATTCAGATTTCAAAATTTCAAAATCTGAACCAAATTGTTCCAGAATGCTAAATAAGAATCAACCTAAAAAATCTGCACCAATTAGCCAAAAAATTAATGAATTGGCTAGTTTCGGATTACGTCCCAAGAGTAATCGATGCGTAAGCAAAACTGACCCAAAATAGTTATGAAGAAAACAATGGATTAGCTTCTCAGTTAGTTCATGGATTAAAAATCCCAAGCTTAGTCCTGGACTAAGCAAAACACCTTTCCATTTAAAAGTGGCCTCATACATCTCCATAAACTATGATTTCTCATCGGATTGAAAGTGATCAGATTAAAAATACTCAATGCACATTAAATTTACAGCAGATAATAAATGGTTGAATTCGTCCCGTGCTATGTGAAGAAACTAAATATTAATACGAAATATCGGTTTTCTTAGAAATGTTTTTCTTCTCAATATTTTTGTAGTATGTTCAGACTTTCAATCAATTTCCGTTTGTTAAGACTTACATTTATAAAAGGCAAGTACGTTTCCTTTATGGTGATTCTATTTCCTAGGAAACTTGCTTTAAGCCCCAATTACAAAATTTAGAAAGTCAAAAAAAATCTTGTAACTTACTGGAGAGTTTTTTTTTTTTTTTTTGGGTACGCTCCATTGGTTGAACTGGAGCATGCATGCTGATCGCTTTGACATTATCAATACTAATATAGATACCACATGGCAAAGAAGAGTAGATAACATTAAGTATAGGGTTGTGGATATTACTACCTTCACGAATAAGCTTTTTGTTGTGTAGGACCCCTAATCTAACACGGCGTGCTTGTTTGGATGTTTTAGTATCCGTGTGACATATAGATAATGGCTGTTTTCAGCTGTGTCGGGCAATATTAGGATTAACATTCTCATTATTCATCCTGTAAATGGGAAACAAAAAAATATGTATAAAAACATTGCCAACGAAGACACTTGCCCAAAAAAAAAAACAAAGAAGAATTGAATCAGCGGCGTCGGCGTGAAAATCAACTAACCTTAAATTCTTGGAAGCAACGACGTCGGCAGAAGAATGGTCGAGGAGAGAGAGCGAGAGGGAGGGAAGTGGATGTAGAAGACTAATTAAAAACTCATTAGGCAATGTTTAATACGGTAAACATATAGACTGATATGTGTATATATATATATATGTAACCATCGATTAGTTCAAGATACAGGATGACATTTCCTAAAAGTAACCATCGATTACTTTTCTATATTTCACATTTCACGTGTTATAACATTTCCTTTCATAATACAAAAGTAATTTCTTTTCTTTTTTTAATTTGGCATGTGATAGTGTATCAATTAAAATTTATTTCCATAATAAATAAAATCAGTACAAGATCATTCCATTTTGATAGATATTCTATTAGAAATTAGAAAAAACATGAAACTAAAATTCTGAATGGACACTTGTTGCGCTCACGTTCCTCCTCTCGGAAACCCATCCTACAATACTAATATAGATTCACGTAGGGCCTACACCCATAAATATGTATGACCCCCACATGTATGTAAGGAGGTTGTAAATGGTTGAAGCTAAAATGATTGTACTTGTAGCATTATTCGGAAATAAGCAATTGACCACTAAAATCAGAAATATACAACTTTCAATACTCAAACCGTAATTCTCAATTCTCACTTGAGAAATGGATTCTCACTTGAGAAATGGAAAGCCTGGCAGTGCTCTTCTTTCTTTTTTTAAACCATCCATTTAGTGGAAAATTTGATTTGAATCTCTATAAATATTCCTTAATAGGACTATGGCTCTGAGATTGTTGGGCTTTCTTTAAATGATATGAGCTGCACTTCTTGGGATGTTTATCTCAGCCTATCGGGAATTTAACTCTCGAATCCTTGGGCGTTTTAGAGGTATGGGCCATTCATATGGAAAATGAATCCACACCCGAGACTAGAATTGCGTTTCGCTATGGAAAAATCAACAACCAGCTCACAGTAAATCTATGTTTATATTATTATTTGCTAGTAATATGCAATTAGTGGAATGTCCTACTTTTGGAAATTGTTTTCCCAAACTCAGTTTGGAGGAGAGGAATCTTGACGAGGAATGGAGATACTGTGAGCAGTATTTTCTTGAACCCTAAAAGTAACCTAGAGACGTGCGGGCACACGTCCCACAAATTACGGATGAGAACCAAATTAGGGCCGGGTAGGCATGGCCTAAAGTCTGACGAGCAAGAAGTGGCTCGTCCAGCATTATGGTATCAACGGTCATCTGAAGATAATTCTTAGGTCTAAACTGCCTTGCAGGATAAGGCTAAAAGGGAATATTGAGGGGATATTCCTTGACAACTATGCTTTTGAAGATATGCATAATCCTTGCGAATCAAGGATAAGATCGAGATCACATAAGATGAGTTTTTGTTAGAAATGGTCTAAAATCTATTCCAGAGAAGATAGGT
The DNA here is from genome assembly GCA_963854785.1 of Vaccinium vitis-idaea. NCBI lineage: Eukaryota > Viridiplantae > Streptophyta > Magnoliopsida > Ericales > Ericaceae > Vaccinium > Vaccinium vitis-idaea. Next base: position 16,474,056 of record OY978221.1, read on the forward strand.
TTGTGCTTTGGAATATAATTCAAAATTGTTTGCATTCTAAAAGCTGATTTTCAGCTTTTTGCACTAAATAATACCATTTTTTTTTAAAATCATTGCATTTAATCATAGTTTCACAGCTACAGTAAACATGTATACTTGCTTCCACTAAAGTCTATAATTTGCAGTTATAATCTGAAATTATAATCTACAGCCATCGCATACACGCTCTTAAGTTTGACATAAATTTTTATTTTGACTTATTTTTTCTTTTTTAAACTTTAGTTAGTTTCGCGTTAATTGTTTTGGACTATTTATTCCGCTTAAGGAGAGAAATCTAAAACGTTAAAAATTATGATAGAAAAGTTAAACAAAATTAACTGAATATAAAACTAAGAATTATTTTTTTCTTTTTTGAATGTACTTAAATTTAAAACATTAGCACAAAAACTTGTAGACAGGGAATGTAATGATTTTTTCACTATCAAGCCCGTTTTAAAGAATAACAAAGTACGCAAAAAAAAAAATCAACCGTCATAGTTGTTAGATCTTATTTTTGCGCTGTCCTTTTACTATCCATACTTACAGTATTTATCTTTATTCAAGTAACTATATTTATTAATCGTTTGTGTGAAAAAGTGACCAATAAAAACGCGACATAATAAATACAAATGAATAGAGACAAAAAAAAAACATAAATATAGAACATAAAGGAGTATTGGCACTTTTCAAATTGTTAATGACACTCCAACAGGGGAGTGCCAATATCAATGCAAGAGGGGAAATTGATATGGACATGACATTGAGAATTGCCAATACCAATTTTTTCTAAGAGGAAAGTCCAAAACAGAAAAAGGAGAGTGAAAACACTAACCCTTTTAATAAAAACAAACAAATGAATACAAAAACATAGTACTCAATAAGGAAAAAAATGAAAAAACAAAATTGTACAGTCGCCAATGGTCCATCCCAATAAAGTTACATTCCTCGATATTTCCAAGGTACACAACATAATGGTCAGATGTACTACTCTGATCCATCACCACCTCCGACCCCATCAAAGCATCAACTAGTTTGCAGACTCAATTGAGTAATTGACCATAAACAAGTCAACAAGATAAGGTTTTATTTTATTTTATTTTATTTTATTTTATTTTTTGTGAACAGAAACAAGATAAGGTGAATATTCTAGACGTTACTGTGTCATTTGAGTTGAAATTATCAGTTATCTTTGCTGTGTAATTAATCTAATTAATAAATAGACTAAATAAATTTAGATTGGTAATAATTTTTGTAAAAGAAATCAGTGGTGTGGAAACTTTATATCCATCTCAAAACCAATTGGTAGTGAGTGAAGAGGTCCCAACATATATTAAGTGATCACTCATTCCACTCTTAAGCAATGTGGGACAATATTTCTTAACATCCCCCCTCGCGTGCAGCTGCATTTGAGGTCTGGCCACCTTTTGGGTCTATCATCGTACAGCCTTTTTTTGCTGGTCTGTCATCGTGGGTGTGAGATTGCGGATTTTTTTTTTTTTATAACTGTGGAGTGGAATGGGCCCCGCTCTGATACCATGTGGAAACTTTATATCCATCTCAAAACCAATTGGCAATGAGTGAAGAAGTCCCAACATATATTAAGTGATCACCTATTCCACTCCTAAGCAATGTGGGACAATATTTCTTAACAAGTGGAAGTAAAATACACTAAGCGAATTGAAATGCTTTGTTGTACAATTTCATCTTTTTATCGGTAAGGTTTTCAAAGTTTTTAAAAATTTTGTTTAATAGAACTAATTGATATCTATCAAATAAGATCCATATTGCATATAAAATGCATTATAGAATGAAAACTATAATAATTTTAAAAAAAACACGCATAACCGTAGGGAGCATTTAAATTGGGACGGAAGGAGTACATTCCTCGACAAATCCAAGGTTCACAAGACAATGGTCAACTGTACTATTGTGTATTTGTGTTCCATCAACAACCCCGACCCTAGCAAAGCATAAACTTGTTTGCGGATTGAATTGACCATACAAGTGAACAAGATAAGGTGAATCTAGACATTGCTGTGTCATTTGAGTTGAAATTATCAATTATCTTTTCTGTGTAATTAATCTAATAAATAGCCTAAATAAATTTAGATTGGTAATAATTTTTGTAAAAGAAATCAGTGGAAGTAAAATACGCTAACCGAATTGAAATACTCCATCCATTCCATTTTAAATGCTCCTTACGTATATTCGTACCATTTTCAAACGTCTATATCTTTTTATTAATAAGGTTTTCAAAGTTTTTAAATTTTTTTTCTAATAGAACTAATTGAGGTCTATCAAATAAGATCCATATTGCACATAAAATTCATTATAGAATGAAAACTATAAGAATTTTTAAAAAGCACGAATAACCGTAGGGAGCATTTAAATTGGGACGGAGGGAGTACTTTGTTGTACAATTTCATTTTAGTGGATGCTAGTTTGGCCTTTTTCTTTCAAAGAAAAGAGTTATAGTATAATCATACTCGATGAAAATTTAGAATCGCTACTGTTAATCACAAATAATTTTATTTTAGTCTCGTAGTTTAGGCTTGAGATTTTAAGATTCTTTCCCTTTTGTGGTATTTCAATTAGAAATCTCTGAGATGTTCCTATTATCGAGTTCGTTTATACGAAACTTTGCCTTAACTTAAATTGGCCCCAGCAACGAAATTGATCCTATGATGATGGAGGGAGGAGGACCACTGGCCTTTTCCCTCCATCAACCCAACTTGTGGTTCATTCATCTTCGACAACTTTCAGGAATTTTCTAGACAAGGATTTTAATTATTTTCCCATAATTGTATGAAGACTAGTTGGCTTTCGAGTTTTTCTCCAGTGACACTGGAATATGCTTCGCGTATTGACTTCTCTCGTTTATTTATGCCTTTTGGTGGAAATTATTTTACAATATAAAATGTTTTACTTGTCATTTATTTAACCAAACATCAGAAAAGTGAGGAAAATGAATTTGGGGAAAATATTTTCCGTTGAAACAAACGGAGGGATAAGTGAGAATAGGAATCGCAACAAGAGAAAAGTATCTCAACCAGGTTGACATTCTTTGCACTTGAAAATCACATGCCACTCAAGCTCGCAATGAGGGAAGTTGATAAGAGTTCAACCAAGGCCAAGAAAAGCAACTGAAAAGAAGTAAAAATCCCAAGGCCAAGATATGGCCACCCTTGATATCCAACTTAATTTATATTTGCACATTTTAATTATCCCACTGTGTGGGATTCCTGATCTCTTCGGCTGGAACAGCCTATGTCCTCTAATGGTTACTTGGTTCAATTGTCTTCGGAGCGATGGGCTGCCCATTAAAGCTTGTCGGCAGTGCAGTGGGCCACTTTCAAAGTTCAAGGAATTCGAAGGCCCACCCTTGGAAAGGCCCACCTTATTGTCGCTAAGTGGGAAGTGTGTGATTTACAAGTCCCCAAGCCCGTTTTTGGAACAAGACCCATGTTTTACCTCATGCAACAAAGCCCATAGTATGGGCTGCAACAAGCCCATTATATGGGTTGCCATTATACTCAAAGGATCAACATCTTCAGCGGATCAGCAACTCATCCCAATCTGGCCCATGTCTTTAATGTTACACGGCCACATTTTATTCCAAGTGCCATCTCTACCCAAGCCCACGCAAAGACCACTTTAAAGCCCATTTCCACTGCTTGGTCTGTACCGGTTGAAGACCCAATTACCCATTTTGGGTTCCAGCTTTATCATTTTGTTCTGTAATAGTTTGGAACTTTCAGCGTTAGGTGTTTCTCCCTCATCTTTTAGATGGAGTTGAAACATTTGCTTAGTTACCCCATATTATCTTATAAGTAGCCTTTGTAGTCGTTTGGCCGCCCTGTAGTCTCCTTTTCTTTTCTTTATTTTCTTTCTCTTTTGTCTTTCCTGGGTATGCTCCTTTCCTTGCAGGCTGTACATTCGCTTAGTCTCTTTTTATTTTAAGCTGATTTATCCACAAAAAAAAACACCTAAAGTTGAAAATTGAAAACCGTAATTGGCAAGCATAGGAACTGAGAGGGCTTTGAGAAGCAAACATAATTGGCTAATCCCCTGAGAGCATGATCAAGTCAAGTTGTTGTAACGACCCGCCCCCGCCTTGCACAATATTGTCCGCTTTGGCTGCTTAAGCTCCTTGGACTTCCCAGTAAGTCACCCATCCCAGGATTGCTCCAAGGTGAGCATGCTTAACTGTGAAGTTCCAACAAGCTTTGACGTCCGTACGACTTTAAAAGACCTTGTGCAAGTTAAGGCATGATCTATTCTCTTATATCATAGAACTCCGTTGCATCCAAGTGGGTCCTGGGCTGTCACATTCTCCCCACATTATGATACAACGTTCTCGTTGCATATTGGCCCAACGACCTTCCCCCGGGAGGTATAGCACTTGGTTCTGCATAGCACTTTGTTCCCACTCCGGGATTCAAGAGGTGGCTCCTGCAGATTCTAGAGGTGGCTCTTACCCCGTAGTCGGGGGTTGTGCTCTGATACCAACTGTAACGACCCGCACCAGCTAACTTGCTAATTCTTAGCCTAACCATGTGGCTCAAAAGATTAACCTCAAGTTAACAGTAGCTTGTGGGCCAAACCTTATTGTCTGCTTTGGTCGCCCAAGCTCCTTGGACTTCCCAGTAGGTCACCCATCCTTAGATTGTTTCAAGGTGAGCGCGCTTAACTGTGAAGTACCAATGAACTTTAACGCCCGCATGGATTTAAAAGGCTTTGTGCAAGTTAAGGCATGATCTATTATCTTATATCATAGAACTCCGTTACATTCAGGTGGGTCCTGGACTGTCACAGTTGTAATCCAAAATCCTAGCTACAGCCCATAACACCTCTAGCAATCCAGCAAAATACTTATAGAATATGACAGCAACCTCCCTCCACTCCAAAAGCTTCCAACCCAAAGGACCGTTAATACAAAAAAAAAAAAAAACCAACAACAACACACCTCTCAAATCTAGCAGGCCATAAATATACATGTGTGTTTGTATAAATGTGTGCCTTTTGTGTGTTGTTGTAGACTTTTTGGTGTCATTATAGCATGCATATTGTTGTAACGAACGCTATGAATGCGACTAAGTTGGGAGAAAGTAAACAAAACAACAAGCAATCACACGACACAAAGATATACGTGGTTCCCCCAAGATTGAGGTACGTCCACGGGCGAAGAGAGAGAGAGTTCACTATCAATGGTGAAGAAGAGATACAAAGAGCCGGCTATGATCCGTAACTCTGGAGAGGCCACAATATGAGAGATAACCAAAGGATCCTTAAAAGTCTCTATTTATAAAAAGCACAATCAATAGGAAATCCTAAACACAATTGAAAATCCTAAATGCAATAGGAAATCCTAAACACAATAGGAAATCCTAAACACAATTGGAATTCTCCCAAAAAAGGAAAATTCAAGGCACAATTCCAACAATTCTCCATCTTGACTTGAATTCCACTGAACCCAATCACTAGTTATAGCAACCCTCTTCTGCCTCTACCTCGCCACAATGCCCCCAAGGGGTGATCAACTGCAAATACCAACCAAGCCAAGCAATGCTTGAACTTGGCAACCGAAACCAATTTAGTCAACATGTCCGCTTGGTTATCCGTCGTTCCCACTTTCTTCACCTCAACTTGCTTCTGTGAGATGATCTCTCAAACGAAGTGATACCTGACATCAATATGCTTGGTCCGTTCATGATACATCAGATTTTTAGTCAGATGTATAGCACTCTGAGAGTCACAAAATACTGAAGTAACCCATTGTGCAATACCGAGCTCGCAAAGAATTCCCCTCATCCACAATGCCTCCTTTACAGCTTCGGCAATGGCCATATACTCCACTTTTGTTGTAGACAGCGCGATCGTAGCCTGCAAAGTTGTTTTCCAACTAATGGCACTTCCAGATATAGTGTACACATAACCTGTCAGAGACCTCCTTTTATCATGGTCACCGGCAAAATCCGAATCAACATAACCAACAACTTGATTACCCGGATTAGAAACCTCATACAAAAGACCCACATCTACAGTCCCTTTCAAATACCGAAGTATCCACTTCACAACCTCCCAATGTGCCTTTCCCGGTCGCCCCATATAGCAACTTACGACACTAACTGCATGTGAAATATCAGGACGAGTACATACCATGGCGTACATAAGGCTCCCAACTGCGCTCAAATATGGAACCTGAGACATATATTTCTTCTCATCCTCCGACTGAGGTGACAATTCTGCTGAAAGTCGAAAGTGTGCTGCCAAAGGGGTACTGACTGGCTTCGAGCTCTGCATGGCAAAGCGCTCAAGCACTTTGAGAACATATGACTTCTGATTCAAGAACAACTTGCCATCTACTCGATTTCTGCTAATCTCCATACCCAAAATCCGTTTTGCTGCACCCAAATCCTTCATCTCGAATTCACCACTCAACTGCTGCTTCAACCTATTGATTTCTGATACACCTTTGGCAGCAATAAACATATCATCAACATACAACAGTAGATAAATAAATGAACCATCTGGAAGTCTCCGAAAATACACACAACTGTCATATTCACTCCTAGAATATGACCTTATCATGAATGTATCAAACCGCTTATACCACTGCCTAGGAGACTGTTTTAAGCCATGTAAAGACTTACGAAGCAAGCATACATGATCTTCCTTACCAGAAACAACAAATCCCTCTGGTTGACGCATATAAATCTGTTCCTCAAGCTCCCCATGCAAAAATGCCATTTTGACATCAAGTTGCTCTAACTCAAGGTCATAACAAGCAACAATAGCAAGTAAAGTGCGAATGGAACTATGCTTTACAACTGGTGAAAATACCTCATTGTAGTCAACACCTTCCTTTTGACTGAATCCTTTCGCCACTAGTCGAGCTTTGAACCGTGCCTCTTCAATCCCTGGAATACCTGGCTTGCGAAGACCCACTTGCACCCAACAATCTTACTATTTTTCAGCGGTTCCACCAACTCTCATGTCTGGTTCTTCTGAAGAGACTCAATCTCCTCATTCATAGCAACACACCACTGTGCACACTCATTGCTCGAAATAGCTTCCGCATAGCTAGAAGGCTCATCATACTCCACTGTTTCAGCAACTAATAAAGCATAGGCCACAATCTCAGAATAAGCCGAATATCTTTCAGGAGGCCGAATCTCCCTCCTTGGCATATCTTTAGCAATAGTGCGTGGTTGCTCTACTGGTACATCATCATCTGTGTTTGAACTCTTGAACTCCTCTTCAATTGGCTGATTACTTTCATTCTTCCCTGAGCCAGAAGATTCACATAACAACTCCACCTGCTTTGGAACCCTCAGTTCCTCAACTGCATCTTTAACCTGTTTAGACCCCTTAACCATAAAGTTTTCATCAAAAGTAACATCTCTACTAATTAAAAACTTAGAGGTTTCCGGACACCATAATCTGTACCCTTTCACACCTGCCTGATAACCCAAGAAAATACACTTCTTGGCACGTGGCTCCAACTTACCCTCATTCACATGAGCATAACCTGGACACCCTAACACACGCAGTACGGAATAATCAGCCTTATGACCCGACCATACCTCAAACGGAGTCTTACACTCAATAGCAGTCGACGGAGACCTGTTCACCAAATAACATACTGTGGAAACGGTTTCAACCCAAAACTCTTTGCCCAACCTGGCATTGGACAACATATAACGCGCCTTCTCCAAAAGAGTCATGTTCATTCGTTCAGCCACACCGTTCTGCTAGGGGGTTTTCCTCACTGTGTGATGTCTCACAATGCCCTCATCACTGCAAAACTTATCAAATTCGCCAAGACAAAACTTCATACCATTGTCAGTTCTCAAACGTTTTATTTTCTTACCCGTCTGATTCTCTATCAAAATTTTAAACTGTTTGAATGTACTTAGAGCATCACTTTTATGTTTTAGCATTTACACCCAAACCTTACGAGAGAAATCATTGATAATACTAATAAAATATCGAAGACCACCTTTATAAGTTACCTCAGCGGGACCCCAAAGATCCGAGTGAAAATAATCCACCGTGCCTTTGGTTCGATGAACAGCTGTACTGAATTTCACCCTGCATTGCTTGTCGTAGACACAATGCTCGCAAAAATCCAACTTCTCAGTTTTTTGCCCACAAAGTAGACCCTGATTGCTCAAAACTGTCATCCCTCTCTCACTCATATGCCCAAGACGCATATGCCACAATCGAGTCAAATCTGAACCCGAAACCTTTGAAGAAGCGACCGCTGCTGCAGAACCCGTAACTGTACTGCCCATGAGTGAATAGAGATTGTTACGCTTCTAACCCTTCATCAGCACCAAAGCACCCCTTGAGACCTTCAAAACTCCACCTTCACCAGTGAAAGTACACCAATGGAATCTAGAGCACCCAAAGAGATAAGATTTTTCTTCAACTCTGGAACATGCCGAACATCCGATAAAGTCCTCACAATACCGTCGTGCATCTTGAGTTGGATCGTTCCACAACCAACAGTTTTGCAGGGCATGTTGTTGCCCATTAAAAATGTGCCACCATTGACCACCTCATAAGTGGCGAACCACTCCTTATGCGGACACATGCGATATGAACACCCAGAATTCAACATCCACTCGGTATCACAGCGAGAATCTCCCACTGTAACTGATAAAACAGTATCTAACTCATCTGAACTTTCGGCAACCCCGACAATATTTTTACCCCATTTATGTTCCTCTTTTTCCTTCTCCTTGAGTTTTAAACAGTCTCTTGCCCAGTGCCCCGGTTTCTTGCAATAATTTCACTTTCCCTTTTTTCTTATTTTTAACTGCTGATTTGGATCTTTCCCTATTACTCGTACCACCCTTTTCTATCGTTCTTCCCCTAATAAACAATCCCTCCGCATGATCATCAACCTCTCCTGACACCTTTTTCCTCAACTCTTTCGAATGAAGACTGGCCTTAACATCCTCCATGGATATGGTGTCTTGCCCATACAATAAGGTTGTAACAAAATGTTCATACGATGGCGGTAAAGTCGTAAAGAACATAACAAAATTAGGGCTTGGTCCTCCTCCTCGATTTTACAATCAATATTTTTCAAGTCCATCAAAATACGATTAAACTCGTCTAAATGATCCTTAATTGGCATACCTTCACGCATACGAAAAGTATACAACCGCTATTTCAGATATAACCTGTTCGTTAGCGATTTCGTCATATAGATGCCTTCCAACTTCAGCCAAATACCTGCTGCTGAAGTTTCTTCTTCCACCTCGCGAAGAACATCGTCTGCTAGACTCAACTGAATCGAACTCAGAGCTTTAGCATCCATGTCTTCCCAATTTTCCGCGCTGATGCTGTATTTTTCCTGCCCCTGCAAGGTCTTGTGTAATCCCTGTTGAACTAGCAAAGCCTTCATCTTAACCCTCCAAAGACTGAAGCTGCTGCTCTGCCCATCAAACTTTGCAATTTCAAACTTAGCCGCCATACCCACAATCGGAAACGAAACCCTAGTTTTTCAACTAGAAGCTCTGATACCAGTTTGTTGTAACGAATGCTATGAATGCGACTAAATTGGAAGAAAGCAAACAAAACAACAAGCAATCACACGACACAAAGATATACGTGGTTCCCCCAAGATTGAGGTACGTCCACGGGCGAAGAGAGAGAGAGTTCACTATCAATGGTGAAGAAGAGATACAAAGAGCCGGCTATGATCCGTAACTCTGGAGAGGCCACAATATGAGAGATAACCAAAGGATCCTTAAAAGTCTCTATTTATAAGAAGCACAATCAATAGGAAATCCTAAACACAATAGGAAATCCTAAACACAATTGAAAATCCTAAATGCAATAGGAAATCCTAAACACAATAGGAAATCCTAAACACAATTGGAAATCCTAAATGCAATAGTAAATCCTAAACACAATAGGAAATCCTAAACACAATTGGAATTCTCCCAAAAAAAGAAAATTCAAGGCACAATTCCAACAATTTGTTAGAACATGTGTGAAGGTTAAGTCCCACATTGGAAAAATAGAAAAAAGGGTTGGATCTTAATATACAATTGAATGACTCACCACTTATAAGGCTTAGCCTTTTAAGTGGATATGGGTCATTTACAGTATATTGGGCCCAACGAATGTGGTGGACTCCGTGGATACTCCTCAGAAGTTTGGGCCTTGTGCACGCCAACACAGCGGAAGCGATGGCGGGATCGATGCATCTTACTAAACTCCCAACAAGTGGTATCAGAGCCAATGGCTGACGATCTATGGGCAGATTCTTGGCGAGCCATGGATAAGTGATGGAAACAGAAAAATCCAACAGTGCAAGTAATGCGGTGTGCCCGTTGCAGGGTGATGCAAGCGAATGGAACACGTGTTGCACGTTGACTCGTCGGGGAGCATGGTGCCAGTGAATAGGCACATTGGCCCTCAATGGAGTTTCTCGTCGGGGAGCATGGTGCCAATGAATAGGCACGTTGGCTCTCAATGGAGAATTCAATGGATGGATCTGAATCGTTGGAGTTGGTGCAGAATAAGCCTAGTTTGGAAGATTGGGTTAAGAGTAGTAGATCAGAATCAAGGGGGAGCTTGGATGCAAAGAAACGCAAGGCTCAATGAACGGTTCACACATGAGGGGGAGATTTGTTAGAACATGTGTGAAGGTTAAGTCCCACATTGGAAAAATAGAAAAAGGGTTGGATCTTAATATACAATTGAATGACTCACCACTTATAAGGCTTAGCCTTTTAAGTGGATATGGGTCATTTAATGTATATTGGGCCCAACGAATGTGGTGGACTCCGTGGATACTCCTCAGAAGTTTGGGCCTTGTGCATGCCGACATAGCGGAAGTGATGGCGGGATCGATGCATCTTACTAAACTCCCAACACATATAGCCAGTGTACTGTATGATCACGGGTCCAATGAATCTTCCGGTGTCAAGAAAATGTACTGAAGTTTTACATTTTAGAAGTTGTCAATCTTATCTATTTGACTTTGGCCAATGAATTTAGATTCATGTCAAATTCATGTCAATGATTTCATGTCAAACTAACTCTGTAATAATCTAGTTAATTATTGTAGAAACGTTTTTTTATTAGTGAAGAAAATTTTCATTAATTTAGGTTCTGCTTGTTTGGCCATAAAATATTTTCTTATAAAATATTTTATTCAATTTTCGGTGTCCGGTGGTAGGAAATATAAGTAATATCTTTTCCTCGTCAAATGAAATCACTTTTTACGTCTCAAATACCCAACCAGATGATTCTCTCCATCTCTCTGTCTACCCAATTTCAATGCTAAAAATCTCCCCTCTCTCTCTATATACACACCCAATATCGCATACATACATCCTCGTACAATTAATTGTTCTTGACACCACACATAAAATATTATATGCAAATCCCTCCTACTGTTCATCATTTGGAGGTAGTTTTATAATGTTGGGTCAATTGCAAAATCGGGTTTAAAGCAGGGATAGGATTTTGGCGTAGGGGGGACGGATATAAACAATAAAAAAAATTAAAATATGACAACGATATGAATTTTTACTTACTAAAAAAAAATACAAAATAACACCAATACGTATGAAACAAAACATGTTTCTAATATCAACTTAGATTGCTAAAGATATTACTCTGTTTATCTAATCCTATCTAGTATCTACTGAAATCAGGCATCAAACCACATTAAATGAGCCTTAGTTCTTAAAAATAAACGGGCCTTGAGTCCCTAACTTTAAGTGAGTTGGGTTAAAATTTTGGGCCTTGTTTTGTTTAAAAGAATTGTAATTAAACTTCATTAAAACATATTTTAGTACAAAGTTGTTTCACAGCTTGATAAATATTAAAGTTGTTACTATTATTTTTTTTAATGAAAAAACGGAGGGGGGACGGGACTATATAGTTTGATGGTAAATTTCTTTTTTTCAATGTAATAGTACGAATTTTTTTCAAACGTAGGGGGGACGACAGCCCCTACTAGCCCCTCACTGGCTCCATCCTTGGTTTAAAGATGGATGGATTGCATTTTATCGAACTAAATTATGACAGTTGACGTGGAGGTATAAATATATATATATATATATATATATATATATATTTTTTTTTTTTTTTTTGCTAGGCAAAAGAAATGTATTAATCCTTGAAAAAGATACAAAGATTAAAAGGACCAAGGGCATAATGGCAAAAAGCTACACACCCGTGACCCAAGAGAAACAAAGAAGGCAAGAAGCCAACCAAACCCAGAGGGACCAAAGAAAAACCCCACCCGAGCCTAACACCAAAACAACCAAAACCCCGAACCCAACCAAAGAACACCTAGATCTGTGAAGAAAAACAACCACCAAGGTAATTAACCAAAGAACCAGTTACCGGAACAAAACTAACACCGAAACGCCAGCTAAAACAAAACAAAAAACCAAACCACCTAGACACCACAACGGAACAAACCAAAACAGCCTCGCCAAGAAGAACAAAGTAGATCAAATTAAAATCCAAAGAAAGAGAACTACCATCCTCCGTTTCAGAAAAATCCTCCTCCTTCATTTCAGCAAGACATCAAACTCTATCTAGCAAAACCATCGACCTCCAACTCCATATATTTTTTCAAGTTAAAGTCTTTGTAACGCCCCATGTAGACCACTAACCAGTACCTTGATTTGATCCACAAGCCACACCACATGGCCCAAAATACTTAAGCCCAAGGTACTAGTAGTATCCCACATGGTTTGTTATGTAAACAACCAATGTGGGACTAAACACCGTCCCAAACCTGGGGTATTACAATAAAAAATTTGTGTCCATCAGAGAGCAACTGGGTCAAGTAACTTAACCCAATTGCTTCATCATCTGGGCTGAGAGTGGGTCAATCGAAAAAGGGACTGTGATCACATATTAAAGAGTACTTAAATTTTTTGCTGGAAAACTTAAAAGTAAACCAACTTATTACAACTGAAACGAATTAAATTCTAACAGTCTAAAAAAAAACTTACATTTATTAAAAGTTCAACAGAAATAAGGATAGAGCCATCTAACTAAATCCCTACTGATAAAGCCACGGGTCCACCACTTGTTCCCCACCTAGCTGCTCCCTTGCCTCAAATTCAGCTGGCGCTCTTCATCTCCTTCTGTTCCTGGCGTTGGGGACGCCAGGGCCACAAAAGTAGCACCGTGAGTGATTTAATTACACTCAACAGGGTACCGAAACTACCCATTTACAAAAGATTACGCATGCAACAGTCAAACATATAAAACATAAATTATAAAGTATTGGACAGCCCGATTATCACAACTTGTCTAAAAAATAGTGGATTCAGTAGATTCAAAATTCTCATCATCAATCTCAAGGTTTCACAACCCAAATCTCATGCACCTCATGAATTCGGTATCTCATACCAATTCATCAGGCTATCCGATATCGGTTCCCATCCACAATATAAACAATCTATTGGGCTCCCATCCACCATGCCTAACTCTCCAGGCCCATGGCACAGCTCAAATACCCCTAGGAGTATATTGCGATAATTGGCTCAAGACCCATATCGGATACAACGTCCCATCCCCACATTCGATAAACAGCCACGCATCTTTTAACCATTTATTTAATTAATCACAAAAATTAATTAACACATGATAAATGATTTAATAATTCCAGTAAGCCAAAACATCACATGCATCCAATTATAGCCTGTAACTAAAAGTTTAATAAAGAAATTGAATAACTCATGCTAACAAGTCAATTATCTTTCCAGACACTAAAAATAGCAAACGGGTTTCAAAAATCACGAAATTTTACAGTAAAATAGTTCATCAAATTTAAAACAAGTTCACTGTTTTGAGCGAAGCCTAAATCCAATTCTAAATGAACAAAACAGTGTTTTAAGTGAAGCAGTGAATCTGTCCCGAAACTGTACAGTACAGCAAACTTTGAAAAATCATAACTAATTCTACGAATCTCGGATTGAGACGAGTTCTATATGAAAGTTGCTTAATGTTTCGAGATCTACAACTCTTCAGTTATAAGTTTTCCTCAGTTCTGACCCGAAATGGTCCGAATAGTTTAAAAACAGAAACAGTATACATCATTCACATATTTTCTTACTTTTCACACAAATCCAACCACACGATTCATTAACGATTCATTTTTCCGCAGAGATTACACCAAACTATAACTTCCCTAAACAGCCCACAGTATATGATATAAACACAAACCACGTAAGCAATATTCCTAAGTAAAAGTTAAGTTCCGAAACCCTACCTTTCCTCCGTAGATTCAAATGCGTTAACGGAAATCGAAAGCGTTGGAGATTGCAAATAATTAATCACTGAGGATTTAGGATTTCTGCAACAAAATGGGAGAAATAAATAAATCGTGACGGAAAAACTTGTGCGATTTTTTATGAGAGAGAGAAAAAGAAAATACACAAACCGGGAGCGCACGAGAAGAGGAATTGCCGAGAGAGAAAAGAGGGGGGAAAAATAGAATTTAATCTGGGGGAAAAGAAATTGCCGAGAGTGAGAGAGAAATAATGGGGTATCAATTGGTTTAAGAAGAGGAACCAATTTGGGATAAATATTGGTAGAGTAGTTTAGCAAGAGTAGGAAAGTGAGGAGATAAGGGAAGAGGAAAATTAGGAAGTTGTTTAGGAAAACAACTGATTATATATCTACACATATATAATTATTTTCAAACTAAGACTTTATCTAGTAATTAGTGATAATCTTGTAACAACTTTAATTAATTAAAATAATTTATACCCACTTAATTATATACGCAATTTATCGGGTCTTTACAATCTACCCCCCTTAAACAAAATTTCGACCCCGAAATTTAAAATGGTACCTCGGTTCTCGAACAAATGAGGATGATTGACCTGCAGCCAGTCTTCGCGCTCCCATGTCGTCTCCTCGATTCCTTGATGACGCCACAAAATTTTGAAAAGCTTGATCTTCTTCCTTCGCAATACCTTCTCTTGCTCGTCCACAATCTCGACGGCTTGTTCCTCGAATGTTGCACCTTCCTCCAATGTCAATTCCTTCCAGTTGAGGATGTGCTCGGGATGCGCTAAGTACTTTCGGAGCATGGACACGTGGAATACGTTGTGTACTCGAGCTATCTGCGGCGGTAAGGCTATGCGATACGCGACCTCCCCAACCCGTTCTAAAACCTCGAACAGCCCAATAGACCTAGGTGAAAGTTTTCCCTTCTGCCCAAATCGAATAACTCCTCGCCGAGGCTGCATCTTCAAAAACAAATGATCTCCCACACTGAAAGTCAATGGTCGAGTTCTCCTATCAGCATAGCTCTTCTGTCGACTCTGGGTTGTCACCAATCGCTGTCTAATCAATTGTACATTCTCGGTTGTTTCACGAACAAGATCCGGTCCTAACAAACTATTCTCCCCGACATCTGTCCAATAGACTGGAGATCGACACGGTCTTCCGTATAAGGCTTCGTAAGGAGCCATTCCGATACTGGCTTGAAAACTGTTGTTGTAGACAAACTCCACCAAGGGTAAATGACGCTCCCAACCTCCCTTGAAATCCATCACACTAGCTCTAAGCATGTCCTCTAAAGTCTGAATAGTTCGTTCTGACTGTCCGTCGGTCTGCAGGTGAAAAGCGGTGCTAAAACAAAGACCCGTGCCTAAAGCGGTTTGCAAACTCTGCTAAAATTGAGAAGTAAATCGTGGATCTCGGTCCGACACGATCGATACTGGAACTCCATGTAATCGAACAACCTCATCGATGTAGAGGCGGCTATACGACTCCATAGTGTCTGAAACTTGAACCGGTAAAAAATGAGCACTTTTGGTCAGGCGGTCCACAATAACCCAAATTGCGTCGTTCTTCTTGACTGATCTCGGCAAGCCAGTCACGAAATCCATGGTAATATGCTCCCACTTCCAACCCGGAATAGGCAATGGTTGAAGTGATCCTCCTGGTTTCAGGTGCTCGGTCTTAACTTGCTGACAAGTAAGACACGTTGACACGAATCTTGCAACATCTGCCTTCATCCCATTCCACCAATACTGTCGTTTTAAGTCTTGATACATCTTGTTCCCTCCTGGATGAACAGCAAAACTCGACTTATGAAACTCTTTCAACACCGATTCCCACAACGTCCCAAAATCTGGTACAAATATCCTATTTAGAAACCTCAAACTTCCATCAGCGTGAATAGCCCACCCAGCTGGGGCTGTTCCTGAAGCCAACCGATATTTGTGAAAGTCCACCTCCTGGTCATATTTATGCACCTTCAATATCTCCTGATGTAATGTCGGTGTGGCTACCAAGGCAAATAAAAATGCCCCATGACTTGAAGTTGACAACTGAAGGTTGAACTCGTTGAGAGCCTCCATCATCTTCCATTCACGGAGAGCTAAAGCAACTACCGTCTCTCTTGGCTTCCGACTGAGTGCGTCAGCCACAACATTTGCCTTACCTAGATGATAAGACAGGGTGAAACGATAGTCCTGCAAGTACTCCAACCCTCGCCTCTGTCTCATATTCAAGTCCTTCTGGGTAAATAAATATTTCAGGCTCTTGTGATCCGTGAAAACTTCAAAGTTCTCCCCGTATAGATAAAAGCGCCACGTCTTCAATACAAACACCACCGCTGCCAATTCTAGGTCGTGTCTTGGGTAGTTCTTCTCATGGGGCTTCAAATGTCTAGAAGCATAAGCAACAACATTATCATTCTACATCAACACACCTCCCAAACCGTCCCTCGAAGCGTCGCAGTATACTGTATAGCCTACATCTCTGGCAGGTATGATCAAAATAGGGGATGTAGTCAACCTCTTCTTCAGCTCCTGGAACGAGCGTTCACAGGCCTCATCCCATTCGAACTTGACCCCCTTCTGGCTCAAATGTGTCATCGGCTTCCCTAACTTGGAAAAATCCTGAATGAACCTCCGATAATATCCAGCCAGTCCCAAGAAACTTCTGATCTCAAAGATTGTCTTAGGCTGTTTCCATTCCAAAACTGCTTCTACTTTACTTGAGTCCACGCAATTCCCTTGGAAGATATAACGTGTCCTAGAAACTTCACCTCCGACAACCAAAATTCGCATTTACTAGCCTTAGCATACAATTGGTTGTCCTTCAAAACTTGCAGAGCTATCCGCAGGTGCTTCTCATGTTCTTCCTCGGACGGCGAATAAATCAAAATATCATCAATAAACACCACTACAAGCTGGTCCAAGTACGGCGTGAAAATCTTATTCATTAAGCTCATGAAAGCGGCTGGAGCGTTCGTCAATCCAAATGGCATTACTACAAACTCGTAGTGGCCATAGCGAGTCCTGAAAGCGGTTTTCGGGATATCCTCATCTCAAACCCGAAGCTGATGGTAACCAGATCTCAAATCGATCTTCGAAAAACAACGTGATCCGCGCAACTGATCGAAGAGGTCATCAATTCTAGGTAAAGGATAGCAGTTCTTGATAGTTACTTTGTTGAGCTGACGATAGTCGATGCACAAACAGAGTGATCCGTCCTTCTTTGCAAAAAGAGCCGATGCTCCCCATGGCGAAGTGCTGGGTCGGATAAATCCCTTCTCCAACAACTCTTGTAGTTGCACTTTCAGCTCTCGAAGTTCGGCCGGAGCCAATAGATGTGGTGCCATTGAGATAGGGGTTGTCCCTGGCTATAGCTCAATGGTGAAATCTAACTCCCGATGCGGAGCTAGTCCGGGCAATTCCTTTGGAAAAACATTTGCATACTCACACACCACTAGTGGAAGGTCCAAATCCATACGGTCATCCTCCCCAAGTGTAAGACTCGCCAGCCATCCCGTCAAGTTGCGATGCCACCTCGATTTCGGATAAGTCGATGAAAAATCTTGCCTATCCCCCTTAAACTTGAAACGCGTACCATCAAAAGAGTGCGCGGTCACCTCCTTCCTAAAACAGTCGATCACCGCTCGATGGGCGGATAACCAATCCATACCCAGAATAATATCAAAATCAGCCATGTCTAAAACCCAAAGGTCACAACTCAAACGTATCCCAGACACCTCAAGATCACAAGATCTACAAACTAGAACCACAGGTACGTGTCCACCGAAAGGTGAAGCTACACTAAAGGTTTTTGCTAAACGTTCAGTCACCAATCCCAAAGATTTAACACATGAAGCAGATATAAACGAATGAGAAGCCCCCGTGTCGAACAATGCTTTAACACACAAATTGAAAAGTATGAGGGTACCTTGAATTGCTGATGGGTCAGCATCTTCCTCCTCCTGAAGTGCAAATACCCTTCCTTTAGCTGCCGGTGCTACTTTATTGTAATACCCCAGGTTTGGGACGGTGTTTAGTCTCACATTGGTTGTTTACATCAGTGGTCTTGGGTATATAACAAACCATGTGGGCTACTACTAGTACCTTGGGCTTAAGCATTTTGGGCCATGTGGTGTGGCTTGTGGATCAAATCAAGGTACTAGTTAGTGGTCTACATGGGGCGTTACAGAAAAGATAATTGATAATTTCAACTCAAATGACACAGCAATGTCTAGATTCACCTTATCTTGTTCACTTGTAAACGAGTTTATGCTTTGATAGGGTCGGGGTTGTTGATGGAACACAATAGTACAGTTGACCATTGTCTTGTGAACCTTGGATTTATCGAGGAATGTACAATTTTGTACTCATTGGCAGCTGTACAATTTTGTTTTTTCTTTTTGGTTCTCACTAGTGCGTGTCTATGCCCGTGCCTGAAGGCACAGCTTGAGCAATCATTGCATGTGTCCGTATCCGTACCTGTGTCCCTTTTTTATGGTCTTTTGAATTTGAAAGAGGGTGAAGGAGAGGAGGTAGTGAGATTTGAATTTTGAAAAGGGGAGAAAGAGAGAATGTGGTTTGAAATTTTGGGTGTGATGGGCTAGTGGATGGGAGAGAGAGAGAGAGAGAGAGATGAATGAGTTGGCAGAGAGAGGGATAAAAATTAATACGATGACTGGGACAAAAACCGCTCTCCGTTGTAATATAGATTTTCTTGTATTCATTTGTTTGTTTTTAGGAAAATTCTAAAGTAAGGTTTAAAAAGTGTGTTAATGTGACGGCCCTATCTTTTTTATTTTTCCTAACAATAATTTTTCACTTAGGAATTTGTTTTATATATAGTTGGGTCCTATTTAATTGTTTCAACATGCGCTACCATGAATTACGGACATTAGTATAGTATTAAGGGTTTTAGTGGATGAGATTTAATAAGAAGTTCTTTTATTTTTGCAAGTTTAGGTTAATGATAATGTAATCAGATTTGCTTAAGTAAATAGTTACCTACATCGTGACTTACTGGATAGCTATAATTTGGGGTGTATGATGTTATTAGGTAGTTACAAGATTTGTGCTTAGACGTTTATTTAAGAGTGGATTAGGATTTGGAATGTGAAGATAACGTATTTGGAGAGAGAAAAAGAGAGAGAGAGAGAGAGAGAGAGAGTCGGGCGGTCGAGCCTCAGGGGTGAGAAATTCGATTTTGCGGTATGTAGATGTCTAATCTTTTCTTGCTTTCTCCACTTGCCTTGGTAACAGTGGTTGTGTTTGGTTAGATAGTTTAGCTTAGTTTTGATGATGTCAGCAGGTGTAATGAGTGGAGAGAGTAGAGAGAAATGAGAGTACTGATGATGTCATCAAAACTAAAACTAAAACTAAACAGAGAAACGAACAAGGCCAGTATATTTTTCTACAAGGTTTGGGTTTCGGCTGAAGTGGGTTTCATTGATTAAGAGTATTGGAGGCTTCTATTTTTCTTATATATATATATATATATATATTATTATTATTTTTTTTTTTTCAATATCCCAGTCGGTGGAGAGCAAGAAAAACGGGTGGTCATAGGCCATGCATTGGCCATGGGAAATACACGTTGGACAGATGAGTACAAATCAAGGGAAATTGGGAACAAATCTTGGGCTTGGCATGTATATGATGTGGAGACTTGTGTTTTATAAATTGTTTTGGAGACATGGAATTTGGATTGGCTGAGGCATGGTTTTTGCACGGAAAAGTTATTATGGGTTCCTGAAGATTTACTCATTAGGATTTGAGTTGTTCTTAAGAGTGGGTTTTGGTGATTAAGAATTGTGTTAAAATACGATAATTAATTGGGTTAGACAGTTGAATAGCATAGTATATTCCTAGGTTTCATATCCAGCATTCTACCATTCACATAGTTAGTTAATTCTTATTGCCATTATTTGTACAGGTTAGTCACTTTTGGCGTGTCAGGTTAATTTGCTTTTGGACTCAGGTGAGTGCTTAAGTAAGTTACTTACTTTTGAAACTTCCTCGTGTCCCTTATATTATTCTTTGAAAAATTTAGAATTGTTAATTGGACAAGCGAATTATTTAATTATATTTGGTTCTTTAAATCAGCACGCGATAAAATATATTCTTTTTGGTGAGAACTTTACGGATATTATTGGAAACTTTTATTATTGGAAGTCCAGGGAAATTATTCCTTTGTATAGGTGACCCTGGCCATTAGGGAAGAGACCCGGGTTAGGCCAGTGACCCTTTTGCTCAACGACTGTCTTTTCGCCGGATCGACTTAGTGAAGAGTACCACGGTTTGCCAACACCTGGTTCTAAGTTCGATATTGGATCCAATCTTGAGATAATTATTTTGTTGGCCATGGTACTATTTGGTTGTGGTTCCCCATTGTTATTGGATATCATTTGTGATCACCATTAAGATTTATTATTGTTTTATCTTATATCGTGAGGGCCAAAATATGATGATATGGTAATTTAATTTCATCCATAGTTTAGAAATTTATTTATTATACATGCTTGTCATTCACTGAGTTTGTCAGCTGACGGATTTATTCCAACACCGTTTTGCAGGAAAATGAAGTCAATAGGTGAGGACTTTGGCGGCACATTGGGAGTTACTGTGTCGACCTCCATAGGATGTGTATTCTAGTCTTTGTTATTTTATTTATTTGCTTCCGCACTTGGTTAAACCTTTGTGGTAAAAGATTGGATTCATTTTATTATTGGTGATTATTTCTATCGTTTCGTTCATGGGATAGTGTGCCCATGCGTTGTTGAGTCAATTTGGTTTCATTTTATTTAAAAATAAAGAATGGTCTCTTAATATTCATTGGCTTATTTTATTTTAGGCTGCGTGTTCCATAAGTTGGCCTTGTGGTTCACGGCCGGTCATTTCCCATTTTGGGGTGTGACAATTGTGGTATCAGAGCTTAAGGTTTTCCCAAAAAAAAAAAACTTTTGCGTTCATATTGCATCATTATCATTAGTGGAGGTCCAAGTCGCCAAAGTCCTTTAGGTAGTTCCTTAATTGTTTACTCATTTATAGATTATTGGTTATTGTTTCACTATTATATAATTATATCTGGATTGTTTCTTTAACGAAATTTAGGAGATGGATCGCTCCCGTCATACTACTAGCTCCACTTATGGGGGTTTAGCAGCTGGAGGTCGCGGTCGGGCCACTCTTACTACCCGTGGTCTTGGTCCTGCCACTCCTATTGCCCGTGGCCGTGGTCGTGCCACCCCTGCTACTCGTGGTCGTGGTCCTACAAATTCTACAGGCCGTGGCGGAGGTGGTGTCTCCCCCTTAGCTCACAATGATACACTAGGCCGGGAACCTTCTACTGAGCCAGTTGTCACAACAACCGGCACCGATCCAATTACACAAGTTATTGCCAATTCTGTTGCACCCACGGTTACTATTGACCCCATAGTTGTTTATCAAGCCATTCAGACGTTAGTGGGAATCTTCACAGGGCAACAGCCACAGGCAGGACCAGCAGATGCATCAAGGTCCATGACTTTGGATAAAGATACAGTTCTGGATAGGTTTTTGAAAACTACTCCACCATCAATCATGGGGTCTGACCAACCATCTGATGCTGAAGCTTGGTTATTAAGGATGGAAAAGATATTTGACATTTTAGGCTGTTCAAAGACACAGAAAGTGTCATTGGCGACGTATAAGCTAGAAGGGGATGCAGAGCATTGGTGGCGTATGGCCAAGCAAAAGTATAAGGGAAAGGAGCATGAATTAATTTGGAGTACTTTTAAGAAGGATTTTGAAGATAAATACATCCCACCGGCAGTTAAGAATCAAAAGCGCAATGAGTTTTTGAGTTTGAAGCAAGGGAATATGACAGTGGCAGAATATCAGCGCAAATTTGATGAGTTGTCGAGGTTTGCAGGAAAACTGGTGGAAAAAGAAGAAGATAAGGTGTGGCATTTTCTGAGAAGGCTTCAACCTGACATTCAAGGAAGGGTCTCTTTATTGGACACAAAGACCCCTATCTCAGCTTGTGACTAAAGCCCTAACAACAGAGAATAATTTAGCAGAAGAGAAGAGCGTAGAGAATCAGTACAAGAGGTACAGGTCAGGACAAAGTAGTGGAAGTGGGTATCTAGCAAAGAGGGTGCAGACATCAACTCAAACTAATGAAAGTGGGAGGCAGGCATTGAGGCCGTGTTATAAGTGTGGTCAACCTCATTCAACACAATACCATTGTCTCAGGGCGGTGTAAGGAATCAGGCACCTTAGGGTCAGAAACAGTCAGCTTGTGGAGGTGGGCATAATCAGCGACAGTCAAATAATCAGGGGAATTTTAAGCAGCATGCTCGATGTGGGAGTCAGGGGCAGAAGAATGTGACTGAGGGGCGTGTGTATGCTTTGACACAACAGCAGGCTAAGGATGCGCCATCTGTGGTGCAAGGTACTCTCTCTATTTCAAATGTACCTGCTCGAGTTTTGTTTGATTCTGGTTCTACACATTCTTTTGCTGCTCCTAGATATCTGCGCCTATTACCTATTGTTGTTGAGGCATTAGACGTATGTGTTATGGTGGCTACTCCGGTAGGGAAAACAGTGACATTGGAGAAGGTGTCTAAGTCTTGTGGTGTAGAGATAGGTGGCAGAATTTTACCAGTAGACCTTATTTCATTAGAGATGCGTGACTTTGATGTTATCCTAGAGATGGATTGGTTGTCGAAATACCATGCCACAATAGATTACAGTCAGAAGAGGGTGGTTTTTGCTATGCCAGGTGAGATAGAGTTTAGTTTTCAAGGGGATCGAAAGTGTCATTGATTAGTTTTCTTTCATCTCTACAGGCAAGTCGATTATTGAGGAAGGGGTTTTGTGGTTACTTAGCTTATGTGGTGAGTGAGGAACAATCCGTACAAAAATTGTAGGAGTTGCCTATAGTAAAGGAATTTCCTGACGTCTTTCCTGAGGACCTACCTAGTCTTCCTCCAGATCGTGAGGTTGAGTTCACAATAGATCTTGTTCCTGGTACAACACCTATTTCTAAGGCCCCTTATAGAATGGCATCAGCTGAGTTGAGGGAGTTACAAGTGTAGTTGCAAGAACTGCTTGATAAGGGATTTATTAGGCCGAGTGTGTCACCGTGGGAAGCTCCTGTTTTGTTTGTGAAAAAGAAGGATAGATCTATGCGATTGTGTATTGACTACAGGGAGTTAAATAAGGTTACAGTTAAGAATAGATATTCGTTATCACGTATAGATGATTTGTTTGATCAGTTGCAAGGGGCTCAGGTGTTTTCAAAGATTGATTTGAGGTCTGGTTATCACCACCTAAAGGTTAGGGAGTCAGACATTCTAAAAATAGCTTTAGAACACATTATGGACATTATGAGTTTTTAGTGATGCCTTTTGGTTTGACTAATGCCCCAACAACATTCATGGATATGATGAATAGGGTCTTCAAACCCCAACTTGATCATTTTGTTGTGGTGTTTATTGATGATATCTTAATATATTCCAAGAGTAGAGAGGAACATGAGGAGCACTTGAGGATAGTCTTTTAGATCCTTAGAGAGCAAAGGTTGTATGCAAAGTTTAAGAAATGTGAGTTTTGGTTGGATAGTGTGTCTTTCCTTGGGCATGTGATCAGAAAGGAGGAGGTATCTGTCGATAGCAAGAAGGTGGAGGCTATTTTTGATTGGCCGCGTCCGACATCAATGACTGAGGTGCGTAATTTCTTGGGTCTTGCTGGGTATTACAGGCGATTCGTGGAAGGGTTTTCTCACATTACCCTGCCACTTACCAATCTTACTCGAAAGGGAGTGAAGTATGAATGGACAGATAGTTGTGACCACAGTTTTCAGGAGCTTAAGCAGAGATTGACTACGGCACCTGTACTTGCATTGCCGACAGAGGGTGGTAACTTTGTTATTTATACTGAAGCATCTCACCAAGGTTTAGGTTGTGTGCTTATGCAGCACGGTAGAATGATAGCTTATGCTTCTTGCCCGTTGAAGGTACATGAGAGGAATTCCCCTGCACATGTTTTGGAGTTGGCGGCGGTTGTGTTTGCACTAAAGATTTGGAGACATTACTTATATGGTGAGACTTATGAGATTTATACTGATCATAAGAGCCTAAAATATATTTTTACCATGAAAGAACTTAATTTGAGGCAAAGGCGATGGCTTGAATTGTTGAAGGACTATGACATAAATATATTGTATCATCCTGGAAAGGCGAATGTAGTGGCAGATGCATTAAGTAGGAAGTCATCTGGGGCTAGTTTGGCATCTCTGACTGTTCAGCCATATCTAATAGAGGACCTTAGGCGGTTGGGGTGGAGGTAGTACGACATGGAGATGGTGCTATATGTAGTCAGTTAACAGTGAGACCAAATTTGCTGGATAGAATTCGACTAGCTCAACAAGATGACCGCGTGTGTAAAAGGATTTTTGAGGGCATATCAAAGGGCGAGAGTATAGGGTTCATTGTGGGAAAAGATGGAGTACTTAGGTTTGGGGATCGTGTTTGTGTGCCAGGTGGTGCTGATTTGAGAACAGAGATTTTGGCTGAGGCTCACAGTTCCGGTTATAGTATTCATCCAGGTAGCACTAAAATGTATAAGGATTTACGAGAGCATTTTTTGTGGAATGGTATGAAAAAGGGTATTGCGAGGTTTGTGGAACAGTGTCTTACATGTCAGCAGGTTAAGGTGGAGCATCAGAAGCCGGCAGGAATACTTCAACCATTACCATTACCAGAGTGGAAGTGGGATCATATCTCTATGGATTTTGTATCTGGGTTGCCTCGGACTAGCAGTGGGCACGATGCAATTTGGGTTATAGTTGATCGGCTCACTAAGACAGCGCATTTTATTCCCATTAAGATGACATATACATTAGACCGTTTGGTGCAGTTATATGTCAAGGAGATTGTTAGACTCCATGGAGCACCTGTATCGATTGTGTCAGACCGTGATCCTCTTTTTGTGTCTAAGTTTTGGGGTGCATTACAGTCAGCTATGGGTACTCACTTACTTTTCAGTTCTGTTTATCACCCACAGACCGATGGTCAGACTGAGAGAACTATACAGACTTTGGAGGATTATTTGAGAGCCTGTAGCCTAGAGTGGAAAGGAAATTGGGATAATCAATTGCTGTTGATGGAATTTGCATATAATAACAGTTATCATTGGAGTTTGGGAGTTGCTCCATATGAGGATTTGTATGGCCGAAAGTGTAGAATACCCATATGTTGGTATGAAGTTGGAGAGAGGCAACTTTTGGAACCTAAGTTGGTGGAGGATGTGACCCAAAAGATTGCTACTATTTGGGAGAGACTTGTAATATCTCAAAATAGACAGAAAAGCTATGCAGATAATCGTAGGAGGGATTTGGAGTTCGCAATAGGAGATATGGTGTTTCTTAAGGTTTCCACTTGGAAAGGTGTCATTCGTTTTGGTAAGAAGGGAAAGTTGAGTCCTCGCTATATTGGGCCTTTTGAAGTTTTGGAAAGGATTGGTGGGGTGGCTTATAGTTTGGCGTTGCCGCCTAGTTTGGCACCGGTTCATAAATGTTTTCCATGTATCCATGTTGAGGAAGTATATGCATAGCCCATCCCACGTGATCGATTATGAGCCACTTCATGTTCGTGATGATTTAAGCTATGATGAGCAACCAGTTGAGATTCTCGATACGAAGGATAAGGTACTTCGCAACAAAACGATTCCATTGGTCAAAATATTGTGGCGCAATCATGCGGTTGAAGAAGCCACTTGGGAGCTTGATGAGGAGATGCGTGACAAGTACCCACACTTGTATGATTGAGGTTAGTACGAAATTTTGAGGACAAAATTTTATTTAAGGGGAGGAAGGATGTGACGGCCCTATATTTTTATTTTTCCTAACAATACTTTTTCACTTCGGAATTTGTTTTATATATAGTTGGGTCCTATTTAATTGTTTCAACATGCGCTACATGAATTACGGGCATTACTATAGTATTAAGGGTTTTAGTGGATGAGATTTAATAGGACGTTCTTTTATTTTTACAAGTTTAGGTTAATGATAATGTAATCAGATTTGCTTAAGTAAATAGTTACCTACAATTTAGGGATCGTGACTTACTGGATAGCTATAATTTGAGGTGTATGGTATTATTAGGTAGTTACAAGAGTTGTGCTTAGACGTTTATTTAATAGTGGATTTGGGTTTGGAACGTGAAGATAACGTATTTGGAGAGAGAGAAAGAGAGAAAGAGCCGGGCAGTCAAGCCTCAGGAGTGAGAACTTCGATTTTGCGGTATGTAGATATCTAATCTTTTCTTGCTTTCTCCACTTATTTTGTTAACAGTATATTTTTCTATAAGGTTTGGGTTTCAGCTGAAGTGGGTTTCATTGATTAAGAGTATTGGAGGCTTCTATTTTATATATATATATTTTCAATATCCCACCCGGTGAGAGCAAGGAAAAAGGGTGGTCATATGCCATGGATTGGCCATGGGAAATACACGTTGGACAGATGAATACAAATCAAGGGAAATTGGGAACAAATCTTGGGCTTGGCATGTATATGATGTGGAGACTTGTGTTTTATAAATTGTTTTGGAGACATGGAATTTGGATTGGCTGAGGCATGGTTTTTGCACGCAAAAGTTATTATGGGTTTCTGAAGATTTACTCATTAGGATTTGAGTTGTTCTTAAGAGTGGGTTTTGGTGATTAAGAATTGTGTTAAAATACGATAATTAATTGGGTTAGACAGTTGAATAGCATAGTATATTCCTAGGTTTCATATCCAGCATTCTACCATTCAAATAGTTAGTTAATTCTTATTGCCATTATTTGTACAGGTTAGTCACTTTTGGCGGTGTCAGGTTAATTTGCTTTTGGACTCAGGTGAGTGGTTAAGTATGTTACTTACTTTTGAAACTTCCCCGTGTCCCTTATATTATTCTTTGAAAAATTTAGAATTGTTAATTGGACAAGCGAATTATTTAATTATATTTGGTTCTTTAAATCGGCCCGCGATAAAATATATTCTTTTTGGTGAGAACTTTATGGATATTATTGGGAACTTTTATTATTGGAAGTCCAGGGAAATTATTCCTTTGTATAGGTGACCCTGGCCATTAGGGAAGAGACCCGGGTTAGACCGGTGACCCTTGTGCTCAACGGTTGTCTTTTCGCCGGATCGACTTAGGGAAGAGTACCACGGTTTGCCAACACCTGGTGACTCTAAGTTCGATATTGGATCCAATCTTGAGATAATTATTTTGTTGGCCATGGTACTATTTGGTTGTGGTTCCCCATTGTTATTGGATATCATTTGTGATCACCATTAAGATTTATTATTGTTTTATCTTATATTGTGAGTGCCAAAATATGATGATATGGTAATTTAATTTCATCCATGTTTTAGAACTTTATTTATTATACATGCTTGTCATTCACTGAGTTTGTCAGCTGACGGATTTATTCCAATACCATTTTGCAGGAAAATGAAGTCAATAGGTGAGGACTCTGTCGGCACATTGGGAGTTACTGTGTCGACCTCCATAGGATGTGTATTCTAGTCTTTGTTATTTTATTTATTTGCTTCCGCACTTGGTTAAACCTTTGTGGTAAAAGATTGGATTCATTTTATTATTGGTGATTATTTCTATAGTTTGGTTCATGGGATAGTGTGCCCATGCGTTGTTGAGACAATTTGGTTTCATTTTATTTAAAAATAAAGAATGGTCTCTTAATATTCATTGGCTTATTTTATTTTAGGCTGCGTGTTTCATAAGTTGGCCTTGTGGTTCACGGCCGGCCATTTCCCATTTTGGGGTGTGACAATTAAAATATGTTAAAACTATATACAAAAGTGTGAAAGTGTATCGAAATATGTGAAAATTATGTAGGAATGTGTGTGTTTTTTGTCTTTCTGTAAAACCCTTGTTTTTATTGAAAGTGTTAGTTTTTTCAATCTACTTTTTCTATTTTAGACTTTCCTGTTAGGAATTGATATTGTCATTCTCAAATTGGTAATGGCACTCCAAAAAGAGAGTGTGAATATTAAGTTCGTATCAATGTCCTCTCTTGGATTAATATTGGCACTCCCCTCTTGGAGTGCTATTAACAATTTGAGAAGTGCTAATATCAATTACCTTCTAGTTCAATATTTACTATTTTTTTTTTGTCATCTTTATTCATGTGTATTTATTATGTCAAATTTTTTTCCTTGGTTACTTTGTTATTCTATAAAACGGGCTGTATAATGAATTCATTACATTTCATGCATACACGTTTTTGTGCTAATGTTTTAAATTTAAGTACATAGAAAAAAGGAAAAATAATTCTTAGTATTGTATTCAGTTAAGTTTGTTCGCTTATCGCAAGTATTGTAGCAATAAGCAATGTGAAGTTTTTTGGTCATTTACGAGTCAAACTTAATGCTATATATTTTTGTGTTGTTTTACCATTTACGTGCATAGCACGGGTTTATTGCTATATATATATACATAGATATATATATACATAGATACATATATATACATATACATATCTATGTATATACATATATATATATGTATCTATGTATATATATATCTATGTATATATATATATATATATATGTGTGTGTGTGTGTGTGTAAGTTTGGTTGTTAGTTTTGAGAAAAAATTTGGAGATATAGTTTTGAGATAGTACTATTTGGTTTGGTTTTTGGGTAATGATTGGAGAGAAATTAAAATGAGTAATAATTGGAGAGAGTTAGAGTAGGGATGGCAATTTCCCTATATCCAATTGATACCCACCCTGCACCGCCCCGTCCTGCACCGCCCGTATGGAGATGGGATTTACCCAAAATTTTCCCCAATGGTAGCGGGTCTGGTGGGATTGAAAGAAAACCCACTTGGGTATGGAGCGGGTGTGATTTTTAATCCCCACCCCCGAATAGGGGTGAGCATGGACCGGATTGGTTCGGATTTGTAGTAAACCAAGAACCAAACCACTACCTATGGATTATGAATTTGGCGAACCAAACCAACCCACAAAAGGCATCGAACCAATCCAATCCAAACCATTAAAATACGGATCGGATTCGGTTTCGAACCACGGTTTGCTTAAAATTTAGATATTATTTCCGTAAAATATTTAGAGTACTTAAAATTTAGGTTTACTACGTTAGGTTTATATATAGAATACGAATAGGTCCTCTTATATAGAAATTTAGGTTTACTACGCTATGACCGAATCATGTATAGAAATTTAAAAAAATAGAAATGTGCTGTGGAATCAAAATTAGAATGGAGAATTTCATCACCGAATTTATTTGCCATGACTAAACCACTATTGGTGTATTAGAATTAGTGGAATAAGTTGTGAATCTTAGGCAAAATAAAATCTAGTTAGAAAAGGAATAATGAATAAATTAAATTAGGAAGTTAGTTGAATAAATTACACCTAACATGGTAAACAAATTAACCATAACTCTTATTTCCAAAGTCATGAGTAACAAATACACCATGAAACCATAACATTTGTTTCTAAAATTATGAGTAACAAATACACCATGAAATCAAGAATTAACTGTATACACATATACCATATTCATTGTACGAAATCATGGTGAACAAAAAAAAAAATATGTTTACTCACAAAAACATGCAAAAACCACAAATCCCCAACAAATCTCACAAAAACATTGAGAACACAAACCCTTTCATTCCAAAATTGGTCAAATCAAGTCGATCTCCCAACTTTCTGACCCGGCCGATTTGCCATGAACGTGAAGAACATCTACATATTGAACCTTCGAGAGTAGATCGGAGTGGTCACCTTCCCTTCTAATCTCTAGCCACCACCGCCGCCTTCGTTACCGATCGTCTGTCGTGAACAAAGATCTCATATAAAGAATATATGATATCCTTGTGTATTCTTCTCTTTCTGTTCTCTAGGAAACCTCTCCATACAATTTATAGTCTGTTAAAAAAAATGAAGATATCAGGAAAATCAATCAGGAATACAAGGTTCTTATAAGTGAACAAAAAATTACAAGTACCTTTGTATCTCTAGTGAGAAACTGATGTAGAAAACAACTTATTTAACAAAAGAAGTGGTTAACCATGAAAAGATGAAACTTAATAGAAGAAAATAGACAAGAGTTAACACCGTAGAGAGAGAGAGAGTGATTTTAGGGATTTCAAAATGAGTTAATATGGTAAAAGTGAATCACATTCCATTGAAATAGGGATGTGATTAGCGTATTCCCTTTAATTTAGGAATTGTAACCGTATATAAATGTAAAAATTCTTAATGAAGATAGTTTAGCCTATAAATAATTGATAATGAATCAATTAATTAGGGCACAATGGTCCAAATTACATTTACAGGATTGAATCATAAAGATTCAAACCTCATAGGGTGGCATCATAAGGATAATATTGAAATAGGATGGCTAATTAAATTTCTCTATATATAATAATAATAATAATAATAATAATAATAATAATAATAATAATAATAATAATAATAATAATAATAATAATAATAGTAAAAAATGGTTCGGATCGGATTGGAATCGGAACCATGAACTTAAATCCACAAACCAAACCATTGACTATGGATTCTTATTTTTTTAAACCAGGACCAAACCACGCTACTAAAAATCCAAACC
Source organism: Vaccinium vitis-idaea (assembly GCA_963854785.1). Classification (NCBI taxonomy): domain Eukaryota; kingdom Viridiplantae; phylum Streptophyta; class Magnoliopsida; order Ericales; family Ericaceae; genus Vaccinium; species Vaccinium vitis-idaea. Next base: position 16,505,004 of record OY978221.1, read on the forward strand.
AAACCAATCGGTTTGGATTGGTTTGGACTGGATTCACGGTTTGACGGATTTTCTGCTCACCCCTACCCCCGAATACCTGTACCCGCCCCATACCCGGTTATACCTAATATATAAAGTATATTATAACTATACATATATATTATTTATAAATAAATACAGAAACGTACGTATGAATCTTCAGTATCATATGTAAATTTATACCAAAAATCTTATCAATTAGACAATTACTACCTATTATTATAACTATTTAATAGCCTAGGAAACATACGCATGAATCTTCAGTTTCATTATTGATATATTCTTTTTTTGGTTTGGATATTGGTATATTTGGGAAAGTCCCGATCTCCATCGGGAATGGGGATGGGGCGGGGATGGTGAAAGACCTCCGATTGAGGATCGGGTATGGAATAGAGTCCCTCGATCTATATCCTATCCAAATTGCGTTAGCATTACTTTTAGTTTATCTTACCACATTTTGCGGGCGCATACTAGATTACACCTTCTTGTGGTTGCTTCAACACTTTTTCCATGAGTTAGTATGACAATAGTTATGTAAATATTGGTTTGTGATCCATATGTTCCATTTGTCATTTTCATCGCCAAATAACAAAAAAATAATATTGTATATATCGCTGTTGCGCTTAATACATAGACTAGCAGTGTCAAACGAGAAAAGTTAGTATGTGGATCATATTCCAGTGTCATTGGAAGAAAAAAAAAAATTCAAAAGCCAACTAGTCACAAAACCAGTATGGGAATTAAAGTAATTAAAATCCTTGTCAAGAAAACTCCTCAAAGTTGTGGAAGATGAATGAACCACAAGTCGGGGTTGATGGAGAGATAAGGTGGTCCTCCTCCCTCTTAATTTCTGCAGAAATAGCTCCCACACCTTCGGAGAAACAGTGTCGACACCATGTCTTGATTAATGTCCTCACTTTGTCGACATTAACTTGACTATCAAACAGTCACCAAAAAAGAAGTCCGAAAAAAAAAAATTACTTATAGCCTACAAGTCATCAACCGAACTTACCATGTTGGATTCATGGAAAATGAAATTATTACTAACCCAGGTATTTCCGTGCACAGTTCAACTGATCGTTATGTGGATCAATTTCACTGTCTACTAATGGAGACCAATTTGAGTTGAAGCAAAGTCTTGTATAAACAAACCCCATAATAGTATATAACATCTTAGAAATTTCTAATTGAAATACCACATGAGGGAGCGAACATAAAATTATTTGTGATCAACCTGTAGCGATTCTAAAATTTTCATCGAGTATGATTACACTAAACTCTTTTCTTTGAAGCAAAAAAGAGTATAAATTATTTTTACCGCCGGTGGAAACAAAATTTTCATCCTAATCGATTGCATTGCGTCACATGTCTATGTTCTACTATTTGGGACAAATGTTTGGACACATGGAAATAACTTAATCTCAAGAAGAAAAAAAAAAACCAAACTAGCATCTACTAAAATGAAATTGTACAACATAGCATTTCAATTCGTTTAGTGTATTTTACTTCAACTGATTTCTTTTACAAAAATTATTACCAATGTAAATTTATTTAGTCTATTTATTAGATTAATTACACAGCAAAGATAACTGATAATTTCAACTCAAATGACACAGCTATGTTTTTGGTGTACCTTGGAAATATCGAGGAATGTATCTTCACGATTGGGATAGACCATTGGTACAATTTTGTTTTTTCTTTTTTGTTCTTATTATCTGCTATGTTTTTGTATTCATTTGTTTGTTTCTATTGAAAAGGTTAGAGTTTTTACTCTCCTTTTTCTGTTTTGGACTTTCCTCTTGGAAATTGGTATATGCAATATTAAGTCCATATTAATTTCCTCTCTTGGATTGATATTGGCACCGGTTGGATTAACAATTTGAAGAGTGTCAATATCAATTTCCTTCTTGCTCTGTATTTATATTTTTTTTTTTTGTCTTTATTCATTTGTATTTATTATGTCGCGTTTTTATTGGTCACTTTTTCACATAAACGAGTAATAAATACAATTACTTGAATAAAGATAAATATAAGTATGGATAGTAAAAAGACAGCGCAAAAATAAGATTTAACTATGATGGTTGATTTTTTATATTTTTTTTATTTTTCTTACTTTGTTATTCTATAAAACGGGCATGATAGTGAAAAATCATTACATTTCCTGTCTACAAGTTGCTAATGTTTTAAATTTAAGTACATTCAAAAAAGGAAAAATAATTCTTAGTTTTACACTCAGTTAGTTTGTTTAACTTTTCTATCTTAATTTTTAACATTTTAGATTTCTCTCCTTAAACGGAATAAATAGTTCAAAACAATTAACACGAAACTAACTAGAGTTTAAAAAGGAAAAAATAAGTCAAAATAAAAATTTAGGTCAAACTTAAGGGCGTGTTGGCGATAGCTTTAGACTAACTGCAAATTATAGACTTTAGTGGAAGCAAGTATACATGTTTACTGTAATTGTGAAACTATGATTAACTGTGATAAAAATTGTTACTCCAAAAAGCACAAATCTATCTTCTCTGGAACAGATTTTAGACCATTTTTAGCTTCTAGGAATCTCTAAAATTTCCATGTTGATAAGAATTTTTAACAAAAACTCACACTTATTAAATGCTAAAACCTAAGAATATGCTTCTAGAATTCTTCGTAATTAAACCTGCACTTAATCGGAGTGCTTGCAATGAAAATGTGGTTAATAAAATGGTTGTGTAATGTACTCTATTCCAAGGAACATAATCACAGACAGATGTTAGATCATTGGCATATATTCTAGATTATAGCGATAGCATACAAGTTTTATGTTATAAATTCATACTGTATTATATATTTTAATAAAAACAAATATATACTAGTTTTACTAAAGCTTTGAAATTATAATTTAGATGTATTAAAAGTTGGTTCTTTTTTACTGCAAAAAGCCAAAGCGAAAAATTAGCTTTTAAGATCACTTTTTTGAGCGTTTAGAAATCTCTAATCTCAAAAACTGTTGATAAGCATTTTTGACAAACTCTCATAACAATTTTTTAAAATCAAAATCTCATATCTACTCCTAAAATTTTCGGTAAGCACGTACACAATGGATGACGTGTTGTAGAGAGTCTCCAACCTATTCTTTTTTTTTTTTTTTTGCCATTCGTTAATCCTATTCTACTCTATCTTAGGGGACTTGATTAAATACTATTTTTAAGTTACTTGAAGGGCAATGTTGAAAAAATATGTTCCAGCCCACATAAAAAGAGAGCATTAGTTTTGGGTACTATTGTGTATTGTACAAAAAATGTTGAAATTTAAAAGTAAGACAAACATTTCGGAACGGAGGGAGTATTTTAATGGATCGATTCAGGAACACGTTATCCATTGTGGATCAACTGTATTTTAATGTATCGAACGGAGGGAGTATTTTAATGGATCGATTCAGGGAGTATTTTAATGGATCGATAGAGTAATAACGGAGGGATCATACTTAGTTTGAGAATGTGATTCCTAGTTTCATATAGGAGTATATATTATCAAGAATCACATATATTCCTATTCTGGTATATTCCAAACGTAGGAATCTTGAGAATATGGCATCATATCTGTAAGAGACAAAAAAATTAATAACGCTAATTTCGGGCTCTTAATGAGATTGGATCCACTTGGAAGGAACCCTAACCCTGCAACACCAACAAACAGTTAGAGCACCTTTGCCTTAGATGGCAAAGACCCTTCGATACTTAAATTAGTATTGTAGGTTTGGAGGAAAGTAATGGATGAAATGCATGTAATTGGCGAATTACAATGTACCTTTGATATTAGGGTTTGTCTGTATATATATCTAGTTGTCTGCTCGTTACTTGATTCATTTTCCTTGTTATGATACTTCTCCGTAAGGACTCTTTCTTGTTGGGGCTCGTCCCTATTTGGTGATTGTATCTCAATGATGCTAGATTCTTTTTTCGAAGGAGTTCTTGCCATGGTAAACTACCATGCACGTTTAGAGTCCTTCCCATATTGGAGTCTTCGCTCCAATTAATGGGATCTCGATCTTATCCTTGATTCGCAAGGATTATGCATATCTTCGTATGCATAGTTGTCAACGAATATCTCCTGGACGTTCCCTTTTAGCCTTATCTCGCAAGGCTGTCATCGATATTGTAATGCTGGATGAGCCGTGCCTTCGTGGCCCTAATTTGGTTCTCATCCGTGATTCGTGGGTCGTGTGCTGACGTGGCACACTCCTCGCATGTCTCTAGGTTACTTTTAGGGTTTAGGAAAATACTCTTCACAGTATCTTCATTCCTCGTCAAGATTCCTGTCCTCCAAACTGAGCTCGGAAAAACAATTTCCAAAAGTAGGACATTCCACTAATTGCATATTACTAGCAAATAATAATATAAACATAGATTTACTGTGAGTTGGTTGTTGACTTTTCCATAGCGAAATGCAATTCTAATCTCGGGTGAGGATTCATTTTCATTTTTTCATGATTTTCCATCTGAATGGCCCAGTACTCTAAAACGCCCGAGGATTCGAGAGTTAATTCCCGGTAGGAGTAGGCTGAGATAAACATCCCAAGAAGTGCACCTCATATCTATGGACCACTTACCAAACGGTAAAAGCCCAATTGCCCAAAGATTTCATTTAAAGAAAGCCCAACAATCTCAGAGCCATAGTCCTATTAAGGAATCTTTATAGAGATTCACCAAACTACTACCAAATCAAAATTTCCACTAAATGGATGGTCTAACAAAAGAAAGAAGAGCACTGCCAGGCTTTCCATTTCTCAAGTGAGAATTGATTACGGTTTGAGTTTGGAAAGATGTATATTTATGATTTTAGTGGTCAATTGCTTATTTCCCAATAATGTTACTTGTACAATTATTTCGGCTCCAACCATTTACAATCTCTTTACATACATGTGGGGGTCATACATAGTTATGGATGTATGCCCCACATGAATGTGAGCTGTGCCGGCTCATTAGTTTTAGAGACCTGAAATGGACTTATTAGATGAGGCTCTCCATGTATTATGTGTAATAAATTTTTTTCAACACTCTTCATAAAAACCATTACAAAATGCTTATCAGTGCACAAATTTAAATATGGAGTCATCCAAAATAAACAACCTAAAGTATATAGGAGGTATACATGTTTGGGTGGCCCTATTTTTTACATTTTGGAGGGGGGCAAAGCAGTGACTTCATTGGCTTATGCTATGAGCCGGCCCTGAATGTGAGGAGGTTGTAAATGGTTGGAGTCGAAATGATTGTACAAAAAGTATTTTTTTATCAAATGCTGCCTCAAATAAGCAATGATAGATAAATTTAGTGACGGATCCTAAAATTAAGTGTAAGGAGCACTTCTGATCATAACCTTCAAAATATTTATCCACACTTAAGTGCAATGTTAGTTTCAAAATAAATTTCTCAAATTATAGAGATGTGTTTGTTTTTCCAAAATAACAATCCCATTTTTAACACACTATAATCGATGAAATCAAAATCGATCATAATGAAAAGTCCTAACAATTAGATTATAAATCAAAATTCCAAGCATAATAAAAAGCCTGATTTTTTACACACAAAGAAAAGCGATTGAGGCTGGGAATTTTTTGTATTTTTAACACATGTTAAATTATCCCACATTGCTCATCTAAGCCACCCAAACCTGGTTAATAAATTCTTGAGGTTACTCCACCTATTGTCAATTGGTTTTAGGTTGGAACCCTCCAAGAAATTTAACATGGTATCAGAGTTAGGTCTTGGGTGGTCTCATCTCACGTGGTCAAGTCTCCTTTGCCCGAGTCAAATCTCCTAGTCTTCTCAATTCGTACCTCCACATGCATCTGGGCTGCAGGTGAGGGGAAGTGTTAAATTATTCCACATTGTTCATCTAAGCCACACAAGTCTGGTTAATAAATTCTTCAGGTTACTCCACCTATTGCCGATTGGTTTTAGGTTGGAACCCTCTGATGAGCACAAAATATTGACATATAGAGACCCCTATATCTCATATTGTTAAGTTCTTTATTGTGCTTAATTATATCCAATTATTATCTTTTCAATCATTTATATTATATTATTGAATTGTGCAGGAAGATGTAATTAAATTATTTCAGCCGTTGGAGTCAATTAGTGGAACGTCAATTGTGGTGTACGAAGGAAGCCGATCAAAATAGGTCAAGTGGTCGGTCCAATTTGCAAGCAATTATGGAAATTAAATCAAATATGAATTCAATTGGAGATGTGAATCAGTCCAAAATTTGCTAGAATTTGAATTGGCAAGGAAATATGGAATTGCCATATTCCTAAAGATTTTGCACGTGATGTATGTCTTGGGCTAGAGGGAATTGGTTCCCAAAGATATTGGTATCTTGGTGATTCACAAGGAAAGGATTTACACAATGTTCGTTGGAAAATATTAGGACATTCCCTTTAATAGGTAATTCTCGGTGATTTAATAGGTAATTCTTAGTGATTTAACATTATAAGAAAGGCAGTGGAGTTCGGCTTGGGAGATCACGGAATACGGGGCACAACAGCTGCGGCTAAAAACTAGACGGACAACACCAGAGTTCACGGTTGGAGAACAAGATGAGCAAAGGAGATTTTTGTGAGGCTCTATTTTTATCTATGCTAGGCTAAAATTTTAAACTGGGGTTGAGGATGAAACCTCATAAATATTATTAATTTATTTTATGCTTATGATTTTTCCTACTTGCATTAATTGTTTATTGTTCTTGACTCAATTAATTAGTATGCATGAAACTCAGATATCGGTTCAATCGGAATGGGTTTTTCTCATGATTTGATATCTGCATATTAATCGAATTGCTTGGTTTATCAAAGTTCATACTTAAGTATAGGATATCTACTGTGATTTGTTTTCATGGATACAGTTGATGATTTTGGCTTAAATTTTGAAGCAGTGGAGGAACATATTTTTCTCGTACATAAAAAGGGCTTAACGAAACATTATCCATGATGATTAAGATTAGCCTCTAAATCATTGTGCAGAATCATAGGAAAAATTATTGCATAAGATTATTTGATAAATGTTTATGGGTGTGGATTCCGAAACCTTAGTTAATTTTCTCAACTGTTAATCTCCACTATTTTTCCTGCGATAATTTAGTTGTTTCTTTTGTCATTATTTGTTTAATTTTTATTTTACAAATCAATCACACTTTTGGAAACTAGGTTAGGGTACAATCAATTTAAGTTTATTTAGTTTTCCAATAAAAATTCACAAGTCCTTGTGGGTTCGACCTCGCTCTCGCCATACTATATTACAATACGATTCGTGCGCTTGTGAATACATTAAAATTTCACAACAAGTTTTTGGCGCCGTTGCTGGAGACTTAAATATTTTTTATAGGAAATCTAGAGATTTAAATCGGTTATACCCTTCTACTAATTTAATAGATTGAAAAAGAAAAAAAAGCACAGAAAACATAAAGAAACTTTCTATTTAAGTTAGTTTTATTTTTTTTTATTCTATTCTATTTTCTTGTTTAGTCTTTATTTCTTTTCTCGTGAGATCATTTTAGGCTATAAGTGGGCTATTGTGATTGAGAAACCACGGTAATTTCCGGACACTCACTGTCATCAGAAGTAGCAGCAAATTGCAGGTCAGTTAGTAAGTCTAATCCTACTTTTGTTATTCATTCGTTTTATTATTATTATTTTTTATTCAACTTTGGTTGAGATTATTGTTATTTTTTTCTTTACAGTGATCAGTGTTTAAAAAAAATAAAAAGGAAATGTGGTGGTTAGTTCTACATGATCATTTGGTTTCGTGATAATATAAATCGTCTTGATTGAATCAAAACTCCTCTAAGCATAATTGAAAAATCGACAACAACTTTACATAAAAAATGGGAGATGTCGTCGAAAATACTAAACAGTAAGAGATTTATTTGCACCAATTACCATAGACCCACCCTCCTGCATATTGTTACCCTCCACCAATGCAACACACTTCGAGCTTAAACCGCAAATTATTCAATTGTTGCCCACACTTCTAGGAATGGAAAATGAGGATCCTTACATGCATGTCAAAGAATTTCTTGACATATGCTCTACATTTAAATTCCAAAAAATTTCTGATGAGTCGGTTAGGCTACGACTTTTTTCCTTTTTCTTTGAAGGATAGAGCAAGGGGATGGTTGAAGTCTTTACCCTCTGGCACAATAACTTCATGGGAAATTCTTGTAAAAAAAATCCTCACCAAATTTTTTCCAATGTCCAAAACAAATGAGTTGAGAAGAGAAATTGCTATTTTTTGTCAAGAGGAACATGAAAAGTTTTATCAAAGTTGGGAAAGATTTAAGGATTGTATTCTTAAGTATCCCCACCATGGTTTAGTGACATGGAGACTTGTTCAATATTTTTATAATGGTTTGACACAATCGAACCGCAATATGATAAAGTCCATGAACGGTGGTGGCTTTTTAAATCTTAGAGATCATGATGCGGCTTATGCATTTCTTGAAAATTTATCTGAGAATTCTCAGCAATGGGACTTTTCTAATCCTAGGGATAAGCAATCTAGCTCATCTAGAAAAGGAGAACTATATGAAGTTAGGGAGGATTTTGATGTGAGAGCTAAACTAGACAACATCACCCGTAAGTAAGAAGCCTTTGTTGTAGGTGGTAACTTGAACACTGTCAACCAAGTTCACAATGAAGTATGCTCTCTGTGTGCTAGCCCAACGCACACGATTCAAGCATGTCCAGCCTTGGCTGGTTATTCTGAATATTGTGCTGAGCAAGCAAATGCATTAAACAACTATGGGAAATCGTTTGGAAGTTCTTTCTCAGAGACGTACAATCCAAGCTGAAGAAATAATCCTAGTTTATCATGGCGGCAAAGTCAATCTTCTACAAATTTAGGTGGGCAACCCCCACAATCACAAAATCAATTTCCACCAAGTTTTCATCCTCAAAACCCGTCATTTCCTAACCAGATATATTTTAATCAGTCTCAGGTTCATCAATCTAGCTTTCAATATGTGGCACCACAGTAACAACAATTATCCTTAGAGGACTCTCTTAAAGCAGTTATAGAGGACTCTTTTAAAACATTCGTACAGATGACTGGTCAATCTATAGAAAAAATTGAAAATGTCACTCTTTTGAATACTCAAGCCATTGCAGAGGTTAAAAATTACACTACTCAAGCCTTTACCAAGATTAAAAATCAAATGGGTCAGTTAGCTAGTCAAATGGCAGAAATAGAGAAAGAGAAATTTTTGTTGGAGATGCCTTGAATTCAAGACGGTCGAAGAAAAGTGCAAAATTTGGTGCAAAAACTCATTTTCTGGACCTATGGTCCGGACCAAGGAAAGTCTGGTCCGGACCAATGGGTTTTGGGACGTTTTTGGACATTCTGCCTCGGTAGTCCAGACCACCGAAATCCCCGTCCGGACCACCGTTGGTAGTCCGGACCACCGAAATCCCCGTCCGGACTACCGATGCGCGAATTTATGCGACTGGGGTTTTTAATGAGGGTTTTGACCTAATTTTTTGTACTTTCTTATAAATAGAGGTCTTGGGGGCTATTAGGGTTTGGACTTCTTGAGTGAATCCCTTTGAGGGAGCCCCCATGGGGTTCCCCGTAGTATGTTAGGGTTTCTTTGGTTGTTCCGTTGGTGTAGTCTTGAGTTGGGATTTGAGATATCTAGGATTTGTGTGTGTCTCTTTCGTGTGTGTGAGACGTTCGATGCTCTGTAGGTCGCGCCTCAGAGATTTGTCCCTAGATATTGTGTGGATGCTTCAAGTGAGAGTTACGGGTATAGCCGTCTCTGTGTATTTCTCCCCGTTTTTAGTGAATCCTCTTACTCTTTCCCCGTGGACGTACCCCTAGAGCTCCATGCTTGGTTGGGGGGGGGGGGGGGGGGGGGGGGAACCACGTAAATCCTTGTCTCTTGTTTTCTTGTTGGTTGTGTTTATATTCTCTACTTCAGGTTTCGGCACAACAAATTGGTATCAGAGCTCCAGGTTCAAACCGAGGCTTGTGTTTTCCACTGCGTTTGTGTATTTGGGGTCATTTTCAATGGCGACTCGCTTTGAAGTTGAGAAATTTGATGGGCAAAACGCTTCTTTCAGTTTGTGGTGTATCAAGATGAAGGCTTTGTTGGTGCAACAAGGAACAAGCAAGGCTTTGTTGGGGGTGTCGAAGAAACCTGCTGATATGCAGGATAGTGTGTTTGAGATCTTGATGCGAAGGCACTCAGTTCAATACAATTGTGTCTACCCGATGATGTGCTTCGCGAGGTTGGGGAGGAAGATTCGGCAGCCGGTATTTGGTTGAAGTTGGAGAGCATCTATATGACGAAGTCGCTAACCAACCGGTTGTACTTGAAGCAGCGCCTTTATACTTTTCATATGAAGGAAGGTACGCCCATAAAAGACCATTTAGATGAGTTGAACCGAATTATTATGAATTTAAAAAAATATTGAGGTTGTGATTGATGATGGAGATCAGGCCCTTATTGTGTTATGTTCTTTACCTGCATCATATGAACACTTTGTGACTACTATGTTATATGGGAGGGATACAATTTCCAAGGAGGACGTAAAGTCTAGTTTGTATTCTAAAGAATTGAGTAAAAAGGTATCCGGTGAGAGTAGTGTTCATGATGATCAAGCTTTGGTGATGCGGGGAAAGACTGGTGGGAGGGATTCGAGCAGTAGAGGGATTTCTAGCTCTAAAACCACATATATGGATGGAATACAGTGTTTTTACTGTAAGAAATTCGAGCACATGGTGAAAAATTGTCCGAGGGTGAAGGACAAGTTTGTAGAGAAGGGTGTTGCTGGTTGTGTCGAAGATGATCCGGAAGGGTTTGAAGCTGCCATTGCTTTGGCAGTAAGTGATGTCGATGTCTGTTGTGAAAACATGTGGATTTTTTACTCTGGATGCTCCTACCACATGTGTCCACGTAGGGATTGGTTTGATACATATGAGGCGGTTCACGGTGATACAGTTCTTATGGGTAATAACATGCCATGTAGAATTGTTGGGGTTGGAACAGTCAAGGTCAGGATGTATGATGGGATTGTGAGGACATTGTTTGGTGTTCGACATGTACCAGATTTGAGGAGAAATCTTGTCTCTTTGGGCGCCCTCGACTCCGTGGGTTGGAAGTACACTGCTGAAGGCAAAGTCTTGAGTGCGTCGTTGGGTGCTCGGGTTTTCGTGAAGGGTCAGAAATTGGGTAACCTCTATGTGCTTGATGGTAGTACAATTATGGGTGCTCCATCATTGGGGTCTTCATCTGTTGAGAGAAATTCAGGTTCAACTATTGGGAGTATGCATGAGGGCATACAAGGCTCTGCGGTAGAGTCGGTTAACTCCGGGTGGAGTTTGAGCACATCTTCTTTGGCATCAGTAATGGATGCATGTGGTCGACATTTGGTGGAAGATGGTTGCTCGTTGGTGATTAACTCCGTGAGGGGAGTTGTGGTGTTAAGCTCAAGGTGGAGCTTGTGGAGGGACGTGTGGCTGGGTTTACTCAGTATTGGAAACAAGGTCAAGCAGAGGTGCTTGCGCTTTGTTTGTTGATGCCATTGATGTGAGCCCCGTGTGGGGCTGCCCCGAGAGGGGCATTGTGGGGAAGAGCGAGTGTTGAGAGGATTGCACTATGTTGTTGGCTTGGAAGGGAATTCAAGTCAAGGTGGAGATTGTTGGAGATATGCCTTGAATTCAAGACGGTTGAAGAAAAATGCAAAATTTGGTGCGAAAAGTCATTTTCTGGACCTATAGTCCGGACCAAGGAAAGTTTGGTCCGGACCAGTGGGTTTTGGGACGTTTTTGGACATTCTGCCTCAGTAGTTTGGACCACCGAAATCCCCGTCCGGACCACCGTTGGTAGTCCGGACCACCGAAATCCCCGTCCGGACTACCGATGTGCGAATTTGTGTGGCTGGGTTTTTTAATGAGGGTTTTGACCTAATTTTTTGTACTTTCTTATAAATAGAGGCCTTGGGGGCTATTAGGGTTTGGACTTCTTGAGTGAATCCCTTTGAAGGAGCCCCCATGGGGTTCCCCGTAGTATGTTAGGGTTTCTTTGGTTGTTCCATTGGTGTAGTCTTGAGTTGAGATTTGAGATATCTAGGGTTTGTGTGTGTCTCTTTCGTGTGTGTGAGACGTTTGATGCTCTGTAGGTCGCGCCTCAGAGATTTGTCCCTAGATATTGTGTGGATGCTTCAAGTGAGAGTTACGGGTATAGCCGTCTCTGTGTATTTCTCCCCATTTTTAGGGAATCTTCTTGCTCTTTCCACGGTTCTTGTTGGTTGTGTTCATATTCTCTACTTCGGGTTTCGGCACAACAATTTTCTAGTCAACCCATACCTAACCTAAGAGGGCAATTTGGTGTAAGCAACACCTCTAGCTCTACCTATGACAATGAACATGTTCAATCCATTGTAACTCTTAGGTCAGGAAAACAGGTTGATAATAAAGTAAATATGCCAATAGAGGAGAGCTTAGAGGAATCAAAGACAGAAGAAAGAAAGAGTGGTCCAAACAAAGTGTTCAAGAATCTAGTTTGCCCCAACCTCCTGAAGAACTTGAACCTAGGAGTTTCATCCCTAAAGCTCCATATCCTCATCGATTAGTAGCCCCTAAGAAGGATGTAGACCAGGGAGACACTCTAGAAGTGTTTAAGCACGTACAAATCAACATTCCACTCCTAGATGCTATTAGACAGGTGCCTTCATATGCCAAATTTTTAAAAGACCTAGTCTCTATAAAAAGGAAGAGCAAGACCCCTAAGGAAGTATTCTTGACCGAATAAGTTAGCTCCATTATACAGCACAAAATCCCTATTAAGTATAAGGATCTTGGGTGTCCTATGATTTCATGCACGATAGGTAATCATCACCTCGAGCGAGCTTTGTTAGATTTGGGAGCTAGTGTCAACCTGCTGCCATACTCAGTTTACCAACAATTAGGATTGGGGGAACTAAAACCTAGTTCAGTAAGACTGCAATTGGTTGATGGGTCTGTTATAATGCCTATAAGGAGTCATTGAGGATGTGTTGATTAAGGTTGATAAATTTTATTTTCCAGCGGACCTCATAGTTTTAGATACTCAGCCTGTTCATCACTCACGTGGGCAAATTCCTATAATCTTAGGACGTCCTTTCTTAGTCACCTCTAATGCTCAAATTAATTGTAGAAATTGGGTGATGAGAATGTCGTTTGGTAATATGACTTTTGAGCTTACCATCTTTGACACTGGTGAAAAACAATTAGAGGAAGATGTAAGTGTTGTTTATGTGATAGACAGTCTTGCCAATGCTATGTCTAGCCAACTCGATCGTGAAGATCCTCTAGCGGCTTATTTAGCTCATTGTGGTAATGATTTTAAGATTGCAGAGCCAACTGAACAAATTAACCAATTGGTGGAGTCAGCTCCTTGGACAGTTATCAATGAATGGATAACTAATGGGGAGCTTCCAAAAGACTTTGCACGTGATGTATGTCTTGGGCCAGAGGGAATTGGTTCCCATAGAAATTGGTATCTTGGTAATTCACAAGGAAAGGGTTTAGACAGTGTTAGTTGGAAAATATTAGCACATTCCCTTTAATAGATAATTCTCGGTGATTTAATAGGTAATTCTCGGTGATTTGATATTATAAGAAAGGCAGTGGAGTTCGGCTTGGGAGATCACGGAATATGGGGCACAACAGTTGCGGCTAAAAATTAGACGGACAACACCGGAGTTCACGGTTGGAGAATAAGATGAGCAAATGAGATTTTTGTGAGGCTCTATTTTTATCTATGCTAGGCTAAAATTTTAAATTGGGGTTGAGGATGAAACCTCATAAATATTATTAATTTATTTTATGCGTATGATTTTTCCTACTTGCATTAACTGTTTATTGTTTTTTACTTAATTAATTAGTATGCATGAAACTCAGATATGGGTTCAATCGGAATGGGTTTTTCTCATGATTTGATATCTGCATATTAATCAAATTGCTTGGTTTATCAAAGTTCATACTTAAGTACGGGATATCTACTGTGATTTGTTTTCACGGATACAGTTGATGATTTTTGGCTTAAATTTTGAAGCAGAGGAGGAACATATTTTTCTTGTACATAAAAAGGGCTTAACGAAATATTATCCATGATGATTAAGATTAGCCTCTAAATCATTGTGCAGAATCATAAGAAAAATTATTGCATAAGATTATTTGATAACATATTTTCCGAAACCTTAGTTAATTTTCTCAACCGTTAATCTCCACTATTTTTCTTGCGATAGTTTAGTTGTTTCTTTTGTCATTATTTGTTTAATTTTTATTTTACAAATCAATCACACTTTTGGGAACTAGGTTAGGGTACAATCAATTTAAGTTTATTTAGTTTTCCTATAAAAATTCACAAGTCCCTATGGTTTGACCTCGATCTCGCCATACTATATTACCATACGATTCGTACTCTTGCGAGTACATTAAAATTTCACAACACCTTCCAAGAAATTTAACACATGAGTGGTTTGTTTGATTATTTTTAAACTTAAGGAGGAACTTGTGTAACTGTTTAGGGAGTAAGATAATTTTGGTTGTGCGATAAAGAAAAAGAAAAAAAAAAAAAAAGATAAGTTTGGTTGTCAGTTTTGAGAAAAAAAAATTGAGATATATTTTTTAGATAGTGTTTGGTTTGGTTTTTTGGATACTGAATGGAGAGAGAAATGAGTAATAATTGGAGAGAGTTAGAGAGTGAAATGAGAGTAATGATTGAAGAGGGGTAACGCGTAGAAAGAAAAATGTGAGTAATAATTGGAGAGAGGAGTAATAAGTGGAGAGAGAAGAAAAGTAGAGAAATTGTTTTTTGGAAAATTTTTCAAAAATTCAGGGTGGGCACGTGACCCCCAGGTACTATGCTGCCCCAGGTACTATGCTGCCTCTGCCTCTGGATAAATTGATCATTAATTGCCTATTTGTAGCTCTGTAGAATCATTCAACCACTAGTAGATAGGTTGCGCGCCTTAGGCCCAATATAATTGTTAGTTCTCAATAACAATATTTTGATGTGCAAGTTAAAACAAATTAAATTTGAATTAAGAAAGAAAAAGAAGTTATATTAATTTCATTAGATATTAGTACAATAATTCGATCGATACGGATTTTGGTTGAATGACAATATGAATAAAGAGGAGGCCAAGTAAGTGGGAACAACCAATCTGACTAAAAACCAATTACCGTTAACCAAAATAATTGAATACTTAATTCTAGCAGTAGCATTTAAAATATCAAAGAACATAAATAAGCAAAGTTACTATAGGAACATCTTTAGCAGATCTCTCAAATACCACATCATCACTCAAATATCATAGGAGTACTATATATTTTTCAGATTTTGTTTCTCATCCTGTCTGTAGACACCCCAATCCAGACCCTCGGAATTTCGGAATTTCCCCGATGATGAAGAATGCCTATTGAGAACACTCAAGGTTTGATCAAAAACTTGAAAAACCCCACCAATAACCTCCCATAAAATTATCAAAACAGCCCTTGAAACCCTGGAATAACCCAAAACCTTAAAACACATGCACCTGGATTGCACTTTCAAGCACCTGGATTGGTCAAATCCAGGCGCCTGGAAGGGGTCCAGGCGCCTGGATTCCATGGTTCAGGCGCCTGGATATCAGTCCAGTTTGAGTGTAGTTTAAGTTGATAGTGGGCGGGAACGATATCTTGGAGGATTTTCATGCAGAATCAGTTGGAGTGGGGTGTGAGGGAGATGATTAGCGCTATATCTCACCCCCTAGGTGACCCCTCACCCTTTCTAAAGGTTCAAGAGGCTCACTTTGAGCCCTTGTTTGCCTATAAAAGCAACACCATTCCTCCATTTGAGGGGGTTGGAAAATCTGATCAATTCCCTTACTGTTACTCTGCCAAAACCACACCACAAATCCCAGCTCCTTTCATCACTCCTCAAAACCCATTTCAACCTCAAAATCATCACTTTACTCCATCAATCCATTCATTTACACACTCTCATCAACCAAACTCCATTACAGCTTCCACAAACTACTCCCTATAGCTCTAAAAAAACCAAAAACCAGAAGCTACATCCTTACCAAACCTACTCAAAAAACCATTTCAAGTTCTTGATCAAGCCAAAAAGGTAGTTTTTCTACCAAAATGCTGAAATAGACCCTGAGGGGGACTCAATCAGGCTCTCATTGGTCTTCTATACCAGTAGAGGGTTTGAGAGAAGATTGAAAATCATCAAGAGAAAAAAATCAGTTTGTGTATCAGAGCTCAATCCAGGCGCCTGGACCATTACCTTCTAGGCGCCTGCATTGAGTCCAGGCGCCTGGATCCATCCCATACAGGCGCCTGAATCCCATTCCCCTTATCATAGTTTTCTGCTTTCTTTTGTATTTTGATCAATTTTGGTACTTCACTTGCATGCATTGGTCTACGGTCCTTTACATTTCACATTATGATCCTTGTTTGGATGATCGTTTGAAGTGTTTTGAGCTTGCAATCATGCTTTAAAAGAGGATTTCATAAGGAAGAATTGGTCAAATGAGTTTATGTGTCATTTCAGAGTTCTGATCATTTAGATTCTAATGTGTCAAAATGAGATTTTCCATGTTACCTAGGCATATTCTCATTGTAGATGTTTAAAATGCATATTATCATTGTATGATTGTTGCATTTTAGTACTATTTCATTGTATTTGAGTCACATTCAAGTGTCAAGCTTGTTACTGTGTTGTCAAACATTTTCTAAAATGTATGTGAGTTGATCAAAGCATTGCATTTGTTGATTTCTGCAAGAAATTGGATTTTAGAGTTTCTGTCTGGAAGGCAATCCAAGCGCCTGGATTGACCCCTTCCAGGCGCCTGGATTGACTCTTTCCAGGCGCCTGGATCCTATCCAGGTGTGATATGAAGGGGCATCTGTGATCAGTTTCTGAGATATTCTAAGGCATTTTGGGGACATTTTAGTGTAATTTTAGCATCTTTTGTATATAAATCATTCATTCATAACATTTTGCACAAGCATCCACCCATATCTCATTTATCTTGTTGATGTATTCACCGTGCTTTCGCATAAATCCGTATTGGAAGTCCGTTTAAACAATGTTTTCAAAATCTTTTCAAACATTTAGTAGAGACCGGAAAACATGCCGGGCGTGAGGGGTGCTTTAAATTCCCTCCCCTCGCGTAACCTAACTCCCGGACCCGAGAAATCTCATATTGGAGACCGGTAAAGCATTTTCCATATCAAGGGCAAAAGAGTCATTTTTCAAATGATTTCTCGGGTAAGGTCCTCAAATCCGGGTGGCGACTCCATTTTCACCAATCAAATCATTTTTAGAAATCAAAACCATTTTCGTGGACATCGCGCCTCCGCGGGGTGTTCACACTGTCATATTTGTATTGGGCAATATGACCCTTGTCATTGATCTCTTTTCGCAAACTTCAAACTTTGTTACCACTATCCCTTGCGAATATGCACAAAAGATCTTCTTTGTGTTTTTTTTTTTTAATTAATGTCCTCAACTTTTCTATTAGTATATAAGTCCATTTTTCACATGTTCGCAACTGTAAAGAATCTCAGGTTGTCTTTCTTCCATTCACTTGTTTTTCTTTTTTCAATTTGGACAGCTTAGAGTGGCCAAAAACATAGATAAGAAAGAGAATTACATTTTAAAGTTGAAGGATACAACGAAGTGCACATTGAAATTCACACTTCAAAATTTTTAAATATAGTAGCAATGTACAACTTTAATCTAGCCTTAAAATTGCTTATAATTTTGGGCGGTAGGTATTGTTTTGAGCAAATTCGTTATCCTACAACTGCAATTTCATTTCAGCTCAAATACTAGACGCTGATCATACAGACGGTAGCCGACTATTTTTAAGTTTTTTTTTTTTTTTTTAGATAATTGTATGTATAATTACGCTAATTTTGCAATGTGTGAAGATAACACTAATGGGGATAAATCGAAACTGGGAGTAGTACCGAATCCTTACCTATACGCCTGAACCCTTAAAACTCGATATTTGAAAAACTGACAATTATATAAGTGGTTCAGTTTAGTGTTAGTAAAAATATTCAATTAACTATTGACCAAGAGAAGTAGAGAACCAATTTTGCAATAAATTTACATACACCTTC
Source organism: Vaccinium vitis-idaea (assembly GCA_963854785.1). Taxonomy (NCBI): domain Eukaryota; kingdom Viridiplantae; phylum Streptophyta; class Magnoliopsida; order Ericales; family Ericaceae; genus Vaccinium; species Vaccinium vitis-idaea. The sequence continues at coordinate 16,523,163 of OY978221.1, forward strand.
CGTCTCATTTGATAATCCGTGCGAAAATACATGTAATTTACGGATAAAAAAATTAAAGTAGTTCTGCACATGATTTATCGATTTTATTCGCACCAAATTGAAGACCCTGGTTAATTATTTAACAAGGTGAGAAAAAGTTCAAAAAATATTAGCAGAACTATGCTTTTTTTATTCCAAAGTTGCACATTCTTTTCTAGGGGGCTATAATTTTGGAACGGAGGGAGTATTTGCGTTTCGAATTTTTTTATACAACAAAAGTCCTGATGAAAGCAAAGGACGCCTCCTCTAGTTATTAGAAAAAAGAGAGAGGAGACAAATCTCTATGTATTTTTTTTTCCATCGGCCCATATTTACTCTTAGTGGCCCATATGCAAAGCCAGCTATCTCCTCTCTGACACGCGGAGATACAAGGGCAACGGCAGAATTGGAAGTTCAAAAGGATACTTGCTTTTCATGTTATTTACATAGGTACTTGATAGAGCAACAAAGAAGAAAAGGATAATTAAGGGGGTGTTCCATTAACAAACAAAAAAAAAAAGTTTTTTCCTAAAAAACTAAGACAGGTCATTCTCTCACAATACATCACATAAAAAATCGTGAAAAGCCAATTTATTCTAAAAACACCCTTACTGAAACACCCCCTAAGTAATTTTAGTGAGGACCATGGACCAAGTTTCGTCCAAGCTCTCCCCCTTTATATATTGCAATGGATTCTCATGTTATGCGGGAGGGAGCACTTATCTAAGTCTCAGGCCTGGACTACCGGGCAAACACGTTAGGTGTTGGGATTCCACCCCGTGTGGGCCATTGGGCTTAGGCCCAGATGGGAGGGGGCTAGGGTTTTAATGTGTACTCTATAAATACTCTCATGTCTTGTATTATTGTAGTGTGGTAGCACAATGTAGAGAGAGAGAGGCAGAGAGTGTGAGAGGGGGAGCCGGTTGTGGCTCTCCCGGAGAGAGAGATACACGAGAGAACTAGTGAGGATTTCATTATTGTGAGGTTGAGTGTGAGTGTGTAACACAAGAACACGGATTTTCTCCGGATTATAGTGAAACCTCGCTCCCCGTGGATGTAGGTCCGATTTGGCCGAACCACGTATATTGTGTGTCGTGTTTATCTCTTGTTTTACTGCTTCTGTTGCGTGTGGTGTGTTGTTGGAATCCTAACATTAGGTTCAATCATGCTTTCAATTCTTCTAGATCATTCGTTAAGGTACAGTTTGGAAGTCGAATAGTTATAAGGGTGTAGCGAGTATGATAGATCGAAGGAGGATATGTATGTGTGGGTGCACTGGGTGATATATCGTACATTGTTTTGTTAACTTATAGAAGCTGGGATAGGTATATATGCTTGTGTTTGGGTGTACATGAGTTTGTCAATACATGATTAAAGGCAGAGGTGGCATTTGCATAATTAAGAGAGATTGCACTTTCCTAATACGCCAAATAGAAGGGCGGACATAACATGCATGGATAGAAGGAAGGAGAGTGTTGCTATGCCCGGTCACGAGTGTGTAAACCCTTTGGAAATATTATATTTACCCTCAATATACAGGCAGGGCCGGCCCCGAGGTCTAGGTTGCCCAAGCCCGACCGTAGGCTTGATTGCCCACTTACTATAGTCATACAAAATAAAAAGACATAAAAGTATTAAAAAAAAAAAAAATCACGGTTACATTGCGCATTTAGCGTGAATTATATCAAAATGTTACCACAATTATAGTGTTTATGATTCCGATTAAAATAAACCAAGTTCGCATTTCCAAAGTACCAAGAAAAAAAAAAACTAACTTCTCCATCCATTTTTTGAATCTGGATTAGATTTGGATCCATTCTGTTCCATTAACTGGCCTAGAACGAAGGTATTTTTTTTTTTTTTTTTTTTATCAATTTCAACTTAGATAAACTTAAACGATATGATTGTAAGAGTTTTTTTTTTAAAAAACAATAAAAAAATGTTTGCTTCATAGTTGAACATGTGTGAAAAATAAAACTGATAAACCCAGTCGTTTTTTTTTTTAATCAAAATTTAATGGTAGACTTGTTAAATGCAAATTTCTAACAAAAGTAATTTAGTAATGTGATTTTTGAAATATTATGAACCGAAAGAAAAACCAAAAGAGCCAAAACTAATAAAAATGGAAAAATAAAGAAAAATAATAATACTAATAAACCTGATCAATTTTATTTTTTTTATCAAAATTTAATGGTAGACTTGTTAAATGCAAATTTCTGACAAAAGTAATTTAGTAATGTGATTTTTGAAATATTATGGATCGAAAGAAAAACCAAAAGAGCCAAAACTAATAAAAATGGAGAAATAAAGGAAAAAAAAAAGTCAAAACTAATAATGGAGAGGTGAGGGTATGGGGAGTTGAACCTAAGTTTATGCATGAGGGGGTATCATCCAGTTGCCACTCTACCAAGTGCAAGCCTTGTTGTAGTCTCAGGAAACTATTTTATATTTATATCTGCTTTCAAGAATTTTTTTTTTTTTTTTGGTTGCCCCAGCCCGGGGGCTTGCGGGGCTTACCCCTGGGCCGGCCCTGTATACAGGTGGCCTGGCACTTTTTTATGGGAGTTCACCAATAATTGTTGCACTTTGTTCATATAAATACGAAAGGAAAGTGTCTTGTAAAATCGGGCCGTGTGTTAAGTTAGTACATTTTTTTGTTAAAAAGAACAAAGACTTGGTTAAACTATATGCTCCTTTGTGATTCTCCCAACTCTTTGTGAATACCATACATCCTCAACATGTGAAATTGATTCGGCTGGACGAGCCCATTAATTCATAAAATGGATTCTTCAATTTCCATTTCTGAACTTGGTAAACACAGAATGTAATAAATGCCCGGGGTAATATCCACCCTACATAGAATGCAAGCAGTGTAACCATCCGTGTTTCATTTTCATTCTTAAAAATAAAATTCAAGTTTGTATATGACCGTTGAGAAATGAAGAACACTGTTGAAATCAAATTTGCACTTTAAAATACATCTCTTGTGATATTGCTATTTAATTATTGTAACATGATCAATATTCAATATTTTTTTATGTGATACTTAAAAAATTTATGAATTTAAATTTTGGAGGAAAGATGGGTTTTAAACAGAAATGAGTTTTAAAAAGTTAATATTGAAATTGGGTTGGAGTTGGTAATTGGTAATAATAGATACATTCTCCTTGCACCCTTTTTTTCACTCTCCTGTTCCAAGAGTGACTTGGAGGTGCTCAGGTAATTGGAATTCTGGCATAAAAATTACTCCAATCGATTCGTGGATGCCTAGGGCAGTGCCTAAACCTTTTAACAACGTCATTCACACATTTTGTTTGAACACCACACAAGAGAGTACTCTTGCATCGATAGATTATGTATAGTCATGCGAATTGCGTTAGCATTACTTTTAGTTTATCTTACCACATTCTGCGGGTGCATATTAGGTTACACTTCTTGTGGCAGCTTCAACACTTTTTCCATGAGTTAGTATGACAATAGTTATGTAATTGGTTTATGAGCCATATGTTCCATTTGTCATTTTCATCCCCAAATAACAAAAAAATAATATGGTATCGCTGTTTGCGCTCAATACATAAATTAGTACGTAGTGTCAAACGAGAAAAGACAGTATGTGGGTCATCTTCCAGTGTCATTGGAGAAAAAATTGGAAGCCAACTAGTCACAAAACCATTACGGAAAAGTAAAATTCCTTGTCTAGAAAATTCCTCAAAGTTGGGGAAGATGAATGAACCACAAGTTGGGTTGATGGAGAGAAAAGGTGGTCCTCCTCCCTCTTAATTTCTGCAGAATTAGTTCCCACGCCTTGGGAGAAACAGTGTCGACACAATGTCTTGATTAGTGTCCTCACTTTGTCGACATTAACTTGACTAACCATCAGTCACCAAAAAAGAAAGCTCGAAAAAAAAAAATTACATATAGCCACCAGCAATTCAACGACCTTAACTTACTGTGGGGGTCTCTTCGCCGGATTGAGCTCCCTGAACCTCTTGAGGTGGAACGGGTAGTGGTGGAAAGAACAGTGCACACCTGAGCCTCTTGCTGCTCGCCGGTAGTGGTAACCTGCACACGTAGACAAACTCGTCAGTGCCTGGCCCGGACAGTTGTAGTCCGGGAAGGCACTCCGACGATTAAGTCAGTCACCGGAGGGGAGAAATGCACCGGAGATCTAGAGAGAGAAGTAAAGAAGTGGAGTTATGAGGGTAGTAAATGAGGAGAGAGAGAGAGAGAGAGATATCTTTTGTGGTGGTTGTGGTTGGATATATATAGGCTGAGGGGCGTGCGTCCGACGCGCTCAGTGCCCCTCACGCGCCCGTCATTCATGCTCAGAATGACAGGTGATGTGACCTTTACCCTTGCGTCGGACGCCATGTCTCGGCTGACGTCACGGCACGTGGGTTCGAGTAGTCAAATCAACTTGAGACATTCCCCCATCACCCACGTGCTTCTGCAAGCGGCGGTGGCAGAGTAGGTGACTGCCGCATTTAATGCTCCATCGTGGAGTGTGTAGCGTGCCTGGTATGCCACCACCGAACCGAATAGAATCTGAGCCCCTGGGTGACCGAAGTCGACCGACTCGGCACGCAGGTGGCCCAGCCCCTCAGGCGCTCGGCACGTTGATCGCTGGAGGTCCCGAGGGTATTACGTGAGCCAAATGTAGACACCCCAAAATGAGTCTCTTGTACACATTTTTATCCCCGATGATGAAAAGAAATGCCCGGAAGGCCTCTCGGATTGAAACTCTTCAAGTCAACTCAGTCAATAGTACCGTACGGTACTCATCTCTCACGCACGGCACAGCCCAAGTCACGTACAGCATTCTTTTGAATTTTGGCGGTGGAAGTGTGTCGTACGGCACAGTTGGTGTGCCGCACGGCACAGTTTGTGTGCCGTACGGCACTGTCATTTGTCAAACAGCTTTTGCAGAGTTCCAGCAGCTCAAAATGTTGACGATTCGTTCCTCTGATCATCATTGTTGCGTACAAGAGTGAAAGGCTATGTAATTGCCATGATTTCTTTGGGTGGACATCAAGTAAACTTGATGACCAAGGGATTTGTACGCCTATATATAGCCGATCAATTCCAACGGAAAAAAGGGAGGACCGAAGGGAAAAATGAAGAAGAACAACATGAAACCTTACTTCTAAACCCCTTGTAAAAACACCATATCTACTGCAAATCACCTCCGTTGCTATCCATAACCTCCATAAATCAATCCTATAATCCTCTCCAAAGCAAATTCAATCAAAACCCCAACCCTCTGTTTTCGGTTCCAAACCCGTGAGGTAGCCATTCCAAATTTGTTCAAGTTCTAGCCATCAACCATCTTTGCTATCATACCAGATTGGAGTTGGAGTCCAGAGGAGGTCCAAGCCACGCTCAAAGGATCAAGAAAGCGTTTCATTCCGAGAGTTTGCAACCGAAGGTATGATCCCGTTTCGCCAAACTTCTTAGCTTTGGTATCCTGAGGGGAGGCGTACCGAGTGCGGGATGATCATCAATATTGTCTCCGCATTCGGTACGCCCATGTTATAGTAAAAACCGTTTTGCTTATAAACCTCCCGGTTGCGTCGTACGGTGAAAACATCGCCATGTACGAGGTAATTTAGTGAGGAGGAACATTTCCTATTCAAACATACCATTTTCCATTTCAAAATAATCTGTTTTCAATTAAGTTTCATGCCTTGTATGTGCCTTTATTTCATTCTTTTCAAAAATCAAAGTTTTGAACTGTTTGAGAAAGAAACAGTACCGCACGGCACTCCCTCTATGCCGCACGGTACACTTGGAGTGCCGTACGGCACTCTTGTGGACGGCCCACCTGGATTGTGCGAAAAAGATTGTGATTGTTAGAGTCGCCACCCGGATTTGAGGTCCGAACCCGAGAAACCGATCAAAAGTATGACTCATTTGCCCATTCGAAAAAGATTTCACTGATCATGGCAGAACCAAAGATTTCTCGGATTCGGGGGTTTGGTTACGAGAGGGGAAGGGTTTTACGGCACCCCTCTCACCCGGTCCGTGAACCGGTCTCTACTCGACATTTTGTGGGATTTTAAAAACATTTGAAATTCAATTTATTCACATAAACAGGGGGATCGGGGACGGGAATCACATAAACAGTAAGAAAGTACAAAATGTAAATCTAAAGTGGATGCTTGTGTACATGATTTATATGAGAAATGATGATGATAGTAAAGTGAAATGATACAAATATTTACAAGGAATAATAAATTACAGAAACTATATAACAATTTCAGAAATTTTTATGAACATAAGACCTAATTAAACTGCTTCACAAACTGGATCCCAGAATAGGGATTGAGCGCTCAAACCAGTGAAGTTGAGCGCTCAACCTCCTCAACCAGTTTGAGCGCTCAAGGCTCCTGAATTGAGCGCTCAAACCAATCCTTGGCCTCTGTGAAATTACACTTTTAACAACTTCTTTTTGAGATCAAACATTCATCAAAGGTTTTCCAGGAGAAACAGATAAGAGTAATCTGTTCGATCTCTTAAAGAAAGATGAAAAAAAGAATGTAATTTCAATGAATTAACAAAGAAATGTTTGAAAATGGAGGAATAAGGGAGGAATCCAGGTCCTGAACACAACAACAATAACTCACGCACATAATTAATATACTAAGTCACAGTCTATCATCAGAACAACAAACAATCAGGAAACTGCCCAAGAACAGCTTGAGCGCTCAAGTCAATGACATTGAGCGCTCAAGCCATAATCTGGCTCTTTGATTTTTGACCTTTAAACAAACTTTTGATACTTCAATAATGATCATGAATACATGAAATGAAGATTTATGAGGTTGAACAGTCTCTGTTTTGCCCTCAAACATAAGATTTTCAAAAGTTTTTGATGTTTAATCCTCATAAAATGTTAATCTACACTCATGCATGTGATTTTGAGGTAAAATAAACTGTTTTATGGATTACATGAGCATAATTAACCATTAAATAATGATCAAAACCAAAGGAAAGCACAAAACTCAACAAAACAGAAACTGCTCAGAATTGGGCTTGAGCGCTCAAGGCCTAAGGCTTGAGCGCTCAACCCCTGTTGAAACTGCAGATTTTAAAAAGGATTTTAAACAACTTTTAGGCCTTTGTGGGTTCAATGCAAGTATATTGGACTTGCTTGAACTCACTAGCCTTCCTCAGAAGGATCAAAACAGTGAGCATTTCACATGTTTAACTACCTTTTTGGAGTGATTGTGACTTAGACTTGATTTTTGGGCTTGAGGATGGAGGATTGTGGATGTTTTGGCTTGTCTTCTGGGTGAATTAGACAATGTGTATGGTTGGTTGATGATCAAGGACTGAATTTCTGGGTTTGATGGGTGGTTTTGTAAGTGCTTTTGATGATGAAAGGGTGGTTTTGTAGAGAGAGAGAGAGAAGGTCGATTTTCTGGTGGAATCAGCAGGGAGGAGTGTGAGAGTTCTCTCTTCCAAAACCAGGGGTGTTAGATAGTTTTATAGAATGAGTGGGAGGGAAGAGAGGAGAGAGAGGAAGTGGGTTTGTAGTTTAGGGGTAGTTTTAGGTGTATTTTAGGACTTAGTGGAGTATAATGTACGTATAAGGATTGTACAAAATCATCCCCAGACGCTCCCATGCAGGAAATCTCATGATGAGATAATCTGCAAGTTGCTTACTGGATCAGAGTTGAGCGCTCAAAGGTGCTTCTCAGGGGTTTGAGCGCTCAAGGCCTCAAGCTTGAGCGCTCAAGGTTCTTGGTGGCAGATTGATGGTTTGGCCTTGGTTCAACAATGCTTGGGTTGGTTTGGGATATTTTGGTTGTTTGGGTGGTGTTTGGTTGATTTTGATCAAATTCAAGTCATTCTCACAAGTTCCAGGTAATTATGATTGATCCATTTCATCATCGGAAATGCACGAGCGTATCTCGGGTTCAAAATTGGGGTATCTACAACTCTTTTGAAAATTTGACAGTTGGAAGGATGAACAGTGCCGCACGGTACACTTAGTGTGCCTCACAGCATACTTTTTGTAAAATCTGAAATTTTAAAACAGTTTCCTTTATAAACAGTTTAGAACTTTGATTTTCTGTTTTAATTCCTTACTGAGATGTTTATTATTATGTTGTTTGTTCTTTATTTGTTTTCATTATTATCGTCTGTTTTGCATGATTTGAATGTTTATTTGTTAAAGTTCGGCATTAAAAAGTTTTCTAAGAATCCCACAAATGTTTAGTAAAGACCGATTTTTAATCGGGCGAGCGGGGTGCATTAAAACCCTTCCCCACTCGTAACCTGGCTCCCGAATCCAAAATGAATCTCTGGTTTCCAAATCATTTTTTTAAATCATTTTCCAAACCATTTTTCAAAACGGTTTCTCGGGTCCTAAACCATTTTCCAAAAACCCGGGTGGCGACTCCATTTTTCAAACAAAACACTTTTTCAACACAACCGGCGTGGGAGGTCGACCGTCCACACCAAACGTAGGAAGCAATGTCTTCGGCAATACCCGCTCGGCGGATATCGTTCAAATCCATATTCGTCCAGAACCGTGCATCCGCGGCGTTAGCCGAGGGCACCGTACGCTCGGCGCCAACGAGGCAGATCAATCTGCATTCAGTTTTGCATATTCTGAGACATTGACCTTTTCAGCTCTTTGTGATGCGGAGAGGGGGACCTGGCTGGCCCTTATGAACCCGGCCGCTACAATAGCCCCATCGACTTCTCATGCCGTGGGACAACGGATGTGGGAGTTGATTCAATCGGGGATGGCGGTCGGAGAAATTCGCTCGGCATTGTTTTACCGGTGGTGGGAGGATCGTGCTCGGGGGGTCGCTCTTGCGATCGGGGTGCTGACGCTTAGAATCCCCTTATCCGAGCGCTCGAGGCGATTGGGGATCGGAACGTCACATCGATCAGTGATGTGAAGGGACGTCTGACACACCGGCTCAGGAATCTATGACGCGTGCTGACGTTTATGCCACGTGTTATTGCTTGGTTGGTCCGAGTGCCATTACCTGGATTCGCGCCTAAACGATTTGAACGGGGAGGACAGGTGTCGTGATCTGAGGGAGCGACCCTTGGCCTCCTAAGCCGGCGCCATAATGGCACCCAACCCTACCCCTTATAAATACAAGGGTGGGAGGAGAGAGAGAGCACCGTTACTCTCTCTCTCTAGCATCAGAGCCCGCGCCGCCACTTCACACTGTCGTGCTCAGCCATTCTCTTCGTGGAAATCCCGTTTCCAGGCCAAGCCCTTCTCCCAAATCCAAGGTATTGAGCTTTTCTTCTGTTTCTCTACGTTTTTCCACAGTCTTTTCAAGTTTTTTTGCATGTTTTTGCATTTTGGGTGGGTTTTTTAGTGTCTCACTTTTTCGCCTCTGTTGCGTTTGAGTTTTTCGGCGGTTAGTGCGGCGGAGCACGGCCGCCGGTTTCTGGGTTTGAAGAACACTCAACGTGTTCTTCCGAGCGCCTACCTGTCGTACGCGCTATCCTCCACCGAGAGCTATTGAGCAATCCGAGTATGTTTTTTCCTTAGGTCTATCCAAGAGCTCGTAGACTAGTCGGGCTCTCGGAATAATTGACATCCCCTGGGGAGCTCGGCTGGGGCCGAGTCTCGACCCTTGATATTTTTCTTGGAACCAAACCTGTGCATATCGCTGATGGTTGTTTCACCCGTGCACTGTAGGTCTCCACCTAGATGAGCTCAGACTCTGCGGATTCATCCCCAGACGACGTTCTCGCCGATTACCGGTTCGGCAATTTCATCCAAGACATCCTCCTCCGCGAGCAACTCAGAAGCCTCGGGAGGAATTATAGAAGCCGAGTGCATACCGTCCCTCCACCAGCCGGAGTAGCACCGCTGAACATAGTCCCCCTTCAAGCCATATCCCCCGAACGTTGGATGGAAATGGAGGCAGAAGCTAGGCGTGCCGAGAGTGGATCTCAGGCCACCACATCCGGACAAAATGTTTCGCCCGATCCGACCCCTGAGACAGACGTGCCCGCCGACGTCCCTCCATCCCCCACAATTGACCCGACCGAGCTCCCGAATCTCTCCGAAGATTGGGGCTCTGATCCGGAAGTGATCGAGATAGACGGGGAAGTCGCGGGGTTCAACCAGCCCGAGCCTGTCGAGGTCCTCGAGGTGGACGAGCTTTTAGTTCAGTCTCCGCTAGCCAAGGGGAACGTCCCTCATGCCGAGGATGAAGGCTCGCACTTGGGCCCCCACGCTCAAGCAGAGGATGATGAAGGCTCTTCACACCCCAGTGCCGAGAATGAAGAGCAAGAGCAAGCCCCTGAAGACGCCGATGAGGCAGATGTCGAAGGGGGCGTCGAATATGGAAGCGGTTGGGAGTCAATCCCACCGCCGAACCCGAAGCACGGGAAATGCAAATACGTCGACATGTACTTCGACGGCTCCGCGGACAAGTTGGCCGCGTTCCGAAGGGACTACAATATCCCCGAAGACGTGGAAATCGCGAGGCCTACCGACGACAGGATCCACTACGTGAAAGGGCAAGTGACTGTACCCTTGATGGCCATTACCGAGGGTGGGTTGTCCTTTCCCATGCCTCGCCTCCTTTGACAATTCTTGGATGTGTACGAGCTCGCTCCCCACCAGCTGGTCACCAACGTGTACAGCATCATATGCTCGGTGGTTAAATTGTCCGAGCAGCACAACATCCCCTTCCGCCTGACCGACCTCATGGCGGTTTACACCGTGGCGCGAAGCAAAAGCTACGGCCGTTATTACTTCTCCAGGCGCCCCGAGTACCCCCACCTCATCGGTCAACTCTTGGACTCGGAGAAGCATGCCTGCGAGTTGGTCATAGTGAAGGGGAACTACGAAAAAGCCCCTGGCGAGGAGTCCAGGTGGTCCATACCCCTGGAGTTGTGGGAGGCCCAGTAAGCCGAGAGTTCATACTTGCATTTTTGTTTTGCCCATTCCATGTACTTTTGTAATCTGCATTGGTCTCGTTTTTTTTTTTTTTAGCGTGCAGGAAGGTGACAAGGAAACTTGCCGAAGACGCGGACGACGACGTCATCGACCAGATTTTCAGCATCAACGAACCCACTGCCCCAGCTATCCTCGACTACGTGCCATCGTACAGAGGTTTTCTGAAAAAAGGAAAAGAACCCGTACCGAGGACAAGCGAGCGCCGAGTACGCCTTTTCGATTCTGACCTTCTACTCTCCAAACTCGTCAGCCGAGAGCGCGTACCGGCGAGCACTCAACATCCACCCCCGTCCTTCATCGCGGGCAGCAGCTCCGAGGCTGACATGGTCGGATCTTCCGCTCTGAGGGAGGCCCAAAAGAAAGAAAGGGCCGAGAGGAAGAGGAAAGACGCTGAGAAGGCGGTGGGCACTCAGCTCGGTCATGCCGCCGAGGGGGAGGGTCCTCTGAAGAAGGCTCGGACGATCGAGACTCCGGAGGGATCCAAGGCGCCTCTGCCACCAACACCTCCTCCCAAGACCACGCCGACCGAAATCCAGCCGAGGAGAACAGCCCCCAAGGACAAGCAGGTGGTCTCCCCGCCACCCGGGGAAACACCCTCCTCGGCTGATATGGACGAGCCGTGGGTCCCGGTCATCCGGACCTCGAGCGGCGAGCCAGTAAAAAGGAATGCCAGCGTGCGGGAGAGCCGAAAGACGGCGATGACCCTGCTGAAAGCCCTCGCCCTGCCGAGGGACATGAAGGCCGAGGCAAAGAAAACGGCGGACAACTACGCCGAGCTCTGCACCCACATTGTGAGTGTAAAACTCCAACTCCACACTCCGTATTTTTCCCAAGTCTTTTTCTTCGGCTCATTACCCAATTAGTTCGAATTTTTCGTAGGCTGGCCAGTCGGCTTTGGCTCTCGGCGACAAGTTGTACAAACTTGGCGCTGAGAAGACCGAGGTCGAGAAGAAGCTAGAGGCGGAGCAGAAGGCTCGGGCAGACTTGAAGAAGAGTGCCGAAGCTCTTGCGGCCGAGGGCCGAGAGCTCGAGAGGCAGCTGGCGGAGGCTCGCCGTCTTCAGAAGGAAGCTGAAGAGAGGGCCGTGAAGGCCGAAAGCACAGTCACGGCTGCCGAGGAGAGGGTCGTTAACGCTGAGAAGGAGCTGCAGCATGCCAAGACCGATCACAAAGAGATGATGGCCGCTGCTGATTCCAACGGCTACCAAAGGGGGTCGCGGGACACGCTGCAGAAGTTCGCCAAGGAGGCCAACAAAAATGAAGAAAAGGCCTTCGGAAAAGGGTACCTCCTTGGTCGTGCTGACTGTTGGCCCCAAGCCTTCGTAAGGGCCTACGACATTATCTCGGTTCCTGTTGATTCTACCCTCCGGTCCTCCATCCCTCCTGTGCCCGAGAGCGACGTCCCGGAGATGCCATTCGATGATGAGGAGGAGGACGCTCCCGAAGGGAATGGTGCTGAGGGCGGAGACGCTCCCGACGCCACTGCCAGCAATCAGGACCAAACCCCCGATGCCACCAACACGGAGGCCCCCCTCTTGTAGTTTTCCTTCTTACTTTTTGTTTCAAGTCCTTGTATTCGGTTCCGAGCCCCTCACTTTTTTGTAACGAATGAATGAATGAATGCCTTCTTCCTTCCATTTCTAATTCAATGCTGTTCAATGTCTTGTATGAATTTACTTTCTGAATTTTGCACAAGTATTGTCTCTCGTGTATAATGGATCGTGATCACCAAAACTGGCAATAAATGATAGCCCCTGCTTCGGCGGGGAGCCAATGCCACTACGGCACCCAGCCGAAGCAAAAGAGTTTGAAAGAACGCGCCGAGCGAATAACCGAAATAGCCCTCAGCTAGTTCGATGGGTTGGTCCCGAGACCAGGGGCACCGCCCCGAACGCTGTTACATATTAGCGCCGCTCTATCAAAAACAGTTGTACGTTCTACCGAACGCTTACTAATCGTTTTGCCGAGTAGAGTCTTTTGTTCTACCGAACACAGACGACCGTTCCAACGAACAGGGTCGGGTCGTCCCTCCGAACGAAGCTAAATGAACTTGGGAACCTCAACCGAGGGAAACTACTTGTAAGAAAATAAGAATCAAAAGATAACAACAAACTGAAGAAAGGATCTTATCATTAACATCTTAATCCTCAGGCATTACAAAAAGGTACAGAAGACACGATAACCGTGAAAATGATAAACACAAGATCCTATCCGTAGAATTTTCTTAACTTAAGAGGCGTTCCATGGGTTGCTCACTGCCGTGCAGTCCATCTCGGCAAGCTTGTAAGACCCGTAACCAGCTTTGGCCATGATACGGTAAGGGCCCTCCCAATTGGGCATAAACTTCTTCTTGTTTTTCTTCTGGACAACCGCTCGGAGGACGAGATCGTCGATGTTAAAGGGGCGGATGCGAACGTGCTTGTTATACCCCCGAGCGATTTCCTGTTGGTAGGCAGCGTACTTGATGTGAGCTTCATCTCGGAGATCTTCAATTTGGTCAAGCTCGGAGGCTAGGTGCTCGTCGTTTGTGGCAGGGTGAAATACCTTGGTTCGGGCGGCGGTGGGAGCGACAGCTGCAAGTGGAAGGACGGCTTCCATCCCATAAGCCATGGAGAACGGCGTTCGGCTAGTTCCTCACCGAGGGGTTGTTCGGTAGCCCCACAGGACCTTGGGGAGCTCCTCCACCCACTTTCCTCGCTTGTTAATCAGCTGGCGCTTCAGGCCGGAGGAGATTGATTTATTCGAGGCCTCGGCCTGGCCATTTCCTTGAGGGTAGGCCACGGTTGAATTATAAACGCGAATGTTCTTCTCCCTACAAAGCGTTTTGATGGTCTCGGCGACGAATTGGGTACCATTGTCGGAGATGATGGTGTAGGGCACGCCGAACCGAGCGATGATGTTCTTCCAGATGAACTGCTCGACCTCGGAGGCTGTGATGTGGATCAGCGGTTCGGCCTCCACCCACTTGGTAAAGTAGTCTGTGGCCGTGATTAGGTGCGGAAACCCGCCGGGGGCCATTGGAAGAACTCCAACAATATCAAGCCCCCACTGGGCGAACGGCCATGGGCTTGTGACGGGCTGTAGTGACATGGTGGGCTGGTGGAGGATGGGGGAGTGTTTCTGGCACGCCTCACACTTTTTGACGTAATCCTCAGTGCTTTTCTTCATTTTGGGCCACCAGTAGCCTTGGGTAACGGCCCGCTCGGAGAGGGAGCGCCCTCCCGAGTGGCTGCCACAACTTCCCTCGTGGAGCTCACGAAGGACGTGGGGCACCTCGGCGTCGTGCAGCACGCGAAGGTCAGGACCAATGTAGGTGCGGCGATAAAGCTGGCCAGTCGGAGACAGGAAGTAGGACGCGGACTGGCAGCGAATTCGGTGAGCCTCCTTCTTGTCTGAAGGGAGGGTTTGGTCTCGGAGGTAGGAGATCAAGGGATCCATCCAGCTCGGGCCAAAAGTGCTGATCGTCATTACGTCCTCGGCGCCAGGCTCGAAACTTGGGACCGCAATCTCCCCAAGCGTAATCGTTTGCGTACCTCCGAGCTCGTTACACGCCGATCCGAGAGCAGCGAGGGCATCAGCATAAGCGTTCTTGGCTCAACCAATGTGGGAGAAGTAGACGGCCTTGAAGCTTTTTTGCAATTCCAGGACATGGCTGAGGTATTTCAACATCCGAGTGTCACCAGATCCATAATCGCTGTTCAGCTGGTTCACCACCAGCATGGAGTCGCTATAAACCTGTAGTTCATCTACTCCGAGAGCGAGAGCAAGGCGGAGTCCAGCAATTAAGGCTTTGTATTCGGCCTCGTTGTTTGTGGCTGGGAAACCGATGCTCATGGCGCACTCGTGGAGAGTGCCATCGGGAGAAATGAGCACGATCCCAGCCCCTGCCCCTCGGCTGTTTGATGCACCGTCCACATGCATGCGCCAAGACTCGCCCGTATAAATGGTAGCCGTGCGGGGAGGGGAGCGCTTGAGAACAAACCCGGATTACTCAGGGGCGACGGTGTTTCTGGCCGACTCTCCTCCGACGTCCTCTGCGGTGGTCTCCTTCTGGAGCTCGGCGTCCAGCCTTGGGGTGAGTTCGGCGACGAAGTCAGCTAAGGCCTGACCCTTGATCGCCGTTCGGGGCTCATACCGGATATCAAAGTTGGCCAATTCCAGGGACCACTTGCAAATCCGATCCGAGAGATCTGCCTTACGCATGATGGTCCTCAAGGGATGCGACGTGATTACCACGACTGTGTGGCTCTGGAAGTAGGGTAGAAGCTTTCTCTTGGCCGTGACCAACGAAAGTGCCAACTTCTCAATTGGCAAGTACCTGGTTTCGGCCGGGAGCATTGTTTTGCTCGAATAGTATATGGGGAACTGCTCCGAACCCTCCTGCCGAACCAATGCTGAGCTCACAGCGTGGTCGGATACCGCCAAGTAGAGGTACAGGTCTTCGTCCTCCCTTGGCATGACAAGCAGGGGCGCTCGGGACATGTAGCTTTTAAGCTTGGTCAATGCTGCGTCGCACTCGGCGGTCCAGAGAAAGGTCCTTTTGCTAGTTTTGATGGATTGGAAGAAGGGTCGGCAGGCGTCGGACGACTTGCTTATAAAGCGGTTGAGGGCAGCAGCCATCCCCGTCAGCCGCTGGACCTCCTTGATTGTCGACGGCGCTCGAAGCTTCTGGATTGCGTCGAGCTGGCTTGGGTCGGCCTCGATCCCTCTGCGGGTGACGAGGTACCCCAAAAATTTTCCAGAACTGACCCCGAAAGCGCACTTCTCCGCGTTAAGCTTCAGATCGTGCCTTCTGAGGATGGAGAAGACCTTGCCGAGGTGAGAAAGATGGTCTTCTGCGAATTGGCTTTTTACTACCATATCGTCGATGTAGGCCTCCATGATGTCGCCAACCTCTTTAGCGAACATCTTGGAGACCATTCTCTGGTAGGTAGCCCCTGCGTTTTTTAAGCCGAATGGCATGACCCGGTAGCAATAGGTACCCCTCGGTGTGATGAATGCGGTTTTCTCAACGTCCGTTACGTTCAAAGCGATCTGATGGTATCCTCGGTATGCATCCATGAAGCTGAGCCTAGCGTGCCTGATTGTAGCGTCCACCAGCTGGTCTATCCGAGGGAGGGGGAAACAGTCTTTTGGGTAAGCGTCGTTGAGGTTAGTGTAGTCCACACATACCCTCCACTTCCCGTTCTTCTTCTTGACTACCACGGTGTTTGCCAGCCACGTGGGGTACATCACCTCTCGGATAGCCTCTGCCTCGATCAGGCGGTCAACTTCTTCTAAGACGACGTCGGAGTGGATGGCCGAGGACCGCCTTGGTTTCTGCACTACTGGCCTCCTAGCCGGATCGACATTGAGGGTGTGCGTGATGAAATCAGGGCTGACACCCGGCATCTCATATGGAGTCCACGCAAAGACCTCGATGTTATCCTTGAGGAAGGAGACCAAGTCGTTCCGCTCGGGATTAGAGAGATCCGAACCGAGCATAAAGTATCTGGTGCCTTCTTCGTTGATGGGCACCCTGACCAATTCTTCGATTGACTTGTCCTCAGCCTTGGAGCCAACGTCTTCGAGGACAGGGGTGCATTCGGGCACCTCAATCCACTGCACCTGCTTCGGCGGCCTGCCCTCCCTTCTGTCTTTCTGGCGGACGGCATTGACAAAGCACCTCTTGGAGGCCATCTGGTTGCCCCGGATGGTCTCCTGTTTCCCAGACGTGCCAATGAACCGAACGCACTGGTGGAGGGTTGATGCGATGGCTCCCATCGCATGGAGCCAGCCTCGCCCCAGGATGGCGTTGTAGGGGCTCGGGGAATCCACCACGGTGAATTCTATCTCCAAACGCATCGACCCTGACCAGACTGGGAGGGTGATGCTGCCGAGCGGATATACTGGAAACCCTGAGAATCCAACGAGGGGGGTGTCGGAGGGGGTAAGCTAATCACGCGTTCGCCCAATGGCCTTGTAGGCCGAGTAGTAAAGGACGTCGGCGGAGCACCCCTGGTCCACCAAGATCCGCCTGACCTCCACGTGGTCAATACTTACCTCGATTACAAGGGCGTCATCATGTGGGAGCTGCAGCCCATCCAGATCCTGCTCCGAAAAGGAGATAGTGTACGGGTCATTGGGCTCCTCATACTTCCGCTTCGGCGCTCTGCCGAGCGTCATCACTTGCATAGCGGCTTCCATCTTTTGCAGCTCTACATGCATTGCGTCGGCTCGGGCTTTCCCGACCGGGCCGTGGATTGTAACGAGCACCCCCGGGCGCACTCTGTCTCCTTGCACCTGCTGCCCCAGCGGCTGAGGTACGATAGCTTGCTGGTTCGGCTGGGGGGCAGCCCCTCTGAGCACGGTTGGCGTGCGGCCGTGGTCTATCCAATTCTCCATGCGTCCCTCGGCGACCAATCGCTCGAGGTGCGCTTAAAACGGTCGGCATCCCGTCGTGTATTGGCCTACCTCATTGTGGTATGTGCATTTTCTTTTTTGGGTGGGATCTGACCCCATTTTCTCCTCCAGCCAGTAGAACCAGCGCTTCCGGCCGATCTCTGCCAGCAGCCTGTAGATTGGCATTGTGAAGTATGTGGTCTCGGCAACATAGTCGTTGTCGTTTCTGGGGGGCCTCTCCCATCCCCCTCCGCCGTTATTGTCTCTGCCAGCGTCTCGGGGACCCCTGTTCCCGAAACCTCCACCTTGATCACTTCTTCTTTGCTTCAAATTTGTTCACTTGCTTCTTTGTTTCTTTCGGCGTGGTCTTGCTGGTATCTCCCTTTGACACTCGGCCGAAGAGATGTTCTTCGAGCTCTCGGAAGCGGTTCACAGTTTCCATTAGTTCGACCATGTTCTTCGGCGGCCGGACCATGAGCTCTTTGAAGAGATCGGAATGACTGTCGAGTCCGTTCTTAAATGAAGTGGAGGCAATCTTCTGGTCACAGCCCTCGACGAGGCTGTACACCTCCCAGTAGCGTGCGATGTATTCTTTCAGGGGCTCGTTCGAGCCCCTCTTCATGTTGACAAGCGCGTCTAGCGTCTTCGATAGTGTGTTGCTGGTAACAAATCGAGACGTGAACGCGCTCTCGAGCTCATCGAAGTCGTTTATAGACCCCGGAGCGAGCTGGCTGTACCACAGGAGGGCCGTGGTTCCCAAACTCATGGAGAATGTTCGGCACATAAGGGAATCGCTATGGCCGTAGAGCTCGGAGACCAGGCAATACTGCTGGAGATGAGTAATTGCGTCCGTCGTGGGCTCATACTTGTCAAATTTGGGAATTTTGAACCCGCGCGGTGGGACCGCCTCGGTGATTGTTCGGGAGAATGGTGACTGCTTAGACTTTTCCAACCTGGAGGTGGCAGGGTAAGGGCGGTTGAGATCGACCGCTCGGTAGTCCCCATGAGCGCGCTTCGCTGGCCCAGCGGCTCGGTGCTCCATATCGTGCCCATCCGCGTGCACGTTGTTCCTCTCGGAGGACAGCCTTTTGTTGTGCCCGTCTCGGGCCCTTGCCAACTCCCCCGGGGGACGACGGTCCCTACTATCGGGCTCGGCGTGATAAACCTTAGTTTCACCCGTCCGAGCGTTGACGAGTACGGTGCTGCCACCGTCATTCCGCAGCGTGTATCTGTCTCCGGGTTTGAGGCCGTTGTTTTCATTGTGGCCGCGCCCCGCCGAGACCTCCACCGGATTGGTGACCGCGTTACACGCGAGCAATCACCCCGAACGTTGGGTTCCCCGCTCCCGGCGCCTTGCCTATCCACCGATCGGCAATGGCGCCCGTCGCCTCCCCGATCCTCCGATCGGTTAGGGTTACAGTTATCCCTTCGTTCTTCGTGCACTCAACCATGGCCGTTGCGGTCCCGAGGGACATCTGTCGGGCCCTTGCCTTTGTCATGTCGCCCTCCTACCCTCCGGGCGTACGCCGCATCCCCTCGGACCTCTGGCGTCCGAGCGCTGGAAGCCGTTGCACTATCTTCCACGTGGTCAGTTTGCCGATACTGCCTGCCACGTGTATATTGCTGCCTCGAACACACCGTCTCCGATGGGACAACTAGTGCGTCGCCTCGGTGGTCCACCTCCACGACCTGTCCGAGACGGGAAAAGACTGAAGCCCGCCCCTCGTCGTCAGCCCTCGTGCTCGGCGGTGGCCTCCGAGTCCTCGTCCGTCCGCCGGACCTCGACATTGTAGGCTGATTCCTGGCCTGTTTCATGGCCAAGACTTCTTTCCTTAGCAGCGCCAGTTCAACCTCTATGGTGAGAGGAGGAGGGGGAGGAAATGCTTCTGTGCGTGCTGGAGTTGTGAGATTGTCAAGAGAGAGAACGTTTCCATCCATGCTGAAGAGGATGTTACTGGCTCCGGCGTTGCTGGGGTCGGCCCCGTTGGTGGCCATGGTGACCGTTCCGTCCCTGTTGACAGTTGGGGGGGGGGGGGTGAGCCCCAAGTCGCTCCTGACCTGGTGGTACCGATCGGCGGTGTTGCGGTACTCGTTGGCGGGCCCAAACGCATCAAGACCCAAAGTGAGGTTGGTCATTTGAGCAGTATTTGAAGAGGTTTTGGAGAGTGGGAAGATACACCACCAATGTGTACAGAGAGGCTGGGAGGAGTGGTTTTTCCTTCCCCAGCGGAGTCGCCAATTGTGGGGGTCTCTTCGCCGGATTGAGCTCCCTGAACCTCTTGAGGTGGAACGAGTAGTGGTGGAAAGAACAGTGCACGCCTGAGCCTCTTGCTGCTCGCCGGTAGTGGTAACCTGCACACGTAGACAAACTCGTCAATGCCTGGCCCGGACGGTTGTTGTCCGGGAAGGCACTCCGACGATTAAGTCAGTCACCGGAGGGGAGAAATGCACCGGAGATCTAGAGAGAGAAGTAGAGAAGTGGAGTTATGAGGATAGTAAATGAGGAGAGAGAGAGAGATATATATCTTTTGTGGTGGTTGTGGTTGGATATATATAGGCTGAGGGGCGTGCGTCCCACGCGCTCGGTGCCCCTCACGCGCCCGTCATTCATGCTCGGAATGACAGGTGATGTGACCTTTACCCCTGCGCCGGACGCCATGTCTCGGCTGACATCACAGCACGTGGGTTCGAGTAGTCAAATCAACTCGAGACATTCCCCCATCACCCACATGCTTCTGCAAGCGGCGGTGGCAGAGTAGGTGACTGCCGCATTTAATGCTCCATCGTGGAGTGTGTAGCGTGCCTGGTACGCCACCACCGAATCGAATAGAATCCGAGCCCCTGGGTGACCGAAGTCGACCGACTCGGCACGTCGATCGGCGGAGGTCCCGAGGGTATTACGTGAGCCAAACGTAGGAAGCAATGTCTTCGGCAATACCCGCTCGGCGGATACCGTTCAAATCCATATTCGTCCAGAACCGTGCATCCGCGGCGTCAGCCGAGGGCACCGTACGCTCGACGCCAACGAGGCAGATCAATCTGCATTCAATTTTGCAGATTCTGAGACATTGACCTTTTCAGCTCTTTGTGATGCGGAGAGGGGGCCCTGGCTGGCCCTTATGAACCCGGCCGCTACACTTACCATGTTGAATTCATGGAAAATGAAATTAATAATTGGTAACCCAGGTATTCATTCGCACACTTTAACTGATCAATTATGAGACCAATTTCACAATCCACTAGCTAGGGCCTATTTAAGTTAGAGCAAACTCTCATTTACACGGACCCCATAATTGGAAATAACATCGGAGAGATTTTGATTTGAAATACATTGGGAGGCAGCGAGCCACTAAATCTGAAGCCTTAACCATCAGTCCAAAATGAAATTGTTTGTGATCAACAGTAGCGATTCTAGAATTTTCATCTTTTCTTTGAAAGAAAAAAGCCAAACTAGCAACTACTAAAATGAAATTGTAGAACAGCATTTCGTTTCAGTTATATGTTACTTACTCTGATTTCTTTTTAAAAAATTATTACCAATCAAAATTTATTTAGTCTATTTATTAGATTAATTACACAGCAAAGATAATTGATAATTTAAAGAATTACTCTAAGGTCCATTATAACTCTTTGTAACATGTCTAGTCCACCTCTTAGTTACATAACTCCTCTAATCCACCTTTTTGCAATTTCTAAGGTGTAAGGTCCACTCTCTATTTTTAATAGATAAATATATCCTCAAATTAAATTTAATACATAACATACTCTTACCGGAAAATTTAATACATAACATACTCTTGCCGGAAAAATTTGCCGAAAATTTTTCGTCGGCCCCGGAAAAGTCGCCAGAAAATTGGACTTCGCCGGAAAAGTCGCGGCCCAGATAACCATATCTGGAATAGCAAGAGGTGGTTATCTGGACACACAAATATGGTTATCTGTATTTTATCTTTTTTAAAAAAAAGCCTACTTGGGATAAGATGTGGTTATCTAGAATTAAAAGATGTGGTTATCTACTCACAAGATATGTATTTGTACTATATCTTTTTTTCCACTCGAACAGGGGTCGTTCATCGCCGGAGTTGCAAATAATGGTGGGACAACTTGATTTGAAATGACGACCACGACGACGACATGATTAGGTCACGATTTGACGGTTTCTACACGATCTCTGTTCACGTCAGAAAACCACCCGAGAAGTCTAGATCTGAAATTCGACCATCAACCACCACTACCCGCCACCGCCATCATCTTCGATGACTCCTCCCGCGCCGTCGCCGTAGATAAAAGACAGCAAGCGGTGTTGTCTTTGGTCAAAAAGTGATTCGTCTCTTTTGTGGTGTTGTCTCCGGTGGGAATCGTCTAGTGATGGTGGAGAGAGAGACGATGAGATGAGAAAGAAAGAGATGGGGGAAAAGATTGGAGTCTGGAGGAAGGTCCGTGTACGTGTACATGCTAGGGGTATTGTTGTATTTTGGATGTGTGAGTGAACTAGATGTGTTAGGAAAATGTTAGGTGGACTAAAAGTGTTAGAAAATAGTTATAATGGACTCTATAGCAACTCTCCCTTAATAATTTCAACTCAAATGTCAGTCACACAACAATGTCTAGATTCATACCAATGTCTATATATAAGCACAAATATGGGTCTATTTGAACTTGAGAATGAAAACACATTAAAAAAAATGACCGGGATGAAAACACAACTTTTGGTGCTTCCAATGACCATTATTTAAGTGCCCCAAATTTAGTTAGATTAATTACACAACAAAGATAATTGATAATTTCAACCCAAATTAATGACACAGGAATGTCTAGATTCACCTTATCTTATCTTGTAGTTGATGCTTCGATGAGTGCGATGGATCACAGTAGTACATTTGACCATTGTCTTGTGTACCTAGGAAATATCGAGGAATATATCTCACGATTGTGACAGACCACTGGCGGCTGTACAATTTTTTTTCCCCCCTCTATTTTTTATGTTTTTGTATTCATTTGTTTTGAAAAACCCTAGATCATCTAGCTTTAATTTTTTGCTAGATTATATACCTTAATAAAAAAATTGGACCATCAATATGATGATATTATGGTGAAGCATCGCATTCAGATTTTAGATCACTTTTTTGAGCTTTAGAAATCTCTAATCTCAAAATCTGTTGACAAGCATTTTTGACAAACTCCCACAACAATTTTTGAAAAATGAAAAATCTCATATCTACTCCTAAAATTTTCGAAAAACATGTACACACAATGGATGAAATTTTTTTAAATATATAATGTCATGACAAATACTATTTTTAAGTTATTTGAATGAAAATTTTTTGTTCGAGCCCACACATCAAAAGAGAACATTAGTTTTGATGAGCCTCGCCCTCTTCAAATATGGTGATTAAAGATCACTCCTCAAATGGACCCTCCAGTGATTATAATATATAATTTGTTTTGAAATTTGATATTCGCACTCTCAATTTTGATGCAGGGGCTCCAAGCTACAATAGTTTTTCAAAATTACCATTTTGCAAGTTCCATGATTTACTTCAGGCACTCCAAAAAATCTTGACTCTTCTCTTTTACTTCAGGCACTCCAAAAAAGCAAATAGTTTTTTTTTATCAAAAAAAACAGATAGTTGCTCAACTCTTTTTACTGCACGTCACTGAATTGCCTACATCCATATGTAATGTTTCCTTGGTAGAATCTTTATGTTATTGTCTCCATGTTCTGCACCAAGACAAGTGTTCTTCGGCCTATGATTGCAGAACCATCATTTTGTCCATGCAAAGTCTCTTGAGAGTTCTGTTACTTTTCCTCTCAAGAGTTCTCTAACTTTGTGTGTTTTGTTTGTCTCACTATGATTTTTTAAATGTAGATTTGCGGCCGTTATGAAGATTTTGAGAGAAAAATGGTAGATAATGAGTACAAAAATATAAAGATCTTGTGCCGCAGCCGTTATGCAGATTTTGCAACATCAACATTTTCAATTGTGTGCTGTTTATTTTGGAGAATTCTAGGAACGTTTATTTTTTTTTTTTTTTTTGTGCAAAGTGGCGTGAAACAATCTGACATAGATGCATGTTTAATGTTTGGAACCTAATGTTTATGTTGTGAATGTTTAATGTTTGGAACACAATGTTAATGTTAATGTTTAGAACCCAATGTTTATGTTTGATTTTGGTTCATTTTTCCGTTTGGAGTGTCTTAGTAATTGAGGAGATAATTTGTGGGTGGAGTACCTCCAGTAATTTTTATATCTTAAAAAGGGTAATTGTGTAACTTCATTAAATATTGGAGTGTCTGCATCAAAAAATGGAGCCCCAAGATCAGCACCCTTTGTTTTTAAGCAATTATCAATTTATCATGTCGTGACAAATTCTAAACCTTTGTTTAACAAAAGATTGCGAGAACCACACCTACTGATTCTACTATTTTGTTTATTTTCTAATTCTTTTTTATTATATTTTATTTCAATGTTCCACCAACTTCTTATGAGATCATCATTTTGTCTTTTTATTTTATTTTATGACATCATGAATTTCCAAACCAACTAAATATTAAAACTACTGCGAGTACAAGTCGCACGATTAGTCGGATCAAGGTCAATTTCCTGCGCAAGGGTTTTGGTAGACGAAAACGATTTAATAATTTAATAAACTATGAGGAATGGGTAAGAGTCGCAATTTTAAAAACTACAAAAATGACTCCTTAAAAATGCCCCATAGGTCAACAAAACCTTTTTTTAGTGTAAAAATCAGAAGAGTGGTTTTTGTTTTTTTTTTTAACACGAAAAAGATAGGCGTATTATTGCAAAATGGTGGGCTAGAGGCCCGAACATCATTTAGAGCTAGGTTGGATAGCCATGGGGAAAGCCATCCCTTAGACTTGCCTTCCTAACGTCTAACAAAGCATGTTGATCGAGCCACAACATGAACTACTCTGTTACATCCATGTTTTAACATGAGAACAAATGCAATACAAGTGTGGGTTGGAGATGCTTAACATGGGTAACTTACAGGATGGAGAAGGCTTTTCTTGAATATAATCCAAGAAAATTATATTAGTTGATAATAAATAAATAAATAAAACATATTAGCACATCTGCACTCGTTTATATATCCTGCAGCCGCCTCTAGACTAGTCTTCTCACATTTTGCAAATGTAGGGGGACATGGGTGGAAGTTGTATTCCACTTTGCCGAAAAATCAACTCATATTATGTGGATGGCATTTATTCTTCCCAAAAAGAGTTATTTGCACACGTTTTTCTGCTACGATTGCGCATTAATGATTGGCTTCAAATTTCAATTTTTGAAATTTGACGACGGTAATTAAAAGTCGAACTTACAATTTAACTTTAAAAACAATTATCTTCTGTCATGCTCTTACTCGATCAACCCCTTATATCCACGTGCACACAAGGTGTCAAACTTATACTCATGGACAACTTTACTCAAAATTATATTATTGCGGTTGTATTGTGGTTGAAAATCTTTTTTGACAATTCAGGGTGTTCAAACCGGTAATCCTACGAACCACAAGGAGGAGCCCATTTTTAGCTGGGATAAAGTTCCGAATGATTGGCCCCAAAGAGTTGATGGCAAATATAATCAAGTAATGTTTTGAATGTGACATCTAAAAGGGTGGAGCAGACCTAACGTACGGCATAACACAATGTGACTAAACTCTCATTTTTTAAATGATTGGTGGAGAGACGAATGACAAAGATTCATTCCTTGGCCTTTACAAATACGGACAAAGTCAAAGGTTGCAAATTATGGCGTTCATAAATTTGGATAACGTCAAACTCTCATTTGCTTCTAAAGTTGTACATACAATATTGTACTATGATTTCTCCCATTATCTTCTTTCGAGTTCTACTTGTTCTTGGTATGTTTATTTCACTTATCCATCCACCTAACCCACTTTACCGAAAAGAAACATGAATTGGTAGTTAGGTCCATTGATGATCTAAACATATAGTAGCAAGGATGGAGACCAATAGGGGTTGTCGCCCCCACTATAATTTGAAAAGCTCTACTATTATACTGAAAGTATATAAGCGTATATATTTATGGCACCGCCCCTCCTCCACATATGTAGTCCGTCCCCTCTATGCAAAAGTAGTCCTAGCTTCGTCCCTGGCTTCTTGGGGTTCTATTATTTTTCTTTTGGAATTCTTATACGAGACATCTCCAAGACCACAATTTGATGTAAGATTTCATACACGCAATTAATCTTAAGTACTACTTTAGTGCGCCATGGTAAAGGGGCTTGATGCAAAACATGACGTTGTCCAAGGATCACTTAATAATTTTTCTTCTAATATATATATAGTTTCAAATTTCCAGGGCAGCTTACGTCAATTGGAAAAATTACCGGATGGAAGGTGGTGTTGGCTTCAAAATTAACAATTACTCTTTTACGTGGAATTTGAAAGCTCCCATTGAAATGCTCTAACAGATGAAAGCAATAATATCTTTTGTATTCAAAATCATTTTTTCCGGAAAGCGTCTTACAAAAATGAATTGGTAAAAATTGCTACGTACGTACCATATGATGCAAATGGAGTTGCATCAGCACAGCTTGTTCTGGCAGCCAATCTAGAAATTTTTGTCCACTGGCCCACTCCCACCCTAATGTGTGGAAAATTAGGCTTCATATGCTTCCAATATGAATGGCCAACATATACTGACCATGACCATTTTTGTTATAATAGTGACCCATATGTGAAGGTGGTCAAGTTTTAACAACAACGTTGTCGGAGCAAAGTAGTCACTTAATGGATTCAAGGCTTGTTTGGATGTTTCCTTTTCTACTTTTTATTATTGCATTATCGGTTTTTGGCTGTTTGGCTGAAAAATGAAAATTAAATTATGTGAGAATGTGCTTGGTTTTTTGACATTAGAAAGTAGAAGCCAAAAGTAGGTTAGGATGAGCTTTTTGATTTCTCATTTTCCACTCGATTAACAAAAAAAACCTACAGAATGTATTACGCACATATCTCCCTCTCCCATTGTAAAACGCATTTTGCACATTTCTCTCAAACACTCTATCAAATTTAAGTTAATTATATTCTGACTATAATCTAACAAGCCAAAAAAATTAAAAGTAGAAAATGAGCCTCTCAGACACTTTAGCTGCTTAGCAGCCTTGGTGAGAAATGGAGTTTGGTTCGGGCCTCTTCCGTTCGGTTCGGATGTGTTTGGTCAAAATTAGTGCAAATTATTTCAAAGACAGCAGGTATTATTGTTATTTAGTGAACTCGGTGGCCTTAATTGGTGATAAAATGGAGTTTGGTTCCGGCCTCTTTCCTTCTTCCCAGTTTATGAAGTTAGTCCAAAGACGTTCCTGTCAATTCATTCCCCTTCTCTCATGATATATAGCTAGATATATGAAGCAATTGGGGAGTAAGAAAGAAAATCACTTTTTTTTTTTTTTGTCTTTAATAGAACAGTTGCTCTTATGTTTCTATTGAAACTGAACTTCCGATAATAAACAATGACAATAACAACATAAATAAAACGTGTTTGCTCTCACCTAAAGTCTCAGGTTTGATTTCCCTTGCCAGCGAACTCTTGGGACCATTAGGGGTTATGTCCGGTCGTTACTTCTAAGGCCTAGGAACTAGTCGAGGTACGCGCAAACTGACCTGGACATCCAGTTGTAAAAAAAATGTAAATAAAACATCAAATGAAGCTTCGCAAAGAGTTGGTTTTCAATGTTTTTAAATCTCACATATCATTGAACCAATGGAGGATAGATCACACATTATGTAGCAACACATTTATCATGATCAGTGATGCAGCGAAAGCGTATGATCAAGAACGACGTGAAACGAGGACAATCACAAACAACGATTGAGTCGGAAATACTCTCTCCTTGGAAAACCAAATTTGAGTATAAACTCGTTTTCTTTGATTCATAAACAATTGAGTTATGCCATTAGGCTTACAATGATAGTTATAGGGCCAAAGTAACCCTAATCCAACTAGGAATCAAATAACAAACCCTTATCAAACTAGGAATCAAATAACAAAACATAATCCAACTAGGAATCAAATAACAAAATATTTGACTTGCTAATCAAGCCGAAATCAAAGAAATTCCGAAAATTACCAAAAATAGAAATTTGAAAATAATTGGCAGAATAAAAAAAAAACTAGAAAGAAATATAAGGTTGCCAAAACAGACGACAACAAAAAACAGAATTTAGCAAATCAATTATTTCCTAAAACGACCGAAGGCGGTCCAAACGATCAAGGAACGTGGATGCAACCTGGTCTGCAACATCCTCCCCAGCTTGAAAAGACTTCGCCCTCGAAGTGGATTCATCAGACGACGAATTATCTCCAAGAAACGGAATCAAGTGCTTAACATTGAAAACATCAGCAGTTCGCACATGGCTCAGCAAATTCAAACGGTAGGCGTTGGGATTAATTTTCTCAAGAATTTCCAGTGGCCCAATCTTATGGGCTGCAAGTTTGTTATACTCTCCTGCTGGAAAATGATTTTAGTGAGCACAGCATAAACAAAATCCCCAACCTCAAATTCCATCAAGCAACGCTTCTTGTATGTAGATTGTTTATACCTAGACATAGAGGCTTCTAAATGTTGTCGAGTCACTTCATGCACCTGTTGCAGATCCTCAATGAAATCTTGGGCCTTTCCGTGTACACGCTTCAAATCAGGAATCGGAGCCAAGTCTATTGGTGACCGCGGCACAATCCCGTAAACTGTCTGGAATGGAGAGAAGCCGGTGTTGCGGTTCACAGAGTGGTTGTATGCAAACTCAACTTGGCTTAACTTTAAATCCCAAGTCTTCAAATGTTCCCCAACCAAGCTACGCAATAGATTACCCAATGAACGGTTCACCACCTCTGTTTGCCCATCAGTTTGTGGATGATAGGCAGTACTGAAGTCAAACTTAGTATTAGCCAACCGCCACAAACAGCGCCAAAAGTGCCCTAAAAAAGCGCGAATCCCAGTCAGACACAATGGAAGAAGGCAGCCCATGCAAACGATAAACCCCCGCAAAATACAGTTAGGCAACCTTAACCGCATCAGTAGTATTCTTGCAAGGAATAAAGTGGGCCATCTTCGAGAATCGGTCCACCACCACAAAAATAGAATCATTACCACGCTGTGTGCGCGGAAAGCCAAGGACAAAATCCATGCTAACATCTGTCCATGGCTGAGTGGGAATAGGTAGTGGCATGTATAAACCCGCATTTGTGGTGCCACCCTTCGACACGTGACAAATGTGACAGGTCTCCACGAATTTGTTCACATCACGACGTAAAGTTGGCCAAAAATAAGAGTCTGCCACCAACTTAATAGTCTTATCCCGACCCACATGCCCTTCATTATGCAATTCCCTCAGAATATTATGGCGCAAGCTCGAGTCGGGGATACACAATTGGTTACCTTTGAACAAGAAACCATCGTGAATATGATAATCCGACTGCTCTCCTCCTGCCACATTCGCCATTATACCAGAAAAGTATGGATCAGCCAATAGTTCACGGAAACAATCAAAACGTAGTACCTCAGATCACATGAGTGTGAGCAAGCTAGAACGTCGGCTAAGTGCATTCGCCACCCGGTTTAAAGCCCCAGACTTGTGTTAGATAACAAAAGAAAATTGTTGGGCATAGGCAGCCCATTTAGCATGACGGTCTGACAACTTGTCTTGGGTATGAAGATGTTTCAACGCCTCATGGTCTGAATATAATATGAAGTCGCTATGTATGAGATAATGGTACCAATGCTTCAGTGACTGAACCACTGCATAGAACTCCACATCATAGGTACTGTAGTTCATCTCTGCCCCATTCAACTTCTCGCTATAGAATGCAACCGGCTTGGAATTTTGGCTAAGGACAACCCCAATCCCAACCTTTGAAGCATCACAGCGCAGCTCAAAAAGCTACGAAAAATCAGGTAAAATCAAAACAGGAGCGCTGGTCAGCTTTTGCTTGATCTCATGAAACGCCTTGGTTGCCTCTTCAGACCACGTGAACTACCCCCCTTTCATACATTCTATAATAGGTGCCATGACTGTGCTGCAGTGTGGAATGAAACGACGATAAAAAGCAGCTAACTCATGGAAACTGGGAATATCGAATAAAGTCTTTGGTTGAGGCCATTGCTTGATTGCCTCTACCTTGGACTCATCCACTGCAATCCCATTCTTTGAAACCACATAACCAAGAAACAAGACTGAATCTGTCATGAACGCACACTTTTTAAGTGCCCCAAATAACTTCTTGCGCCTCAAAACTGACAGAACTTCCTTCAGATGCTGCACATGTAACTCTGGAGTGGCACTATAAATTAGAATATCATCAAAGTAGACCACAACAGACTTACCAATGAATGGTCGTAACACCGGATTCATCACACGCATGAAAGTGCTCGGTGCGTTAGACAAACCAAACGGTAAAACCAACCATTCGTACAGTCCCTCTCGCGTCTTAAAGGCAGTCTTCCATTCATCCCCAGGCCTAATTCGCAGTTGATGATACCCGCTTTTCAAATCCAGTTTGGTGAAAACCTTTGCCCTTGCCAGCTGGTCCAACAAATCATCCAAACGAGGGTTGGAAACCGATACTTAACAGTGATCTTATTGATAGCTCGGCTGTCCACGCACATCCTCCATGTCCCATCTTTTTTTGGAGTTAGCAGGGCTGGGACAGCACAAAGACTGAGGCTTTCTCGGATAAAACTCTTGGACAGTAACTCCTCCACTTGCCTCTGCAGTTCCTCATGCTCTTGCGGACTCATACAATAATGAGCACGATTGGGTAAGCTTGAACTCAGTACAAGATCAATCTGGTGCTGAATATCCCTTAACGGAGGCAAGCCATCTGGCAACTCTTCCAAAAATACATCTGCAAATTCTTCAAGTAACGGTTGGATGACTTCTGGAACTATACCCCCATCAAATCCCTTATCTGCCTCCTTGCTAATCAGTACAAACATTATCCCAAACTCTGCAATCTCTTCTTCCATCTCTACGCATGCTAAAAGATTGGCAGCCTCCCCAGGTTGTGGTTTGGTTGCTACATCTTTCGACGGCAAGAGGATAATTTTGGTGCCACCAAATACTAGGATGTAGGTATTGGTGCCACCATCATGATTCACCTTACGATCGTATTGCCACGGCCTTCCCAACAGAATATGGCAAGCATCCATAGCAACTACATCGCACCAAGTCTCATCTCTATATTTTTTCCCAATTGAAAAAGACACCAAACATCGTTCGAAACTTTTACCTCATTGCCCTTCTTTAGCCAGGCCAACTTGTATGGATTGGGGTGTGGCTCTGTCTTCAGACTTAGTTTCTGCACCGCCTCCTCAAAAGTCACATTCTTGCAACTCCCTGAATCAATCACAAAGCGACAAACTTTGCCATCTATTGTGTAAGTAGACTGAAAAATATTGCTGCGCAGCCATGACTCCCCATCTGTCCCTCGCAGAGCATAACATGCCCTGTGAACTGCTAATAATTGACCCTGGTCTCCCATCACCTCCTCCTCATCCATGACCTGCTCATCACCGCCATCGTACGTAGGCATCTGATCGTAGTCAGCACTAACATCCCCCTGGTTCTCTTCAACATCCATGAACAAGGCTTTCCCAGGTCTATCTCTCTTCCTACAGTCAACAACACGATGTCCTGGTTCGCCGCACTTAAAGCACTTAAAACCAGAAGTTGATGCTTTGGCTGTTACTAGGACCATAGGTAGAGGATTTCCTGTGCGGTTTGTGGGAGCAGTGGTCGCTGGTGTCCGAGCAACACTGTTCCAATTGTCTGTCGTCGGTCTTCGACTATTTCTGCACTCCAATGTCAACGCCCTTTGGTGGGCATCCGAAACAGAGTAAAGGTCGCACATGTTCAACTCATCCTGGAACTGTTGACGTAATCCACCAACATATCGCGCAATATGCTGGTCCTCTGCTTCCGTTAGGTCAGTCCTGGCCACAAGTTGAAAAAACTCTGTGGTATAATCATCGACTGAGCAAGTGTTCTGTCATAGTTTTTTCGGGGTGAGAATAAGCTTCATGGTTAACTCTTGGCTTGTTGGCTCCTTTTTCAGGAGTTCAATATTGCACAAGATTGTGCTCCTATATCACTATTCATAATTCATATTCTTGAGTCAGTGAGTTGGGCTGTTAAAATGATGACTCTTCTCATTTTCTTTAGTTGAAAAGCATTAAGGAGCTCTCAGCCGTTGCAGCCCCTTTATTTTTTTGATTTCTGCTTGCAGTATTTTTAGTGTGATACTCCAAAAATACATCAAGCATCTGTAATGGCTTGATTGCGTCTTCCAGGATTCATTCAAACACAGAAATATAATACCTATCCTTTTAACAATGGATGATTTGTGTGATAGATTTTTTTTTTTTGCTTGTCGTGTTCTTGTTTTGTAGTTTCCTTGTTTATCATGTAATCGTGTTGCTCGAGGGCTGTTTTTATTTTCTTGTAACGACTCTTTTATGTTGAAGTTCGATTGATGCCAACAAAAAAAGTTGTCCCATTTATTGGTGTATATTGGCACTTTTAATTTGCTTTATGTAGTTTACAATAATAAAGCCGATAAGTTTACTCTTTTAAGTTTTGCCCTTCGAAATTATATAATTACTTGCAACAGTAAAATATATGATTTCTCAGAGACTTTAAGTATAAAATTAAAAAGAGAAAAAAATCAAAATTAAGCAAGTACAATAATAATGTTTCTTTAATGAGTTGTAATCCTAAAAATAAAAACCAACAAATCGAGACGGAGGTAACTTCAAGGAAATGAAAAATCTCCGAGTATTGGCCTGGTGGTGAAAGGTTGAAAAATCAAGAGTTTGCTTCATCTTATGTCTCAGGTTTGAAACTTCTTAGGTGATATTAATTAATTAATCTAAGATCGATAAGAGACTTTACTTCAGGTTTAATCTGACCACCTACTAGTCGATAATGAAATTGGTCACAAAAGATAAATCGATGTGCGCGTGAAAATTGACGGAAGTCAAAAGTTTTGGACCTAGGTAAAGGACAGACTAAGGGAGGCGGCCATGTGCAACCACCCACTCTCAAGTTTAAAGTTTTATCTAAATTATCTTAGTTCGTCAGCTCGAAATCATTGGGGATAATACCAGGAGGCTAAACCTTAGTCTTTCTTGTTTTGGTAACGCAGGGTGTTTCGGGCTTATTCTTACAGACTAGTTTTCTCCTCGATCTGAAAAAAACAGATCACTTACACAATGACTACGGATTTCACAAAAAAAACTTAATTTCTTTCTTACAATATTAAATAAAAAATCACACCTCCATCAATATACGAGGAACAAACATCCCAACCAGCCAGACGAACCATTGGGCTCATTTAAAAAACAAATTAGAAACATAGACTAATATTGATCCCTTGCCACTTGACAGTCTGCACAGACAAATTAGCTGTCTCCCTTTTATTTATATTTTTTTTAAATTAATCCTGAGTTTTTACAGTGACTTTTTCAGAGATCCGTATTGAAGTAATGTGGAGAGGACAAGCACACATCCACAGTGCGATTGCATTTACCGTACACACGCCCACCTTTGTGGACCACGTGTCTGATTATATCACCAGAAAAGGGTAATTCATCAGACCATGATGAATGTGCCTCTTGCGTGGACCCCCCTCCCCACTTCCATGATGAATGTACATCTTACGTGGACCCCTCCCCACTACCATTTTGGTTTACTTGCAGATATTTGTTCACGTGCTTTCTCCCTGCAATTATTTTGGCCTTGTTTGGTTTGGTTTCCAAAAACCGGTTTTCTCAATTATTACCTCTATTTTTAAATATTATTTTTATTTTTCTCTCTATCTCTCTTCAATCATTAATACCTATTTTTTAATTATTATATCTATTTCTCCCTCTAATCATTACAAAAACCAAAACTCAAAACCAAACCAAACACAACCTTTATGTAATAATTAGAGAAATGTATAATAATTTGAGAGAGAAAAAAAAATGAGAATAATGATTAGAGAGAGGTTTGACTAGAGAAAGAAATATGATTAATGATTGAAGAGATGAGGGAAGAATCTTTTTGAAATTTTTTTTAGAAATGTGAAGTGAACACAATGAGATTTCCCAAAAGCGGATCGTTCAACTGCAGGGTGCCAAGCTGCCAACGAGTTGTTAGCTGAGCAGCATGGCCCAATTTCTCTTTTAGTGGTGACCAGAGTTCAAACCTCGTAAGAGGTGTGTGGTGTTGTTTGTTGTGTTTCCTAAGATTTTTAGAGTCCGAGTCTAAAGAAAAACCTCGAACCCTTTTCGGTTGTTAACTTCGTGGCTTTCTTCGTGTCTTTTGCTTATTCTGATGCGCTTCAACTATCCAAGGCACAAAATTCAATTATCTCTACAATTTACATTGCTAATTTCATTTGATTGTCATTCTGGACTGAGGGGGAAAAAAAAAAGAAAAAGAAAAGGAGTTCCCCCAAAACCATAAGTTGGGGCCTGGGGGAGGGTACTATACGACGTATAGGTGACAATTTTGCGAGAGTAGATGTTGCATTATTTATTTTAATTAAGGTAGTATGCAATTTTTATAATAAGAAAAGGGTGCAGTACGCAATTAAACAAAAATTACTTCTACATAATGTAAAACAAGTAGTATGCAATAACATAAAGTATTTTAGATGATGTGAGTGGAGGCAGCAACGAGCTCTAGGAAAACATTTAAATTTTTTTTTTTTAGGTGACTACCAATTTGGGAGGAAATTGTTTCCAATTTGGGAATGCTAATAGATTTTACAAACAAACAAAAAAAGGTGGAGTGGGTCCAAAAATTTATGATTCAACTGTACTAGCAACATTTTTCTAAAATTTTCAACCAAAAAAAAAAAAATCCTTTTTCTAAATGCCATGTGACTAAGACAAAAAACATTTTCTAATTGGCATATTACTTGATTTAGGAAATTCCTGGGATTTATATCGCGGTGTCATGAAAAAAAAAAAGAAGGAAAAACTTACACAAAAAGTCCTAATAAGGACATAACTGTATTTAGTCATTTGATGGGATCTGGGGACTCTGCTATGGGGTTTTCTAAGTGTATTGCTAAAGCCCAGTTGACAATCATTCGATTTAGTGAATTTTTTGGGCCCAGAAAAAGATTCAAACCCTCATGATTCTCAAATTGTTTTCTTATGAATTCCTGCAAAAAATTAGCTCGATCCGATATTGGTCAGGGCTTTTTCAGAATTCATAGCGGTTTGAATATTTGTCATGGGATCTAAAGTGAGCCCAAAAAAATCAATAAATCAAATGAATGTCAAACGGGGCTTTAACAACACATTTAGGAGCCCCCTCTAAACCCTCCAAAACGATGTAATTTTTGGGAGTTTGTCGGACTGTCACTCAATAACAACAGAGTCTCCCATTCCTGTTCGATTGATGTGGGTCTCATGTACATTTATGCCCGAAGATGTATTTTAAAGTGTAATTTCCTAATTACTACTCCTACAGTCCTAATTACTACTCCTACTACCCAAGAGGGAAAAAGTAAATAACCGGTGGGACCATTCATCGGAATGAAGACATTCATGAAGACATAATTAGGCTGAAACAAAAACAAAAAAAAAAAATCAATGCGAGGAAATTCCTAAAAAGAGAATATTTACAATTCACAAATTGCACGGTGAGATCCTGGTCCCAAACTCGTGTAGATAGAATATTAAATACAGAGCAAGACTGAAGGATAGCGATGGCGAGATAAAAAGATTCTGCCCATGTGATTGATCCTCTCATATTATACTCTTCATATATATATATATAGGTGAATTTTCTAGTCTACACCTCCCGGAAATAAGAAAAACATGGATTTTTCGCGAGGGACCCTTGAAAACACCTTCTGAACACATTGAACGGTTCGGATCGTTAAAAAAAAATTGAATCATAAAGGTCCGGAAACGAGAGGTCTGGACTAGAAGCCCTCCTTATATATATATATATGTATAGTGGGGAAGAGAGGCCAAATCAAAGCAGACCAAATCCTATGTGTAAAGACCCAGATCCCTGAATTCTTTAGTCGCCACCTTTCAGCACTGAGCACCCACGTGCTTTTCTTCATACTTTTCACAGGTTTGTTAATTTTCGGATATTAAACCCTACTTAATTTTCTCTCCATATTTTATTCTCATGAAATAGTTTAATAATTTATTCCTGAATTAATTACCAGTGTTTATTAAAGAATCAAGGTTTTTTTTTTGTTTGGGACTCGTTTACTATTATGCTTTCAAACTCTGTTTTCCTGAATCAGTTACTGTTTTACTGGGTATCGAATGCTAAAGGATTTTCTCCTTTTTCCTGAATTAACTTACTGTGTTTATTGAATTTTATTCGGTAATATTTGAAGTTTTGAAGTGGGTACTGAATTTTTTTTCTGGGCTGATACTGGGAAGCCATTGATGACTGTTTGGGTTGTTTCAACAGGTTTACCGACTGAAGCTTCTCTCTTAGGGTTTCTGGAACTTGTGTCAATGGAAATTAATCTAAAGCTTGTCAATGTGGCCTTTTTCTTGACGTTTCTGACATGGATTTTGGCACAATTATGTAAACAAAGAAGACAAGTTGGTGATGAACAGTTAAAAGAAAGAAGAAGATCCACAGCTTTTGCCAAGTTCACCACAATTCTCTCTAACATCTTAATCTCTATTTTCTATGTAGTGTTTACTGGCTACGAGTTTTGGAATTCTACGACCATCCCTTTTGTCTCTGCCTTCTCATCCCTCACTTGGATCTTATCTAGTGTAGTTTCAATCTACTCACACAGAAAAAGTTGGCCTTTAGTTCTAAGAGTTTGGTGGGTATTCTCCAGCATTTTTGATTTAGTTTTAGTGTCTAGTGACTCTA
Source organism: Vaccinium vitis-idaea (assembly GCA_963854785.1). Lineage (NCBI taxonomy): Eukaryota > Viridiplantae > Streptophyta > Magnoliopsida > Ericales > Ericaceae > Vaccinium > Vaccinium vitis-idaea. The sequence continues at coordinate 16,559,397 of OY978221.1, forward strand.
GTTACTTAATAACCAATTTCACATCCATGAAAGTAGTGCCCAATTTTCTTCCTAAAGCAGACATTGTTGATTTTGCTTCCTTCCCATTGTTGATTCTCCTCTGCTTCAGTGGTCTGCTGCTCAGTAGTAAGGGTGATGAAGAAAACACAGACGATATCGAACACCCATTGTTTCAAAAAGAAAGAGAAAATGTCCCGAAACATGTCTTTTCCAGTGCTGGAATTTGGAGCAAAATCACATTTAGGTGGCTTAACCCAGTCTTTGAAATAGGCCGAAGTCAAAAACTCGAACTGCCTCACATACCCTCGGTTCCTTCGTCGGAAAAGGCTTCTGTTGCCTCTTCTTTGATAGAGGAATCCCTTAGAAAACAGAAAACAGAAACTCCGTCGTTGCCGAGAGCTGTACTCCTTGCCCTGTGGAGACCCCTGGCCATAAACGGCATCTTTGCAGGTACTTCTTTTCCTTTTTCCTTTTTTTTCCCATTCAAATTTGTGCTGATTTTTTAGTTATTTCTTAACAGACTTGACGTAGTTTAATTTCTTGGCATCTTTACAGGAGTCAATACAATTGCTTCTTACATGGGTCCCCTCTTGATCACAAACTTTGTGAGCTTTTTAACTACAAAGGATGACTATTCAAGCCACTACCATGGAATGATTCTTGCGTTGATCTTCTTTTTGGCAAAGACAGTGGAATCACTGTCTCAAAGGCAATTGTACTTTGGGGCACACCGTATGGGTATCCGAGTACGTGCAGCCCTTATGGTATTGACATACAAGAAATCCTTGTCGATCAAGTACGGTGGCACGAGTAATGGCAAAGTTATAAATTTCATCACGGTGGACATCGAGAGGATTGGGGACTTCTTCTGGCACATCCATGGAGTTTGGTTGCTTCCATTTCAAGTCCTTTTAGCCCTAGTCATTCTTTACAGAAACCTTGGTTTAGCTCCCTCATTTACTGCTCTTTTGGCAACAATTTCAGTAATGGTGAGCAACACCCCATTGGCAAATAGGCAAGAAAAGCTCCATTCAAAGATAATGGAAGCGAAGGACTCAAGAATCAAAGCTACTTCGGAAACACTAAGGAGCATGCGAGTCCTAAAACTCCATTCTTGGGAATCCACCTTCTTGAAGATAGTTTTTCAACTTAGGGAAATCGAGAGAAGTTGGCTTAAGAAGTACCTTTATACATGCTCAGCCGTAGCTTTTTTCTTTTGGACCTCGCCAACTGTTGTTTCGGTTGTCACCTTTGGTGTTTGCATTGTTTTTCAAACACCATTGGCACCTGGCACTGTCCTTTCAACCCTAGCCACTTTTCGGATTTTGCAAGAAGCAATTTACAATCTCCCCGAGTTGATCTCTATGATTGCTCAAACGAAGGTGTCAGTTGATCGAATGCAAGAGTTCTTTGTAAGAGATCAAAAGAGGCTGACACAGTTTCATGGCTCAGAAAAAGAAACTGACGTTGCAGTTGAGCTCGAAACCGGGGAATACTCCTGGGAACCCTTAGAGTCAACAGCTTTGAAAAAACCCACCATCAAAATCACTGAGAGAATGGAAATTAAGAAAGGCTACAAAGTTGCAATTTGTGGCTCAGTTGGGTCAGGAAAATCAAGCCTTCTTTGTAGCTTTCTTGACGAGATTCCTAGAATTTCCGGGAGAGCGATTAATGTTTTTGGATCTAAGGCATTTGTTCCTCAGAAGGCCTGGATCCAAACGGGCACAGTGAGAGAGAATCTCGTATTCGGAAAGGAAATGAACAAGGCTTTCTATGAGGATGTTTTGGAGGGATGTGCTCTGAAACAAGATATTCTTATGTGGGGTGAGGGAGATTTGTGTGTAGCGGGCGAGAGAGGTTTGAACTTAAGTGGAGGGCAAAAGCAGCGTATCCAATTAGCCAGAGCTATCTATGCTAATTCGGATGTATATTTCCTCGACGATCCATTTAGTGCTGTTGACGCTCATACTGGAGCACATTTATTCAAGGTATTCAACATCTTTCCATCTTAACTATGTGTAAATTTCCGTTTATTTATATGATTTGCTCTTCTAATAGGAAAATTTACTTGCAGAATTGTTTATTGCATCTCTTATGCCAGAAGACAGTGTTCTATGTTACACATCAATTGGAATTCTTAAACGCAGCAGATCTTGTCCTGGTGAGTTATAAGTTGCCTAAATAAAAGTGAAAAACTCGTGTCGTCTCCCTAGACTTACTTCTTTCATCTTTTTCTTGAAATAGGTAATGAAAGATGGTAAAATCGTTCAGTCAGGAAAATACGAAGATTTGATAGCAGATCATGATGGTGAACTTGTTAAGCAAATGGACGCTCACACCAAATCTCTCCACCAAATGAACCCTTCCTGTAATCATAACTCCTTAAGCAACACGACCCCTCTGAAAACTAAAAATGACGTTAATGAAGAGGAAGTTGGTGAAACCACAAGTACTGGAGGCATTTTGATCAGAAGTCAAGAAGAAGAAACAGAAACTGGTAGAGTGAAATGGCGCGTGTACTCCACCTTTATCGCTTGTGCATATAAAGGAGCGCTTGTTCCAGTGATACTTCTCTGTCAGGTTTTATTTCAAGGGTTGCAGATTGCCAGCAGTTACTGGATTGCTTGGGCGATTGACGAGAAAAGACAAATAAGTAGAGAGCGAATGATAGGAATATATGCTTTGATATCTAGTGGAAGCTCCGTCTTCATATTGGGGAGGGCAGTTTTGCTGTCAACAATCGCCCTTGAGACTTCTCAGCGCCTATTCCTTGGAATGATTACATCCATTTTTAGAGCACCGCTATCTTTCTTTGACGTCACACCTTCCAGCCGGATTCTCAACCGGGTCAGTATTATAGCAGTGAGTTTTTTTCTGTTTGTTAAAAGTTGATTTCATCCACTTATGATCCACTTGGTTGTTCTTTTAAATAGGCTTCAACAGATCAAAGCATAGTGGACACTGACATTCCTTACAGATTGGCCGGATTAGCATTTGCTCTTATTCAGCTGCTAAGTATCATCATCCTTATGTCCCAAATCGCGTGGCAAGTCTTTTTTCTCTTCGTTGCCATTTTGGGGATCTCTGTATGGTACCAGGCAAGATCCAACTTCACTTTACAATGTTAACATTTCTTGCATTTATGAAGTCTTCGCTTCAAATATTTACATGGCTTGCATTTCCCAATAATAGGGGAAAATATATTACTCCTACCAATTAAGTAGAATTACCATAACCCAAGAACTACGATACATGTACTCTTTGAAAATTCTGAAATATCCGTGTCTAGCACTAGAATGTGTCCCACATCTTTAATTGGCTATTTACCTAGGAAACATACTAAGGACTCAAGTCTATGACATAGCCTATGAATCAGATGAAGTATGCAGTTGAGTCTCTCTAAGATATCCTAAAGCTATTCTCAGATAAAGAGCATCATAATTAAGGGAAACTAAATTTTTTACTTAGATTGTTTTCTTTTGTATCTCATCAGTGCTGAAGTATCAAGTAATTTTGTGCAGTGTTACTACATCACTACTGCAAGAGAATTAGCGAGGATGGTTGGGATTCGGAAAGCTCCAATCGTGCAACACTTTTCAGAATCCTTAGCTGGTGCTGCAACAATTCGTTGCTTCAATCAAGAAGATCGGTTCCTCAAGAAAACTCTCGGACTGGTTGATGATTACTCTCGCGTTGCTTTTCACAATTCTGCCACAATGGAGTGGCTTTGTGTCCGGATCAACTCTCTCTTCAACCTAGTCTTCTTCTTTGTTCTTGTCATCTTGGTTAACTTACCAAGGTCATCCATCGAACCAAGTAAGTTGCTGCTCTGCTTCTTTATGAGTTATTTTACATTTTTGTTCGCGAGTGTGTATCTTTTAGTAAATTGATATACCAAGTAAACTCTTAGGACGATTAGTTGGACTCAGTGTAACGTCTTCTGATCAAGACTTATATGAAGCATATTCATCGGGACAGAAATTCTTAAAGGCACATGCAAAAACTATTATTGGATAGTTTCTTTCTTCACCTCTTTCATTCTTTTTATCTAAAGAACATATTATTTGGACAATCACAAATAGTTCTATCAGCTAACAGGAACTTTCTTACATTTTTGTTCGCTAAGTGTGTACATCACTTTATTTCTCGAAGAAAGGTTGAGTTGATTCTAATGGATTGGCCATGAGAGATGAATTCTGAATAGATGGATTTTTGCTATCTGATAACAGGCTTGGCGGGACTGGTAGCTACATATGGTTTGAATCTAAATGTTCTTCAGGCTTGGGTTATATGGAACCTATGCAACGTCGAGAACAAAATGATTTCTGTGGAGAGAATTCTCCAATTCAGCAATATACCAAGTGAAGCTCCATTAGTGATTGAAAATTGCAGACCGGAGCCTGAATGGCCAATAAATGGAAAAATTCAACTGGAAAATCTCCATGTCCAATATGACCCTTCTCTCCCTAGAGTTTTAAAAGGAATAACTTGTACCTTCCCTGGAAACAAGAAAATTGGTGTTGTGGGAAGAACCGGAAGTGGAAAGTCTACTCTAATTCAAGCCCTCTTCAGAGTTGTGGAGCCCATAGAAGGAAGGATTCTGATTGATGGAATAGATATTACTAAGATTGGATTGCAGGATCTGAGGTCTAGGTTGAGCATAATCCCACAAGACCCAACACTGTTTCAGGGAACCATGAGGAGCAATCTTGATCCTTTACAGCAGCATTCAGATCATGAAATTTGGGAGGTAAGAATAAGCTCTCTGTCTTTGTATCAGAAAAAAGTAAATTTTATTAACTAAGGCACAAAGTACAACAAGTCAAAAGGAAGATGGCAAAAAAGCATCATTGAAGAGAGTTTATCCCACCTAAATTGGCTCAAACAACTTACAACTTCAAAAATCACGAGCAAAGCTAAAAATATCAGGAGGGAAAAAGGTTGGCAAGTTGCCTCAAAACAACCGACGAAGGTACACCAAATTGCACCAAAGAAAATAAGCTCTTTGTTAAATAGACACATGAAAGTACCCTTGTTGGATAATGGATACTTGGGTAATGGTACGGAATGTCACATTCACATAGGAAACGCATTTAGCACTCAAGGTCTTGCTGAACTATGCTTAGAACTATCATATTCTATACTATAGATGAAATGATATATGACACTTTGTTGGAACAATTCACATTTCACGGTATAAAATAAGATAGAGTACTTAAAATACGAGTATGGTAAAGTGTCTCTCTGTCCTGGATATGAGAATTAGGTTTGCCCAATATTTAGACTTACTATCTTACTCGTACTTGTACTTGTGCTTGAGTCTATATAAGATGAAATAAACAAGATCTTTTTCTTGAATGTTAAGATGCATATGAAACTTAACTTCTCTCACCAATCTTTGCATGGTAGGTTATGGAAAAATGTCATCTTGCAGATATAGTAAGACAGGATCAGAGGCTTCTTGAGATGCCAGGTAAGGAGAGTGGAAACAAATTATTTTCCTTGCTTCAACCCTTCCCCAGACCCTACAGTAGCGAGAAGCCTCATGCATTGGGTAGCCCTTTAGCTTTCTTAAAGGTCGGTAACCATTTAGTATCCATTTGAACTTTTGGTGAATTGGAACAGTTGAAGAAGATGGAGAAAACTGGAGTATGGGACAAAGGCAGCTTGTGTGTCTTGCTAGGGTGCTGCTGCAGAGGAGGAAAATATTGGTTTTGGATGAGGCCACAGCATCCGTGGACACAGCAACGGACAATGTGATTCAAAGAAGAATCAGAGAAGAAACAAGCAGGTGTACGGTTATAACAGTGGCTCATCGGATACCCACCATTGTCGACAATGATCTTGTTCTGGTTCTTGATCAAGGTAAGGCGACGAAATCCCAACTATAAGATAAACATCATGCTTCTTCCAACTCATCAACTTCTAACTTTTTCGCCTTATTTTGTCCAACATATTTTCACAAGTGACTTCTAGATATTCCATACATAACCGATTTCATTTCCTACTGTGACACATGGGCGTGTTTGTGGCAGATTCTGTTTCTGATTGTTGGGGAAAAAAAACTGAAGTAAGCTATAAAAAAAAATATATGATCACCCGGAAACACTATTTTGATGCTTTAGCTTTCACTTCTAGCAGAATCATCTTTCACCAAAATCTAAGTTGCGACAAACACCCTAAGCACCAGATGTGTAGGAACTAGGATCAACACATGACTGGGTAATAGCAACATAAAAAAGCTCAAACTGCTTATGTTGCAATCTTTTTGTCAATGCAGGCAAGGTTGTGGAATATGACTCGCCAAAGGAGTTGTTGAAGAATAGTTCTTCTGCTTTCTCAAAGCTGGTGACGGAATTCTTGAGTAGGTCGTCTAACAGTAACCATCAATAGGATCTGACTTGATTCATCCAAAACAAATGGTACCAAACATTTATATCACAGAGCAATTGCACACGGCGTTAACTTGGTGTGGGATGAAAGCCCACTTATTACTAGAATAGAATGATGGGAATAGCTAGCCAAGAGTATACAAGTATTACTTAGGGAATACGGGGTTGACATTCCAAACCTGTAAATTGATACTTATGATGGAGATATATGATTAATATCGCTATTTAATCACAATTTCTGAGTCATGAGAATATCTACTTTGTCAACAGACACAACAGTCGTTCATTAATTAACCATGGTTAGGAGCTAATTATAAAACATACCTCCATCCGCATTTCTTGTCTAATCTGGTGACACTCCCTCAGCACTGCCGATTTCATAAAAGCGAAGTTATTTTCCTCTCACTACTCCTTTTAGGGCATCCTTATCAGGGGTACCAAAAATAACACCAAATTTAACTTCAAAAACACATTTTATAAATTTAGCAAGTCACTTTTCCAAAAACTCACAAAATCAGACTCTCTAATCTAACTTCATTATATTAAACTATTCTTTCTTTCTACTCCTACTCCTCAAAAGTAACTTTAAAATTGAACAGTGCGTGAATAGTGCATGAAAAGTGTCTTTGGTGCGTGAACAGTGACGCACCAAATTTGTCTAGTTACTGTAGCAAAGTTAAACAATCTGTAAATTGGTGAAACATTTGGTGAGCCTGATTTTTTGAGATTTTTCGATAGTTTGCTCTCTATTTAACTTAAAAGCTAATTTGTTAAGGCACATATTGATGCTCTTAGGGCATCCTTATCAGGCTCAACAAAAAAAAAATACCAAATTTAACATCAAAAACACCTTTTATAAATTAGCAAGTCACTTTTTAAAAAAACTCACAAAATCAGACTCTCTATTCAAACTTCACTATATTAAACTATTCCCCTCAAATCTATATAAAAAAAAAAAAAACTTCCCACTAAATTACACCTTTTCGGTGCAGTGTACTCCCCCCCCCCCCCCCCCCCCAGACACGTGTGTGCCATGGCCCCCCATCTCAGCAGTGTAGTGCCCCCCCCCCCCCCCCCCCGACACGCGTGCAGCCCCCCATCACTTCTGACGCAAAACCGGAAAAAACAATTAAACTATTCGGTAGCCAATGAACAGTGCCTTTACCCAAATACCGAGTTACTGTAGCGAAGTTGCAATTTTTGCAAATTAGCCCAACACTTGTTGAGGCTGATTTTGGGGTGTTTTCTACCCTTTGGCTCAACAAAATAACCATCAGGGGCATTTGCCTCCCCTGATGGGGATGCTCTTATGATGCAACTCCCAGATCCATACAGAGTCTTGTTAGAGGGTATTTTTTTTTCTTAATGTGGTGCTGGAAAAGGAATAACGTGTGATCGACAAGGTGTGTATTACATGGTTCCTTGCTCTCTGCAAGTTTCTTTAAACTACCAAAAAGTTATACGGTTCATGTGACCTCCATGATCAATCACTGGACATGCTAACCATGGAAGCAAAATGACAGAACAGGAATCCAACTACGAAACATTCTTTTGTTACTTGTTCGCGATGGTGGATAAAAAAAAATAGCAACTTGACAACATAAATATGTGGTTACTAGTCTATATTTCAATACATTCAATCGATGAAAGCTTATTTCAAAAGAAAAAAGATCCTGGCCAGCATTGTGGACGAATCTGATCGATCACTTGCTTCACTTTGGGTCTGCAAAGAACTTGTTGAGAGACGGCATGACCTCAGGGCGTCTGCCTCGCACAAACTTCCTCACCGGGTTCTCTTTGTATCTCTTCCCCTCCTCGAAGTTCTCAAGCACTCCTGCAGCTCTGTTCTGTTTGTTAACCCTGGAACAGTATGGAATCCAGATCAATCAAATCGAATATGTTTATGGAGTAGTAGTTTTCTCTGTCAGTTGGATAAAAACATTGTTTTTTCAGTAAGTGAAAAAAGGCAACCAAGACACTGTTGTATAGTGTAATGCAGAGGCATTTAAGCCTACTATGAATGGATTTGAATCCACATAGAGACTGTTTAATTCCATTGTAATTTTATTTTGGTGTTTATTGCTGTAATATCAACACTTTGTACACTGAAATTATTGCCAAAGAGGATATGAGACACGAAACGAGCATAAAAGGGACCGGTTAAGCACCCCTACATACCCCACCAAACTCAACTATTCAAGCATGTGGTTACAAAAAATTAGCTTGATTGCAAACCGATATCTGTTTTGACAAATAGTGTACAACGGACAGTGAATATGGTTAAGTTTAAGGAACCAACTGAAAGGATTTGTTCATGTAGATACCGGTCAATAAAAGCTGAATTTTCGCAATCATATTCTTGAATCGGAGAGGAGGTTCTCATCCGAAAAAAAAACAAAAAACAAAAACAGGTTCAGAAGGGATGTACCTCACTTCAGGATTGGTACATATATTCCTCACTAGTTGCATCCCACAGATGCCAACCACTGTACCGACTGCTGCAAAGAGAGGATATACCTATAAATACGAAAAACAAAAGGAACAGATGATGAAATGAGAATTTTCGAAAAAAGGGCCTTGAAATATCCTCTTAAATAACCTGCATTAGTAGTGTAAAACCAAAAAAGAAATCAAAATATGTCCTATTTCATAGGTGCTCAAGGATTGACATGTAGATACCTCGGGCCGAATCCATTTGGAAGAAGCCATTGACAAAGCTGCAAGAGGGAAGAGAAATGCTCCACCTCTCACCAAGTCAGAATTACTCCTCAGAGAAGCACAAGATTGGATTTTTCATCTCTATCTCCCTATATATATATATATGCATATGTAAGATACATAGCCGCAAAATAAGGGAAGGTTCTGAAGAGACCAATTTTATTAGCCACAGTTTTCTGTGGTTAGACTCAAAAAGAGGGGGCATGGCTGATTTAAACCATTAATCCAAAATTTGGGGTTTTTAGATAGTAATTTATGCCCGCCACAAACCGTTTGAAAGTCAGTTGTTGACATGCTTTCAAACTTTGGGCTGCCAATTGGAGCCTGGCCCAAAAATGTTTAAGGCTTAGAGCAAACACACCGGTTGCCAAAATTGGAAGAATTTGATGCCATTTCTCAAAAATGTCAGGAAATTGGCAAAAAAGGGTGTCACGCCCACTTTCCGAAGTTCTCCTCAAATTTGGCAAGTGCCAAATCTTTTGTCAAAAATGGCAACACACATGGCAATGTTGCCACTTCAGAAATGATCTCAAGTAAATGATTCGAGCCGTTTATTTTTTTTGAAATATTTTTCGAATGTTGATGGTTTGAAATTAGATCAATCGATTGTGGATAAAGGTCTTCATTAATTTATTAATTCGATTTTTGGCCCCTATATGAGATGCCACACGGGTGCAAAAGATACATAGTAAAACCAAATGAAATGTATTCATTAAAATTCGAATTAATAAATTAAGCTTTACCAATATCCAATTGAGTTGATTTTTTTAGAGGACCCTTAAAAAAATGTTTTGAAAAAATAAATGGTTTAGATCATTTATGTAGGATCCAAAGAGGGTCCTAACTACCCTCCAAATTTTGTACAATGGCTATGATGCAATTTTTTTCACCTGCAAATTCCAACTTTGAAAAAAATAAACAGTTTGGATCATTTTAAGTGTTGAATGGGGATTGAAAATTGGTAGTTGAACAATTTATACATGAAAGTTTGTTGTAAAAATGAAAATCTTATTTTGCCAAAATATAGCAAAACATGGGTGCAGCACCACTGCGATTTTTTATTTTTTATTTTTGGCAAAATGACACCATAGGTCAAAAATGAGAATGGCAAGAAAAAAAACCGCAACAACCGGTGCGGATGCTTTTAGGCGGAATGGATCTGTATTTTTAGAAGTCTTAGACATGCTTTCAAACTGGGGCTTAGTAACAGGGGGACAACTTGGATGGCAATTGGCAGGGATGGAGCCAGGATTTCCACGTAGAGATGACGGCCAAAATCAAGATTCTTTCTCCCTTTGTCCCACACAGATGGTCTATTATAAACCAACGAGCAATTTTCAGATAAAAGTCGCAATTAGTTTCTTAATTTTTTTGTGAAGAAATGTATAAATCATGAACAGTGTGTTTTACTTTTTTATCCGAAAATTCGAGCTTTTTTATAGTGAATTATTGTTACGGGCGGAGGGAGTAATTAGTATAAAAAAAAAGTATTAAGTGTACATCACTACAAGAAAATCTAGATCTAGTAACGGTTTTTTTAGTAACGGTTGGATAAACCGTTGGTAGAAATTGGTTGTAATAGCGGTTCTAAAACTGTCACTAGAAACAGGACTTTAGCAACGGTTTTTATTGAACCGTTAGTAGATTAATGTATTCTAGTAACGGCTACCGTTAATAAATACCCTCCTCTAGTAACAGCTCAAAACCAACCGTTACTAAATATCCTCCAACTGTTACTAAATAAATACCTTCCTTTAATAACGGCTCAAAACCAACCGTTACTAAATAGCCTCCGCATTAGGCCCACATAACAATGTATGCTAATATACTACATTCTAAAGACCAATTTACATATATAATCAATTATATCACATAATTATAAGCAGCTATAACACACACAAAAAATTACATGAATGATATAATTAACAAACACAACGAAATCAACGATCTTGATCGTCATGATTGTGTCGCGATCGTGTGCCTACTTTACATCTCCTATTGCACAATACTTAAGTTTATTATCAATTGCGTCCCGATGAAAGGGCTTTCTAAATCCGATCGAGCCAAAATTTAAATGAAAGATTTAATCAGCAAGCACCACAAAATCAACGATCTCGATCGTTATGATTACGTCAGGGTCGTGTGGCTACTATACATTCAACTACTGCACAAGACTTAGTTTTCTATCAATCATGTCTCGTTGAAAGGGCCCTATAGAACCGATCGAGCAAAACATTTACATGAACGATTGAATCAACAAGCACAATCAAATAAACAATCTTGATCGTTGTGATTGCATTGCGGTCGTTTGGCTACTATAAATCCACCTACTGCACTAGACCTAAATTGCTATCAAGTAAGTTGAACGTATAGATTCTAAAGGCCATTGTCAAGTCTATTTTTATAATGATCAATCTGAACCGTCCAGATTTCACATTTTTCTTTTTCGATCGTCGTCACAAAAAATGGAAATCATCGGATATTGACAACCACATGATCAGAAGATATTAAAATGTCCGAAGGCATTAAAGTCTTATAGAATCCCCTCGTGCCCCACCTAATGTCTTTTCTTCTTCTTTTTTTCCTGATGTCAAAACCGTCTTTATTGTGCACAATATGAATTAAATTATTTTGCATTATAATAAAGTAAATCACATATCGCTAGACATTTGATTGGGCGGAAAATATCATTCAACATCCAAGATTCTAAATTCTGAATAAAAAGTCGAACAATATCACTAAAGTCCAACAATAGTAAGTGTCAGAATTGGGGTGTGACAACTAACAACGATTGTACGAGTTACTAAAGCAACCGTTACTTGAAAGAACGGTGGTACCAACGGTTGATAAAAGCGTTACTAGAACCCTACATTGATGGATGTCTTGTAATGCTTCACCCAAAGCTTTTGAAACCATCGGTATAGGTTTTTCGGGCTTTAGTACCAGTTTTAGGCATCTTTTGTGACGGTCTCAACCGTTGGGAGATCACGATTTTCGTATATTGCACATTTTCATAAGTTAATCATCCAACATCAAGCTTAATACCCAAAAATTATACACTTATTGATTAATCAGTCATTACTACCAAAAATAAATACACGCATTTTAAAGAATAACACTGCTATCATAATACAATAAATAAATAATAATAATTGGACGCGGGGGCCGGGGTGGCACATGCCACCTCCACCCTCTTAAGCTCCATCCCTGTTGGATGCGGCCAACTGGAGCCCGACCCAAACATATAAAGGCCTTATAGCCGGTAATGAAGTAATACTGATCTGGGCTCAAGTGAAAATTAAAGGCGGACTCAGCTTAGGCATAATTACCTCGAGGTTAACACTGGGCATTGAGAAGCTCTCCCCATCTTGGACAAGACCCTGGCCCGTTTGAGTTACGGCCCTGTCGTTCCGGAATTAGTGCGTATCAGTTGGCAAAGTGATTTCCCCCTCTCTTAGCGTATAGGCAGGAGCGAAAAAATGCACGAGAGAATGGCTGAGAGGGCGTGATAGGGCTGGACTGTAGTTTAATTCAATGGAGGTGCGAATGCCTTGATCTGGCTTTGTAATCGTGAGAAAGTGCACGGCCTAGGGGTTAGAGCGTGTATGGTTCGTGTTTGTACCTTAATAAAGAGGACTTAGAACTTCATAACCGCGTGGAAGAAAAGAAACTACAAAGTTCTCCAATTTAACTCTTATTATTAGATCGGCTTAACAAAATTGGAGCACGAGGAAATAGAAATAAAAATAAACTAGGTTAAACTAGATTTGACATGAAACTAAAAGACTCGGGTGAAATGGAAAATGTACTGAAAATTAAACCTACGAGTAGTACTAGAAAATATAAATTGGTGAAACATAATTGCTAGACTTGATTTTGTTGTGAACCCTTTTCTCGTATTTATAGACCAAGCCTTAACTGTCCAAACTCTCTCAGAATGAACACAAGTGTCCCAGGTTCATGTCCACTCTTTATGTTGGCGGTTTATGGCATTTACTTCCAACTACGGAAGCCACAACACAGGTCCACCTCTTACGGTGGCGGCTCCAAGAATTTATAACAGGGTGTTCAAAAATGACGTTTAACTTTACTAACTTAACCAATCAGTCATTTCCTCACGAAATTTCCTATACTAGTGTGAGCAGTACGACTCAAAAAATACAAAAATATGTAAAATGTTGTAGTTGTACTTTTCAACAAACTTTTATATTTTTAGCAAATAAAAATCAAACCGAAGCATAAATACGCTAATATTTATTTTAGAAAATTATCTAGCGAATACGTTTTCATGGAATATGGATCTTTTTAAACATATGCTCTTACTTTTGGATTGTCGTTCTAAGAGAAACTGCACGATAATGATACCAATAGATTTTTTTTTTCTCTCTCTCTCTCTATTTTTTTGTCATTAAGATGTCCATCTTGTTTTGAGCTGGTATATTAAGTATTCAATTGAATTGCAGGGTGTTTTGATCATATTATAGGACTAAATGTTCAAACAAAATATGAGATAAAATTACTAGATGCAACGTGACAACAAAATAAAAAAATTAAGCGTGTACAATTGACCACGTTTTCTTATATGTGGAGCCACCTATAATTGGGCTATAATAGGATGTAATTAGGTTGTTTAAAGTAGATTGATTTATAAGCTAAATTATTGGTTGGGTGTTCATTTAATTTTTCAATGAGTGTTCGTTCATATTTCGGTTGGGTGTTCAAAGCATGGACTGACCTAAATTTGCACAATTTTGTACATGTATTACTAGTACAATTTTTTTTTTTAAGGGTGTCCATGTGACCATTCAAGGCATAAGGTGGAGCCACCAGTGACCTCTTAAACCATGGGGTCATGGTAGTGGGCATTCAACAATTCTCCATAAGACAAAATTGCAAACTTTTTTGAGCAACACTCAAAGTGTGGAGTGAGGAGTGAGAGTGAGAACGAGTGATATGGGCGGCGGCCCCTCGCAGGTGGCTCAGTCCTTGGCGGCCAATCCACATTATCCCCTCCCCCTCCGCACCCCTTCCACCCGCCTGCCCCAGCGTCCTTCCAACTCCCCGATCTCCTCTATGGCTGAGCTTCTTCGGCGTTTGAGACTCCCAGTGGCAAACGTTCCTCTCCGTTCCGCTGCGCCACATTCGTCTCCGTTCCGTTATGGGTGACCACGCCCGATTTTTGGATCAGGGGGAGCCGAATCTGGGGTTTCCAGATCTGGGCTCTTGACGATGACGGTGGGTGACAGCTCTGGCGACATGATCCGGCATCCTTATTTTTTGTCCTTTTTTTGTATTTTTTTTGTTGTTTTTCTTTGTAGGTAGTTTTGTGGCTGATGATGTGTACCTGGTTTTTTGGCCCGTGGTTTTTAAATTTCTCTAACTCTTCACCCAAAAAAAAAAAAGAAAAAAAACAATTCTCCATAAGAATAACAAACTGCCAATTGTCCATAACACCTTTATGTGTAAAGTGTAAACCATGACATGGACCGTCTCCATGTGATCTCATTTATGCAGATTTTAGATAAAATGCTCCCTAAGAAAATTTATTTAACTCCTCACAAACCCCAAGAAATTGATGAAAGCTGCTGATTGACCGTCAATTTTTAGTATAAAAACTTAAATTATGAAGAGAAAAATCGAATGATATAATGCCGATTAATGTACCACGGTGTAATTTGTGGAACTACACTAGGAGACGACACATATTAAACATGAAAATAATTTATTAATGGTTGAAAATGCACAAACGTCGAATAGGGATAAATGAAGAGAAAATGATATACTCTAATTGGTTAGCATTTTAGTTTATTCCACTAGGAGTTCATTTCCTTCGCTAAGTTATTTCCTACCGTCCAAAAATAAAGATCTAAAAAAAACAGAAAAAGTTGTATGGTATTTTTAAATTTTATGTACTAATTGAGTTTGTACAATTTGAATTTTCATATTGATTATCTCCATGCTCTTGGAATCAATTGAATTTCTAGAAGACTATAAAAGCAATATTGTAGTCTGTAGATGACATTAAGGGTCACGCGTGTGAGAAATTGAGAATGACACTTTAATTTTTCAAAGTTTATTAGGTCCCTACCTGGAATGGTCAACTTTCAATTTTAGAAGCCCGCATGCAGCAGAACCAAAAGTCAAACTTTGCATGTGACACTTTGCCTATGGAATTTTCTTTTATGGTTCTCCATTTCCATTTAGACTTACTCTTTTGTTTGGAAACTACTGAAAAAAAAGGATAAACTATTGTGTGCAATGTACATACCTTTTATGCATTGGAGTTTTGGCACAATAAAAAACAATTTTGGCATTAACACTACCAAAAAAAAAATAGTGCTCAAAAGAATTTATTAAATTTACTACTAATTTCTTTTTTTAATATGCCATCATATTGACAAAGAAAAAGATTGTTACGAAATAGAAATTATGTGTACATATTTTTTATTTGAAGAATATACTTATAATCCTCACGGATCTCATTTCTATATACTTTACCATTTCTAATTGTTTGTGTGTGAAATGGAAATTTTTGAAATTATGTGTACATATTTTTTATTTGAAGAATATACTTATAATCCTCACGGATGTCGTCATTTCTATATACTTTATACCATTTTCTAATTGTTAGTGTATGAAATGGAAAATTTTCTTTTCACAAACCATTTCTATTTGAGAAATATTGGCGTTTTATATATTTTCCGAAGCACCAAAAAAAAATATTGGCGTTTTATATACTCGTCTTTTTGCCCAAGACAGAGAGAATTTCTTTTTGCCCAAGATAGAGAAAGAAAACCAGTTCAAAAAAGATAGAGAAAGAAAAGACTGTAACTACAATCTCCCCCTTTAAAACCAAAGCCCTAATCACTCCACTGATCTCATCACAATCTTCCAGTCTCTCTCTATCTCTATACCTCTGAAACTAAAACCCTTCTTCCCTCTCTCTCTCTAGAAATATGGGTAATCACTTACCGAATTCCTTCTTCTTTATGTGCATTTGCCTTCAGTTTCGTCATTTTTTCGCATCGTTTTCTAATTTCCTCTGGTGGGTTTTGTTGTAGGTTCTGATAAGAAGATCAAGATCGGGATCAATGGTACTCTTTCTACTCTTGTTTTCGTTTGATTTAGCATTTTCTTTCAATCAATTGTTTGTTTTGGGGGGTTATTCATTTCGATTTGGTTGTGATGAAATAATCTATATAGGCTTTGGAAGGATCGGTCGTCTTGTAGCTAGAGTTGCTCTCCAGAGAGACGATGTTGAACTCGTTGCTGTTAACGATCCCTTCATCACCACTGATTACATGGTATGTAGTATGTACTTGTATATGTACAGTATAACATGAATGTTTCACATATGTATTTGTTCTATTATTTGTGTTCACTCTGAACGTTTGATCTGATCTTATCTTCGGATTTTTCTGGTGAACATAAAATCTTCACGATACAAAGAAGTGGGTTCTTTAGTATGAACCGTTAGGATTAAGTTTTGGATGAACTTGATTTTTAATTGTTAAAACCGGTACCAATAACGAAGTGAATAATTTGTGATCGGGATGTTGGGATATCTGCAGACATATATGTTCAAGTATGACAGTGTTCACGGCCAGTGGAAGCATCATGAGCTTAAGGTTAAGGACTCTAAGACCCTTCTTTTCGGTGAGAGACCAGTTACTGTTTTCGGCCACAGGTATTTATGCCGTTTCTTCATCCACTCTTTTAGCTTTCCAGCAGTCGGATCAGGATTAATCAGATCAAATTCTGTATTTTATGGTTTCTGATGTTTAGGATCCCAGAAGAAATCCCATGGGGTGAAACCGGAGCTGAGTTTGTTGTTGAGTCTACTGGAGTGTTCACTGACAAGGACAAGGCTGCTGCCCACTTGAAGGTTCTACTTGATCTCCTTTTTGGATGGTTGATTTTTGTATTTCAAGTAGATAATATAATTGGGTTTATTTTGTTTTGCCAATTAGGTAAGGTCAAGTTATTCGTGAATTGTGATAGGGTTTTATGTTGGAGTTAGTTTTGTAGTGCCTGGGTTTTAATGGGTTTGATTTTTGTTTGCTGAGAATTGGCTAAATTGTTTGGTACTCTGATTTGATCAGGGTGGTGCAAAGAAGGTGGTCATTTCTGCCCCAAGTAAGGATGCTCCTATGTTTGTTATGGGTGTTAATGAGAAAGAATACAAGCCCGATCTTCACATTGTCTCCAATGCTAGCTGCACTACTAACTGTCTTGCTCCCCTTGCCAAGGTTACATTGGAGCTACCATAAAATTGGATATATGATTTTTGTTAGTTGAAATTAGTTCGACAGGCTTCGGCTGAATGGCATTTGGATTTTTCTTTTGGCAGGTCATCAATGATAGGTTTGGCATTGTTGAGGGTCTTATGACAACCGTTCACTCCATCACTGGTGAGCTTTTGCTTACATGCTTATATTGCTGCTTTGAAATACAAATTATAATGTCAGGCCTAATTTGCTTTTGAATGAATTTCCATCAGCCACTCAGAAGACTGTTGATGGACCATCAAGCAAGGACTGGAGGGGTGGAAGAGCGGCTTCCTTCAATATTATTCCAAGCAGCACTGGAGCTGCCAAGGTTGGATGATATGATAATTTTCTCCTAGATTTGATCTGATATCAGGCTGTATTTGTTATTATTAAATGAGATTTCTTCATAGTGCTAAGATAAAATTGTATTAGTTATGTTTTTTTAACCTCGTAGGATATTTGTTTCATGTTCTTATTTTGTTGTTCTTTTTATTGAGTAGAATCTGTTTATTACTTTTTCTACACTCCCAGGCTGTTGGAAAAGTTCTGCCAGCACTTAATGGTAAGCTGACCGGAATGTCTTTCAGAGTTCCAACTGTTGATGTTTCAGTTGTGGACCTCACTGTGAGGCTTGAGAAGGCCGCTACTTACGAGCAAATCAAAGAGGCTATCAAGTGAGTGCTCACAGTATTCCTATTCATTGGTGCAATATATAATATAACACTTCCTACTATGTAGTTTCTTGGACGGCCCACCCTTGATTTGCTATTTGGTTTGTTTTCTGATCTTTTACTTGTTATCTTGGTTAATTTCAGGGAGGAGTCAGAGGGCAAACTCAAAGGAATTTTGGGCTACACTGAAGACGATGTGGTCTCTACAGACTTCGTGGGTGACAGCAGGTAGATTATCTTTCTGCTTAATTTCCTAATGCTGTAGCTGATTATGGTATTTATGGTATCCCCCCTAAGAAGGATCTCATATGATGTCCCCTTACTTTTCACTAAGAAATGGTGTTACAAAAGAACAAAAATATCGTAAAGTTTTCTCACATCAAAAGGGCATTCCAAAAACAACAAAGATTCACAACATTCTCCCACCAGTTGTAACATCAGTATTTTATGGTGTTCAACCCCGCAACAAACCACTCTGGATTTGTATTTGTGGTTGTGGCATTTTTATGGTGGTACGGGGGACACCATAGATTTCCCCATCAAGTGGTTATTGATTACTGTTTGTTTTATACAGGTCAAGCATCTTTGATGCTAAGGCTGGGATTGCTTTGAATGACAAGTTTGTGAAACTTGTGTCTTGGTATGACAATGAATGGGGTTACAGGTAATTCACTATTCTATGTATATTATTGTTATAGCAGTTTGAATCTTTGCAAGTACTACTAGTTTGTTGAATTGGAAATTGTCTGTACAATTGACGCATTTTTTTTTGTTTTTGTAGTTCACGAGTGGTTGACTTGATTGTCCACATGGCTTCTGTTCAAGCTTGATGCTAATCGGATGAGATGATAAAGGGCGCATTTTGTTTTCTTGCTTCTGAGAGTTGGTTTTTAGGCCCCCGAGGTTTTTTAGTGTGGAATAAATCTAAAGTCTTTTGTGGTGTGATTTCTTTTTCTGAACTCTAATGCCATGGAAATTATGGCCTATGTTTTTCTCGTGGAATCTTTGCCTTCTTTGTTTCCCTTTTTCTAACAGAGGGAAATTAATGCAAAACTTGCCAGTATAGAAACATTACGTATATTGATATGCGAGTTTGTTACTTATAATCTCTTTGCATTTTTACGTCCTTTTGATGTTATGTGATTAAGTCTGGTGAAGGGCTTGAATCATACTGAATGTTTCAGATTCAGTTACCCAAATTCCAAGAACTCTCTTGCTATTTGCAGAATCTGTTACTTTATATCCCAATATTCATCAAGTCCGGTGAAGGGCTTAAATCATACTGAATGTTTCAGAAGGTACCGGGGAAATTTCGTGAACTCTCTTTTTATATACTCAGCTACAGGAGCATCAATGGTTAAGACTTCCTTTTTAGAATGTTGGGTGTTTTCACGTATACGTATTGAACATAATTTTTTATTTTTTATTTTTTGGAATGGACACTGTTGAATAACGACACTTATGCATTGGCATACTCTTCTTCTACACAGGCTTGGTCTATAATGCAAACAATCACGTTTTTCAGTTTTCGAATGTGTTCAGGCCATGGGTTTTTTTGTGGAGAGATTACGGAGGGAAAATACCCGGGAAAAGATAAGATAAAGAAATGAAAAAACTGCTTTCCTTATCAGGTAAAACACTCAAAAGTTGAAGAAATTAATTCAGTTCCAAGTTCTTACCAGATTGATGTTTGAGATCCGAACCACAAGTCTTGAGGCAGGATACTTGTGATTTTGTTCGAAGTTAGTTTCATCTCAGTCATACTTCTCGTGCTGTGCTTGATGGCTGTGGACATGAAATGGTGCACATGTGCTACCTGAGACTTTTCAATATGAATTGCAGTGACGTGCAAGATACTGCATTGGTTTTGGATGGGAGAGAATACAGGCCCCCCAAAATTATATAAGAGTGAGGTAAGGATGGCAATGGTGCAGTTTGGTTCAGGTATTGGTAAAACACAATGTTCTCAAAATCGGTCAAGTCGATCGACTAGTCGGCCCAAAGTCGCTAGTCGGAAGTCCCCTGACTTGATCAAAACCCGACTGGTCGGACAAAAGTCGGCGATTAGTTGGCCAAAAGTCACCAGTTGGCAGCCGACCGACTTGGGACCTACTAGCGTCTTTTAGAACCTGGTAAAACCTAAACCAAAACCGGAACTTATAAATATAATCAAAATTTACTTGTTTTTTTAATTTATTTAAATCTCAACCAAAACCATCGGTTAGGTTTTTCACTGATGCCAATGGTCAACGCTTTTAATCACCCAACTTTAATCAACCAGATGAAGGGCAGGAAAAAATCAGAACAATGGCAATAATAGAAAAAATAAGAACAATGGCAATAATAAGTGCAATTAACATAAAGTGGATCCATCTTCCAAACACAGAGACAAAATCACCATAGAGTTCACAACAAAACTAATCATTAACCCTAACTGAAAGTTGTATAATCGGTATATAAATATATAAATGAATCTATTAGGGTATTTTCATAACTATATTGCGGCTTGGTTTCGGATTGGGTTCCCGTTCAATTTCAGTGCTTCTATCATATAGGGACAAAGTAGGTTTTTTGGTTATTGGAGTAGAAAATTAGATCCATGTTCAAGTTATTTTTCCTATTTACTGCTAATCTAAAGAATAACTAATTTCAAGGATCAATTATGAGTTAAACATATGCTAATAATTGTAATTTTATTTTGAAAGCGAAGCACGATGTCTGTGTGGGCCTAAATGACTCAAGTAGGCCCAGTCCACTTAAGCACGTGGGCCAAAGGGCCCAGTTGTTGTCAAACGAACATACGGCCCAATTGGGATTGCCCCAGGCCTGGTTATCCGAAGCAGATCGAGTACAAGTAAAACCCGAGCAACCCGAATAGAAGCGATTCAGGTCATTCGTTCAGTCCAGATTCAACAAAGGTCACGAGAAACTCCGTAGCAACAGAATGGACACGCGTCGCATCATGACCTGATTGAGCGCATGTGCTAGCGTAATGATGCTCGGTTACGCATACGGTGACGTCATCCGAAGCGGTTACCGCGCGTAGCAAGTACGGGCCTTGGGAATCAAGCCAAGCCCTACCTATAAATACATAACAAGGTCACGCAAAGGATGTACGTTCTCACTTGATCTCTCTAAAACTACCCTAGGTCTAAGTTTCCATTCCCTTCTTCTTCGAGTTACTGACTTGATCGTCGGAGTACCATTCCGGACTTCACGGTCCGGGTTGGTGCTAACGAGTTTGCTCATTGTGCAGGGGCAAAGCTCGTAACGGAGAAGAATTTCTATCCCTTCATCACTTTCGTAGGAGCGACAGAGAGAATTCCATCCACCACAATGTCAATGGCCTCATTTATAATATTAGCAATTCTCGTAGAGAACATGTCTGGACTTTCTATATTTACGATGTGAGTTTGTACTTTGTACAACTTTGAAATTATTTGCAAGGTTCAAAATAGTAATAAAATTTAGGTCTTTATGAGAAATCATCTCACTCGTCCCCACTCCCTCCAACTTCGAGAATTTTTTTTGTGATGTTTATGGTAAAGTCAAACCTAATTGGTTGACTGCTAAGTCTATTTTTTTGTTCCTCCTACCCCTTGTTTTATGCTCCAACTCTATTAATTTTGTGGGTGTAACTCAAATTTTAAAATGTGGAAAATTTTAAATTAATTAAACTCAAAATAATTTTTAATCTAAATTAAGGTCCAAATTTGAAAAAAGAAGAAGAGACAATTGTTTTTCTTCATCGATCAAAGCTTCAAGCCATCATCGGAAGCAAAGTTATCAATTCCCTACCCGATGGTGTACTGTTTTTTCAATTGGTATAGTATGTTCCAGTAATGGTATGATTGGTGTATGGTTTCAAATTTAACACAATATCTAGTAGTATTATAACAATAAATGATACTATATTTATAAAGAGAGTTTTAATTAGCGATCCTATTAAAAAAAGAACGTTATGATCTCACCCCATGTGGTTTCAATAGTTATGATTTCATCCTGTAAAAGGATATTAGGACGATTATGCCCTTAATAGGTACTCCCTCCGTCCCTTTTTAAATGATCCATATGGGAATACGTGTAATTTCAAACCTCTAAAATACATATTTCTCTATCTAACTTTTTAATTTGTTTTATACCAAATTAAAGTGCTCATTGAGTACTTTAATTTGGTGCAAAAAAAAATTTAAAAACGTTATACGAAAGTACATTTTTAAACGTCCGCAAAAATACACGTTTTCCAAGTGGATCACTTAAAAAGGGACGGGGGGAGTATTTAATTAGTATCTAATATATACTAATATTATATTCTATACTAATTTGTACATCCTTACCTCGCTTAATTGACGTCATAATTTTGTAAATCAGAAGTTTCCACAAATCTTAACCTCCCTTAATTGATGTCAATTAATATTATAAATAAGGATATAACTGGGCGACATAGTACTAAATTTGGAATGGCATTATATGGACTTCCCACTTCATGTTGATAAGATTAGACAAGTTCTGTTAAGGAATTGTTCCTAAAGCATTTTATCTTTCCTTGATCCATTTCTAGAATGTCGTGCCATTAGAGAGATTGTTAACCTAGAAATGCATCAAAGGAAAGATTTTAAGAGTATGTGTTTCGTTACAATAAGTGACTACATATAGCAGAATATATACTAATATTATATTCTATACAAATTTGTACATCCTAACCTCCCTTAATTAACGTCATAAATTTGTAAACTAGAAATTTTTCCACAAATCACGGGATACACATACAATTAGGGGTGTACAAGAAAATCGAAAAAACCGTGAAACCGGACCAACCAAACCAAACCGGTCTATTTGGATTGGTACTATGGTTTAATGGATTGGTTCTGGTTCTAAAAAAATGAAAACCGGATATTTTGGTTCGGTCTCTGGTATCAAAATTAGGAACTGTGGTTTGAACCGAACCGGTCCGTTGTATAATATAATATATACACTCCTATATACCCACACATACTTGATAATTTTGTTAGTTTTAATGTTGCATCTGCCATCTATATCAATAATGATATTTTAATGGTTACTTTAGTTTTTGACGGACTCCTTAATCTATTTGTGGGTTGGTATAATGGTAGTAGTTTTACGAAGGATTTGCAAAAATTCTGTGGACAATTTTTTTGTGTGGTAAATTTTGAATGCTAACATGGTTTAGAACCAGAAACCGAACCAGTCTAATGGTTTGGTGTGGTTTGTTTCTATATGTGTAACAGTTTGGTTATGGTTCTTAATTCTTTGGAACCGTTAGACATGGTTCGGTTCCCGAATTTCTACAAAACCGGTTCAAACCGGACCATGCACACCCCTACATACAATTAGTTTTATTCTTACCTTTAGTGTTTCATTTTTTAATCAAGCCGATTCTCTCTCTCTGTGTGTGTGTGTGTGTGTGTGTGTGTGGATTGAGATGGTTAAACGGGGATGGTTACTGTAATATCTCGTTTGATTACTGTAATATTTTGTTTTGTGTTGTATGGTGGTGGTGGGTTTCGGATCTTGTTAACGGTGGCGGTGTTTTTTTATTCAATGGTGGTTTGTTAACCATGTTCACATGCCTTTCTAACGATGGTTATTTCATACAGTGAATATGGTTTATTAATTTACCATTTTGGTGATTTGATATAGTAAAAGTGGTAAATCAATAAATCATGTTCACTGACATGTGAACATGCTTTATTGATTTACCATATTGGGTGATTTGATACAATAAAATATGGTTCACTGGTTTAGCACTTCAGCACTTTGGTGATTCAGCAAAGTAAATATAGTGCAGTAATCTACCATATGTTTTATGTCTAATCTACCATTTTTATTTGTGGTGCATTGGGTCAAAATGTCATGATTATTTATTTTTAATTTTGCTTGAAGATTTGATTGTGCCAAAACTCAAGTGCGTGAAATATTTGTACTCACGTGTAAAGTACAAACTCTTTATATATTGAAATTTTAGCACAATCAAACCACAGTTTTGGCGTTAGCACCATCCATTTTGAATTCTATGGGGTATTACTCCTCTTTTTCAGTCTCCCAAATAGTCAGGAACAGCCAGAACATTGCCCGAGCGTCCGTTATAGAGCGGTGTTAGAGGCGGAACGGAACGTGGTGTTGAGTGTCCCGTTTTCTCTCTGGTACGGTACCTCTCGGCGGGTACGGGACGAAATTAATAACTTTGATCTGAAGCGGCTACGACTGAGACACCACGAAGTAACACATCTTTTGACGGCGATATAGGTTTGTTTGAAACACGCCACCTATCGAACAACTTCATCATAGTATCAATTAAGCACTGAAGTGTCGGCTTCTCGCTACCGCCACCAACCTGATTGGAGGAAGAGCTTTGTTAGCTTCCATAGGTAAGCCTTCCTTTTCTCTATCAAACAAGCTTTGATTGTGTGTGACAATCAAATAGAGTGGCGAGTCTTGAAATCCACAGTAATATTTATGTATTATTTGGTGCTATTCATGTCATACATTTCGGTTTCTGCTTTTATATAGATCAATGTCCTCCACATGTTCGACAAATTGTCTCAAACGTATTCATGTCTTTCAATACGTACTATTCACAAGGTGTTCGTGTTATGAATAGTTGCGTATTAAAAAGGAAAAGTTGTACTACTATTGGATAGCAGTTTTTCTTTGTTTGGTATTGTTGGAGCTTAAGAAAGAAACCCAATTGAAAAGTTCACCAAGGCTTAGAAAAACTAGGTTTTTGTGCAGCTAAACCTACCAGCGTAATATGAGGGTTGTCCACTGCGATAGTGCATGGACTAGCTTGAACTCGGCCAAGGATGATGAATTTGACAAAAGAAACATAATGCTTTGAGTCAAAACAACCTTAATTTGCTGGTTGACGCAGAATTCGTTAGTCAAATTCACGTTCAAGGATGATGCTTTAATGCACACCCCTTATTTGGGGTGTATGATACACCACCTGCCAGTGTTTTAAACGACAATAGGCGCACCGAGGCGCCATGGTCCCCTCGAGCTTAAGCGCGAGGGGCGCTTGAAAGAGAGGCACAATGTTTTACACCAAGTATAATTCTACAAGCCTTTTATGATTGACTGGGTTAACGGTTAACCATTAACCAAATGAAAAAAACAGAGCATTGAGAGAAGAAGAAGACAGGAAAACAGAGCAGTGAGAAGAAGAAGGAGGAGGAGATGAATTTGATCGAAGAAAAATTACAAAAAGCCCTCGCTTTTGTGCCTTAAGCCTAAGCTGCGCCTTTGTGTTCTGCACTTCACTCTGACCCAGCGAAGCGCAATCCTTGCTCCTCGCCTCGCCTCAGCGCTTAAGCGCAGGAGGTGCGCACTTTTTAAAACACTGCCACCTGTGAGATACTGCATGTGGCTAGTGCACAATGATTTTTTGTGGATGGATGTACGATTTCTAATGGAAAAGTAGTTTATGGTCTAACGTATTAATTTTTGTTGTTCAACTTCAACATATAAATTTTGTGGCTCGTGTTATGAGATTAAGTGATCCACTATATTAATGCATATGTTTTTAAGGTCCGATGTATGAAATTTTGTGATCCAACCTATAAATTTTGTTTTCCAAAAAAGTGTGCGCAGGACGATGAATTTTTGTGGTCTAACATATGAATTTTTGTGGTGTTAGTTATAAGACCTTGAGGTCCAAGATATAAATCTTATGGCGTTTGATTATGAGATTTCATGGGGCTTGTTGAACTATGAATATTTGTGGCTCGGCATATTAAAGTGCATACCCTGCACTCGTTAGGGAGTGTAAAATGCTATGAAGCATGGGTACTCCGAAAATGTTACCGTACGAGTATCGGGTACTGGTACGGGTACGGCTAGGTACGGAAAAATACGTACCGGGTACGGCAAAAACGTACCGGGTACTTTTGCACTGTTTGGGTACGGCAATGGTACTCCGATTGGGTACTTGGTTGGGTACGTTTGGACTATTTTGTAAACTTTTCAAAACTTTATGGGGCCCGAATGAAAATTATTGAAACTTCAGGGGTTCATGTGTATTTTTGACACCCAATTTAAGTTAACAGTCGACTTGGGTCTTCATCAGTTAGGGCATAAACAGAAATAGCAGCAGCCATCTTCAGATCTTCTGCTCTTCCACTTCGAGCAACGCTGCAACAGCACTCCCTCTAGTTAGTCTCTCTCTCTCTCTCGCCAGTCGCCTCTCTCTCTCTCTCTCTCTCTCTCGCTGTACACTCTCTCTTTCTCTGGTGCACAGTGTACACTCTCTCTCTCTCTCTCTCTCTCTCTCTCTCTGGTGCAGCAGCAGCTGCACTCTCTCTCTCTCTCTGGTGCAGCAGTAGGTAAAAAAATGTCTTTCTCTGGTGCAGCAGTAGGCAAAAAAATGTCTTTTAATGGTAGCAACTCTCATTTTTGTACTTGTTATGAATGAATGGAATGAAGATCTGTTATGAAAATGGTTTCTGGCATCTTTGGTGTTGAAATTCTTATGTTACAATTTTGGGTGTTTAAGTTTGCATATACAGTTCCATGGGAGCATTATAGCAATTGTGCCATTACATCCTTGAACTTGCTATGAACGAAAGAATAACTTGCTATGAATGTATATGTTGTACAAAAACCAAACTTGTACTAAAAATGCTGAGCTTGCACTAAGTAGCAACTCTCATTATAGCAATTTTTGTGCAATGGAACATAGTAAAATAGGGGGAAATTTTTTTTTACACTTACGTACCCAACCGTACCCGTACCCTACTTTTTTAGGTTTTTGCCATATCGCGTACCCGTACCGGTACCCGTGCTTCCTAGGTAAAAGGTAACAGCTCCCAATCAAACCAAGTGAAGGACTGATGAAGGAACTTGATTATCAGGTTCTTTGGTAGAAGCATATATGTAAGAGCTAAGACTGATAACAGTTACAACTTTGGATTTGAAGCGCTCGTCTGCAGGAAAATATTACTGTGATACCTTCTTTGAGTTTGGAAAGTGAATAAAATGTTGGGTAGCTGATGGTTTGTTCTTCTGGTGGATGCAGGGGCACGTAACCAAATACTACATTTCTCTTCTTTGTTAACTCCTTATGATCCTTCATCTCCGGAACCATATAAAAAGAAACAGCTTCTTTACTGACCGATTTCTACCTTGCTTTTCCAATGCTGCCTCCGGAAATTTCTCTTGCTTTCTTTCTTCATCGTCGTTTCCTTATTCGTTGGACTCTTCCTCCTTAAGGGGAACCCAAAATGGCTGTAGAGAAGAGAGAACTTCAGATTTGACTAAATGTTCAGAATTTAATGTTCTTATATCCAAAGTTCGTGCTGCAACTAGCGTCGATGAAATTTTTATGTCGCTCAGCCATGATCATGTTTGCAATGCTTTACAAATTTCTGACAGCATTCTTGGTGTACTACTAAATCAATTCAGAGATGATTGGAAGTCTGCATTAGGCATTTTTAGATGGGCAGAATCACGTCCTGGCTATAAACCCTTAGCAGAATCATACGATATGATGGTGGACATACTGGGTAAAGCAAAGCAAATGAAAAAGATGAGAGAGCTGGTAGAGGAAATGCGTCTGTCCAATTTTGTGACGCTAAATACCATAGCTAAGGTTATGCGGAGGCTTGTGGGTGCCGGAGAGTGGGAACATGCTGTCAAGACATTTGATGAGTTAGGAAATTTTGGGTTGGTGAGAAATACAGAAACCATGAACTTGTTGCTTGACACCCTTTGCAAAGAGAACAAAGTCGAGCAAGCTCGTGTAATTTTCTTGGAGCTCACATCACACATCCCACCAAATGCTCACACATTTAACATTTTCATTCATGGTTGGTGTAAAATCAATCGTGCTGATGAGGCTCAGTGGACAATTCAGGAAATGAAGGGACAAGGTTGTCGCCCTTGTGTCATCAGCTACTCAACCATCATCCAGTCCTATTGTCGCCAATCCAGCTTCCATAAGGTATATGAACTCCTTGATGATATGCAAGCTCAAGGGTGCCCTCCAAATGTTGTTACTTACACCACTATCATGTATTCACTGGCAAAATCAGGGGAGTTTGAGGAAGCCTTGCAAATACCTGAGAGAATGAGATCTGCTGGATGTAAACCTGATACACTTTTTTACAATGCATTGATTCATACTCTGGGGAGAGCTAACCGATTGCAAGAGGCTGTTCAAGTTTTTGAAGTGGAGATACCCAATATGGGTATTGTTCCTAATACATCAACCTACAATTCATTGATTGCAATGTTTTGCCATCATGCCGAACTAGGAAAGGCCATAGATGTACTCAAGGAGTTGGAAAATTCTCCATTTTGTAAGCCTGATGCTCAGTCATACTGCCCGTTGCTCAAGTCATGCTTTAAATATGGGAAGACAGACAGCTGGTTGTGTGGATTGTTAGATGACATGCATAAGCAACATATTAGTCTTGATCTCTCTTCTTATACGCTCTTGATTCATGGGCTTTGTAGAGCAAACAAATGTGAATGGGCATACCTCCTATTCGAGGAGATGATAGGTCAAGACATAGCACCAAGATATCAGACATGCCAGTTGCTCTTGGATGAAATCAAACAAAAGAATATTTATGATGCAGCTGAGAGGATAGAAGCCTTCATAAAGCAAATGAAATTTTCTTGAGGTGATCCATAGAATAGTTCTACTGTTCTCAAATCGCAACTTTTTTTTTTTTGTTTAGCTCATACCATGACGAAAGGACTTCCTGCCTGAATTTGCCAATTGCTGGACGTTTGAGTTTTAAGGGTAACACATATCTGAGTGGGACAACGTCTCTGTACCAATTAGCAGTGATTTGTAGATCTAGAATATTGTGATAGTAAACATGTATGTGCTTATGGTTATGTGTGTAAGCAGATTACTTTGGGCTTTTCCTGACCTCCCCATTGTCCCATTTTATGGATCTCGTTTCCCTTAAAAAAATTTGCTATTTACTGGCACTTGTGTCTTGGTGTAGTTGGTACGAAGAAATATTTACTACGTTTTTAGCTGTTGCCTTCCATTAATTGTTCAGGTAAGATCCACCTCATTTTGAAACTTTCGAATTGATGAGAATTAGGTGTTGAGAGTTATATTGGTTTGTGCTTTGTTTCCCCTCATCATTTGCACATCCTATGAATCTAATAACTACGTTCACATGCTATATGAAGGTCCTCTGTAATATTGCCCCTCTTTTGGAGCTGTATCATATTCACGTAGTTTTTCAATTGGATGCACCAGTATTTTGGTACTTGTCATTGGACAAGTATGTGTCCGTAGCGATGAAGTAAGTAGATTGCTTGGTGCTTCGCTTCCTCTCCCGTGAGTCTTCTAGACCTCTAATTTGTTGCTTTCCTTGTGTCAAATGCAGCAAAAGCCCAACGAAGGGTGTATCTAGTGGGTGTCATAAGGTTAATAAGGTAATGAACTTTACATGTGTTAAAAAAATAACTTTACATCGTCGTTTATTTCATTTCTATTATTTCACCTTTAACTATTACTCTATGGATGGAGAGTAACGCATGTAGTGCAACATGTTAAGTGACGTTAATTATGTGGACCTATAAATCTTTTTTCATCACGAGTTTTTCCAATTCATTTTTTTGATAAATGGAAGCACCTAATGCCGGTTTTATGATTAGGGTATTGATGGTCTTCTTCCTGAATTGTTGCCCCGTTTTTGTCGGACTAATTATGATGACATACTCTTTGGAGTTTTGGTTAGATCTATGGTTGCCTGATGATTAAAGTTTTTGTAATTCCTAAAGGTTTAAAAATTCGTGGCTGAGTTGGTCTGATGTAGGAGTACTCCATCTCATTATTGGAATGTTAGCTCGAACTCTAAAATACATGAACGATTTGGATCAAACAACGGGACCCATGGTGGGTCCCATACCGGTCGCGCAGCACGAGTGCTATGCACCCAGTGCACAGCACAGTCCTTGCTCCCGGTTGGGAAACAAGTTCTATTCATGTAATTCATTGTCATTTTCTGTTGTAGTCAGTTAAGTGCAATGAGTATTTTTCTTTTTCATTTTCATTTGATTTGCTTCCATTGGACTTAGTTTGCTAATAAGTTTGATTTTCTTCTGTTGTCTTTGATGCTTTATTGCAGTGGTGATTGTCTGACTTTCTTGCCAATCACTTGGTCATTGGCTGAACAATAGGTTTTTCCGTTTCGGCTATTTTAATACTTTCATAATGTTGCTTCCCTTTGTTTGGGTGATGCCTATAACACAGTGATTTAATAACGAAATGTAGTAGTATTTTGATAAACAAAAAGATATAAAGAACAAAATCAAAATCACATGTAACCAATTTTACGTATCTGAGGTGGCTTTATCCCGAGTACAAGTCATTTATGTGCGATCAATTTCTTTTGTGTGTGTGCTTGCGCAGGCGTGTCTGTTCACTCTCTTTCAGCTATTGAAAAAGTTAGTTCTTTGACATTTCATTGTTGGTGCTGTAATTGAGAAAGATGCTTATAGTGGTCCATGCGTGTTGCATGTGCCATATAGATAGAAAAAATTGGTGTATGGATCTGCAGGGATATAAGTAGTGGGGTGTAACCGGTCTGGTTCGGTCCGGTTTTGGCATATATTTGCGACCGAATCAGACAAGTCGGTTTGGAAAAGAGGAAACCGGGACCGGTTTTAAATGGTCAGTTTCGTTTCGGTCCGGTTTGGCTGGTTTGTATTGATGGGCAACATTTCGGGCCCAAGCCCAATAGAATTCTCAGCCCATTCAAATACATTTCAACTTTGGGCCAAGCCCGATAAAAAAAGAAGAAACAGCAGCAGCAGGCATACAATTGCATGCACAGCCACCAGCCAAACCGGACCGAAACCAGCCAAACCATTTGATAAAAATGACAACAGCATAAAACACACACTCCAAGTTTACGTCTAATAAAAATGACAACAGTAGCAACAAAAACATGCCAACATTAGCATTTTCCACTTTCATTCCCGGCAACACCATTTCCAGTCACACAAATGGCAGCAGCACCATTTCCATTTTCCACTTTCCAGCAACATGCCGACATTAGCCCCTAATTGGATTTCACCTTCACGGTTTCACTGTTAAGATTTTGATTCGATCTCTTGTAAAAAAACTGAGAATCGTTGAAGAAGATGAAGGCTTGAAATAGGGGTTGATCCAATCTCAGAAGAGGGAGTGGGGGTAGACGATTTAGGGTTTCCTAGTTGGGGACTCTGATTTGGAAAAGTGAAAGTGTGAACGGAGGCCTTTAGGTTTATATAAGTATATAAGGGATTCCTTACTTTGTTACAGTAAGGGACTCTAATTTCCCAATCGAATTTTGATGATCTGAACCGTTCAATGTATTTAAAACGTGTTTTTAAGGGTCCAAGCGAGGATTCACCCAAAAAAATGACTAGGAATGGTTTGATCCGAGTGGTTTTTTTATAAAATTGTAGCAGATTCTTGAAAAACCTATTCATGATATGAGAAGACCCTCAAGGAAGGAAAGGGATATCCACAATCAAACGTACGAGCTATTGTAAATTAGTTGTCCCAAACATTGTTTCTCGAGTCCTTCTGACAAAACAAAACAAAAAAATTCTTAGTTAAGATTGGCGGGTTACTGTATTTTTTTTTTTTTGATACTTTATTCTTGAGAACGGTTATAATATTGAGAAAGGGTTGTCTGAGTTTGAAGTATATCCATTTGGAATTGATTATTATTATTATTATTTGCCATTGACCTTCTTTCAACACTGGATTGGTTACTCCCTTTAAACCTTATTTGAAAAAGAAGAATTCTCGGAGAAGTCGGCTTCGTTGACGGGGAGGTCAACATTAGAGAAGGATAACTCATTTTAGTTGTGTTCAAAACGGGTTGCATCGTACCTTCAGGATAGGGACGAGCAATATCTAGTATTAGATATTTACGGTCTTATACAGGTCTAGAACTTCAATAAATATTTTATTTTGTACATAAATAAGTGCACACATATATAAAATTATAAAATCATATTAAAATTTAGAGTCTTTCTCGACAAGGACATAGTATAAGAGTTAATCATGAAAATAGGATACAAACTAATTCCTTAATGCCAAGAGGACAAATCACCTACACATTCCAAAAATACCCCCGCTAGCCTATGAAAGTGCCTAAACCCCCAAAACCCTATGAAAGTGCCTAAACCCCCAAACCTAATGAAAGTGCCTAAAAACTCTAGGGTACCCTATGAAAGTGCCTAAACCACTAAAACCCTATAAATTGAAAGTGCACCCTAAACTTAAACTTAGTACCCTATGAAAGTGCCTAAACCACTAAAACTCTATAATTAAAAAGTGCACCCTAAATGCCTAAACCCACTACAAGTTACCCCAAAGAGCCTAACCGACTAAAATTGACCCTGTCTCAAAATTAAAGAGACAAAATTAATATTTGTCCCACCCAAAACCCATGCATGAGAGAGAGAGAGAGAGAGAGTGAACCGACGGGTTAGCATTTAGCAGCAAAGGTGAATTGATGCTATGACATGTCGCTTTCAAACTGACACAAGGGTTATGTCGGTTAGCAAAGGAAAAACCGAAAGAGTGACACCGGCTTTCTTTTTGTAATTTTTTTTTATCATTAAGGGTATTTTTGTCTAGTGTTGTCCTTGAACCCTCAAAAATTTCACATTAATGTATTGGAGACTTTAAAATAAATTTAACTGGACTAAACACCCTTTAAAGCTCCAAACTTGGCCTTTAAAACAATTTTCTGTAAAATTTAAGTTTATAATTTATTTAAAAGTTTATCCATAGACAAGTTATAAAGTTTTAATGATGTACGTGTAAAAGTTTAAACATATTCAAGTTTATATGTAATATTTTTATGAGATATGTAACGCCCCGATAATTCGGAAGCATTAATTAAGATAACTAATAAGGATTAATTTAATAAAAAGAGTTTCCATCAGAGTACACGTTGGAAAACGTGAAGTGCAGCCCATTACAAAATACTTAGTACGGTTTGAGAAATTAATATTACAGACCAACATTAAAATAAAGGGGTGGGTTCTACAGATTAAGGTTGAGATCTTGATCCCAATGCTCCTCTTGAGCCTGATCCACTGGAAAACCTTCTGTTCCAAAATAAGCATCGCCCTCGACACCTACACATCCTGTTTGATCACAATCTGGCATAATACGTCCGAGTCGCAAAGCAACATCATGGTATTATACCAGGGTTACACGAAGTGTAACACCGTGAGCGATAAATCACTCAATAGCTACTCTAACCCTCCCAACCCTTGCTTAACATGCACGTACAACATATATGATTGAAAAGCAGTAATTAAAGGAATAAACAGGAAATAAATCGTAAAGCAGAAATTAAACACATAGCTGATTTCATTACTAGCCATTAACTTACATGTTCATCTAAGTTCTCAACCTAGAGAATTTTCCTCCCGGTTAACCACTAAGGAATATGACCAAACTGTGATTAAACTCCCCCCTTGCTTGCCCTGACTGGGAGCCCCGACGGAAGGTATAAGTTACGTACTTAATCCAACCGCCAGCCACCTCTCAAGGATGAATTTCCCAGGGACTGACTGTACCACTGGGCTACGAGTGACAACTGTCAGCTCCTGTAGGTATATAGCCGTGACTCGGTCTATAATACATCCACCCTTTTAACGCCTCAGAATTCAAATGAAGTAATCACATATTGTCATATCCTAGGGTTTCGAAATCCTGGCAGGCTGCCAAATATTCCTCCAAAACGAAATCACTTGGCTGACTGCCATTCAACAAATCTCGGGGTGACTCCCCATGATCAATTCATCACTTGGCTGACTGCCATTCAACAAATCTTGGGGTGACTCCCCATGATCAATTCCAATTCACTTTTCCATTAACCTCATCGTCTATGTGATATCCGCGTACGATCACCCAACCCGGGTACCTAGTTGTCCATTCTAGCATTCAACACGTTTATGAAAAGTGCATTTAAGAGTAGAAGCAAAGTGATAACGATATCTCAAGGGTCACAACTGAATGTCTCAATTCACAAGTTCACGAAATTCAAGTAACCGAAAACCAGGGGTCTAAACGTAATAAATTCAAACTGCAGGGACCAAAACATAATTTACTAAACTATTGGGGTCAAAACGTAATTTAAAGAAAGTAAGGGTCACCAACGTCATTTTAAGTAAGTACTGTCCAACATAATTTCACGACTCTAGGGTCCTTAGTGAAATTTTACCAACTTTGGGGGCCTTTTTGTAAATAAACATAATACAAGGGCAAAATGGTAATTTTGCCACCGACAAGGGTAAATACGTAAAAATACTTTATTTTAGGTAGTAAAGTCCTAACTTGTCATAAAATGCAATTCCTTGATTTTTTATTAAGTACAAAACTACACATTATGCAATTTACACACACAAGGGCAAATCGGTCATTTTACACCCGAAGGGGATTCTGGTCATTTTGTTACACTCCTAAATTTCCAGTAGTGACACTTAGTTGATAAAAATAGGTTTCGTAAATAATACACAAGTACGCACGCTAAATTTCACAAAATCACACTTTGAACCCCTAACTTTAACACAACGATCAAGAACAAGGTTAAGCACAATAAATTCATGGAGAAACTCATATAAACAGTTAGTAAGGTATTAAACATGCTCGGAATAGTTAAAAATATGAACCACAATAAATCTAAGGTTTACTAAGCACGAAAACCCGATTTCGGGTAAAAAGGGTCACATCGCGTTTTGGCTCTGGTTTCGTGAAACCCTTGACTTGGGGTTTTAACCCATCAACTATAAACTACTCCTAGACTATTCTAACTCATTCAAAAGCTTGGAATAGGTTGGGTACGAGTTTCTACCTTGTTTTGCGAAGATTTGGCGAAAAAATGGGTTTTTGCGAAAAACTGGTGGAGGGAGCTCTTTGACCGGCCTTGGCTGGATTTGGTGGTGAAATGTGGGTACCTTGGAGTGTGTTGGATGATCTTGAAGTGGAAGATGAGAGGTGGGATCTTTTGGTTGATATTTTGAAGTGAAAACCCACTTGTCTTGACTTTTCTCACTCTAGAACTTGAAGGATGTTAATGGGGCTTTGTGTTCTTGGTTTGGGAGTTCTTGGGAGAGTTTGGAGGAGGAAGAGAGTGAATGAGAGGGGCAGCAGCTGTTCTGGACGAAATTTGGGGTTTGGGGGAGTATAAAATGAGTTTTGGGTGGAGTTGGAGTGTAAGATTGGTGAAAGAAGTGCCATAGTGGGTTAGGAAGTGATGGGGGAGGGTGGTGGAGTGTATGGCAGTCAAGGGGGGCCCATGTTGACTGATTTTGGCTGATGGGGGAGGTAGAGTGTGGTATTGGTGATGGTTGGTGGTGGTTGGGTAGTGTAGGATGATGTATAAAGTATATGTATACACATATGTGTGTGTGTGTACTTGTATTGCTTGTGCATGTATATAAATGTATATAATTACGTATGAAATGAATTTATAAAAATGTAATGCTCGCGATTAAAATGTAAACGTGCCTTAGGGTCAAATTTGTAGTAATTTGGAAGTGTTAGGGTATAAACCGTAGTAATTGCAAATTAAGGGCCCTAAATGTAATTAGAGATTAAATAACGAAATTAAAGTAATTAAAATGAAATTAAATAATCCTAAATTTTATTAAAAATTTCGGATTGTTACAAGATATACATATATACTCCTAGCATTGGCGAGCCTACTTATTAGTCAGGATGGTCACTTAACAACTCAAAAAAAAAAAAAATTTACCTAGAATACATGTCAAAATTTTAGCTTAGTCCTCTTTTGAACACCCAAGCAAAATATAAATGAACACCCAAGTCCCATTCTAAATATGAATGAATATCCAAT
Source organism: Vaccinium vitis-idaea (assembly GCA_963854785.1). Lineage (NCBI taxonomy): Eukaryota > Viridiplantae > Streptophyta > Magnoliopsida > Ericales > Ericaceae > Vaccinium > Vaccinium vitis-idaea. Next base: position 16,595,306 of record OY978221.1, read on the forward strand.
CCAAAATTAATGACCACTCACCCAAAAAATTAGCCCACAAAGTGCAAATCAATCCAATTTGGACAACCCCATAGCCCGTAACAAAATAAAATAAGTAAATAACCCAATAAGAGAAAAGGGGGTAAAGTGTAAATAAACTCAGTAAACTAAGGTTTATTTTGGCGTAAAAAGTTAGGAAATGACTACAATACACATCCATTAAAGTTGTGTACCATATGCACCTATTGTATGATCCAGATTGTGCCACCTCATTGGCAATCGTAACATTTTTTAGTTTTTCGTAACTTTTCAGCAATATGATTCGTAACATTTTCTATGATTCATATCATTTTGGTGTGACTCATAACTTTTATAAAAAAAATTCGTAACTTTTATAAAAAAAAATTCGTAACTTTTATAAAAAAAATCATAACTTTCATAAAAAAAAATTATAACTTTTATAGGAGTGTGTAAGGAGTGTGTATTGTAGCATTTTTCAAAAAGTTAAGCATGTTTTTTGCTTTTTTGAGTTTCAAAAAGTCATTTGTTTCGGGTTAATAATTAACTCCTACAACATTTTTGGCCAAAATAAGTCAAAAAAGTTTTTTTCTTTCCCCCTAATAAGTTAAGTAACTTATACAGCATTTTAGGCCAAAATAAGTCAAAAAAGCTTTCCCGCTAATAAGTCAAAAAGCAAAAAACATGCTTAACTTTTTAGGCCAAAATAAGCCTAAAAGTAATACTTTGTAGCTTTTAGCTTTTGCCATCTCAAAAAGAAAAAAGAGAATAGGAGTTCTTTGTTCTCGTCTTCTCTATCAAATAACATCGTTGATATGAATATATAAATTTTAGTTTATATATCATTGTAGTTTCTAGAGATAGTATATTAGTGTAAGTATTTATTAACATCCTCATAAGAATTCCTGAAGCCGCCACTAACTCCAAATTCGCGAGCCTAATCAAGCCGAATACTATTAGGTTCAGGTTTGGCTTATTTATAAACGAGTCTAAAATTGAAGTTCAGGTTCGGCTCGAATCAAACTCGGACGAACTTTTACCAAGTCGAGCCTTGAAATGTTCATGAACGACTCTCGGTTCATTTGCAGCCTTATATGCACAAATCGAATACCAAAAATTAAGTGAGCATATCACATTTTCAATCTATCATTGAAATATTAATCCATCGATATGGGATTCCACGGATTCCCACGAGATCATGTTGTCAAAAGCCAAGGCAGGTCCCTTGAGGAACTAGTGGGTTTCAAATTGTTTCACAGATTTTGAGTTAGATCTCCTTGTTTTCATAAAATTAGCATGACATTCTTGCCTAAATCTGTCATTGGCTCTTTGGGCATGCATTTTGGGAGGTGCAGGTGTCACGTGATGTGGTTCATTTTATAGAAGAGAAGGACATGGAGAGAAGAAAACGGATAGTGCAGTGGGAATCCAATGATCATATGGTGTTTGCAACAATCAAATAAAGTTTGGGATTTCAACACAAGGGATTGGTCCGGTGGTCGGAGCCCAGATCTCCTGTGTCAAAAAACCCATGTGCCTCTGTGCTGAACGGTTTTTCGGCCCTTGGATCACCCAAAAATATTAAAACATAAAAACAAAAATCACAATCCAACGGCCCAAACCCCTCGGCACAGAGGCACAGGAGTTTTGGGCACAGAGGATCTGGGACGCAGTGGTCAGGCTTGAGATTTAAGGGTTTGTTTTCTTTTTAGATTATAAGTTCGAAACATTTTAGTTGCTATCAACTCCTTTAGAGCTAGTTTATACTTTATACGGAGGTGTGCTTTGACTTTAAATGGGCCCTCTACTAGTTGACGTCAGGATTGATCTCTCATAATTGGTTGAGGTGCGGGTAATTTGGTCCAGGCAACTTCTTATAGAAAAACAATCAAATAAAGCCAATTATCCTATTATTGTGCCAACCTAAATTAAAGGTGACCCACGAGGCTCTATAGCTTTTTTAAATCGTATCAGAGACCAAGCCATGTGCTACATGGGCCTCTGAAGTCTTCACAATGCCTTGGGATTTAACTAAGATATATTTATGCACAGTGATTGGATTTTGGTTTGTTGTTTAATTAACTTGGTTTAGATCTCCCATGGTCAAGGTAGTACTCAACAAGAGCCTCCCCCGTAGCTCTCCGTCGGTCTACACGGTTCCGAGAGCCTCCACGAATTCCATTGGAAGACAATTTCATTGGACCTCGACATAGTTTGAACCAGGTGGTGGGTGAACCCTCAACTCCTTCATCCACTAGAGATCAAAACAAAAAGAAGCTTAAGGAGAAAATCAAGATGTTAAAGGCGTCAAGAGTTTAGCTTTTGAAGCTTGCATGACCTTCTTTGTTTTAGTGTTACTTCTTTGAAGTGTGCTTTGAGCTTTGTTGGCTATTCTCTTTGCTTTGGTTAGGTTTTAGATTTTCCGTTTCCTTTTCCTTTCTTTTCCTCTTGGGGTATGCCCCTTGTAGGCTGTAAATTCGGTTAACCTTTTTTCTATTTCAAGCTAATTTATCCAAAAAAAAAACTTGGTTTAGATCTTGAATTTGAAACAACTGCTACAAGTCCCATTCTACTGTAAGCAAATCCAAACCCTACAACTTAGCGAGTTGCAGGCCATGGCCTCAGCACACAGAATCGATGACACCCTCCCAAAATGAATCGACTGAGAGGCTTATCCAGCCAATTTGATATGTCATCAGAAGACCACCATCACGGCTAAATGACCATCACCACCACCATTGCCGAAATCCGAAACGGCACCAGAAATTTCTTCAATTTTCAATGCTATGTGGAAGATAAAATAGAAAAATACATGCATTAATCCTTGAAAAGATTTGGTTAATACACTTTGGGAGATCTTAAAACCAGAGCAGAGACCAAACTATCTCAATAGCTTCCAATTAATGTCAGAAAACCTCATCACAAATAACAACAAAAGGTCCTACTCCTTCCAATGTACAAGAGAACAAACCAACCAACCGTACAAAAGGCCAACTAGAACGTTAAACCCCTGTTTCTGGCATGCTCCACATCTGTTGTTACGTCCAATGAATGACAAAAAGAAGGTGCCAAAAGGGCCCTCATGGTTGCACGTCCCTTCCTAGTCTCCCATATTGCATAATGTCCTCTACCCACCAAATTATTAGGCGACTTCATATCATTAATTCCCACCTAAACCTATCATATCCGCTAAAATAAAAAAGAAATTAACCAGAGTACGTACCCAAAAACAAGTAGTAATAGACATAGTAACAACCCTATATACTGACGTACACTCGTTTACTGATATGGAATGTGTCTAGAACTATTCGATGCAAAACATGAAATCTTTTTTACTATAATATGGTGATCCACGTGCATCGAACGGTTTTTAACACATTTATGTCCATATGTTCACAAATATCTATGTACATGTATTCTTCTACCTTGGCTTAAGATTTTTTTTTTCTTTTTGTCAAATATTATTGGAAGATTCTACTATTCTACAAGATCTTCTACATAAGAGTTGTATCCACAATTTCATTACATTTAAGTCGAGGCTAAATCATTAGTAATGTTTGTTACTTTTTTTCCTCTCTCTCTCTCTCTCTCTCTCTCTCTCTCTCTATATATATATATATATATATATATATATATATATATATATATATATATATAGGGTAAGCTTCTCCTCCGGACTCCGGACTTCCGGACCTCCATGATCCGAGTATTTTTTTGACGATCCGATCCGTCCAATGTGTTCAGAAGGTGTTTTCAAGGGTCCACACGGAAAATCTTCAAAACAAAATACCGGGAAGGGCTTGATCCAAGCAGCAAGCAGTTTTCGCAAAAAAATTATATTTACAGTTTTTGCGAAAACTACTTGGATCAAGCCTTTCCCGGTATTTTTTTTTTGAAGATTTCCCGCGTGGACCTTTGAAAACACCTTCTGAACACATTGGACGGCTCGGATTTTCCAAAAATAATTTGCAACACAAAAAAATCATTTTTTCCTTATTCTCGGGAGGGTTTGGACTAGAAAATTTCTGTATATATGTATATATATATATATGGGTAAGCTTCTCCTCCGGACTCCGGACTTCCGGACCTCCATGATCCAAAATTTTTTTGACGATCCGAGCCATCCAATGTGTTCAGAAGGTGTTTTCAAGTATTTACATTTTTTGCGAAAACTGCTTGGATCAAGCCCTTCCCGGTATTTTTTTTTGAAGATTTCTCGCGGGGACCCTTGAAAACACCTTCTGAACACATTGGACGGCTCGGATTTTCCAAAAATAATTTGCAACACAAAAAAAATCAATTTTTTCTTATTCTCGGGAGGTTTGGATAAGAAGATATTCTTTTGTTATGACTAGTTTGTACAGCTGGATGTTGCAATATTCCCTTGGCACGTCCTTTTTATTTTTTAGGACATACAAGAAGTGTTAGTAGTTTTTAGTAATTGCAATGTGCCTGGTGGTTACGTAAGAGAATGGAAACGAGACCAAAGAAAAGAGACAATTCCACTGCATATGACCTTTACTTTCTGGCATAAACTATCCAGCGACTAATCATCAAACACAAAAATTCAAAGCCCTGTCCTGTCGGTGTGTGTAAGCAACCATGCATGCATTATTCGGGTATGGACGTCTTCTTCTTCTTCTTCTTTTTTAAATTGAGAAATTATAAATACGCCGTTTGTTTAATAAGACTAATAGTGAAGATATATGAAACTTTACACAATATTTACTGTAACGATCCAATATGCCTGTTTGTTTGATAATATTAATAGTGAAGGTATATGATATTTCGTATGATATTTCCTGTAATGACCCGATCCCGCTGACCATAGATCCTCTTTCGACATAAACACTTAGTCTTAAAAAATACATATTTTTAGTGGATCCTCTTTCAACCTAAACACTTGGTCTTAAAAAATACATATTTTTAGTGGATCCTCTTTCAACCTAAACACTTGGTCTTAAAAAATACATATTTTTAGTGGATGCATATGCATCAATGGGTACTCCATCAGTGGCAGATCTAAGAATTGATTGATATAGAGGGGGCACAAATTGAGTGCACTTGCAAAAAAAAATTCAAAATCAAAATCTATATGATAATACAAAACTCAAATATTCATCACTAAGCCCAAAATCTATAAGCTACACTTAAAAGATGAAAGAAGAACAAAAAAATAATTTTGCCCAAAAAAATTGTCATCCATGATTTTAAGTAAGTCTCTAATGTTCTCACTTGATCAATTTATCAATAGATGAAATTAAGAGCATAAAAATCATAACCATAAAAAATTCTAAATATAATGTAGGTTGGTTGATTCAATAAGTAAACTTTTCTGTGTTGTCTTGTTTTTCATATGTATAAAAGGGTTTCAAAGAATGATTTTTAGATTATTGAGGGCACTAGTATTAAGTTTTATAAGAGTCAAATGGATGTTATATCTAATGTCTAGGGGTGTTCTTGTTTTTACCAAAGTACAGGGGGTCATGTGCCCAACTTGGACCCTTCATAGATCCGCCCCTGTATTCTATTGTTGTCTTCATATATAGTCCAAATTGATACTCATATCTTTGTTCTTCCTAATTTTTTGGTTCAGTATTTTTTTATTTTTTGTAATATTTTGTTTAGCTTTTGAGATTAATCATTCGTTTCCACGAAAGAAATCACAAAATATCAAAATATGGATCAAAATTTTTAAAAATTCATATAGGAGTAATAGGACAACACTTTAGACAAAAAAAAAAACCTTATGTTTGGTAGTATTTTTTTGGGTTTTAGTAGACTTTCTTTATTTTGCTTTTGGTCATAATTTTCCAAATTTTACATAGAGTGCGAGTCTATAAGTTTTGAGTTCCCCTCGACCAACATTGGGTCTTGAAATTGAGGAACCGATAAATCTCTAGTAACTTCAGGAGTTTTTACTGGTAGTGAAAGTCAAACCTTTGAACTTGAGAGAGTAAAATCTCATGCTCTCACTCAACCAACCCCTCACGATTTATAAGTAACTGTTTTCACGTGGGCCATAAATTAGCGTGAAAGGCTATAGGGTGTTAAGTTGATAATTTAATCCGAAACCTCGATTAAAAAAAAGGGTGCAAATCAATCTTTTAAATATTGCCACACAATAACATGCAAAAAATACATAATTGACGATGCCAATTCAAGGATTTATCCTAATCATAACTTATTTGTTGAGCTTTGGATTGTTGTCATTAAACAAATTGTTAATGAACCCAAGTCTAAGGGGGTGTTCCACTAATTGGTTTTTTAGTTTTTTGGTTTTTTTTATCTTTAGTTTTTCAAAAAAACCAACTAGTTCCACTAACAAGTTTTTGGTTTTTTGGTTTTTTTAGTTGTGTTATGAAATTACAAATCTACCCTTCTACCCAAACAACTATTGCTCTCTTTTTTTTGAAGGGAGGGCAGATTCGTAATTTTACATGATTAAAAGTACATGTACTTGATTGTGCAATGATTTGGTTTTTTTTAGGTTAGTGGAATGAAGTGGTTTTTTTGTTGGTTTTTTGTGGTGGTTTTTTTAGTGGAATGAAGTAGTTTTTTATTTAAAACAAAACTAGTTTTTTGTTAGTGGAACATGGCCTAAGAAGTGGCCTAATCGTGGGTTTATATGTTGCCAATTAGAAAAGTGAAATACGCCAGAAGATTATGGATTGTCGCCAATCTAGCTGGACTTTTTGCTTGCTAGATTATGGATCGTCATTTTGAGAGCTTTTGGCCTCTCTGGTTGAGTTTCGATTTTTTTGCTTGCTCTTGGGTGGCTTAGGGGTTTGAGCTTTTAGGTCGTTTCTTTTTGGCCGTAGTTTTTGGGGTGGTTGTTTTAGGATTTTGGTTCGAGTGTTGGTTGGTATCTTACCACCCTTCTTGTTCCTTGTTTTTCTCCCTTTTGGGCCTTTGGCGTTTTCAGTCTCGGGTCCCTTTAATCTTTGTACTTCATTTATAAGGATTAATAAAAAATTTCCTTAGCAAAAAAAACACAAAAATCTAGCTGGACTTTGGATACTCAATTGGATCCCTTTGGTGGGGTTTAGTAATCCAATTGTTTAGTGATACAATTGAGGACCACTTCAATAATTCACTCTACCAAGGAACTCAGTTGGTGTGATTCGATGGATCCGGATCCTCTATGAGGATTTCTCTGTGAGGATCTTGTGAGGGTTTGTTGTGGGCTTGACAGCACACACAAACTTTGTATCAAAACGGCGCCGTTTCATAGGAAAAAAATTGACAATTTGACAAAAACTGGGAAGACACCACAAACGGCCATTTAATTCTTTGTTTCTTGTTTTCTTAAACTGCTGCCAAAATGACCGTGTTTGGTATAAGAAGTTTTCATATAAATTTAGTCTAAAAAACACATAATTCTTAGAAAACTCAAAATTTGTTGATGCTAATTTTTAATGACAAATTTCTCATGAAAGATGTAATTTGGATAATTTTGGATTAAAATTATCTTTTTTGGTAGGTAAAAGTCAGTAGTATTAGTTGTAATTAGCGAGATTTGATCTTTGTAGCTCTATCAAAGGTTAATATATAATAATACTTTTGTTCTTCAAAAAAATAAATCCAACGGACAAATTTTTATCCTTTGAAAAAAATTGAGTTTCCATTGTGATTCTTTAAGCCAATTGAAAAAAATTAAAGAAGAAAAAATTGAGGTAACAGAGAATCTAACAATTTGGGGAAAATTGAATAAAGGGAAAAAAAATTAAGACAATTGAAAATTGGTAAAAGAATAAATCCGGGAAGTACTAGAAACAAAAGGAAGGGAGTTGAGTCATTAGATTTCTTTTTTGGTGTGTTGTCAAGCTTACAACAAAACCCTCACAGAAAAATCCTCATAGAGGATCCGGATCCTGATTGGATCGTCGGTTTCTACTTTCCATTTTTTTTTTCAGTTGGTCTCGTGTTGTGGGATCAGTAATGTTTTGTACGATGCTTTTGTTTCATCTAGTAGAAATGTCGTTATTGCTTTCCTAGCTCGAGATTCTGGCAATTTTCTTATGATTATATTACTGAAGCTCATTTCGGGTTTGATATATCCTAGCAGATTATGAATTAATAGTGCTTAATTATTCGTATTTCGGGATTTTAGTGATCTCTTTCCCCTTTCTGGTTTGGGTAGAGATCAATTTTGTTCACTTTTACGAGGGTATGCTCATTTTAGATTCCACTTGATGATCAAAATGGTTTATTTTGTTCATTGGAGAACATTCTTTACACCGTCAGTGTAAAACCCCCCTTTTCTACCACCACTTTTGTGGGCTTCATCGTTAATTAAATGTTGATCTGAACCATTCATCTTGTAGGGCCCGCAAAGTACTTCATCCCTGTAAAAAATCATCTTGATCGGACATCGACATGCATATCAAAATTTGAATTTTGTTTTGTAAAATGGGTGGTCAGAGATTTTAAAGTTAAGTTGTCCTTGACAATCCATTCCGCCAAACGAAATTAAAAATTTCATATTTCTATTGATGTCCAATCAAAATGATTTTTTGCATGAATGTAATACTCTATGGGCCCTATAAGATGAACGATTCAGATTAAAACAATAAACTTACGGTGGGACCCACATATGGCGGTGGTGGAAAAATGGAATTTTACACCGGCGGTGTAAATAATGTTTTCTCTTTGTTCATATTCTCCCTTCGGCTTCCTTATTCAAATTAGTACTAGTTTTTGAGTTACGTATTTAAATTTTCTTTCTGGCTTTTCAAATTTGAGGAATGCTCCTCAGTCCTCACCTATCAAATCTCGAGTATTATTATTATTTTGTCATTTGTTACTATTACTTTGAAACTCCTCGGACCTTTACTTTTCATTTGACGTTTCGACCTAGTTTTGTTAATGTTTAATTAAGTTGTAGCAATTCTCAAAAGCTATTAATATGCGAAAAAATCCTTTTTGTTGGGTCATGCAAATCCGTTAAGGGTATAAAAAATACATTTTTGTGGGTCCTACTTGTACAAAAAAAAATACATTTGTACGTTAAAATACAAGTGTACTTTTTTATACTCTTAATGGGTGCACTATGACACTCGTTAACATTTCTCCTTTTTGTTCTATCCAAATTACCTATAGATACGTAACTCAATTTTTATATGTTTCATGACAAAACACAATCTCATCTCTTGAATTTTTTATTTTTTTTTATCAACTTGAACATGGTTTCCAATATTTTTCAAGAGGTAATTATATTCCTGAAATTTCTCTCCCAATTTATTGATAAAAAATCCCAAAATTTCTCAGTCAATCCTCCTAATTTCTTTATGTGATTAAACTAAAGAGACACGAAAATTACTAGTAAATACTCTTAGGCCTAGTTTTCCATTTGATTTTAGCAATCCAGTTGCTAAAATCAACCATGATTTTAGAAAATTAGTTCAGCAGGTACTAAAATCATGGTTTTGAAATAAAAAAAATTAAGTGTTTCCGTGTATCATTTTTTGACTTTTTGTCGTACCAAATTAAAATACTCCTCGTGTACTTTAATTTGGTGTGAAAATTTTCAAAAAAGATACACGAAAACACTTAATTTTTTTTATATTTCAAAATCATAATTTTAACACCTGCTGAACTCATTTGTTAAAATCATAGTTGATTTTGGCAACTGAATTACTAAAATCAAATGAAAAACTAAGCCTTATTATAATTTGTACAGAGTACACCACATAAATTCATCCTTTAAATTTAATAGAGGTGGCTCACTAAAATGAACCGACCCGATCATCAAATTCATTGTGGAAAGACATCGGGCAGGCTTTGAGATTATTGATGTAGGTCCTGCGAATCAGCAACACTACCTACACGGAAACCAACCTTTGAGTTGCTTTTTCAGCAGAGAGTTGATTAAAGTTGCCCACAAACTTCAAAAAGCTCTTTGGACGTCAATCCTTTCTCAGAGAGCGCGCTCTCTCTCTCTCTCCCTCTCCCTCTCCCCCACCGATCACAGGGCTGTCACGGATAAAGGAATCTTAGGAACTTTTTTAGGGATTTTCTTAGCTAATTTTCTTTCTACACCATTCATAAAATAAAATAAACCCACCACAGATCTGCAAGAACGTGGGTCCATTTTGTTCTCCTCACTCAATTCCTATGTCGTCCCTTTCTCTTCACCTTCCCCGCCTCATTCTGTCCAATAACGTCCCCTCTTTCCCCTCCTTTTCGCTTTCTAGTCCTTCCACCACTTGTTCATCACTTGAGCTCTACTGGGTTTTCTTCATAATCCTCTCTCTCTCTCTCTCTCTCTCTCTCTCTGCTTGTTAAGTTTCATTCTTTTAAAGAAATCCTTTGGGGATGCTCTGAATCTCATTCTTGACCCTTTTCCTAATTTCACTTTCTCGATCCCTTCTTTTTGGATTCTCCCAGCTTTCCCCTCTAAAAGAACTAGTATTTTTCTTTTGTATTGACTTCCTCTGTCTTTGCTCTAATCTTCAAAATCTAATCTTGAAAAGTGAACTCTGTGTTTATTCTAATAATCCCAATCTTGATTTTGTGTTTTTAATATACGCCCCGCCAAAAAGCGCAGTTTTATTGTATAAATCAGTCAGCTGTGTCCGTTACTGTGTTTCACTGTCTAAATCAGTCAACTGTGTCCAATTCTGTTGTTTCTTCTCTTAATCATAATCTGGGTTTTCTGTAAAGTGCAATTTCGTTGTAAAAAATCTGTCAATTGTGTCGAATTTCGTTCCCTTTTTCTGAGGTCTAATGCTGCCTTCATACTTCCCCCTGAGGTGGGAAAGCACTGGAGACCAGTGGTGGTATGCATCCCCAATAGATTGTGCAGCTGCCAATGGCCACTATGATCTAGTGAGAGAGCTTCTCCACCTTGACACCAATCTCCTCATCAAACTCACCTCCCTCCGCCGTATCCGCCGCCTCGAAACCGTATGGGACGACGAATCCCAGTCCAATGAAGTGGCCAAATGTAGATCCCAAGTGGCCCAAAAGCTCCTCATTGAGGGTGAAACAAACACAGGACACAATTCTCTGATTAGGGCTGGCTATGGGGGTTGGCTCCTCTACACTGCTGCCTCAGCTGGGGATGTGGGTTTTGTTCAAGAATTGCTGGAGAGGGACCCATTTCTTGTGTTTGGGGAAGGGGAGTATGGGGTTACTGATATACTTTACGCCGCGGCGAGGAGCAAGAATTCGGAGGTTTTCAGGGTTTTGTTTGATTTTGCTGTATCAAAGAGGGGTTTGAGTGGTGGGGAAGTGGAGGGGGAAGAATCATCAGAGGAGGTTTCTGACGTGTTTAGGTGGGAGATGATGAATAGGGCTGTTCATTCCGCGGCTAGGGGAGGGAATGTGGAGATTTTGAGAGAGATTCTTGGTGATTGTGAGGATGTTTTGGTTTATAGAGATGCTCAGGGATCTACTGTATTGCATTCAGCAGCTGGAAGAGGGCAGGTTGAGGTGAGAATTTTGAGCAAATGTAATTTTGCCATCTGTTATGTTTCATGGGATTATAATTTATTTTCCGTTTGGTCAGATTCGTGTAGTCGACGCCATTTGATTGGGACTTGAGACTCGGTTTTGGTTTAGTGTACGCGTGTTTATTTTACTTGCTTTTGTTTACTGGTTGATGTTTCTTGTCACTTTTTTATGCACTTAAGCCCCTTTATGTTATTTATTCTTGGCTTGAAAGTGCAGGTCATATGAGTAATCTAATGGACTAGGAATTCAGGGCAAGCTTATGAATTTTGTTGACATCCACTTGTTAGATGTTTCTATTTCGACTGTAAGGTCTAGAAATTGCCAAGACAGAACACAGATCTTCTTTCTTCCCTCACCCAAACTACATCAATCATTTTCGTCGTAGATTGTTAAAACTCTAAAAATTCCTGCAATTCTCTCATTTGGAAGCAATTCCTAAGGTTTCTTAATTCTTATGGACTTTCAATTTTCTATAACTAGCATTGTTTTTATTTTTTTTATAACCGGATGTCTGAGACAATTTGGCGCACCTCCACGAATTCTGGGGCTGTGGAGGTAAGGATCCTATGACTAGCATTTCTATCATCAAGTTTGTGATTAGTGGAATAATGTGAGACTATTGTCATGGACTATCTACCAATAATCTTGCAAGCTAAACCTGTTCTCTTGTCATTAGTTCCTTCTCCTGAAATTGTGGAACTCTATGTTTTACGTTCATATTTTGAGCCTAAATATAGATCTTTATATTGGATCATCTGCTATTCACAATTTGATCAGTATTTTCAATCGCGCAGGTAGTCAAGGATCTGTTAGCATCTTATGATATCATCACCGCAACAGACGACCAAGGGAACACAGCCTTAAATATGGCTGCTTACCGGGGATATTTGCCTGTGGTAGAGGTTTTAATTTCAGCATCTCCTTCAATCACCTCCATAACAAACAACTACGGAGAAACATTCCTCCACATGGCAGTTGCCGGCTTCCGAACCCCAGGTTTCCATAGACTCGATCGGCAAATCGAGCTCATAAAGCAGCTAGTACATGGGAACCTCGTAAATCTGGAGGAAATCGTGAATGTTGCGAATAATGATGGAAGAACTGCACTTCATATGGCCGTAATCGAGAACATTCAGTCTGATTTGGTGGAACTCCTCATGAACATTCCCTCGATTAATCTGAACATCCGCGATGCAAATGGGATGACCCCACTTGATCTCCTGAAACAACGACCACGATCAGCTTCTTCTGAGATTGTGATCAAACAGTTGATTTCAGCTGGAGGGATATCCGACGGTCAGGATTACAAGGCCAGGACCGCCCTTGTTTCGCACCTGAAAATGCAAGGTATTGGGGCAAGCCCCGGGACTTCATTCAGAATTCCTGACGCGGAGATATTCTTGTACACTGGAATAGATGATGTTGCATCTGATACGGAGTATGGTAGCTGCTCAAGTGCACTCACTGATTTCAACTCTCCTGCCATGTCCTCGGATAGCAGGAAATCAAGCTCTGTGAATAAGGCTGCAATGCGGTTCAAGATGTTCCTTCAATGGCCAAGGAAAGAGAGGAAAACTGAAAACAGAAATCTGGGGGATGACAATTCTTTGGATTCGTATGAGGTATCGAGAAATTTGGAAGCGGGTCCCACACCCCTTCGACAGAGATTTTCCAAACAGTCATCATTTCAGAACAACAAGAGGATATTCTCGGTGGGAAGTGGTCTTCTCCCTAGTCCATCCGTGAAAAAGGAGTTTGCTTCAAGGCTTATGCATGGAGTCATTCAAGTTCAATCACCCTCTAGTCCCTTTTCAGAATCCTCAAGGTCTTCAACTATCTCAATTGATAAACATAAGGGCATGGACGCAGAAAATGAAATCCAAGAGTCTTTTAGCTCAATTCACTCCCCTAATAGTGGAAATTTACGGAAAACCCAAGAACATTCTTCGTTTAATAAGAAATTGTTGAACCAATATTTATGTTTTGGTGCACAAGGGCTTGCTGTGGAAGATTCAATTAGTCGCACGCGATCACGTAGGAGTTTCAGGCGTTCTTTAAAGGCTTGAGATGGCTGTTTTGGCGTTTTGGAGATTTGGGTTGCACTTAGAACACGGTAGAGTTTCGTTGAGCTCTGTAAATGCCTTTTTGAGGTTTTTTCGGATATTTCTCCATGGTGTGGCTTGATTTTTTTTTCTCTTTTTTTGACTATCTGTGCTGTGTAGTTTTGTAGAGACAATGTCTATGTCCTTTAAGGCAACTTTTCATAGAGAATGTAATTTCACTCACTTTAGTTGCGTTGCTTTTATGGCTCCCTCCCCTCCCCCTTTTCCTTCTATTCTGTTTTTCTGAATGAAGTACGCGTTGGAAAACTACAAGGTTGATTTTTCAGAAAGAGTTTTGAAATTGGTAATCGTATGGTAAACTTTCTCGCGAAATTTTCTCAGCTAGAGTTTATAGTATACTTTTTCCCTAAGAATCCAGGATCCATCATTTTGCACAAGTGCATGTGTTTTGTGTATGTATGTGTATGTATAACTCAAGTCGATGTTGTGTCCTTCTAACAAGCATTAATTGGAGCCTAACCAGATATTCACTTTCAGATTGTTCATAGGAGAAATGTAATTTCCATTGCTTTGGTTGTATTGGTGTTCTGGTTTTTCTCTGCTATTCCTCTTTCATCGCATCGTTTTCACCCTTCAAAACAGCTCACCCTTAGATTCCAGCCCCTGGAAGTTGTTGTGTGAATCTTCTTCTAAGAGATTCAGTGAACCATAGAAATTTGCAAACCTTGTGAAATCACCAAACACACCCTTTGAGACTTTGACCAACCAACAATGCTTCTCTCATGGCAAAAGGACATTTGGGTAATTTTAACATGGTATCTTTAAATGGTTAATGGATACCAATGGTGGAGAATTAAAACTACTGTTACAAGGAGAAAATAAAGCTCTGCCTCCCACTTTCTCATGTCAAACTTAGAAATGCCAAATGTAGCTTTGCTGTTTCTCCTGAATCTCTATAAATTCTGCCTTCGTGGGACGAAAAACCAGCATTGTCTGAGATCTTAAAGGAGAAAACTAGAATTGAAATAGAAGCCCAAGAAAACCATATCGTAGGGGCTAGAGTTTGTTGGTTTACAACAACTTCTGCCCCTCTTTAGAGAACTTTTTGTTTCCAAAGTTTGGCAAGAAAAATGTCTCACGACCAAGAAAATCTCGGGGGGAAATCTGCGAAGGAGAAGCAGATTGACGACTGGCTTCCCATCACTTCCTCCCGGACCGCAAAATGGTGGTACTCAGCTTTCCACAACGTCACCGCCATGGTTGGTGCTGGTGTTCTGAGCCTGCCATATGCCATGTCAGAGCTTGGATGGTATGTTGGTTCCTCCCTTACCCACTTTCAAAACATTCAGCACGACACTCAAATAAATGAAGTAATTCTTTGAAATTTTTGTAATATTGTCTTTCGATTAGGGGTCCTGGGGTTGCCGTACTTGTCCTGTCTTGGGTCATTACATTATACACTCTGTGGCAAATGGTCGAGATGCACGAAATGGTTCCCGGTAAGAGATTTGACAGGTACCATGAGCTAGGTCAGCATGCTTTTGGTGAGAAACTTGGGCTTTACATTGTTGTACCTCAGCAACTCGTTGTTGAAGTTGGCACATGCATTGTGTACATGGTTACCGGAGGAAAATCCCTGAAAAAGGTCCACACAGCGCTTTGTGTCGACTGCAAACCAATCAGGACCACCTGGTGGATCATGATCTTCGCTTCCGTCCACTTTTTCCTCTCTCACCTACCAAACTTCAACTCCATTTCTGGCGTATCCCTCCTCGCTGCTGTCATGTCCTTGACGTAAGTGCTACACTGTCTGGTCGTTTTTTAAAATCTGTTTCTCAAATTATACTCTCAAACACTAATGTCTCTCGTAGTATATTTACCAAATCTTTATTGAACACTATTTAGCTTCTGATCAAAATTGAAAATCTAAATCCTGTGATCAAATATCACCTTAAGAAATCTACCCCAAAAGGCGTCGAAGTCGATTAAAACTTCATTATGTGGTTTATAACCACCTCTTAATTGCAGTTACTCCACCATTGCTTGGGCGGCTTCCCTGAAAAAGGGGGTTATCGAACAAGTCGACTACTCGCCCAGAGGGAAAACCACAGAGAACAACATTTTCAACTTCTTGAGTGCCTTGGGGGATGTGGCGTTTGCCTATGCCGGTCACAATGTGGTTTTGGAAATCCAAGCAACGCTTCCTTCAACGCCTGAGAAACCTTCCAAGGGACCTATGTGGAGAGGAGTTGTGGTTGCTTACATCATTGTCGCCTTGTGCTATTTCCCGGTTGCCTTAGTCGGATTCTACATATTTGGGAATGCCGTTGAGGACAACATTCTCATTGGCCTAGAGAAACCCGCATGGCTCATTGCAGCAGCTAACCTGTTTGTTGTGATCCATGTCATTGGAGGCTATCAGGTGCATTTTGTTTTCTGATTCTGGTGAAGTTTTTATGGATTCGTGTCGAAATTTTTTCATGACAATGCTTTCTTTCTTTTATTTAACCCAAAAAAAAAAAAAAACAAATACAGATATTTGCAATGCCAGTTTTTGACATGATGGAAACTTATCTGGTGAAGAAAAAGAATTTCCCACCTTCTGCTGCACTTCGCTTCACTGTTCGCACATTATATGTCGGTACGTGTTTTCCATGGTTGAATGGATTTCCATTTTCAACTGGTTTAATCATTACATACTTCTAACTTTGATTGGTCGCAGGTGTGACAATGTTCATTGGAATCACCATCCCTTTCTTCGGCGGCCTTCTTGGATTCTTTGGTGGATTTGCTTTGGCCCCAACCTCCTATTATGTGAGTCAAAATTCATAACCTCACTCATAGTATTTGCAACAGTTTTTATACATTGGAAGATTATGTTCTACATATCACAGCGCAATCCATATTAGCAGGCCCTTTGGAATGTGAGAAAGGGAGAGAAACTAAAGCCTTGTGATATCTCACCAAAAGTGAGAGATTTGGTGAGAAAGATAATGGACCAATGAAGATTCATCTTTTTATAAAGATGAATCTTTTTTTCCTTCCTTTTTAGCCTTTCTCATCATTTCCCAACTCATTTAGTTAACCAATTTAGTGAAAAAGATTCACTTTTCTTTTCTTTTGTCTCACCATCCAAAAGGGTTGCAAGTCCTTTTTACTATCTGATATTTTGTTTCTGCAGCTCCCCTGCATCATTTGGCTGGCAATCTACAAACCCAAAAGATTCAGCTTCTCTTGGTGGTCAAACTGGGTACAATAACCTCATATTGCAGTAAATTGGAGTATCTTTTTCTTTCTTCTTTCCTCCAATTCTGGTAGGCTACCAGCTGATTATGTGTTGATTCGATTATATCATTCAGGTCTGCATCATCATCGGTGTTCTTTTGACGATCTTGGCCCCCATTGGTGCATTGAGGAACATCATTCTCGCGGCCAAGGACTACCGATTCTACTCGTAATTTTCTATCGATAGGAATCTGCAGAGTGCTTTCAAGTTTGCAAATCTCTATATAACAGATGATGATATGCTGGTGAAAACGTTGATTGTGGCCTTGGTTTGAACCGGCTGGAAAGGATTTGTACAGTGTCTTTTAATGAAGTCTGTGAATACTCTATTTTCTGTCATATGTTATTTTCTGTTAGACATTGTTTGTGTCGTTTCCGGTATTCTCGTTGTGAAGTTCATGAACTAGTGTAATAGTTTTGGGATTTGAATAAAGAAGTTAGTAAATCTTTTCCTTAGCTAAATCATGTAATCATATCTTGTTAGACTTTGTGTGAAATTTCACGTTGTTATTTCATCTACTCACTTTGTGTGAAATTTCACGTTGAAATTTCACGTTGTTATTTCATACATACACACATATATACATATATTTGTGTACTTTTTGATACGTTAACGCTACTCTAACAAGACAATTGCAATACTCATTAACTTAACAACACATTTTGTCGTAACAACACAAAAGAAAGACCCACTTTCGTATCATATGAGACCACATTTTTAACTCCACGTCCGGAGATGCCCCAAGTCCTTGACAAGGCAGACATTCAAAGCAAAGATCATCATAAGAACCGATTGAAAAACTAAATAGAATAAAAAAAAAAACCCAACAACATCACAAACCATCCCAATCCGTCACTGGCAGAACCACCACAACCACGACCATGGAATACAGATCTCCGGCACCCTCGAGGTACTGAACGATACACGAACAACGACCCGCCAGCGCGGATGTTTGGAGACGAAAAAAATCACTTGCGTTATTGTAGATTGTGCCCAAATACAATAAATCTTCAAATTTTTAGCACCCTTCTTTTGGATGAACAAAATCAAGAAAATCCTCGTCAACTTCTAATTTAGCCATGTCTTCTGCCTTCAAAGCTACCCAAGCCTCTATGCCATCACCAGACTTCACGTCTGAGAAAACAACCAGATTCTGAAAAGGCATGAAGGGCGAGTTTACCCACGCCGGTTTTCCCCACCCGAAGTCGACTTCATACAAAGGGAACTTACAAAAACTAGTAAAACAAAATGAGACCACTTCTCCCTTGATGACCTTTTCCTTAGCCTCCTTCAGAAAATTTAAGTGTTTTGTCACTATCACTAAGCATACGAATATAATCTCCGTCCACTTTGCTTATCCCTTGTTGAACTCGTTTCGCAATCTCACAACACTCGAACTCACCATCCATGAACGAAGGGATTGCTATCGTAAATCCGCTGATGTTTCCGAAACACTGGCTAGGGAGCGGCGGATCTGCCCTTGGTCGAAAATTTATAGCGTGGACTAGAGAGTAAATTTTGTTGGGATCATTTTTTGAATGGATGGTTGCCATGAATCGAGTCCACAAGAAAGTAGAGAGGGCTTCAATGCGGGTAGGGTGTCTCTTACTTGAATTGTCATTGCACTTGTCTTTGAGGCAAGCAATTTTGGAAGCACTGAACACAAGCCTGATGGAATTTTACTATTAGACATCACATCAAAAAATTAATGCCAAAAATCAGTCCAAGTTGTATTCTTTTACTTCCCGAATTTCTTGTCCATTTACGTGCATGCGTGCAATTTCTTACTCCTTCCGTTCCAATTTGTTTGCTCACTACGGTTATGTGTTCACTTTTAGGGTAATGATAATGCCAAAAATGTTTTTTATTGTGCCAAAACTCTAATGTATGAAGAGCTTGTAATTTACACATGAGTACAAACATTTTATGCACTTGAGTTTTGGCACAATCAAAAATAGTTTTGTCATTAGCACTACCCTTAAAACTATTACTCCATAGTTTTCAATCTATAAGATATTTTATATGCAATATGAATCTTATTTGATTGATCTCAATTAGTTTTATAAAACAAAATTTTCAAAAACTTTAAAAACACTACAAATAAAAACTTATAAACATTTAAAAATGGAATGATATTCATAGTGAGCAAACAAATTGGGACAGAGGGAGTAATTGTCTATATCTTTCAATCTGTAATGTTTTTTAAACTTTTGAAAACTTTGTTTAATAGAATTCATTGACAACTACTCAAACAAATATAAATAATTTTTTGACGTGTCATAAATAGTAAAAATGGACAAGAAATTTGGGAGTATAAACAAATAATAGAGACACTTGTGCAATAATTTTATTATGATGTTTTAGTTATTATTTCATCTTTCAATCTTTTAATTTCAACTCAACTATATCACTTCTATCTGTTAAATTCAAATTAATCAAATATTTCCTTCAATTTATTAGTCAGTATATTAAAACAAAAGGTCAATTACCTAATGCACGAGGCTCCTCTACTATTTGTACGTGTCTAGGGAGCCTCAATTTGTATATGGTCGAACTGACTATGATACCATGTGAATATGATGAATTACATAAATTGTAA
Source organism: Vaccinium vitis-idaea (assembly GCA_963854785.1). Classification (NCBI taxonomy): domain Eukaryota; kingdom Viridiplantae; phylum Streptophyta; class Magnoliopsida; order Ericales; family Ericaceae; genus Vaccinium; species Vaccinium vitis-idaea. The sequence goes on from OY978221.1 coordinate 16,614,708, forward strand.
ATGTGATAGTTTTTCATAAGGGACGGTTTAAGGCCAAAAGTTACCTATCCCCAGCAGAAAATGTTCACTAGTATTCACTTTGTCTTCTGCATTCTTTTTACATCGTTTATCTGGGAAATTTCATTCATGTTGGTGATTATTGGAAAAAATGGTTTTAGAACATATGTTTAATTGGTTTGTTAATAAAACTATTTAGGAGTGAATGTGAAATTGACTCCATTGATTTCCATTTAAATGTACTATGGACCTTATTATTTTTTTGGATGGAGTTGCACCTATTTGTTGACAATACCTTATTTGGATGAACAACTGTACATATCTCCCGTTTGTTGTTTGAAATAGTCATGAATACTTCTCCTTTACCTAGTCCCATGCATCATTTGTTTTTCGAGGATTATAAAGTAGAGTTTGGATTGATTTTTCATATTCATTTTAGTCTCGAGTCTTCATATTAGGGAGTACAAAACTCAAGTCGGTTCGCCAGACTCATTGGTCGATAAACTAACGCTAAAAATGCCACGAGCAAATGGAGATGCTCCTATTAACTTTTGGAACTGAAGTTTTCGAAGAAAACAATAATTTTTCGATGAGTTATTCGAGTACCATTTTTTAGTTTTTTTGCATTTTTCTTTTTTCTTTTAGGCTATACGATATAGAGTATAAAAACTTAGTCAATTGTAGGATTAGCGAAAAGACATAAACCTCTTTGTCACAACTCGGTCCTTGATTGTTTCAGCAGTGGCCCGCGTATACCCAGAAGTGTCAGTCGGAGGGAAGAGACTCGCAGCGTCAAGCCGCGGCCAAAGGACATCGCAATCCCCACGGCCGGCAGCAGCCCAGCTGTTGACGAATGTGCTTAACGACGAGAAATCAACAACCTCGTGAGAAACAGCTAGAGAAACCGCCACGCCGCCGCAGTCGAAAAAGTTGACTTGGATTGCCAAGGGTTTGTCTCGGACATGGGAGGAGCTTAATCAATTCACTGGGAATTGGATCAGCAATCAATTCCGAAACAAGGCAGCGGGCCCGGATTTCGGTATAGGGAACGCCGGCGTCGGAGCAATCAACGTAGAGGCTATCCACGAGGCGGCCGGCGAGAGGGTAGAATCGGGTTAGGGTTTCGGAGAGGGATTTCTTTATGTGAGAGGAAATCATGGTTAGATCAATGGGATCGTCTGCGGAGGTGGTGGATTTGGAGTAGAAAAAGATTAGAGGGATGAAGCATAAGGGAGCGATTTGGTCGAGATATGAGAGGCGATAGTGGCGGAGGTGCGGTGGTGTTGGAGAAGAGGGCTTGATGGTGCCTCTGCTCATGGCTTCTACCTCAATCTCCATTTTTTTTTTCTCTCTCTGTGCATGCATGTATGCAAAGAAATCTCTGCTCTGTAGTAAACTGGTAGTCCATTTTTATGTATTACTACGAAAAGTCGTGCTATATTTTAAATCAAAAAATTAATTACCATTTTTTAAACTTTTTCACACCGAATAAAAATACTCATTGGTGCAAAAAAAATTAAAACACGATACACGGAAATAGTTAATTTTTTAATTTGAAAAATGGTAAGAGAGAGAATATGAGACTTATTTTGGAATGGAGGAAGTATGTTAAAGCATGCCCCCAACGTACGTCACACGGTACTGATCGGTCATTTTCGTATCAAAAATACATTTATAAAAACAAGGAAATAACTCCTACTCTAGAGAATAGTGGCTAAGTCCGAGTGTTGATCCACAGAGACAGATTGGCTAAATTACATTATTTTCGATTGATTTCTATTTTAATTCGAAGGCAAGATAGTTGATTGATTTGATTCTCAAGAGTAATTAAACTAAAGAAAAAGAATAATGATAGTCACACAAACTTTGTGCCACAACCAACCACAATCCCACTTACATGGGGTGTGGTTGGTTGTGGCACAAAGTTTGTGCTACTGTCATTTTTTAAAGAAAAATGGTAATTGATTAGGGGGTGTTCCACTAAGGTGATTTTTTTAAAAAACTAGTTTTTCACGGTTTTTTATGTGATGTATTGTGAGAAAATGACCTGTCTCGGTTTTTGGAAAAAATAGTTTTTTGTCAGTGGAACATTGTGAAGAAAAATATCTAAGGTTCCGAATCCACTCCGACCACGTAACAATGCAATGTATAAGCTTGGTTTAATATTCGAATCACGAAGAATTATCGCTAGGGCTTGCAACCCCTTTCGATAATCATCAAGAAGATATATTGAGTTGTTAACCGGCATGGACTATCCCATAGCACGGACCGTCTCACTAGCGCGGTCAGCCGCCTAACGGCACGATCCGTCTTACAAGCATAATCCATCTCAGAAATCCAAACACAATCATAGAAAACCATTGTATAACTTGTATTCAAAAACCATGGATATGAATACGAAATAGATTGAAAACATTAAAAATCGTTCTGTTCAATTGAAGACAAAATGGGTTCTAGTTATACAATCGATTCAAATAAATAAATCTAGAACCTATACATAAACAAAAATTACTTGGAGCGGAGCTTCATCTTCTCCTAGACGAGGGGTTTAGCCGAGCATGGCGATTGGACTGTGGTTGATTCTAAAGAACCTCTCTTCTGATATCTATCCGAAATTTCCCCCAAAGGGGTCTCCTTCAATGGGGTCTCCTTCAATGAAAAAAATCCCTTCTGCTCGTTCCCCAGCACCTCCACTTTGCGCAGAGCCGAAAATGATATAATTAAAGCCACCCTTGGTATGGGCCGACCCACCTCTTGTCTTGAAAATGATGTAATTAAATGGGTTTCGGTGCTGGAAATTTGAAGGCAGTCCATGGCCTTCTTTATTGCTTTGGCAATACCCATGTGTTGAAGATAAAACCGGATTCCCCTTAAGCTCTAACTATTCCCTCCTTTATAAACTTTCCAATTTAAGGCTAAATTTGGTACCCTGCTCTTAGAACCTAAAATCACAAAGATACACAAAAGACATTAGGAAAATAGAATAAAAAGAACATAACACATGTAAATTAAGCGGTCCAAATGTGTACATTTCGGCACTTATCAGGTACACTTCATTACGTATTATTTTTATAATCGTTGCGTATTTTATCGATATTCTTGAGTTTCGTACATTAAAGTCTACTTTTTTATGAATATTCTTGTTGGAGGGCACTTGGAAGGTTGGTAGTAGAGCTGCAAAGTGGATTAATTAAATAAAGAGTTGTGGTCTTCTTTCTGGTGGCGATAATGTCACAACACTTTATTTTAGTGCCATGACTTTTATGAATTTTTATGAACAAAATAGAATAGAGAAATTTTTCTTTTTCAAACCATATACAATTATTTATTATCAAAAAAAATCCCAAACAATATCACTAAGTCTAGAAAAATAGCCAACCATTACAAGATTTCAAAAGTACTAACTCAAATATCACTAACCCATATGTTTTGGCTGTGTGTGTTCTGTAGACTATAAGTTTTTTAAATAAAATATCGTTGTAATGAAGTCTTATTTACCGAAAAATAAAGACAAAAAGACTGGCACTTAATAGAATTTCAGCTTGAAAAAGGTACTATGAAATTTGTAATACCCAACTCTCCACAAGGTAGGTATTAATGCCAAAAATATATACTCCAGTTGGTTTCACAATTTTGGCAATAGCAAACTCTAATTGATTGGGACTTAAAGTTCGATTTTGTCTTGATTTTTGCCTCCTTTTTAAACTTTTTTTTTTAAATGCATGAAAATTAGGGGTGCACATGAAAACCGATATAACCGCCAAACCGATCCGATCCGGACCGAACCGGTCAATTTGGTTAGGTTCTATGGTTAATTGGTCTGGTTATGGTTCTAAAAATCTAAGAACCGGTAATTATGGATCGGTTACTGGTTCTCAATTTAAGAACCACGGTTAGAACCGAACCGGACCGTATGATATTAAAATTAATATATATATATATATATATATATGTGTGTGTGTGTGTGTGTGTGTGCGCGCGCGCATTATACATGTACAAAATTATGAATCTTATAAAATCCTATAATTATTTATTTATTTTATGAGTTGTTTTGGTGCTCTAAATTTTAAATAATCTTTTGAACTCATGTGTTGTGATAAAGTTTTTCTTAATCGGGTAGAACCGGAACCGAACCAAAACCGGTCCGGTCTTGCGGTTTGGATCTGGACAGGTTCTTCATGTATATTGGTTAGGTTTTGGTTCTTAATTTTTTAGGACCGGTCGGAATGGTCCGGTTACTGGATTTGCAAAGAACCGGTCCAATCCGGACCGTGTGCACCCCTAATGAAAATCACACCTAGCTTATCTAAACAAGAGTGAGGGTGAGAGAAGATTAATTCTAACTCTTGAAAATGTTAGGTAAATGGAAGGATGTCTTCCAAAGTGAACAACTGTTAGGTAAACAAGGGCATTGATTATACATGTCTCGGTATAATGTAACATAAATCTATTTCTTACGATCTAAAACAAAATTGAGACTATTTTTCTGAGAACGGTCATATTTGTGAAATAAAATACTCTCTTGTACTTGTCTTTACAGAAGAAATTTTTGTATGGAGTACTTTCTGAAGTAAAATATGTGCACGCGCGTATTCAACGAGAGATCAGTAACGTAAATATATTTTCAAAATTCCCGTGAGATTGATATAAATAGACAAAAATTTGAAACTAGTAAGAGACACCGTGCGAAGCACGGTGGAATAAGACTATCTTCAAACATCATCACCTTGTGGAATTTACCTTGTCCATATTGAACAAAAAAATCCAAATATTTACAATTATAATTTCCAACACACACACAGACGTATGCTTATCTTCATGTGATTTGTGCTATGAATTTACTCTAGATTAACCCCAATGGACTTGCCTAGTGTCAACACTAAGATTTAGGGATTTCCTCCTGATTAAGTTTAAGGTTTGAAACCACTTACATGCAATCAAATCCTATAAACAACACATATTTATTGTGAGCTTCGTTTAGTTTAGTTGTTGCGTAATTATTAATCTTATAAGATTGATGTGAGGTTTGTGTTTTTATAATTCTCATCTCTTCATTTGATTTGTAGTATGAATTTACTTTAGATTATCTCCAATGAATTTGCCCAGTGTCAACGCTAGGATTTTAGGATTTGCTCCTTTCTAATTTTCAAGTTCAAAACCTCTTACGAGAAATCGAATCATGTGGAGACAACACATTTATTGTGAGCTTCGTTTAGTTCTATTATTATAATTATCATCATATATGTGTGTATATATATTCTAGCTCCTAATTTTCAATTGATTTTTGGTATCAATTTACTTTACATTAAACCCAATTGGAAGACCCTGGTGTCAACACTGGGATTTAAGGATTAGCTCTCTCTTATGTTTCAGGTTTGAAATTCATACTATATTATGTTAGGAGAGGAGAGAAAAAGGGTTAGAGAAGAACCAAATCGGGCCATTGGGTAATTCATATGTAGAAATAGAATTGCGGAGTGAGCACTGGTCCACTAGAAAATGACTTACCAGACTTTTCAGCGTAAGTCATTTTACCCCAATAGACCAAAAAGATTTTACCTAGAAAAACATTTTACCTTTAATTTGTACAAACAAAAACCAGAGAACATGAAAATATCTTAATTTCACCATGTTAATTACTAGATGCAAGAATAGGAACTAGCAGTTCAATGAGTCATGCGGTCCTGGGCATTATCACGTGACCCCCCAACTCAAATGAGATTCAGTCGTGCCCATCTCACAATTATCCCTTTTCGCCTTGTTAGTTGCCGGTATATAAGAGGGGGATATAAGCTTGAGCCGGATATATATATCCGGTGTTTGTTATTTTTTTTGCCACCCGATATAAAATCCATGGATATGTATATCACCTTGTGGGAGGATAAAAAGGCACCCTCCCCCGTCTAAAGCATATCCGACTTCATTTCCACTCTGCCCCTTTGCTGTGACCCATCACGACAGTGACAACAGGAGAGGGAGAGAGAGAGAGAGAGAAGACGCAGAAGAGAGAGAGAGAGAGAGATGCAACAGTTGGTGTGGCCCACCACTTTTCTCGCTTTTTGTTTTTTTATTTAGAACAAAAACGGTATTTTACATTATCCAACCCCTCATATCCCTCTTCTATAATATCAAAACAAACAAAGTTATTTTAATCTCCCATTTTAAAATAATACCCCTCCAATCATATCCACCTCTATATCTCTCTCTTATTATATCCTTTTTCTCCCCTCATATGCAAATCCCGCTAACAAACGAGCCGTTTGTCTTTCGACTTCAACGGATAGTGAGGGATAGTGTAACTTCTGATTGCTCCGGCGTCTATTTTGCAATATTACAAACTACGGGTATGGTAGATGTTATTTACCGTCATTATATCCTCCCCAAGCTCGACTTTCCCGCCATTTTGCTTCTTTTGCTCTTTCCCATTCCACAGCAAAACCCTAGATCGCCATGGAAGAGGAGATCAAAGCAGAGTTCGAGAAGAGCGGCTTCACTCTCGACGACGAACAAGAGGTTTTGCAGAAATGTGAGTATCCGATTCCCTTTTTGCCCTTGAACCCCGTCCGAATTTACCGAAAATGGTTCCATTCCTAAGTTCTGAGATTCTCTCAGGTCTTACTTTCTGCATTCAGTACAAGCGCAGTCCTTCCGACCTCGTTTCGAGCTGGGAGGTTTTCTCTCTCAACAGGTAAAATGGTTTCTTTTAACCCTTGTGTGGTTCATAACGTCTGTTCTATGAGTTAGTTTACCTTCACCTCTTCTTCAACCGAAAAAGCGCCCCCTTTTTTTAACCTGGGCTAGAAGTAGATGATAATGCCTTATGAAGTAGAGTCGATAGGTAATTTCCGAGAAAACTGGCGAACGAATGAAAAAAGGAAAGAAAGTCATCTGGATTTTAGTGTCCGTTCAATGATTTCGTTTCCATCTCTTATTCTGAAAATAATTATACAGTTGAAGTGCTATTTTTGTGACAGGCAACTAGAATTGATCGTGAAAAATGCTTATATGGATGCATTCTTGCTGCATCTACAGGATGAGCAGAAGGAAGCAATTATCAAAAAAGAGTCTGGTTTGCATTTCTACTCCAATGATCTGGATATGTGAGCATCATACACTTGTTTTAAGTTTTGGTTGTTGGTTTCGTTTTTGGGATATTTAATCTGCTTCATTTAATATGTGTGCGCGCATAAGGCTGAACTAGTTAGGTCGGAGCAGTGGCAGCCCAATCCTTCATGAGGTCTAAGAAAAAGTTTATATCTAATATCTGGTATTGGTTAAAATATAAATTGTCATCCAAATCTTCACTTTGATGCTTGTAACATGAATTCAATAGGGGGGTTTTGACTTTTTACTATGAGCCTCCTAGGACAAGAAGCTTATTTTGTTGGGCCTTCTGTTTAAGGAGGTTCTGGCTGGCTTTCTGCCAAGAACCCTTTTTTATATGCTTTTGGACGCCAGTAGAATGTAGCCCATGAAATGAGGCCTTTCAAAGTTTGGAGGGCTAGGCAGAGCCTAACTAGCTAAGCTGTTCTGCCGCTGCTCAGTCAGGTGGAATCAAAGTTATATTGCGTCCTAGTCAGTTGGAAACCGTAAGCCATGTCGCCTTTTGAGTACGAATTCTTGCTAGAGAATTGTGAGCTGAAATACTATTTCATTGTAAGTGATTTAGTTTGAAAGAACACTGAAATGCTGGAAACAAGCTCCAGACGTTCATGCAACAAAAGCATCATTGTGTTTACCACTTATGGAAGAACTTTCTATGTAGGATATTGAGTGACGATCATGAAGATACAAAAGAAGGTATTCTCGGCACTCCGGCAGATAGAAGTGATACACTCTGTCCAGAGCCACTTGATTCAATACACAAAGTTAATGGCGATAGTTTTTCTTCTGGAAAGCCACCAGAAACTGTGACACCGTTTGGACAAAGAAAAAGTAAGTTTGTTGTGCAATCCACTCTCAATGATCTGCCTAATACAGAAAACATAAAGAAAGAGGAAGATAATGGTAATTCTGAGGATTACGTAATAATGAGGGTACAACCCAGCGCAAGGTGTTCCTTGGTGATCCATGGCTCCCAGCTTGAACCAGGTTGCAGGTTTATGTATGACAAGATTGAAGACAAGGTATAGCTGTTTCTCATAGCATGGCTTGCTTCACTTGCAGGCAAAGCACTAACTTTGTCCTTTGAATGATCTAGTTCAACTTCCTTGAAAATCGAATTAGAAAACATGCGACGACGCTTGTTGCTTCTGGACTGTGTGAGGAAGTGAAGGACCCTACAGTTGCTTCACAGGTAATATAGTTGATCGTATTGAACCCCTCTCCCCCTTCAAAAAAAAAAAATTATGTGTGTTTGTGTACAAAAAATGATAGGAACACAACCATCTGGACACAACATCGAACACAACCCCTCACATACACGTAGGCCCCACACATTTATTAAGCGGGACACACGTGTATGTGAGGGGTTGTGTCCAGATGGTTGTGTTCCTAGTAATTATGTATGTATATATTGTACCCCTCTCTATCATCCATGCATTAGTGAGATAAATGAAAGGAAGAGTAGACACGCTCTTTTGTCGGATGAGAGAGGCTAAATGAGGATACGTTGGGGAAAAATTAAGAATAGGTATCGAGGTACAATATGTAGCACTTCCAAGATATTGCTTCATTTAGTTTTCTGGCCATTCTCTATCCCCAAACAAAGGAAATTATCCTTCCTTTGCATGCTCTTATTTTCCATTCTCTTGTTTTCTTAGTTTTCACTGGTGTACAGTGCAATCAAAGGGGATTGACATAAGTAAGCCATTTGCATTACCTTTTGTTAGTCTCTGAGTCTTTGGCTCATTCAAAGACAAGGGGTTGCCATTTGTACACTTATTCATTTGTATACTTTTTTCCGTGTTCATTGAGTGCTTCTAATGGATTTCTACAGACTTACATTTCTTTTTGTTGGCTTCATTTCTACATTTCTTTTTGTTGGCTTCATTTCTACTACTGCTAATTGAGCAACATAGCTATTCTTTCTAATGCAACTACTGTTTCAGGAAAGTATATTTGCTGTTGGCATGATCTGTTGTGATGAAGAAGGCCGATTGAAGGAGAAGCCTGTCCTGCTGCAGAGCAGGTAATTTTGCCTTTTGATTTTGGTCCTTGGCATTCATCTTCTGATTTGCCTTTTTCTTCATAAGATGTTACCCTGATGCACTTACTTTCATATTAAGATTCTTTTATTACACGCATTGGACCACATAGGAAATTACCTGACATGCAGAAGCCCTTTCTTATAGCTGGTAGTTGTCATTAGCCAAATAAGTCCTTTATTAGAGTCATTGGTCAACACGTAGTTGCGGGAACTACTAGCAACTGCTTTCTCCAATTGAGCATGTGGCACTTTATCCATGGCTGATGCCTTTCCTCAATCCCTCAACGCACCTTCTTCCTCGGTATTATGACTTCATAAACTATCATAATCACTTGTGTAAATGTTAAATTAATCCTAAGATGAGCTATGGATTTGGTTTGGCTGGGACATGTTACATCACTTTTTAAGTACGGCATTCGTAAAATATAGGCTAGAGTACTGCTTAGCCTTTGATGCTTTTAGTTATCTCTCCAACTTTTCTATGAAACATCTTATTCAGTTATCTTGAGCATCTGACAGCGTAGAGCACTCTGAAGGGCAACGTGTACGTCTTGACTTACAAAAACTGGGCCAATTTTCAATTTTTCCGGGCCAGGTAAAGATGTGGGAATCTCCTGACCAGATGTCTTTATTCTTCCTTAAAATTGTAACATGATGCCAGGAAATTGCATTTTTTTGCAGGTTGTAGGTGTTGAAGGGCACAATCCTAGTGGCCACTGTCTGATTGCGTCAAAACTTATTGATTATGTGCCCATGCCAATTCCAGTTCCTTCTGACGAGGACCTTCATCCTACAAAGAAACAAGCTATTGATCAGGAGTTTCAGTTAACTGATCCGTCCATGCTTGGAGAGCTATCCATGGTGTGTAAGTTTGGGTTTCACGTAATTAGTAAGATGTATAACAGAATACTGTATGTTGGATTTTTCTGGTGGTTACTTTTCCAGTAGTGTAATTCCTGTTATTTTTCCTTTGTGTCTACGATATAACCCACCAGACATAATTATATGTTGGCCCGATAACTGACTGTGAAGGGAAACTAGAATTTGAGTTAACTTATCAAAAAAAGAAATTAAAATTTAAGTTAGACACCCATGAGGCCAAGCAAGCACTCTACGTTTACGAAATAAGAACCTTGATTTCTCACTTCAAATATGCAGCTGGTTTTGAGTGAGAAACATTCTCATAAAAGTGTTTATTATTTTCAACTGTGTCCAAGTTTAATTGTAATCATGCTACACACTGTATAGTGTTGCATGCTTACTCTTGTCTTTGGAATCTTAAACAGATCATTGCAGCAGGCCCTTTTACCACAATTGACAACTTATTCTTTGAACCTCTAGCTGAGCTGCTAGCATATGCACGTAGAAAGCAACCCCAATTGCTTTTATTGGTAAGCACACCCCATTACTCCTATCAAGAAGAATCACCATTGTACTCCGCATTTATCAAGGAATGGTATTTAACTTAGTAAGGGTTTTTGGCAGCTTGGACCATTCATTGATTCAGAACATCCAGAGATTAAGAAAGGAACTGTAAACAGGACCTTCGATGAAATCTTCCGTACGGAAATCCTTGAAAGGGTATCGACACTGCAAAACTTCACCTGTCTATTCTCCTTTTTGTACCATTTACATGAATTCTTTGTTTTTTCAGCTTCAAGATTATGTGGAATATATGGGCTCCGCTGCGCGTGTGATTCTTGTGCCATCTGTACGGGACGCTAACCATGATTTTGTTTTCCCTCAGGTAATCTTTAGTCCCCGATCACTTTTGTATCATCTCCACTTGAAAATATTGCTAACAACAAACTCAGATTGTGATTGTAACCATCAAAATGTACATTTACTCTGTTTGGTTTTGATTCTGCAGCCTGCTTTTGATATTCAACAAACTGATCTTAAGCATAAGGTATGTGCGGTGCTGCAAGATAAGGAAGTCCTCATTTGAACTGGTTTCTACTTCCAGAACATATTATTCTAAGTCTTCCAAGTCTCAATTTCAAACAAATTTGTCTTACCAGATAACCTGTCTTTCAAATCCAGGGATTTTCAGTGCCAATGAGGTAATCTCTGATTTCGTTTATTTGCAAATTATGATTGATCATGTCTAGTCATGTATTGATGCTCATGTACTTCTGAATAAGCAACCATGGTCCTAATCGACGAGCTAAGAAAATCAAAAATCGAAACGGTTACGTGGCAGAAGGTTCATAGACGTGAGCCGAAGATGTCTGCAAATAGTGTGATGGTTGCTAGAATCATGCTAGACAATGGGTACAAGCTTTTCCTCTTCACTAGTACACTGCGCGCTACAACTAGAAGCCCCTTTTCTAGTAAGGGAAAAGCTAGCAACTTGTTAGGAGTAGGTTTTGGCTTGCCCCTTTCTTATTATTAGTAAGATAAGTAACATTCGTAACTTAATGTTATGTTCACGCGGTGATATTCTATCTTTCCAAGAGTACTACCCTGTACGTAGTCTATGTCTGGAGAGCATACTTGACAGGTGATAGACACAGGCGGTAAAGAGATCCCCCACTTGGATTCCCATCGCTGTGCCTTGCATGATTTGGCCATCATAATGCACACAAGAGGTATAAATGTGAATTATGGTGTAGATTATATTCACATTTTGAGTTTCAGATCAAGATAGGTTGCTGCACTGTTGATATTCTGAAGCAACTTAGTGGAGAGGAGATCTCACGAAATCCACTTGGGGGATCCAAGCAGCGAATGAGTAGACTCGCAAATCATCTGCTTAGCCAGCGCAGGCATGTTATGAGTATTCCCCTTTGAAAATTAACTTCCACATATTTGAAAGACAAATACTTGCTAAAAAGTTTACTGTGTTTTTTTTATCATAAACTTTTGACAACAGCTTTTATCCTCTATATCCACCAATGGAGGGTACTCCCTTGGATTTTTCACTTGCTCCAGAGGCACTTCAGATCTCTCGCATTCCCAATATCCTCATCCTATCTTCAGACTTGGCTCATTTCGTAAAGGTAATGATAGCTCCGTTTTCGAATGGAAACTAAATTCAATTGGGACAAGAAGTTCTATGCTCTTCTCCGCTAGAACAAATTTGGACAAGAGAGTATTCTCGACATTCACTTCACGGAAGTTATTGGATAGCTTAATCAAAACAAACAAGTTTGAACTTTTATGTCAACTTCTAGAAACTTTCATCAAAAAGATGTAACACTTTCAAGCTCTTAACTAAAAAAGTCATAATTCAAGAAGGTAACTTCTAAGTGATACCGAAAATGGCTATGTATGAAAACTAATTCTTCGTTCTCAATGCGCATAGGTTTTGTCAGTTGGGGATAAGAATGAAGGGGAAGAGCAAACAAAGTGTGTTTGCGTTAATCCAGGAAGACTGTCGAGGGGCGAAGGAGCCGGTTTCTTTGTCGAGCTTAACTACCATCAGAATCCTGATTCGACAGTTGCGTCAGTTATTAGCATATGAACCTGACTCTACGAATGCCTCATTTATCAACTTAATGCACCTTTGGACCAGAAGTGCTGGAATACAGCCCTGTTGCAGATTGTATCAGCTTGTTGGAAGCAAACTATGGTGGCCACTGAATACTAATCAAGCTGATGAGAACCACAAACGCTCATTGTAGGTGATGATCCTGTATTTAATAGTTTCATATATGGTGGTGTAACAACTTAGGTGATAGTATAGGATTACTGTCCCTGTCAATGCTAATTTTATGATATTTATGTTCTGGTTACTGATATGATGTATTGCTGTAATAATTAATGGTTGTTAGGATGAGTTTCCCATTTCCTAAAACTCCTAAACATGGATTTCGTGACTGGTCATTCTCCTCACATACATCAGCTATTTTTAAAAAAAATTAGCATTTTTAGCTAAAAATGAAAAACTCACCCTTACCGTTTGTGCCGTTTACATGATGGAATGATTTCTTTATCTTTTTTTGGTAAAATATTTTGAAATCTTGGTCCCTGGCTAGCGAGCAACAATTGATAGCTCTACGATCACCACCACGTAGTGCTCGAGGCCTTTTCACAACACGGTTTGGGAACCGGAACCATGCACCTTGTGATGGAGTCCACAAAAAATGTGGCAGAGAAAGGCCAAGAGCATTAAAAGTAGGGCTGTAAATGAACTGAGCCGTTCGTGAACTATTCGAGGCTCGACTCGGTAAAGGCTCGTTCGAGTTCGATTCGGATACTAAACGAACTGAACCTGAACCTCAATTTTAGGCTCGTTTAATAAACGAGCCGAACCTGAACTTGACAATATTTGGCTCGATTAGGCTCGCGAACTTGGAATATATGTATATCTCATAAAAATTTCCTATATAACCTTGGATATGTATAAACTTTTACATATACATAATGAAAATTTTATAACTTGTACTTGTATAAACCAATAAAAGTATTATAAACTTAAATTTTACTAGTATGTTTTTATAATTTTATACATGTATGAACTTATTTATGTACAAAATAGATTATTTTGAAGTTCTAGACTTATATTAGAGCATAAATATCTAATATATTTTTCTCGTTAAGGCTCGTGAACAAGTTCGAGTTCGACTCAAACCTAGGCAAGTTCGGCTCGAGCTCGGCTCGTCAAATTTTCATTGAGTTCGAGTTCGGCTCGAGTTCGTTGAAAAACTTAATGAACGAACTTGAACATTCTAAAGCTCGGCTCGATTCGGCTCGTTTACAGCCCTAATTAAAAGTATGGAGCATTTAATAAATAAATGCTCCCAGGTGGGTCACTGTTTTCACTGTTGGCCCTGACGCTGATGCCTAACTTCCTCTTTCCTAATCAAGAACAGGGAATATGCTTAAGGGTGTATGGAAAGGATCTTGTGTATGAACATCTGCAGTTCGGATCAAAAAAAAAAAAAGAACATCTGCAGTTCAGCCCCACAATGGATCATATTCCAGTTCTGTCAAAAAATGGGGCCGAAGTCCGTCCGACAAAGCTGCAAGCTTTTGTCTTCATTAATTGTAATGTGCCGAATGTTTGTAAAATTGCATTTATCTCTTCCTATTTTCCTCCCTTCCTATGGGGTTGGAAGTCTGTGCTGTGCACCTATGTATGCTGTGCTGTGCACCTATGTATGCATAGCACACGTGCTGTGTACCTGTTGTGGGGCCCACTTTGGATTCTATTTTTTTATCCGAACAAGTTTGTCTCGTCAAGTATTTCATCCACGTAAATTCTCAAGTTGATCAGATATTGATAACTATGTTTTCACAAAGCATTTTTCTTGGAAAAGAAACGGTTAAAAAAAACCCTTGTAAATGATTTTTTTTACGAAACCGAAACTTAAATGCTCTCCGATCAATTAATTAACGATGTCCGATCAACTTGAAATTTCATGTGAAAGAAAAACTCGACGAGACGACAAAATGAACAGTTCAAATCAAATTAATAGTACCAGAAGTGGGCCCCATACCTGATGCACAATGCGTGTGTTGTGCACCTATGCACAGCACGACCCCCTTCCTATGGATGTAGCATTGGTGTACATCAAATATACGCCAACTTGTATGTGACCCATTTCAAGAATATACATTAAACATTAGAGTGGTTCAGTTTGTTTAAAATATTATTTTGAGGGCTCTGAAGAAAATGAGCTCATTCGGATCCAAGTAAGATCTTCATCAATTCATTCGGACCCTTTTATTTGTTTATTACATTGTGCGCTGTGACGTCAGATACAAATTCGGATAAAGGCTTCTTACAAAGAAAGCCACTATTAACTAGAGTTTCTTATCTAAACTTATCTAAACTTGTGCACGGCAATTAGTGCTTGGAAACCTAATAACTCTGGACAAGAAATTTCAGAGAGGGCTTCCTCACTTTGCTATAGTGAGGGACTTTCATTTTTTGATCAAATTTTGATGATCCGAACCGTTAGATATGTTTAAAAAGTGTTTTTAAGATCCGACGCAAGGACTTGTAAAAAAATACCCGAAAGGACTTGATCCGAGCAGTTTTTGATAAAGCTCAATTTCCTATAAAACTGTGCAGTTTTTTTTAAAACTGTTCGGATCAAGTCCTTTCAAGTATTTTTTTAACGAATCCTTGTGTTGGACCTTAAAAACATATTTTAAACACATCTAATAGTTTGGATTGTCGAAATTGGATCCGGAAATAAAAGTCCCTCGCCGTAACAAAGTGAGGGAGCCCTTATTAAAAATGGCATGATATAACTCTGGAAATACTATCGGATAAAAGTAACCGAATAGTTTTGCTATAAACGTACACGCTTGTGCAAGTAATTGCCAAAACAAAATTGGGTCCACATGCTTGACACTGTTTTTATGCACTATTTTTTTCCTCTTTGGACATCTCCAACTTGAACTCTATATCCAATTTGGAGATGACACCTAAAATTAATATTCTCTCAATGTCCGTCCCACAAAAATAGTTTACTACAAAATGTCGTGTAATTTTTGGATAAAAATCTCAGTTAGTTCTTTAGTTTGGTATCAAGAAATATAAGAGATTATGCACGGAGGTGATTTATTTCTTTATTCGAAAATTAGATTTTTTTTTGTAGTGAACTATCTTTACGGGTAGAAAGAGTAATTAGTATATATAAAATAAAAAAAAAGTACACGTGTTTGAAAGTTAATACCCGAAAAGATACACATTTTTATATATTAACCATTCATCAACATACTTAATACTGAAAAATTACACATCTTCATCGATTAATCACTCATCAATATGCTTAATACCAAAAGTAAAATACACGTTTTGGATATATCATTATTATTTTTAATACGAAAAATATGTTTTTTTAGACCCAGTGCCACCTTGCCCCCTTCTGAGCACTGTCTCTGTCTAATTGTCTATATCTCCATATTTTCAAATTTTGGAGAAAAATAAATCTCCCACACATATCCTCTATTTCTTCTTCCATTTGTGGAGGATGAGGTTTGATACTCATTTATAGTGGATATCCTTCATTTCCCTCTTCAACATTTTAAGTTCTAGTTTACTCACCATAGTTATTTGTACATTTATTTTTCTGATACTAGTACGCTTTAAACATATACACACTGCCTAATATTGAATATGTTTAGAAAAAATTGGACACTTATAATTCGAGTTTTCAAGGGGAAGCGTTGAATGTTTGAAATATGGGGTAAGTTTTTTGAAAAAATAAAGTATTGGGCTGAAGTTGCTTCAATAGAATGTCTAATAAAAATTACTTTTTGTATGTAATATGTTATTTGGATGGACCCGAGGCATTGGTGTGCGCTTCTGAGCTATTGATCTCGGCAATCAACGGCTCGGTTTCATCTTGGCAATGGACGGCTCGAATTTGCAAAGTGCCAAGGTGAAATCAGGACCGTTAAAAACACATCCGATCGCTCGATGCCGCACACCAAGGCAGTGCACCAGGATTCTCGTTTCCTATTTGGACACTCTTAAATATAAAAATAGAGGTCGAGAAAATGTAGGAATTGATCCGAGAAAATGTAGTAATGACGAGTTTGATTACCAAGCCCGGTAGCAGACCTAAGGGGATAACAGAGATTCATAAAGCAAAGAATACAAAGAAAAAAGAAGCAAAAAGCCATTGCAATAATGATATATCTCCACTAGTAAAGAATCTGTGACAATCAGTACAAAAAGATAGAATCATTTGCTTTAAACAATTTGTAGCAGTTCAAAAGACTCTTTTTTTTAAAATAAAAATAAAAATACCGGAATGTTCGAGCCAATTTGCGCGTACTTCGACTAATTCCAGAACACTGGAGGTAACGAACGGGCATCGCTCCAGTTGCCCTAAGGATTTACTGGCAAAGGGAATCGAACACCCCAAGAATTTGCTGACAAAGGGAATCAAACACGAGACCTTAGCAGTTTAAAAGACTTTTGCTAATTAACCCAATTTGATCTTCTTCATCTTCTTGTTCCATCCCCTCTCTCTGCACCAATCGACCCACCGAATCCAAACCCACAGAACACTCAACAAAATCGCACTCACAATCACAACCATCCAAGAAACCCAAACCCACGTGGGAATGGGAATAATCACCCCCTCTTCTTCTTTCAAATAAAACGCCCGGCCCATTTTCCACACAAAAACAGGCCCCAGAACCCCCCTCACAACCGAGTAAAGAGAGTAAAACAGGGGCGACAAGAACCCGTAAATCCGGGCCGCCGCCGGAGACACCTCGCGGCGGAATCTGGCCAAAGACCACACGTTCTGGCAAGGGCTGGTGACCTCGGCGAGGATGAGGAGTACTAGGATGGGGTAAGCCCCGTGGTTTACCATGTACCGGCAGGTGAGGAAGACGTAGATGGTTGCCACGTGGTGGGCTATGAAGAGGTAGTCCGTCGGGTCGAAGAGGAGGTAGTGGAGGAGGTCGGTGAGGAAGTAGGCGATGCTGAATTCTAAGGTGGCGTTCTGTAAGGGCGTGTTTGGGGAGGCGAAATTAATGTTGGTTTGTTGGAGGAGAGAGAGAGTGGCTAGGAGGACTGCGGGTGTGCCGTGGAAGAGAGAGAGGAGGCAGCTTGAGGCTTGGGGTTTGGTTTTGGTGCTCCAGTTTCGGAAAATTACCAAGTAAGCCAACAGGTATACGGTGGTGAAGTAGAAGAAGAAGGTGGGGAGAAGTGGTGGAGGAGAGACGAAGAGGGGTAGAGTAATTTCCATGGGAGTTATTAAGCCTCCAAGGTTGAGAGAGAAATGAGGTTGCAAACATGAGAGAGAGAAAGCGAGAGAGAGAGAGAGACTATGAAAAGTTAAGAGGGATTAGTATGGAGCTTAAGTGGTGAATTTTTTTCTTTTATAACCGGATGTCCGGGCCAGTTTACGCGCACCTCAACTAATTCCGAGGCCTTGGAAGTAATGATCGGACATAACCCTCACTGGCCCCAAGAGTTTGCTGACAGGAGAATTGAACCTGACATCTTAGACAAGAGCAAACTTTTAAATTTCAAGACAAGATTACTTTGCTAATCTATTGGGGTTTAAAGTGGTGAATCTTTTGTGGGGTTGGAATTAAGATTTGGGAAGAAAAATTAAAATAATTCAGAGACTTGTATGAGCTTCCTTTTCACCGCATAAGGGTGTTTGGATGTCCAGACATTTCTTACTTTTTTCCATTTTCATTTGCGCAATTTTCCACTTGTGGTTGTGGATGTTTGCATGTCCTCACCCATAGTCTATTCCATGAAAATGAATTTTCGTAATTTTGCAAGTAATTATAGCTTTTTGGAAGTTTGTGTAATTTTGCAATTGATTATAGCTTTTCATACGGATCTCAAAAAGAAATGCAATATAAATATTATTTAACATATCTCAATTAGTTCTATTATTTAAAGTTTTTGAAATTATGAAAAACATTACAAATTGAATGAGAAAAGTTTAAAAACAGACTCAAACTCCGAAAAATGACCAACAAAAGCGGACGGATGTAATATATTAAAGAACAAAAGCTAAAAGTAAAGGGAGATGCATATTCTCCACAAATCTCGTAAACACCTCCAAAATATAGTGAATAAAAATAAATGCTCTGTATGATAGAAAAGAGGGCATAAGCACCACGTAAAAGTGTTCGAGGTCACTCATGAAAAGAAAGAAGTTCATTTTGGGTGGAAATTTGGTACGGCAAAAAAACAAATGGGGGACCCACTGCATGGTTTTGTGCTATCATATCATGAGAGAAACCAGCTACGCCTTCCAGATTCCGGTTTGGCCATTAAGCCTTAACCGGGTGCCAAGCATTTGCTTTTTTCGCTCGTGAAGGTAGGGCTGTAAACGAATAGGACAGAGGGGCACTGCTGTCCCCGGCGATTCCAGGGAGTTCCGGTCTCGTGTTGATGAACGGAAACGTTCACATCGAAGAGCTCGCCGAGTAGAACAAGTGTACCAAAAATTAGCTCAATTGGATATCATTTAGTACCTGATCGGTACAGATATAACTCGGCAATAATGGGTTTTAGTGGGTATCAGTCTCTTCAAGATAAAAATGTTTCGATTAGGTACTAAATGATATCCGATTGAGCTAATTTTTGGTACATTTGTTCTACTCGGCAAGCTCTTCGACGTGAACGTTTCCGATCATCGACACGAGACCGGAACTCCCCCATATCGCCGGGGACAGCAGGTGCTGTCCCTTGCTAGGGACAGCAGTGCCCCTCTGTCCAAACGAATAGATCATGAGCAGTTTGAGGCTTGGTTTGTTAGGGCTCGGTTCTACTTGACTCATTTAGGCAGTGAAACGAAGCTAGATTTTCTGATTTGTTTGTTAACGTGATGAGCTTATAATTTTTTTTCAAAACTTGGCTCGGCTCGAAGAATCTTGACTCAGTTATAGAGGCTCATTTAGTAACTATACGGGGCTTGTCTCAGTTCGTTTCCAGCCAAGTAAAAGTATATGGTACATAGTTACATACCACCAAGCTACCACTTTACTTTCGTCACAAGAGAACTTACTTTATACTCCTTCAGTTCTAATTTTTTGTCCATGCAGCATCTCAACAATTTGTTTATGTACTCAAATGTATAATGTTCGAATTACGCAATGTGAATCTTATATTATATATCCCAATTTAATCTATTAAATAAAATTTTAAAATAAAAAAACTAATGTCAAATAAAAATATAAATTATTTTTAAAAAACACGCATCCCAGAAAAACGAACAAAAAGGACGAATGGAGTATTGATAGTGCACTTTTAGCATAATACGACAAGTGTTCTTTAATCGTAAATTTCATATACTCCAATGCTCCCTACGAATATCCGTGTCATTTTCAAACGTCTAT
This sequence comes from Vaccinium vitis-idaea, assembly GCA_963854785.1. NCBI lineage: Eukaryota > Viridiplantae > Streptophyta > Magnoliopsida > Ericales > Ericaceae > Vaccinium > Vaccinium vitis-idaea. The sequence goes on from OY978221.1 coordinate 16,634,632, forward strand.
ATCTTTTTATTGGTAATGTTTTCAAAGTTTTTAAAAAAATTGTCTAATAGAACTAATTGAGATCTATCAAATAAAATCCATATTGCATATAAAATACATTATAGAATAAAAACTACAAGAGTTTTAAAAAGGCACGCATAACCGTAGGAAGCATTTAAATTGGGACGGAAGAAGTATAAAGCATGATGAGATGTATAAAAGGACACCAAACTCATCATTTGCTTGCACGAATTATCTTTCATGTCATTTGATCTTTTTCTTTTGTTGCATTATTAAAACCAAGATCACACGTAACATAGTAGTAACTTATTAGGTGACCAGAATTTCAGCTGGCGTATGAATCAAATGATTAAGACACGATACACAATTACTACCAGGAAACCCGTGCTATGTACGGGGCGAATTCTGGTACACAATTAGTTTAAAACTCGTGCTATGCACGAAAACTTTTGAAAATCAAGAGAAAACCAAAATCGGTTTAGATTTATTTTTTACTAAGCAACAGGGAGTTGTGGTTAACATTTCAATTTGTAGTCATTTGTAAATTTGTAAAAATTTCCTAAAGTTATTAACCTTTGCTAAGTAATGATAGTCAAGGTAGTGAAAAAATTACTTATGCGACGGAGAGTTGTGGTTAACCTTTCAATTTGTAGTCATTGACAAATTTGTAAAAATTTCCTAAAGTTATTAACCTTTGCTAAGTAATGATAGTCAAGGTAGTGAAAAAATTACTTCTGCGACGGAGAGTTGTGGTTAACCTTTCAATTTGTATTCATTGATAAATTTGTAAAAATTTCCTAAAGTTATTAACCTTTGCTAAGTAATGAAAGTCAAGGTAGTGAAAAAAATCACTTCTTAAAGAAATCAAAATTGATAAAATGAAAACTTACAAACCCACACGGATCCGTATGAGTCTGAAAGCTTTTGTTATAATATGGATTCTTTTTACCTTTTGATTTCCTTCCCATAATATTTACATTATTTTCATATTTATTGGCCTATTTTATGGCTCTTAAAATCATGCCCCTATTCACCATCCATATATGTCTTACTTCTTTCGTGCTATTTCAGCAGTAGATTCTTAAATATTTTTGCACTTCTCTTGTATTATTTTCCTTTTCAGTTTCATGTTTATTGACATAGTTTTATTGATGAAAAATTTTCTCAAATTTATTATATGACAACACGATCATGAATCTTATATATAAGATACGTGACTATCCATCATGCAAAATAGTGATGGACAATTTTTTCATTTTACCTTCTACGGTTGAAAAAGAGAGGATAAAAGGTGAACAAATGTGAAAATAAAACATGAAGAGGGAAACTCAAGAATGTCCCAGAAGAAAAGGGAAAAAAAATAGAATGATTAGATGCTCTAAAATATAGGCTCAATATAAAATGTGATTAGAAATATTTGCCCCATGGCAAATTATAATGAGCATCAGAACAATTCGTAGTTCTTAAAACCTTTTTTATATGAGTAATTAGCTTCTTTTTTGTATGAGTACAGAAACTCAGTAGTATCGACTGATATCGTTTTATGTTGAATTCCAAGTGAATTCTTTCTTGACATTCTCTCTATCTCATTTGTAGGTTCATTTTTTAAGGATTGTTTTTTGGTACGAAAGGAACCAACTGGTTGGTAAACAAAGATTTTTTGTCCTGCTGCCAAGTTTTCAAAATATTCTGAAATAGGTTGTTATATGTCAATTACAACCGGTGAATCTCTAGAACATTTTTTTTTGTTTTACTTGGCTATTATAAATTGCATAAAATCAAATAATAAAATTCCTATTTAGTGGTTAGATATTAAAAATTGCATTAAGAGAAAATAAGAAATTTATGCAAAAAGTCAAGAAGGTGGCAATTACGTACCCATTGAGTGGTTGGTGTTGTTTTCACGGACCAACTTCTCATTGCATAAAAATGCACAATCCTAAACGATGTGCTTCTTTGGCTACCATATCGTTTGATCGAGCGTTTTGACATTTATTGTTTTGTCCTTTTCGGTTGGGCCGATGTCTATGAAAGATAAAAAAAAAAATGAAGACATTATAAACTAATTAAAAACTTGGCAGTAGCATCAAAAAAAATTTTGTTTACCAACCAGTTGGTTCCTTTTGTACCGAAAGACAAAGCTTAAAAGATGAACCTACAAATGAGATAGAGAGAGGTTAGGAAAGAATTCACTTGGAATTCGAAACACATAAAACGATATCAGTCGATATTAATGAGTTTTCGTACTCATACAAAAAAGAAACTAATTACTCATACAAAAAAGGTTGATGGAACTATGAATTGTTCTCATGTTCATTATAATTTGTCATGGGGCAAATATTTGAAAGTCATCCATCCGCCTGCACATTAACCCAACATGGTGAAAAAAATTTACATCTTTCTTGAACTAAGCCAAATCCAAATGATTCAAGCAGTGGAAAAAATAAGAAATTTAAAAAGACCCTTGAATCTCATATTCACTTGCAGCAGAACTATTCAAGCTACTTCTATCTCTATAACGTAAGATGTAGTGGCCTTGTTCGTTTCATAGTTTTAGTTTAGTTTTAGTTTTAGTTTAGTTTTGTAATCAGTACACTCATTTCTCTCTCCACTCATTACACTTTTTTCCAAAACTAAACTAAGGCCTCCTTTGGGTAAAAAACCGGTTTTTGGTTTTTTGGTTTTTTCATTTGTCCTTATTCATATTTTTTTTGCATTCGTTGCCAATAATCCACCTATTTTGGCTTTATTCAAACAAATTTGAGTTTTGACCATAAATTTATACTTGTTAGATTCGTCTCGTCGAGAGGAATCCAGAAACCACAAAATCTTGATGCAAAACTAACGAATGCAAAAAAAAAATTGAATAAGGACAATAGAAAAACCAAAAAACCAAAAACCAGTTTTTTACCCAAAGGAGGCCTAAAACTACTAAAAGAACAAGGCCAATGTAATTTAAGAGATAAATTTGAATGATTCTGAATTTCCATTTCTAGTTGGATAACTATCTATAGAAATAGGTAAATGTAGTATTTCTTGAAGATAGGATGGGAAAAAAATTCAAAAAAGATTTCCTAATTAACAAATAGGAGTAACTTTTTCAGTTACTTTAGCTCTTCTTTGGATGGAAAAATTAATTTAACTTAGGGTAAATTTCACTTACCTCCCCTGAGGTTTCTGACAATTACAGGGACCTCCCCTAAGGTTTCTGAAATTCCACTGACCTCCCCTACTTTTGAAAATAAATGTCACATACCTCCCCTCCATTAACTTCCGTTAGAAAAGCTAACGGAAACGCTGATGTCACCCCCACCTCACTCTCCTTTTTTTATTTTAAATCTTAAAATGTTTATAACTTTTATTTTATATATTCACTTTTTATGAAATTTATATATTTAAAATATACTCGAAAAGATCTATAAAATGAGATCCATATTCAAAGTGAAATTATTGAAAAATAAAATCTTAATTTTCAATGTGAATTATCATGCTACATAATTTAAATTTTTCAATGTTTAACTCAAAACTTTAAACCTCAAAATTCTTACAACTTTTTTTGTAAGGTCTGGGTTCGACTCCTATGGAGAGGAGGTCAACCCTTGTACTTTACTAATATCTAACAGCTAACTCTATTAATGAATATCGAATGACGAAAAAAAGATGATAATATAATTAAAATTTGCATTGAAAATTTAAAATTTTTTTGGGATAAAGTCACCATTAAATAGAAAAATGGACTTGCAAATTTACCATGTTCATTTAGAAAAATGGACTTGCAAAATGGACTTGCACGCATTCCCAAAAGGGACAAACAATTTGGAACGGAGGGAGTACAATTTTTGCATAAAATTTTGACTTACACATTGAAAATAATTTAAATTATGTAACATTATAATTAAAATTCACATTGAAAAAATAAGATTTTATTTTTTCATAATTTCACATTGAATATGGATCTCATTTTATAGATCTTTTCGAGTAGATTTAAAATATATAAATTTCATAAAAAAAGTGAATATATAAAACAAAAGTTATAAACATTTTAAGATTTAAAATGAAAAGAGGAGAGTGAGGTGGGGGTGACATCATCGTTTTCCATTAGCTTTTTTAACGGAAGTTAACGGAGGGAAGGTATGTGACATTTATTTTCAAAAGTAGGGGAGGTCAATGGAATTTCAAAAACCTTAGGGGAGGTCCCTGTAATTGTCAGAAACCTCAGGGGAGGTAGGTGAAATTTACCCTTTAACTTACTTCTATTTTAATGGGTAAACGGATCCATGTTTAACTCATTTCTAATTTCGCATCCAAAAAGAGTTAAACTAATGTTATGGAAATAAAGTTACGTAAAAGGAAATGAAGTTTGCATTCTTAATTTCTTCTTCTTCTTTTTTTGGCTTACATTCTCTATTCATTAATTTTAGTTACGCAATAATTTACTCGTCATTACCATAAATATTAGTGTAAGGTTTCCTTCATCACCACAATTTTCGCCTTAATCAATAGGATCTCTATATATTTCCGTCATTAAAAAATTATTCCGTAAATGGAGGATTTGGTTAACTTACTGGATTCTTTTAAATATTCAAGAATAATAATAACTCCATAACCTTGTTGGCCAATCAATTACTGCCACTTGTCACATTCACAGGTCTTCATTACTGCCACGTGTCACACTCACATTCATCCTCGCGAAAACTCATTCTGCAATACTAATATAGATATAAAGCGTAAATTTCACTTAACCTCCCCTAAGGTTTCTAACAAATTCAAAAACCTCTCCTGAGGTTCCAATAATTACACTGACCTCCCTTTCTTTACAAATTATTACCAAGATTCCCCCAATCCATTAAGTTCACTCTAACACCGTTAGTTTAGGCCTTCAAATGACTGAAGTACCCCTAAGTATTTGGGTGATTTAAACATTTACGTCTTGTTCTTTTTTTCTTTTTTTTCTCCCAGTTGGAAGTTTAAACAATAACACCAAAATTAGACTTTTGGTTATACGTGATTGAATTTGTGTACGTATTTCTACGTTTTAAATATTTGCTAAATTATATTTATTTTGTAATTGAATGAAAAAGTAAAATTCATAGTAGAAGAACCTTGTCAATTACATTGTTTGTGCTTGTAAAAATAAATCATAACAAAAAATAATTTATGATCATTTTTCATTCTTTTTTATTTTTTTGGAAGGGGATATTATAAATGGAAATTTGCATACACATTTCATTTGAAAAAATACTTCTTAGCGACCAAAAAAGAGGGACATACATTAAGTGATAAATATTATTTTTTAACATGATACAATTTAATAAATATATAAAGCATACAAATATTTACACAAATTCAATCACGTGTAATCAAAAGTCTTATTGTGTTTTAATGTTCAAAATTCTAATTGAAAAAAAAACTAATTGTTTAAACCACCCAAATATTTAGGGGTATTTCAGTTATTTGTAGCTCAAACTAACGGCGTTAAGAGTAAACTTAATGGAATGGAGGAATCTAAATAACAATTTGTAAAGCAAGGGGGGTTAGTGTAATAATTTGAACCTCAAGAGAGGTCTCTGCAGAGGTTGTTAGTGAAATTTATCCTTATATAAACACTCCCATAGTGCATGAGAAACATAAATACTCTAATCCTCTAAGTTACAGGCTCCACCCCGTCTCCACTGGATCTGTTCCCGGATTCTATCTTTCGTGCTTTCTAGCTCTTCGAGATCTTTTCAACGATCTTTCTTTATTCACACAAATTTAAGTTTGGTTAATAATTTTATGTTATTTAGATTTCTCTAGTCGAGACGAACTAATAAATCACAAAAAAAATTGACGCAAAACTAAAAAATACAAATTTTTTTGAATAAAGTTTATTAGCCAAAACACCCGTTGATTCAATCAATCAATCAATCATGAATCAATCAATACCCTGTGTTTTGCCTACAAAATCTTCCAAACCCCCAATCCTAATTTTCTAAATTTCTAATTATTTTTTCCTCCCAAAATACCATGCCCCCTAAAATCACTCCTTTAAAAGCCCACACCCACGTCCGAACCACTTATTTTTCCCCCACACCCACGTAAGCCACCTCCCACCCCCACATAATCTTTCCACTTTTTCTTTTTTGAACAACATATCTTTCCACTTCTCCGACTCCCCAATGTAGAGGCTGTTTGGCCGCCCTCTTTTCACATTTTCCAATTCTACTTTTCCCATTCTGTGTGTTTGGACGCCAAACCCATAATTCATTTCCTGAGAATGCATTCTTAGTTTTGAACGTTAGAGGCCAAAACCCAAAAAGAGGTCCTACCTTCCTTTTCCATTTCTACTTCTCATTTTCATTTTCCCCTCATTTCTACCTCTGTTTATGTTATCCCATTTTTCCACCACACAACAAGCAAACGAGAAAGAGGAGGAAAGCTAGAAGGGAGACGCTGCGATTTCTTCCACGTCGGAGGACGTCGCTGCTCAGTTCCTCCAAAATCTATAGGAGTGTTGTTTGATTCCAACTTCTCATTTTTCTTTGATTGCTAATCATCTCCTCATCAGAACACAGTCCTCATCCCAACCCCAAAATTGAAATCAACACAAATTTCACACAAACAACACAATCTTGATCTTGAATGGAGAGAGAGAGAGAGAGATTTCGGTGGAAGATGGAACCGAATCTAGAGAGAGGAGAAGTGGGTGTTTTTAGATATGAACTCTGAAGAAGTCTCTAGGGATTCTTTTTTTTTTTTGGGTGCAAGAAGTCTCTAGATATGGAAGTGGACATCAACAAAGTTCAAATATTAAAGTATGGGAGAATTTCTATTTGTATATTTTTTTTAAAAAGGAAGATCAAATATTTAAAAAAAAAAAAGTATTTTCAAAATTGGATTGGTTCCATTTACAAAAATATTTCCCAATTAGAATTTAAAAAAAATGCTAAAAACAATATTCGTATACATTTTTATAACGTAATTAATAAATAAGGGCAAAATGGTAAAAAATCAATCCATAACTCATTTTCATCATTCTTCTCCCAAACACTACTACTTTGCAAAATGCATTCTGCACATTTCTCCCAAACACTCCTTCCAGATTCAAAACTCATTCTGGCCATAATTCAAAAAGTCAAAAAACCAAAAAGTTGAAAATGAAAAACTGAAAAGTAGGCTCTCAAACACCCCCATAATCTTTCCACTTTCTTCTTTTTAAAATCACAATTACGGTGTGGGAATGTACAACATGCCATTCAACTTTTTTACACTAAGGCTCCATTTGTTTAGACGTAAAATATTTTCAGGTAAAATATTTTACTCATTTTCTGTTGTTTGGCTAGAAAAAAATGTAGTAAAATGTTTTCCAAGGTAAAACATTTTGCACCCATGGGGTGAAAATGTTTTTTCTTTTTTTGAGCCGTAAGTTGTTTTTGGAGTTTGGACACACCCAATGCCCGACATTTTCTTTGAGCCGTAAGTTGTTTTTGGAGTTTGGACACACCCAATGCCCGACATTTTCCCAAGTCCAAAACAGACTCCATCCACCATTACCCCAATTGGAAGAAAGTTCTGTGTTACGGTTTCCTTCTGATATCAGATTTGCAAGTTCACCTGCTGCCTCTCTCTCTCTCTCTCTCTCTCTCTCTCTCTCTCTCTCTCTCTCTCTCTCTCTCTCTCTCTCCTTTATACTGATTTTTTTTAAGCATTTCAAGTGTTTGAAGAAATGTATGAACCATTAATTTTGTACCTCAACATTAGAATTTGTAGTAAATTTCTGAAATTCGTTTTTGCTGTGACTAATTGTAGCGGCCGGTTTCATAAGGGTCAGCAAGAGGCCCCACTCTGCACAATAGAAGAGCTAAAGGCTCACTATCTCAGAATCTACAAAACTGAATGCAGATCGATCCATCTCGCCCTCGCCGAAGGTGTGGTACCCTCGGCCATCGGCGAGGATGTCCAGATTTGGACAACTACCGATCTATATGAGATTCGCCGAGCCCAGAGATGTCATGGTCATGGCACTCCCGGCTTGGCTCTCAGGTGGCTTTCGGGGGCTCCGCCGATCGGCGTGCCGACCGCCCGAGAGCCCGAGTGCCTCACCTGCCGAGTCGGTTGACGTCGATCATGTGGGGGCTCGAAGACACCGGGAATGGCGGTAGTGTGTCAGGCACGCTACACATATCACGATGGATCATTTAATGCGACAGTCACCTAGCCTGACACCGCCGCCTGCAGAATCACGTGGGTGATGGGGAATGTCTCGAGGTGAGTTGACCCTTCAAACCCACGTGCCATGACATAAGCCGAAGCGCGGCATCTACAGTAGAGATGGAAGTCACATCAGTTGTCATTCCGAGCACAAATGACAGGCGCATGAAGGGAGCCGAGCATGTATGACACACGCCCCCTCTGCCTATAAATATCCAATCACAACTACCACAATGGGTATTCCTCTCTCCTCATTTACTACCCTCATAACTCCACTTCTCTCTCTAAGTTTCCGGCACATTTCTTCTTCTCTGGTGACCGACTTCACCATCGGAGTGCTTTCCCGGACCATCACCGTCTGGGCTAGGCGCTAACATGGTTGTTCACGTGTGCAGGTTATCCTCTCCGACGGACTGCTAAGGTTCAGGAGGGGTTCAGCCATCCCATCACTACCTATTCCTTACCACAAGATTCAAAGAGCTCACTCCGGCGAGAACCACCCCCGCAATTGGCGACTCCGCTGGGGATTGGAGAGAACAACTCCTCTCAGCCTCTCTGAACACTTTGGTGGTGTTTCTTCCCACTCTCTAAAAGCTCTCCTCTCAAAATTCCTCCAAACCCTACTCAAATGGCCAACCTCACTCTAGGCCTCGATGCATTTGACCCCTCCGGTGATTACCGCAACGCCACTGATCGCTACCAGTACCACCAGGTCAGGAGCGACCTGGGGCTCACTCTCTCTCCCGTTGTCAACAGAGATTGGACAGTCACCGTAGCGACCAACAGCGCCGGCCCCAGCAACATCGGAGCCAACAACATCATCTTCAACATGGGCGGAAACGTTGTCTCTCTTGACAACCTTACAACCCCAGCGCGCATTGAAGTTCTTCCACCCCCTCCCCCCTCTCTCTATAGAGGCCGAAATGGCCTTATTAAGAAAGAAAGTATTGGCTTTGAAGCAAGCCAGAAACCAGCCTACGACCTCAAAGTCCGGTGGTCGAATGAGGACGAGGAGGCCCCCGCCCAGCACGAAGACCAGTGATGGGGGAAGGGCGCCAGTCTTCTCCCGCCTCGGACAGGTCGTTGAAGTAGACCGCCGAGGCAATGCACTTATTATACCCTCAAAGACCACACGTCCTCAGGGACAACAGACACGCGATGGGCAGTCCAGACGGACTGACTACCCCAAGGACAGTGCCACGGCCTCAAGCGCCTGGACACCTGACGTCCGGGGAGACGCAGAATATGCCCGCAAGCTAGAAAGGCAATACAACAAGGGGAAGCGTCCGGCTGACCCACCACCAATGCGCCGAGACCGCAACAGCCGGGGCCAAGCGACTGGCAGGCAGAGGGATGACCATGACCATAACCAATCGGTGGATCAGGGAGGTGATCGGCGCCATCGCCAGTCGGTGGGCAGGCATGTCATCTGAAATGGTGTACCCAATTCTCGGGACGAAGGCTCACGCGAAAACGCGGTTGCGGACCCAATCGAGGTCTCGACAAGAGTAGGCCACAACGAAAAACGATGGCCTTAGGCCCTGAGATAGGTACGAGATCCGGAACGAGGGTCGCAGTATTATGCTCGTTAATGCGCGCACGGGGGAGACAAAAGTTTATCACGCCGGGCCCGACGCCAAGCGCCAACGCTTTCGGGAAGAGGATGTAAGGGGGCAAGAACGGCACAACAAAAGGCGATCCTCGGAGAGGAGCAATGTACATGTCCGCGATCTCGATGCACTACATCGGATCGTCGCCCCAACAAAGCAAGCCTACGGCGATTACCGAACGGTCGATCTTAACTGTCCAATCCCAGCTGACTCAAGGTTGGAAAAGGCCAAGCAGTCCCCATTCTCTCAGAGTATTGCCGAGGCCATCCCACCGCGTGGATTCAAGATCCCAAAATTCGACAAGTATGAGTTGACAACGGATGCAATCACCCACGTCCAGCAGTACCTCTTGTCTCCGAGCTCTACGGCTACAGTGACTCCCTCATGTGCCGAACGTTCTCCATGAGCCTGGGGACCACGGCGCTCCTATGGTACAGTCAGCTCGCTCCGAGGTCTATAAACGACTTCGACGAGCTTGAGCGCGCATTCACGTCTCGATTTATGACGAGCAACACACAGCTGAAGACGCTCGACGCGCTTGTTAACATGAAGAAGGGCTCGGATGAGACCCTGAAGGAGTACATCGCACGGTATTGGGAGGTATACAGCCTTGTGGAGGGCTGCGACCAGAAGATCGCCTCCACTTCGTTCAAGAACGGGCTTGATGACCACTCCGACCTCTTCAAAGAGCTCATGGTCCGACCACCGAAAAATATGGTAGAGCTAATGGAGACGGTGGATCATTTTTGCGAGCTTAAAGAGCTTCTATTCAACCGACCGCTGAAGGGGAATGCTAGCAAAGGTATGCCCAAAGAGACCAAGAAGCAGGTGAACAATGTGAAGAAGATGGGAAGAAATGATCAAGGAGGAGGGTATGGGAACAGAGGTCCCTGAGACAACAACAACAACAGGAACAACAATGGTGGCGGGGTATGGGAAAGACCCCCTCGTAATGACAATGACTATGTGGTCAAGACCACAGTTTTCACCATGCCTATCTACAGACTCCTCGTCGAGATCGGCAGGAAGCGGTGGTTCCTTTGGACAAAAGAAAAGATGGGGTCTGATCCCACTCAAAAGGAAAAGTGCACCTACCACAATGAGGTGGGTCATTACACGACGGGATGTTGACCGTTCAAAGCACACCTGGAGCGGCTTGTTGCCAAGGGTCGCATGGAGGAGTGGATAGACCACACCCGAACCCTGATCGTGCTGAGGGGGGCGGCACCTCAGCCTAACCAGCAAGCGCTCCAGCTCCCACCACCACCGCCCGGGGCCAGAGTATGCTCAGGAGTCGTTGTAACTATCCATGGCCCGGTCGGCAAAGCCCGAGCCGACGCCATGCACGCAGAGCTACAAAAAATTGAAGCAACAATGCAAGTAATGACACTTGGCAGAGCGTCAAAGCGAAAATATGAGGAGCCTATAGACCCATACACGATCTCCTTCTCCGAACAGGATTTGGACGGGCTGCAGCTTCCGCATGACGATGCTTTGGTCATCGACATAAGTATAGACCACGTTGAGGTTCGGCGAATCCTTGTGGACCAGGGGAGCTCCGCCGACGTCCTTTACTATTCGGCGTACAAAGCCATCGGACGAACGCGTGACGGGCTTACTCCTTCCGACACCCCTCTTGTCAAATTTTCTAGCTTCCCAGTATATCCCCTCGGTAACATCACCCTCCCGGTCTGGGCGGGGTCGATGCGTTTGGGGATCGAGTTAACCATGGTAGACTCCCCGAGCCCCTACAACGCCATTCTGGGGCAGGGATGGCTCCACGCCATGAAGGCGATTGCCTCAACCCTTCATCAATGCGTCCGGTTTATTGGCGCATTCGGGCACCAGGAGACAATCCGAGGCAACCAAATGGCCTCAAAGAGATGCTTTGTCAACATCATTCGCCAAAAGGACAGAAGGGAGGGTAGAATGCCCAAACGGGTGCAGTGGATTGAAATGCCCGAATGCACTCCCGTCCTTGAAGACATCGGGTCTAGGGCTGAGGACAAATCAGTTGAAGAGCTCATTAAAGTGTCAATTAATGAAGATGGGAGCAGATACTTCATGCTGGGCTCAGATCTCTCCAATCCCAAGCGGAACGACTTGGTCTCCTTCCTCAAGGATAACGTTGAAGTGTTCGCGTGGACTCCATACGAGATGCCGGGCGTCAACCCGAATTTCATCACGCATGCCCTCAACGTCGATCCGGCTAGGAAGCCAGTGGTGCAAAAGCCGAGACGATATTCGGCTATCCACTCTAACGCCGTCTTAGAGGAGGTTGGCCTACTAATTGAGGCGGAGGCTATCCGGGAGGTCATGTACCCCACCTGGTTGGCCAATACAGTCGTGGTAAAGAAGAAGAGCGGCAAGTGAAGGGTATGTGTGGACTACACTAACCTCAATGACGCTTGCCCAAAGGACTGCTTCCCCTCCCCCGCATAGGCCAACTGGTGGATGCCACGGCTGGGCACGCAAGGCTCAGCTTCATGGATGCCTACCGAGGGTACCATCAGATTGCTATGGATGCGATGGATGTAGAAAAGACAGCGTTCATCACGCCGAGAGATATTTACTGCTATCAGGTAATGCCATTCGACTTGAAGAACGCCGGGGCCACCTACCAGAGAATGGTCTCCAAGATGTTCGCAAAGGAGCTCGGCGATATCATGGAGGCCTACATCGATGACATGGTGGTAAAAAGAAAATTTGCGGAAGACCACCTCTCCCACCTCGGCAAAGTCTTCTCCATCCCGAGGAAGCATAATCTGAAGCTCAACACGAAGAAGTGCGCGTTCGGGGTTGGTTCTGGAAAATTTTTGGGTTACCTCATTACCTGCCGAGGGATCGAGGCCTACCCCAACCAACTATTAGCTATCCAGAAGCTCCGAGCACCCACAACAATCAAAGAGGTACAACGGCTGACTGGGATGGCGGCGGCCCTCAATCGCTTTATCAGCAAATTGTCTGACCCCTGCCATCCCTTCTTCTAGTCCATCAAGACTAGTAAGAGGGCCTTTCAATGGACAGCCCAGTGCGATGCTGCACTTGCCAAGCTCAAAACCTATATGTCCCAAGCGCCCTTACTAGTCATGCCAAAGGAAGATGAAGACCTCTACATCTACCTGGCGGTATCCGATGCTCCCCGTCGAGACTAGGTACTTGCTGATTGAGAAGTTGGCACTTTCGCTGGTCACGGCTAAGAGGAAGCTCCTACCCTACTTCCAATGCCACACCGTTATAGTTATCACGGCGTATCCACTGAAGACGGTCATGCGTAAGGCAGACCTCTCGGATAGGATCTGCAAATGGTCCTTGGAGTTGGCTAGTTTTGACATCCGATATGAGCCCCGGACGGCGATCAAGGGCCAGGCATTGGTCAACTTCGTCGTCGAGCTCACCCCGAAGATGGAGACCGAGCTCCACGAGAAGCCCATCACCGAATACGCGGAAGACGAGCCCACCCCTTGCATCACCACCCTCGGGCAGTCCGGGTTCGTCCTTAAACGCTCTCCTCCCCGAACGGCAACTATTTACACAGGCTAATCTTGGCGCATGCACGTCGACGACGCTTCGAACAGCCGGGGGCAGGGACTGGGATTGTACACATCTCCCCCGAGGGCACACCCCATGAGTGCGCCATGAGCATTGGCTTCCCAGCCACGAACAACAAGGCCGAGTACGAGGCTTTTATCGCCGGGCTTCACCTAGCATAGGCTCTCGGAGTGGACAAGCTTCAGGTTTACAGCGATTCTATGATGGTGATCAGCCAGCTGAACAGCGAGTACAGCTGGGGGATCAGAGGATGCTGAAGTATATTAGCCATGTGCAAAAGTTGCAAGACAACTTCAAAAAGTCCACTTCGCCCACATCAGCCAAGCGCTCAACGCTCATGCCGACGCCCTCGCTGCTCTTGGCTTGGCGTGTAATGAGCTCGGCGGAACCCGAATTGTCACCCTTGGTGATATTCCCGTTCCCAACTTTGAGCCTGGCGTCGAAGACGAGATGACCATCTCCCCATCTGGCCCTAACTGGATGGACCCTATGGTTTCATACCTCCGAGACCATACCTTCCCATCAGATAAGAATGAAGCCCACCGACTCCGATGTCCGTCCGGATCCTACCTCCTCTCTTCGTCAGGCCAACTGTACCGTCAAACGTACATCGACCCTGATCTCCGAGTCCTTCATGACGCCGAGATCCCCCACGTTCTTCGTGAGCTTCATGAGGGCAGTTGCGGTTGCCACTAGGGCGGCCGATCCCTCTCTGAACGGGCTGTCACCCAAGGTTACTGGTGGCCCAAGATGAGGAAGTCGGTCGAGGAGTACGTCAAGAAGTGTGAGGCGTGCTAGAAGCACTCTCCCCTCCACCATCAACCCACTCTTTCACTCCAGCCAATCACCAGCCCGTGGCCGTTCGTTCAATGGGGGCTTGATATCGTTGGGATCCTCCCCACAGCGCCCGGAGGGTTCCAGCACCTGATCATGACGACGGACTACTTTACCAAGTGGGTCGAAGCCAAATCCCTCATCCACACTACGGCATCTGAGGTGGAATATTTCATTTGGAAGAACATCATTTCTCGGTTCAGTGTGCCCTACGCCATTCCACTGTGGCCTACACTCAGGGCAATGGCCAGGCCGAGGCCTCAAACAAGTCGATCTCGGCTGGCCTCAAACGTGGACTAACTAACAAGCAAAGCAAATGGGTTGAGGAACTCCCCAAAGTCCTCTGGGGCTATCGTACAACCCCTCGGCGGGGGACAGGTCGAACACCGTTTTCCATGGCTTATGGGATGGAGGATGTCCTTTCACTTGCTGCCACCGCTCCTACCAATCAGACTAAAGCCTTCCATCCCGCCGCCAATGACGAGCACCTTGCCTCCAAGCTCAACCACATCGAAGACCTCCGAGACGACGCTCACATCAAGTACGCTACGTACCAGCAAGAGTTCGCTCGGGGTTATAACAAACACGTCTGCATTAGCCCTTTCAACATCGACGACCTCGTCCTCCAAGAGGTTATCCAAAAGAAGAACAAGAAGAAGTTTATGCCCAATTGGGAAGGCCCCTTCCGGATTGTGGCCAAGGCTGGCTATGGGGCTTACAAGCTTGCCGAGATGAATGGCATGGCTGTGAATAACCCATGGAACGCTTCTAAGCTAAGAAAATTCTATGGTTAGGATCTTTTTATCATTTTCACTGTTTGTGCCCTCGGTAGCTTTTTGTAATACCAGAGGGTTAAGATGTTAATGATAAGATCCTTTCTCCAACTGCTATCATTTCGGTTCTCATTTTTTACAAGTCTTCATTCTCGGTTCAAAGGCCTTTACAAATTATTACCATTCGGTTGAACGACCAATTATGTTCGGTGGAACAATTATTAGCGTTCGGTGGAACGTCTACTTTTGTTCAGTGGAACAACAATGAGTGTTCGGTTGAACGTCCGACCCTGTTCAAAGGAACGGTCATTTATGTTCTGTTGAACAATAATCTCCATGCGGAAATGTGTTACCGTTCAGGGACCTACCTCTCGAACTAGCTGGGGCTGTTGTATCGATTTATTATGTGCCAAGGGCACGCGCTCGGCGCACACTTACTCTCTCTCAGCTCAGCTTCGAAATCAGGGGCTATTCTTCCTTAATTTCCAAGCTAAGCCAAGAATTTTTTTCAACTCTTACGCTTCGGCAGAGTGCCAGCATGATACCTTACATTTCTTGGCTCCCCACCGAAGCGGGGGCTATCATTTATTACCACTCTCGGTGGTTATGATTTATCACACACGAGAGCCAGAACTTGTAAAAAATTCAGATGCAAACATTCAAAATCTTGAATCAGAAGTTAAAGGAAAGAAAACATCCATTCATTCATAATAAACTCAGGGGATCGGCGATAGTGCGTCGTTTGGTGCCGGCCCCGAGGATCACCTGTTTAATTACATCACTAGGATCTGGTCTACGCCTAAAGTGTTCGGCACCTGTCCATTCAAAAATAATTCTAGCCCTACCGAATACAAAGACTTCAAACAAAAAGAAAGAAGAAAAATTATAAGAGGGCTAGGCCTCTGTGTTGGTGGCATCGGGGGTCTGGTTCTGATTGTTGACAGGGGGGATCGGTGGCATCCCCACCCTCGGCATCATTCCCTTCGAGAGCCTCATCCTCGTCATCCTCGTCGAAGGGCATCTCCGGGACCTCGGTCTCGGGCACGAGAGGGATGGAAAACCGGAGGGCAGAATCCGCCGAGACGGAGATAATGTCGTAGGCCTGGCCGAAGGCTTAGGGCCAGCAGTCAGCATGACCGAGGAGGTAGCCCTTTCTGAAGGCCTTCTCCTTATTATCGTTGGCCTCCTTGGCGAACTTCTTCAGCGTCTCATGCGCCCCCCTGCTGTAGTCGTTCTTATCAGCGACCGCCATCATCTCATCATGCTCGGCCTTGGCACGCTCGAGCTCCTTCTCGGCTCGCCTGGCTTTCTCCTCGGTGGCCGTGATCTTGCTCTCGGCTGTCACCGCCCTCTCCTTAGCAGCCTTCAGCTGTTGGCGCGCTTCTTGGAGCTGATTCTCGAGAGTTTCGTCATCGACAGCGAGGGCCTCAGCCTTCTTCTTCAGTTCTACCCTGGCCTTCTTCTCGGCCTCGAGCTTCCTCTCTGCCTCGGCTTTCTCATTGCCGAGGATATACACCTTGTCACAGAGGGCCAGAGTAGACTGACCGGCCTGTGAACAAAAGGAAGAGTAACAACGTATGAGCAATAATTCGAGGGTGAATACTTGGGGAAATTAAAAATATGAAGGCGAAGTCTTACCCTGACGATTTGGGTGCAAAGGTCGGCATAGTTGTCCGCCGTATTCTTCAACATAGCTTGCATATCCCTCGGCAGAGCAAGGGCCTTCAGCAGGATCATGGTCGTCTTCCGGTTCTCCCGAACGCTGGCGAGCTTTTTCACAGGCTCGCCGCATGTGGTCTGGATCGCCAGGACCCACGACTCGTCCTTGTCAATTTCGGAGAGCGAGACATCGGGGGTTGGGGAGGGGACCTCCTTATCCTTAGAAGTTGTCTCCTTCGGGGGGACATTGGCGAGAGTGCTTTGATGGGGAGGAATTGGAAGTACAGGGGCCTTTGGAGGGGCCTCTTTAGCTACAACAGCGGCCTCGGCAGTCTGAGGCCTCTTCTAGAGACTCTCAGCCTCGGCAGAGTGTCCGGACTGGCCGGGGGCCACTTTCTCAGCCTCTTTCCTCTTGGCCCTCTCAACCCTCTCCCTCCGTTGCGCTTCCATGAGCGCCGAAGCTCCAGCCATCTCGACCTCGGATCTGCTTCCCGCGATGAAGGTTTGAGGGGCGCGGCGAGAAGTCCTCGGCAAGCGTTCGCGGCCGGCGAGGTTTTGTGCGCTGGATGTCAGGATCGAAGTGGCGAACGCGACGGGGACCTATCCTCGGCACAGGATCCTTCCCGCACTTCAAAAGCCCCTGTACGAAGGCACGTAGCCGAGGATGGAGGGGGCCGTGCGGTTAGGGATTTTGAACATGTTGCCAATAACGTCGGCGGCAGCGTCCTCGGTAAGCTTCTTCGTCAACTTCCTGCACGTTGAAAAACAACACGGATATCATCAGTGTTCGGCAAAAACACAACAACAGTAGATAAAATAAAATAAAATATGCAAGTATGTGCTCTCGGACTTACTAGGTTTCCCACGACGCCAGGGGACGGACCATATAGACTCGTCTCCTGGGGCTTTTTCATAGTTACCCCGCACGATCACGAGCTCACACGCGTGCCTCTCCGAGTCCGAAAGATTCCAAATGAGTGGAGGGTACTCGGGTCGTCTCGCGAAGTAGTACCTCCCGTAGGCGGGACTCCGCTGCACGACATAGACGGCCATGAGGTCGCTGAGGCGGAAGGGTATGTTATGTTGCTCCGACAGCCTCACCACCGAACAGATGATTTGGTAGACGTTGGTGGCGAGCTGGTGAGGAGCGAGCTTGTACACCTCCAGGAATTGACGAAGGAGTCGGGGCATAGGGAACGTCAGCCCGCCCTCGCAGATGGCCATCAGCGGCATGGTGATTTGCCCCTCTCAGTAATGGATTTTGTTGTTGGTGGGCTGAGAGATGTCCACATCCTCCGGGATGCGGTAGTCCTTTCGGAACAGGGCGAGCTTTTCTGCAGTCCTGTCGAAATAGTCTTTGACGTACTTGCAGGCACCGTGTTTCGGGTTCCTCGGAGGAATCGACTCCTAGTCAGGGCCATATTCCACACCGCCAGACGTGAAAAAGTCCTTAGCGTCCTCGGCCACGGGCTCCTTTCTCGAACCCTCGCCCTCGGAGAGGAGTTCCCTGCCTTCGGCCTGCGACCTTCGGGCGAGGTACTCGTCTACCTCGAGGACTTGCACGGGCTCGGGCTCCTTAAACCCAGCGATGGCCCTATCTATCTCCATCACCTCGACGTCCGAGGACCAGCCCTCGAAAAGGTCAGGGAGTTCGGATTGTTCTACTATAGGGGACAGGGGGACGACGACAGGAGAGGACGGTGATGGTTCCACGGTTTCGAAGACAAGGCTCGGCACGATCCCTTTCCCGGATGTGGTGGATTGAGCACCGCTCTCGGCGCGCCTAGTTTTCTCCTCTATCTCCATCCAGCGGTCGTGGGTGATGGCCTGGATTGGGGCTACTACCTCGGGAATCGCCTGGAGTAAGGGAATGTTTAGTGGGGGTTGGCACCTATAATCTCTCCCGAGATATCTGATCTGCTCTCGGAGGAGGACGTCTTCGATGAAGTCTCTGTACTGGGTGTCAGCGAGGACGTCGTCGGGGGATGAGTCCGCAGAGTCCGAGCTCATCCAAATGAAGACCTACAGTGCACGGGTGAAATAACCGTCAGCGATATGCACAAGTTTGATTTTGAAAAAATATAAAAGATTGAGCCTCGGCCCAGCCAAGCTCCCCACAAGGTGTCAACTACCCCGAGAGATCAGATTTTCTGCAAGCTCTCGGCTAGCCTAAAAAAGAATTACACTCTCAGATCGCTCCTTAGCTCTCGGCGGAAAGGGTTGATGTAACCCGATCAGTGCTTGGAAGAACAGGTTGAATGTTCTTCAAACCCAGAATCCGGCGACCGTTCACCGCCATACACATCGCCGAAAAACTCAAACAAAACAGAGACGAAAAGCAAAACACTCAAAAACCCACCCAAAATGCAGAAAAAACATGCAAAAACTTCAGAAAACGTAGAGAAACACAAGAAGAATGGAAATACCTGAAGTTTTGGTGAAGATCTTTGCCGGAAAATGGGTTTTTTAGAGGATTTTTGGTGAAGCACGACGGTGGATGGCGGCGGCACAGAGTTCTGGTGTTAGAGAGAGAGTAACAGTGACTCTCTCTCCCTCTCTCCGCGTATTTATAGGGGTTGACCCCTATTGAATAGGTGCCATGATGGCACCGGTTCGGGAGGCAAAGGGCCACCCCTTAGAGTGTGCCACTTGTCCCTCACATTCAAACCGTTTGGGTGCGAATCCAAACAACGGCGCTCAGACCAATCACGCGGCGACACGTGGCATACGACGTCGTCACTCGTCAGAGATTCCTGAACCGATGTGTCAGGCATCCTTTCACATCCCTGTGCGATGTGACGTTCTGAACCCTAACTTCCCATCAAGCGCTCGGAAGTTAAGGCCTCAGATCGCAATGCCCCGATCACGTACAACTCGGGTGCCGAGCCGAGCGCCCAACCGCCTACTCCAGCTAAATCACCTCCCACGTGAGTTGGCTCTTGGCAAGCGGAAGTTGATGGGGCTATTGTAGCGGCTGGGTTCATAAGGGTCAGTAAGAGGCCCCACTCTGCACAATAGAAGAGCTAAAGGATCACTATCTCAGAATCTACAAAACTGAATGCAGATCGATCCATCTCGCTCTCGCTGAAGGTGTGGTACCCTCGGCCATCAGTGAGGATGTCCAAATTTGGACGAATACCGATTTATATGAGATTTGCCGAGCCCAGAGATGTCATGGTCATGGCACTCCCGGCTTGGCTCTCAGGTGGCTCTCGGGGGCTCCGCCGATCGGCGTGCCGACCGCCCGAGAGCCCGAGTGCCTCACCTGTCGAGTCGGTTGACATCGGTCATGTGGGGGCTCGGAGACACCGGGAATGGCGGTAGTGTGTCAGGCACGCTACACATATCACGATGGATCATTTAATGCGGCAATCACCTACCCTGACACCGCCGCCTGCAGAGTCACGTGAGTGATGGGAATGTCTCGAGGTGAGTTGACCTTTCAAACCCACATGCCATGACCCAGCAGAGATGGAAGTCACATCAGCTGTCATTCCGAGCACGAATGACAGGCGCGTGAGGGGAGCCGAGCGCGTATGACACACGCCCCCTCTGCCTATAAATATCCAATCACAACTACCACAGTGGGCATTCCTCTCTCCTCATTTACTACCCTCATAACTCCACTTCTCTCTCTAAGTTTCCGGCACATTTCTTCTTCTCCGGTGATTGACTTCACCATCGAAGTGCCTTCCCGGACCACCACCGTCCGGGCTAGGCACTAACGTGGTTGTTCACGTGTGCAGGTTATCCTCTCCAACGGACTGCTAGGGTTCAGGCGGGGTTCAGCCATCCCATCACTACCTATTCCACACCACAAGATTCAAAGAGCTCACTCCGGCGAGAACCACCCCCACACTAATGCCGAAGAAAATGCCTATGAAAGGCTTTCAATTGAGGTTTCGAAAGCTATATGGGTTTTTTTCTTCTTATTTTTGTCATGTGCCAACCAAACACCTGAAAATAAAAGTTAAAAAGTTCATTTTCGGCAAAAGCATTTTACATAGAAAACATTTTACGTTGTAAAATATTTTATATCGAAATAAACGGAGCCTAAATGAAACTGGTGGTCAAAAAATCAATGCGTTAATCAGAGTATTGTAGTGATTTGAAATGAACTTCAGAATAAAGTTTCTTTCATCTCTCGGTTTACTTGCACTTGCAGTTGTTCAAACTCTCCCCGGCTCCGCAACTACAACAACAGAGGTACTTTGGATCCGAATCTCTCTCTTTCTCAATGATGAATAATTTAAAAAAAAGGTTTGCTTCCAGCGTATATCTATGTTTGCTCTTTTCAATTTATCTACGGTTCTTATGATGTCATTGTAGTCATACGTTACTAGCGTTGTGCCCGTTCGATGCACAGGATAATAGAAAAAGATTTGATCAATGTAACTTAGTTTTTTGTTACCCCGTGCATTGAATGGGCACAACACTAGTACTGCTTACAAGGGAGATGGACGACCGAGTTGGGGAGGCAAAGGTGAGATTTTGGAACGGTGGCTTCCCCCGGCAGAGGCAAAAGTTTTGGGCCACCAACGAAATATTATGGTGATCGGCCGTGGTGATTTCCAGCCAGACGTTAGGGTCTGATGAGATTTTTTGACCTTTTATTTTAGGGTTTGATGTCCTTAAAGACAAAATCGGATTTTAAATGAATGGGTCTAGACAGAAAAATAGAACCACTCTGACAAACGAGAAAAATTTGGGTGCAAATAGAGTACAGGTGACGTGATATACCTGTTCGGTATCCAAATTCTTCTCTAGGCAAACACCCCCTGCGAACCCCTGACAAAATCCTGGGCAGGTACTTTTCAGGCAATTTATATGATGATGATAAAATGAAAGTGTTATTTCTCAACAAATAGCAACTCCTGTGGTATACCGTACGGAAAACTGTTACCCCTATTTTAAACAAAATAGAATTGGAAGGAGAGCTTCCCCCTTCCTTTTTTTCCCTCCCCCTCTCTCTTCCTCACCCCTCCGTCCCCGATCTAGTTTCCCTTTCTACTCTACTCTTTCTCTCTGGGCTCCTCTCTGTTCTCTATGGTGTGTGATAGTTAAAACTCTCGTTTTCTGGCGAGATGTTCTCTCATTCACTCCTTTATTTTTGTATGACGGAGTCCCAGATCTAGGTACTGGCTTTTGCTCGGTGGCCCTGTTCGGTTCGTATGGTGGTCCCTGAGCTCTCCAGCAGCAGCAGTGAAGACGCAAAAATATAGATCCGGTGGTATTCCTGCGACGGGCGTTAGATCCACAGGAAAGGCGATCCTTTAGTCACCCACCTCTACGGGAGGAGGTTGGGTCCGACATCGTTGTTAAAACGGTTTTTTTTTTTTTTTTTTAAATTCGGACCAGTAGTGTCCTTTTGTTTTGTACTCTTTGGTTTCCCATATATAAAATTATGTTTCTGTTTCCTCAAAAAAAAAAAAAAAACAAAGAATTACCCCAGGCAACAAGAAAAGTGGGGTAGGCGGGTAGCTCGCCGCAGGAAAGCAAGATAAGCAACCAGCAGAAGTTTTTCCACTCCTTCAGTAATCATATAGCATAATCAACCTGGTTGGTGCAACTTTGCAAGTATAAAAGCCAGGTTTCATGTGTTTCATACGAGAACGTATGTTTCATGTGATGCGAAAAGTTATTTTTCAGAAAAGACTTGTACAAACCTTGGTTGGTGTCAATAACGTACGCAAGAACAAAACCCTAACAAACCTCCTCACCATTCCTATTATTTCTTGCTATTGCTATGTTGAAGAAAAACCGCCTGCATAAACTTCCAAAGTCTTTTGTGATGCATATCTACTCAATACTCGTCAGAGATCGAAAGGTATTTTTTGTAGTGATTTGGCAGTAAGTCTGGTAGATGACCTACATCACCATTCCTCCATCAATGGTAAACACCTGCACGGCCCAGTCATTATCAAGAAGTGCATCAGTATATCGGGAATGTGAGAGTTGTTATAGCAAAAATGAAATTCGTAATCAAAGAGATCTGATGAATAGTATTTGAAAACCTGTCCAGTAATGTAACTAGCGGCAGGATTGAGGGCCAAGAATTCCACCAGTCCAGCAATTTCTTCTGGTTGGCCATACCTTCCTGAATTGACAAGAGAGACGAATAATTAGAATTACTCAAACCCTTTCGCTTCATTTTGTTGAAACTAAGGACCATCAACCTCTACAAATTGCCTAAACAAATTGCCTAATCCAATTTGCTAATATCAATCACAGGCGCAGCATAAGACTAAAGACAGATTTATTTTCGTTATAAGCGACATTGATTCACAAATAATATTGAAAAGATAATCTGTGATATGAATGTGTGTGACTACTCAGTCTACTCTAGTAAAAGTCTCAGTGTTCAAAAATTCAAGCCGAAAATACAACATCACAAACATGGAAAAAGATACGGGTATTTATTAGAAAATGGCATCAAAAAAAGGTGGAGAAATTAAGGTGGGAGCTTTGCTGGATGGCTATGAAATAGGGTTTGGATCTTTTCATTTATCTTACCTAATGGGATGGTTTCCAAGATTTTCTTCTCGATTTCTGCACCAAGCTTAGCTGTCATGTCAGATGCAATGAACCCTGGGGCAACAGCATTAACCTGTTGAATGGAAAGCCTCAAGTGAAAACGTCTCTCAATTACTAGTATTAGCTGCATCTTGTCCTGTGTCTAGTTCAAAAGAAGTGTGAAGAACTCACATTGATATTCCTGCTTGCATATTCCTTTGCCACTGATTTCGTCAAGCCAATTACCCCTGCTTTCGCAGCACTATAGTTGGCTTGCCCAACATTACCAACAAGACCAACAACTGATGCTATGTTGATTATCCTACCCTGAAACACGAGCAGTTAAATACATAAAAGTTTCAAAAGCAAAAAGGATGTTAATCATTCTCTGGATTCCAAACTTCTCTCACCATTGTATCGTCATATGTCTTGTTTTATTTCCTTATTTCCAGATACAAGTATTATCTCAGGGACAGAGTATTCTAAAACGCCTGAGCTTAAGAACTATTGATTTGTGGGTACCGGCAGAGTAACGAACTTGCAATAAATCATGAAAGAGCAGGACATTTGGTACATACTTCAGTGAGGTTACAGTAACTACTTAAAGCCCCCACTCGAAGGATTATTCAGAGATACATATCAAAGAACTCAAGTGGAAACTCATTAAAACTAGGCTGAAAGTCTCAACTAAAAGCCTATTATGTCCGTCATCACCTCCCCCCTCCCCATCAGCCAAGGAAAAAGTGTGTGTCTGCATATTACTCCAATAATTACTATAGTTAAAACATTTAACCAGAGAAAGGAGTACCTTTTTCTTTTTCATCATAATTTTGGCTGCAGCCTGAAATGAGTAGGAAAGCTTAGGTCAAACAAAGATAGAAGCTTATTGCCTGAAAATACTAAGATTTGAAAATCTACACACCTGAATGCAAAGGTATACACCAGTCAGATTCAGGTCGATAACTTCCTGCCACTGAGATGTCTTCATTCTCATCAATAAACCATCTCTGGTAATGCCTGAAACCATGGTGACCAATAAGTGGACTAAATCTCAAATTGTTAACGACGGAATAGGAGATGAACTTCCGAGAACCTGCATTGTTTATTAATATATCAACAGTTCCCCATGCATCAACCGCCTGCAGAAACGAATTATAGAGCATGCAAGAAGTAAGCAACATATTTAAGACAAAAACAATTGACAAGAACAGCAACATTTACTCACAGTTTTGATCATTGCTTCCACATCTGCTTCTTTTGAAACATCTCCCCCAAATGTGAGAGCCTGACCGCCGCATGTTTCAATCTGCAAGAAATGGCAGTACGTCATAGAACCAATGATTCCTACTCCACAGTAGCCCCAACCAAGGCTTTCATTGTTTAAAGAACATGGGACTTGGTGATGACACACACTATAGCAAGTAGGATCAATGTTGTCAATGGCGATTCCGGGGCTCACCTCGAGGCAAGGCGCATCAAAAAACAATCCTGGGCATTGATTTTTTAGCAGAGACCACAAAGGCATTCGCCCAACCATCGGAGGCGTGCAGAGGAACCTGCTTTCCACGCCTTTTTCGCCCAGATGACAGAGACGAACGCATAATTACAAGTTAGAGTGCTCTTAAAGGTTGGATCTATATGCACCATGTTTTATGTCTTATCATGCTTTTGTGAATTATATCCCCTATTTTCTTATTATTAGTAAGACGCCTTTGTATGGGGAGAAAACTATCCCCTCTTTTTTATGCTACTTTTAATTATTTTATCTTTTATAGGTAAAAAATAAAAACTCCAAAGGCTTATGTCTCAGCACCTTGAAGCATACGCCTTGCCTTGCGGGAGGTCAACCGAACACTTTCGCTACTAAAAACTTTGAGTTGGATAGCTGTACAACATGACTCCACCAGTAAGAGTAATTGGTCTTGTAGTAGCATAAAGTACGCTTGAAAGATTTTGTACTACATCATAGTTCCTCTCAGTCTCAATATAAACATAGGAAAATGAACATAGGATGGTTGATAAGGCAAGTGGGTGCTGGTTTCAAATGGTAGAGGCAGGAAAAAGGCATAGGATCACAGCATCAGGCTTACAAAAAACTTTATTATTAGAATCTAAGACAGAGGTTACTATAGAAAATCTAGGCATTCTTCCAGAAGAGAATACAAAATGACAAACACAAGCAAGAGAGGAGATAACACTGGCATCGACATGGGTTTGAGGCCCCTCTCTTAGATGGGTTTGAAACATTTATCAATTTCATTTTACCCATTGTGTTAGATCTACTTCCTTTCCACATTCTTCCCCTTGTAGCCTTTTTGGCCATCCCTTAATTTTCTTGTTTACTTTCTTTTGTTTTGTTTTGTCCTCCTTGGGGTATGCCCCTTGTAGGCTGTATATTCGTTTAGCCCCTTTTATTTTCAAACTTGGTTTACCAAAAAAAAAAAAACACTAGCATCGACATTCTAAAGTGAAAATTTCTATAAGCTAAAAAGATTTGCTTATGCCAGCCCCAAAGCAATTCCAGACGTTATAAGCTGGGCCACTAACCTCTTTACAAACTTCTTCGGCCTCCTTTGATGATCTAGCATAATTAACCAAAACCTGTCAAAGAAAGTCCACATTCAGCATTAGGGAGTAAGGGAAGGTGAATGAAGAACCACCCTACAACTCAAAATGACATCGTTTATAACTCAGAAGCAAATAATTACACCATCTGTACTCTGCAGTTATGTCCTCCATGTGCCAATTGGAAAAGAAGATATCAGACAAAATAGTTGACTAATTTAGAGAGAGAAAAGTATGGAACCTATAAAATCTTTGAGCTTGTCATGGGTAATAAAGCTCTCTGTCCTTGGAATCATTTCAAATTTTCAACATCATAAATAAGCACAACTGATGCAGAACAAGTAGCGGCCCAATTCTATGATCAATTGGACCGGTCAAAGCCTAAGAGGCCCAAACAACTTCTAATTGAAAATTGCCAATTTCGGCAATTTATCGACAAGCCCGGAATAGGCCCAAACTTGGTGGGTTGAAGCAAAATCGCGCTGCGATCAATACTCACGACCCTAATCGTGACTGATGGCGGCTTTCAGCCAAATTCATTCGTTTAGGCCTTCAATTTAGTAATTTTGCTATTTTAGGTAATAATTAGATTACGAATTACTCTTAGCGTGTAATTCCATTTTTGTTGTTTCCAGTTGCGAATTTCTTATTTTTCTTTCTAGTTTTCAATTTTGGAAGTTTCCCCAATTTCCGGGATACTTTATTTTCTGGTAAGTTTTTGATAGGGTTTGCTAGTTTTCCCTATAAAAGGGCTTGTAACCTCTATTATATTCAGCTTTTAATCAATTATAAATCAGAGTTATTCTCTTTCTCTTGTGGATTCAAGAACACTCGTGGATTCGAGACTTATCATCGTTTGGAATAGTACACTAACTATTCTGTCATAGCGTCATATAATGACAATAATTTGCTTGACACTGACATACTTTCATATTCAAATGGATCACAATCTCCTGAGATGTCTTCACATAAACTACCAAGCAAACAAGATATGAATGCCTGGAAGCCACAGCGTAAAATTTCTATTCAAGTATCCATGGTATGGGATTGTCACTACTCCCTCTGTTCCTATTTGATAGTCCCGCTTGGGGAATCCAACTTTTTTTTTAAGGGGCTTCAAAATTAGGGGGACATAATTTGAACTTTCCTACTTTGCCCTTAAAAATTTATGTTGGAGTTTAAATTGATTAATTGGGGGCTGTTTCCAAAACAAAATAATCACAACTTTCAAAAATTAAGGCGGCTAATTTGCACAAAATTAGAGGTAAATGTTCTCCTTAACGATTACTCTTCCCAATTGGCGGTAAAAGGGGCAGGGTTTCCCTGGGAATTTAAATACCACTCCAAACAAAAGCTGTCAAGGAGCATTAATTGACCTTAATTGATTTTGAAGAAGAATGGCAAAAATGGGAAATTGGACCCTTTTTTATGTTGACTTTCTAAATTGGACATTTATTTTGGAACAACTAAAAAAAGGAAAGGTGGACTATCAAATAGGAACGGGGTGTATATATTTATTTCCATATGAACTTTCATACTCCTTTCTTTCCATCAAGCATTTCCAGTTGATAGTTGAGACTCAATACCAAGTTAAAACAGTGAAATAAATAAAACGATAGCTTCAACATCTTCTTCAGCTGAATTTTTCGAGATCGACAGCCTTTTAACCAAGTTTTATTTACAGAATCACTTTAACAGTTACAAAGCTAGCCCTGATACTCTTTTCCATCTCTTTTATTTCTTGGGTGAATGTGGTGGGGGGCACTTGGTACATGACACCTCGTTGCTTAGAGAGTGCATATCAAAGAGAACTAACACATTCAACAATAAATTTAGTATTTCAGGGAGTACCATTGAAAATTTGGCTGAAGACTGGTGTAAGAAAATACTAATCTTGATCGTTCCACAAAATACACTGGTGATAGGTCTGGAAGGGGTAGATTGCTTACAGACCTAACATTGGCATTATATGCAGGAAGCTGCTAACCTTCATAGTCAAAACTACAATCTCAAGATTGTTGGGCAAAGTTTTGACCCCTCCCAAACCCCACACTAGCGGGAACTAAACTGGGTGTAACTTTTTCTTTTAATATAGTGATGATAAGTGACAGCAGATGCAACTTGCAAGTCAATTATATTACCATGGAAAAATATTTCCACAAATGCAGAGCGTAATTGATACAGAGGTACATCGTAGTAGGTGACCATCTCAAATGTTATCTACAATGAGCAACGAGGAATTGTCTGACCTTACAACCGGCTTTCCCCAAAGCCAAGGCAATAGCTCTGCCAATACCTCTAGAGGCTCCAGTAACCACAACAACAGGAGCTTCCAAATTTTTAGTCGCTTCAGTGCTTGCTTGCTCAACAGTAGCAACCTGTGCTTTTACACCTGCATGTGGCACTACATTTAGTGCTATGAATCGTACAAGACGAAAGGTGGGTGGGAAAGGACTCTTGAAAGAGGGGCAGTAAAGCCCCAGGGTTAAAAAAGGACTATTGATGTAGCTCATGTAAGATAAACTCCTCTGCTTATCATTTGCTACCAAACAATGGGATAATGGAAGCCTCCACATAACAAGGAGATATACGGTTTAAGCAAAAATCACATGTTTACAACATTCAGTATATGTTAAATTTCAAAGTAAGGGGAGGGATTGGCACAAAAGGAATAAAAATTGCAAGAGATCTCTTTGATTCGAGGCCTAGTTTCTCAAAAGATTTTATCAAAATTTGATAAAATGAACCCTTGATTTTATCAAAAAAGCTGAGATTTTATCAACCCTCCTCATTAGATAAAATCAAGGGTGATTTTATCAAATCTTGATTTTATCTTTGAGAAGTAGGGAGTGCTTGCCCACTAAGGCACACAAATCCCGTTGTTACTCTTAAGCCAATTGCCAATGTAATCATCAGAGTACCCTACGGACGACTATCGCAGTCGGGAAGTACTCTAACATTTCTTTGGCTGTAGGAAGGCAGGAATTCCAGCCGGAAATCTCCTTAGTTTGTGTTTTTTCTGTCTAATTCTCATCCTTAAAAGTACACAGAAATTCGCGACACACATAATTGTTTCCGCATTATCTTGTGATTTGTTTTCGAATTTCCTTAACTATCTGAGAGTATAGCAGAAGTACACGAAAGCAGTGTCTATGTCTTTTGAAGAGGGGAATACTCTTTCATACAAATCATTTCTCAGTTCGTCAAAAAAACATTCACATTAGTCATAGCTATCACCAAATTGTGAATCGTATAGAAGCCATTAAATCACAAATCATGTTAGCAACAAGTCAAGTGCACGACCACACAGAGGACAATCCACGTTAATCAATTTCCTAAAACACAAAAAAAAAAAAAAAAAAAAATGCGATCTTCTATTGTCTTCAACTACGAGCTAAGGTTCTCTAGCTTGGTAAGAAAATCCCAATCTCAAAATTTGTAGTGATTCCAACTCAAACTATGTAGACTTAATACCATCAAATGTGCCCAACAAATTTTTTTTTGACAAGAATGTGCCCTACGAAATCACAATTCCCTCGATCATAGCCTCATAGGGGAGTAAAAGAACGATGACGAACCATCTACAACGAGTAGCGATGGTCAGGAATGCTCGTGCATATATTTACGTTCATTTGTACTCATTTAGGCATGTATATCAAAGCACAAAAAAAAACCCGACTGGAATGGATTACCAGAGGAGGCAAAAGAAGTCCTCGATCCGCAATGAGAGTTAAAGCTATGTTGAAGCTGAATGGATCGAACTCGGCCGCAAATGGGAGAGAAATTTCGGATATAAGAGGGCTTTAGATCGGCGGAATGCTGCGGTGAAATAACGGCGGATTTGAAGGCGGCAATGGCCGATCCGGCAATGGAAGAAGCAGCCATGGAAGCTCCGGCGAGTCTCCGAACGGCGCCGATTGAGGCGAGAGAGGATTGAGAAATAACAAAGGCAGCCACGGAGGAAAGTTGCTTTTTTCTTATGAAGAGGAAGAGGGAAAAGCTTTGAAAGCTCCGGAGAGAGTCAAAGACTGATGGTTTTAGTTGAGCGTTTTGAGAGTTGGAGGAATTCTGTTTTCACCCCATTGATTTTCCAAAAAGTCAAGGGCCCATACTCTCAACCACATACCAGCCACACCCACTCATATAGGGCCTACTTTGAGATCTTATACTAGTGATCGAAACCGCTCAATTTGTTTACAATATTTTTCTAAGGGTTTCTGAAAAAACCAGCTCAATCAGATACGTGTAAAAGCATGATTGATTCATTAAAGTTTCAATTCCTGAATCGAACGGACCAAAACTTTAACAAACTTATCAAGCATTTCCTGATATCTGATTGAGCTGATTTTTTTCAGAAACCCTTAAAAAAATATTTTAAACAAATTGAGCGGCTCCGAATATTCGTTTGGGACCTCGAAGTAGGTCCCACACGAGTGGGTGTGGTCGGTATGTTACCGAATGGTGTGTGCATGTAGAAGGACTCTTTATTTTCTACCTATGCATATATCCTACAAATTTTTGGGCCCAATGGGCGAATGATAAAAATGTTCTTTAGCCGGTTTATAGTGTATTCTTATCTGTAAAAGTGTTTGCACTCTTATGGTAAAAAAGTATTTTTACTAGTAAAGGAATACTTATATCAGTGGGTGGATAATAGGACTTTCTTTTTTTTACAAGACAATTATCTACATCTATTTTATTCAATAGACGGGGAGGGGTTGGTGGGGTTTAGGGTGTGTGTTGTGCACCAATTAAGGAACTCACTTTGGGTCCCATCATTTGATCTGAATCGTTCATTTTGTTTGTCTCGTTGAGTATTTGGTCTACATGCAATTTCAGGATCATCAGACATCGGTAGCTATCAATGTTTTCAGAATGCATTTTTCTTGAAAAATGATACGGTTAAAGAAACCATTGAAGAGGATTTTTTTTTATTTACAGAATCGTAAGTTAAATGCTCACTGATCAAATAGTTAACAATGTCCGATCAACCTGAAATTTTCCATCGTCCAACTACTCAACGAGATGAACAAAATGAACGATTCGGATCAAATAATAGGACCTAAAGTGGGTTCCCTATTGGCTACACAGCACACACCTCCAACCCGGATTGGTGGGAGTTGAACTGCTGACATTATAGATGGAGGTAGTCCATTAGTAACAAGTTGAACCACTGAACTATCCCTCGACATCTCACACATCCTACATTGACTTTCGAAACGAAAGCAAAAGAAAGGAAAGTTAACCATAAGAAAATGAATATTTTCGCCATGTCTAGCGTTTGGTTGATAAGCAAGATATCGAAAAACAATGAGGAAAAAGTCAATTTCCTTCTCTGTTCCTTTTCCTTCTCTGTTCCTTTTCCTTCCCCCTTTTCTATAGAGTAAGTCCAATGGGATCCAAAATGGCATTTGCTCATTTCAGCATCAAAAAGTGGTTAAAAAGTAGTTAGGTGTCCTCTCTAATGATTGGTTGGTTCTATTTGAATTCCGTATTAGCTAATTTTTCCTCCAACTCATTTTCCTCTACTCTCTTAACCCCAATTCAACTGCTACTTCCGTCCCTAAATATTTATCCGGTCCAGAAAACGAGAACTTTAAAAGAATTCATTTTATAAAAAAATATATGTTTTGTTTTTTACTTCAGTCCAAATATATGTTTGACTTTTTTTCTTTAAAAAATATGTCTTATTTTAATTTTCATTTCGCGAACCGGACAAACACTATTTTTTACTCATTCACACCTTCATATATAGAGTTTTATTGTGAAAAAAAAAGAAAAAGAAGCAGTTGAAAATACACATTGTGAAATAACACATGGGTGTTTGATTCATAAGGAACATTGGAATATCACTCTGTCCCCTTTCTTCTAGGTCTCTCTCCAATGGAATGTTCATCTGTTTGAGAAAACACAGAGAGAACCGATTTCTCCCTATCTTCCACACACGGCCATCTCTCTTTTTTGTTATAGCCGTTTCTTTCTCTCTTCCACAATTAGGGGGACATAAATAGGTTTGGTGTGGGTACTGAAAAATGTGGAGGTGGAAATAGAATGCTCTTGACTCTTGATATTCAGTGAGTCATCTTCAATGGTTTGAGCTATTTTTCCAAGTCATTTTCTATAATTTAAATTTTATAGCAATCCTTTGTCAAATTTTACTAAAGTTGCTTTAATGGTGCCAAATCTATTATTTATATTAACTCAACACGGCAAGTGGATTGGTTGAACAATTCTATAGAGATTTATTTTTTATTTTTTTTAAAGTACAAGCAAGAATAGTTGGTACAAGTTAGTATGTTAGTGTTAGATGATGGGGATCGATCCCTCCCCGATGCATGGAGGTTGAAGTTGAATGCCTTACCCACTTGGGCTAGGCCTCACCTGCAATTCTATAGAGATTTAAACCAACAAGATATCAACAAAAAATTATTCAATGCCCATGGGTCATTACCATTTGATGCCTTAAAACTTCCCTCCACCATACATTTTTGTGGTCCCCTCCACAACATTGCGTTAGGAACCACAAAAATGTGTGTTGAATACACACAAACATGCAAAAGAAAAAAAGAGTTAGGGTACCACTTAGTAGTGCCCCTAAGGCACTCAATATCAACACACAAACGCTAAATTGGCAAGAAGCCAATAAGGGCCAATTTTGACTTAGAAATGCCAAAGTCATTTTTTACTTTAAAAATTACCAACTATTTGAGCATCTCCAACATTGGCTTCAAATCTAAGGATATCAAATTCTTTTGAAGACTTGTTTAGCAATTTGACATGTTTATAAATTTCACCTCTCTTAAAATGCTCATACTCCAACAAATGTGTCAAATTTTTTGTTTCGGTATGTTTTACTTTAATTCTGTTGTTATTTTCTATTTTATTATGTTTTTTCGAATAAAGTTATTAATGTAAAGATTTTGACATCACATGTAA
The DNA here is from genome assembly GCA_963854785.1 of Vaccinium vitis-idaea. Lineage (NCBI taxonomy): Eukaryota > Viridiplantae > Streptophyta > Magnoliopsida > Ericales > Ericaceae > Vaccinium > Vaccinium vitis-idaea. The sequence goes on from OY978221.1 coordinate 16,667,264, forward strand.
AATGCAAGGTTATTTTAGTTGGATTTTGCTAAAATCATAAGAGATAGAGATTTCCAATGGCATCTAGACCATTGATATCTTGGTTGGATTTCGCTAAAATGCCATATGCAATGTCAAATTTGACATCTCTTGAAGACATTTGTTTTGGTCTCATGCCATAAACTTTTACTTGTGAAATGACTTACGTTATAGCTACTTGGACCCATATTTCTTCTCAACTGTGGGGCTAAAGTGACGTAATTTATTTTTTCTGGCTTTTAAAACCAAATTTGCATGACGTTCCATACTTCATTCTCTAAAAACAAGCATTTTATCAATTTAATAAATTGAATCTTATAAGTTTAATAAATTAAAATCTCCATTTTAATATTGGCTCAAACATTAAATTTATTTTTTTAAACTTTCGTAGAGTAGAAACTTTAAAATTAAGTAGTCAACTAGACAAGTTAGTTATGATAGATTAATTTGGAAAAAACTACTTGACCAAGAAAAACAAAAAGGAAAAAAGAAGGAAGATAAGGACAGAATTTTTTATTTACCTTTCAAACTAAACATGACTATATTTAAGCAAAATCAAATCACAAAAATCATCCCACTAAAGATTTCACTACCACAAATTAATATAACAACATCTATAATTTGACAAATTCATAACTACCTCTCATTCGAATAAAGACCTCTTATATCTCTCATAAAATAATCACCAAAGACTGGCACCCATACATGAAAAAGCCAAAATTACCCCCAAAGCTCCTAAATTGACATCCAATATAGGCTTAATGTAACATATCACAAAATAAGCTCACTTCTTTATCCAGTTTACAAGCTTCACAACTCGCATCATCCTCCACTTCGTGTCATCCTTCCCATGTCGCCTTTACCCTGCTAGTGTTTTCATGGCAGCAACTTCTTCTTTGCCAACCAAAGAGGCAGATATTGATCCACATTGACTGAATAACGGCCACGATTCTTTCCCGAACTCTTGGAATATTGCAAAGCGGGTTGATTTTGAATTATTAGTTTTCACAGTATTTAGAAGTTTCAACCCTTGTGTAGTTGATTGTCCTCTCATACACACTAATATAATACCTTAGACATAACAAAAACATTTTTAGACGGGCACGGCACGGTCTTAGACGGGCACGGCATGGCTCAGGGTATGACACAACAAAAACATTTTTTTTAATCCAAGTTAACCATGGTTAACATTTAGTGGGACCAAAATGTATTGTGTAATCAAATGTTATACTGTGTTTGGATGACCAAAATCTTGATTAGGAATAGGAATATGATTACCGGGAATCAAATTCCTGGGAATTTTCTTGGGTAGGAACAGGAATATGATTGCTGGGAATCGAATTCCTAGGAATTTGATACCTGGAGGAATGACATTTCGGTGTTTGGATTAATTCAGTAATCTTACGCGGGATACAATTATTTTGGAAATTTATTAAAGTCAACATTTCCTTTTCTTAATGAATGAGCCAGGAATCTGAGATTCTCATGGGGTAAGGGAGGGATCAGATTCCCACTTAGTCTAGGAATGTGATTCCTGGTTGATTATGTCATTAGGAATCACATTCATATTCCTGTCTCTGCCAAACGCTGGAATCATAAAAGCCTGGCATCACATTTTTATTCTTGTCTGTCCCAAAGTTGGAATCATTGGTAGAAGGCATCACATTCCCATTCCCCCTTGAGAATACTGCCATCCAAACACAGCCAAATTTGTGGAGGTGTATTTCATTTCCTGAATCAAAACATACGTGAATAAAGATTAGAAATCCAGGAATCAAGTATTGGCACCATATTTCTCTTGGTTCTCTCAATTTAAATAAACTAAATTGAGTGAATTTGTCCTAGTCGTTGAAAAAACGGAGGAAAAAGGTAATCCCTCAAATATTTGCACCATTTGCTTTTGGAGATTGAAACTGGTTGAATTTTTCCACCTACAAATCTTGGCGCTAAAGTGGGAACTTTCCATGAATTGAAACTTTTCGTTTTCAATTTTGGAGCCAATTTGAAAAAAATTCAACATCTACGTACTGACTTGGAGAGGGAAAAAAAGAGGGAGAAATTTAAGCCTTCAATCTTGGCTCTAGGTATTTTCATTCTATGGTGCTAAGAATTTTTTTTCCAACAAAAATCGTTTGGAGATGTGCTGGCATGGGTACAACACGGCACGACAAGATTAAAAAACGGCACGGCACAATTAAACAAATGGGTTGGCATGGCACAACATGATTAAGTAAACGGACCGGCACAACATGACACGAAGCACGGTTGGCACGATGCTAACATGTGACACCTCTAAATTCGAGGCTTTCGCTACAAGGAGCTACAATGAGATGTAGGTAGACACTAGTGCTTGGTGCATTGTTCGAACCTAGTTCTCGAGTTATAATTATCACTCATTTAGGATATGAATACGTGGCCTATGAATACGTGGTGCCGCAATGTCTCCTCAACCACACAACCATGTGGAGTTCAAACACTTAATTGTGAATTCCACATGAATATGTGGTTGCAAAAATGGGGATCTAGAATCACAAGTCATGCACAAAGGATACGCATTAGCTGATATGTCCCGAACTTCCTAAACTAGAACGGCAATAAACTTCACCATAAAAAAGTTAGCTTACTCTTGTGTATTTTTGGCTTAAGTGGATCTTTTTAAATTCAGACTCCCTCCATCCCATATTTCTTATCCATTCATTGGCGTCATGCCATTTGTCAATTTAAAACTCATTCCGCGTCCCCCTTCCCATGTCGCCTTTACCCTGCTAGTGTTTTCATGGCAACAACTTCTTCTTTGCCAACCAACGAGGCGGTTCATGATCCACATTCAGTGAATAACGGCCTCGATTCTTTCCCAACACTATTGGAATATTGCAAAGCAGGTTGATTTTGAATTACTAGTTTTCATGGCATTTAGAAGCTTAAACCCTTGTACTTGATTGTCTTTCCATACACATTAATATAATACCGTAGACATAAGAAGCTTCAACGTGTCCTTACTCTGAAGCTCTCCTCAAATTCTCAAGACTTGATTATATTCTCAATGAACTGATGTAATCAACCTATTTCAATGGTAGTGAGAAAAGATTAGCTAACCAATACAAAATTCGTCTACCAAGTTACATAATGTATTGTAAGCACGCCAGCATTCGAGTAGAGGTGTCAAACGGGCCGGGCTAGCACTAGCATGGCACGACACGAGCACGGTTTTAGACGGGCACGGCACAAAAGTGGGCACGAGCCAAGCACATCACAACACAGTCTTAGATGAGCACAACACGGAAGAGGCCGAGTACGACTCAGGGCATGACACAACAAAAACATTTTTTTTTTAATCCAAGTTAACCATGGTTAACATGTATTGTGACTAAAATGTACTCGCTCCGTCCCTAAATGTTGGTCCGATCTTGGGAATTCAACTTTTTATGAAAAGTACATTATTATACCTAAAAAAAGAAAGAAGTACACATCTTTCTTTGTTAATTTTTTAAGATGACCATATCTTTGGAACAGCCAAAAAAGGAAAATTGGACCAACAATTTGAGACGGAGGGAGTGTTGTGTAATCATATGTTATACATTTTGTGGAGGTGTATTTCATTTCCTGAATCAAAACATCCACTACAATATATAAAGAGGGAGAAGGGGGACGAAAGTTTTGGTAGATGGCCCCTTGTGGAATTACCGGTTTGCCCCTCTGGATAATGATGGACTTTAATGATGCCGGAGTAGTGCATTTCCTTTGCAAACGTGAGAACAAATTTTCTTCTGGATTCAGTCTCTGTCCACGAGTTCGACTGACGCCTTGGCTGGCTTGCACCTACGATAACCCATCATAGGATGTGAAAAAGCTTTCATCCCTTTTTTAGTTTTGGTTTTCCTGTTTTCAGAATATAAAAAAAAAAAAGAAAAAAAAAGAAAGGAGCATTGTGTAAGTTCACTCGGAGATAAAAAGTTGGGATATTGAATCCTTAAGATAGATATAGGTGTGATACAAACTTACTTGGTGAAATGATGGAAAAAAATTGATATTTATTTTAGTTGGAATTGTGACAAGCATTAGCTATTTTATCCTCATGCCAACCACACGAGAAAATAATCACATTTGGTAGCTCTAATGGAGGGGATAAAGAATTGCACTCTCCCATAAGATTTCATATCTTGGGATATAAACATTGTCAGGATATGAAATTCGTCCATAATGCGATAACAAACGTTTGACTTTTAGGACCATTGCAAAATATATCCAATCCCACCATCAAATTTCCCAAACAAATGGGATGGCTTAACTATTTTTTGTTCATAGTAGTTATTTTGGGAAAGTAAATTTTAGTTCAAGTGGAGTGGGTGGAAAAGAACAATTTAACAAGTTATTTTGGGACGGCTTCCTAATTTTTCCTCTTGAAAAACCTTGGTGATTTTAGCTTTTAGGGTCAGTTTTCTATTTCCTAACTCCTAAACACTAATTTATGGGGTCATTCTCCTCACATATATCTAGGAGTTTTAGCACTTTAAAAGTTGTAGGACTTTTAGCTAAAAAAAGAGAAACTCGCTTTAGAATATAAAATATGAAAAAAAAAAAAGAAGAAGAATATTGAGCAGGTGTTTAACTTAATTTTCATTTTTCATATTCGTTCTTTTCAGTTATTACCTTCAATTTCGTTAAGGAATATTTGCTTTGAGTTGCTATTACCCCCTATAGCAGAGGGATTTTCCTTCTTATAGTTATTGATTCATCATGACAAAAGACTCCAAGTATAAGGGAACTCCAGACCTTTTTTTATAATCAAGTTTGTTTTCGTTTCCATGGTATGACAGTGAATTTCTTCTCCACCTCAAAAAACAAAATTTTATTGGGCCCAATATTGCGCGCAAGCCCTTCAATAGTACGTGAATAAAGATTAGAAATCCAGGAATCAAGTACTGGCACCATATTTCTCTTGCTTCTCTCAATTTAAATAAACTAAATTGAGTGAATTTGTCCTAGTCGTAGAAAAATGGAGGGAAAAGGTAATCTCACAAAAATTTGCACCATTTGCTTTTTGAAATTGAAACTGATTGAATTTTTGCACCTACCAATCTTGGCGCTAAAGTTGGGAACTTTCCATGAATTGAAACTTTTCGTTTTCAATTTGGAGCCAATTTGAAAAAATTTCAACATCTACGTACCGACTTGGAGAGGGAAAGAAAGAGGGAGAAATTTAAGCCTTCAATCTTGGCTCTGGGTATTTGCACCATTTGCTTTTTGAAATTGAAACTAATTGAATTTTTCCACCTACAAATCTTGGCGCTAAAAGTGGGAACTTTCCACAAATTGAAACTTTTCCTTTTCCAATTTGAAATTTATTCAACATCTACATACTGAATTGCAAAGGGAAAAAAGGAGGGAGAAATTTAAAACTAGAACGCAAAAAACTTCACCATAAAAAAATTAGCTTACTCTAGTGTATTTTGGCTTAAGTGGCTTTTTTAAAATTCAGTTAATAGTACATTACTCCCTCCATCCCATATTTCTTGTTCATTCATCCGCGTCGTGCCATTTGTCAATTTAAATTCATTTTACGTCACCCTTCCATGTTGCCTTTACCCTGCTAGTGTTTTCATGGCAACAACTTCTTATTTGCGGACCAACAAGGCAGTTATTGATCCACATTGAGTGAATAACGGGCTCTATTCTTTCCCGACACATGGAATATTGCAAAATGGGTTGATTTTGAATTACTTATTTTCACGGCATTTAGAAGCTTCCACCCTTGTATACTTGATTGTCTTTCCATACACATTAATATAATACCGTAGACATGAGAAGCTTCAACGTGTCCTTACTCTGAGGCTCTCCTCAAATTCTCAAGAACTGAGTCCATTCTCATTGAACTGAAGTAATCAATGTATTTCAATGGTAGTGAGAAACGATTAGCTAACCAATACAAAATTCGTATACCAAGGTATGTAATGTATTGTAAGTAAACTAGCATTCGAGTAGTGGTGTGAAACAGGCCGGGTTTGCATTGCCATGGCACGCCACGTTTAAATGTGGCACAACACGGTTTTAGACGAGCACAACATGGCACGGTCTTAGACGAGCACAACACGACACGGGGCACAGCTCAGGACACGACACAACAAAAACATTTTTATTTTTAATTCAAGTTAACCGTGGCAAACATTTATTGTGACCAAAATGTATTGTGTAATCAATGTTATACATTTTGTGGAGGTGTATTTTATTTCTGTTGCGAATAGTAAAATACTGTAGCAAAAGCGTTTTTGTGACAGGATTGACCCGTGGCAGTTGGTGGGGTAGCAAATGAGTTATCGCGACGGGGTCGCAAAAGCATTTGCGACGGAAAAATGATCTTTTGCTACGGTAATCTATCCGACGCAATTAATTAAAAATAAAAAATCGAATCCGGATTTGCCACGGTACTGCTCCCGTGGCAAAAAGAATATTATCCGTCGCAAAAAAAACCTAGTATTTTTGCTACCACAACAAATCCCGTGGCAAAAGTTTTTTTTTTTTTTTTTGTAAATCCTAAATATTATCCAAAATATGAATCGGTAAACACGCTTTTGTAGCTCTAAAACAAGCCATTCATTCAAGTCCATGTATTAGCTAACTAAACATGTAACGCCCCACATTTTGGGAAACGTTAATTATTATTACAACCGAAATATTTAAACAGTAATAATAATAGTAAAAAGTTTAATACAAATAATCTGTCCTCCACAGATTACAAAAAGGCAGACTGGGTAAATTCTACGGCTCCGCAAATTTCTTTGCCTGGTTGATCTCCATATTGGCAGCTCCTCCGACTCCAAGTTCTCCATAATATTCCTCCTGTTCATTGTGATAATCTAGCATAATCGTCAGAGTCGCAAGGCAAAACGTCATGGAATTATGCCAGGGTCGCAACACCGTGAGCAGGGACGCCCAGTAGATAGTTCTACCCAATCCTTAAGCTAGCAATTCTAGAACAACATAGTAGGTGGCGGAATATTATAGTAAAATCATGCATGTCTAAATATCAATATCAACAAAACAGAGTGCATCGTACTAAAATTAGTGTCTCGTATCATTTTTAGAATCAAAGTACAGTGTTAGTATCTCGTATCAATTTCTCATAACAACATTCTTCTTCAAATTTCATCCACATCAACATCTCTTGAAAGTTATTGGCCCGTTCTACTTACCTTTTTTCTAACGGTCACCAACCTTTCAGCTCGAAGTCCCGGCAGTCTTATATCACTGAACTTAACCCGTCTGTTTATAAGGTCCGTCCACTCCGCGTCTCACACGTCATAGTCTCGGCCATCTTATATCACTGAACTTAACCAGTCTGTTTATAAGGTCTGTCTACTACGTGCTGTGCCGCTGAGCCCTAACCACCAAGTTCTCCCCGCGGAACTGGAGCGGCACTCAGACGGCACTACCGTATTTATCACATCATCACTTCATCATTCTCATTTTCATTCTCATCTCTATTTCTCGTCGTGAAATCAATCGTGTCTTTCCTCGAAAAACGTGTTGTGTCGTATCGTCTCGTGAATCGTGCACATGCCATGATTTTCGTAAAAATCTTTCGTTTCAACTCGTTTCTCGATAACTGTGTCACTTTAAGTCAAAATCTCTTTGGTGACTTTCTTTAGACAAATGAGATAACCAGGAGAGTCCCAGGCCGGATGGTCGGATGAGTCCAATTAATATCACCATTCCTTCTTAGACAGCGCGAAGATTGTCCTTTTGACAGACTCTCAAGGGTGTTAACCTTGGGTTATCTCATAGTCCAAATACGGTCAAAACATTTTGAAGTTGTTTAAGAAAAGATTAGTCGGTTACTTTCCAAAAATCGGTCGGGCATTATAACGGCATAATATCGAAAGTTGATTTTTGTTCGGGCATTATAACTGCGTATTTTCAAAATTCAGTCTCAAATCGTGCATTGTAACGACTACTTGCATTTTCAAAGAGTAACTTTTCATTATATCGCTAATTATCCACCATAATCTCGACTAGTCGTTTTTAATCACGTTTAAGTATTATAACGACGTAATTTAAAAGTAAATGAAATACTAATTTTAGGGTTAGGGTATAGTAACTACCTTAATCCGAGTTTAATCGGAGCCGACAAGCTAGGTTGATTCCGGCGGCGTAACGGCTACTTGACCTTTGCTCGAACTACTTCCTTACTAACTTTTCTACTAATTTAGGATCGAAAGGTGGTCGAAGTGGTGAAGGGTGGTGGTTGGAGGTTGAGTTTCATGAAGAACTCGAAGAAATCAAGGTTTTTTTCTTAAGAACACAAGTTTACTACAAAGGTGGCAAGAAAGGTTTTGGTATGAGTTTCCAAATGAGGAAATGGGGACTATTTATAGGAAAAACCATGCGCACCCCCCTCCCCCCAAAATGGCCGGCCTCCCCCCTCCCACATGTGTGTCCAAAAAAACTTTACCAAAAAGAAAAAGTAAGGTTTAATAGGTAGGTTTTAGGATAAACTAGGTCTTCATGGATTTTGTCCATGAGAAAATGACACTAGATTCATAAAATGTGACTAAAAGTGTCTAGGTTCATTGGGTTTGTGCATGGCCAACTTGTTGCGGGGAGTTTTGGGTACTAGTTATACACACGAAACTAGTCATGGGGTGTTATAATTATGCATACATATATATGCACAAATCAGGGATGGATATATTTCAGATTTTTTTTTTTTACAAATTAAGGAAAACAGATCTAAAAATAAAAATAAAGCCACAAAATAAATATTCTCTCACTAAACACACGCACCCTTCTATTTCAAAACCAAAAACAAAATAACCTCTTTTCTATTTCAGATCTGGAGATCGAAGAGGAGGAGAAGCCATGAGTGACTTGAGATGAGGGTTGAGTGACTGAGTCGATCGTCCTTTGCAGTCACCGTTTGCCAACTTGGTCGCCGTTCGCCGAACGGACCAAACCCATCACTTCGTCTTCACTACCGTAGGGAGGTATCAGTCGATTAAACTCTTCTCACTTTGCCGACTCTCTCTCTCTCTCTCTCTCTCTCTCTCTCTCTCTCTCTCTCTCTCTCTCTCTCTCTCTCTCTCTCATATATCATTTATATATGGGATAATGGATATATGAAGTGGACGGTGGTGGAGTTGGACCACTACCTGCATTCCAACCTTTACTTTATATGTGGATATATACTAATATATGTGGATGTAGGACACAGTGGACACTGTTTGTTTGGTTCCATGTCCAACCTTTTACTTTAAATTGAATGGGTAGTTGGGTTTTGTCTCTAATTGATTGTTTATACCAAAATTCCTTTACATAAGTCTTTCAAATTCCAATGCCTATGGGTAGTCAAAATTGTTTATGAGAACTCGGCGTGGTCAATTGTGAAAGCACACATAGAAGTACTTAGTGATGGATATTTTGTTTATTATGGTTATGTTTTTGTTCTTATGTTTAGAAACTTTTAGAAGCATATATATTATAAGTTTTATTGCGTAAGGTTAAAACTAGTTTTATATTGTTGTGCTTGGCTTTAAATTGTATTTAAGCTTAGTAGAAATTGGTGCCCCCTCTGTGGAGAATTCCTAGATCCGTCCCTGGCACAAATATATATAACTTTAAGTAAATTATAGCCTTAATTAGCTAGGTGTAGTTAGGCTTCTATAGGATAAAAGGTGTCCCTCCCATTTATTAGGGAATATATTCCCTCTTTATGAGGGGAAAATACCCCTTAAAGTTGGTTTTGTGTGCTAAAAATACAAACTAGTGTACTACAAAAAAAAAAAATATAGGGCTACTAACTTTAAGGAAACAAATAGGGGTGTTCGAAGATTCCTAGGTAGTCTTCCTAATAGTTAGGAGGATTCGAAAAAGAACAAAACTTAGGATTTAAAAAAAAAAACGGCGCCGAAATGTGCGCAACCGACCCCTCTCTCTCCCTCTTGTTCTCTCACAAAAATCCAAAATAGGATGTAGGAAAGGTGATCCACTTTTGGTCAAAATTAGAAAAGAGAGTCAAAATAAGTCAAAATAGCCATTAAGGCTTCCAAAAATGGAATATATTCCATTTTAGGCAATAAATGAAGTTTTGTTAGCTTTAAGGGGACAAGATGTGTGGTGGGGAATTTGTAGGGTTTCCCGGATGCGAAACGGTATAATATCCGGTGTGCATGTGTTGATTTACGGCACGGAAAAATAATAAAACGGAATAAACGAATTTTTATTTGAATAAATTAAACTAAATAATAAATTATTGCAATTCACGATATTAAAATTAAATACTCTAATTAATAAATTGAAATTTTTATTTACGAAATTTCGGGTTATTACAAAACATCTTGATTCTTATGTTGAAATGATCCCACAATTCATATTCAAAACTAAGTTGAATAAAACCATAATTCTCAAAATGCTAATAGCAACACAATAAATCATCCACCTATACTACATAGGAAAAAAATACTAAAATGCGAAATGTGAATGAAAAATAAAACAAAGTCTATAAAAGAACGAATGCAAATTGCGAAGACCGCACTCAATAATCATCCATCTCTTTCTCGATCACCTGAAAATTAAACATTTACAAAAATTAAAATCAACTTATAAAAGCAATATTTAAATAAAACAAAAAAAAATCATAGTCGCAATATACATTACAAAAACACCATGCAACATAACGGCCAAGAGCATCTCCAACTGTTTCTACATCTTAACGAGGCCTTTCCAAACTAACTCTAGGCATTATTGTTTTACCAACATATACTTTACAATAGCCTTCACCCAGTCGTTCTCCGTCTATTTCTATCGCAGGATTCAAAGTAATAAGCAGCCCTTCACCAAGGCCAGCCCTAATGTTTGGGTTGCCCAAGCCAAACCACTAGTTTGGATGCCCACTTAATATTAAATTATCAAAAAAATCGAGTAAAAAAATTACAAAAATTCAAAACTTATTTTAGGGACCCAAAGCAAACACCCAATTTTGCGCCCCTACATCGTCAGGAGTTCTTTTAATAATTTTACAAAATTACAAAACTTCAAACTAAAAGGATACAATTATAAAAGATAAATGAAAAAATAATATAATTGCAAGAATGTTTTTTTGAAGAAAATAAGAAAGTATCCTCATATTTTAACTATGATTTGTTTTTAAAAAACTAATACATCATGTTAACTAGCTCGATTTGCTTTAAATTTTCCACTATTGAGATAATTTTTTAAAATTAATGTAAGAACATATCACGTGTACATTATTTGTTGTGTATGTTAAAAGCTAAATTTCTAACAATGTAATTACGTAATGTGATTTCGTAATATTAAATCTATGGGGCTCACTTATATAACACTACGAGTTTGTGTGACACTTACATTTATAAAAGTGTTTGTATATTTGAGTGTGATCTAGACTTGTTGGGAAAAAAAAAAGGGAGCGAGGAAAAGGAGGAAGGAATCCTGCTAATATTAAAATAAAAACTCAAAGAAAGAAAGAATGCTAGACTAGGGAGAAACAAAAAGTACCAGAAAAATATTAAAATTAAAAAAAAAAAAAAAAAAAAAAGGCTAGACTCTAAGAAGCAAAAGGTACCAAAAATAGGTGCTGATCTTGAGATTTGAACTCTGCGCAACAAGGAGGAAGGCGTCACCCCTGACCATCAGGCCAAAGCTACAACTTACATCTTTATTGGAAACATTTTAAATTTATACATAACTTACGAATTTTTCATTTTTTTTGGTTGCCCCAGCCGGGGTGGGTTAGCCAAGGCCGGAGGCTTGCTTGGCTTACCCCAGGGCCGGCCCCGCCCTTCACCCACATCAAATTTTGGAATACGAGACTTTTGCAAGTATACTTCTCTTGTAAACTAGAAAGAATATAAATTTCAATGAGACTCCAACCACCATGCATATAATAAGTCAAAGCAATATAAAGCATGAAAGTAATAAAAGACTATATTCCCACATCTACCAAAAGAACAGCAAGAAAAATCCACTAGAGAACAACTGATTGAACAGCAAAAAAACCAAACACTATAAAAAAAAATACTCCTGGTTTCTGAACCATTTGAACCAATATTATCCAAACAAATCAAAATTTTCATAGTCAGATAATAGCAAAATTGTCCTTACAATGTACTATAGAAATAACTATTCATGCATTTACAATCCAAATCCATATTCGTTGGAAACAACACTCAAAATTAGATCAATTCATGGGGAAAAAAAAAGATGAACAGGTATCCACAAGCGTGTCCCAAAACTGAGGGAGCCTTAATCAAGCACGTTCTCCAATCCATCTTTTGCTCGAGCATCTGCCAAGTGTATAAACTATATTAGTCGAGAACTAGAGTGTAATCTGATTGTGACAAAGAATGAAGCTATGATATAGACACTACTTTAAGGGTTAAAAATGGGAAAACAATAGGTACTCACCTCCAACCAGCTTAAGAGATTCATGTAACCTCCTGTGAAAACAAGGTTTACGAAATGACTCGTCACATGAAAACTGAGAAATATTTAAAAAAAAAGAAGAAGATGCATAATACCTCTGCAATCTAATACTAGTAATTATTTAGTTCCAATAGTCATGAAGTATACTCCTGAACCAAGACTACGAAGGCAACACAAGAAATATCACTTCGATTATATGCTATTTTAGTGATCATTGTAGCTTACTTTAATTATATGTTTCCCTTTGCCATTTGAATGCCAAATCATAAGGATACCCTGTTTTAACCACTAAATCTCTCCCATTCACTTGAGTGGCTATTGTAATAGAAATCCTGAAAAAGAAGACCTCTGAGAACTATAAAAGAATGTTTAATTAGCAAGAGCACATAAACATTTGAGGCAGAGAGATAAATTAAAGATGAAATATTTGGGTACCTCTAATGGTTTAATCCCTCTCTAAATCTATAATGTTTCTTTCTCTCTACAAGCATCTCCACTATATGGATATGTAAATCTCAGTTCCTTTCTTGTTACGTTATTCATGTGAATTACTGCTGAAGCTATTAGCAACTCAATCCAAGTGAATATCATTGAAGCATAGCACAAATTTCTATGGAATTAGAAGCAAAGTATAATGGAATTAGAACAAAATATACACAAAATTTATCAAGTCTACATACATAACTTATAAATGGAAGACTGACTACGAATTTCAGTCCAAGTTCCATAGCATAATTGAAAGTACCTGATGGTTGAGCCTTCCACAAGTCTTTTCCTTGAATTCAAAACTTTGACACCTTATGCATATGCAAAGTATTGAACTCCACTTTGCAATGGGCATTTACTTAGTTATAGAATAAAAAACATGAGTTAAGAAAATTGTTATTCGGAATTGTAATCCAGGACAAAGCCATTTAATTGTTTCCTCTGAAGGTCATTCGCATGCGCAAGTCGGAGCGTAAGCAGGTAAACCCACCTCTAGTCTGGACCGTCAGTTGCCGAGATCGATAGCTAAGAAGGGTGGGACAACAATAGAGGCAGAGAAATGGGGGCAGAGGATCCAAGTCCTAATTTCCAAATGGCTTCCACGTGGATCCTAGTTCCACCTCATGGTTTCCTATACCAGTTTTTTTTTTTTAAACACTAAAAAGATGGGTTGTTACAACATTACTCCCTCCGTCCCATATTTCTTGTCCATTTATTGGCATCGTGCTATTTGTCAATTTTTTTTATCTTTCTGTATACAGTGTTTTTTTATAATATTGAAAACTTTGTTTTACATAACTAATCAAGACCTATCAAACAATATCCGTATTGCACATATGTAACATTGGACACTTGAAAATATAAACAATATTTATAAAGTTTCATGAAAAGCGAAATTAGACAAGAAATTTGTGATAGAGAGTATTGTTCGATTTTTCTCATTCAGACAATTGAAAGGTAAAAAATTGTAGACAATGCTGCTAAAAAGAACTTATCCACACATCATGTAATTAATAAGCAATCTATGATATCATTAGGAAAGACAGATTTTGTTACCATTCCTTGTTTGTAGAGGGCCTCTGGGTTTCCACTCTCCATGCATTGATTCAAGAATATACTTTCTCAAATTTAAGCCATTGATGGATCACCAAAAATTCCATTATCGATACTTGTTCAAGGATATATTCATCCTCTGATACTCCCCTGAATTCTCTACAACTATCATAATAAATAAATAAAGCAAAACTTCTGTTCAGTATTACTCAATTTAAAATAAAAAAAATAGAGTACGTAATGATCTCAGTTTGAAAAAATATGCAAGAATCACTCAAGTTCGGAATTAAAGAAAAGGAGAAGAATTTACCCAAAAAAAAAAAGAAAAGGAGAAGAAGGGCGGGTAACCATAATTTGGAATTGAAGAGGTTAATTAGTGAGGGAAGAAGGGTCAACCTGAGCATGCACTAGTTCTATTCTATTATAAGGAGGAAGGGGGGAGGGGTTGGTGGGAGTTCAGGGGTTGTGGTATGCACACCACAAGTGCCTTGAACCAATTACGGGGTCCATTTTGGGTCCCATTATTATTATTATCATTTGATAACCGGATGTCTGGGTCAGCTTGTGCAGATCTCAATTAATTTCGAGGCCTTAGAGGTAACGACCGGGCATAACCTCCAGTGGCCTCAAGAGTTTGCTGACAAGGGGAATCGAACTTGAGACTTTAGGTGGGAGTAAACCCCTAAATCCCAAGACAAGACCACTTTGCCAACCCCTTGGGGCTAACCCCTTCGCATCCCATTATTTGATCCAAACCGTTCATTTTGTTCGTCTCGTCGAGTACTTGGTCCACATAAAATTCTAGGATAATTGGACATCGATAACTATATTTTCAAAATGCATTTTTCTTCAACAAGAAACTGTTGTAGAGGATTTTTTTTACAAAACCGTTAGATAAATGCTCACAGATCAAATAGTTAATCGGGATTGTTCTACGAAACTGAGTTAAACTCAAAACTGACTTATTGTGCTTTACGAGACAGATCACTCTTTCACAACACATCAACTCAATTTCGCTCAATAAGTTTAAGTCAGTTTGTGAAACATCAAACCAACAAGATATCAACAAAAAAATTATTCAATGTCCGTGGGTCATTACCCCAACACATATTTTTGCAGTCCCTACCGTAATGTTGTGGACAGGACCACAAAAATGTATGGTGGAGGCAAGTGTAAAGGCATCAAGTAGCGATGACCCAAACAAATATGCAGAAGAAAAAAAGAGTTGGGGTGCCACTTGGCAATGCCCCTAAGGCACTCAATAATCACTCAATAGTCAATATCAACACACACGCTAAAGTGGCAATAAGCTTAGGGCCAATTTTGACTTGAGAAATGCCAAAGTCGTTGTTTTACTTCAAAAATTACCGACTATTATAGAATCTCCAGGACTTGCTTCAAATCTAAGCATATCAAATTCTTTTGAAGATTTGTATAACAATTAATTTGACATGTTTATAAATTTCACATCTCTTAAAATGCTCATACTCCAACAAATATGTCAATGTTTCGGCAATGGCAAAGCCATGAATTGGAGTCGGAGGGGGCCGGATTATGCAAAAAGTCTTGGTTCAATGATTTTTTCAAGATAAATCTAGTCATTCGAGTTTTAATAGGACGGTTTTGATAAATTAACAATTAATTTTGAGTATTGTTGTTATCATATGACTCGACGAGCATCTTGGTTTTCCATCATATGACTCGACGAACACAGGATCGTCATTGCAAGGGATCATCCACCATAATTTAGTGCTCTTGATAGCAAAATTATTCACACTTTTTAATTATTTCAAAATTTTATAATTTTTTAAGAATATTTATTTTTTTAAAATATGCAAAATATACTCCAAAATAGGAAACTAGGGAGGGGCCCGGGCCGCCCCTAGCCCCTAAATAGTTCCACCCATGTGTTTCTGTATTTTTTACTTTAATTTTGTTGTTATTTGTTATTTTATTATGTTTTTTCTAATGAAGTAATTAATGAAAAAAATTGACATCACATATCAAATGTGAGGTTATTTGGTTGGATTTTGCTAAAATCTGGTCACATCTTAGCGATGTCAAATTTGACTTGAGAGAGGAGATGTCAAATTACATCTAGATGATTGATATCTTGGTTGGATTTCACTAAAATGCCATATGCAATGTCAAATTTGACATCTCTTGAGGTCATTTGTTAATTAATTAGGTCTCATGCCATATACTTTTACTTGTGAAATGACTTACGTTATTTACTTGGACCCATTTTTCTTCTGAAGTGGACTAATCAGATAGTTTTCAGAGGGCTAAAATGACGTAATTTATTTTTTCTTGCTTTTAAAACAAAATTTGCATGATGTTTCCATGCTTCATTCTCTAAAAACAAGTTTATCGGTTCAATAAATTGAATCTTATCAATTTAATAAATTGAATCAATTTAATAAATTGAATCTTCATTTTAATATCTCAAAAATTAAATTTATTTTTTAGAACTTTTTAGATAAAAAATTTTAAAAGCAGTCAACTAGACAAGTTTAGTGATGAAATTGACAAATTCATAACTGAAGATTTCACTGCCTCAAATTAATATAACATCTATAAATTGACTAATTCATAACCTCCCATTTGAATAAGGACCCTATGTCTCTCATAAAATACTATATACATGAAAAAGCCAAACTTTAGCCCAAAGCTCCTAAATTGACATCCAATATAGGCTTAATGCAACATATCGCAAAATAAGCTCACTTCTTTATCTAGTTTACAAGCTTCACAACTTGCATCATCCTCCACTTGGCGTCGCCCTTCCCATGTCGCCTTTACCCTGCTGGTGTTTTCATGGCAACAACTTCTTCTTTGCCGACCAACGAGGCGGTTATTAATCCACATTGAGTGAATAACGGCCTCGATTCTTTCCCGGCACTCTTGGAATATTGCAAAGCGGGTTGATTTCGAATTACTCCTACTAGTTTTCACGGCATTTAGTAGCTTCAACCCTTGTGTACTTGATTGTCCTTCCATACACATTAATATAATACCGTAGACATAAGAAGCTTCAACGTGTCCTTTCTCTGACGCTCTCCTCAGATTCTCAAGACCTGATTCCATTCTCATTGAACTGAAGTAATCAACCTATTTCAAATGGTAGAGAGGAAAGATTAGTTAACTAAATACAAAATTCGTAAACAAGGTACGTAATGTATTGTAAGTGGACTAGAATTCGAGACTTTCGTAACGAGAAGATGTGAGTAGACTAGTGCTTGGTGGATCATCCGAACCTAGTTCTCGAGTTATAGTGATCACTCATTTAGGATATGAATACGTGGTGCGGCAACGCCTCCTCAACCACACAACCATGCGGAGTTCAAACACCTAATGAACTCTGCATGAATTTGTGGTGCAAAAGTGGTGATCCAAAAACACAAGTCACAAAGGATACGCATTAGTTGATATGTCCTGGACTTCCTAAACTAAACTAGAACGGCAAAAAACTCCACCATAAAAAAATTAGCTTACTCTAGTGTGTTTTTGGATTAATTGACTTCCTTAAAATTCGGTTCATAATACATTACT
The DNA here is from genome assembly GCA_963854785.1 of Vaccinium vitis-idaea. NCBI lineage: Eukaryota > Viridiplantae > Streptophyta > Magnoliopsida > Ericales > Ericaceae > Vaccinium > Vaccinium vitis-idaea. Next base: position 16,684,808 of record OY978221.1, read on the forward strand.
CCCTCTGTCTCATATTTCTTCGGCATCGTGTCATTTTTTACTATTTTTATATCTTTCGATCTACAATTTTATTTTTTTTTAATTTTGAGAACTTTGTTTTTCCAGAACTAATGATCAAGAACTGTCAAATAATATTTATAAAGTTTCACGAAGTGAAAGTGGACAAAAAAATTGAGACGGAGGGAGTATTATTCAATTCTTCTCGTCTAGACAAATTGCAAAAGCTAGCAATCGTTTAATGAAGACAATGCTACTAAAAGAATTTTTCCACACAGCATTTAATTAAAAGCAATCTACGAGGTCACTAGGAAAGAGAGATTTTTTTACCATTCCCTGTCTGTAGAGGGCCTCTGAGTTTCCACTCTCCATGCATTGATTCAAGAACCTACTCACTTTCTCAGATTTAAGCCATTGATGGATCACCGGAAATTCCATTATCGATACTTGCTCAAGGATATATTCATCCTCGGTTGCTCCCCTAAATTCTCTGCAACTGTCATAATAAATAAATAAAAAGAAGCAAAAATTCGATTAAATATTACTCAATTTGAAACAAAGAAACAGAGTACGTAATGATCTGAGTTTGAAAAAAGATGCAAGAATCAGTCAAGTTCGGAGTTAAAGAAAAGGAGAAGAAGGGCGGCGGCTAACCAGAATTTGGAATTGAAGAGGTCAGTGAAGGAAGAAGAGGCGACCCGGGCAAGAACGTCGACCAACAAGTCGGGTGGAAGAGAGTTGATGCCAGGATCTGGAATATAGCCGTAATCTTCTTGTTCTTGATGTCCAGCCGGAATATGATTTGATGGAAGAATCGTCATGTGGCTGGCTGTTTGCCAAATCCAAGAAAAATATCTGTCTGGTTTTAAGAAATAAATTAAGCCAGCTGGAGAAAGTAATAAGCTTCGATATTATATGTTTGCGTGTATAACTTGTCTTTGTGTTGCCTGGGCTGCTTGGCATATGTATTGGACTTGGGGTTGCTGCTGTGCAGCCCCTGCACAGCAGCGTACTCTGTACCCCGTGGCGCGGCCGCGCCGGAATTTTTTCGACGATCGGAGACGTTCACCGCGTAGATCTCAACAAGTATTACAAGTGTACCAAAAATCAACTCGATCGGATATGGCTAAGTGCCTCATCGGAACACAAATACCTCGGAAAAAAATGGAACACAAATGAACACAAACACTGGAACAAAACTATTGAACCTATGTTTTTCAAAGTTATTTGTGTTCCGATGAGGCACTTAGCCATATCCGATCGAGTTGATTTTTGGTACACTTGTAATACTCGACGAGATCTACGCGGTGGACGTCTCCAATCGTCGAAAAAATTCCGGCGCAGCCGCGCCACGGGGTGCACAGTATGCTGCTGTGCAGTGGGCTGCACAGCAGCAACCCCAAGTCCGTATGGAATCGGGGGCCCTGTAGTGAGCCAAACTCACTACATGGTGTAGTGAGCAACGGTGGCCGTTCGATGTGATAATCAATGGTCCAGATTTAAAATAAATTCTTCCATGTAAGAATAATCTCTTACATGAAAGAGTTTTTTTAAAATCTGAACCATTGATTGCCGAATCCAACCGCTACTATTGCTCACTACACCCTGTAGTGAATGCCCTCACTACAGGGCCCCGGTTCCCTGTATTTATAGATAGAGGTCCGTGTTGGAAAAGGAAACCAAGTTGAATAAGGAATAGAACTTTTAGTCGTGTTGTTCTGGTAAACCCAAGGAGAGACGGAAAAGGAAACATAAGAGGAATTAAGGAACTCCTCCCTCCCAGTTGTTGTTCCAATTTGATGGCTGACTTATTTTTTTTGTCTTTTATTTGATTTTTTTTTTTGCGTTTTTTAGTTTTGCATCGACTTTTTGTGTATTATTGGTTCGTCTCGGCGAAATGAATCAAAAAAGTAAAAAATTATGATCGAAACTTAATTTTTTTAATAAAGACAAAAATAACTAAACAATACAGCTTTTTACACTTTTTTCGATATTATTAAAAAAAAATGAGAGTTCTAATCATAATCTTTTACCTTTCTGGATTCCTCTCGTTGAGACGAACTAATAATACTAAAAAAATCGATACCAAACTAACAAATGCAAAACAAAACAAAAAAAATTCAAATAAAGACGAAGAAAAAAGTTAAGCCAACTTCTTTAGCCAAAACACAACTCCCAAAATTTGGAAGTCTCAATGGCGGACCCAATTCCTATCACGGAGACCAAATCATATACTCCTATATTCATAAATTAACATCAAAATATCATCCTTATATATTAATAAAACAATTTTGAGAGCACCTTTCTTCAAAATTTAAAATAGAGTACAAAATTGGGATAATTGGGGAGTGAGCGGGGGAATTTGCACCCCTAATGTCAGCCCCTGGAAGTGTGGATTTACTGTAGTTTTTTTCTTTTGGATTCAAATATAGGGCCTGTGAGGCCCAACGTATGTAAGATAGCATCGGGATCTAAAATTGGGCCAGTCAATGTAGTAGTAATTTAAAAGGGGTCCTTTTGGGCCTGTCGTGAGAATATTCCTTATACCACCAGAGGTGGAAAACTACCATTTTTCACCACCGCTTTTTTGGGTCTCAATGTGTACTAAATTTTTTGTCCAAACCGTTCATCTTCTACACGCAAAGTAGTACGTTTATGCAATTGATTTGACATTGACATTTAAATCAAAATTTGATTTTTATTATGTCAAATGGACGGTCATGTGTCCATTTCATAAAATAAAATTCTAAATTTTATATGCCTATCTATGTTTGATCAAACTGTTTTTTTGCATTGATATATTACTCTACGGGTCCTACAAGATGAACGATTCAAATCAAAGTAAAGTAATACACTCACGGTGGGACTCACATATAGTGGTGGTGGAAAAGGGAGATTTAACAATGACAGTGTATAAAAAAATGTTTTCTCATGTGGATTATACCTCAGCAAGTCTCAGGCAAATTAGTCATATATGCGTTCTTGACGGACTCTTTTTTACATGCATGCGCATCTCTCTCTCCCCCTCTTTTCCATCTCTTCGTCTCTCTCTCTCTCTCTCTTGCGCGCGCGTGCGCGCTTTTTTATTTTAAACTTTAAAATGTTTATAATTTTTGTTGTGCATATTTGATTTTGGAAAAAAATTATTTTCAAAATCTATTCGACGAGATCTATCAAACAAGATTCATATTGAATGTGAAAATTATGTGTTGAAAGAAAAAACAATATTTTGGGTGTAGGCTCCTCTCCTTTTTTTTAGCATTATAAACTTTAAAATGGTCTTGCTAACCTCTGCTCACTAGGCGGAGGGTAATATGGACGTAAAGACAAACGAATTCAGATTTCAATACACATTTCATGGATAATAATATAGTTTCACAAATATCAGTACATTTTCTCGAATATCAATACATATTTTTACATATTATTCTCCGCCCTAAGGACGGAGTTTTAACAAGTTATTTATGAAAGATCAATTCAGAAAAAACCAACCCATGTCGTGTGCTACGTACGTAATAGGGGGAAGTTGAAGAAAGAATTTGTTATTTACCTTTCAAACTAAACATGACTATATATACGCAAACTCAAATCACAAAAATCATCACACTAAAGATTTCACTACCTCAAATTAATATAACAACATCAATAAATTGACAAATTCATAACCTCTTATTTGAATATGGAAATGGCTACAATCAGTGCCGGCCCCGAGGTTTGAATTGCCCAAGCCCGACTCTTAACTTGGTTGCCCACTTAATATTAAGTCATAAGAAATTTTTAAAAAATTATAAATAAAAAAAGTACAAAAATTGTAAGTCATTTTGGAAGTCCCAAACAAACTTCTAATATTGGACTCCCTACATCTTCAAGAGTTTTTTTTAAAAAATACTACAAAATTACAAAAAAAATAAATTAAAAGGATATAAAAGATAAACGGAAAAAGATATATTTGTAGGAGTTTTTTTTTTTAAGAAACTATCCTCGTATTTTAACTATGATTAGTGTGAAAAACTTATAAATTGCTCGATTTTTTTTTCAATTTTCCACCATTGGGATGATTATCTTTATTCAAATGTAAAAACATATCACATGTACAATATTGTTGTGTCTGTTAAATACAAAATTTCTTACAAAATAATTGACTAATGTGATTTTTTTAATATACATTGGGGAGTAAAAAATAAAAAATTTAGAATCACATTCAAAACGTACACCCATTTACACAAACACATACAGAAATATGTGCAGCTCGTACATACAATACCACCCGTTTGTATGGTCTCATAAATTTATTGGAGTATTCGTATATTTGAGTGTAGTTTTAGAGACTTGTAGGGAAAAAAATGAAAATAGGGAAAGTTGATAAATAAAAATAAAAGAAAATAAAATAAGGGATAGAGATCTACTGGTCCAGAGACAAGCCAAAACTTATTGCAAGAAGTAGCCTATAAGATTTGAACCGAACTCACGCGGGGGACTGATACCTTCGGCAAACCATCTAGGCTAGAGTACCTTTAGTTACATTTTGAAACCTTTTTAGTATTTATATATAACTTACGTTTTTTTTTTTTTTTTTTTTGCCCCGGCCTGGGGGTTGCCCAAGCCCGGAGGCTTGCGGGGCTTACCCCTGGGCCGGCCCTGGCTACAATACACACTTCTTGTTTGAGTGTACCATATGCACCTATTGTATATTCCAGATTGTGCTACCTCGTCGGCAATCGTAACATTTTTTAGTTTTTCGTAACTTTTCAGCAATATGATTCATAACATTTTCTATGATTCGTAACATTTTGGTGTGCCTCGTAACTTTTACAAAAAAAATCGTAACTTTTATAAAAAAAAATTGTAACTTTTACAGAAAATTTATAACTTTTATAGGGGTGTGTATGGTGTGTATGATACACACCCAAATAAGGGGTGTGTATTGTAACCTTTTCCTTTGAATAAAGACCCTATGTCTCTCATAAAATAATCACCAAAGACTTGCACCTATACATGGAAAAACCAAACTTTCGACCAAAGCTCCTAAATAAACATCCAACACAGGCTTTAATGTAACATATCGCAAAACAAGCTCACTTCTTTATCCAGTTTACACGCTTCGCAACTAGCATCATCTTCCACTTCACGTCGCCCTTCCCATGTCGTCTTTACCCTGCTAGTGTTTTCATGGCAACAACTTCTTCTTTGCAAACCAACGAGGCGGTTATTGATCCACATTGAGTGAATAACGGCCTCGATTCTTTCCCGACACTCTTGGAATATTGCAAAGCGGGGTGATTTTGATTTACTAGTTGTTACGGCATTTAGAAGCTTCAACCCTTGTGTACTTGATTGTCCTTCCATGCACATTAATATAATACCATAGACATATGAAGCTTCAACGTGTCCTTTCTCTGACGCTCTCCTCAAATTCTCAAGACCTGATTCCATTCTCATTGAACTGAAGTAATCAACCTATTTCAATGGTAACGACAAAAGATTAGTTGACCAATACAAAATTCGTATAACAAGGTATGTAATGTATTGCAAGTAGACTAGCATTCGAGGCTTTCGTTATGAGGAGATGCAAGTAGACTAGTGCTTGGTGCATTGTCCGATTTTGAAAATTTTATTTTACAGAACTAATCAAGAACTATCAGACAAGATCCATATTGCATATATATAACATTATATATTTAAAAATATAAACAATAGTTATAAACTTTCATGAACAAAGTGGACAATAAATTTGGGAAAGGGAGTAGTATTCAATTTTTCTCGTCCAGATAAATATAAAAAGATAGCAATTTTTTACTGTAGACAGTGCTACTAAAAAGAATTTATCCACACATCATGTAATTAATAAGCAATCTATGAGATCATTAGGAAAGAGAGATTTTGTTACCATTCCCTGTCGGTAGAGGGCCTCTGGGTTTCCGCTCTCCATGCATTGATTCAAGAACATACTCAGTTTCTCAGATTTAAGCCATTGATGGATCACCGGAAATTCCATTATCGATACTTGCTCAAGGATATATTCATCCTCTGTTGTTCCCCTAAATTCTCTGCAACTGTCGCAATAAAAAATAAAAAAATAAGTAAAAATTCAAGCATTATTACCTACGGAATGCATCACTCGAATTTAGAATTGCAGAAGAAGAAGAGGATAAACTTTTGCATTACGACTATATGTCCTAATGCATGAATGCATACAATTATCTAAACCAAGAAACAGAGTACGGGAGGTGTACATGCATGCATAAATTGGAATTGAAGAGTATAATTTATAAGAAAGGGGCGACGACTAACCATAATTTGGAATTGAAGAGGTCAGTGAAGGAAGAAGAGGCAACCCGGGCAAGAACATCAACCAACAATTCGGGTGGAAGAGAGTTGATGCTGCAAGAATTATAGCGATTTATGTTTTCTTGTTCTTCTCCTCCAATCATCATCATCATGTGTTGCTAATTGCCAAATTAAAGAAAAATTAACCTCTGGTTTTTAGAAGTTAAAGGCTACAGAAATTATTAATAAGTTCCCACAGATTATATGTTAACTGGTCTTTGTGTAGTCTTCATATATAGAGGTCGGTGTGGGGTATTAGTCTCTCTCTCTCTCTCTCTCTCTCTCTCTCTCTCTGTGTGTGCAAATCCAAGAACGAGTTGGAAAAGGAAGTGGTGGTGTTCTGGAAAACTCAAGGAGTGACGGAAAAGGAAACATAAGAGGAATTAAGGAACTCGTCCGACTCCTATTTGTTGTAGTTGTTGGAATATCTCAATAACCGACTCCCAAAATTAGCAAGTGTGGATTAGTTTCCATTTTTTCTTTTGGATTCAAATATAGGGGCCTGTGAGGCCCAACACATGTAATTAAAAGGGGTTTTTTGGGCCGGTCATGTGTAATAAGTGGATTTATTGAGAGATCATTCCTTACTTGCACCGGCGGTAGAAAACCGTCATTTTCCACCACCGTTTTTGCACCGGCGTTATTGTGTATTAATTGTTGATCAAGACCGTTTAGCTTGATTTGACACTAACAGGTATATCAAAATTTGATTTTTGTTTTGTCAAATGGACAGTTATGTATTTTAAAGTTAAAACTGTACATGACAATCCATTTCATAAAACAAAATTCAAAATTATATATACCTATCAATATACGATCAAGCTGATTTTTTTGCATGAATGTACTACTCACGGTGAGACCCATCTATGGTGGTGTTGGAAAAAGGGAGGTTTTACACTGGCGGTGTAAAGAATGTTTTCTCAAGTGGACTATACTCAATTACTCATCGTATATTCGTTCCTAACGAAGTCCTTTTTACACACGTGCATCTCTCTCTCTCTCTCTCTCTCTCTCTCTCTCTCTCTCTCTCTCTCTGTGTGTGTGTGTGTGTGTGTGTGTGTGTGTGTGTGTTTTCTATCACTCTCTCCTTTTCTTCTTCTTCTTCTTCTCCCCTTTTTTATTTTAAACCATAAAATGTTTATAACTTTTGTTGTGCGTATCCGATTTTGGAAAAAAAATAGTGTTTTTAAAATTTATTCAACGAGATCAATCAAACAAGACCCATATTGTTGTTAAATTATGTGTTAGTTTTTTGGGGGGTGTGGAGCCATCTTTCTCTGGTAGTTCCTCCTGATGATGATCGGCGGTGAAGACGATGCTCTCTCCCTCAAGTCGTGCCTAGGCCTGCACACTCAACACACCATTAGCACCGGATTGGACCGTAGAGCCCAGAACAGCACTCCGACGGTCAAGTTAGTAGAGGAAGAAGACGAAGTGTAGATCTAGGGTTTTTGAGAGAGTTCAGTGTACCTTTCTCTTTTGATGAATGTTACCTTTTATAGGTGAGCCTTGGCTTGCTTTCCAAGTACGATCGTGCCTGTCACGTGAGATAACCGCTCGGCTGACGATGACGAGTCCGATCGAATATGCCACAAGCACATGCTTTCCAATGATATCACGACGCGTAGCATAAACCGTTCGGATGACGTCATTTGTCATGATCATAATTTGTTACGCGCACTTGCAACATTAACTTCTTTGCTGAGTCATCCCCTGGGATGATTCTCGTGACGAGACTAGCTTCTCGGTCAAGCCAATCTCGGCGTCTTCCTTTCATGGTTTGGGCCTGTAATGACCTTTCAACCGAAGGGTCCCCAGACGGTATCCCTTTGGTCGCTCATCTTCATAAGAACAGCTTGAGCTTCAGTACCATTTGTAGCATGAAACCGGAAGGCCCCTATATACCGAAGGGTCCCTAATAGGTATCCCTTCGGAGGTTTCAGTCGAGACCTTGTTAGATGAGATCTGCCAACTTCTTGACACTGCTCGGTATATGCAGACTCCCACAGGGGGTGTAGGCTCCTCTATTTTTTCTTTTTGAGTTATAAACTTTAAAAGAGTCTTGCTAACCTCTGCCCACCAGGCGGAGGGTAATATAGACGTAAAGACAAATGAGTTCGGATTTCAATACACATTTCACTGATAACAATACACTTTAATAGATACTAATACACTTTTCTCGAATATCATCAGTACATATTTACCACATTATTTTCCACCCTACGGACGGAATCTAGCATTTTCCACTTTAAAATGCTATAACTTTCACTATACAATGTTTGCTTTTCATGAAATTTATGAAAAGATTATCGACTAATTTACATGTCTGCTTTTATTTTGGGTGTATGCTCCTCTAGTACGCAAGTAGTATTTTATTTTGGTTACACGTGAAGCATGATGGTTATTGAAATGTTAAAAAATGACTCCGTCCTTTTTACGGATTGTAGACACACTGACGTGTGTAATTAGTAAGTCACGTGTGTCATTGTTGAGTGTGCTTTTGTGCATCTCGATCGATACTATATTACAGAGTTATTAGTGTCTATTTTGGGTGCTTAACCCCTGTGCTTTATCGTCATGTACCTCTGTAATATGATCATTGGTTCTTAATGTATGACAATATCAGCGATGTTCTACTACAAACCAAATCGAATTAGATCCAAATCCAATCACATAAAATCCCAAGTCGATTACCAAAATGTGATCCGGCAATCCATTTGATCCGCATCCAATAATCAGAAAACTATCTGATCGGATTTAGATATATCCAATCCGATTTGTTATGAATTTGTTCTGGTAATTTTACTTTTGATATGCAAGAGTGTTATGTATTTATGTGTAATTACAAGATTTAAAGTAATGAATCCTTTGGCTTATATGTTTTAACTTTTTAATAAAGTTGAATGAATTTGTTTTTTTTTTCCTACATTCGAATTCGAAGTGACTTATAAATGAATTTCCACTAGTTGGATTCAAACTGGATTTGGAATTTTTTATGGTGAAAATTTCAAAATACCCCCAAACTTTAACCTTAATGTCCCCAAACTTTTAAAAAAATCAATTGCCCTCCTAAAGTTTCCTTCCATCATCAAATAGATCCTACCGTCTCAATCTGTCAAATTCATAATTTTTTTTTGCTGATGTGGACGTTTTGAATCCGTTAAATGCTTAAGTGGCATCTTATTTCACTTAGAATGTGACAGGTGTCATCCTCTCTCTCTCTCTCTCTCTCTCTCTCTCTCTCTCTCTCTCTCTCTCTCTCTCTCTCTCTCTGGTAGTTTTCCGGATCTCGTCCGGTACAAAAACGCACAATGTTTTTCCAAATCAAAATGCACCAGAAAATTGGAAGAGAAAAATAAAGAAGACAAAGTGGAGAGAGAGAGAGAGAGAATGGATGCTTGCCCAAAGAGAAAAATCAAATCCACCTACATGAACTTTCCACTCTTCGATTTGGATACTATCTTTTATCTTGTGGGAGACTTAAAAAGAGGAGTAAGAGTATATCCACTCCTTTCTCAATTTTAGATTCAACCTCAATTTTGAGTGAAAATCATCCAAAACTCTCCTCCACTCCATACCCAAACCAATACCAAATTTGAGTTTTACTCAAATATTTTACCAAATCTGATGTGAGCCAAATTTTTGTTGCACTGCTATTTACCCTTTTGCCGTTCAATGTCGTGGATTAAATCTCTACCGTACAATTTGAGTAAGGGTTGAATAAGCCACACCAAATCAAGTTTTTACCCCAAAATTTTACTCAAATTTGAGTAAAAATTTGGGTAAGGGGTGGAGATGCTCTAATAGCTATATCGGGTTTTGATATCCACCCATATACTAAAAATGATTAAATCGGGTGAGTAAAATGGACACCCCGATTTCGAACCGAGAATGATGAGGAACTGATATATCGGGCTAGTAGAATTACCTCATTCCTATCGAGTAAGAAAGAAGGGGAGAGACAGAGTGGTTTATGGAATACACACACACACACAAAGAGAGAGAGAGAGAGAGAGAGAGAGAGAGAGAGAGAGAGAGAGAGAGAGAGAGAGAGAGAGAGAGAGAGAGAGAGGGCGTTGAATATTCTGGCAAATGAGAGAGATCAGAGTGCAATAGGAGAAGAAAGCATAGATCACAAAAATTCACCCAAATGTGTTGATGGGAATTAGCATATGAATTTTGCTAATCCAATTAGCATTAATAAGATTATGGGTTTTGAAGAATACATCCAGAGAGGGAGAGAGAGTGGAAAGAGAAAGAGATAGAAGATTGACAAGTGTCACGTTCGGAGTGGAATAAGATAGCACGTAAGCATTTAACGGAGTCAAAACTTCCACGTTAGCAAAAAAAACATTAGGAATTTGACAGATTGAGACAGTAAAGTTTTATTTGATGACGGAAGGAAAGTTTAGGAGTGAAATTGATTTTTTATTTATTTATTTAAGTTTGGGAGTCTATCAGACATTGAAGTCAAAGTTTGTAGGGTACTTTTGAAAATTTTCCGGGAGCTGATTTTGGGGCTCCATTTTTTTATGCACACTCTCCAAAATATAATGAAGTTACAAAACTATTCTTTTCAAAATATAAAAATTACTAGAGGCACTCCACCCTCAAATCATCTCCTCATTTACTAAGGCACTCCAAACAAAACATTGAACCAAAACCAAACGGAAAAAGTTAGAAGCAATTATCATTAGCAGTCCAAATGATAATTGTTTTCCATAAATTAACATTAGCAGTCCAAATGGTAAAGACAGAAGCAATCATAGTCCATAGCTATGCAAATCTACTGTTGCATGTTAGATTGGAGCAGGAGAAATCAACGATCGGCGCGGCGGCTGGATGGATTGGGGAGGGCGATTAATCAAAACGCTTAGAAAATCGAAAAAACAGGGGGAGGGGAGGGGAGCCGGTGTTCAAGAGACTGGCGTGAGGCGCCCGGCCTCCCCCTGAGCAACGGCGGTTGGTTGAGAGGTGGTTGAAAAAAAAGGGCTTACGAGAGAAGTTAGGTTAGAAAGAGTTGGGTTAAAAAAACTTCAAAAATATACATAACAAATTTACAGCTAGAACATGCAAACCTTAAAAAAATTATAGCTAGAACAAGGAAACCTTATATCAGAATACCAAGGTAAGTTTCGACGTGGAGAATCTACTCAAAAAAGAAATAAAAATAATCACGAGCTTGAACCAGCTTTCAGATCCGAAAGTTTCCAATATTTATGCCTGTAGCGGTAGTGGTGGTGATGTATTGAAGCGCATCAATGTTTTTTCCCCTGTTTGGTTCCCCTTTCATCTGGATTTGTGAAGAGATGATGGCGACAATTTTTAGCCAAACCACGCCCTTCTTAAAATACACAAAACCCACCCAATCATAACTTAATCCCGACAAAATCATAAGAAAAGAACTAAAAAAATACCTTCCGAGCTTGAATCATCGATCTATAGCACCCAATTCACAATAGAGTTTTTGTTACATGTTAGGGTTTGGGTGGGCGTCCATTTTTTCTTCTTCCGTTAACAGAGGAGGCAAAGGAGAATAGTAAAAAAATTTAGGAGCGCCTGAAGTAAAATTAAGAGTAAAAAACTTTAGGAGCGCCTAAAGTAAAATTGAAACTTGCAAAATGGTGGTTTTAGAAAATTATTGTAGCTTGGAGTGCTTGCATCAATTTTCCTTTTTATAATCCTATTAGATTTGGATCTTGCTGAATTGGATATGAATCCAGTCACCTGACAGGCCTAAGTCAGGGGTATGATTTGGGATGGTCTAGACACAAATTTGCCCTTAGGGATCAGTTAGAAAGTTCAATGTCCTCATGAGATGCTATATGTATTTTTTTTCCCACAAATGAATGATAATTTAGAATTATGATCGATCAACAAAAATCAGATACTTGGAACGAAATTGAAAGTAATTACAACTTTTGGGGTATTTTTCCAGAGACTAGAGTGCCAATATCGTTGTGAAGTCATCATGATTTTTTTTTCCTGATTAATCTTTATATTTTCTATTCAAGGATTAATAAAATCTGCTTCTTTGTTGTTTAATTTTTTTTTTTTGTAAGGTTTAAAAATTATCTTTGGTGCAGTGTGAAAATTTCTCTAAATTTTAATGATTTGTCTGGAAGCTGTGGAAAAGAAGATAAGAGAAGATAATATAACTCATAAGGAAATGTGAGGAAAGTGGAGGAGAAAATCTATATTACTTTTTCATATTTTTATTTCAAAACTTTGGGGTTTGGCCCAACAATTATATAGCACTCCCTAAGTGCGTAAGGTTTGACTTCTATGAACATGCGGTTGGCCCTCTTAATCTAACAAATATTAGTAATATACTACCAAACAAACAAGAGAAAGCAAGTGGTGGCTAACTCATGCGGTAAAGCTTTTGAATGTTTCATACTGTATTTCAGGATCGAGTCTCATTCTCCCTCCCCCATGTAATAGATTAAGAATGACGAATGATAAATAAATAAAATTTTAACCACTTTGTTTCGTTTTTCTCCGCACAATCTTCGTAAACCAAATAAGAGAAGATAAATTTTATAGTAAATCTTTAATAACTTTCCATTCGCTTCCCTCATTTTTCCCATTCTCCAAACAGACCGAAATATTTGTTCGGTGAAGATTTTAAATGTTTTATTGAATGAGAGACATTTATCTCCTATTTGTTTCGGTCGACAAATAAATACTCCTTCATTGTGTAGTCCATATTACTCCATAACATCCATTCTGATGTTTTTTAAAGAGGTTAACGCCCGGGCGACATTGATGAATTTTTTTAACAGTACAGATGTTTACGTGACATTTTTAAAAGGTCAAGTTCGGGTTTTGATTGAGGGTTTTGGGTGTAATGAGTAGAGAGAGATAGAAAGAAAATTTTATTGAGAACTATTCAGGGTGGGTTTTGAGACCCAAACCGAACAAGGTGGAAGTATATTGAAATTTCTTTCCTACTATCTAGAAGAAGGCACATTTATTTTCCCAAGAGTGCTACATACACAGAAAAACTACCGAGAAAATGCCCATAATTTGAAAATGAATGGCTTAGATTCACTAAGCATTTAATTCAAACAAATATAGAACCATAATAGATGGTTTTGTGTCTATTACCAGTTCTTCCTCCCGATTTAAGACCGATGATTCAACTAGATGGGGGTAAGCTAATGAGCTCGCATATCAATGAACTCTATAGAAGAGTTCTCTTTCGTAACAAACATCTTACGATTCTATTAAAATCCAGTCCATTTGTGCTTGTAGACCTCATAAGGTGCCAAGAGCAATTCGTATAAGCAACCGTAGGACCAGCCAAGAGATAGCAGTGCCGACTTATTAGTAGTGCCACCTTTCATTTCTACTTAATAAAATTGATTTTTTCGACAAAAATAACGACTCAAGGATAACCGATAAACTATGAATCGACTTTCTTTTATATTAATACAAAATATAGCCATTGTCAAGCCAACAATTTATCCATAATATTTTTTTGATGTCTTTCGTAATAAGAATCTAAGCCATTCATTTTCAAATTATGGGTGTAAGTTTTTTTTTAGGCCTAGCATTTTCCCTCCACTTTCTCCTTGTTTTGCAACCAAACACACCTTTAAACCCTTCAAGTGAAACGGCGGGAAAACTTCCCCAGAGCATCCAACACTGGAGTGGAGAAGGGACCTCCAAACCACCCCCCATTTCCAATCTCTCTCCTCTCTCCACTCATCGCCTTCCATGGATTCCGATTCCGACGGCTCTCACATCTCTGCAACGCCTCCCCGAGATCTCCAACCGCCGCCGCCGCCGCCCTCCTCCCACATATCCAGAATCAAGCTTTTCTCCACAATTACCCACTCCCACCCCACTTCAAACCCTAACCCTAAACCAAAACCAAAACCTAAACCTAAACCAAAACGATCCTCCAAGCCATCAAAACCAGCCTCAAAACCCCTCCCCAAACCCTCTCAACCAGAACCATCACCCACCCCAATCCCCGTCCCAAACCTCTCCGATCTACCCTTCCAAATCCGCCGCCCCTCCGATGAAAAACTCGATGACTCCACGTGTAACGTTCCTGCTGGGGGTTTGTACTTATCCAAGTTCGCCTCGTTTTCGAAGATTCGTAGACCGACAAGTCTCGATGTAAAGTCTATAGCTAATGATTCAACTTCGGATTCAATTCCACCGCCGTGTAGGACGGAGGTGAAAGGAGAAGGAGTTGATAGTAATGCTGTGAAGGTAGTGAAGAGACATCCTAATTTGATTGGAGGAAGTAATTTTCCTGCATTGCCGGCGAAGAAACCAAGAATTAGTAATGAAGGGAATTTTGTAAGGCTAAACATCAATGGCTATGGGAAAAGCAAGTTTAAGTTCAAGGGCAAACGAAAGGGTTATAGTGCAGCGAGTGGTCGTAGGTCTTTTCGAGGATACAAGCGAAAAGCAAGAGGTAGTGGTGAGATTGAGAACAAAGGTGTTTGTGGTGAAGATGGATTGGGTTTCGAGATATCACAGGTGGGTAAACTAATCCAAATTAAGCCTCGAGTCCCAGTCAATTGGGTGGGCAACATAAATTCTTTCGTCATTTTCCTTTATCAAGGGCTATGTATCTCTTAAATTCATTTCCTTTCCTCATCTCCACATACCATGCCTAGCATTTGTACTGACAGTTTTACCGTTGCATCATAGGTGGGTAAGCGAGATAGATTGGAAGTAGATGAAGAATTGATTAGGGATGCAGTGTCGGGTGTCCGAAATGAGCCATCTGATGAGAATCTTCTTAAGTTGTTGAAGCTCACACATGGGTATGAGTCGTTTCGCGAGGGTCAGTTGGAGGCAATCAACATGGTGCTTTCTGGGAAATCAACGATGTTGGTATTGCCAACGGGGGCCGGGAAGTCACTGTGTTATCAGCTACCAGCTATGATCTTACCAGGGATTGTGCTTGTTGTGAGTCCATTAGTGGCATTGATGATCGATCAACTTAAACAACTACCTTCAATGATTGAGGGAGGCCTTATTTGTAGCTCTCAGGTGGTGCCCCCCCTCTCTCTCTGATTGATTATAATAATTAGAATTCCTAATTCAATCCTTCTTCTTGTTGTAGACAGCTGAAGAGATATCCGAAACACTGAGGCTGCTACAAGAAGGAACCATAAAGGTGACTGTTAAGAATCTGAAAGCTATTGCAGCTTTTCAATCATTTTCGTTTCATATATGGGAAAAACTATACTGAAGTAATTAGAATTGTTTTGACTGCCTTTTGTTCGAATTCATAAACCAGGCATTTTTTTTGTCCAGTAATAAATTCTAAACATATATGTGGTGTGTGTGTGTGTGTGTTATGATAGGTGTTCTGTGGCGCACATACTATTTCATTGAAAATGTTTTCTCTGGATGTCATTTTGAAAGCTAAACTAATGTAATTTATGTTGTAGGTGCTTTTCGTTTCACCAGAGAGGTTTTTAAATGCAGAATTTATATCTATATTTTCTACTGCTCCAGTGATATCACTTTTGGTGGTGGATGAAGCTCATTGTGTTTCAGAATGGTGAGTTGTTGCAGTGCCATTTGACTTTGTACCTTCTAACATGGTATTTCCGCATGATTAGACTAAACTGAAAATACTTCAACAGGTCACACAATTTCCGGCCTTCATATATGAGGCTCAAGGCATCCTTACTTCGTACTAGGCTAAATGTTCAATGCATTCTGGCAATGACTGCGACTGCAACCACCAAAACTTTGAACGATGTAATGTGTGCTTTGGAGATTCCTCAGACAAGTCTTATAAAGTCAGCGCATATGAGGGACAACTTACAGTTGTCAGTTAGTTTGAGTAGGAACAGGCAAGTGTGGATACATATAGTGATTTTTAGGTACCATGCCTCGTGTTTTTATGGGTGGTGGACAATTCATTACTTTATATCAGTGTCAATCACTTGTTGCTTTTCGTTTCATCCTTTTACTGGATGTATTTGATTCCTTCCCAACATTTTTCCCATCATAGAATGAAGGATCTGATGATGTTACTCAAGTCCTCCCCCTTTGTGGACGTTAAAAGCATCATTATATACTGCAAATTTCAGGTAACCACGTTCTCCTTCACCGTAGAATGGAACTGGATGGAGAGTTATGTGCATCACAATGTTGACTAGCCTTTGATTAATTATTTCTTTTGCAGTCTGAAACTGATATGATAAGCAAATACTTATGTGACAACAATATTTCGGCAATGGTTAGCTTCTCATTTACTTTATTGGTTTGCTTGAATGAAGAATTGTTTATAGTGAGTTTAGTGAAGCTAATTTATTCTTCAACTGTAACATGGCAAACTTCTCGAAACATAAGAGTTACCACAGTGGTATACCCAATAAGGATCGGAGCCGTGTCCAGGAATTATTTTGTTCCAACAAGATAAGAGTGGTAAGAAAATTATTATTCTCAGTGAAGTTTGTACATATTGCCATTTTTAATCACATCTTCTCTATTTATGTGAGAAATTGTTATGTCTAATATATGGCAAATTCATTTACTTGCATTGGTTTTCCCTGGAAGGTTGTTGCAACCGTGGCATTTGGCATGGGACTTGACAAGAGGGACGTTGGAGCTGTAAGAATTAGGACCTTATTTAGGCATTATCAATCATTAATTGATTTCAAGAATTTCTACATTTTAAAGGTCGGCAATCTGGAGTCTATCATTCAAAATTGTGGCTGTCTAAGCCCAGATTTTGGCTTTTGGTTGACCATTCTTGTGCACAGGTTTCAGCTATGCACCCTGAAATTGGGCTAAACAACTCCAGAGCAAGGTTGTCAAATCGCGAATCGAATCGAGAATCTAATTGACCCTTTTTTGAATCGTGAATCGTAACGATTCGGTCCAACTTTCACAAATACATTAGAAAATGTATCTATCCATCTACATAATAAAGATACATTGCAAAATTGTAAAATTTAAGCTGAAATACATATTTAAGTTTGTTTTCTAATATAAATTGATAATCACATGGCATCATAGCAAAATAAATACTATAGTAACATCGATATATGCATATAGATGTTAAGGATTCATAATAAAAAGCTTACAAAATAAATCTTGTAGCCTAATAGGTAGGAAACTAGCTTATATGGCAACGTATGTGGGTTAGTCCGAGCCTCAAAGTCGTACCCTGATCTATGATTTAGAGGATACAAGAACCAAAAAGATTGATTTGTGAAATTACATATCCATGGTAGATCGTCTCCATTGAATAAGGAATATGATTTCTCGTAATATATGATCTCGTATTCTTACTTTTCTATAAGAAAAAACAAGACAAAATAGCAAAAGTGGATTCATATTATCAAATGTAAGTTGTGATAAACCTTGATTCACCTAAAGATTCGAATTGTTTTTGTGTGAATCGGGAATCGAATCGCGAATTGTGAATCGGACGATTAACCTCCGATTCTATATCAACCTTGATTCACCTATAGATTTGTATCGTTTTTGCACAAAATCGTGAATCGAATCGTGAATCGTGCGATTTTGACAACCATGCTCCAGAGCAACATTATATGTTTTTCTACCAAAAATGAAATTCTGTTTTCCGGATTTACATGCATCTAGCGCGGGACTACACTATAGCTAGCAATGCCTAGTATACTGAAGCATCGTTGTTTGTTTTCATCTTAGGTTATCCACTACACTTTGCCAGAAAGCTTAGAAGAATATGTTCAGGTGGGTCTTTGTTTCATAATCACCAGTTATTTAGAAGCTATTGTTCAGGTCAAAGTTAGCTTACAAATGGTATAACGCTCTCATGCAGGAGATCGGCCGTGCTGGACGAGATGGTAGATTATCTTATTGCCACCTCCTTTTCGATGATAGCTTATATTTGAAGCTTCGTAGTCTCACATACAGGTGGTCGAAAATTTTTGAGTTTTGCATCGAGTTTCAACGTATTAAATTGGTGATCTGAAGCTCACTAAGATTATTGTGCTTCTCAGTGATGGTGTAGATGAATATGCAGTTAGTAGACTCCTCTCACAAGTTTTTGCTACCGGCTTGAGTTCGCAACAGAAAATATGTGCTTTAGTCAGAGAGTCTGCATCGCAAAAATTTGATATGAAAGAAGAGGTTATTTCGACATTCTATTTCCGATACTTGAGTGTTTCTGATTCATCTGAATCTTTAATTTACTTGTAAGGGTTTTACTTTTACCAAAATAAGAAAAGATAAGATATTTTGATGCTTGGTTCTCTTGTTATCAGAAATTTTGTGCTTCTATTGGACGAAGCGTCTAGCTCCTTCTTTGTTTATAGAAATATTGGAATGTTGACAAAGCATCTTTCATTTCAATTCACCAAGGCATGTTTATCAGCATCGGAAGAGCTAAACTTCTGACTTTTGCACTTTGGCAGGTGATTCTGACCATTCTAACACACTTGGAGTTGGGTGAAGTGCAATACTTGAGTGTACTTCCACAGATAAATGCGACCTGCACTTTAAATTTCCACCAGGTTGGTTGGAAATTAGGTTTAACTATTCCTTCTCATCTGCATAGAAGGGGAAGGTCATTCAAGCATTTTCTTGTTTCTTTGCTAGTCCAATTTAAGGGAATGAAATTGGACAAGTGATCAATCCAGTCATTATCTCCTGTTATGACCAACCAAAGATATTTGCATTTGATAGGTTTAGCTATGAATATGTTAGTTTCTCTGTTGTTGGTTTGCTAGGAGCAACATTGCAAAACTATATGAGCGTATTTTGATTTGACCATGTTCTAACCATTTTTAGTTGCGATTACAGACTCCCTCCGGTTTACTAGCTGCTAAGGATATTGTGATTGCAACAATTCTCAAGACGTGAGTGTAGACTTCCCCTCTGATTACACGAACAAAATTTAGCTTCTTTTTCCTTAATGTAACTCTTCTAAGAACAAGTTATGCTTAACAATTTTTTATCAGTGCTGACATTAAGCATGGGCAATATGTGTTTGACATACCAACCGTGGCAAATAGCATTGGAGTTTCAGCTGTTGACATATTGAATATGTTGCAAAAGCTAAAGGTTTGTGTATCTTTTCAAACAATTCCGTTGCTATCTTTGTGTTATGAGTTGATCTCTTTCAGAAGTTTGTATTCTTGATAATTTACTACTATATATAGCTCAACATTGTATATTTGTTCGACAATGCACACTGTTTGCTAGAGAAAATGGGATACAGCCTGCTTAAAAACGACCCTCCTGTTGAGGTGTGGATACCAATCACCTGTAGGTGGCTGGAGCTGAATTTCTTCTATATCCAGTTTTCTTCCTGTCTTGGAGGAATCAGCTTATAGATGTGAAGATAATGAGAATATTACGGTAAGGATGTCTGCCAGAATGAAGATATGAAATTACAGACATTCGGAAAGTTTAAAATATCTTCAACAAGTAGATTCCTGATTTCCATTCAATTTTTACCAAAGTCAAGGTAGGTGACAAATTTTGTTAGCTTCTTTGCTTCAAAATAGTTGTGAGATCATGATACTCTGGCAGTCTGGCTTCCATTTTTGTCCGGTCAACTTAGAGGAACATAAAATTGGATAGATCTGTATCATCAATGAAAAACTGCATGGTGTATCATTCACCTACTTTGTCAGGGTGGAGGAAGTAACTATTTGTTGGGGATCTAGACTGTTAGTTTCTCTCATGGCAGAAGTAATGCGATTAGATCACCGTATAGTGGCTCTTATTTCATTGAATTGATGTCAGAACTTTCTGTATTTCTTTTCTTACATTTCCTACACCGTATCTGAAAGTAATAGCAAGCTAATAGCGTAGTGTAGCTTTCGTCATTTAGTGCAACAACTGAAGTTAGACCTTTTCGAAGCGGCAATACTCTGAACTACGATATTCATCAATTTTATGATTGTAGTTTGTCAGCGCAATGGTTTTACAGTCTTTGATTTACTTTTTAACAAATATTCAGAATATTATCCGCGTGCCTTGCATTCGTATGCGTGTTTGAAGTTTCTGAACTAAAACACTTCAGGATTTCTTAGATTGTGTAGCTCCAAATTTAAGTTCTGTAATTTTTTTCAAAGGATACTGAATTCAGATTCCACGAAAATAATTTTTTTCCTGTTTAGTCAAAGGGAGAGATCACATATGACATGAAGGACCCAGCCTATTGCTATACGCTTGTGGATGTACCCAAGGACTTCTGCTCTCTTACAGCACACCTTACCAAGTGGTTGTCCGAGATTGAAAGTTGCAAGGTAATCAATTTGATAGTATCAACTCAAAAGTTGGTTCAGTACTTACTTCAAACTTGTATAATTGGTGAAACAACTATTAGATTGTCGCTATAAATCTTTTACACTGTTTTCTAAACCACAGAAATGATATATGGAAGCCAATAGGTTGTCCTGTGGGGTCTTAAGTTTTGAATATGTTCCTTCTTTTTTTCTTTCTAACAAATGATTTGATTCTGCTTTTAACATAGGTGCAAAAGATAGATGTAATGTTCAATGCTGCAGCTTTCGCGGTGCAAGAGTGTAAGAGGATGAACGGATGCAAGGACTCCCAACATACGCCATGCTTGCACAAAATGATTTTGGAATACTTCAACGAAGATGGTTTCACAGACGTACCTGAGAAGCTGGATCAAAGCAGGTTGACAGAACTGAAACTCTTTTGAAGTACATTTATATGCATGATTGATTCAATCACAGTATGATGCTTAAGTTTTGGTACCTTGCAGTTCGGAAAACCATCCCAAGTGTGTCCTCTGTCCTCGAACCCATATTCTTAAATACGTGATACAGAGGAAACGATATGTATATAATTCCTACATTCAGAAAATTGTCCTTTTATTGTGTTAAGTATGACAGAATACTACATTGCCCAGAACTCATGCATTACCAACATCCATAAAATCATTCTGATGTCCATCATTTAATGTGGATGAATTTGCAGCTACGTAGCATGTTCATATAAAACACCTATTAGGAGTTGAACGTCCCTAGGTTTTTTTTTTTTGAGCGCGCGTCTGTCTGAATGTATTTATTCATAAAGTGTGGTCACTTAATTTTGCCTAAGTTTCTATTCCGACGATAATATGTTATTGCGTTATACTGAGGAGGATTTTATTTGTATTTGCAGTCCGTTTTTACGAGCAGATATTAAGGTGAGGGATTGCTTGAAGCTAATTTCTACTTAAAGAAACGTCATATTTTGTAACGCTAAATGTTTTCTTCTTGTTTTAATAGGTCTTTTTGCAGAGTAATTCCCAAGCCAAATTTACTCCCAGAGCTGTTGCAAGGATAATGCATGGCATTGCCAGTCCAGCATTCCCTTCAATGACTTGGTCTAAAACCCATTTCTGGTATCAATCTACAGATTTGTACTTGTACTAATTCACGTGGTACTACATTTGGAGATCATGTCATGCATACAATTCTAGACATCCTGCACAAAGCCAGTTGTTTCCAAATGGAATTACAAATGGAACCGACTTCCTTTTGCATATGTAATCACTGTGCACAAACCCCCCAGTAATTTTTTAATAGAGTGGTGAGTTGATGGTTAGGACTTGGGATTCTACCTTCATAAATTAGGTGGCTTTAGGACCTTAAATGTTCTTTATTAGTGAAGTCAAATTTTGCAATTATCTTCATAGATTACCTCTAAGTTCCATGTTTACAGTAGAGCATTATTTCTTAAGAGAGACGAGACCATATACTTAGTCCATTTGTGTATGTCAGGGGAAGGTATTCACATATCAACTTTCACGTGGTAACCGAAGCTGCAAAGGCAGAGCTCATGAATTTTGTGAAAACTGATTTAACGTAGTACGGTGGCACCTTGCAATTTGTTGCATGACATGCACAATAACAACCAATTCCGACAATGTTTATAGGTAAGAGACAAGTTCAACTTCCCAATTTTATCAAACTTTTTCGTCGGATGGCTGATATATACATGTTTCTGAGTAGCTTCTTTTCTTCTTTGCAGAAAGTGTATTCAGGATTAAGGAATAGCGCATTTGAGCCTGATTGTGTCATACGAGATTCCAAAATAAAAAATTTCCAGAGATAACTTATGACAGGTAAGCTGCTTCAAATCAAAATGAGAATTCAGTCACATTATGTCAAAGGTAATAGTTACTGTAAATCGTTTCAACATTTATTTCTTGACATTTTCAAGACTTAACTAGCATAAAACGCACATGAAGTAAAAGTTCATAACACTTTAGTCAATTTAGCGCATTCTCTTTTAAGTTAAAAGTACACTTGGAGAATGTTTCATTCTGAACTTGACAAAAGTAAGCCTGACTGAACATAAATTCAAGGAGAAATGCTCCTTTACCGCAGTCTCAAGTTTCCTATGTGCTAAATATCAATTCTCGAGAAAAAGTAGGGCGATGAAGGCCTTGAATAATGCAAATGCTAATCATGGATATTGTATTTCTTCTTAGGGAGCAGTCTGGCCTGTAATATAGAGACTTGTATTATATACAATAGATTTACACTCTAGAGACATGAAGCAAGAGAAGGAGAGAATCGGCGCTGTATTCCTGGCAGTGAATGTACACAAATGAGATGCAATGCCGAAGGAATAATGCATGTGGTTACAGTCATATATTGTTACGTACATTCGGTGATGTATCCACAAATAAGTGGAAGTGTCAATAGGAATGGTAGAATGTTGTTCCATAAAGATAGCTTATCCTCTGGAATTTGCACTCGTACCTTTATGTTTCAATAAGACTTTGTTCTGCACCATCTTAGTTGAATACCTGAAGGAAATTTACTTTCTTCGCTTTGTTTACCGACCCACTTTTCTTTTTATGCTAATTGCATGAACTTGCGATTTTTAAGTCATGTTTTATCAGTGGCGTAGTAGACATTTTTCATACCAAATGTCATGATGCTTAGATTAAGAGGTGATACTCGGGGCCTGTTTAGTTTGACATTTTATTTGCTTATATTTGTTTTATCTGGATGAATCTGATTCTGGGCATAATTGAGCCTGGATTCAACAAGTTTTTAAGCAAACAAGACGCTCCAAACAATCCTTCAGTGTACAAGACTCGCATACTAATTACTATAGGATTGAAAGAGGTACTAGTAACTAGACTCCGTTTCACATAGTGGATTATTGGCTTTTTTGATTTTTTACATTTTACGAGATAAAATATTTTCCTCACATATATCAACTGAAAAAGACCGAAAAGTCAACTCGGTGGAACGGTCCTAGCCTTTTTTGTTTTTGTGGAGAGGCTGGTTTTGTCACCTGAAACCATTCCGTTTGCATTTTCTCCTTGCACAGTTGCACGCATCAGATAGACTTGGAATTTTGTGAAAAGTATGCCATCCACCTGGAAAGGACATCTTGAATTTTTTGTTGAGGTGATCCATTTTGCAGAGTACATAAGGATCTAGCGACCCCTCAGTGCACGGGCGTAGTTTAGAATTCTAGAGGTCCATTTCAGTAATTAATTTTTTGAATTTTAACTAAATCTAAACACTGAAATAGTTTTGGGCGGCTGGAAATGTTGCACCACACCTCTGTAGTGCACCTATATACTATGCAAGGTCCCCAGGTTCTGTATTTGGAATTACGGGGTGATGTTTTTTAATGCAAGTTCAACATTGTCTTGTAAGAAATTGTTGGGTTTTTTCATTGAGGTCTAATACACAACAGGAAAAGAAAACATGAAACAGAACACGAAAAGGAAATGAATGGCACAGACTTCTTTTCTTGTTCTGTGCCGTTCATTTCCTTTTCCTGTTCTGTTTCATATTTTCTTTTCCTGTTGCGAACACTTCCCCTTTTTCCTTTGAAAATTCTTGGAAGTACTTGATAAAGTTAATTGTTTGAAAACAAAAAAAGTTAGAGCTCACCCAAACTGGTTTCAAGAGACCAAGCTTGACTTTTGTTTTTGACTAATCCCACCTTCCATGAATCTAGGGCTTGGTTGATATAATAGCTCTGCCTCTAATTCCTTAGGCCATCTCCAGCAGCATCTCTATAAGTCTGGCGAAGGCAAGATGGCGAGCCAAAACGCCATTTTCGGCGCCCAGCAGTCTCGCCGTCAGCCTCGCCAAGAAGATATCCGCTACAGAACTTCGTCACAGCAGGCGAGGTATGGCGAGATCGGAGCGAGATCGCCAACGCCCCTCTCTTTCTCTCTGTCGCTCGCCTGAAAAAAGTAGACCGTCGGGATAATTGCGCTAAAATCGTTTTGAGATACCCACAGTGTAGCCGACGTCTAGACGAGAAGATTGGTGCAATACGTCGCCGTCGGAGCTCCGTGGCCGCCGCACGCACCGGTCAAAGGTGGTGCGTGCCGGCGAGTAAGATCTACTCGCGACGCGTGTGATGCACGCGCCCGTGCGAAGATGACGATGACGCAGAAGAAGATGGCGAGTGACGATAGCTAGACTACTGCGTGCTCTTGCCTCATGCCACTAGCCAAAGCCCCTTTTTCTTGCCAAAATGGAGATAGAGACGCTTAGGCTGTTGGAGGTGCTCTTAAATGACCAATTTGGTATCCTATAAAGTATATAAAGTAAAAGATTTGGAAAGGACTGTAATCGTCAATTATGCCCAAAAAAAAAAAGTGTAAAATGAAAAATCAAATTGGAGTTCCTTTCTGGAATTTTGTTACACGCCAAAGGGTGCTTTGGCCGGCGGGCCAGACAAAAAGAAACAAGCAAAGAAGGTCAACAGTCGTCCTCATCACGGGAGATTGGCAAATTGCTGAGAATATTTACATTAAAGATTATTAAAGCAAAATACCAGGCAAATATATGTAAAAATGTATGTACACACACAATTAAAGATTATTAAAGCGAAGTACTAGGCGCGCGCACACATATACAGATATACTGTACTATATTGGTTTGGAAGGGGTTTTACCATTTCTTGCAAGAAAAGGTAAAATTATATTATATAGAAATAAATGTTCATGTTACATTATTCTTGAGATCTTACGGGGTGTTTTACTAAAAACAATAAGTCAGTGAAATTGGTTTATTAGGGATGACAACAGGTTGGATCGGAGTCGGATTTTTCCTCCCCCGTACCCGCCCCGTTCCTTTCGGAGGCGGACTCGGAGCGGGAGAAATCAAAGATGTGTCGGGTTCGGGGATAAATCGGGTCCCCATTTACTGTATAAATTTTTTATAACTTTGTTCTTTAGAATGTTTTGACAAGAAAACAAGATATTGATAAGTAATGATAGTTAAAAAGTATCACAAATTAAACAAAGACACAAAATAGTTATTTATGATCAGATATTTTGCTCTTATAAGAGGTAATTAAATTTCCATCCAGATTTTGGATATAACGTATGTTTTCATCCTCCTATTTTTACGGGGTTATGTTTTCATCCTCTTGTAATGTGATTTGTCATAATTACCCTTTTGCAGGATGTGTTTTCGCAAGGAGCACTGTGAGTGTGCCACGTGTCCCCTACTTTTACCCCTAATATGAAATGTTAATCTTCTAAAAAAAAAATTAAAAAAAATCATACATATATAGCACTCATTTGAACTTGATATGGATATAGTGATAGATATGCTCTTTCAAATGTTAACTTCCACTATATGGTGTAGATTATGTAATGTTTATCCTCCATGAAGGCCCCACAATAACTAACATTCTGTTAGCCTTAACTTAAAAATTCCAGCGGAATATTAAGAAAGAAGATCTAATACCTATCATGATCTATTCCTTTCTCAAACCGAAATTCAAAATTCTTCAATTGTTATCCTCTTTTAAGAAACCAAAAATTCTTATCATATTGTTGTTAAAATCACGTTTAACAATATTTTATGCGTTGTATTTGATTTTTACCATTATTACTAGCTCATTATCTACATAATTTTAATTTTTACCATGATTACTCGATTTTACCATATTTTATGTTTTGTATTTAATTTTTACCATGATTACTTGAATCATGGTAAAACATATCAACCACATAATCGACGTTTCATAGTAAATCAAAATCATAGTAAGTTTATTCTTCCTAACAAGTTGCATGGTAAATACTTTTCTATTATAGTTACATTTGTTGATTTAACCATAAAAGTTTTTTTTTTTCCCCCGAATATGTGCAACTTGGATCATGGTGAAATATATGGCCATATTACCTTCCAATCATCATGTTAAAAATAAAAATAGTCCCAGGCCAAAAAAACATGGTAAATTTAGACAACTTGAGAATTCAAATTATGGTAAAATATGTAATCACAGCATATTGATCATGGTAAAAAAAATTTGACGCCGTATTAAACTTGTAGTTGTTTTCTCCAAGCTTTGGGAATTAACTTCATCATTGAGAAATTCATGCACCATGTCAGCTCTCAACTGCCCGCATTCTGTTTTCGATAACCTTCAAAAAATTGGTTGATTGCGAAAGTACTAACTGATATTGTAGCAAAGCACTATGCCATAGTTGAGCCTGCAACCAAATAAAACGTAACAAATGTCAAAGGCCAAACTAACCAAGTTCATATGATGCAAGTTTACCATGGAAAAAAGTCGAATCTTTCGTATTTTACCATGATTTCTGAAAATCATTAGTATGATTGAGCTTTTCAAGTATCACAGTAAACAAATGCATAACACGCTTGGGATTGATCGAGGTCTTCGAACGACACCGTATTACATTTTCGGATCAAAGTTGGGATACTCCACTTCAAAAGAGCAGGACTACTTTTTGAAAATCGGAGATTCACAATTTTCCAGACAATACCGCAATTTCACGGAACCCCTTCAGAAAAGTCAATGACGTTTATGGAGCAGGGCGTTGATGTAGACTTGGGGCTACAAGGGCTGTCGATTTGGGATGGAGGACTATAGGGCGATGATTTAGGATTGGTATGGACAATTTCCATCCAGATTTTGGACAAACTCGAGTAACAGCATAGAAACAAAGACGGACCAAAAAAAAAAAAAACATGGGATAGATTCACCAAAAAACTCACTATGTCGCGCCATTGTGCTAAATCGAGATTTTCCGAACAATTGCCGATGGACCCAAACAGAAATGTGACCTCCCTTTTTGTGATATTCTGCGTGTAAGGGACTTCGTCAATCACAAATAAATCCAAAAAACTCATAATTCAAGAAACGAAGCAATTACTGTAAACCCCACAAAATCCCACAAAAACACAACGAATTAGTTAATTACTGTAAAACCGAAGCAAGCATAGAAGGTGGATTGTCTTGGTCCTCTGTAAAAACGAATTAGATTGTCTTGGTCCTTTCACAACAAGTTCTTTCTAATTAACTCACAAACGAAGCAAGCATTTAATCAATCAATGCATGACCAAGACAATCTAATAATTTTCAGAACTAGAAAAAACGAGGAGTCTGGTAGTGAAATGACCAAAAAACAAACCTTAATATGTCAGGACGACGACGATTCCGTGACTGATTTCATCGGGACGACATAGAAGGTGGGATGGATGAGTCGTATTTGAGATTTCTGGGTGCGTGATGTCTGGGATTTCTGAGGAAGAATGGGGTTGAAGGACGAGGACGGTGGTGATTCTGGTGAACTATAATACGTGATAATAGGGATTGGGTTTTATCCCAATCCTGTAATTACAGTATAGGACCACATAAATTAGAAAATGGTCCACTACCCACCCCCATATATGCAACTTTAAATTTGGTCATCAATCCCTTAAATTGTTACAGTTATATAATTATATACAGATAAAGGGCATTTTAGGGTTTTTTTGAATCTCGGGATGGAAACATAACTCCTATATAGGCTCAGGATGATTTTCTAATTTCAAGTGACTAAAAGGATCATTATTTAAGTGCCCCCTCTTATAATACCAAAATAATGAAATATATAGATATCCACATATAAAAATTAGTAATAACTATTATCGGAGTCGGATAGGGTTAAAACGGATTGGGAGAAGCAAATACCATCCCCGTCCCATTTGCTTTTGGGATCGGGGATTACCCACTTGGATCGGGGCGGGGACGGAGCGGAGGTAATTGCCATCCCTATGGTTTATTGAATGAAATTGGGTTGATGTATTGGAAGACAATGATCGGTCTCGTAGAACATAATACGCCAATTTAGACAATAAGTCAGTTTAGTGAAAAATGCTTTACCTCAATCAAAAAAGTCTGTCATAACTACATGGGCGGCAGGGTGAATTTATTTTAGCACATATAATTGCAATATAGTATTATTGTGGATACATCAAAATATTCATTATCTACACATAGCCAAAAAGTAAATGTCTTCGTCAACAAAAGAGCCGAAGAGAATTGAAATAACCGGGTAAAAAGAAAAAAACAAATTGTGGATAAAAAATAGAAGTGATTTTCACACCCAAAATTATTATTCACACCTTTTTTTTTGTCTACTAATGAAATTTTCATGTGTAAAAATTTCACTAAAAGAAAAAAATAATGATGTGGATAACAATTTGGTCGTAAAATATATACTCCTACAACTTAGGGGTGCTTTGGCAAAAAAACCAAAAACTGATTTTTTGGGTTTTTTTGGTTTTTCCTTATAATTGTTTTTGCATTTGTTAGTTTTCCGTCAAGTTTTCGTGGTTTATGGTCCAAAGAGTATAAAATTATGGTCGAAACTAATTTTTTTTTAATAAAGCCAAAATTAAACCAATAAACTGTTATATTTTGGTTTATTTTCGGATTTATTCAAAAAAAACTTTTGACCATAGTTTTATACTCTTTAGAATCATCTCGTCGAGACGAATCCATAAACCACAAAAACTTGACGCAAAACAAACAAATACAATAAAAAAATTTGAGTAAGAACAAAAAAAAAAAAAAACTAAAAAACCAGTTTTTGGTTTTTTTTTTCCTTTTCCAAAACACCCCTTATAAGGAAACCAAAACAAGAGAGAAGGTTTTGAGGGGCATCTACAGGAAGTCTCAATCTGAACAAAGAAAGCATATTCAATCGTCTGTTGCTTGCTTCCTTGAGAGAGAGAGAGAGAGAGAGAGAGAGAGGCAAAGACCGTTGAGTTCGGTTTCTCTCTCTACCATGGACGGAGAAGTACTCTGACAAAGTCCATTCATTAGTATATAAGTTTTCATATCTATATTGTATAATCATTGGTGAATTGAGGTTGTAGAAAGGAGGAGGAGTGGGACGAAGACGATGGATGATTTGGCGATGCAAAATGCACCCCCAACAACAACCTCATCTGCTCTTTCTTCGTCTTCCTCAATCTTTACGAATTACCCTCTCATTTCAGCTCTCGTCGCCTTTGCTATCGCCCAATCCACCAAGTTCTTCACCTCCTGGTAATAATCTGTGTACATATATTTGTGTAATTATATTAGAGTAATTGTTCTCATGTAAAGTTGTTTGATTTCAAGAAATTCTGATTTCATGGTGCGTTCTATTCTTTTTTGGAAATTTAGATTTGATAAAGCACCAAACCAAAAGGATCAAGGGGGTAGCCTTGAAAATTCAACAAATGCAGATAATAAAATGGAGACCCCAACACCAGGAAACAAAAAACATAAAAAGGGCCAAAGGGGAAAACAAAACCCTAACTACCAAAAGAAAAACGGCATAATCTACTCGAACAAGTTCAAATTGTACATATCCTCTTCTTGTCTGATAGATCTTCCTCAATTACACAAACAAGAAAATGCAATTTGGAAATGTAATCCTTTATTATTGAATCAATGGGTTACAGGAATCGGAGAGAAGAATTGGAAGAAGAGGGAAGAGAGGGAAAGAGAGAAACAGAAAGGAGAGAGAAAGACCAACCATCAAGAACCCCTTTCCCCCCGTTCCCTCCTTACAGTTATATTCGTAACCGACTAATCAACCAAAACAGAATTACAATACACCCAAAATACACTTGCAGTCCCTATAGTTTGTAAAGGGTCACGTTACAACCCCAGGCTTTATCATTGCCACCTTCTTCAGACGAACCTTGTCCTCAAGGTTGAAAAAGAGGAAAACGCTGCTGAATGTCAAGCCAGCTCTCCCAAGTGGCATCTTCAGGGATAGAATTAGTCCAGTGAATCAAAACCATGGAACAAGGCCTGTTATGCTTCTTGACTACCTTGCTGTCCAAAATAGCAATTGGTTCTAGCTGGATTTGGCCATTGTCAGCAGTGACAGGGAGACAAGTCTGGACCACAGCTCCCAAACCCAACTTTTTCTTTAGTAAGGATACATGGAACACAGGGTGGATCTTAGAGGTAAGAGGTAAGTCAAGCTTATAGGCCACAGGCCCCACCTTTTGCAACACTTGATAAGGTCCAAAGAACTTGGGAGCCAACTTAGCATTCCTCCTAAAAGCAACAGTCACCTGCCTAAAGGGTTGCAGCTTCAAATAGACCCAATCCCCAATTTCAAAAACCCTCTCAGTTCTGTGAGTGTCAGCAAGTTGCTTCATACGATGCTGTGAGGTAACCAAGTGTTCCTTTAAGAGTTTGATGGTAGCTTCCCTACTCAGCAAAAGTGTTTCTGCTGCAGCCACTGCTGTACCACCAGGAGCATAGTGAATGAGGCTAGGGGGTTTTTGGCCATAGAGAGCCTCATATGGTGTCATGCCAGTGGAGATGTGGTATGTGGTGTTGTACCACCACTCAGCCATAGACAGCCACTTAGTCCAATCAGTAGGCCTATCCCCAGAGAGGCATCTCAAATAGTTTTCAAGGCACCTGTTGATGACTTCAGTTTGTCCATCAGTTTGGGGATGGTAGGAAGTGCTTAAGCATAAGGTAGTACCTTGTAAACGAAATAGCTCTTGCCAAAAGGTGCTAGTGAATATGGGATCTCTATCAGAGACTATGGAACCAGGCATCCCATGCAACTTGTGAATATTGTCTAGAAATGCTTGGGCTACAGTGGTAGCAGTATAGGGATGAGCCAAAGCAATAAAATGGGCATACTTACTCAACCTGTCTACCACCACCAAAATGACAGTTTTCTGAGAGGAAGAGGGCAGCCCCTCTATGAAATCCATAGAGATATCATGCCACAGTCTATTAGGAATAGGCAGGGGCTGTAACAAACCAGGAGGAGCTACTGTCTCATTTTTATTTCGTTGACACACATCACATTCAGCCACATACTGCAGGACTGCTTTCTTCATGCCTTTCCAATAAAACCCTTGTTTGAGTCTTTGGTAAGTTCTCTCCCCACCAGAGTGCCCCCCAGCTGGGCTAGCATGATGTTCATGGATGAGTTTGAATCTGAATTGCTCATTATTGCCCACTATCAATCTAGATTTGTAGTATAACATGTCATGGTGCCACACATAGGAAGGGTGACTAGCAGGATTCTGTAACAGATCTTGGATAACCTTTTGCAACTCTGTATCTTGTTTCCAACTATCTTGTAGAGCCCCAACCCAATTACACAATACCACTACCAAGGCTGACACACTCCCTTGACTGGTAGAAGCTGGAGTTGTGTACTCCATAACCCTAGACAAGGCATCTGCAGCTGCATTGGACTTGCCACTTCTATAGGTGATCTCATAATCAAATCCCATGAGCTTAGAAATCCATTTCTGCTGCATTAGTGTTGTGATCCTTTGCTCCAGTAGAAACTTCAAGCTCTGATGGTCAGTTCTGATCTGAAAATGCCTTCCTAAAAGGTAGTGCCTCCACTTAGTGACTGCCATAACAACAGCTAGCAATTCCTTTTCATAGGTGGACAGACCCATCCTAGTGGAAGAAAAGGCCTTACTGTAGTATGCCACTGGTCTGCTATCTTGCATCAAGACTGCCCCTACTCCTTTGCCTGAAGCATCACATTCTAGGACAAATAACTTGGAGTAATCAGGTAAAGCCAATACAGGAGCTGAAGACATAGCAATCTTGAGTTGGGAGAAAGCAGTTTCAGCTTCATGACTCCATTTGAAAGCATCCTTCTTGAGTAAAAGGTTGAGGGGTTGACATATTTTCCCATAGCCTTGTACAAATCTTCTGTAATAACCAGTGAGACCCAAAAACCCTCTCAAAGCTTTGATGGATTGAGGTCTAGGCCAATTGAGCATATGCTCAATTTTGGTGGGATCTGCTGCCACACCATGAATGTCAATAATATGGCCCAAGTACTCCACTTGTTGTTGCCCAAAGGCACACTTGGACATTTTTGCAAAGAGTTGATGCTGTCTCAGTTTCTCCAAGGTCAGCTGTACCTGTGCTAAATGATCTTTCCAAGTTTTGCTGTAGATCAAAATGTCATCAAAAAACACTAGGACAAATTTCCTTAGGTAGGGCCTAAACACATCGTTCATTAAGCTTTGGAAAGTAGAGGGAGCATTTGTCAAGCCAAAGGGCATGACTAAGAATTCATAATGCCCTTCATGTGTTCTAAAGGCTGTCTTGTCCACATCTGCAGGCCTCATCCTTATTTGGTGGTAACCAGACCTTAGGTCCAATTTAGAAAAGTACTGAGCCCCATGCAATTCATCTAACAGTTCATCAATGATGGGAATGGGATACTTATCCTTGATGGTTTCTTTGTTCAAAGCTCTGTAATCAATGCACATTCTCCATGTGTTATCCTTTTTCTTAACCAATAAGACAGGTGAGGAAAATGGGGAAGTACTGGGCCTAATAACTCCACTGTCCAGCATTTCCTTAACAATCTTCTCTATCTCATTTTTTTGGATATAGGGATACCTGTAAGGTCTAAGACTTGGGGGCTGAGCTCCAGTTTTTAAAGGAATATGATGGTCATGTGATCTGACAGGGGGTAATCCAGTAGGAGGGGTAAAGATATCATCAAAAGCTTGCAAAATGTACTTGAGATCAGGGTGTACCTCTGCTGTGGGAACTGCTTGGAGACTGCATATTTGGGCCATCATTCCTGGGGCCTTCTTCTTGATGAGATGCTCCATTTGTTTAGCATCCACCAACTGGACCTCTGTAGTGTTACCTCCTTTGAGTATATGCTGTTTGCCAAAAGCAGTAAATTCCATTGTCAGATTTCGAAAATCCCATAATACTGGGCCCAAGGTCGACAACCATTGTACACCCAACACCATGTCACAACCACCCAGAGGAAGCAGCCTCATTTCAGTGCTAAATAGTGTGCCTTGCATTTCCCATTTGAAGTTCCTGACCTCTGCTGTACTAATGAGTCTAGAACCATCAGCTACCAACACTGACAAAGGGCTAGTTGCTTGGGTGTCAGTACCAACCTTCTTAGCAAATGTGGAATCCAAGAAATTGTGGGTGCTCCCACTATCAATCAAGATTTCCACCAATCTCCTCTTGACATACCCTTGAATCCGCATTGTTCTATAAGATTGAATACCTGTCAAGGCATGTACTGAAATCTGAAATTCCTCTTGTGCTACTGGCTCTGCAGTCAACTCTTGTTGTGCTTCCTCAAAGATCTCTTCCTCTTCCTCAGCTTCTAAAAGGAAAAGCTGTTTCCTTTTGCACACATGGCCTCTAAAGTACCTTTCATCACAGCCAAAACATAACCCTTTAGACCTTTTGTCATCTACTTCCTTCTGGGTTAATTTCTTGACATTAGGCATTTCAAGAACCCTAGGGTTTCTGTCCTGTGATCTAGGTTCATATGACCGTGAAGGTAATGAACTAGGGTTAAATTTGGGCACAATTTTGTTTTTCTTAGCCAAGGCTTCCATGGTTTCCTCCTGCAAACGTGCCAAACCCATGGCCTGAGCAATAGTTCGTGGCTGGAACATCTTAACCCCTGCTGATACTTCATCATTTAGTCCACTCACAAAGCAACTAATAAAGAATTCCTCAGTTAAGCCTGTGGTTTTGTTGGCTAATTCCTCAAATTTCTCTTGATATGCCCTTACTGTATTCCATTGTCTTAACTTGGTTAATTGACCCACTGCGTCCTCATATGCATTGCTTCCAAAACGTAATGACAAAACCCTAGAAAATTCATGCCATGTACGTAGGGTATGTGATTTTTCGTACCACCTGTACCAATTCATGGCTTTATCTTCTAGGTGTAAGGATGCTAAGCGTAACTTCTGGTTTTCATCAACAGCATTTAATTCGAAAAAAATTTCACACTTATAAATCCACGACTCTGGGTTTTCTCCAAAAAATTTGGGAAAATCCAGTTTTGGTTGGAAATTTCTGTAATTCAGATGAGGGTTTACCAGAAGTGGTTGATGCGATGGAGAAGAAGAAGACGAAGCTACCTTCTCTGATAATCCCTCATATTTCGAATTCAGTGTTGTGATCAACTGTGTGAGCCCTTCGATAGAATTCTGAATCCTTTTCAGAACTTCAGCGTGCCGTTCAGTAGTTTCTGCATTTCTCTTTATAGAATCGTCCATGCGTTTCATTTCTTGCGATCGAGTATTTTCTGCCATGACTCCCTCCCACACCAAGGATCGGAAGCTCTGATACCACTGATAGATCTTCCTCAATTACACAAACAAGAAAATGCAATTTGGAAATGTAATCCTTTATTATTGAATCAATGGGTTACAGGAATCGGAGAGAAGAATTGGAAGAAGAGGGAAGAGAGGGAAAGAGAGAAACAGAAAGGAGAGAGAAAGACCAACCATCAAGAACCCCTTTCCCCCCGTTCCCTCCTTACAGTTATATTCGTAACCGACTAATCAACCAAAACAGAATTACAATACACCCAAAATACACTTGCAGTCCCTATAGTTTGTAAAGGGTCACGTTACAACCCCAGGCTTTATCATTGTCTGCTGTTGGACTCACCTTCCTCCAAGAGCGATGACAAGCTCTAATTTGATGGACTATCTTATTGGAATCCCTCCCGTATCCGCGTCTGTCTTTCTTCCAATTATAGCATTCCTCTCACCCCATATATCATAGCATAGTTAATATAGAGACTGCCTAAGAAGAGTTCCTGTGCAATTGCTTATACCCCCAATTCAATTCATTCATCAAGTGTATTGGATGCCTGGAAACACCGCACTTTACCGGCAAGACCTTGTGCACCAAAATTGAAAAGCACAAACTGAAAGAATAATTAGGTATGGGATTTCACACCTCCTTGGCAAACCACATTCTCTATCTGAAACAACACAGCACCCCATTTGGCTAGTCTGTCCCTAGTGGATAGAGGCCCCTTCAGTGTCACCATTGGATGAATGCATTTCTTGGGATGTGATATTTAAACCAAACAAGACCATGCCAATCAACCGTAGGAGCCACAGCTCTCAAAGCATGCCAAGCAGGATTCTTAATCTTTTTACTAAATGTGATTGACATTGTTGAAGATGATCTGACCTAGTTCCGTTGGTTTTTTCATGCCTTCTTTTCCTTGATTTCCTATATGGGACCCTGATCCCATTTTCCTCGGTTCAACTGTGTGAAATTGTTTGTTAATTTGTCAAAATTGGTTCGAAGTTTCTGAAATAGCAGCAATCTTTGACCATATTAAGGTAGTTGAAAGGTTTCACCAAGATTACGTTCAATCAGCGTGGAAAGTTTGTCATTTTCCATAGTTCTCTGTCAGGATCCAGAGTAAAAATGAATTAAGGACCTAAACAGTAATTACTTGAACTTTTATCTAGAATGCGCGACGTCAAATTGTAATTAGCTTATCAGAGGAAAAAGTAACGGCAAATGATAATATAAGAATATAACTGAGTGAAGAAGCTAAACTTGTTTCCTTGGTTTCCCTCTCATCTATTTTTCTGCGATAAATTGCTCAGAAAATCTTTAATCCAAAGACAACCTGAGAGTCTTATGCCTTCATAGATTTACAGGTATAAGGAGAGACATTGGGATCTCAAGAGGCTTGTCGGATCTGGCGGGATGCCCTCTTCACACTCTGCAACTGTCACAGCTCTTGCTGTGGCAATTGGTTTCCAAGATGGCTTTGGAGGATCACTGTTTGCAACTGCATTGACCTTAGCATGTGTTGTATGACCCTTAATATTCTTTGACAAAATTGTGTACAATTATATACCGAAGTTACAGTATTGTTATATTCTCACCTGGATATTCTATTTACCAGTGTTTTAGCCTTGTATTCTAAATGGAACATAATAAGGTATTACTGATTGCGACCAACGGAAATAGTTTGTCACACAAAATAAGGTGGTTAACCACATGGATATGGACCATAATAAGGTATTACTGATTGCGACCAACGGATAGAATTTTGAGTTTGATCTTCTATCATCGTATCTTTTAGAATTCGCCGTTGCATTCAAAAGAATTGGCAAGTGATGATAGTGGTAGTTTACTAATTTCTAGTTGTTTGTGCGCTTGTAAACGAAGCCAAACAGCTATGACTTCATTTGTTTTGGGTAATTCATATCAGTATGTTTGATGTCACATGCCATGTGGTAATTTCTTTTGAGTTTAGGTGTATTAGAATTTCCTGTTATCTGATGTTGCACTTGTCCTTAAAGCCAGCTGATACATATAAACATCATTTTCACATTCTAAAAATGGGAATTTCTGTTTAGTAGTTTGTTGCCATTATCTTCATCTTTATTATAACCTTTGTGTGCCTTAAATGCACAATAGTGAGTGAACAGAAGATTTGAGTTAATATTTTCTATGAGGCCAGCTACTGTAGAGGGTTAATAATGCAAAAGATGTTATGACAGGTGATGTATGATGCATTTGGTGTAAGATTACATGCTGGACGCCAAGCAGAGGTTTATTGTTCTTTTCTCTCTTTCTTTGTTCCCCTGCATGCTTTAGAAGTTCTTTTGATAGTGCATATGTATTTTCTAAAGTTTTTAGCAGTGCTAAGCTGCAAGGTGCCAAGGCATCTTGTGGAGATTCAAATTCATTTCTGCTATGTATTCCAATTTGAATTCCTCAGGTTTTGAATCAAATTGTGTACGAGCTTCCTGCCGAACATCCTCTAGCTGAGAGCAGGCCACTACGCGAACTTCTGGGACACACCCCTCCTCAGGTTTGGTTGAAAGCATTAGATTGCCATCGTGTTGATTTGGCTAAATTATTGGTAATTTGATTGCCACAACAAAAAGAGTATGATGTTCGTTTTTGATGGCACAATGGCAAAATGAGGAAGCTCACATTAAATCAAAGATTCGTGGTCAATGGTTATAATGGAAATTAAATTACTCAATAAAAAAAATATCTTGAGAAAACCTAATCCAGTTAGCCAAGAGGTCACCGTGTCATTTTCAGGTTCCACATTAATTATAGCAAAAAGGGACCTTTTTGACGTTCAAGTTCTTGCACCACGCCATTTAAGAATATTGTAATAGGTTGCTTGCGGTGTTTCCACTAATTGCACCACTCCATTTAGAGAATATTGTAATAGGTTGCTTACGGTGTTTCCACTTCTAAATTTTTACTATTGTAGGTTATTGCTGGTGCATTTCTGGGACTTGTTACTGCATCAATAGGCCATTTGATTTTTGTTTGGGCTGGTAGTCAAGCATGATGCACAACTTTCCCCTGCCGTTTCCATGTGGACCGTGCCCCTGGCCTGAATTTCCAGAATTGTATTCTTTGAAGTGTTTCACGAATCTGAATATCAAGCCTGCGTTCTCATAATTTGACTAGTATATATCCTTCTTGTCAAGAATAATTTCGTGTTTAAGTTTGAACAATACGTTGATTTTTTCGCAATTGCTGCTGCAGTGAACTTTGTTAGAGACTCTTCAGCAGATAGCTCGGTGTACGTACTCATTTAAAGATTTGAAAGGAAAAAAATTAGTATGAATGGTAGACTGAGTTCTCAATTGAGGCATTCTAATGACAGGGAATGGATTGAAGCTAAGACTGATAAATTAACGGACAAGTTGAACCGTGGATAGTTCAAATTTTGGCTTGAAAATTTTACTCTCTTTGAAAGTG
This sequence comes from Vaccinium vitis-idaea, assembly GCA_963854785.1. NCBI lineage: Eukaryota > Viridiplantae > Streptophyta > Magnoliopsida > Ericales > Ericaceae > Vaccinium > Vaccinium vitis-idaea. The sequence continues at coordinate 16,722,902 of OY978221.1, forward strand.
TGAAAATTTAGCTTGCTTGTAGAGCATAGTGATCTCAAATTTTTAACAAAGCTGATAATGAACCGGTCAAGATAACGTGAATTATGTAACATCATAAGTCGAACAAACCGAGTAGTAGTTTGTTCAAGTTTGATTTTGAACTATTACCGACGTTAAAAAAGTGTACGAGTTTAATTTGTTCATGTGACAAATTGATACAAAACGAGTGAAAACGAGCTCGAACCGGAATAGTTGGTTTGTTTGTTTAGCTCCTCATGAGAGCACCTGCAGCCCTGAACCAAATTCAGAATCATTTTCGAAATTTGAGTAAAATCACCCAAAACACACCTCCAGTCCTAGAATCAAACCCATACCAAATTGGTTTTTACTTAAATTTTTACGCAAATCTAGGGATAACCAAATATCAAACAACTACTTTTTGGTCGACGACCGTGTCGGTTGATGACTATGGTGCTGGTTATCGGGCAACGGCGGTGTTGGTTGACGGCAGTGGTGCTGGTTGGTGCTTATTGAGTCGCCAAAGAGGGTGAAAGAAGAACCTGGTTAAAGTGATGGCGGGGTGGGTCGATGCTGTTGAAGGAGCAGAATCTGGGTATGAAAATGTTTATGAATTTCTTTTAAAGCAAAATCTGAGTAAAAAATAGTCTTGTGATTATAGTGCAGCATAACAAATCAAGCTTCTACTCAATTTTTTTGATCAAATTTGAGGGAAAAAATAGAGTTAGGGCTAGAGATGCTCTGACCGTAAGAAAGCCCTCTCGTTCAATAGACTAGAACATCAATGTTATTTTTCCCTTTCTTTCTTTCTTTTAACATGCTTAAACATGCAAGATACTTAGACAGGGCATTGCGGGTAAAAATCTAGAAGTTCTCTAGGAAATGTTCCACGAATACCTATTTTTGTTTGATCTTATTAATGGCTAAGAATCCAATTATGTTTCCATTCCTTTTTTTCTTTTTTTGGTTTCCATAATATTACCTTACTTGTGTTTGGATGACCGAAATCTCGAGTAGGAGTAGAAATATGATTACCGGGAATCAAATTCCCGAGAATTTTCTTGGGTAAAAATAAGAATATGATTACTGGGAATCGAATTCCTGTGAATTTGATACCTGGAAGAATTGCATTTCCGTGTTTGGATTAATTCAGTAATCTTACGCGAAAAAAAAATTATTTTGGAAATTTATTAAAGTTAACATTTCATTTTCTTAATGGAAGAACCAGGAATCTAAGATTCCCATGGGGTTAAGGGAAGGATCAGATTCTCACTCAGTCTAGGAATGTGATTCTTGATTGAATATGTCATTAGGAATCACATTCCTATTCGGCTGTGTTTGGATGACCGGAATCTTGAGTAGGAATAGAAATATGATTACTGGGAATCAAATTCCCGGAAATTTTATTGGGTAGGAATAGGAATATGATTATTGGGAAAAGAATTCCTAGGAATTTGATACCTGGAGGAATAACATTTCGATGTTTGGATTAATTCAGTAACCTTACACGGGAAACAATTATTTTGGAAATTTATTAAAGTCAACATTTCCTTTTCTGAATGAATGACTCAGGATCTGAGATTCTCATGGGGTAAGGGAGGGATCACATTCCCACTCAGTCTAGGAATGTGATTCCTGGTTGAATATGCCATCAGGAATCACATTCCTATTATTGTCTCTGCCAAATGTTGGAATTAGAAAAGCCTGACATCACATTCTTATTCCTATATGTTCCAAACGTTGGAATCATGGGTAGAAGGCATTAAATTCTCATTCCCCCTTATGATTAATGCCATCCAAAAACAGCCTTCATGTCTTTGCCAAATGTTGGAATTAGAAAATCCTGGCATCACATTCATGTTCCTGTCTGTTTCAAACGTTGCAATCATGGGTAGAAGACATCACATTCTCATTCCCCCTTGAGATTACTGCCATCCAAACTGAGCCTAGGGAGTATTTGGAGCTGATTATTTCGATCGATTATATAGGAGTAGATTCTAATTTGTGATTCTAAATTCTGGGATTAGAGAACTCAAAATCAAAATTTGTAAAAGTTTTTGGTGAATGTATGAAAAATAAATTATGCATCTTGAAAGTTTTTGTTAGTATAATTGGATTACTAGCTTGTGAGTGTAAATTTGACCATGATGCCCTTGGTTTGTTAAATTATGAATATAAGTTCCGTGAAAAAAAAATTATGAATATAAGTTTGTGGACATCTAAAAAAATATGACATTGTAAAAATGTAGGAGTACATTCTATGCCTACTAAAAATATTTAAATAATATAATTATATAAAACAAAAGCTATATTGTTAATATATACAAATATATGTATGGATAAATAAATACACACATTTCATATGTATTAAAAGTATATATGTTTATGTGCATATGTTGTAAAAATGTGTATTTATATAGGTATATTCATATCTAAAAATTAATGCATTATCATGTAGGAGTAACTGAGTAGCATAGTATATAGTTTTTCCAAAAAGAATAATACTAACACGTATAGAAATGAAGATGTATTTACCATATAAGTACATATATAAAAGTACAAATATGTATGAAGGTAACATAAATACAAATAAATACATATCCTGATATACTTATACACACACATATATAATTGTTTCAATGAATATGTATCTAAATAATAGAAATACACAGTATATATAAATACTTTGGTATCTATATACTTTGGATAATTCAGAATAAGAATTCAAAATAGCTTCGAAGGTACTTTTCAGATTGTGTCTCCTTATGCTTGTTTTGAGAATCCATTATGTCAGAATTTGCATCATTCAAAATTTGCACTATACAGTTACAGAATGCAAAATCAGAATTTAGAATCAACACCAAGCACCCACTAAAACGAAGGGGATATTAAAGCATAAGAGAGTTCAATTTCCACCGAAAAGAAAAGAAGTGAGGAAACCAAAAGGAAAGGAAAATAAAAAAGGCCAGGTCACAATAATGAAACAAATGGGAGAAAAATAAAAATAAAACAAACATCAAGGAAAGTGAGAGGAGAGTTCTAGAGAGAGTTCGTGTGAGAAAGAGAGAAGTGGGCGGCGGCCCTCCCCAGGTTTCGCCCCTGGTGGCCGATCCACACCCCCTCCCCCTCTACACCCCTTCCACCCGCCTACCCGACCTCCTTTCTGGCTCACCGATCTTCTCTATGGCTGCACTTCTTTAGCGTTTGGAGGCTCCTCGTGTCAGACGACCCTCTTCGTTCCAATATGGCTGACCAGTGACCACGCCCGATTTTTGGACCAAGGGGCACCAGATCTGGTGTTTCTAGATCTGAACTCCTGACAACGCCAGCGGTAAGTGACAACTCCAGTTGCTTGTGGCTGGTGGAGTGCGTGAAGTCTGGTTTTGGGTGGATGGTGGGCTTTTTCATGGGCAGCTTCTTAGATCTGGGCTTTTTGGCCCTTGGGACGCTTTTGGCGGTGGTTTGCGCATTGCGGGACGGCGGTTTGAGGGTGTTGCTGTGCGGCTGGATTTGGGTGAGGGTGTTGCCGTTCTCTGGGTCAGCAACAGGGGCCAGTTCCCCGGGATTCCGGCGTCGGTGGTTCGTCTCACTATTTTGCAGCCGTGATGCAGTGATGGCGATTGCTGGGCTTGGCAGCTTGGCTGCTGGTCTTTGGGGGCAGCTTAGGGTTTTTTGCACTGTATTTTTTATCTAGGCATTGTGGCCTTTGGGTTTGGGCTTTGGCCCGTTAGGTGTGGCCCTCGATTGGCTTCTTGCCAATCGAGGATTGGGTTTCGGACTAGGCTTTTATTGCTTTCTCCTTGCTCCTATTGTCATTGTTTTTTTTCAATGATTAATGAAATCTTTTTTGCCGTGCAAAAAAAAAAACTCCAGCGACTTGCTCTGACGTTCTTTGTTTTCCTGCCCTTTTTTATTGTTAGTTTTGTAGGCGGTTTTGGCCAGCCGTATGTTTTGAAGGCGATCTTGCTGCTGTTAGTTTTGTAGGTGTGGCCGGCGATTTCGCAGCCATAGTTTTTGGTTTGCTGGTTTTGGTTGGCGGTTTTGTTTAATAAAATTTCTCCTACCTTCTTACCCAAAAAAAAAAAAACATGAGAGATTTTTTTGGGTGAAGAGTTAAAAAAATATTATTCAATCAAAAACCACAGGCTAAAAAATCGGGTACACATAAAACCGTCGGCCCTAAAATTAGCGGCCACAAACTACTTACAAAGAAAAACAAAAAATACAAAAAAAGGACAGAAAATAAAGACACCAGAGTTTGTCCCCAGAGCTGTTAGGAATTTAAAACCTTATGAAAATTAACAATAAGCTAATCTGAAGGAATCATTTACTAATCCCGCGTACAAAATCGCAATTACGGTTCTTTCTTTTTCAGCCGATTTGGGGTCTCTCTGTGTGTGTGTGTCTGAAGCAGCGCCGCCGACGCCGCCCTTTCTTTCTCTACCTGTCACAGAGCTTCACCGGTAAGAATTCCCAATCTCTCGTCGTATGAGAGAGAACGGAACATCTATCGACGGTTTCTTCGGTTTTTATATTCTTCCTTCTTCTGTATTTACTTTCTAGGGTTGTGATATCATAATCGATACTCTTTTATGTCTTGGGAAATTTATAGCTCTAGAAGATAGAAAATTCGAAGTTTGATTTGTTATTCGTTCGTTTTGTGATTGATTCTCGGATTCGTTAGCACATCCGCCTTTGATTTTATCTAGGCGTTGAATTTAGGGTTCTTCGACTGTGAATTCTCTTTATATTGATTGGGTTGTTTTAGCCTGTTAGGGTTAGATTTTGTCAGAGAGGCAGATTTGTGGGTGGGATTTGGTCTATAGATGGCAGCAGGTAGACACAGGGGTTATCGCGATAATGGATTCAGGGAGCGTGAGTCTGATTTCGATGTTTCGAGGCGGGATTTTTCTTTTCCCAAGGGTGATTATGATAGGATTAGAAACAGGGATCGTAATCATGGGAGGAGGAGTCGCGTTCATAATGAGGGCGCAGGGGATAGGGTTAGGGTTAGACAGAGAGATATTAAGGAGAGGGAAGCAAGTAATGGCGGTGGACATCACTCTGCTTCTAGTAGGAGTGATTCTGGTAGCAGTGGCAGTGGTCGTAATCAGAGTCAGTTTTTGGTTGGAGCCATGGACCGAGAGCCAGGTGAATTGTCAAGTGAAAGTGGATCTGATGAGGCTGTTGATTCTGAATCACAGGTTATACAAAATGATGGTTCGAAGTTAGTGAACACGGGTTGCTTACCTGTGGAGAGTAAGAAGAGGAAGTTTTCACCAGTTGTTTGGGATAGAGATGACAAGGAAGCGAGCAACACCTCCCGAAGTTCTTCGATTGCGACATCCCTCCCTCCGCCGCCACCACTTCCTAAGACTTTCCGTCAGTCACCTACACTTTTTCTGGATGGGGGTGTACTCATTTCTCCCGCAGAAGATAATAACTTTCAGACTTCAGAACCTTCGCCAGCTAAGCCTCCTGTGGTGCTTGGCTTACCTGTGTCTGATGTATCCCTGTCCCCCGTGGATTTATCTTCTTCTCCACCTCTGGAGCAGCGATATGCTAACTATCAGGAAAGAGAAACAGAAGTGGTAGATGATGAGGACTACATCCCGACAAGGCATATATCAGCCTCTCGATGGGCAGCTGAAGCCAGTTCTCCAGCTGATAAAGGAGAAATTTCTGATGCTGAAGAAATGCCTAAAAGGAGGAAGAAAACTCCTCTTTCCAAGTCGATGGAAAAGAGGGTACGAAGTAATTCATTAACTCCTGAGCCTGGGGAACTTGAGAGGGAAGGCTCTGAAGGAGCTAGGGCTAGATCATCCGAACGCGATGGAGGTTACCAAGATAGGTCTTCCAGCAGAGATGATTCCTCTGCGGACGATTCTGCCGAGAACGATTCCATGGAGATAGATGAGGAGCGCAATAAAAATGGTATTAGTGTTAACCGGTCACATACAGAATCTGAGGATGAACATGATTCTCGTGGTACACCAGAGCCTGTGGTCACAGCCAAAAGAACTGTAAACATGCTTAATGCATGTAGAAGTGTTGATGAGTTTGAGAGGCTGAACAAGATAGACGAAGGAACTTATGGGGTCGTTTACAGAGCAAGGGATATGGATTCAGGAGAAATTGTTGCACTGAAGAAGGTAAAGATGGAAAAAGAAAGAGAGGGTTTCCCTTTGACTTCGCTGAGGGAAATAAACATTCTTCTTTCTTTTCATCACCCATCGATTGTGGATGTTAAAGAAGTCGTGGTTGGGAAGGCTCTTGATAGTATCTTTATGGTTATGGAATACATGGATCATGATCTTAAGGCATTGATGGAGACGATGAAGCAGCCATTTAGTCAGAGCGAAGTTAAATGTCTAATGCTTCAGCTATTAGGGGGTGTCAAGTATCTCCATGACAACTGGGTGCTTCACCGGGACTTGAAGACGTCAAATCTGCTTCTGAATAACCAAGGTGAGTTGAAGATTTGTGACTTTGGGCTGGCTCGTCAATATGGCATCCCATTGAAGCCATATACTCATTTGGTTGTGACCTTGTGGTACAGGTGAGCTGCCCTGTATTTGTTATTTTCCCTCCATTTTTGCCAATAATTATTTTTATCTTATTGTTTTTCTTTACATTTTGAGTCCATCTTCTTGTCTTTTAATTTTTGTTAGTGTTTTTGGTTTTGCTTACATGGGGTTGTGTCTACCTGGGTGATATAGGGGGCCATGTTACACCCCTTTTTCCCTTTAAAGTTCTCATACTCTGCTTTGTCAGGCATATCTATTGTTCCCCTCTCGTAGATAGAGTTGATAGTGGACTTATTCTTCTTTTTCACAGGGCGCCTGAGCTTTTGTTAGGAGCAAAGCAGTATTCAACAGCAATTGACATGTGGTCGTTGGGATGTATCATGGCTGAACTGTTATTAAAAGCGCCACTGTTTAATGGGAAAACAGAATTTGATCAGCTTGACAAGGTACAATAAATTGATGATTTTGTGTTTCCCTTGGCAACCAAGGCTAATTCTTCTGGTCTTTTGGTTTGACTTATGGGCTGATTAGTTTTCCTTGGCCTCTCTATGGCTGTAGATCTTCAGAATCCTTGGCACCCCCAATGAGACTATTTGGCCTGGATTTTTCAAACTTCCTGGAGTAAAGGTGAACTTCGTGAAGCACCAGTAAGTATCGATCTTCCCTTATTCAATGCTCCCTACGTTGAGTGCTACTTCATGTTATCTTATTTTTCCCATTGTTTTCCCAGGCTTCCAGCTTTGGGTGATTCTGGTCTGGCTTTCTGGCCTCCATTGGTGACAGTTTCAGTGCTCGTTTGGTTTCCATTGCTTGTTTGCTTATTGCTTAAAATAGCAAAAATGCCATGAGAAATAACAAATTTGTTTGGTTAAACATTGCTTGTCTTTTTATCTCCTCTTGTAAATTTTCAGTTTCCGTACAACAAACAATTAAGCTAGTGAGTGTGTCCAAACCTTCTTATTTGCTTGTTGCTCATTTTAAGCAAATAAGCAAGGCAACCAAACGAGCAGGAAATAATATATTATATGTCTATTGTCTACTAACTAGAGGTGTGTGCATTTCAGGTACAACCTATTGCGTAGGAAATTTCCGTCTACATCTTTCACTGTTGCACCAGTTCTCTCTGATGCTGGATTTGACTTGTTGAACAAACTTCTAACTTATGACCCTGAGAAGGTAATATACTACCTGGCTAGCTATGATTTTCATTTTTCATTTTCTTTTTTACTTTAACATCATCAAAGCTAATAGTAGAGGCCTGTGGTATATTGCAGCGAATAACAGCTGAAGAAGCTCTTAAGCATGAGTGGTTCCGTGAAGTTCCACTTCCCAAGACTAAAGAGTTCATGCCTACTTTTCCGGCTCAACATGCGCAAGACAGGTACAGTAATCCTTGAGAAAGGAATTACCAAGAAACTCGAGACTATTTTTTGGTTGCATTTGTATCAATTAGTTTTGCCTTCATTTGATTTCAGGCGTTTGCGAAGGGTAATGAAGACTCCTGATCCTTTAGAAGAGCAGCGTCGGAAAGAGTTACAGCAAGGGGAAGTAGGGACTGGCGGTCTGTTTGGCTAAGCGAAATGAGTAGTTTGCGCTTGGAATTCTTTGATCTCTGTTTCAGTTATTTACAGGTCTTGCAAATTGACATGGTTGAGCCATAGAGGATTGAGGTGATAACGATGCCTCGAAAGGAAGTTTCAAACCTCGTTCCCCAATGATCATTCATGTTCTTTTGGCGGGCCCCTTGATGACCCAGGTGGAGAATGAACCTTTTTGCCTCTCATGCCATCAGATCTGTAGCCTACTAGCATGTTGACTTCATTTCTCCAGCTTTGGCCATCACATAGAGTTGCATATCTGACACTGCTTGCATTGCAAGGTGCGGCAAACATGGCGTTCTTTTAAGAAGTTTCAGATGAAACTTGTATTTGTAACATAGTTCCCATAGGTTCTCTGTAAACGATACTTTAAAATGGGTTTTGAATACCAGACATGGATTTACTGTGTACTATCAGTTCGACACTTTTTAATCTTCGTATTGTGTTTTCAATAGACAGTTGGTGTAACACAGAGGGGGAGTTCTTACCATTGACGAAGAATTTGACCGAAACTCTTCCACTTGGAAGGTAATAACTTAGTCTGGCTCTGGCATGTGTGGAATGTACAAGGGACTCAATGTGGAATATGCCTATTGCAAATTTTATGCCAGTGGCCTGTCATAGAGTATTGTAGATTAATCGATGCTTATGTTTGGAATTTGGATAATATTGTTTGATGGGGCCCATTCCGCTAACACAATGAATAACACCACATTTGAAGCAAGTTTTTTGTGTAAACCCCACGCAAATGATCGGAGCCGTTCAATTTTTTTGAAACATGTTTTTAAGGGTTCCCATAAATCAACTCATTTGGATATCAGTAAGGGCTTGATCGATTCATTCAGTTGATTACTTGATTCATGTCAGATTTTCAGGATAAAACTGAATGAACCGATCAAGTCTTTACCGATATCCAATTGAGTTGATTTTTTACAGGAACTCTTAAAAACATGTTTTAAACAAATTTAACGGCTCCGATTGTTAGCGTGGGGCTCCAATTATCGTTATGTCAAATGTTGCGTTAATCGTTGTGTTAGCGGAACCGCCCCCTTCTTTGATTTTGTTTATTTCCACATACTTCTCATGTGGCAACTTGGCACTGCTGGAGCAAATGAAGTTGGATGCTTCCGTCTCATGTGTTTAGTTTCAACACGAGGAACCAATTATTTGAGGAAAATTGCCTCTATTTTGGGTTCAAAGTGAACTTTCCAAGATAGATCTGACTGCTTCTCTTTCCGTGACCAGATGAACCATTCGCCAATCAATGTTTTTAGTGCAGAGTCTATAATTGTTCACATTAGGGAAGAGTTTTTGAGTTTCACATGCAACATGTCAATCACCCAGATTTGGAGTTTTTAGTACGTAACAATAATGATAAGGATTTTAACTATAGGTAAATTACTTGGAGTTGCTTGCCAGTTCTAGGAACAGCCTTGCTTTGTTGTTTTGTGTAGTATGTCAAGGCGTGAAATTTCGTCGAGAATGGGGCCATGAAAGCTAATGCCGAACCATGAGATTGCCTCTCTTTTTGTTTCCACAAACTACTTGGTGCTTTGTGTACTTTTGGTGCCATCTTCTGCAATGACAACTCAAGATGATAGATTTTCATGTGTAAGTACGTCCGAGTCCAACATATCAAACCTGGATTAAGAAAGTCTATATTTCATTCAGGTCCTAGCAACCATTAGTTGATGGAAAGTTTGCATAACCTATCAGGATGAGGTTGCAAGTGCACTTCCAAACGTTGTTGAACTTAGGTGTGATTACTTAATTCATATAGAATGAATCTATAGATACCTCATTACTGTCCATTGATAAACTCTGAAACGGTATTATACCTTTCCTGTGAATTAAGTCGCTACATGTTACACGGTGAGAAGAGGCAGTTCCTGTGTGGTCATCTATTGTGTCATTTACATTCCTAATCTATATGAACCTACCACATGGTAGTTCTCAAGTATTTCTGATTTTATTTCTATTGTTTCCTCCTGATTTTTGCAACTTTCGTAGTGCTTGCCTTTTATGTGGGCATCAGTGTTTAATTGGCAAGATTCTGGTTGGTTGAGCTATATTCTTTTATTTACACCACATTTGCATTTCCTTTTTGTGGCACTGGATGTGATCAGTTGAACTGTTGAGTATAGAGTGATGACCATTAAGACATCTATGGAAGTATAAAATACTATGTCGTAGCTCTTTTCCCCTGCTCTCTTCTTCCTTCGTTTCTATTTTGTCTCTTCCGCCTCCCCATCATTATATTTGTGGTATAAAAGTTAGTTTTATGACATTTTCTGGAATGTAACTGCAGTATCAAAGCAAGCAGGTTGAGGAGGTTACTTGCGCAAAGTGGAATATATAGAATTTCACATTATGTTTTCCGTTCTTCAGAAATTCGTTTTTGTTTCTTTCAGGCTCAATAAGGTATCTTATCAACCCCTGTTCTGCTATATTATGTTTTATTAACCAGATTGATTTTTCGTTTTTGTGTTCTTTCACTGTTGTTTTGTTTTTTTTTTTTTTTTTTTTGAACTTGAAAGGCTAGGTCTAGTAGATGTTTATGTAATATGCCATACCATAAGTGGACATAGTACATACATATCATCTGATTGGCTATCTTGCGTGGTGAACTAATATCCTGTATCTCATTTATAGTCTGAAAACTAGGTGCGACTTGTGAGACTCGGTGCTTATTGTGCCTCAGGACATTGTAGAGAATCCTAGATGTTATTGCTGGGGCTTCACTATGGTCACAATTAACCCCTGCACATATCTATCCCTTTCTTTTGGAACGACGGTTTCTCTGTGTCGGAAAAATATCAACCTTATTTCAGCTTAAGCCGAACAATCCTGTACAGCTGTCTCCAACGCCCCCAACCTTCACCTGATAAGTTACGGATTCATCTCAAAATGGAATTAGGTATCTGGGCTTAGTTCGCTTGGCTTTTTGATGGTACTTGGTAGAATGGCCTCATGTCTTTGCACTTGTCAGTGATTTGATTATTCACTGCTCATCCACTGGATATGTTATTATGCATACCATTTTGATTATTCCCCATGAGCTTCATTTGGAACAAATATACTGGATATTGTTTTGTTCTTATGTTGTCTACAAATTGTTTTGCTTTCTAAATGTTTCTGCATGTCATTTATTTAACAACTTTCCTGCATACTTATTTAGTATCAAATATTGTGTGAGGGTGAAAACAACTGCCACCTCCGTTCCCCAAAAATTGTCTGGTCTGCAAAACGAATACTTAAAAATAATGCATTTGTCAACTACAATTGAATCTTTTGATTCATCATAATTTTTTTGAATTGTTCTTTACGTAAATACAATTCTTTTAAGTCCTCGTTTTGTGGACCGACAATCTGTTTGGAACGGAGGGAGCATGTTTATTGTAATTTGTGTCTTAAATAGTTGGCATTTTTGTGGTCTTTGTTGTGTCTAGTTGCTATTCTCCATGGAGGGTATTCACATTTTCCTTTTTCTTCCCCCTTTGTTTATTTTTATGGCCTTCATTCGAAAGTGTGCCATTAGGGTTGATTATTAGTTGGACAGTAACCAAGTTGATTATTAGTTGGGATTCGGAAGTCTATTGTTTAGATGGGAGTACTTGATAGAAATGTAAATTATTTACTTAACTAAATTATCATTGGTCTGGTAATGTTTATCATCCTTTATGCCTTTATTTGGAAAGATCAACTGGTTGTCGGTATTGTTCTATTTTCTTTGTGAAGCTAATTTGGAAAGCCACATATTAGAGAGGAGTTGGGTTGGATTGGACAGGGTGGATTGTAAGGTAGTGTGGTTTGTTTGGATTGATCTCAAATTATGTTGCGAAGTGCTTTTAGTAAGGGTAAAAGTTATTTTTTGTCGTGTTTTAACTTTTTAGTGCTTGAACATTATTTGATGACTTTGAGATTGAATTTGAGAAGGGATTTCGGTGGAAGGGAAAACTGTTGTTTTGGGTTGTGCACTCCAGTCAATTTATACGTTTAGTGACTTTAGGCACAGGCAATTTCGAGTTCTATATAGTACGATGTTTTGGGGGATACTTGTATGTTGTTTTCGTTAATGAACTGTTGATGGGAATCGTTAGAGATCTCAGTTGCCTTTCTATTTTAAATGGCTGTTTAGATATGCCTGCCTTAATCTTTGTATAACTATGAGGTTTGGTTAAGTGGGTTGTGGATTTTGGGAGTTTTGTGAAAATTGTACTTTTGTGTTGAAGAATCCAGAAGACCTTCCTTGCAATTAATTTGCAAATACTTGGGGAGCAACCCTTGGTGTAGTATCCATCTTGCTCAGATATGGACACCAGACGGAATAGCTGTTTGCCCAGGGCCTTGGAGTTAGCACTGTTGACAGTTGCGAATGGCACACAAAGAGGAAGTGATGCTTCAAGCTAGAGAGCTGAAAAAAAAGACTCGTCGGTTATGCTTTTTTCTGGAAGAGACTCAGTTGGACTCTTTTTTGGCTTGTCATTTGTAATTCGGTGTCCTCTCAATTCACGCATGCCATATGAACATGTTTTAGGTTTACTAATGTGTATGTTTGCTGCCTTGGGTTCCAGTGATCTTGTGTGGATTTCAGTTACAAGTATAGCCTTAAACTTCGTGTTCAGATACTACTAGTTTGCTTACGTTCAAGACTCCAATGAATAATCTCAATGTGATCGTTTTTTTTTTCTTCCGAAAAGTAAAAAAGAAACAAAGAGAACCTCAGTAAGTCTATAAACATAATTCGGATTGAGAGCATAATAATAACAGGGGTGGGTCTATTTGCAATCCTTTTTGGCTCAATACAGCCCTTGCAAAATAAATACCAAAACCTTCCTCTCGAAAAGACCATTTAGCCCCTCAAATTACTTCATACAAACCCACTTCACTTTTTTCCAATTGCTACATACCAACCCACTCCACTTTTTCCTAACATATCTTCTTTTTCCTTTCTCCTCCATCGTATTCCCTCCTCCCCCAGTCGAAAAAAATCCCTCCTCCTTCAGTTGAAAACAACCCAGCCATTAACCTCCATTGTCCTCCTCTGCCCCTCATCTCTCATCTCTCTCAATGGAAAACTTTGGTGAATCAATGGAAGGATCTTCTCCCTCACTAGACTTGGAAGAAGAGCTCCAAAGAGTATTGGAGCAACTTACAACTCCAATTCCACCAATGGATGCACAAATACAGACCAAGAGTAACCCGGACATGAAGATTTTCGAGCAAAAAATGACCCAAGAGTGACCCATTGATTTTTCGATTTCTCAGTCGCTGTTCGTTCGAAATGGTACCACAGTCCCGAAAATCGCAATACATTTCAGTAGTTTGTATCCGAATTATGTGTTTAGTTTCAGGAGTTAATATCCGAAATATGCCAAAACCAAAGAGCAGACATTGTTAGCAGTAGTTAATATCCGATATGTTGGCCATAATTCCGCAGTTTGTATCCGCGTTATGTGTTTAGTTTCAGGAGTAAATATCCGAAATGTGCCAAAACCAGACAAATAAAACGGTTGTGGTCGGAGGAGTGGTCGCCGTCGCTGTCGCCGGTAATTGGGTCAATCGGTGAGGGGGTTGATCGGCGAGGAGAAGAGTCGGTTGTGGTGGAGGTCAGAGGTCTGTATCGAGTTATGTGAGGAGGAAAGAGAAAAGGGTTTTGAGTGGATTTTGAGAGTTTTGAGTGTTGAAATTTGGGACAAAAATAAAGAGGGACAATTTTGGAAATGTGCCGGATTATATGAAGCAAATATATAGATTTGCCACCTCACTAGGGTTGTATTTAGCAAACGGGCTGTATGAAGTCCAAAAAGGGTTGCAAATAGACCCACCCTAATAACAGACCCAATGCAGAAAGATAACATCTTGGAGCCGCAAGTCTGAATCTTTGCTGCTATCTACTGATTACTTGACGAAATTCTTGGGTTTTTACTAACCAAATTGAGTGTGCGCGCTTCAGCAAGTATAATTGATGCGGTCTACAGTTACTACAGTTTACTATTCGCATAAAAAGCAAACAAATATAGTGAGAGAAGAAAGAAAAAAGAGGGAGGAAAGAGGGAACCACTTCCACCGGGACAATCTCTCGTTCGGCATATAAAAAAATGGTGAGGTACGAGAGTCGATGATGAAGAAATCAATAATGGATCGTCTCTGAGCTGGTGCGGTTTTTGAAGCATAGTACAAGTCCCAACTCCCTCTCACTTCCATGGTCTACACTAGCTTTTTCAATACCTTGGGGAGCATCCTTCCCTGAGAGTTCTGTTGTGTTGATTCAATATTATCCCATATCGAACTCGGTGGTGGCCCAAGCCACCAAGGTAGGATGGCAGTAACAATGATCTCTCCTTGTGATCCAAGTTGGGTTTTGGATAAAAAGGGCTTATGAGGAATTGGTCATTGTGCGAAAATTACAACAGTTTTCCCCAGTACAAAGAGAACTAGTGATAGTTCAATGAAGAAGATTGTATTGATAAGACCACGGTCAACTGTCAACCCGAATATTGTGATACCGCCAGGATTCATCTGCAAGTACAGCACTGCAAAGATTGGACAAGTATGAGACAAGAATGTAACAACATACATCGAAGGAAACTTCTGAAAATACAAAAAGTTACCCGTAAAAGAATGTTAAAACAAAAACAAAGTTAGCGTTGCATTCAGCGTAGTAAACGAGCTAATATTTGTGGGAGAATTTCCTCAACCAAATTCTACTTGAATATTATGCAACCTAGAATTTCACAGCACATCCAGGATCGTAACACATTAGAGCCAAGAGGAACCTGGAAATTACATGGATGATTTTTTTGGCAGCACTATTCTCTATTGAGAGAAGAATAAAGGAAAGGAATCCGCATGTGAATAGACAATCCTTTTCCACAAGTTAGCTGTCATAGACATATTTCAACTTTAGTCATCTTACTAGATACATATAAAATAATTCTATCATGTCAATTTAATCTTCAGTTCATGTTCTAAAACTCGTTAGGCACTCCTAAGGCGGCCGGGCACCTTCTAGCTTCCAGGCTGAGTCCCAGTGCCTAGTCGGCGAGGGGCCTTCTAGCACCTAGGCGGCAATACTCGGCCACCCAGACCTTTTCAAACACTGACAACAGCACTACTGATATAATGAGAAAATAAAAGTCTATACGACTACTTTATGCGAAACCATTTCACTGAGAACATGTCGAGAAAAATGGAAACTTCTCACATCAATGTGTTTGACAAATGACGATGATGGGAAGGAAGTATAATTGAAATTTTTGAGTTTTACTCTGATGCTTTGAGCAGGAAAATTAAGCATTTATCTCTGGGAAGTTATGCTATCATAGTCTTCAAGTTTTTTCGTACATGGCTCGTGAGGTTTCACTATTTAGGCTGTGTATTTTATCTTGGGTGTTAACGCAAACCAGACAACAGATGGAATCCTGTAACCCATGTTCAAGCCAAAATGAATGCCAGGTAATAGCAATCTCTTGCCTGCGGTGTAAGAAGACCAAATATGCACAAAACATGCTCTATGCAGTACAGAAATAATTACAATTGATTTACATACCGAAGGCTTGTCTCTTGTGGTATGAAGAAATACAGGAATCCAAATGTGTATTTCTAGGCATTGCAATATGTTCCAGTGACTCCAAATCACTTTCCGATTTACTTATGATCACCGACCCCATTGTATTGGCAACACCCAAGTTCCCAATACTACTAGATACTCTCAATTGAGATGCATCAGCAGAACTGCATGTCACCGTAGCATGCCATCTACTTGCTAGCGATGCAATCCCCTGAGCCCTATGGGAAATTTTGGCCGCAGCATTCAAGCAAAGAGTTATTCCTGCAACCTGAACAAGCGACGAGACCTGGAAAACCAGAAATGAAGGCAAATAAGACTAAATCATTTTGAAAGAATAAATGAACTAAATTCAGGCATGCAATGAATATATATTAGCATAGCTAGGTAAATAGCCACGCAGCCCACTCGTTCATTACCTAACGTAATTTGCTAAATAAATGATGTACAGCCAGATACCTCAATGTACCAACACACATGAGCATTGTTGTCAAATCTCAAATTGGAAAATCATGAACTGATGATGAAATTTTGAGCTGCGACTCTTGTCACTCATATTGGACAGTGAATCTTCAGATGCAACCTTCATGCGTGTTGCGTCTATAAAAATACACTCATGGTTGAAATGATGGTATATAACTATAAAAAACTGAGTATC
Organism: Vaccinium vitis-idaea; assembly: GCA_963854785.1. Classification (NCBI taxonomy): domain Eukaryota; kingdom Viridiplantae; phylum Streptophyta; class Magnoliopsida; order Ericales; family Ericaceae; genus Vaccinium; species Vaccinium vitis-idaea. Next base: position 16,739,252 of record OY978221.1, read on the forward strand.
TGGATGCAAATGTAATACGATAAAGATTTCGATAAAATTGAGGAATTTCGAGCTTTTTTCTTGATAGAGAGGAGAATAGAATTTTATCCATTATGCATAGAATAATAGGAACAAAACTAAATAGTGGTGATGTGTAGCCAATCGAAGTGAATCACAAGATGAATCCCAAGAATTGAATTGGGAATCCCACAGTTGTAACAACAATGGATATAAGTAGACACTGGACCACTTTCAAGTGGCTGTTTTTAGAAACCTTCAAATTAACTTAAGCTAATTTCTTTGGACCACGAAGATAAATTGGGCAGAAGGTTTGGACCACAATGTAAACTGCCCACTCATTCATTACCAAATGTTATTTTCTTAAGAGTGGATGTTCAAGAAGATAAATCATTGGAGAATCATGCATAAGCATTGTTATCAAATCGCAAAACGAATCGTGAACAACTATGATTAAATATTGAATTGTGAATCGTATTTGATATGAAAACTAAAAATTTATCTACATAAAAATAATACACATGGTCGAAATAATAGTATCAGTATAAAACGATAAGAACGAATCATATCTGTATGTAAATCTAAAACGATAAGAATCTTCAAATTGATCAATTGCTGGCTTTTTTCTTGATGAAGAGGTGAAAATGACAGAATTTACAGCATTATGAACAAAAATAACGAACACTGACTAGTAGTGAAGCATAGCCAATCATAGCGAGTCAATGTGAATCACAGAATGAATTGTAAGATCCCCTTAATTTTCAATTCATTGCAAGACTCAGATCAAATTGGTTGAAAGTCGTAGCAAATTATAGAGTCAAATTGGTAATCACACAATTATAACAATGACAATTATAGAAGTTGTACCACTTTTAGGTGGCCGTTTCTGAAACCTTCAAATTAACTTGAGGCACTCTGTGCAATAGCTAAATTATTTTGACCACAAATAAAATTGAGCAAAAGGGTAGGACAAAATGTGAAGTGCCGACATCATTCTATGTAAAAGACATGGAGAACTGAACTTACTGCAAAATCACCTCCATTTATTAAAGTAATTAGTCCAGTATATCCTGTAGTGAGGAACAGCGTCACAACAAGGCCTGCTGTGACGACTAGGAACACCAGAAGAAGATATATCCTAAACCTATGGCTTATTTTAGAGAGGTGATGCCGCAGACGAATGTGCTCCTCTATGAATACCATAACGTCAGATTCTCTTTCCAAGGACTTCCCATAATCTTCGAAGTGGATAATTTGCAAATTGCAGACCAAATAAAATAAAATGCAAGCTGATAAATAGATTGCACTTGCATACGTCCATGATAAGATCAAGGCCAATAACATAGCAACAGGCAACCACCATGAATCATGAGGCACGTATAGCATGCGGGTGACTTCGCGTGCAGTCTTCAAAACGAAACATGCTAGTACCCACAGTACAAACATGCGGAAAGAATCCTGCCAAACAAGAAAAAATTAAATGAAAAAGCTAATTCACCCAAAAGCCAAGTTACTTGTCAAGCGGGAAGGTTGCCATGAATAATAAAACATCGATGTGCCAGATTAGCCAGATTAGTGATTAGAGTTTCAGGATATTGTGAGAACTCAAAAAGTACACAGTCTGTATTTGTTCGTGCCAAAAATCCAAGATCTAACTCATAATCAATTCAGATAAGAAAAGAAAGAGAATAAGCTCATATAATCCATTAGATATGAGTGGAGAGGTCGCCAATGTTCATATACTAGTTTTGGGTGATACTTAACCAATGTGAGACAAGTTCTAACACTTCTGTGCCACGTGATCTCAATTTAGACTTGAACAAATAATTAGCTATGACTGAAGAGGTCGCACAGACTCATACATTAGTTTCTGAGGTGGTAATTAGTCACTGAGGTGGTAATTAGTCAATGTGGGTCAAGCTCTAATAATAAACTTGAAGGAAAAAGTGAAGCTAATCAATAATCAATTGCTAGAGGCCATCGGTAGCTAACAATTATACGGGGAATCACCTGTTATGTTTGAAAGGAAGGATTCAACTAATGAATCTATATCAATAACGGCATTGTTACATGGACTCAAGTATTTGTATGTGTAGTGTAAGATTCTAATTCCCTCTCAAGGAGAAAGGAACATTCATAAATCCTTGTCTGAAGATATTTCTACTTTTTACTAGGATAAATAGTCTTTATAAGGTGCATTAAAGTACTTTATTCATAATTGAGGAGTTCTATGAATATTTCATGGTGAACTCGAAGTTGCTATGTTGAATACCCAACTAAAATGGTTGGACACGGATCTCCGAGCCTAATTCAAGTGTAGGTTGTTGGACAATTATGGTTCACACATTTAGAGTGTCCTGCAAACCCAGCCCCACACAATTACTAATTCGAGTGTAGGTTGTTTGACAATTATGGTTCACACATTTAGAGTATCCTGTAAACCCAGCCCATACAATTACCCATGGAAATCAGTAAATGGTCCATCTCCTAAGTTGCAGAAGTGTTGTAGATGGTAAATGGACACATAAAATGCTAAAATAGATTGTTTCAAAAAAAAAAAAAAGGTGCTAAAATAGATAGGAGGGAAGGAAATTTCTTTCCATTCGCTTGCTGAGAGGATAGCTAATCTCTATCTTCCTTCCTCGGATTATGAGTCTTGGGATCCATATATTAAACACTCAGATTTCAGATTATGTAAAATAGATTTGTCAAATTCGCTCTGTTAAATGAGGTTACACAAAATCATATCATTAAGCTACAGCTTGGAAACATAGAAAGCACCCTGCCAACCAAGTACTTCAAATTGCATATCTGGGATATAAGTTAGGGGAAATTACGGTTCAGTGGTGGGGACAAACAATAATTACCTGTTTAATGGTGTCAAGTATTGAAATCCCCAAAACATGGCATCCCCAACAATAGTGACTAATACATGGTAACCATGACTTGCCCGGACAATTTTACCCTAATTATGTGGTGAAAGTCCAAAGACTACCACTGATTGATAATTTACCCTACCCTTTATTATGTCCTACAAAATAGATAAAGAAGTTTGTACTTCTTGTTTATTTATTCTATCAGAAGTTGATTCAATGTCAAAAGTTGTCATCGAAAACCATGGAGTTCAACAATTATTCACCCTAGATTGCGACCAGACTTAAACATCGAAGTCAATGACTATGGTCAATCAATTTTTTCAAAAACTTAATGCTAGCAAACTATAACCAGTATTTAACTATCCACTTCAATGACTATGGTTAAACAAGCTTTCCAAACATCTAAAGCCAACATGCATTCATATGCAGATTGCTTTCTGTGCGTGGATAGCTTTGTAGACGGAAAATGTGCGGATTTCTCTTCAGGAATAGAAAATACGTTGTCCACGCCTTTTCTTTTCCCTACACAAAACATTGTGCTTTCCACTAGTGCAGGATGCTCTTTACAAGACCTGTTCAATTTCAACTAAACAGATGCCCAAAAATTGTCGAACTAAACCAAGTCAATCAACTATCATCACCAACCCTCCCATAAATTCAGGTTCATAGTAATATATCTAACATATAACCTCTATGTATGCATAGATGCAAAGGGTGGAGCTAAATTTTATGAACAATGAGTCAAATACCAAAAAACCACACATTTCATTAGAATTGAGTTTCGTTATGAAACAATAAAGAGCACATATTGGAGCAATTTACAATCTTGGGTTCAAATGGATAAAATACCAACAAATGTTTTACTAAAACAAAGAATTTCCAACTCAGTGGGGTCAGCTGGCCTACTTGCAATCACATCCCTCCACCCTTGCATAGGAAAAAACTTTCAATGGACCGGTTATTTGCAATGCCTTCTCACATGAGGCTGTTTCATATATGTGTAGGTCCCATCACTATGTATTTACCACAAAAAATAACAAAAAGAAAAACAAGACTACATAAATAGAAGTAATGGAGTTCTTACTTCAATTTTCTGTATGTACTGGTCGCTAAACCGAGCCATTTGACCACTAAACCGATCAACAAATAGAAACTTCCTTATACCATACTTGCGTAGATTGTGAGAAACACAAAGCAGAGAAACAGAAGCCAAACACGCCTGGGAAGCCACTATCTCCGCCTCGAATTCCTTGATCTGGTACTGCTCACAATCCGAACAGTCCAGTAACTCAAGCGCAACAAGCGGAATTGCGACGCCGATGAAGAAAAACGCGATCCAAGACACCGCAAAGCTCAAGGCCGATGTTTGGTTGAAACCCAAAAGAGTGAGGAACAATTCTAGCTTTTGAAGGTTTTTGTCGAGACGGGGATTCGAACCTTCTTCTGGGATTTCTTGATTTCGTGGTTTGGATTCGTCTGTGGTGTTTAGAAGAGGGGTTTGGGTTGGGTTTTGAACTTGAATTTGAGTGTTCGATGGTTGTGAGAGTATGTGATGAGGATCGGCCATAGATGGAGGCTTTCGGGTTTAGGCATTCGAAATTGAAGAGAAATGGGTCAAATGCCGATGAAAAATCAATCATCTGATGGAGTATTCATCTGTGGAGGATTAGTAAAGAAGAAGAAAGTAAGTAATGGGTCTCAATCCAGGCCTAATTTAGAGACCAAAATGGCATACTACACGCTACACCCCACCATCCGATTATCACAAAATCACACAAGTCGCAGTATTATATTCTACTAGTACCATCCAGAACTCTAGCAACAGTGTTGCCGTTTTCTGGGGAAAGGTGTGACTTGCTGGATCCACGCTTCTGTTCTTTCCGTTTTCTCCCTCTCTTTTGTTTGAGAAATTTTTCAGTGTCAGGTGGGTATTGCAAATGTAGTATTCACTCGGCAGTCTCAGCCGTTCAAAGTGTGATCCAATGGTCCGGAGGAGGAGAGAGAAAAGGAGGAGAGAGGATGGTCAGGTGAGAGGAGAGAGAGGGAATCAATCTCGATTGTCTAAAATACTTTTAGACAGCCGAGATCGTGCTTGGCTCGGTACCCAAAATTTTTCTGTTTGTTTGGTGGGGGTTGAGTCACATTTCAACTTGATGGAGTTGGGTTTAGGTTGAGTTGAGCTAAACTCAAGAACTTTAATTTTTGCAGGCAAAATTTTTCAGTTTTTGAAGACTCTTATACGAAAGAGTTAACTGTTGCACACAAGAATTTCCACTTTCCAAACCTTAAGACAGCCAAGCCAATGGGTGCTTGTAGAATTTTCCTAAATGCGATAGATAAGATAGTTATTTAGGTTGCAGAATAAAATATTTATGGCTTAACATAAACCTACTATCTGGCTCATAAAATAGTCGACGCAATTGCTCAGTTTCACACTACAATAAAACTTATCTAAGGCATAAAAAATGAAATACTTCTTTATACAGTTACTGTGTATGACATACATTTTCCATCTCATAATTTCAAGATCTTTCTCTTGTAAGGAAGGAACTCATCATGATCATGGTCATAATGATTTAAACCATTCATTTAGTAAGTATCGTTGTGTTAAGTCCATGAAAAAAGTCAAGTTAATTGAAGATCAGTAAAAATTAATCAAATAATATTTGTCTGAAGAAAAATAAACAATTAGACTTTGACTATCTATTTCTCCTTTATAAATTTGATTCATTCAAATGAATGCCAATATCCAATGAATTTGATTTTTTGCATGGACATTAAATGCATTGAGTCTCAAAAAATAAATTGTTCAGAAAATAAACCTACGAATCTACGATCCGTCCTTTCTAGCGTCACACGATGAATTATCACAGGAGATGATCTTGATTCCTCGCCCGAAGTTCTCTCCCATAAATATAGCCATCCCTACCCCCTCACATCAATCCCACGAACCCATCTATAACAAAAATTGAGAAAATAGCTCTTCTTCGACTTATAACTATTTTTATGTGAATTATTCCAATACTTAGATTTAGGTCTTGTTTTCCATTTGGTAAAATGGGAATCCCATAAAATCAAATGGGTTGATTTTAGCAAACGAGGAAGCTATTTGCTAAAATCAACCCATTTTAGCAAATGAAAACGAGTTGATTTCATAGAATTTCCATTTTAACAAATGAGAAACAACGCCTCAAAAAAAAAAAAAAAAAAAGTTTACTCCTACAACCCTCGTATTTGTAGCATTGTTCATGGGACGTGTGTTTCTAAGCATTGTTCATGGGACCTTATATTTATTTCTGGGTTTTGGTTTTAGCTTTGTAAGAAATACTAGATTGGGTTGTGGGGTTGGTTGCCTCTTGGGCATCCTTTCTTTCTCTTTTCGGGCTTAAGTTGGTATGTGATTGTCGAGGGTTATTTCACTTGTCGTGATGCCATTTTTTTTTTGCCTTTTAATCTTGGCTTAACTACTGTTTTGGTCCTTGAAAAATGCCCCATGTTTCAATATCGTCCTTTTAAGTATTTCTATGTCAATTTAGTCCTTGTAAAACCTTTTCGATTTCAATGTCATCCTTTCCGTCCAATATGTGACGGTAAAATCCTATGTGGCTAACGGGATCCTAGTCAGACAAAAGCCATACCCCACTTGAAATCCCCAAATCGAAGTATCACCTTTTCTTTTTGTCTTCAGCTAAGGCTTTCACGCCACCACAATCGCTCTCACTCTCCCTCCTCTTTTGTTGTTCATCAAACCTCCACGCCCCTATGAAGATGATCGAACCCTAAAGGATTGAAGGATGTAGGCTAAGGAGATAAAGTACAAGTTCGAACCCTCCAGTTTGGTGCATTTCTCGCTTCCCGGTATGCTTTTTCTGACCTCAACTTCTGTACCTCGAAGAATCTGTATTTTATATATGTTTAGGGTTTATATTAATGGTTAGTAGGACCACAATGTTGGAAATGTTATGAAACCAAGCAAATAATAAGAGCTGAAAAGTAAATAAACTGGACACAAATATGTAGAAAAGAAGTTAGTCTTCTGGACTACTCAAATATTATTCAGAGTGGTATTTTGCTTTCTGCCTTTTCTTTCTCTCTTGCTTGTGTATATCATCTCTTTGATGGACGATACATATATAGCCAAAGGCTTCGACTATCACAACCAATACATTAAAGGCCATCACACAAAACAAGAAGGTCATCCATCCTTCAAATAACATTTATAACACTCCCCCTTGGATGACCAAAAAAAAAAACTAAAAATATGTCTCATTAAAACCTTACCAAGGAAAACCCAATGGAAAAAACCTTAGGTGAAGGAAAAAGAGTACATAGTGAAAAACTGTCTATAGATTGCCTCATTAAAACCTTGCTGAGGAAAACCCAATGGGACAAAACCTTAGACAAAGGAAAAAGAGTACAATCATCTGTCTTTCAACATCAATTACTCCCCCTCAACTTTGCATGATAGGTCTTTGAGTCGCGCATCCTAATGCCGTTAATCAGCTTCTTGAATGTTGCGGTTGGTAATGCCTTGGTGAATAAATCTGCCAGATTGTCGCTAGAACGTATCTGCTGAACATCAATATCACCACTTTTCTGGAGGTCATGGGTGTAGAAGAATTTTGGTGAAATATGCTTAGTTCTGTCTCCTTTGATATAACCAGCTTTAATCTGTGTGATACATGCGACATTGTCTTCATGTAATATGGTCGGATTATCTTTGATTGAAGATAACCCACATTTTTCCCGAATGTGCTGTATCATAGATCTCAACCAAACACATTCACGGCTTGTTTCATGAATTGCGATAATTTCAGAATGATTAGAATAAGTAGCAGTCAACGTCTGTTTCACGGAACGCCGTGAAATAGCAGTACCACCACAAGTGAACACATATCCTGTTTGTGACCGAGCTTTGTGTGGATCAGATAAATAACCAGCATCTGCGTATCCGATTAATTGTGACTTTGATCCATTTGAATAGAATAAACCCAAATCGGCCGTTCCTCGGAGATAACGAAATATGTGTTTAATTCCTTTCTAATGCCGTTGAGTTGGAGCTGAACTATATCGAGACAATAAGTTGACTGAAAATGCAATATCTGGTCGTGTACAGTTTGCCAAGTACATAAGTGCACCAATGGCACTCATATATGGTACTTCCGAACCAAGAATTTCCTCTCCCTCTTCTTGGGGACGAAATGGATCTTTGTTCACATCAAGTGATCGAACAACCATAGGAGTACTCAATGGATGTGCTTTATCCATGTAGAATTGCTTAAGAACCTTTTCCGTATATGTCGATTGGTGTACTAGAACTCCAGTTGGCAAATGCTCGATTTGCAGGCCGAGACAAAACTTTGTTTTGCCAAGATCTTTCATCTCAAACTCTTTCTTTAAATATTCGGCGATTTTATGAGCTCTTCCGGAGTTCCCACGAGATTTAAATCATCGACATAAACCGCAATAATTGCAAAACCAGAGTTTGATTTTTTAGTAAAAATACATGGACAAATAGGATCATTTTCATATCCTTCCTTTAACAAGTAGTCGCTAAGGCGTTTATACCACATACGACCAGATTGTTTCAACCCATATAAAGATTTTTGTAGCTTAAGCGAATAAACACTTCGAGGTTTTGAACTGCATGCTTCAGGCATAGTATATCCTTCGGGGACCTTCATGTATATGTCAGTATCTAGTGATCCATACAAGTATGCTGTCACAACGTCCATCAGACGCATGTCTAGACATTTGGTAACTACCAAGCTAATCAAAAATCTGAATGTGATTGCATCCATTACAGGAGAGTATGTCTCCTCATAATCAATTCCAGATCTCTGCGATAAACCTTGTGCAACAAGTCGTGCTTTATATCGCACAACTTCATTTTTTTCATTGCGCTTTCGCACAAACACCCATTTGTATCCCACCGGTTGTATTCCTCTAGGGGTTCGAACTACAGGTCCAAATACTTCTCTCTTTGCGAGAGAGTTCAATTCTGCTTGAATTGCTCCTTTCCACATTGGCCAATCATTTCTGCGTTGACATTCTTCGATAGTCTGTGGTTTACTTTCATCACCACTTCTAGTAATATCAAGAGCAACCTTAAATGAAAACATGTTGTTGACAACGGTTTTATTTCTGTCCAACATTTCTCCCGTACTCATATGATGTATTGAGATCTCATTATTCTCAGGTACCTGTTCCATTTCAGGAAATAAATCTTTGGGAGATTTCTCTTCATTTGCCGGTTTAGTCTCTTCATGAGCTTTTACATTTATTAGCTTGATCCCCTCAGGAGTATCAGCTATTTCTGGGACTTCAGTTTGTTTGCCTTGGATTTTCCTCTTCCGGGGAAATTTATCTTTGGCACCAATAGGTCTCCCACACTTCTGACGTGCTTTTGATTCATCAGTTGTTGTACTAGTAATTTGTCCTGTGGGAATTTCGATCCGTGCTGGGATATTGGCAGCTGGTATATGAGACTTGGTTACTTTATTTGCATCTGTAAATGCATCCGGTAACTGATTTGCAATACTTCGCAAATGAATGATCCTTTGAACTTCCAGTTCACATTGATTAGTACGACGATCAAGATGAGATAATGCCGAAACATTCCAAGTAATTTCACGTTGATCTTCTGGCTTCGACCTATCTCCCCCTAATGGTGGGAAAACTGATTCATCAAAATGACAATCCTCAAAGTGTGCCTTAAACACATCGTCTATTAGGGGTTCGAGGAATCTAATGATAGATGGAGAATCAAAACCAACATAAATCCCAAGCCTATGTTGTGGACCCATTTTAGTACGTTGGGGTGGTGCAATAGGCACATACACAACACAAACCAAAAACTCTTAAGTGAGAGATATTCGGTTGTTGACCAAGAGCAAGCTGTGTGGGTGAATATTTATGATATGCAGTTGGCCTAACATGAATCAGAGATGCAGCATGTAAAATGGCATGTCCCCAAGCAGAAACTGGCAATTTTGTTTTCATAAGCAATGGTCGAACAATTAACTGAAGTCTTTTAATAAAAGATTCAGCCAAACCATTTTGGATATGAGTGTGTGCGACAGGATGCTCAACATCAACACCAATTGACATGCAGTAATCGTTAAATGTCTGAGATGTGAACTCTCCAGCATTGTCAAGACGAATTGTTTTGATTTGATGGTCTGAGAACTGTGCTCTTAATATAATGATCTGAGCAAGGAATCTAGCAAATGCAATAATTCGTGTAGACAGTAAACAGGTATGTGACCATCTAGTTGAGGCATCAACTAGAATCATGAAATATCAAAATGGTCCACATGGTGGGTGTATCGGCCCACAAATATCTCCTTGTATTCTTTGTAAAAATGATGGTGATTCAACAATCACTTTGGAGATTGATGGTCTAATTATCAGTTTCCCTTGTGAACAGGCATTACATGGATAATTCTTGGGTAATAGAATCTTCTGGTTCTTTAACCGATGCCCTTGTGAATTTTCAACAATACGACGCATCATTATTGAACCTGGATGCCCAAGGCGATCATGCCATAGCATAAAAAGTTTTATGTTGGAGCACTTCTGGTGCATCACAGTATATGATTCAATTGTTCTAATCGTCGTACAATATAACCCAGAAGATAATGCAGAATTTTTTTCTAATACTAGCTTCCGGCTAGACACATTAGAAGTGATATACAAATATTCTTTTCTGCCTTCGTTTGTGGTTTCAATATGATAACCATTACGACGTATATCCATAAAACTTAACAGATTTCTTTTGGATCTGGTAGAATACAAAGCATTGTTAATATTTAAATTTGTTCCGTACCTGATATTGTATTTGACATAAGCTTTTATCTTTGTCAAATGTTTGAAATATTTGTTATCTCGAAGAATAGTATGTGTCGTACCACTGTCTACTAGACAGATATCTTCACCAGTAATCTTTGCATTTGATAATGTCCCATTAGTATCCATGCTCCTATATGCAAAATATAAATTTAAAGATTTCACAAATAAGTAACTGAAACACATCTTAAAAATTTTATTCCAAAAAGCAAATACAACATGACATATTTCATACAACATTATTGAAATATAAAATTAGTCCTCAGACTATTATTTCAGACATAAGCAAAAATACTTGTTTAGTCCAAATGCATGGACCAATCAGGGTAGTCATCTCCATCATCAAAGAAATCATCTTGTGTCCCACTAGGTCCAGCAGGTAAATCAAATATATCAAAAGATGAAAAGTCAAAAGGTTCAAAAGGGTCAGTTTGATTAACTTGATCAAGGAAATTGTTTCAACTTCTTTTCCCTTCCCCTTGATGGATGCCTGGTAAAGATCAACCAAATGTTTTGGCGTACGACAGGTACTCGACCAATGACCTTTCACTCCACATCTGTAACAGGAATCTTCTATATTCTTAAAAGGTTTAGCTTGCAAATCCTTTCCCTTTCCTTGGGGTACATCCGATCTATCCCACTTATTCCACTTCCGGGGAAAATCAGTTTTCTTGTTGGGCTTTTTGATGTGTCCTCCACGGACTTGGTAGTTATGGCCACCACGCCCCCGTCCGCGTCCGCGCCCATGACCTCGGCCACGGCCGCGGCCACCTCCCTGACTGTGGATTGAGACTCTGTTTGCTTCTGGAAATGGTATAGATCCGGTTGGGCGAGACTCGTGATTTTTCATTAATAATTCATTATTTTGTTCAGCTACCAGGAGACAGGATATCAAATCTGAGTATTTTTTCATAACCCCTCTGTCTATATGTTTGAGATAGATTCATGTCTTTGGGGTGAATCGTGGAATATGTCTTTTCCAACATATCCATTTCAGTAATTTTCTCCCCACAGTCTCAAAAGTGAAACAATTCTGAATAGGGCAGAATTATACTCGCTAACCGATTTGTAATCTTCAAATCGTAGGTGCATCCAATGATAACGAGCTCTAGGCAACATGACTGTCTTTTGGTGCCCATATCTTTCCTTCAGGTTGTTCCACAAAACTAGTGGGTCTTTGACAGTGAGATACTCGGACTTCAGGTCCTCGTGGAGGTGATGTCGGATGAAGATCATGGCCCTTGCGCGATCCTTCAGCGATGCACTATTACCATTTGTGATCGTTTTCCCGATTTCCATTGCATCGAGATGAATCTCTATGTCAAGGATCCATGACAAATAATTTCTTCCCGAAATGTCAAGGGCAGCAAATTCCAATTTTGTATAGTTCGACATTGTCTATAAAAACAAGATATCATATTAGACAAGATATCATATTAGACAAATAATCATGAAATAACCTAATTAGAAAAAAATCAAAGTATCCCCTTCCCCTTTTTTTTTCAACAAAATCTACCCTGAAATAGTCAGTGACAGGATGCATAAATATGTGAGAGCTTTCTGTTGGAAAAAAAAATTCCATTTTTTTTCTGTAGAAAAAAATTTGAACTCATTTTACTAGTTACAGAGGCTCATTGAATTCTACGTAGGCAAATTCATGCCTTAATAAGGTTACTCCTTTTTCTTTTTTTTTCAGACAATGAAGGAAATGGCATATTGCCATGTGAATTGGCAGAGAGAAATAAAGGAGTATGGATCTGCTCTTTGAATCAATTTCCAAACGAATATAATTAAAAACTACTGTTACAAGAATTCTACACTATTTTACTAATTGTAATTTAGAGATACTAACAAGATGCTATATATAAATAAACTTGTCAGTTTCTACTCAACCACTGGGGTTAGCTCAGTGGCCAAACTCGTGATTTCCTTTAAGGAGGTCACGGGTTCGAGGCGACGTGGTGGATTCAATATTTGAAAACCCATCCACACGCTCTGACTGAAAAGAGAAAACAGAGTGATCCGAATGAGATCAACGCATACCAAACTGTAGCACAACATCACTAAACTGACCAAACCAAGCTTGAAGGGATTGCTTCAGACCATATAAGGCTTGCAAAGATGACAAATCTGAGAACGCTCCCCCTGAGCAACAAACCCAGGAGGTTGCTCCATATAGACCTCCTCGAGCAGATCACCATGTGAGAAGGCATTCTTGACATCCAATTGAAATAAGGGCCAACCTAGATTAGCAGCAAGAGAAATAAGAATCAGAACAGAGTTTATCTTGGCAACTAGGGAAAAGGTCTCTGCATAATCAACCCCATATGTCTGTGTATAGCCTTTGGCCACAAGGCGGGCCTTATATCGCTCAACAATGTCATCTGGATGATACTTGACTGTGAATACCCAACGACAGCCAACAGTAGTTTTACCAGCAGGAAGAGGAACCAACTCCCAAGTGCCATTATGATGAAGAGCAGACATATCAGCCTCCATAGCTTGCCGCCACTCAGACACGGATAAAGGCTCCTAAACAGTGTTATGAACGAAAACAGAAGAGACTGAAGTAGTAAAAACACGAAGGGACGGTGACAAATGATCATAGGAAACAAAATGAGCAATAGGATGTATAGTGCATGACCGAATACCTTTACGATGGGCAATAGGATGGTCAAGGTCGTCAAGATCCCGCAACGGAGGAGAAGACGGAGCGGTGGGCGAAGGTGGAGCTGTCTGTTCAGATGGCTCAGGCTAAGATTGTGCTGGCTGAGATGGCTCTGATGGCTCAGGCTGAGATGGCACTGGTGGAAGTTTAGGACGACGAACATACACCTGCAAAGGTTTTGGTGGAGGAAGACCAGTACTTGACGGGACAACTATAGGAAACACAGACTCATTTGCAAACCGATCATTTGTACTGACAGGCTCCGAATAAAACGGGAGCAACTCATTAAATGTGACATCAGCACACACAAAATGACGACGTAAAGATGGAGAATAACACTTATACCCTTTCTGAGTCCGAAAGTAACCAAGAAAAATGCACCTAATGGAGCGAGGGTCAAGTTTGCTCCGGTCAGGATCCAGAGCATGAACATAACACATGCACCAAAAAATCTGAAGGGGTAATGAGTGAAGGGGATGACCGGGAAACAATACCTTATGGGGTATTTGACCTCTAAGAACAATAGAGGGCATACGGTTAATCAAATAGCAGGCGGTAAGAACTGCGTCACTCCAATAAGACTTAGGAACTTGCATTTGAAATAACATTGCACGCATAACTTTTGATAAATGTCGAATATTGCGTTCGGCAACTCCATTTTGTTGTGGAGTCCAAGCACAAGAGGACTGGTGGATAATACCGTGATCATCAAAGAACTGAGAAAGACTATTTTTAAAATATTCACTGACATTATCGGAACGAAATATGCGAATGCAAGTATCAAACTGGGTTTTAATTTCCATATAAAATGACTTAAAAATAGAAGAGAACTCAAACCTTTCTTTCATGAGATAAAGGTAGGTAACACGAGAGAAATCATCGACAAAAATAACATAATACTGAAAGCCAAAAATATTAGGAACATGCATTGGACCACAAATATCATAATGAACTAACTCAAAAGGACGCGACGCACGACTCTCAACCCTAGGATAAAAAGACACTCTATGATGTTTGCTAAACTCACAGACTTCACATGGCAAAACATCCACACGGCTACATGAAGGCACTAGCATTTTAAGGTTCTCAAGTGATGGATGACCAAGACGACAATGATGTTGATATGGTGACACTGATGACTGAAGAGTAATAAAGCCAGGGTCAACATCATCGGTAAAGTAATACAGGCCACCACGTTCAACACCGCCACCAATCTTCTTCCTCGTCTTGAGATCCTGAAACACACAACCATTAGGAAAGAATGTGATTGAGCAATTCAAAAACTTGGTAAGTTTATTAACAAACATACGATTTAATGGAAAATGAGGAACTTGCAATACATAGTCCAAAGTAAGAGAGGAAGTAACATGAACAAAACCCAAACCAGTAACATTGGTGGTAGAACCATCAGCTAAGGTAACACGAGATGGTTTACTAAGAGACTGACGACCGAAAAGAATAGAAGGAGTACCAGTCATATGATCAGATGCACCTGAATCAATAACCTAATGATTAGAAGAATGAGAAGACGCAATGCAAGCAACAGAGGAACCTATCTGAGATAACATAGCAATGGAGGAACTTGTCTGAAGTGACAGTAGGCGTTGGTACTGCTGGTACTCCTCTGCTGAGATAGTCACCCTATTGTTAGCACAAGAATGAGTAAACTGTCCAACATCCTCAGAAATAGCAACCTGATGAGCCCGGGGAAAACCATAAAGATCATAACAATACTCCACTGTATGATTTGTACCCCCATAATGGGTACACAGTCGAATACCACGGCCACAACCAGAACCACCACGACTAGAACCAAGAAATCCAGAATTAATACGGCTGCGGCTAGAAGATAAACCAAATCCACAAGGTACAACTGAAGGAGAACTAGCACCCATTGAGTTTTTGTAGAATGTGTTATGGGGGATTGTTAGAGAAATCACCACACACAATAATAGAATAATGGAATACGAAAATAGTAAAGAATCGAACACAGGAATTTACGTGGTTCCCCAAAACCGGGTACCTCCACATGAGCGAGAGTGAGTCTGTTTATTATGATCAAAATCGGCTAGGGTTTTTTACATTTTTACTTTCTATCTTCTTACCATGCATATATGGATTGTTTTGAGAAGAAAGTACTGTTCAGAGTTCCAGGGGAGGTAGAATATTCTCTCCAAGGGGACAGGGTTAAATCTCCAATGCATATCATTTCTGCAATTAAAGCTATGTGGTTGTTAAAAAGGGGTTGTCAGGGTTAGTTGGCACACGTGGTAAATATTGAATCGAAAGGGAATGAACTTTCAGCGATACCAGTGGTTTGTGAGTTTCCGAATGTTTTTCCTGATGAGCTGTCGGGTATTCAGTGGATGGAGAAATTGAGTTTACAATTGAGCTTTTGCCAGGTACCTTACCAATTTCTATTCCACCTTATCGTATGGCACCCGCAGAGTTGAAAGAACTTAAAGTGCAACTACAACAATTACTTGGTAAAGGTTTTATTAGCCCAGTGTCTCACCATGGGGTGCACCAGTTTTATTTGTGAAAAAGAAGGATGGTACGATGAGGTTGTGCATAGATTATAGACAATTGAACCGGGCTACAGTTAAAACTAAGTACCCGTTGCCCCGAATAGATGATTTGTTCGATCAGTTACAAGGTGTTAGGGTTTTCTCTAAAATTGATTTGCGATCAGGATACCACCAATTGAAAGTAAGGGAGTCTGATATTCCAAAAATTGCTTTTCGAACCAGGTATGGACATTATGAGTTTGTTGTCATGCCGTTCGGCTTAACAAATGCTCATGCTGCATTCATGGATTTGATGAATAGGGTGTTTAGAGCCTATTTGAATTAGTTTGTGATTGTTTTTATTGATGATATATTAATTTATTCATGAAATGAAGAGGAACATGACAAGCACTTGAGGATTGCTTTGCAAGTTTGGAGGGACAAGAAATTATATGCCAAGTTGAGTAAAATGTGGTTGGATAGTGTGGTATTTCTGGGGCATGTCATTTCAGGTGATGGTATTCAAGTGGATCCCAAGAAAATTGAAGCAGTAGTGAAGTGGGAGAGGCCAACCAACGTGACTGAAGTTCGTAGTTTTCTGGGTTTAGCGGGATATTATCGCAGATTTGTGAAAGACTTTTCACTTATAGCAAGGCCATTGACTCAGTTGACTCAGAAAAATGTGAAATTTGAATGGACAGATCATTGTGAGAGGAGTTTCCAAGAATTGAAATCTCGGTTGGTTAGTGCACCAATCCTTACTCTTCCTTCTGGTAATGATGGTTTTGTGATTTATAGTGATGCCTCACATCAAGGTTTGGGTTGTGTTTTGATGCAATATGGAAAGGTAATTGCATATGGTTCCAGATAGTTGAAGCCTCATGAAAGAAATTACCCTACTCACGATCTGGAGTTGGCGGCTATAGTTTTTGCTTTAAAGTTGTGGCGGCATTATCTCTATGGCACTACATGTGAGATTTTCACGGATCGTCAAAGTTTGAAGTATATTTTTACTCAAAAAGATCTAAATTTGAGACAAAGGAGGTGGATGGAGCTGATCAAGGACAATGATTGCAGTATAAACTATCATCCAGGAAAAGCTAATGTGGTAGCTGACGCTCTCAGTCGTAAATCTTCAGGGACTATGGCATATCTTCGGTTAGTGCGAGCTAATCTATTTTCCGAGTTGAAATCTCTTGGAGTTAGTCTGGCCGTTGGTGCATGTGGGTCTTTGTTGGCTACTCTTACCTTGAGACCGACACTTATTGTATCGTATTAGAGAGGCTCAAAATTCAGATAGTAACATGGCAAGGATTAAAGCTGATGTAAAGGCAGGAATTTGAACTGATTTTGTGATATGGGAAAGAGATGATGCATTGTTATGTGGAAATAAATTATGTGTGCCTTACAACAATGAAGTGAGAAAAGACATACTAGAAGAAGCTCATTGTTTTGCTTACGCTATGCACCCAGGTGGTACAAAAATGTACAGGGATTTACGAGAACATTATTGGTGGATGGGTATGAAAAAGGATATAGTCAGATATGTAGAAAAATGCCTAGTTTGTCAACAAGTTAAAGTTGAGCATCAGAGACCTGCCGGATTGCTACAACCGCTTTCTATCCCTCAATGAAATTGGGAACATATCGCTATGGATTTTGTGACAGGATTGCCCCGTACTCCAAAAGGACACGATGCTATCTGGGTTATTGTGGATCGATTGACAAAGTCTGCACATTTCTTGCCGGTGAAAATGACTTTTTCGATGGATAGGTATGCAAAATTGTACATTGATGAGATCATTTGACTGCATGGTACTCCAGTTTCAATTGTGTCTGATAGAGATCCTCGCTTCACATCAAAAAATTTGCCGAGATTGCAAGAAGCTTTGGGAACTACTTTGAAATTTAGCACATCGTTTCATCCTCAAACAGACGGGCAGTCAGAGCGAACTATACAGACTCTAGAAGATATGCTTTGAGCTTGTGTGCTTGATTTTCAGGGCAGTTGGCAAGAACACATACCTTTGATTGAGTTTGCGTATAATAACAGTTTCCAGTCTACAATTGCTATGGCCCCATATGAAGCCTTGTATGGCAGAAAGTGTCGGAGTCCTTTATGCTGGGAAGAAGTTGGAGAGAGAAAGTTTCTCGAGCCAGAGATTATTCAGATCACTACAGATAAGGTGAGGGTTATAAGGGAGAGATTGAAGCAAGCTTAGGATAGTGTTTGGTTCTTTTACTTCTTTAATATGGAAAATGATTGTGTGCGAGTGTGCCAAAGAAAGCCTTTAAGTCTTCTCTCTCAGATTAACTTTGGAAAACCAAATCTAATCAGACGATTGTGTTTGAGTGATTCAATTACCTCAACTAAGAGGATTTTTTCCTTCAAAGTGAAGAAATACATACCAATTTACTTAGGAAATCAAAGAACAATAAAGAAACAAGAAATTTTGATTGATAAATCAAAGATAGACTTACTTCGAAATCATCTTCAACTTCAAATAGAAAGACAACAAGAACTTCGAACACTTGATTGTTACAAGAACAACTAACATCTACTTCCTAAAACTACTTCCTAATCTGCTTCGAACTGAGTCGAATTCCTAAAACTACAATTCTAACTGTCAAAGAATAAACCAAGCATCAATTTTGTTGTTTGTTGAAGATTTGTTCGGGGGCTTTTCACTCTTCAATTTCTTCTATTTATAGGCCCTGCTTGTAATTTGAGCTTCCCGCTTGACTTCTTGGCTTTGAACTTCATCATTACATTTCAAACATGCAGTTTTTTCCCTCCAAAAACATCTGACCTCAAATTACTTTGATCTTCCTCTAGAAGTTTTAAATTTGAACCTGCACGATTATTCATTCAAATCATATGATTAGTTTTAAAGAATAACTTCCTTGTACGACTTGCTCCACGTGTCTCAACTGTCAACTGTCTTGTTTTATATGTTTACACGTGTACTCATGCCTTTTAGCAGTTAAAAATGTGGCTTCGAAGCCAATTTCTTTATTATCCTTTGGCTTATAACTGCCAATAACTGCCTTCAAACTGGATATTAATACGACACCGTATTGATCCATTTATAAACCATTAATCCAGTGTTTTTCATTAACGTTAGGCCACCAACGTTTGACATTCTTAATTACGTATCAATTAATTACTGGATGTGTTAATTTTATATGTAAACAGATAGACAGAAAAGCTATGCGTACACACGAAGGAGAGATCTAGAATTTGAGGTTGGTGACCATGTATAAAAAGCGAGTACCGCCGTGGAAGGGTATTATGAGATTTGTCAAGAAAGGGAAATTGAGTCCTCGCTATATTGGACCGTATGAAATTATCAAAAGAATTGGGGCTACAGCTTATGAGTTGGCACTACCACCAGAATTATCAAAGTTGCACAATGTCTTTCATGTTTCAATGTTGAGGAAATATATTGCTAACCCTTCTCATAGCACAACCTATCGAGCTTAAAGAAGACTTGAGTTATGTGGAGGAGCCAGTTAAAATCTTGGATAGAAGGGATCAGGTGTTACGCACTAAAACCATTCCACTTGTAAAAGTTTTGCGGCGTAGTCTCTCGGTTGAGGAAGCTACCTGGGAAAGTGAGGAGGAAATGAAGAATCAATATCTACATCTGTTTAGTTAAGGTAAGCAAATTTCGAGAACGAAATTTTATAAGGTGGGGAAAGTTGTGACACTTGTTCCTAACATGCATAGCGCATTTCACATGATAGCGCATTTCATGCACATTTTCATCTCATAAGCCATTTGGTGTGTGACATGTCATATTATTAATAATACAAGTATAGTTTGAGTGTAGTATAGTCCGCATTAAATACCTTATATGCTTGTGTTCCATTTAAGTGTGTAATTTGTGACCTTCAAAAAAAAAAAAAAAAAAAAGTAAAGAGGAGAATGGACGTGGCAGTTAGGGGAGGAATGGCCCTTGGTTTTAGTTAGATTAATTTATTACTTGTGGGAAAAAAAATCTAGCACAAGGACACCTCATGGTTATATTGACTTCAAGTCAATAGGGAACTTCTTGTTCTCTTTTCTTTTGCTTTTCAACAAGGGGTGAGTGGGAGAGTGAGATACAGAGAGTAGGAAGAAGAGAGAAGCATGGGAAAAATCTGAAGAAAAAAAAAGGTAAGATTCCATGGTTTTTCAGTTCTCATTAAAGTTTGCATAATTTCTCTCTTAATAAGTCTTATCTTCGATGAATTTTCGAATATAGTTCCTGAACTCGAAATGATACGAAATTTTTACTGTGGATACCTATACGTATTTTTGAGCTTGTGTAAACATTTCGTAATTTTAGTCAAAGTAAAGAATGTATTAAAAATGTTTTACCAAGTGTTGTTAGATGAGTTTTGATGCAGTCAGCACTGCCACACTTCTCGGAAACGGGCATATTTTAGCCTAGGAAACTCAAAATTTCATTCCGCTTGATTTTTTAGAAACTAGACATATAGAGCTTTCACAGTATATAAGCCAAATATCCGAATTATTTCGGAGATATAGCAGTTTTTAGTTTGAAGTTGGAGAAAAATCTGTTTTTGTAAATTTACAACAAGTTGTTGGTTTGTTTGGCGTTGGTTTAAAAATAGTTACCAAGCTCGGAAAATTCTGAATTTTTGATATGATGTTTCTATATGTGTCTAGTGTGTGTGGTAAAAATTTCGTGGAAAATGGATATGTCGATTAATTCTGTAAATTCAGAGACCATAAAGTTGTTATATTGTTTCATGCATATTCATGCATTTCACTTGCATTTAAGCATGGGGTGAACGCGAGACTTATGTATGTCTTATAAACTATATTTTTAGGCGAGGAGAATGTAAGGAGGATCATGGTTACGTCTCCAGCTCGTAGAGGATAGAGTCTATAGTGAAGTTGGTCTTTTTGTCAGGTGAGAATGTTGATTCCACACGAACAAAAATCTTTATTCGTAGAATAACTTTCGCCTGTTATCAGAATTGTCTTTGTGGCAAATCGCAATATGGAACAAGTTGAACAGATCTTAGAGGGCCCTTCTGTCCACCTCGTGGAAATGTGCATTGTGGATAGAGATTATATAACGGTAGTACGACATTATTTGTTCAGCTTCTATGATAAATTGAAATGTTGTGTTTTTCAGAATTGTTTTGTGATTGTTACTGTTTCAGAAAAATCCTCTTATGTGTTCGAGTATATTTTTGGCAACATTTTTGTTTGGATGGATCAAGTGATTTTTGGTGGGGTGGAAAGAGAATTTTTATGCCTCTTGTGCTAATGTTTTAGTTTGCAAGGTTGGCAACTTGCATTCGTGGGCTGTGTCATTTGGCTATGTACCAAAGTTTTAGTTTGCAAGCTTAGCAACTTGCATTCGTGGGCTGTGCCATTTGTGGGTTGTGCCATTTGTGGGCTGTGCAATCTTAGTTCTTGCTTGTTTTTTTTTTTTTGGGGGGGGGTAAATAGGTACTTGCTTGTTTATACTTGCTTGTTTATAAACAAGCAAATAGTTCTTGCAAGAACTACTAAATAAACAAACAAGTAGTTCTTGCTTGTTTATGTGAGTTGGCAAACATTGTGTGCGTTTGCCGGTAAGCTTTGCTTACCTTGTGGGCTGCATCTACCATTGGCGATAAAGAATGGCCCTCGTCACCGCCACTATAAGTGAGCCTGTGAACGAGGTAACGGTACCATCTTAACTCTCGGTCGTGAGGTAGACGACTCGTTGGCACACTTGGTAAAATTTATGTGTTATTGTTATGAGGAATGGGTGAGAATATGATTATTGAAATCATCTTTGGATATGTTGTTGAAATGAGTTTTAGGAACAGAGAAAGTTGGTTGAAAGTTTTATGCAGTGGATGATATTTAGAACTTCGATCCATGTAAGGTGTTTAAGCATTTCTTTTTATTATGTTGCTAACGTACATTCTCCTGTAACCTTTTCTGTTGCAGATACCTGGATGAACTAGATGTCGGTCCAACTACAGTGCCAATCAGGTGTTCTAAGTAGTTGTTTTTGTAACTTTTGTCAGACTGTGGATGCTGTGTGAATATTGGTTTGCAAGGATAGTGTGGCTGACATGGTTGTGTAGTAGTCTAGTACTTTGGACTTGTATAAATGTTGGGGAGTTGTGAACACTTAGACTGTGTATGACTATGGAGTTGATGTAATAATATATTTTGTGCATTTGCGTTGCGGGTTGCAAGTATTTAAATTTTATTTTATCTCTTATGGATGCGGGTATCCCGAGATGTGTACATGTAGTGTCAAGTGTCCTACCACTTTGGGCAGGCTAGGTCCTGCCAGAGTGGGGTGTGACAATTCGGGCTTAAGTTGGCGTGCGATTGCCGAGGAGTTATTCCTCTTATTGTGATGCCATTTTCATTGCCTTTTAATCTTGTATCCATTGTTCAAAGATTAATTAATACTACTATTTTTATTTTGCTGTTCAACAACAAAAAGAACAAGGGAACAAACCCTAAAAATAAACACTGAAATCTCCATGATATAGCCTCTCAAAACCCGATAACGGCTAAAGCGGTTTGCTTGGCCAAAAAATGGCCTCACTAGCCGGTAAGGGTAGGTTGTCATCTCTGACATTACTATCCTTGGTCAAACACGGCTGTGGGAGGGAACATTGCAATCGGCAAATCGCTCGATTCACTGCCCATCAAGCACACCGGCAACAGAAACCCCAACATAAGAGCTAATTCTACCTCGGCTACAACCAGCAAACTAAAAAACCAACCAAACTATAAACTAAAGGCAGCAAACAATAAAAATCAGTCAACAAAACAGCAACCCTGAATCACGTCGAGTCATGGAACCCATTACCGAGTCACACTGGCAGCTCCACACTTAACTAATGGTGGTCACTTGAACACTCAAAAAAAATAATTTGTTTTTAGAATATATATAATAATTTGAGTTGTATTTTAGTTTAACCCTTCTTGAACAACTAATCTAAAAATATTTGAACACCCAAGCTAAAAAATGAGACATTAAATCAATTCATTGTAAACAACACAAGCTTGTTTACAAATTCTGGTCACAGTTGAAGCCATGAAAAAATGATCATGCCATGATTTTGACAAAAAATGTTTTTTTTAAATTCCATGGTAGATCATGTAACTCTGATAATTCATAATCTCACACAAGCAGTGGCTTATGTTGTTGAAATCTTTCCTTTTCAGGTAATCAAAATTAGTAGAACGGGCCGGGTATTAGTACTATTAAGCTGAAGTTATGGCTATGTAATGAATAAGGCCGAAAAGTGTAACTCACTGCTGTTAGCATAATGAATAAAGGAATCTAGTTACGTTTGCTTCCGCTAATGTTAAGTTATTTCTATTCATAAAAATAAAAATAAAAAATTAGAGAAGATGATAGAGGCCTTTGGTGACTCAGACTCATTGGCCGGTCACGATATTTAAATCCTTTGGACTTGGGTCGTGACAATATCTAATGGTAAACTCAAAAATAAAAAATAAAAAACTAATTTTGAGTCAAAGAAAAAAGTTTCACTCCTTTCAAAAATTTTATGTAATATAAACTCAAATAGGAAAGAAAATAAAGTAAAGTTTAAATTTAAGGGCATTAATGTTGTCAAATTTTAAAGTACTCGCAAGCGCGCGAATCGTATTGCAATATAGTATGGCGAGAGCGAGGTCGAACCCACAGGGACTTGCGTATTTTTATAGGAAAACTAAATAATCTAAATTGATTAAACCCTAACTTAGTTCCCAAAAGTTGATGTGGTATTTTAAACTAGAAAATTAAACGAGCAAAAATAAAAATAAATAAATAAGTTGACAATTGAACGAACTTGGTTAAAGAGAAGTGACTAAGGTTTCAGAATTCACACTCACATATTCATAGCAATTACTCACAAATTCTTATTTATTTTCACTCTTCTTCACAGTAATTTGGTGGCTAAACTCTATTACCGTGGAAAATGTCATCGTTAAGACCTTTTAGAAAAATAACTTATGTACGCTCTTCCTCGCCGTAATGTTCAAGACCAAAAAATCATATGTATGCATTCGCAAACAAATCACGAAAGATATCCCGTACTTGAAATTAAAACCTACATAACATGGCTAATAATTAGCTAGCAATTCCAAATCATGGAAAAACATGATTGAATCCATATCCAAAATTACTAACTTAATTAATATGAGATTGGAGCGATTATTCAATTAAACCAACCATATGGAAAATAAATAAGGAGAATGTAAATACTTACTACGAAACGTGAGGTTTCATCCTCAACCCTAGTCTAGAAATCTAGCCGCTCATAGATAAAAATGTATTAAACATTGGACTAGAATCCATAAAAATAAAAAACTTACAAATCATCTCTTTTGCTCTTATTTCTTTCCAAGTCGTGGCCTTGTTCGGCCGCAGCCGCGGCGTAAATGATTGAGCTCCCAGCCGAACTCTCCTCTTCAAAAACCCTACTGTACGTCCATATATATAAGGAGAATTGTAATACAAATATGATTCCCTTCCCTAATCATATCCTATATTTAAGGCAATGAATTGGATTGCCTAATTAGTTTCTAATTTGTCTTTGCCTCCAATCTTTGTTAAGTTGCACTTCTTGTAAAACCCAATTGTTACCATTAATGCATCAACAACGGGTAAGGTGGAGCCATTATTTTGAAGTAATTTGCCCATCATTTGCCTTTCCAATTATTTACTTGAAGCCCCAATGTTAATAAAAAATGATACAGACACACCCCCTCTATCATTGTATCATTGTTCTTAATTTCTGGAACCTTTTCGACTCCTTTGTAGCAGGCGATGGCACTTTCTTTTTTATGACAAATTTTACCAACTCAAACTCTAGGCCGACTCTGCATTTGTAATTTCAACAGCCGAAGAAAATGTATTATTGTCATCTTTTCCTGCAAAATTTATAATTAAATGTAAACAATAAAAAAGATAACAATAATATCTAATTTCGCACAATAAAGGACTAACAATATGCGATACATGGATTCTATGCGTCAATATTTTTGTCTCATCAATTAATGTCAATGCACTATCAAAGTTAACCCCGTTAGGCCTTTTTTAATGGCAAGGGGGTATCTGCCAAATAGTTTGTAAAGTAAGGGAGGGTAGTGGAATATCAGAAAGCAGAGGACATTGGAATTAACGCAAACCTCAGGGGAGGTCATGGAATTAACCCAAGAAAGGAAGATTATTTATGTTTTATATCTCCAAAAACCACAGCATTTGTTTAAAAAGATCAGTGCACATCTTCGCCACACAAAACTATTAGGGGTTTCCAGTTTCACTAACTTTGTTGGTTATTGCGTTTTCCAAGACAAAGTCATTCTCTCAATTAATTCATCGACCCAAAAAGCCCAATAGGTCATAAGTCAGTTTAATTTTACTTATCTCAATATATAACATTCGCCGAGAACAATTGTGTACGTAATATCTTTTGTATTGTTGGTCCTGTTATATACACTTATGTGAAATTTCTTAAATATATAATTGGTCAATAGAACTGATAGATTTAATGGCTGTGTTTGGTTAGATAGTTTAGTTTTGATGATGTCATCAGTGTAATGAGTGGAGAGAGATAGAGAGGGAAATGAGGAAAATGATGATGTCATCAAAACTAAAACTAAAACTAAACTGGAAAACGAACAGGGCCAATGTAATTCTTGAATACTAAATCCAAAACTTATGAAGTCACCACTGCCGAGTCACACTGAGTTGTGCCGATTTATGACCTTTATTAACCGCCCTGACATCACAAGCCATCCGAAGGCCCGTCAAGGCCACCGGCGGCAAACGCTCCAAGGGCAGCATATATACATGCAAATGTGTACGCGCGAATGGATATATGCTACTCTTTTTTCTTTCTTCAGCAATATATGTTGTTCGTGGGACTTTTGTTCATTTTTTAGATATTGCTCTTGAACATTTATTTCTGCAAAATTATTTCATCAGGGTCGTCCATTGCTCAGATGGATGGCCCAAATTTCACCTCAACACCTTTGCATCTGAACCGTTCGTTGTATTGCGTGCAAAATGAAATCTGGACCGTCCATCCGAGCAACGGACGGCTTGGATGTGCACAGGGGTGCACGGCAGCAACCCCAAGCCTAAATTATTTGTCTCAGACTTTTTTTTTTTTTTTGAGCAAATAGAAACATATATATTCATAAAAACTAGAACAAAGGATACTATCAGTCCGAAATACAAAAAACAACAAAACAACAAAACAAAACAAAATAGAAAAGCCACTCAACAACTATGTTGGACCCAACCTCTTCTCGTGGAGGTGGATGGCTGAAGGACCGCCTCCACTGTGCCTTCACCGCCCGCTGCAAAATCACCACCAAATCTTCACTTTTTTCGTACGAATCTTTTTCATCGTCAGAAGAGATATGGACCAATCTATGTGCAAGGACAAAGCCCCACCACAACCGGGCCCTGCTATGAAACAGACTTTGGAATTCATGGAAAAATCTGCTTTGTTCTTTTTCCAGGAGTCTGTCTTTATGCGAGGGAGAAGTGGGGGCAGAGAGACAGGAGAGCACGACGCATGAAAAAAATAAAGTACTCTCATTTATAATTTTTTTGAAGTTTTGCGCACTAAATTAAAAATCTCAATTAAATCTTTAGTTTAGTACAAAAAAAATCAAAAAAATCATGTACGCAAATATTTTATTTGAAAATTTCTCGTTTTTTCGCATATTCGTATAGGACTTTCATTTTGGATGGAGGGAGTAAGCGTTATACATCAAGTTCAAATTTGAGCAAAAAATACCAAAAACAAGCCTATCGATATCCGAGAAAATTGTACTCCCTCTACCCCTTTTTAAATGATCCACTTAAGAAACGTGTACTTTTGTGAACGTTTAAAAATGTATTTTCGTATAACGTTTTTAAAGTTTTTTTACACCAAATTAATGTACTCAATGAGCACTTTAATTTGGTATAAAACAAATTAAAAAGTTATATAGAGAAATATGTTTTTTAGGGGTTTGAAATTGTACATATTTCCATAAGGAACATCTAAAAAGGACGGAGGGAGTATTAATTTTCATGAAAATGTATTGTTATTTGTAAAATGTATCTGAACTCATTTATCTTTATGTACCTATCATCCTCCACCTACTGGGTAGAGGTTAGCAAGACCTTATCCATCTATTAATTTGTTTGAGATTGTTACTTGTTGAACTTTCCGGAGGGGGATGCATATTTAGCAGAAACGCCCTCACAAATTGTGTCGTCAATACAACATGATAGCTCGAATTTACTATACAAACTCCTACATAGCCTCCTGCCATTTATTACATCAAGTGATGAAAAATCAAGGATCGGTACCAAAAAGAATAAAGGAAGAAAATTTGAAACTCGGCCCCATTGTCAGATGGAGATGCTGTTGGGGACGCCACGACCGGTCACCCCGGGGCCGGACGATGGAAGAAGCAGTTCATACGGAGGAATACCAGCACCACTTCGGTTCCTTAGATGACTATCCTTATTTCTTCCATGGATCGTCTTTTCAATCTCCTCTAATTTAGAGGAAAATTTCTCAAACAGCTTTAAAACTTCATGATCATTGATGCGCTGAGCCTGAAGATTGTGCACCTCACCCAGATACTCCTCATCTGGAGAGTGAGTTGACAAAGTGTCTTGGACCGCCATTACTTTTGTCGCTTGGAGTTGAGTTGGCAAAGAGGATAAAAAAGTCAGTTGAGGGTTGTGCATGAACTTCTCATACTCAGGCTCACCTTCTTGAGGAATGAGTCTTCTCATTAGGGTTGGACGGTTAGGAACATACCCTCCAAATGGGTATTGCCCAAAATTTATAGCCGCGTGTTGGCCTGAAGCGGTCCAAATCATCGTGGTTAAAATTCCAGACAAGTCCTCTTTTGTTTTGAGTTTTGGCCACCATGGTTCATTCCTTTTGTCATAGTGGCCCTTGTTTTTTATCTCATTCCACCAGGATTGGAGCTCAATGTCAGATGTGACCGAGTTGGGTTCAGAGTAGAAGTGGCGAACATAGGATTCTACCAAGTCTTTTATAGCCGACCATACGAGGAGACCATCTGCTGCGTAAGGGTAGTCTTCGATCACAAGTTTTATGCCACAGGGCATTGAAGGATCCTCCACAGCCATGCCCCTGAAATTTCACATATCACCAGTGTGAATTTACCATGGTTGCTCATTAGAAAGGCTGAAATTTCATTAATTTTGTACAACAGAGAACGGTTGAACAGTGATGAGGCATCAGACAACAGGAAGGGAAGACATTTGACGGAGAAAATTGGTTTGGTTTTCAAGAGGAATATGGAAATTCTTGTGTTTTAAGTTTTAACCAAGACACACCCAAATGCATCTTGAATTACCCTTATCACGAAAATGGAATCGAGATCTTTCAATTTTTGCCAACCAACATTTTGTTTTATGGTCTTAAAATCTTCAGAGATCTAAACATGTTTCAACTGGTTTAATTGTTGAGAACGCATATGCTCTTGTTTTCCAACTATTCTCAAATTTTCATATGTTTCTAACCTGATTTTGTCATTTCCCTTGTCTTTTTGACACATTTCCGAAATGTTTCCGTTTCCAGTTTCCTGGTAGAAAATACCATTTTGATTTTGAGAACATAGTAACCACAAAAATGCGTTTGAAAGCTAACCTCTGAATTAAATCTGCTGGCAGAGCCTCCGTATCGAATCGCCACATACTCTTGTAGGCTGCAGAACTTATTTCCATGGAGTACTTTCCAGGACTAAAACAAGCCTCGATTATTCCCCCGCCATTTATTAAACTCTGTCTTGCAAGAGCATTGATTTCTAACGTGTAGCGCATATGAGGGTGGAGCAGCTTGTAGATAGGGTGCATTGAGCTAAGCTGCCTATGAGTGGCAATTATGTAAGATTCCATGCAAGCATGAGTCCTCAACCTGAAAATACCAAACCACCACCATTAAAAGCACGAATATGATGCTACAAATACTGTGCGTTACTGAGATTCTGAAATTCAGTTTCACATCCCTTTCTCCCAATCTTTGACTCAAGTAAAATATCACAAAACAAGATGATTTCTTATGACAAAAGGTTGAATTTTTAGCGGTCAAAGATTGACGATTGATGTCGATTCACAAATTAAAACCTCAAGTATCAGGTAAATGCATCAGTTTCTGTTAGTCTTAAAGAGACTCCAAACTCAGTTTCACATCGCTCTTTTCCAATTTTATCCAACCCAAGTAAAATGTCACAAGTCTGGTTGAGAACAAAATGATTTTGTATAAGAAAGCATCAATTTGAAGTGGTCAAAGATTGAAGGCCTTGATTTTGATTCGAAACTTGAAACCTTGCAAATTTGATAGGTATTGAAATCTATAGTCTCACCAGTGGTTCACTAGTTGATGGACCCCTGCATCATTCGAACAAACATGAGCTTTGGCTAGTTTCCAAATCCAATGAGTTGTATTATCATGTCCGTGAGTGTAAACACGTTTGTTTCCTGGTGAAGAAGATGTTGGAGGAAGTGAAAGCTCAATGGCAATTGGCCTTAAAAACCCAGTACGTGTGTAGAAGAAAATTGTCCTTGAAGCATAAGCTTTTCTCCCAGGCAAGGAGTTCATATTCTCGATAAATGGTAAAAGCACGTCGTGGTAGTCAATTATAAATAACTTCCTCTTCTCAATAGCCTGTGTGAAACGATTCCAGAAACAATCAGAATGACAAGGAAAAGAAACTAAAGTGCTCTTGTTCATAAAGTCACCCTTTTTTTTTTCTCCTTACTGTTACAGTTCTGGGTAATAATAAATTCCTGCACTTTGATTGATCAAGGCATGGAAAGCCAACAAAAGCTATTGAACACAAAGAATTAAAGTCGATGCTTGGAATAATAGGGGAATTTTCATGGTTTCAAACATTGAGGGCAAATTTGTTAAGTTAGAATTTAGGAAGCAACTTAGGAACCATATTCAAAGGGCAAGAACTAAGAACTCATGAAACTACACATTTCCCTCTCAAGTTGTGTCAATGCAACTGATCACTGATGCACATCGAAAAGTCTGTCTAGGCAGACCCCTCAATGCCAAGATTGTATGGTCTAGACGGTAATAGGTGCTTTTACATACTTCAAAAATTTTAGATTATTTTGTAACAGGTTATTAAGTGTTATTTTAACAATATATATACGATACATACCAAATCAGCTATCATAAAGGACCCAAAACTCTTCTCGTCACATTGGCAATACCCAATCCAACTTTGAATTGACTATTAGTCTATTATTTGTTACTACTTAGCTATTTGTTGTTAGTCTTAATTCATTTCTTCCTAGTCTTATGTCACTACTTACTCAAACATTGGGGGTTGGGGGAAATATTTTTGAAAAAAAAAATGGAAAATTCAACTAATCATTAGGTGCCGACTAGTCCGCCTAGGCGCTCCTCTTCCACCCGACTAGCACTGAGAGATTTTAGAACATTGTCTATGGGGCGTGATGAAAAAAATTGGACATGAAGATTTGATAAGAACATATTGAACATGATATAAAGTGAGCTCATATAAAATTGACTCATTTCTCAGAGCAGATTGGATGGTTAATGTCCAGATCACATCCCAAGCATACAACAATGTTAGATAGTTAGCTTGGAAAGAAAATTTGGGATCTCTCAAATGTATTGAAAAAGGTTAATTACCCCAGTACCGTTCTTCCTACTTTCACACAATTGGCTTGCCATATGATTTTATAAATTGCAGGGGAGATATGAATCCATAAACATAATGCATTCAGGTTAGTACCTCATCAACACTCATTCCATGCTGTTGTAATTCTTGTTCTATCAAATCTTTCGTTAATGCCGACTCTGGTGGACCATAAACTGCAGGATCTAGTTTGCTGAGAAGAGGAAACTCCTGATAAAAACACACCAAACCTTTAAGGGCTCTAAATGTCGGGAATGGAAAATTCATTTTGCAACGAACCGAAAATTCAAGTGGAGCATTACCCTCAACAGTTCAATGCCTACTGGGTTGACCCCTGCTAACGCTTGACGTGCAAACTCATTATCCCGCAGCCACACAAATCTATCCCCTGCAAATAGGACAAATCATTTCTCAGCAAAAACTAAAAAATACTTGCATCACCCATCTATTAGATTTTAGAAGTGATCCGAAAAATGGGTGTGAACTTATAACGAAAATAATCTCAAGTTTACACCGAGTACAAAAGAAACATAGAGAGCATACTTTTAATTATGTCTGGGACTTCATACTTAAACAACCTTTGCCCAACTGTTACAGCCCGTCTCATGAAGTTGGCCAGCAACTGGTTGTCAGTTGTGTTTTGGTCTTCATCTTTCAAAACAACACCATCGTTATATAGCTTATCAATCTCAGAAAAGCACTTGAAGGAGATATCGGTACTTGACAATGAAGCAGCAATAGAAGGTATCAGATTGTGTAACAAAGCTTTCAATCTTCCAGCGGCGAAAGTGTTCTGCTTAATCTCCTCAAAAGTTTCATCACGGGGAACATATACGGGATGGGGTTTCTCAATTCTACTCTCCGTAAATGGATCTGTTTAAATACCATTCAAGAAAGAGGACCAGTGAAAATTTTAAATACTCCAAAAGCGAATTATTAACATAAATATTATTATATTATTTTCAGTGGGGCCACGTCACCCCACATGCCCCATTGTACGACGGCCCCTGCATCCACCACCATCACCATCATTTCTAGAGTTGCAACCCAACACAAGAAACAATTTTCCGTGAAACCATTTTCATTTTTCACAGAAAATGCTTTCTACGGAAAATATATTATGCCAAAATAACGGAGCATAATATTGCAAATACCTGACTTAGTTGGAGGTCGTCCAGTTCGACAGCGCCTAGGATATGGCCTCTCCTCATCCCCCAGGACTGGCCTAGCTAAATCCTCGCCTTCATCCGGATTACCCAAATCATTGTAAGGGGCATAATCAAATATTCTGTCATGCATTTTTCTCTCGCCTTTACCATTGCTCCGAATACTGCGCAAGTCTTCAAGTCGAAGATCTTTAATGCCAGGAGGTGTTTGTGATGGTAAACATGTCTGTTCAAGAAAATGAGGCCACCCCATGAGATAAACCAACCATGTTGTAATAAGAAAACTTATCACGAGAAGAACTAAAACTGTGCCAACCATACCTTATTTGTAAAGATAATTCTGCTTTCAGGATTATCTTTCCGCGAATGAATCCATGTATCAGCAGGGAAAAATACAGGGCCTTGTTTAAAACCATGAACGACAATCTCCATCAAGTGAAACTCCTTTCCGTGGAAATTGGTAATGAGAATAGCCCCAGGACATCCAAAGTCAGATGGCACCCGGAAGTTAGCAGCGTAGGAGACCATGCAAGGATGGCCTTGTGGCTTTGGCAACCAGCCCCTCACATAAGATTCTATGCTCTTGCCTGACTTGGTCACTGTAAGAGCATTCAGCCTCAGTCATCACTTTCAGTCATGTAAAGAGGAAATGAATCTTTAGGTTTTTTTTTTTTTTTTTTTTTTTTGAACCGACGCCTCCTTTAGTTGAAGTCCCCAATTTATCAAAACAATGCCCAAGTGTAAAAATTGGTAATTTTAAACAATTGGAAATTGGAGAGAGAAAATAGCTCATGTACGAAACCAAACTAATCCTTTTAAATCCATAATTCGGGTTGCTATATGAACCTATTTTCTCTCTTGAGCTCCATCCAGTACATGGTGTTTCATAACACCTAAAAAACTCAGATCCATTCTAACTACCGCCTCTAAACTCAATTTTAGTCTACCCCTCCCTCCTCCAAGTACCCTATGAACCAATAGAAGTTCAAATCGTCGTATCGTATAGATAGAAGCAACAAGAACCATACACAAAATCCAAAACAGAAAAAAATGGACTTGAAATCAGACAAGCTTGATTTTCATCAACCCCAAGGGGTTGTTGCAGTTGCAGTGGTTCTTGCCTCGGCGGTGCATACCACCCAAGGTCACAGGGTCGATTCCCCTCGGCGTTTGTCCTTGGCCATCTCAACTCACGCAAACGTTTGGAAAGGACCGGAGAGATTAGTGCAGTTTATTGGGACAATTTCCATTGGAGAATTTTTTTTTTTTTTTTATTTTCATAAAAAAATTAATGTGTAATTAAGTCGCTAAAGCAACTAAAAGCTAGAACCCAACTACTATTCTTTCTTAAGAAAATAAAGAATTAAAAAAATTAAAAGAAAATATTAAAACTGACCAGGATCAATCTCTTCACTGATGAGCTGGAGGAGTATACCCTGACCAATCCCATTTACGAACCCTTCGAACTGATCCTCAATCTTCTCATTAATCTTCTCTTTCATCTTCTTCCTAATTGTAATCACTGCCCTCACGTCAATCCACCCACTATTTGGAGAAGAAGAAAACAAAGACCCATTATACCCCTTTGGAGATACTTTCTCCACCGCCGCCGTCGCCGTCTCCTGAGTCTTGTTGTCGCCGCCGCTGATCACTGCCCTCACGTAGCCCCGACTACCCTTGACCCTAGACCGGAAACCAGGAACATGGGTAGATCCGCCGATTGCCGCCGTGCGCCGGGTGGCGGCGGAGAGGTCTGGCTTGCCAGTGAGTGTGTGTTGAGCTGTAAGCATGTTTTGGAATCAGGCTGTACGTAGCGAGAGAGTTAAGCCCCCAACTGATAAGGCTCTGTCTGCATTTATAGCTCTAGTGGGCCAGTGGGGTATGGATGTAGTACTATGTAAGAACTCTACAGTGGAAATTATAGTTGTTCTGTTAAAGATGTCAACCACACGATTTCAAACAAAGACGAGGAAAAATATCTCTTCTTTGGGCCACGTTGATCACACGGGGAGCAAGTTAAGGGGGTGTTTGGTAGGCTTTCTTTTTGGCTTTTTATATTTTGTATTTTAGATTTTTAGATTTTTGAATTATGACCAGAATGTATTCTTGAATCTTTAAAGTATTTAAGAGATATGTGTTGGGGTACAGACAACCTTCAGCAGTGGTCTATCCCGGGGGTATAGGGGGCAGCGCCCCCACCGGGGGTGTGGGGGCACTCCGGACTGCAGCGAAACCGATATTTTTGGACCTCGGAGTGTAATTTCGGCCATAGGGCCCGGCCTATTTATTTAGCAGTTTGTTAAATTTTAAGGTGATCAGAGAAAAACAGAGAGAGGCGAGAGAAAACGCAAATCTCAGAGAGATTGCGATAAGACTTGTACTCTTATTTTCGATTTCATAGTGGACTGGTGTGGCTCCCGTGGTTTTTTCTCGCGTTGAGGTTTTCCACGTATATCTTGTGTCTCGTTTTTCTTTCCCGTTTTTCATTACGTACGACTGTTTGTATTCCGAGTTCCTAACAATATGAGCAGAATGCATTTAATAATAGGAGTAGTGTTTGGGGATGTGTGCAGAATACATTCTGTATGTCTTTTGTTAACCAAAATGAGAAGTCAAAAAGCTCCTCCCTTCCCTACTTCTCACTTCTCTTATCTAAACCCATAAATTGAGAACTCATTGTGTGAAAACAAGTTTTGGCTTGGAGATGCCAAACAGCTACAAATGTAAAAAAGAGAAAATGAAAACAGGAAAAAGAGATAGCCAAATACCCCCAAGAGGCTGTTTAGCCGACCATTTTTTGCATTTTTCAATTCTACTTATCACCTTTTGGTGTTGGGGGTTGACCCCGAAACACATTCTCGAGTTCTCTATTTTTTAAGTTTAGAAAAGAGGAGTCAAAAAGAGGTGTTGAGTTACTTTTCACATTCTCTACTCACGCTCCACTTGCAAAATGCATTATGCTCAATTTTTTTCCCAGACACTCCTATCAGATTCAAAACACATTCTGATAGTTGATGATGCCTCTTGAGATTGCTAGTCTTATATCTCAAGGAGTGTGTTTTATACTTTTTTAGATTTCTCTCGTCATGACAAATCAATAATTCGAAAAAAATTGACGAAATATTAAAAAATACGAAAAAAATTAAATAAAAACAAAAATAAACGAAGTGGTTTATTTTACACAAAGCACCAGGGGGACTCGTCAGTTTAACTTAAGGGTGCAAGTCAAGCACTTCTAGTCTTGACAAAATTGAAATCACTATGATAAACAATTACTATGCCTTAGAGCATCAATATCAGCATCTCTAAAGTAGAGAGCAAACTCCTCCAAAATCTCAAAAATGAGCCTCACCAAACGAACTCACCAATTTGAAAATTTCTTAACTTTGCTACAGTAACTTAAACAAATTTGATGACATACTGTTCACTCACCAAAAGAGGAGGAGGGAGGGAAGAGTAAAAGTTTGAATAAAAAGTCTGATTCTGTGAGTTTTTGATAAAGTGACTTGCTGAAGTTTGAATAGAGAGTCTGATTTTGTGAATTTTTGATAAAGTGACTTACTAAATTATAAAAGGTGTTTTTGAGGTTAAATTTGGTATTTTTTTTGGTGTGTCAGATAAAGGATGCCCTTAACTTCAAAAACACCTTTTATAAATTTAGCAAGTCACTTTCCAAAAATTTTCAAAATCAGACTCTCTATCCTAACTTTACTATATTAAACTATTCCCCTCAAATCTATAAAAAAAAAAAAGGTTAGCCACGTGTAATGAAGTAGTACGAAAATGGTGCAGTCAAGTAGTTTTCGGTGCAATGAAGTACCACTAAAGTGGTACCTTACCCATTAGAATATTCTCTCCTCCACTCACAGTTAGCCACGTGTAATGGACCCCCCTTATCCTGTTCCCCTCTAGCTCTCTCTCTTCTGGACGCAACCGACAAAAACAATTAAAAAACAAGAAGTGCTTGAATAGTAAGTTAACAAAGGTAATGAGCTACTATAGCTTTGCTACAAGTTTAACAAATTTGCAAAATATTTGTTAAGGCTGATTTTGGGGGGGTTTGTTACATTTTACTCATCAAATTTAACTTTTAAGGGATTTGTTAAGTCTGATGATGATGCTCTAATGGCAGCATTAAGGTGCAAATCTCATATGCAAGGACCAATCCGTATAATTGGGTTATAGGGTTATAGTTTTCAGACGAGTCCCCTAGGACTTTAAACAAATTGCTACATATATATCATGGGTGGAATATAATATTTGTTCCCCACCGTTCTACCTTTCAATTTATTTTATTTATTTTTTTACGAAGTGAGACTTCTAATTGGTTAGGTTGTACATATCAAATATTTACTTAATCCATCCAAAATAAATGGAATGATCGAGAGGGCGTAACTTGATGACTACCACAATGTTAATTTGCTGTAAAAAGAACCTCCAGTCACCTACACTTTGTAAAGGGTACCCCAAAAAACTGGTGAGGACCCTTCTAGAATTTCGATTTTATTTTTTTGATAGGCAATGTGCTTCACTTTAAGAATTAAGTCTAGCAACTTCTCTCAGTGGCGGCTCCAGAAATTTTAGACAGAGTGTTCAACATTTAATTTAACTCTACTAGCTCTATAACTCTACTAGTTCTACTAACTAATATATACACACAAGTTTTTCATATATTAGTGTGAGTAATGAGACCAAATGATATGAAAATGCATAAGATGTCACAAATTTGTTTGGCGATTTCTCTGTTATTGGGTCAAGTTAAATTACATCGGGGGATAAATACACTAATATTTATTGTAGAAGTTTGTGTGCCGAATAGGTTCTCACATATATTTATTTTTTTATATAGAGAGGTGATTGTTGCTCAAAGAAAAGTCATAGGAGATATCAACATAGATACTTTTTTTTTTCTTGATTTTCCTAATTTTTGTCGTAAAAAGTGTGCACTTTGTTTTGAACTCGTGTATTAAGAATTCTATTGTGAATTACTAGGATTGGTGAATGATGAGTGTTCATAGTATAAATATTCAAACAAAATCCGATATAAATTATCATATGTAATATAAAATATAAAAAGTTTTAGAGTGTACATTGACCATCTACGGAAAAACTTTAGATTTTAGTTGGTTGTTTACATAAAATTGATTTGTTAGGTGTTTAAATAATTTTGAATAGGGAGTTCAAATATTTGTGAGTAGGGTGTTCAACAATGGTCATTCTAAACTAAAACTAAAATTTTTACATGTATTTCTAAATAATTTTTTTTCTTGAGGGTGTTCAAGTTATCCCCCTTATCAAAGGGATTCGGGGGGCATGCTGTGCACAGCATGCCCCCCGAGTCCTTATCAAAGTGTGGAGCCGTCTCTGACTTCTCTCATCTAATAAGTGAAGAAAAGAAAAAAATAATTGATTTTGGCACTCCGCTTTTGTATGTCAATATTTGTCTTTTGGGATTCAAAGTACTCATAAAAATAACAGGAAAAACTAAAAACTTTGGAGTGTCGAATCATTTCCAAAAATTTTTATTTTTTTTTTTGTCTCACATGGTCTGAATTGGACCCTCCGATGTATACGAGGAAGCCCAGTACAATAAAACGTAACTTTGGTGATTGACGGTTACAATGACCATAGAGCCAAGCTTTGCTTTTAAAACGAACTTCCTCCGTCCCAATTTAAATGCTCAATACGGTTATGCGTGCCTTTTTAAAACTCTTATTTTATTCTATAATGTATTATATATGTAATATGGATCTTATTTGATAGATCTCAATTAGTTCTATTAGACAAAATTTTTAAAGACTTTGAAAACATTACCAATAAAAAGATATAGATGTTTGAAAATGACACGGATATTTATAAGGAGCATTTAAAATGAGACGGAGGGAGTAACTGTTACGATAAAAACAAAAATGTTGAAAACAACGTGTGAAAAGGATAGAAAGATGTTTGGTGAGTAATATTGTCGCTGGCTATAATTTATTTATTTATTTTTGGCACGCTTTATCTCTGAGAGGTCGATTGGATGGAAGCAAAGCCTCCCAGATTAGTTTTCCTCCCGGATAAGAGGTGGGCCCCTCTTCTTTGCTTTGGTTTGCCACACTTTTGCACCCCTCTAAACTAATCCCTCCTCCATGGTAATCCGGGGCGCAGGGGACTTGAGGTGAATAATTTTTGGACACCCTTTGAGCTGTCTAAAAATTAGTCGGCCAGATAAGGGGGTGTTTTATGGAACCGGGGAGCCTGTAGTGAGTAACTCACTACAGGCCCCCCGCTTCCGTGTTTTATCCCCGCTCCTCCATTTCAATTACAAAACAACCTTATCCCCCCACTTTATTCCTCATCCAAACAAAGTACTATTTTATTCCCTTTGTTTAATACATCATCCAATCTAACTGCTTTTTTATCCACCCTCCGTAAAGTTACAATAATGTAGCCATGTAGGCCCACCCTCTATAAATAAGACTCATATTATCTTATCTCCTTCCATATTTAATTCACCCAAAACTTATCCCGCATCCAATCAAGCCTTGAAGTCAGAATTCTTCCAACTTTTGCATGATTTTTTAAACACAAATTAGTGTTCTCACTTTCGAGTATTTTTTCCAGGGACGAAAATAATTGTAAACATTCAAATCATTCAAATATGAGTTAGTCGAGGTTCACGTAAGCTGGTTCATACACTTGAGCTATAAAAAAAAAAAAAAAAATTCTAAGCTTATCCTATCAAAAAGGAATTTTACTGGGTTGATTAATGTTCAAGCATAGTTTTTTTATTGCTTGCCTTAACGCCTCGAAAATAAGATCACATATTAGTAAATCAAACGATTGTTAATTTTACTTTTCAAGTCAACCATATTTTTTTTATAGGCTTTTTCCCTTTCGGTCGGCCTTTTCAAGTCAACCTTCAACACTTTGTAATGTGAAACTTTGGTAGCATGCACATCCTCCTTAAAGAAATATACTTCTCTTGTAACCTTGTGTCCCACTAATTTTGGCCCACAAATTTAGCAATATATACTGGCACGAGAAAAAGTGGGGGAGGAACCGGAGGTGCAGATTGAACTAATGATCTAACGAGTTGAATTTTGATAAAGAGAGAGCCAAAATGCAAAATATTTTAAAAGTTTTTGGAAATAGGGAATCTTCGAGAAAATTTTGGGTGCAAATGGGGTACCACGTGGTACCCTTGCACAACATCCGAGCCGTCCAAAAATGCAACGGACGGCTCGGATTGAAAGTGCCGGACGGATTTAAAAGAAAAGCAAAAAAAAAAGGAAAAATGGGTTTCAATCCGAGCCGTCCGTTGCATTTTTGGACGGCTCGGATGCTGTGCAAGGGTACCACGTGTACCCTACCCTATTTGCACCCAAAATTTTCTCGGAATCTTCTGTTTCACCAAAGGTGGTACCCTAGATGTAGGGATAACAATTCGTCCAGCCCCGCTCCGAACCCGCCCTATCCCCCTATAGAGTAGGATTTTTTCTATTTTTTAGGATAACAGGTAGGGGCAGGGGTGATTTTGGAAAACCCACTAGGGTTAAGGTAGGGACAAGGGTATGGTCACCCCGCCCCGACATACATATATATTTATAATTATATTTATATACTCTTATATGTATATATGAAATTGTATTTTCTCCCTTATCTGCATCCAATTTTATTTGTATTCTTATAATTGTATTTTTACATCTAAAATACAACATTAGATAGTAAATTTTGGTTAAGTTGTAATAGTTGTTTTGTGAACTTTTACCATTTGTGCCCACTAAGGGCATCCTCATCAAGCTCAACAAAAAAAAACATCAAATTTAACCTCAAAAACACTTTTTATAAATTAGCAAGTCACTTATCCAAAAATTCACAAAATCAGACTCTCTATCCAAACTTTACTATTCTCCTCAAGTCTCAAAAAAAAAAAAACCCTTTTTCTTAAAATATTGTTCCCCAAATGGGGAGTTGTGCAAGTGGAGTACTTTAATGAATAAACAATTAGTAGTAAAGAGAGAGAGAGAGAGAAAGAGAGAGAAAAGGAGTGGTGGGGCCAGCATTGGGTTAGACGGCAGAGAGGGTAACGAGTCAGGGAAGAGAAACTAATAAATTATTCGGTAGCCCATGAACAATAACATTACCCAATTACCGAGTTACTGTAGCAAAACTTGAACTTTTGCAATTTGTCCATGCATTTGTTGAGGCTGATGTGGGTGAAGTTTTTGGCTTTGGCTCAACAATTTGTCTGAAACAGTGTTTTACAATGGCTGATGAGGATGCTCTAATATTGGATCTAAAATGTAATTTCTTAAAATGAGAAAACAATAGAGGTGGGGCGGGTAAACCCGATACCCGATATGGGTGGGGGTGGGGGTACAAATAAATTATTCGATCAGTTTAGGGGCGGGTTAGGAGTTGTTCGGGAATTTTAGGGCCGGGGCCAGGATCATCAAAACCCGCCCCATTGCCATCCCTACCTAGATGGCAGCAAGGGTGCGTGGGCTTAATTAAGTGCTCCTATCTCCCATACACGATCCTATAAGGCTCGAGTCTCGCCAATTGCAGGACTAGCCTAGAGGGCTCTTTGTCCATCTAGCTATGGTGACGGTCTGTCTTTCCAAAAAATAGCTATGGCTCGAATCGGACATTCCACAGCGGGTTGAGTGCTCCTATGGTCATGCCTAAGGAGGGTTAGTGCTCCTATGGTCATGCCTAAGGAGGGTTGCTACGATGGTTGCCCCCTCCCACATTTTTGCAGTTCAAAAAAAAAAAAGGAACTAACTAAGGCATCAAATGAACCGAGCCGTTTGAGGCTCGACTAACGCAACAATATCAAAACTTTAGGGGTGCCTGCCCTCACTCCTTCCGTGCGTTGGTGCCCCCGCCACTATGTAAGAGCAAGGTTTTTGTAATGTCCAAAAAATCAAGATTAATAAGTTCAGATAATCACATAAGAATCATCTGGAAACAGGCATGAGGTTTTGATCATATTCATGCATGTACAGTATTGCTTTTGCGCTTAAAGGTACAAGTGATGTAGATCTCTAGGCTGCTAGTGAAGGGACCATTTTGTCAGCCTAGTGCGTGTACTATGTGGTCACAATGCCGTGGTGGTATGTATATATTGTATGAACAAATGACATGATGAACATTTGTTAAAGTGAGTGTAAGCTGACTCGAACATCCGATTATAAAAATAAAAGACATGATAAAGACTGGAGTACTTAAATGATGTAAAACTAATAACCCCAAGGGTTACTGCGGTTGGTCGGTAAATTTGCTCCCCACGCAATTGATTAAGGTTTGATTCTTGCGATTAGGTCGCGAGAAAAACAATTTCTTATAAATCCTTCCGGCATGGATAGTCGGTCTTTCTTTGACTGGACCGGGTAGGGAAATAATTGAGATGCACATAAACTTGTTCAGACACCCCTAATGTAGCACTAGTTATCAAAGAGTTTCGAAGGGTATGAGGTGGGGATTTTAATAGGAAAAGTCTAGAGACACTAAATAAGGTACTAAACTAATGTAAATACTAAATATGAATGTGATACTCTTTTAATGGATGAGTTTATTCACGTATTGAATTGTGCCCTAATTTGGTAGTGCCATGTGTTATTCAGTGTAATTTGCAAATTAATTAGTGCATGTTGCTCAATTTAATATGCTAGGTGGCTTTGCAATGCCATAAATAACATGGAAATAACGTTGCAATTGCTGTGGGATCCATTGATGCAGTGGTTTTTGATATCATATTCTAGCATCTTTGTGAACAATTTAATATGCTAGGTGGCTTTGCAATGCCATAAATAACATGGAAATAACGTTGCAATTGCTGTGGGATCCATTGATGCAGTGCTTTTTGACATCATATTCTAGCATCTTTGTGAACGGCCATGATCGGTCCAACACCCTTATTGTCCCCGAAGAGACAGCATGTACCCTGGTCCATTTTTGTGAAACCAAAACCATGTACTTTGGCCAATAAGGGTGTTTTCAAAAGCCGACATTTTAGCCTTAAAATACAATTTCAAGTGCCAGGCCTAA
The DNA here is from genome assembly GCA_963854785.1 of Vaccinium vitis-idaea. Taxonomy (NCBI): domain Eukaryota; kingdom Viridiplantae; phylum Streptophyta; class Magnoliopsida; order Ericales; family Ericaceae; genus Vaccinium; species Vaccinium vitis-idaea. The sequence continues at coordinate 16,781,053 of OY978221.1, forward strand.
AAGTACAATTTCAACCATGTTCAAATCGACTTTTAAAAAAAGGAAAATGGTAACCCAGCCGAAATGGTGAAAGATAATTAAAGTAGAAAGTACATGAATATATGAGAAAAATGTCCGTGAAAATATATTGATATCTGTAAAATATATGCATTGATATCGAAATTAGTTTGTCATTATATAACACTCTTTCCGTCCTTTTTTAAGTGTGTTTCTTTGTAAATTAAACTTATTAAAGAAATATCATCATTACACATTTCACATTAACTTTTACCTTCACTTTATACTTTTCACATAAACTTTTACCTTTACTATCCAAAAGTATTCTCTACTTTTATCCATTAACTTTTTACCCACTAACTTTTCAAAAGAGCGCAAGTGGTGGCTAGCTCATGCGGTAGAGCTCTTGGATGTCACACACTGCATCCTAGGATCGAGTCTCATTCCCTCCTCCCCATGTAATAGATTAGGAATGACAGAAAAAAAAAATCGAAAGGGCAAAAGGATAATTGTACAAATTTTTAGCCATTAATTTTTCAAAATACGCACTTATTAAAAAACAGTCCAAAATAAAAATGTCGACACTAGAAAAAGGGCGAAGGAAGCATTACATATTAGTATCCTCCCTTATTGGGTAGAGGTTAACAAGGCCCTTAAAAAGAGTTTACCAAATTCATTGTAGTCATTTTTAAAAACCACCAAATTCATTGAAGTCATTTTTAAAAACACTATTTTCGAGTACACCTTGTTCCAGATAATTACTCCGTGGAAAAAAAAGGACAATTTGTTCTGCAAATAATTTAAAATCAAACGATTCCTTAAAATAACTCGTGGGGGTTTTGCCAGCAAACTTTCTTGTCCCCTTTTATTGAGTCGTCAAATTCCTTTTTAATTGATGAGGGCTGAGGCCAACATGATTCCCATTTCCCATGCTTTTGCCACGTGAAACATCGCTCCTTCGCTGCAGCAGCTCCCTGGCTAAACATAAACAATTAAATTAAATTTATTAAAATTCCCTAACAGATCTATAATTCACTATTAAAATGTAGGAATTCACATATAACCCATACTGCCAGTCCCATAACTCCCACACAAAAAAATAACAAAGGAAAAAAAAAAAAAATTAACATGACACGGATACGATGCTGAGATGATCATGAAACAATGAAATTAAATTTATTAAAAATCCTCAACAGATCTGAAATTCACTATAAAAATGTAGGAATTCACATATGACCCATACTACTAGTCCCATGACTCTCATATAATAAGACGACCTTATCACTGTTCTCCCCACCAAAAACATAAAAAAATAATAAAAAATAACGTGGCACGAATACTATATATATTTTTATAACCTTTTCAGCCCGGTCACTTTGGCGGCTTATATTTAGGAAAGGGATCATCTTACATTCACAATTAGCATGAACTCTCATCCCTAAATAGTCAATGCTCAAAAAGTCAGCATTCCAAGCACAATTCACATGTTAAATGTTTCATCCACCCACTATAACTATACAACTTGGTAATAATTTATATGTCAATCATACAGCAAACCTCACTCACTCTTCATCCAATCAATTAGATTGGAAAGTGACAACAAAAAACTAAAACCACCAAAACCCACAGAGTTGTGCTGCTGGTTAAGGTTTATTAGGAGTTCCCTCATTCCTAAGACAGTTCAAAACCTCCTACGTGCGCTACGCTATCAACCCTTGTGGGCCCAGTTCAACTCAGTGCAAAATCCCGAAAACTTGATTGGGCACCCTGACTTTATACGAAAAATCCCGAAAACCACTGACACAACTACATGTGGCTTTGTTCAAGATTCCTAGCATTAGATAATCAAGGTGTGCATGAACAGAAGCTGGTAAGGAAAGAGAACTCTATTTCCCACTTTCCAGAATTGGTGCAATTCAGTGACCCCTGCTAAGAACAAGGCAGTTAAAGAAACACCAGTAGGGTAATGAAATCGGAATACACACAGTTATTGCAAGGATTCAGAGAACAGATGACGCATCCTCCAGATCAAAAACGAAGAAAAATATAACTCATGCTTATTTGCGTTTAGAATGAGAAAATCTTCCATTATTTTTAGTTGTTTTTCAGAAGATACCTGACTAAAAGAGGAAGTAGTTTCGAGAAAGGGGAACAGTGGTAGCTGCAGCGCAGGTAAGAACCACGTCATCTGCTGTCACTGTGTAAGTCTCTGGGTCCACCTTGATGTTTGGAAGGGCATCATTAAGCTTCATATCAAGTTTGGTGAGCTTCCTCACATTGCCTACAGCCTCCACCCTTTTTTTGAGTCCATACCGGTCTTTTACTCCATCATCTAATGCCGCCTGTTTTAATGGAAAGGATGATGATCAATGAATTCTACAAGGCGAAAGGCACCCTCTGAGAGAGAGAGAGAGAGAGAGAGAGAGAGATCCATACCTTGCTCACAAAAGCAATGGAATTAGCACTTCCTGCCTTTCCAAATGCTCCAAACATCGGTCTCATTATCACCTGCAAAACATGAATTCCAAATTTCCAATAAACACCAGACCTAGATCAATGAATGTCCTTTTTGTAGCCAAATGGAAGACACTGGATTCATTTTGTCCGAAAAAAAAATTGATTATATTTCGATTTTGATGTAATTTTTGTTTTTCTCGAGAATTCATTGTGAGAAGATTTGAGAAAAAATGCTCTAAAGTTTGAGCTTGCACGGGTAAAACACCGGAAGTAGCTTTGGTAGTGTAATAATAGGCATGGAGAGATTGTCACGCAGCAAAAGTGTTGTTTAAGTTAAACAGAAAAATTTATTGATGGACGTAATTATATGGCCAGGAATAGATGGACACTTGATCAGAAGCAAAGGCTGTGTAATTTATCCGAGAAACACGCTCATCAAGATAACAAAAGAACTGTTTACCGGTTCAGGAGTTGGGATGCTAGCATTTGGATCACCCATGTTAGCCCATGCAATTGTGCCACCTTTGATCACCATTTCAGGTTTTGCTCCAAAGAAAGATGGTTTCCAAATAACAAGATCAGCCAACTTTCCCAACTGTGGAAAATAATATGTAATTATGTATGTAGTGAGAATATGACCGAGTTGCAAGATTTCATGGTAGGAACTTGGAAGCCATGACGTGTTTGGAACGGGATGACTTCCAGCAAACTGATATTTTTTTAACGATAAATCTACGGGAACCGACCAACTATGCATAGATGATGCACAAATCGGTCCGCAGAGTCTAGTTACAGGTCCCACACATAAGATCCGAACCTTTCATTAATTCTAGAATATTTTTTTTTTAATTGGTCAAAGTTTCCGTCATAAAACTCCAGTCATTGCATACAATATTCAGATCAAAAACCAAACTTTGTATTATCTGATTTTATTTGTCACTTGCAGCTGAGGTTAAGTCGAATAAGTAAAAAATGTGAATTAGCTTACCTCAACTGAACCAACGAATTGAGAAAACCCATTAGCTATAGCAGGATTTATCGTGTATTTTGCTATGTATCTTTTGATCCGGAGGTTATCGTTATCTGATCCACTTGGTTCAATCGAACCTCTGGACAACTTCATCTTGTGAGCAGTTTGCCAAGTTCTGCAAATAACCTGGTAACCAGAGTACTTAAGTGAAGGCTCTGAATCAAGTATCAAAGGACGAATAAAGGAAAATCAATTCTAGACTAAACTAACATGAAGGTTGATAAATCAGGCTGCATTTCAGTTTAAGATAAACAAAAGAGCACCCAACCAATAATATTTTTAAGAACACGTTCTGGTACTAGTTCGCAAATGTTTTCCAAGGTAAAACACCCAATCTGTTATGGAGTAGATGAACTTCCGTTAGCATGGAGAAGTACTAGGTTCACAAATGTTTTCCAAGGTAAAACACCCAATCTGTTTATGGAGTAGATAAACTTCCGTTAGCATGTATTCTCCATGCACCCACAGAACCTCTAGGATGATGAAGTTTCATAGGAAACTGCAACTTTTGGTTAAGTCTGTATTACTGGCCACAAGTCCATTTTAGGCTTTTAGCAAAAAAGTTCTAACCAAGTAAATTGAAGTCCTATGAGCCTCTGCCTATTCTCATAACTCTCATTTTAGCTTAAAAGTAGAAAGGTTCGGCAAGAATCCTTCTACCCATACAAGGCACTGATACAGGAAGCAACGTATATATACATAGAAATAGTTCAATTTCTATTGAAGTGTTCAGTTAGACCAAAAATTTACTAATTACTGGCGCCATCCTATGTACAAAATATTTCCAGGGCCAATAACAGAGCCAAGAAAAGAAGCGAACATTGCTGCTTGAAGAGGCAATAATAGCACAAATATCCACATAGCAAAGGTATCCAGCAAAACATAGAGAAAAAAACCACACGGCAAGGTATGTGCAGAACATAAGGAAACAAATTATTCGAAGCCATCCTAATTTCAGGATTTAGCAGCCAAGAATAGCATAGGAAACTGCACCAGTTGACATTTACCACCAGTCAAAATTATCTCCGCCAAGCAACAATTTTACTACCTTGTCACGAGAAGTTAGACCACTACAAAAAGATGTACAGTATGTGAATACAGAATAATGTACCCCGTGCATATATTTTTAAAATTTCTTTGAAATTAGTTATTTAAGTCAATGCAAAAACTTTTAAAAATTATGCACAAAACTGCTTTATTTTTTTATCTTAAGAAATGCACTGTCACTCCGTAGCGGACTAACTTTGCAAGACGGAGGGGGTATCTCTAAGCACTATAGCGACTACTTCGGCGGAGAACCACAATAGCAAACTCAGTTACCTAGACCCATTTTAATGGCCTCTTTTCCAAAGAAAGAGAGAGTTTTAGAAAAACGAATTTCCCCCATGTACGAAGTAGCATGTATTTAGCTACCTTGAAATGCCCATAAATAATCATCACTATAAGGTGTTCCTACATTTCATGAGGTTAAAAGCCTATATTTTCAAATGGAAGCCTACAGTACCTTTTATCAGATAAGTCCAAATGCAGGTCTATAAGAACCATATGGCAAACCAAAATATTGTAAGTTCACATCGAAGGAATGATGCACAAGTAAATGGGAGATGTATATTGGTCAGGATGACGAGAAAATGAAGTGGTAACCTCTCCAATACGACCCATAGCCTGTGAATCAGAAGATATGATGCTAATTGCCCCCATGTCATGCAAAATATCTTCTGCAGCAATCGTTTCAGCCCGTATTCTTGATTCAGCAAAAGCTACATCCTCTGGAATGTCCTTGTCAAGGTGATGACATACCATCTGTATACATGCAATAATATTTTGAGAAGAGCCTGCCATGACTGATGTGGATTTGAGTGGCATTATTTAATTATCTTCTTTTACCAGCATGTCAAGGTGCTCATCTATGGTATTTGAAGTATAAGGACGTGTTGGGTTCGTTGATGACGGCAGAACATTTTTCACACCACAGACTTTGATGATATCTGGAGCATGACCCCCTCCTGCACCTTCACTGGCCGAAAGGGTAAGAGGGGCCAGCATATGAAAACAAATAAGTAAAAGGATCAGAAATAGACCACCAATACATTTTGGCTTGACACCAGATAGATTCGCTCAGGAGGCATTTACCAAAGGACAAAACGAGGTCACCAAACCAGTAAAACAACCAAAGTAAAACCATGAAAAGAAAGGAGGGTCCCCTAGCACAAAGCCAAAATGCCAAACTGCAGCCAAATACACTACAATGATTTTAACCTTGGTGAATCACAACTGAGTCTAAAGTCAACAGGGACAGGATTAAATACCGTAGCTACTATGTGGCAGTAGTAAACAAAAGCTGAAAAGAGGCCAGAAAAAGGTCTGAACCAGCAAAAGAGCAATCACGGGGTGTCATGACCTCAAAAGGTATGAGAAAGGGACAAGGGAGAAAGTACATGAGTTGCAAATAGTGGTCCACAGCCCTGGCCCAGCAGTATACCGATGATTTGATACTAAGTTCAGGAGATCACGGCTTAACGTCTTAGTCAATTTGGAGAAACCTACTTCAATTATTCTAGAAAGAAGTTTTCATAGTTCAATATCCAAGAAAGAAACGTCCATGGTTATAAGTTAAATAATTTTATATGTAATCCAGGATTTCGCACAATTTTAATGGTGAACTTCTGCTGTTTTCTTTCAGGTGAATTGCTTCAAAGAAGAGAGTATTATCACCCCGAGATTGAGTAAGTTTTGGACCACAGCACCTAAAGGTCAAGAGGTCTTCGTATTACAAGTATTCAGTGCAAGGTTGGCCAAGAAGTTGCAATCCCATTAAATGGTCTACGCACTCCAAAGGGATAGAGATAAACCTTCAACTTTTCCAATTTCTTTGGCGGGTTGGGAATGGGATGGGGTGGAATGGGTTGATTGAAGATTGTACCTGTGGTAAGCATGAATTGTTCTGTCTCTGAATGCAGCAATTGTGTGTTCCACAAATCCAGATTCATTCAAGGTATCGGTGTGGATATTAACCTGTTGAATTTGGCAGGAAGTATAGGTGACAACTCTGAGCCAAGAGCTATAGAAATTATGTTTCTTTCGCCAAGGAAGTTAAAGAGAGTAACCTGAATGTCATACTGATCTCCAACCGTCAAACAGTTGTCTATTGCAGCAGGAGTGGTTCCCCAATCCTCATGCAGCTTCAGCCCCATCGCTCCAGCCCTAACTATTTCATGAAGCCCTTCGGGTTTGGAACCATTTCCCTAATGAGGCCAAAGGCACAAAGACATGAGCCAGACAAAAATGCATGAATAGCTTCCTTGAGGACATAAAGGACATAAAACACAAACACACGCATACACACACACACACAAATGCACACACCACAGAGAGACAACCTGAATCAGAGTACCTTGCCAGTAAAACCAAAATTTAGCGGCAGCTCATCAGTGGATTCTAGCATTAACTTCATGTGTACTGGTGCTGGAGTACAAGTTGTTGCTCGTGTCCCATCAGCAGGTCCAGTCCCTCCACCCACTAACGTTGTGATGCCTACATCGGTTCTCAATACAAGGAAAACGAAGTCAATAAGCTTATGAAAGGAATTCCTATATACTTGCTAGTGACTCACCAAAAGATACCAATTTTGGAACAAAAAACTTGAGTGTCTTTTACAGAGGACTAATTTCAAGGTGACAAGAAACCAATACTACCGGTCCATTTTCGTGGTTAAACTGTAACCCAAGTTATCAACACCAGTTTGTATGAAGAAGACACATTGCAAGGAAATGCAGCACCGTTCAATTGAATCAAACCATAATGGTAAACCCACAAATACTTTCAGAAACAACTCACCAATCTTGTGCAGATGCAAAACTATCAGTTTTGTATGACTGTTACAGTTACCAACACTGTCAAAGCATCAACAACCTTTAAAGAAAATTCTACTCCATTGGGGGAGTGTCTTTCAGTGTGGTTTGCAGAAGCCAATCCATGAATCATCTTTAAAGATGTCTCTATGATCCTTGTGCCAAACTTAAAGAAGAATTCATGACTTAATGTGTTTGGTAACTTTGCAAGATGGTCACCTAAGCAGGTATAGCACATTTACCATCTCTCACCACCTTTAATTAGATTCCAGCAACATCATCACAGCTACCGAAACTACAGCACTATGAAAACTGACCTCAGAAGCTGAGGCTCACACAAGAAAAAAAATATCTGGAGAGACGTTCTTCCTTAACGAGAAAAACTGCAACATGCCTCTGATATACAAATCTACATGGGATGCCTTGTGAGGTGGTGCATTAGTCTTATGTATTTTCAGCCTCAAGCTGCAGACTTAATCTAGAATGGAAGAAATGAAGTGAAGTGACTACTACTCTAACAAATGAAAGCATCATTAGGAATGAAGTGACTACTACTCTAACATGTAACATAATAAAACAAATGAAAGCATTTATGAAGTTTGTCAATGTAGAATGCTACTTTGGACAATAACAGACATCTACTAATTCTAGCTTTCAGAGGGAATGCATTAAGAATTAAAGTTGTAGAGGCAACATGTGATTCAATGATCGGATTGACTCGGGAAATTATTAGAAACATAAAATGAGAAGAACACTACCATTTGAGCCCCTATTTGTCTTTTCTTTTTTCGTTCAAATGTGTTTAGATTATATTAACTTTCAAGTAAAATTACCACTCCAAGTAAACTCTCAATCATGTAGAAATCTCACCGCTTGATATTGCTTCATGCGCCAATTGAGGGCATATGAAATGCACATGACAGTCAATGGCCCCTGCGGTTATGATCATTCCTTCTCCAGCAATAACCTCAGTGTTAACCTGTTCGAAATAAAGGTTAATCTGACGAATGATCATAAATCCATCATTTAACTATCACATGAGTAGGGACTAACCCCAATCACCATGTCACAGGGTACCCCATCCATGATGTCTGGGTTACCAGCTTTTCCAAGAGAAACAATAACACCACCTTTTATACCAATATCTGCCTTGAAAATTCCTGTATAATCAATTATCACAGCGTTTGTAACAACAGTATCTAGACAGTTAGAAGCTCCGTATCCACGACCACAAGCCTGCCCCATTCCATCCCTTATAACTTTTCCACCTCCAAATACACATTCATCCCCATATACTGCAAAATCCGTTTCAATTTCCGCAAATAAATCTGTATCACCAAGCCGAATTTTGTCACCAACTGTGGGACCATACATGTTAGCATAGGCCTCACGAGAAATTGTAGAGGTAGAAGATCCTTCTGTGATGACACCTTCACTGCCAAATCAGTCCCAGGGCATCTTATATTATGCATAGCAATATGTCAAACATGCTAAACTAACTTTTAAATAGTAAAAAATAAAAATCAAGAAAGCAAAATTGCTTCGCCTAATTTCTAGACCTGGCATTTGTCTCTTCTGAATGCTTAAATCCTCTTGTGTGCACAGCTTCCATCAGTGAGGTGATATTGGCATCATCAACTGGACCATCAGCAATCCCATTTCCTCCTCTGATCACTTGCTTACCACCAATCCTTACAAGAGTAACACTTTTGGAATCCCCTGGCTGGAAAAAGCAAAAGAAAATTCATACAATCCTTAACTTCCAACCAGGACAAGTTAAAGAGCAACGTATGTCGAAGAACTAACCAATCAGTAACACAGAAAGTAACCAAATTTTTGTTAAGCACATACTCATACAGAAGCAATGATAACATAGAATAGCTTAATAGTTTATATTCAGTTCTGTACAAACAAATTTGGATACTAGACATGTCCTATTTGTAATCTGTAAAGAACATCAGTATGTTTTCAGTTCCTTAATTTTTGTCATTTCAACACAATAAGCTAATAGCTTCGCAAATGCACTACCTATTTCCAACGCAGTACTGTGTTCATCGGTCATTTTGCACATCTCCGAATTCCTCAATTGTGCCTCTTGTGAGTAACTCCATTTCTGGTTTTATCGCCATCTATATTTCCACACATCCGTCCGTCTATTTTTTCATCTTTATTGGCTCACTTCATTGACAGCTTTCCAAATATGCAGTATTCTGTACACAAGGCTTTGCATGTCCAAAAGCTATGTAGTAAGTTGTTTTATATTTCCCAGTATAAATTGATCATAAAACGTTCAATGCAAAGTCTCCAATCTACTTATCACAAGAAAGAAGGTAACAACATCCATCGTTCTATAGTGCCACAGACTATGTCCTCATTAATCCTAATAGAAGTTCATTTCTTACTATACTCAAATTTAGGAACCAAGAAATCTTCCCGGAAAAAGAGTAAGCATGTATCACGATGAATCGATGATACATAAAGTTAAACATTGCCACTTAATTATGCTTTGGTTTAGAAAGCGTTATACTGGTACAGCCCAATTGAAAGTCAGACGAGGTCAAAAGATCATACCTCGAATCGCGTAGCTGTTCCAGCTGGTATGTTCAACCGCATGCCATATGCTTTCCTCCGATCAAAAACTACACAGGGGTTCACCTCAAAGAAGTGATAGTGGCTTCCAACCTGAATGTTATCAAAATGACAGTCATCTTCACAACCGATTTTTCTCGAGTACAACAAAAATGAACTGGTGATAAGTTAACTCCCTTAGATTTTACTACTTTGAATGTCAAGTAAGAGTTTTCTTTGTGTGAGTTTGTCAAGTTCTAATCACATAGACCTGGAGAAGACTAAAATTGTTATTTTAAAAACATTGAACTTGTTCCAACTTCCACCAACATACAATCATACTTGTTATGAAACATTAGCAAGTTAGGGTAAAGAATTATAACATCGATCTTACGATGCAGCCGAGGTACTGTTGAACAGTTGAACAACTTGTCAAACACCGTTGTTCAGGATGATACAGTTTAACGTGCCTAGAAAAGAAATCACGCCTAATTTGCCTATTCAAACTTTGGAAGTTGCAATGAAACGTATGCTAAATCATCAGTGATGCAACGCTTCTCACATGCTAGTCAAGTAGAGATGTCTGCCATTGCCAGGTGGGATTAACTCAAAACGGGGAAAAATCCAACTAAGGATGAGACGAAAAAAGGGATTGTATTTTTAAGCCAAGCACCTGAACTGGTCTGTCTCCTGTGTTGGTGACTTTGAGAGTTACAGCTTTCCTTCCTTGGTTTAGCGTAATTCTTCTGCCTCCAAATCTTAGCTCACCAGGAATTTTGTCATCTACTATACTGTGAAATTTGTCAAGTGAAGGAACTGCAGAAGTAACATTCTTCCATCAATGCACTTCAGAGACTAACACGAATTTCTCATAATGTACAATCCATACATTAAGCTTGGTCACATGAAATTGAAGGGAAAAAATGCCAATGCTGGAGTGTAAGGAAACAGTCAGGAAGGATCCATTCTGCTCAAATCATCTTTTTTACACAACCAGTTGCTGTAAAAGCTTTATTTAGATAATGGAGTGCAAATGATAAACATATTAGAGAAACAAAAAAAACTTGGCAAGCCCAAGAGCTCGAAGAAACAAATTTTTGACACCAGGTTAGACAACTGCAAATGCTTGAGTTTGCTAAAGAATAGGAAGTAGTGTAAATCAAGACCTCGCACTGCCTTACCTACAGATGTCCATGTAGCATCCAAACATAAAACATATATCCTGTGTTACTAACCAAATCAGAGGGAAAAGACTACAAGTTAATGCTTTGCTCCGTCTTTCGAAAATGCCATCGCAAGGAGTAAATCTAGGTTGTTAAAGCATCCAACTCAAAACCAACTGGCAATGAGTGGAGAGGTCGCCCAGGCTCATATACTAGCTTTGGAGGTTATAATTAACCAATGTGGGACAAGCTCTAACACTCCCCCGCATGTGCGACCCCTGACCCGCACATGGAGAGATAAACAACGATTCAACACATACGACACCTATCAACGACAAACTAAGGGGAACCGACCATCAAGAACAGTCTTTTCCAAAAGCCTCCGAATGCCTAGCTCTGATACTAGGTTGAAGCATTCAACTCAAAACCAATTGGCAATGAGTGGAGAGGCCGCCCAAGCTCATATACTAGCTTTGGAAGTTATAATTAACCAATGTGGGAAAAGCTCAAACACATGTTATTACATTTTCTATAGCTTCCACCTTATAAGCTTAACTGCATAAACCTTTATAGGGTAAATTTCACTTACCTCCCCTGAGATTTCTAATAAATACAAAGACCTCCCCTATACTTTCTGAAATTCCACTGCCTTCCCTTACTTTTCAAACTAATTGTCACTTACCTCCCCTGCCGTTACTTTAAGGCTAATGGTTCTAACTTTTTGCGTAAAATGACCATAGTACCCTTACTATATATTCTCCACCCTCAAAATAAAAAACCATTTTTAAAAAAATATTAGAGTTAAATATATATATATTTTTCAAAAAAATTAAACCATTTTTCATTTTAAAAAAAAAATAGTTTTTAAACAAAAGTATCGAAGACTTTTTTTCCCAAATTCAAAATAGTTTTTTGAAGAAAAAAAAACTAGTTTTGAAAATAGTTTTTTAAAATGTTGTTTTCCGAAATTTATTTTTCCGATTAAAAAGAAAAGTATTTTCGAAACTTTATTTTTTGAAGTTTTTGTAATTTTTGGATAAAAAATTAGACTTTTTTCAATGTTAGATTTTTTTTTTCACTCGAAAAACTATTTTCAACAAAAAAAAAAATTCAAAAAGTAGTTTTCTATAAATAAATAAAAAATTCTCTTCGATACTTTTTTTTTATAAGCTGTTTTTAAAAATGAAAAACGGTTTAATTATTTAGAAAACATTTTAAAATTTGTTTTTCTTAAAAATGATTTTTTTTCAGGGTGGAGAATATATACTAAGGGTACTATGGTCATTTTATGCAAAAAGTTAACACCGTTAGCATTAAAGTTTACGGCAGGGGAGGTAAGTAACAATTATTTTGAAAGTAAGGGAGGGCAGTGAAATTTCATAAAGTATAGGGGAGGTCTCTGCATTTGTCAGAAACCTCAGGGGAGGTAAGTGAAATTTACCCATCTTTATACTAGTAAAGCATAGTATCGAAATAGTGCAATTCGCGATTCAAATTGTACGATTCGGTTCGATTCAGGGTGTTTTCGATACGAACCAATACTATGAATCGCAGGTGTAGTAGAATCGTACACTGAATCGCTGAATCGTGAATCGAATCGGAGAATCGTGAATCGAATCGTAACAATCGTATGTTTCAGTTCAATTTGAACCCATGCCTTGCGTGTGGGCCAAAATGAAATAATTGATAAATTGCGGGGTTTTTTTTAATTTTTCTGGCATATAAAGGGTCGACTCTTTTTTTAGAAGCTTCCATAGCACTTTTCAAAAGATAGTCATGGAAAAAGTTAGGTTTTGCACCTGTTGGGAAGACCACGACCCACATCCCTTGCTATAAAAGCAAGTGTCTTGCCTATTTAGATCACTTGATCATCTATTTATCTTCTTAAACATTACTTTTATTGATTCCAACTTGAATACTTTTTTCATGCATTTTAAAAAAAAATGACCGAATCGGAGCGATTCGCGATTCACGATTCGATTCAATTCACAACCAGACCATTTCGATTCACGATTTGACAACTATGTAGTAAAGTTTCTTAGGTTATCTTCAAATGTATCCATTACCAACATATCTTCTACTGCTGATTAATAACATGAACCTAATAGAGAGAGCAACTGTTACCACAGTAACCCTAAACTAACAGAACAAGCTGAAATATTCAAAGCCCCTAGAAGTGACGTGAATTTGCTGCACAAAGCAGACAATACATATCATCAGTGGCAGGCCTCTTCTGGCTCAAAGTCGTACCTACAAGTGCGCAACTTGAACAAAGTGATTAGAAGTAAGGATAATAGTTTGCTAACTCATCTATTTTTGTAAGGCCTTACTGGAAAGACCAAAAAATGGATAAGCTATTGGAAACAAAATAGAAAGAGAAGAAAAAAAGCAAGAAAAAGAATGAAGCTTAAGCCAAAGGAGGACCGAATACTTATTCCCAAATTGTGTAACTCAATCTGAAAAAGACAATTATCCCCTATGTTAGATGAAAAAGGCTTGGCACTGAAAGAAAATAAAGCAAATATGTAGAAGTGTATGACACCAAAACATGAGAAGTATGTAAGTATTTAGCATTCATCTTAACTAGATCATACAAATGTGAGAACGATCATCATTAATACGGTGATGCGTGCCCCGACTGGACAAGTCGTTTTTGGAGGCGAAACTATGCGTTTTTGGGATTTGAGTGCTCCATGTCAGAGCCTCAAGGGGTCCAAATGGGTTAGACTTGAGTAGGCTGAAAAAACGACATACAACCTTGGGAAGAACAGCATTCCGCATCAATTCAGTGGGTGGCGTATCTACCGAGATCAATGCAGTTGATTATGTCTCTCCTAGAAGTTGGTTACCCCCACCTCTCATTTTGTTCTAGCATTCTTCTTATTTGTTGGGTTTCCATTCTACACATTTGACCTTAGCTCTGTGCCACAATTATATTGACTGTATACAAAAAAATGAAGCTCAGGAACCCTAAAACCAAAAAACTGTTACCTGGAAGAAAAGTGCCATGGAAAGCTAGCTCCAGATTTCCATGTTCTCTAACTATTGGATCATGGATGGTGATTAACTTTGTGCCATCAGGAAAGGTCCCTTCAACCTGAATGTACAATCACTACCTGAGCTGATATTTTCCAAGATAATCAAATTGGGAAGCGAGTGGCATTACTTATTGGCACAGGAAGAAAGAAAATGGAAAGGAAAATAGAATGGGGATGAAAAACAAGGACACTAAAAAGGCAGAAAAAGTTAGTTGAAAATCTGACAACTTTATGCAAATAGGAAATAAGTTCACAGATGAAAGAATTTTGATCCAAAACAGCATGATATCCGACAGGTTGTGATGCTATTATCAATGCAATTAATTTTGGGAATGATAAGATAAAGCAAAAGATGTAATGCATTTTAGTGAAGCAGTTCTATTAACAATACCAACAACAAGAAGATTCAAGATGTGCTTGCCATTATCATATGTATGGATGATTCAAAACATTAGTTGCATACATCTGCAGCAAAATGACTGAAGAAGAACCATACGCCACATCCATTATGTTAGTACCTGCACAGTATGCAGAAGGTGTGGAACAGCTGGAAGAACTTGTCTCCTGTTAACAAAGAATTCACGTTCAGATCCTCTAGATGCCAATAAGGAAGAACAAATCCTAAGAAAGAATGGTACATGTCCAAAAAGTTTCTAAATCAAAAAGACTCTCAACCACAAACATCTTTAAATTTTTCAGCCAAGGTTAATCAAGAGGGCAATGACAAAGCAATAAATGGCAGTGTGACACAGGACCCTAATCCCGAAGTGCCAGCAGGAATGGCCCCAACCAATGCCCCTCGCAGATGGCATCGGCACTCAACTGCTGACCAGAAAAGACTCGGCACTAGCAGTGTCCAACGGAAATGAGCTCTTGGCACAGAGTGTACAAGGCTCATACTCAGGTCTCAGCACTTAGAGTGAGTGAGCAGCCAACACAAGGAGCCCAACCAGCAGAGACCTTGGCCAAGCTATCAGCCAAGACGAAGCAAACTCTCTCAGAAAAGTAATCGGAGTCCAAGTGCGATCGCAACCATCACCCATTGGGGAGGCATGCAAGTCAGATTATTTCGACCTGTCAAATCAGCAAATCACTGGAGTAGCTTGTGGCAGAACAACCACTTGAGTTTGACCAATACTGGACTTAAAAGATCTCCAAAAAGGACAATGATGATCTGGTGCCAAGGTTAGCCGACTAACCTTTCTTGGTTTAAGGTCTCATCTTGGCCTATACATAGAAGCAGCAAGCCAATGGAGAAAGGGGACACACAGTCCTTTCATTATAAGCTATATATTCTCTCTTTGCTCTCTTACTTCCTGATGCTACAATTAGCTTTCTTACCTGAGCTTGGTGGAGTTCGATCAAGCAAGTCATTTAGCTCTGTTGCTTACTCAACCATCAGAGGGGGCACTCCGGCCACACCCAGTAGGTCGGTTTGCCTCTAACCAGTTCTTTTTTGCAGGCAAAAGAAATGATTGAAGAAGTTAAATGAAGCAGGGTCATATTGCAAGGCTGATCAGAGTATTAATCCCTCAATACGCTGTGAAACTAAAAATAAGCCCGCAATAGAAATGTTCTCTCGAAGCTAGAGCACCTTGGGACATTTATACATTAAACTCAATATCATCATTCCCTTGTACATTGTTTTGATAAGTATCATCATTCCTGTTAAAGCATCCAACTCAAAACGAATTGGCAATGAGTGGAGAGGCCGCCCAGGCTCGTATACTGGATTTGGAGGTTATAATTAACCAATGTGGGACAAACTTTAACACTCCCCCGCACCTGCGACCCCTGACCCGCAAGTGGAGAGGTAAACAACGGATCCATAACATTGGGATCATAACGAAACATGGTGCACTTATGGCACAAACAACGGGGCAATAACCAATAGAGTATTGTCCAAAATCCTCCGAAAGCCTAACTCTGATACTATGTTAAAGCATCCAACCCATAACCAATTGGCAATGAGTGGAGAGACCGCCCAGGCTCATATGCTAGCTTTAGAGGTTATAATTAACCAATGTGGGACAAACTCTAACAATTCCCTTGGACAGTTTTTTGATAAGTATAATCATACCCTTGTACATTAAGATCAGTGAACCTCACAAAACTTAATAGTTGATGTAAAAACGTTCTAATAGGTGTCAGAATTTTGAAATCCACTGCCCTTTCATCTCTTATTTTGAAAGCACAATTTTTTGGGCCATCATATGCTTGCTCTTCTTGTTCTTGGCTGGGTGTGTCAAACTCTCAACATCAAATATTCAGGAACAAAGATGACTTTACGTCTTCCATTTGTTTCAAGAGCTATTAACTTCATACGTCCAGATGCAATATTTGAATTACAAATCAATAGTCAGTATTATGGCAGAAACGATAACAGAACTAATATGGTACAAATAAGAATCTTTTTTTTTTTTTTCACAATAGAGATCGTACCTTCCTATCAACTGTCTCCCAAGGTCCATCAACTCTGCCACTGTCTTATCACCATCACGAACAAATTCCAAAATCTACGAAAAAGAACAAAACTCGTAAGGACATAAAACATCAAGTTCCAGAACAGCATGGTTTTTGTATGCGACTCACACTCCACAAAACTTTAACACAATACTTGGCCACGCTAAATGGGTCTGTTTCGTTATGCCACCATATCAAGGGACATTTTGGATAATCTCTTTAGTGCTTTAGTGCTTTTCCAGAAATCAGCACAGACTTAGAAGCAACAGTGCTACCCAAATTTTAAACACAAACAAGCTCACCAGCTTCTTCAATCTCATACTCTCATATCAGTAATAAATGTCAAGTTAATGACAAAAAGATATAAGTCATATTAATAATTGAATTCAAATCCATTTCAAACAGCCAGACGCTTAGGCATCTCCAACCCACCCTCCATTTCTTCAAATATGGAGGGAGAGCAACTCCGACCCATCCTCTTATGGAGATGAACGAAGTCTTCCATGAACCCTTCCTCATAAAGGTAAAATAGAAGTTAAAAGGTGAAATAGAGGATTCAAAAAGTAGATTTGGAGGAAGAAATAGAGATATGGAGGGTGGGTTAGAGATGCTCCGACAGCAGGTAAATCATCAATGTAGCTGTAGCAATGCAAAAAAGTTGTTACTCCCTATCATAATTATTTGAAATTTTCAGTACCTGTGTTGCTATGAGTGCCACAGCTTCAATGTAATTGAGCCTTAGGCCGCGAGCAAGACGCTTCTGTGCAAGGTATCCAGCATCGTGTAGCATAAGCTTCTCGACCTCTCTCGGACTCAGCTTCATTCTTCCAAATTTTCAGTCCGAAACCACAGTGACTATCACAAACCACAACCAATCAAGCAGTAAACAAAACGTTTAAGCAAAAAATAAAAATAAAAAAATAAAAAAATAAAGAAAGTATAGTCCTTAAAAAAACACAATCAAAGAATCATCAGCTCTAACATTTTTTTTTTTGGGTAAATATCATCAGCTCTAACATGATCAGCGATAATCCAAAAGCGGAAAACAAATAATAATAAATAAAAAAACTCCAAACTGAATCAGTAGTGTATCAATCGAATGACTTGTTTTCAGAGCTTGACAGATGAGTGAAAGACCGTTCGTGTTGCGCGGAGAGTGTGTTTTTGGGATTCACACGATGAAATAAGGGCATATTTTTAAGAGAGAGAGAAAGAGAGAATAGATTTGAAGATAATGGAGTCTTACCAGTGGAGCTGAAGTGAGGGATGAAAGCAGTTGTTGGCGCTATTTTGATCTGGTTCATGTGCTCAAGTTTCGGTTGACGGAGGGAGGGGGCTCTTATCTACTAGTTTTGTCCCTACAATTGTAGGTAGGTTTCAATTTGATTGACCAACATTTACCTTTTTAGTCCCCAATGTATGGGTGATTGGCCAATTTGCTCCCCAATGTATAAAAGTGGCCAATTTAATTCCCAATGTTTAAAATGTTGGTCGATTTAGTCCCCAGCCCTAACTCCGTCCATTTCCTCCGTTAAAATGGAGGGCACGTTGGGTATTTTATCTCTCAGCCCTTACCCCACTATACAGACTACAATTTGCAAGCAACTAAATCAATTTACCCCACTAAGGTGTGTTTTGGCCTATAATTAAAGTTACATGGCTTATTTTTTCGTCTTTAATTGATTTTTTTTCGCGTTTTTTAGTTTTACATAAACTTTTTGTGTATTATTGGTTCGTCTCGGCGAGAGGAATAAAAAAAGTAAAAAAATGATCGAAGCTTAATTTTTTTTGAATAAAGACAAAAATAAGTTTAAAAGACAGATTTTTACCCTTTTTCGATGTTATTCAAAAAAATTGAGAGTTCTAATCATAATATTTTATTTTTTTGGATTCCTCTCGTCGAGACAAACTAATATACACAAAAAGAAAAAAAAAATCGATACAAAAGTAACAAACGCACCCAAAAAAAACAAAAAAAAAAAACAAAAAACAAAGACCAAAAAAGATAGTAGTAAAAATCAATCTAGCTTTTTATTAAGTAGTAAAAACACACCTAATACACGTCAGGTAAAAATCTCAAATTGTAACTTTGATTCTTGAACTACCAACACCCACCCCACCGGGACATTTCCTTTTTCCTCTCTTTAACCGATGCACTGTCTCTCTCAGTCTTTCTTCCCCAGTAATCTCTCTCTCTCTCTCTCTCTCCACAAAAAAGCAGACCCACCATGTGTCCCCCGGAACAATGGCCACGTGTCGGAGTAGAGGTCGGAGAATGGCTACGTGTCACCGGAGCAGCGTTGGATCGGCGGTTTTATCTCGCACAGGAGCTGTGGCGGAGCAGTCGTCGTCGGAAAACTCCAAGCATGTGGAAGAACCGATGAGCCCGGGCCCCGGTGACCGCCCCATACAATTTACATTGACAGAGATCGCCTTTGTCGAGCCATCACCGCATACAGTTCGCCGCCGCCAATCGTTTTTAAGCAATTTATCTTGAATAATCTTTAGTATAAGCAAAAACACATAGATCTTAGTTCTAATTTCCTTTCTTCTTTTTTTTTTTAATTCTGTTACGATCTGATTTTTGAATCTCACGAAGTGGGCTTTCCAATCTAGTTGTTGTTTCTTCGAACTAATTTCTCGGAATCCCAAGGAGTGCAAACCAAACAGTTAATTAATTTGATCGCCAGATTGTAGTGTAGATGTCCTGGTTCTCTGTGCAAATTTTTTCGGTGCTGTGTGCAAAGAGAGAGGATGAGGCCATGTGAGTTCTCCGACGGCGAAGTAAAGAAGGTGAACAGTGAAGACACAGTCATTTTCTTTCATCTGTATTAGTGGGGGTTAAGAGAGAATACCCAACGTGCCCTCTATTTTAACGGAGGAAGTGAACAGAGTTATGGCTAGGGACAAAATCGAGAAACATTTTAAACATTGGGGATTAAATTGGCCACTTTTATACATTGGGGAGCAAATTGGCCAATCGCCCATACATTGGGGACCAAAAAGGTAAATAAGCCTTTTTTTGGATGTCCCAATTTTTATCCTTGTAGTTACATGTCAATTTCAATTTAGTCCTTACATGCTAAATGTTTTAATTTTGTCCTTCAGGTTTTTTATTTGTTTCACTTTGAATTTCTTCTAATTACAAAGAATTCCTTCAGGTTTATGTGATTATAAATTGTTCCTCTAAAATTTATAATCTTATGTACTTTCCCAAGTTAAGTTTATAAATATTTTAATGGTTTTTATAATGGAGTGCGGACGTCCTAACGTGTAAATATTTATGTAAGTTCTACTTAGTACATTTAATTGTTTTTTGATATATTTTCTACAGTACGTTTATTATGGTTAGTCCAAGTATGACTTCTTCAGGTTTATTTTAAGATAAGTATATTTTCTTTCTTTTCTGTGTATTAATATGCAGAGGTGTTGATTTTCTTTGTTGAGTAAGGAAGACTATGTAGAGGACTTGATTTGATTTCTAGTTTAGTTCTTTTTTTTTTTTTTTTAACTAACACTTATATGCTATTTGCTTATTGTTTATAATTGAAGATATTTTATCTTTCCGATAAGTTTCTTGTAATTAAAGTATCATTTGGTACAATCATGATTTTGCAGGAAAATGTAATTATTTCAACTTTCTAATTGTGATTCTTCAAAATCTCTTATGCACATAACTATTATTTACATGGTGGTCAAGTTGAAAACTAGACTATGTAGTGTTTTGGCTTAAAAAACCAAGTTGACTTATCTTTTTTGTCTTTATTTGATTTTTTTTTTTGGCGTTTGTTAGTTCTGCATCGATTTTTTGAGTATTGGGCTTTTATACTATTTGATACAAACTTTTTTCCTTTTAGTTGTAATTTATAATTTGACATATTTTTTCAAAGGACTTAATCGACACAGGCTGAATACTTCAAGGACTAAATTAACTCAAATAATATTATGACTAACTGAAATTTGAATTATTTTTTGAAGACTAAATTAATTCAATTAAAACTTTGAGGACCAATTTGAAATTCACCTATAACTATGGGTGAATTATTTGAATCTTACTTTTTTTTTTTTTATTTTATCGAATTGAATCTTACATGTTGGATGCATGCCCATGCCCTACCTTAAGGAATAATTAGTCATAAGTACACAATATTTTATCTATTTGAAGGGAAAAACAAGGAACTTTTGCAATTAAACATAAAGACATTGCTTGTAATTACTCCCTCCGTTCCAAATTAAGAGTCCACTACGAAAAGTCGTGTCATTTTTCAAATCAAAATATGAAGTACTTCCGTGTATCATTTTTTGAATGTTCTCGCACCAAATTAAAGTACTCGTCGAGTACTTTAATTTAGTGCCAAAAAATTTGAAAAATGATATACCGAAGTACTTTATTTTTTGATTTGAAAAATGGTAAGAGAGAGAAAGTGGGGCTCTTATTTAGGAACGGAGGGAGTATAATTTAATAAATGTATAAAACACACCACTCTCTCTCTCTCTCTCTATCTCTCTCTCTCTCTCTCTCTCCACACACACACACACACTCTTTGACACATGCAAAGACAGTCTCCCAGGTCACCAAATTCAAAGCTCTCGGAATGCCCCACAACCTCATCTTGGTCTTTTTGTTTCCTTTATTCAGTCAGCTTGGCCATTTTTGTTTCTTTTGGACGTACAAAGACGAATGACAATGTAGCATTGGGCAGTGTCCTTATTGGGCCAATACTAACTAAACAAAAGCAGATAACTATTTGCTAGTCTCATCCCAAAACTCGGAATTTTTTTTGACATGTTCTCACCCAGTGGCAGTGCCTTAAAGACCCTGTTTGGCGTTTGCTAGGAAAGATAATTTTCATTCAAATATTTTTAACCGATTCTTCAAACACCAAATAGGAATTAAAAAATTTGAAGGTTAATCCGGTTGGTTATTGGATTTGCTCCCTACACAATTGATCATGATTTTGTTTTGAATTTTATGTACGAAATTAGAACTTTTTAAAAATTAGTAAAATGTCACTAATTTTTTTGGTGTAGTTGGCCGGAGGTGGAGTGGTGGTCAGCGAGAGGCAAGAGTTGATTTTTTTGAATTTTCTATATAAATTAGAAATTTGAAAAATTAGTAAAATGTCACTAATTTTTTGGATCACTAGAAGTTGTCGGCCAGGAGGCAGGAGTTAATTTTTTTTTGAATTTTTTGTACTAAATTTGAACTTTTAAAAATTAGTGACATTTCGCTAAATTTTTTGGTTGCCGGAAGTGGTCGGCTGGAGGTGGCGTCCTTATTTTTTTAAATTTTATGTTCAAAATTAGAATTTTTTAAAATTAGTGACATTTTATTAATTTTTTTGGTCGGCAGAAGTGGTCGGCTGGAGGTGGGGTAGTGATTTTTTTGAATTTTATGTTCGAAATTAGAATTTTTAAAAATTACTGACATTTCATTAGTTTTTTTGGTCACCGGAAGTGGTCGGCCAGAGGTGGGGTGGTGGTCGGCCGGAGGTGGGGTGACGATTTTTTTTGATTTTATGTTCGAAATTAGAATTTTTAAAAACTAGTGACATTTCACTAATATTTTTTGGTCGCCGGAAGTGGTAGGCTAGAGGTGGGGTGGTGGTCGGCCGGAGGTGGGGTGGCGATTTTTTTGAATTTTATGTCCGAAATTAGAATTTTTTAAAATTAGTGACATTTCACTAATTTTTTTGGTCGCCGGAAGTGGTTGGCGAGAGGTGGGGTGGTGGTTAGTTAGAGATGGGATGCTGATTTTTTTATTATTATTTTATGTACGGAATTAAAACTTTTAAAAATTAGTGATAGTTTACTAAATTTTTTTATCTTTATGTTCAATTGCAAAAGTTCCTTGTCCTTCCCTTTAAAAATGTCAAATGTTTTTTGTTTGTATGTTCGATTGTAAAAGTTCATTGTCCATCCCTTTAAAAATGTAAAATGTTTTGGATTTTTGGCTAAGTAGCCCATCTTAGAATTACTATAAAAATATATTTTCTTTTTATTATTTTTCTTGCAATTCTAGGTTAAATAGGGAATTTAATTTTGTTCCATCTCGTTAAAAAGAACGAACATCTCGTACTAGATAGCTCCACACTTGTCAGCCCGTGACCTGTCTTGAATTATAAACCTTTATTTCGTAAGGTTCATTTTTTACATCATTATTTTACATGTGATATTTCGTTAATATTTTTGTATCTAGTTTCTCTTCTTCTTTTTCCTTTTCCTTTTGCTTTACCCCCAATGTTTTGAAACCCGGACCGGAGGAAGAACCGGAAAAGGAGCTGGGCGGACGGGTCACTGGTTGAACCGCTATCGAACCGTGACGTCATAATTATATTAAATATATATTTAAAATATACAATTAAATAAAATAAGCCTATAAAAACAATTTTGTACAAGAAGTAGGAAGAAATAAAGGGAGTTGTTCTTCTTCTGCTGCACTAATGGTTTTCCCAATCCCACATCGGAGGGATATCAACTTTGTGATTCCTTTTTCCTATATATAAAGGTCAAGAACCCTTCCACGAGCAGCTGGCAGTCATAAATGGGTACCACTGTTTGTGGGCCCTAACAAAAGTATGCTTCTGACGTGACGAGTCAGCAACGAAAGCATTAAAGTCAAGTTCAAATTTTTCTGGTCCGGGTTGCTCAACCCGGTAACGGTTCTTGCGGTTTGGCGGTTCGACCGCTAAACCAGACCGGTTCTCATTTTTTAGGCCGGTTTTAGAATCTGAACGGTTATCGGCTGAAACCGACCGGACCAAGGGCCGGTTGACGAGCCAACCGGTTGAACCGGCCGGTCCGGTCCGGGTTTTAAAACATTGCTTTACCCTTTTATTTTAGCAAAATTCCCCTAAGAACTTCAAACAGCGGGAGGTCATAGAGGCCTTGTTCGTTTCCCTATTTAGTTTTAGTTTTGATGACATCATCATTTTTCTCATTTCTCTCTCAATCTCTCTCCACTCATTACATTTGCTGACATTATCAAAATTAAACTAAACTATATAACCAAACACAGCCAGAAAAACTGCAAAAGAGTTCATGGCCGGTGCTTTAGTTTATAAGAACTATTTTTCTAATTGAAATAAAAAAATCTTTCTGAAGTTGAATAACTGTTGCCAACTGTGAGTGTATCAGCATCAATTTTATCTCTTTGATACTTTTTTTTTTTTCTTTTTTGGACGAATCTTTGATTCACAGCTCAGATGCAATTGAGAAGAGGACAAGCCACTGAGGGAAAAGAAACATCATCATCATTAAATAATGTTATCAACTGAGAGTCACCAAACCAAATGCATAGTTTTCATTATTTTCCTCGGCCACAACGAATCTGTCAAATGAGAAATGGATAACATCATCGTTGCCTTGGTTCTTCAAGTTTTGGGGAACACCGTTTCATGATGATACCACACATCTCTATGGAGCTGAATTTGCAATAGCGATAAGTTGTTGACACAGACATCCTGAGTTTGAAATTTGGCAATTTCTCAGGACCATGTTGCAATAAAGAAATCTCTCGTAAAATTTCTAATCCCGGAGTAGAATAGTCAAGGTGCGAAACCGATTCGAAAACCCCCGACCGTCGAATCAAATAAAAAAAAAGCACATATTAATATATCTCTCTCTTCATGCGGATATACACGTATTAATTTGTGTCTGTATGTGCAACTTGGTCTGTGCAAAGTACAAACCAGTAGATGATGGAGTAGTTACTCTACCTACCTACCTACTATTATAAGGAGGAGTTGTGAATATCACCTGCACTGGCTTTAAATGACAATTTTGCCCTCAAGTTTCTAAGTTAGTATTACACTATGTAGCACATTGTGTTTCACGGGGACACTGGAGACACGCGTGTCCTATATTTACACTCTCTTTGACTCTCACGATCTTACTCTCACTCCTTTTCTTTCTATATATACATATATATATTCGACGTATATATCTCCATAGTTGTGTGCATCTTACACGTATAGATGTGCGTATATACATCGAATATATACCAACACATAACAATGTAAATATCTTACATATATAAATAAAGTGTATTATATTTGTTTATGTATATAAACTGTTACTACATACATATATAATATATTTATATATATAGTCTATTAATTAATTTTATTATTTTTTCTATGTCCCCGCCGTGTCTGTCTATTTTTTTTTAGAATTCTCGTGTCGGTGTCCGTGTTCATGTCGGTGTCCGTGCTACGTCTTATATAGTATCTATATTAGTATTGCAGGATGACTTTTGGTGAACAGAGCTTCCTGAACTTGCCACGTGTCCCCCAATTCTTTGCACTTTATACGCAATTAACAAAGTCTTAAATGGTTATTGATAATCAAAGGTCATTTCTAAAATCCAAAAAAAGAAAGTAAAGTAATGATCAATTCCGGAGTTAAAGGAAAGTAATGAAAGGAAAGTAATAATTGAGGAGACTTTCGGAGTTAAAGGAATGATCAATTCCAATAGACTTTCGGAATTTAATTCTTTCCGGAGTTAAAGGAAGAATTCAATTTCAATAAAAGAAAGTAATGATCAATTCCAATAAAATAATTTTAATTTGTGCAACAGCCTAATTGAGGAGACTTTTGGAATAGAAAGAAATATATATACCAAGATTAAGAAAAGGAAACACCCTAATCAAAAGCCAATTATAAGCATAATTACAAAAGAAATATATATACCCCATTTTAGCTCGATAATCGCGAAACATTTCAAACATTACTTTATTTACTCATGAATAAATAACCGAAACATTCTTGGTAAGGATCACATTCTTGGTAAGGAGATCATTGCTTTCTATTAGTCAAACATAACCGAAACATTTCAAACATTCAAAATTACATTCTTGGTAAGGATCACATTCTTAAACTTATGGTAAGGATATTTCATCCGTCCAGAATCACATTCTTTTCATGTTTTATGGTTTTATTTTTGGTATTCTTTTTCTTTTTGGCACTGGCATGTGCAACCGCCTAATCTAAATTTATTGTCCATCGGTTTGGTATTTTTTCTTCCCTTTCGAGTAATGATTCGGAATAAGTTGATTTTTATAATTACGTGGTTAAAAATTAGAGAAGAGTGATAGCCAATCATTTGGGCAGAGACCATCTCCAGGGGAAGATCAGAGATAGTATAAGTAGCAGTTTCGATTCCTAATCCGTTCTTTTCCTCCTACACCAACAACTCCTTCTTTCACTCATCTCCCATAGCACCATGATCCCATGAAACTAATATATAGAGATGAAACAAGGTCTTTGGCCTTTTCCTTTTTAATTTTGTTTGTTTTTTATTCTCTCCACAGTATTTGTTTTTTATTCTCTCCACAGTATTATTTAAATGCTTCTGCATCTCATGGGCAATTGAGACTCAGGTAACCTCGATTGACAAATGATTAATTATGGCTTCATTCTTTGAAACTTCAATTTAGGTTTTAAAAGCTCCGTTGTTCTTCTTTCAACAACAAAATACTTTATTTTCTATTTTTTAGTAGGTTATTTTTTGAAAAATAGATCTCAGACTATGGAGGCGATGATTAACATTTAAAATGGAGCTAATGATTCTGCATGTCTTTTGGTGGATATTTCGTAAAATGATGGGTAAGTGCTCTACATCCTAAAAAAAATAAAAACAGGACACATGTATATTAGTTTACACTTGCATATTTTAGTTAGAGTAAGAATATGTTTTATTGAGTTTTTCTTAATGAAATTTTGCTTCATTGATTTGGGTGGCAAGCAGAAGAGATAGAGGTGAGGTGGTGCAGCCAACTCACCCCACTAATACTTTTTTTATCATTAAATTTTTTATCGCAAAATTATATACATATATTTTGACTCATCTAAATTTTCATTTTAAAAAAAGGAAATGTACTTCATATACATTTTTTATGTTGCACGTATCGGTTGATCCAAAATTTAGCGCAATTGAGTGAGATTTTTGTCAATTATATCGATCATAAAAAAATTATGGCCACATTTTTTTTTCTGGGTGTTGGCAATTATTTTTTTTTAAAGTCGCATATATGGATTTGCCAATTATATCGATCATAAAAAAATTATGGCACATTTTTTTTGGGCGTTGGCAATTATTTTGTTAAAAAGTCGCATATATAAATTATGATTTTTAGCTAATTAAATCAGGGAAATGATTTTCACACCCCCCATTTTACATTTTACAATCCACACTCCCCTTTTGTCTTTACGTTACGTGAATTTACAATATTGCCCTTTTTCAATACACCTTTTTCATACATTCAAGGGTAATATTGTAAAGTAATGAAGATAAAGACAAAAAAGAGAGTGTGGATTGTAAAATGGGGGGTGTGAAAATCATTTCCCTTAAATCACAATCAGGAATTAGAGTCAGGGGGTGTTCCACTAACAAAAAACTATTTTTTCCAAAAACCGAGACATGTCATTATCTCACAATACATTACATAAAAAACTGTGAAAAATCAATTTTTTCAAAAAACTAACTTAGTGGAACACCCCCTCAATAGGAGTATATAGGAAATAAAAAATGTTATATTCTTTTAATTTAATTGATCTAGTAATTCCACATAATTTGAAATTGAAAATACAATTTTTTAGTTGATTAAAAAAAAAACATGTCATTTTATTTCATGTCTCCGTGCATAGCACGGGTTCATGCTAGTTGCAAGATGTATTGCAGGATGGATTTTCGCGAGGAGAGCTGTGGTTGCGACAAATGGTACAATCTGATTGGATTGTCATTAGAATTTTCAAGCAACACATGTCACATAATCTTATTATCCCTCCATGAACTTATCCATATATGGTTTTATGTTATTTCAAAAAATGACCTTAACATGGAAGATGAAATCTAGAATGGTATTGCATAAATCCTACTAAGGCCATCGATTTATTATTCTTATTTCCTTACGAATGGATTGCAAATGGAGAAGCAAAATTAGAATAGCAAGTTATTAATTTCCGTATTAATGAGTTGCATGTAAAAGGAAATTAAAAATAGTATTTATCTACGAATGGAATTTTATATTTTTCTTCCTTCCCTATAGACTCCACCACCTTGTTCAGTTTGGGGCTTGAGATCCACCCTGCACGGTCCCCAATAAAATTTTCTTTCTCCCTCTCTCTACCCATTACCCCAAAATCCCTCCCTCAAAACCCAAACAGAACAAAGCCCACGATTTCCTAACTAATTTAAACACAAAAAAGGTGGAGTTTTTGGGTGAATTCCACATAGGAACAATCGCATTTGCTTTATTTGCTATATACCTACTTTTTACCAATCTCACTCTCAAAGCATAGAAGGTATACGATCTTTTCATTTTTTGATTGCATTGTTTTGCATGTGATCTTTATAATCTTTCTTTTCCCACCACGGTTTTGAATGTTAATCAATAATGACTACCTATGCAATTCTTTGGTATCAATCTTGACATTCGAAGTGTAGAATAAATTAGTTCTGATCACTTCTCCTTTGATTGTGTTGTTATGTGCTCTTTTACTAATTCTTTTCCATATTATTCATGTGGATTAAGAAGGGCTACCGGACTACCGGTGCAAGTTATTGGTATCAATCTTGGCTCTCAAAGTGTAGAACAATTATGTATATATATGATCTCTCTTCCTTTTTTGTGATATGATAATTACTGTATATGATTTTTCATTCGGCAATGTGCGTGTGGTCTGTTCAAATATTGTAATGGGTTAAATGGATAGTGGTGCGTTAAATTTGTGGCATCTATATGCTCTATGCGGGTGATTAATATGTCTTGAATTAAATAATCAATTCCTAGCCTATTCTTGATTTTTCTTTTTTCTTTTTGTTTTTTGTTTTCCTTTATTCCTGTACTCCTCTCATATTCGATTTTTTTTTGTCTTCGTGCATGATACATGCTTCCATAGAACATTCTAATATCTAATGTTTTAATTTGTGCAAAGAAGGAAACAATCAAGATCCCACTAATGACACCTTGCAAGTTGATGAAGTTGAGCCCTCAATTGGAGGAATATAAAGGATTAATCAAGTATAGAAAGACACTACCAATAAGGAGTCAAGTTTTGGAGGTATTTTGCATAGTTAAAAAATCCCAAATTTAGGGCACGAGATGTAAATATATTATAACGATTAAATTATTTAGAGATGTATTTCTAGACACATGTACTTGAGGGAATGAAAACTGTCTCCAAAATTACAACTAGGACACTTGATTCATATGCATCAAAATCCATTGACTGATTTAAGACCCATACACTTGCTTATAGAAACTGCCTCCAAAGTAACAAAAAATAAAAATAAGCCAACACAGCAAAGACCAGTGTGATTGTGTTTACTTTGTACTTCTGTTATTGCTTTTTTTTTCTTTTAACAATTTTGTGTCTGGGCCGGGTTACACACACCTTAACTAATTATGGTGAACCAATTGAAGTTAGTATAAACCCCGTACCTACTTGTTACAAATGAGTTGATAGCACTTGAAAAGTTTTGAACGACAACTTTACGAGAGAGAACCCCTAATTAAGACTAAGACTTCGACTACCAGGCTAACCCGTGTGGTTAACCGAAGCCCAATCCATATTCCTCTTAGTGCTTACTTATGAGCAATACGCAACATTAAACTTTAGTTGTCACTATATTTCAAGTAGGAGAGGACTCATTATTACAATTCGTTCTACGTTTAAGAACTTTAGATCCACCAAATAAGAATCTCAAGTTTTGAAATTAAACAACTGGATCAGAAAACAGATATAAAACAATAACATCAGTGTTCTAAGATTAATTATTTCTAATAC
This sequence comes from Vaccinium vitis-idaea, assembly GCA_963854785.1. Lineage (NCBI taxonomy): Eukaryota > Viridiplantae > Streptophyta > Magnoliopsida > Ericales > Ericaceae > Vaccinium > Vaccinium vitis-idaea. The sequence goes on from OY978221.1 coordinate 16,810,409, forward strand.
CCAAAAGGATACACATTTTCCTGGGTTAAGCATCCATCCACATACTTATTGCCCAAAAATACACACTTTCATCGATTAATCACTCATCATTATGCTTAATAGCATAAGTAATACACGCATTTTGAAGAATAGCAGTGCACTTGTAATACAAAAATATATTTTTTTATTGGGACCTGGTGGTGCATAGCTGTAGACACCCCAATCTGAATCTACGGAATTCCGTGACTTCCCCAAGGATGAAAAATGCCTAAAGAGAACATACGAGGCTTGATTAAGGACTTGAAATCCTCCATATACCCTTCAAGAACCCACCAAAATACTTCTGAAACCCTACAAAATAACCCGGAACCAACAAACACATGCACCTTGATTAGCTCTTTGGCACTTGGATGGCCCCTTTTGTGGGCGCCCTAAGAGAGTCCAAGCGCCTGGATTGATGGAATCCAGGCGCCCACATGTAATCCAGGCGCCTGGATTGGACCAGTATGGGCGCCTGGACCATGACCCAGGTTGAGTGTAACTTGAGCTCATTGTGGGCGGGAATGTGATTTTTTGAAGATTGTGTGCAGATTCAGTTAGGGGGAGCGTGAGGAGAATGATGGCACTACTATTGAACCCCTCCCTCAACTCGTAAGGGTTCAAGTGGCCCCTTTTGGCCCCCCATTTTGCCTATTTATACTCTTCCTTTCCACCATTTGGAGGCTGGGCTCAATCACACTCACTCTCTCTACTATTATGCTGCAACTTTTTTTCAGAAGTTAATTTCCAGTTAACATTGCCTCCTAACCTCCCTCATTTCTACCCCCAAAAGCTCATCCATATACCATTTTCACCATCTACATTCCATCTACCTCACTCAAATTCTCATGATCCAACCATAACCAACTCATATTAGCCAAAAGACACTGACCCAGTAGCTACATTCATAAAATCCATCTCAAAAACCCATTTCAAGAACCTTGATCAAGCCGAAAAGGTAGTCCTACTACCAAAATGTTCAAATAGGCCTTGAGGGGACCCTATCAAGTTCTTTCAAGTTTCATATACTGGTGGAGAGCTTGAATGGGACACAAATTTCATTACATGAAGGATCAAAAATTGGTGTTTGCATGGGATATGGGCGCCTGGATCAGAGCGTTGCAGACGTTTGTACCTAATCCAGGCGCCTGGATACAGTCTTTACAGGCGCCTGTACCTAATCTAGGCACCTGGATCCAGTCCTTGCAGGCGCCTGGACTTCGTTTATGTTGCTTCATTTTCTATTTTTTTCTTAACCTATTTCTTTGATTACTTGATGCATCATTAATCATCTGTCTCTATTGAGGTATTTAAGTTATTTCATGAACTAAGTCTATCTCTATATTTCATTTCTTAAACATAGATATGTAGGAAATTTATCATGTGTACATAAGAGTTTCATGCATGTATAAGATTAGCTCAAGATGTTGCATTTTAGTCATTAGTGCTTTAAAATCATTGTTGCATAGATGCATATCATATTACTAAATCAGTTTTTGTGGTTCATATCTTTCACATCAGTCTATAACATTACAGTCTTCATGCATGGATGAGCTAGTAAAAGTTGCATTTGCTATTGTTTGTGAGATTTGAAAGAAGCAAGAGTTGAGCTTGGTTAGCATTCTAGGCGCCCATATTGGGACCATCTAGGCGCCTGCATTGTCTCTTTCCAGGCGCCCATACCTCTCTCGGGCGCCTGGGTTTGGGTGATCCGGGTGTTCAAGGTGTCTTTCGGGTGTGATTCATGCAATGTTCGCGGCGAAGTTTTGATACCTTTCTGTACAACTTGGGCAGAATCCATCGTAGTTCAAGTGTTCTATGCATCATATTCCGTCATTCATATCACAAGCACGAGCATCCACCTCTATTTTATTAATCTTCTTTGTATATTTATGTGTTATTGCATGAATTTGTGTATGAAGTTCATTTAAACAATATTTTCAAAATCCTTTAAGCATTTAGTAGAGATCGGTGGTTACACTGGGCACGAGTGGTGCTTTAAATTCCTTCCCCTCGCGTAACCTAGCTCCCGGACCCGAGAAATCTCATTTTGCGAGACCAGTAAAATATTTTCCATCCAAAGGGCAAAAGAGTCATTTTTCAATTGGTTTCTCGGGTACGGTCCTCAAACCCGGGTGGCGACTCCGTTCAATTAATCTAATCATTTTTCAAACCGCAATCAATTTCGTGGACATATACTCCGCGGGGTGTTCACAATAGCACCATCACTACACTGGATGTATGATGGATACAAACACAATCATTAACAAAATAAAAAATGGAAATTCAAAAGAAAAAATCACCAACAAAATCAAAGATGGAAGTTCCAAAATAATAATAATAATAAAAAATTCAAATATGGAGGACGAGTTTGTCTTCTTTTTCGATGAAAGAGATAGAAAAGGACGAGTTTGTCCATTCATAGACAAAGTGAGGTTAAATGCTACCTATTTTCCATGTTGGGCCTAAGGTATTGAAATTCCAAGCCGGTCCCCTTTTTGGTGTTTTGTCCCATTTAAGCACTTTAATGTATTGTACTTCCAAAAAAACCCACCCTACACGCGCGAGAACCTCAGACCCACTCACTCCTCTCTTCCGTCTGTACACGCGTGACCCCAGACACTCACTCTCTATATCTTCCGTCCTTTTCTATATATATCCTGACACATTAAATTCCCAGACTCTCTCCCATCCTTTTCACTCTTTCTCTTTCTCTCTCTCTCTCTCTCTCTCTCTCAGTCCTTTTCACTATCTCTCTCTCTGTCCTTTTCACTATCTCTCTCTCTCTCTCCTTTCTCTTTTTTATTTTATATTTAAAATAAAATAACTTTTATTGTATACATTTACTTTTTATAAAAATTATATATTTGAAATCTACTCGATGAGATTTTTATAACAAGATCCATTGTGAACATGAAATTTTATACGTGTAAAAAAAGTTTTTTTTTTAGTTGTGTATTTAGGGGTGTGAATTCTTTCATTTTTTAGGGTGTGAATTGTTCAGAAGGGTGAGAATTCTTTCATTTTGGAGGGTATGAATTGTTCAAAAAGATTGTCAATTCTTTCATTTTGGAATGTGTGAATTCTGCATCGGAGGGATGTGAATTCTCTTATTTTGGGTGTGAATTATATATTTTTGTGAGTAAGTTGTGATATGTGAATTTCGCATTTGAGGGGTGTGAATTCTGCATTTGAGGGGTGTGAATTTTACATTTGACGGGTGTGAATGCTTTCTTTTGGGGGTGTGAATTTTGTATTTTGCAGTGTGAATTGTGACGTGAATTCTGCATTTCAGTTATGTGAATTTTTTCTTTTGGAGCATGAGTTCTATTTTTTTTAAAGTGTGAATTATTTAGAAGGGGTATAAATAACTTTTTTTTACATGTACCAAATTTTGTATTCATAATTAATCTTATTTGAAAGATCTCATCTAGTAGATTTCAAATATATAATTTTTATAGAAGATGAATGTTTGTAACAAAAGTTATTTTATTTTTAAAACGAAAATGAGAGAGAGACCCAAAAGTTATTTTATTTTTAAAACGAAAATGAGAGAGAGACCCAAAAGTTATTTTATTTTTAAACAGAGAGAGAGAGAGAGAGAGAGAGAGAGAGAGAGAGAGAGAGAGAGAGAGAGAGAGAGAGAGAGAGAGAGAGAGAGGTTCCGTCACATCAAGTCACGTGCTCAATTTTGCGTAGCTTTCTATGGAGTGCGTGTAGCCAAAGTAAAACAGAACAAGGCCACTATGCCAGCGAAGCTTTGGCTTACCAATGACCCACTCTCGTTGCTCGCGCGTAGCGTGTACCAATGACTAAAGATTACGGGTCGTCATCACGCTCTTAGGAACCACGTGGCTGAAATTCTGCAATGTGTGTTCTCGTCATCATTACTTTCGTTGCATGGTTGGTTTGTGTGAGAGGGAGAGCAGCTTACGCCTACCCATGTGCCTCATTTATTATTGCCGAAAAACTTTACTTATTAAGTCTCAATAAACGCACGTGAAAATGGGTTTAACCGAAATGTGTTTGACATGAGATGGGCTTGGAAGGAAAGTTCTTGACAAAATAGGGCCGGCCAGTAAGAAGCCCAAATTCTCTCCTTTTAAGTTTTAATTTGGGCTTTAGTACTTATCTTTGGCGGGTTGACAATCTAGGCAGGCCCGAGTTAAAACTAGAAACAACGGACAACCCGTCAGATGTCTCACATGAGTCAGATCCATGCAAGAAGAAGAAAGACTAATCCTACGTATAAAAGGGTGTTTTGCTAAGAGTATTTTTTAAATAAATTGGTTTTTCACGATTTTTTATGTGATATATTATGAGAGATATATTATAAGAGAATGACCTGCCTTTGTTAGCGAAACACCCCCTAATTTTGTTTCTTACAACGCAAGGCATCTTTAAAGCTTTATAAATATTTGTTTTTATTTTTTATTTTTGCGTTTAAGATAATAAAATTGCACTTGAATTTTATAAATTTCATTAGGTTTTGTATATATTAGATGTGGCAATTTCCAACTCAACCCATGAATCCAACCCAACTTGCCCACTTATAACCCAACACATCTTGCCCATATTATAATATGAGTTGATATGGGTTGAACACATACTAACCCATATTTACATGGGTTTTGATGGGCTCAAACTAGGTTCAAAATGGGTTAGACAAGGGTGAAAAAAACAGGACACGAAACTTGAGACCCCAAAATCCTTCACAATGCTTACATGCACATATGTATGTTTGTTTATCTATACATACATGGACATATGCATTGGACAGACTCCTTTGGGTAATAATCCAATAATCCGGATTATTGGATTATTCGTTTGTCCTTATTCAATTTTTTTTGCATCAAGATTTTCTGATTTCTGGATTTCTCTCGACGAGACGAATCTAACAAGTATAAAATTATGGTCAAAACTCAATTTTTTTTGAATAAAGCCAAAATAGGTGGATTCAATAATCCACCTAATCCACCTATTTTGGCTTTATTAAATTTTTTTTGAGTTTTGACTATAATTTTATACTTGTTAGATTCGTCTCGTCGAGATGAATCCAGAAACCAGAAAATCTTGATGCAAAATTAACGGATGCAAAAAAAAAATTGAATAAGGACAAACGAATAATCTAATAATCCGGATTATTGGATTATTACCCAAAGGAATGTAAGGAAAAATTGCTAATTTAAGACAACTAAAAATAAACAATGTGAAAGAGAGGATCGATTTTTTTTAAAAAATAAGGAGCTTTGGAGAAATCAACCGCCCAAAAAATAAAAAAGACAAAGGAAGGAAAAAATATGTTTCCTCCCTCGTTTGGTTGGTTCTTATTTTTGTTTGTGGGTAGTGTTTACATATAAAATTAACAAATCCAATAATTGATTGACACGTAATCAAAAATGCCAAATGTTGGCAATTATCTGTCAATGGAGATACACTGGATTAAAAGAATACATTGGAATAAATACGATGTCGTATTATCTCTTAAAATCAAAAAGCGGTTATTGGCAGTTACAAGTCCAGGATAAAATAAAAACTGGCTTCGAAGCCATGATGTTAACTGCTGAACACGTAAAACTCCACGTGTAAACTTGTGAAACGGAATAGATAGCAGTTAGAACACGTGGAGTATTTCTTGAGAGGCAGTTATTTCCTTAACTCGTAATCATTTGAGTTAGTGTTAAGTAATTGTGCATATTCAAAATAAAAGCTTATGGAAGAAGAATTAGAAGAATTCAAATTCAGATGTGGAAGAGGGAAGAAACTGCCAACTCGAAGAGTAGAAGTTAGAGTTCGAAGCAAGCCAAGTTCAAATTCGTTTGAGCGGGAAGTTCAAACTGCAAGCAGCGTCTATAAATAGAAGAAATTGAAGAGTGAAAAGCCCCCGGACAAATCTTCAACAAACAGCTATCAAAAAACTGATGCTTGGTTTGTTCATTGGCAAAGTAGTTTAGGATTTCGAACTCAGTTCGAAGTAGATTAGGAAGTAGATTAGGAAGTAGTTAGGATTAATCTCGATTGTTCTTGTAACAATCACCTGTTCGAAGTTCTTGTTCTTGTATTTGAAGTTGGAGGCAATTTCGAAGTAAGTTTACCTTTGATTTATCAATCGAAGTATCTTGTTTCTTTGTTGTTCTTTAATTTCCTAAGTATATTGGTTTGCATTTCTTCACTTGTTAAAAAAAAATCCTCTTAATTGAGGTAATTGAACCAACACAACACAATCGCCTGATTATATTTGGTTTTTCCAAACTTAATCTGAGGGAGGAGATTGAAACTCTCTCTGGCACGCTCGCACTCGATTATTTTGCTATAAAGAAGTAAAGAACCACGAAACATTTTTTGGCACGCCCGGTGGGACCCCTGAAAGTGTTGAATGACTCCAAAACTTAGGAAGCAAACAGATGATTCTCAGATTGGCCAAACGCCAGAAGATGAGAATAATGTTAATTCTAAAGAGAATGAACAAGTTGAAGGCCTTCAAACAGGCCCAGAAACTCGTACTGGTCAAGATTTAAATGTGGGAATTGGCCAGACTTCTCGAATGAATACTAAGAATAATAAAATTATACACGTTGATGACCCAAAAAATCCAGAAATTGGAGGAAATGGGTTATCTAGTCAATTTGCTGAAATGATTGCTACATTTAAAGAACTGGCTCAAACCCAGAAGCTTATGTTACAAAAATTGGAAGAGCAATCAGGGCTTAGGAATGATCCTTTACCTTCATTTGAGAAGGATAAAGAAGAGGCTAGCACAAGCAAATTTAAATCAAGGCCTGGAAAAGAGCCTATACATGTAGATGATATACCAGAATCTTGGTATGAACCTGCAAAAACTCATGATTATCAAACTCCTAAACCTAAGAAAGTGTACAAACAGAACACTAATGTCTCGTTCGAACCAAACTTTGATGGTTTAAATGAAGGAAAGAGTTTTAGGAACAATGATTATGGGTTCGATGAGTATGTTTTACTCCTGTAAACCACTTTAATGAAAAGGATAGGGCCAATTCGAAAAGGGCCAATCCAGAGATTGGGATTCCTAAATATTCAGGAATACCAGAGATGAGAAGGGTACATTCGAACTACCTTTATGAACCTTATGCAAGGCAGGAAGGAGGTTTCAAGCAAACTAGGCCTTTTGATGATCCTTTTCAGAGGTTTCCAGAAGACCACATGCCTAGAAATGTCGCTGGGGAACCACCTGTTAACTCAAGAGTACCTCTAGGGGAACACCCAACCCTTCGAGATGAAGTATTAGGCCTCATGCAAGAAGTTTATGGACCTCTAAACCGGGGGATACAAACTCAAATTTATAGAAAACCCTATCCAGAATGGATAGATAGACAGTTCGAAGTCCCTAGGGGGTTTAAAATTCCAGATTTTACTTTATTCCATGGAGATGGAAAACAATCAACAACTGAACATATTGCTAGATTTACTGCTCAGTGCAAGGAATTAGGCAACAATGGGTTCATTAAGTTGAAATTGTTTTCCAATTCCTTGACAGGAACAGCCTTCGAATGGTACTCTAATTTGACACCAGAGTCAGTTCCAAATTGGCAAAGGATGGAAGAATTATTCTATGCACAGTTTTATCAAACTGAACCTGAAGTCACTATGGCTGACTTAGCAAGATTAAAGCAAAAACCTGATGAAAAGGCTGCCCAATTTATTGCTAGGTTTAAAAAGGCCAGAAACAAATGCAAACTTCAACTACCAGAAGTCGAATTTTTTAGAATAGCACAAGATGGCTTAAGTAGAGAACTTAGGAAGAAGTTCGATTCTACTGAATTTAGAGATTTGGTTGATTTAACTTACAAAGCTTCTAGATATGAATCTTTGCTAGAAGAAGATGTTGATAAGAATAACTCTTCTTATTCAACCTATTATAAAGACTCTACTTATGAAATTGATGCTGCTGAAATTGTTGAACATGATCCTTGTGTGTGTGAATGTCTAGTTCGAAAGGACTCTTCTATAGCATCAAGGACTAACAAGAAGGCAATTAGCAAAGTGTATTCATTTGATGTTTCTAAAGCAGATGAAATTTTTGATTACCTTTTGAAGAAAAAGTTTATCAAACTACCTGAAAATGTTAAACTTCCAACTTTGGAAGAAACAAAAGGAAAGAATTATTGCAAATGGCATGCTTCTTGGACTCATTCAACTAAGAATTGTAATGTTTTTCGTGACAGGATTCAGGAGCAAATTAAGAAAGGAAGGATCATGTTTCCAGAAAAGACTATGGGAATAGATACAGATCCATTTCCAAAGATTGAAGAAGTGACTGCCAATACTAATGTGCCAACTTCTTTGGCTAAGACAGTTCAGGAGGTATGGCAAGACAGGCGAGTTCATGTTGGGATGAACTCTATATAGTTTAGAAGAGGAAAGCCTAAGATTGGCCAACTTCGAAGTGATGATGGGAAAACTTACAGACAAAATTATGCATCAGGAAGTTCTTCTAAAAAGGGTTTTAAGCAGTCTCATCTTCCCATGCTTGAAGCATCCTTTTTGGAATGCTTATGCATGGAATGCAGGGCTAATTACTTGATTTTTAAAGATTTGGATCGACAGGGGGTTGATTTCTTTCCAAAAAGGATGGAAAGAAAGGCCTTGGACCAAAATAATGAAAGAAAACCCTGGATAAGCCCAAATTATGGAAAAAATGAGAAACCTTGGTCAGTGACAAAGAGAAATGTACCTTCTAGTCCAGTTCCACCAGCTTCGAAGAGGGATTATCCTCCTTCGAAGAAGGTTAACACTGGAAAGGCCCCAATGGGCCAAGAAAGTGAAGGACATGGAGAACAATTCACTTTGGTGAAAGGAGTTCCTGATTGGTTTTTGAAGAAAGTCAAACCAGAACTCTTCCAAGGGTACAAAACTCCTCCTCCTAAAATTGGAAACAAAATGGTCAAACCTCCAAATACTCCTACTGGTCAATGGGTAGTGATTAGAGATCCAAAGACCAAGACACCTCAAATGATTCCTATGTTGACAAGAACTCAGAAGAGGAAACTGCAGAGGAGGTATACTAGTTTTCAAATGGAAGAATATGCCTCTAAAGAAAATCCTAATGGAGGTGATAAGTTCAATCCAAGGTTTAACAGACTTCGAAGAGAGGATTCTGAGGAATCTCTTCGAAGGGGATTTACTCAATCAGAAAGGGAAACATTGGAAAGTTTAGCTGCAAGAATGGATGGTGAAGTACCTCAAAACAGCCCAGCTTCACCAAATTCCTTGGCAAGCTATCAATCTGGCTTATTAGAGGCCATGATAGTGGAACAGGAGGAAGGTAGAGGAACGAATTCATCTCCTGTTGAAACATTCTCCCCTATGGAAACTTCTGCGGCAGATTGTTTTGAGAAGATGGATACAGCAGAAAATAGATCAGAGTTACCAGTGCAGGAAGAAAGGACCATTTAGTTTGGAACCTTACCTGAAGTGCAAATCAATATGGTTGCTCCTTCATTTGCAAACTTTGGGCCTTTTGGACCAGATTGCTCACCAGTTCGAAGGGCATTACAACCAATGATTGCCCCTATGGAAGTCATTGATGTATCAAGTGATGATGAATATGACCTTACATATGATAATGGTTGGAATGATGGTTGGGGAGCCTTAATTTCGAAGATCCAAAAGGAAGAAGAGGAAAAAGATTTCATGATCATGGCTAATGCTTTGGAAGAGCCAGAAGTGACATCTAAGGAAAGAGCAGTGTTTGTTCCAGAGACAGAAACTGATTCTGAGTATCCTTTGATTGTTGATTTGAATTGTGCTGATATTCCTTATCCTTTCAAATCACCTTCAAATGATATGAGGCATCATTTGAAACCATTATACATATCTGCATTATTTGATGGGATGTTGTTAAACAGAGTTTTGGTTGATAATGGTGCAGCAGTAAACATTTTGCCTTCAAAGACTTTGAAGAAGTTGGGGAAAGAAAAGGTTCGATTGATCCCAACAAGCACATCCATTGCTGGATTTACTGGTGAAAGTAAAAGTCCTAAAGGAATTGTTTCTATACGCCTGAAAGTTGGCCAAGTAGAGACTGATACGGCCTTCTTTGTGGTGGATACCTTTACAAGTAACTATAATGCTTTACTTGGTAGGAATTGGATTCATGTTAATGGCTGTATTCCATCTTCTATGCATCAATCCTTGATGATTGTGAAGTATGAAGATGGGAAAGGAGTGGGGGTTGAAGAAGTTAAGGCAGACCCACACCCCTTTAGTACTTCAGCAAATTGTGCAGAAGCTAAAATTGTAAACTTGTCCCCATATATACTTAAAGGATATTTGTCTGCAACTTTATGATCTGGGAAGTAGGCCAATAGCCAGAGTTGTAAGAACCAGAGAGGGCCTCCCAAATTATGGGCAAACGGTTTAGCATGGTTGTCAGACCCAATTTTGTAAACATAGCCTAAAAAATAGGAAGCCAGATCAATGGCTTTACCTTGTGAAAGAGCATACGCTAAGGAAGCATATTCAAGCATTATTTTCTTACCACCATTACAGAATATCATTTTGCATAAAGTATACCATACATATGCAAAATATTCTCTGCTAGATACTTCATCACCAAATTTCCTTTCAACCTCCAGAAAATTGCTATATGAGGCATGGGATTGAGTATATCTAATTTCCTTTAAGAAAGGAATATCAGTGGTTGCAGCAATGTCAAAGATAGCACCATAAGGAGGCAACCCGGTAAGGAAAGCTACATCAAGAACTGTAGGGGCCATCATTCCACAATTAAATCGAAAGCAGTTGAACGATGGGTCCCAAAAAGCCAAAGAAGCATGAATAAGAGTAGGGTTCTGAAGTATACCCTGTTGAAGCAAAGAAATGATATGTGATAATCCAACATTTTCTAACTCTTTTCTTTTGGCTTTGAAGATGCGAACAGTCCAATCTTCCCAGTTGTTATCGCAATTTGGCCAACAAAAGAAATTTTGCTTGGTCCATTTGGAAAACCCAATGGACCTATCCTTTACGATATTGCTGCCTTCGAGAATGGGATAGCATGTTGTTAAGTCTAGAGGGAGGTCAAGAAATGCAGGCCCAAGGATTTGAGTATTAGGAAGAACAGGATGTTCGATGAATGCACGATTTTGCAACTTACCAGCACCAGATTTGGTTTGTAGAACTTCTCTGGTCACTAACCTTCTAAGAACGAAAGAAGGAGTTCCTCGAGTAGTATCACTTCCAGAAGCCATGATTATAGAGGATTGAGAACCAAGGGAGTGAAAACAAAGTGTTTTAAGGTTTGAATGTATGATGAAAACGTTCCAAGCCCTAGATTGATACGTTGCGATGAACAAAGCAGCGGTTCGGGTCGAATATTCGTTAAAAGTAATTGGGCCTATAATTATTTTTGGGCCCAAGATTGAATTTTTACTTTTAATTAATGACTGTTTTCAAATTTTGAGTTATTTTGTGTTTCAAACCATTTTTATTGGTCTAAATGTCATAAAGTATACTTTATGAATTTCTGTTTATCATGAGTTCGAACTGGTTTTAAGCACCTTTAAGTGCTTCGAAAAGCATTGAGTAGTGCAGATTAAGCCATAGAAAGAACTAAAATTTCATTTAACAATAAAGAAATTACATCAGAGGAAATCCTATTACATCAGAGAAAATCAAATATCTACTGATGAAGGAACATCTGTTGGAGTAGGAATGACTTGGAAGTAATGAGGAAAACTCCAAGTTATCAAGGCATGAAACCTTGCCCAAGAAAAGTTAAAAAATTCCTTCTCTTCATCCTAATCTTGTCTTCTTCATCCAACTTGAGTTTCTTCTCAATCAATGGTCTGATTTTCAGAACCAGATTTTTGGCTTTGATTTCAAACTTAGCCAATTTAAGAGCGTTTCTTTTGATGCGATTTTTGAATTTCCTTCGAAGCCTTTTAGAAATTTCGAATGGGATTTCGAAGGACTCTTCTTTCAAACGCTCAATCTTAGTATGAAGTTTAGTAACTTGATCATGAAGTACTTCATACTCATGGAGATCTTGGTTGAACACAAAAGCAGCAGTATTGTTCTTCATCCACATTCGAAGGATGGGAAGTTGACTCAGAAAAGAATGTATAAAAGTACCAGCCTACTCAAAGATAGTACATTGAAGAGTCTCACAAGCCCATAAGAAGTTTTGTAAGGGATGTCTTCTTCAAGAATACTTATCTCTAGAAAAGCAAAAGCAGCCAGCAGTTCTTTGGCTTTAATAGAATCAGTTTGCGGATAGAGAGAGTAAGAATAATCAGCATGGAAAATAGTAGGATCGAATTCAATATTCTTTAACTCTTCAAACCAATCTGGATTTTCTGGAAGAGTTCGAAGAGAAAGATTGGCAGGATCAATAAAATTTTCCTCAAAATGAGGCCTTCGAACCTCATTTAACCAATATATGAATTGGTTACCAGCTCTCTGCTTAAGCTCACCATAACCAGCAAAGCCTGATCTCTCATCCTCATGGACTTTAAAGAAAGCAGGAGTGAGACAAGTGGCAATAAGGCTATCAAACATTATTATATTGGGATCACGTCGGATAAAAGGAGACAAATACCTACTCATAGTTAATGAACGGTATTTGCTCCAGCCTCTATAGCCAGCAGGATCATCCATTTTTACCACCACTATTTCAGATGGTAAACCCCATAGAAAAGGCTTAGGAGTTGGAGAAGTTGGAGGATTCCATGGATCAATCGGCTCAGAATCTTCCTCTTGAACCACCACATAAGAGCGGTCCCTTCGAATCTCACCAATGATTGGTGTGACGGTATTTCTAGTATCAACAGGAATTGGGTCATTAAGAACCAAGTTTGCGAAAGCACTTTGGGTGTTGGAAACTTCAGCCATGGTTTAGATGAGATAAGAGTCAGTTTACAACAAAGATTGGTGATTAATTTTGCCAGTAATTTAAGCCCTTTTATAGGCAAATTTTAAGTAGGAAACGATTCAAATTCCTGAAGATTGGGAACGTGCAAATTAACTACCCATTACCCATCAATTCCTCATTGGAAACGTGTAAGCTGCTCAAGATCACTTTGAATAACTTCCTCTTTTGAAGTTTATAAGAAGTCGAAGTGGTAAAAGACACATTAACACTTATTCAAATTCTTTGAACAACGATGTTAATGTGGGGGGTATGTTTACATATAAAATTAACAAATCCAATAATTGATTGACACGTAATAAAAAATGCCAAATGTTGGCAATTATCTGTCAATGGAGATACACTGGATTACAAGAATACATTGGAATAAATACGATGTCGTATTATCTCTTAAAATCAAAAAGCGGTTATTGGCAGTTACAAGTCCAGGATAAAATAAAAACTGGCTTCGAAGCCATGATGTTAACTGCTGAACACGTAAAACTCCACGTGTAAACTTGTGAAACGGAATAGATAGCAATTAGAACACGTGGAGTATTTCTTGAGAGGCAGTTATTTCCTTAACTCGTAATCATTTGAGTTAGTGTTAAGTAACTGTGCAGATTCAAAATAAAAGCTTATGGAAGAAGAATTAGAAGAATTCAAATTCAGACGTGGAAGAGGGAAGAAACTGCCAACTCGAAGAGTAGAAGTTAGAGTTCGAAGCAAGCCAAGTTCAAATTCGTTTGAGCGGGAAGTTCAAACTGCAAGCAGCGTCTATAAATAGAAGAAATTGAAGAGTGAAAAGCCCCCGGACAAATCTTCAACAAACAGCTATAAAAAAACTGATGCTTGGTTTATTCATTGGCAAAGTAGTTTAGAATTTTGAACTCAGTTCGAAGTAGATTAGGAAGTAGATTAGGAAGTAGATTAGGAAGTAGTTAGGATTAATCTCGATTGTTCTTGTAACAATCACCTGTTCGAAGTTCTTGTTCTTGTATTTGAAGTTGGAGGCAATTTCGAAGTAAGTTTACCTTTGATTTATCAATCGAAGTATCTTGTTTCTTTGTTGTTCTTTAATTTCCTAAGTATATTGGTTTGCATTTCTTCACTTGTTAAAAAAAAATCCTCTTAATTGAGGTAATTGAACCAACACAACACAATCGCCTGATTATATTTGGTTTTTCCAAACTTAATCTGAGGGAGGAGATTGAAACTCTCTCTGGCACGCTCGCACTCGATTATTTTGCTATAAAGAAGTAAAGAACCACGAAACAGGTAGCAGATTGGTTCTTCGAAGAAAAGGAAATACAATAATGAATTATCAATTTTCTTCTTTTTTCTTTGAACATTTTCCCTTCTCCTTTAGTACCAAACGTGAGAAAGTAATTGATACTTTCTTTTTTTAAAAAAAAAGAATCTTATATTCTTTTTTTTGGTCCTTTCACTACAACAAATATGGGCTTTTATAACATAAGTTTACAACATTTTCCCAAGAACGTTATAACAGAGAGAGCATAATAGCGTTTACGGCACTGTAGCGAAGCGGAAGTGAAGGAGGAGGGTTTAGATTAGAGGTGAAAATCGGTCGGTTCGGTTCGGTTCGTTTTTTGGGGTATTCGGGCGAACCGATCGGTTCGGGGTGATTTTGCTCGGAACCGATCCTGACCGAAAAAAATAATGGTCCGATCGGTTCTGGGTCGTTCGGTTTTTTCGGTCTGGCGTTAAGATTTGTATTATATGCTTATTAAGTTATTATAATACAAGTTGTGTTGCTTTTTAGTTTTTACGATTAAAGTATGCATTTATTAGAGTTGCATGGAATTATTTATAAAATAGATTCCATTATCTCATTTTATTAGAGTTGTATGGTTTTCGATCCAAATAGGGGTGGTTTCGGGTTTTTTCGGTTTTCTCGGTTGTTTTCCAGGAAACCGAAACAAAACCGAGATGTATTTCAGTTTTTTTGCTAGACTGGGCCGACCGAATACCGAACTGAATTTTTCGTTTTTTCGGTCGGTTCGGGCCCGTTGTTTTTTTTTTTACCCCTAGTTTAGATAGCGTTTCATTAACTAGATTACAACGTTTAGTTCAGTCTCACTTCTGGGGAAAAATTTTGGGTACCGAACGGGTATCACGTGTCCATGCTGAGCACGAATTCGGCCGTTCAATAGTATTTTGGACGGCCCAGATTGATTCCCTCTTTCTCCTATCACCCGACCACTCTCTCTCCTTCTTTTCTCTCTCCTTTTCCGGACCGTCGAATTCCGCTTTGGATGACTAAGGGGGTGTTCCACTAACTTGTTTTTTGGTTTTTTGGTTTTTTAGGCTTTTAGTTGTAGATTAAATCTACAACTTGTTCCACTAAGGTGTTTTTTGGTTTTTTAGTTGTAGTTTATTGTAAAGGGTTGTTGGTTTTTTGGGGGAGTTTTTTGTTAGTGGAATAGAGTAGTTTTTGAGTTAAAACAAAACTACTTTTTTGGGGGAGTTTTTTGTTAGAGGAAAAGAATAGTTTTTGAGTTAAAACAAACCTAGTTTTTTGTTAGTGGAACATGGCCTAAGATTGCCGAGCGGGTACGACATGGACAATACTCACCTAGCACCGAAAAATTTCTCCACTTCGGGGGAGGAAATATTAGGCGCCATTCACTTGGAGGGAAATTCCACGACCCTGAAATTCCAATCGATTTCGTAAGAAACGGCGCTCAAAGGTTTGATTCAGCTGAAAATCCACGACCTCTGGAAATCCCGCGATCTCCAACAACTCACTTCATGTTGGCTGAGGATTGCTCGATTATTGGTGTGCTAGGGTTTCAATCCTGATTTCGTTCGGGTTTTTGGCCGATATATACCAAATTATGAAACAATTCATCAAAATATACCATTTTTCAAACTATTTTTAAAAATATGTCATGCCGCATGTGGGAAATGCGGCATTCTACGTGGCACGCGAACCCTCTATCCCACGTGGCCGAGGCGTCCACCTAAGCAAATGCCGCATGTTGGACATGCAGCATTAGGGACAATGCCGCATGTGGCGTATGCGGCATTGTGCTGTAGTTTGCCGCATTCGTGCCGTACAATGTTGACCCTATATATATGTGTGCGTATTTCACAGATTTTTATACCAAATGGATCCTAACTTTCCATTTGGAAGAAAGTTAGAAGAAGGAGAGAGTTCTCGTGTCAACGAAAATGCAAATGAATCGGATGCAAGAATTCGATTTCGTAGACGTAGATTACAAGAAGAGGTAGAGCGTGTTGGTTTGAACAGCAGATTCAATGGTAGGCTTGTTCATTGGAGTCTTCCTCCCCATCCTTCTAACAATATTCGCCCCACTCGAGTACGACCCGAAAGACAGACGAGTGATGACAACAGTGCTCCTGTACCCCCTTCGCACTTGGATGCTTGGCTTGCCCGCCACCGCGCCAAATCTCAAGATGATTTGCCTGTTCATGTAATGACGGGTTTTCGCGGAACTGTGGTGGGGAATAGAATTCGTAGGATGCAAAAGACGGAGACCAGCCCAACGGTGGGTGTCGATCCGCATGAAGACCATCGCAACTACCCTCAATTAAACTACGATCTTTCATTTTTTGATCGGCGTGGTCGACGACATTTTGCGACTCCGAAGGAGCAGTACGATGCGAACAGAGATTTTGTATTTATGTTAGACTGGAACCAAACACCTTACTCAAGAGATGCAGCTACTTTACTTGAGTGACCAAACTTATTCGTCGAGCGCAACAAGTTGGAAGCCAAGTGTCGGCAGTACATGCAGAAGGTGCCTAAGGCGCGTTCCGTGCAAATGATGAACGGAAGAAGGTTGCAATGTCTCCACAATGGTGTTTGTGAAAGGTTGCAGGTGGAAATTAAGGCAATGACAAAGCGGGTTACACGTCAGGAGAAATTTATCGATGTTGTGAAGGAGGTTGAAAGGGATGGTTGTAATCGGAAGGAGTTGATTAGAGCAATTTGGAATGATGAGGAATATGCAACCCGGAACTATCTGATTATTCTGATGAAATGTAGAGGATTTGTTTGTTTTATTTTGTGTGACAATTTGTATTAGATGTTTCATTTTAGTCATGTGTGTGCTGCAAATTTTAGTAATATCATTTGGCTTTGTTTGAAATGGTCTACGACTTGACTACCCTCGGACATGCGGCATAGACCAAAAGCCGTAACAGGCCTGCTCGCGGATCAGACTTTGCAGAATATTAAGGTGCAGGATCAGGCCTATACATTTTATTTTTTCATTTTTGCCTTATCACTTTTTTTCATTACTTGTTTTACTTTAGTCAGTCTAATACCTTTTGAATTATTTATTTTACTTTTTTAAAGACCCACCTTCTTCATGGCATATATCTACATGTTATTTTAAGCGTATGAGAAATATCTCATTAAAAACAATTTGAGAAATTAATTATAGGAAACCTCAAACTGAAATTTAAGAAAAAATTGAATACATAAAGAATTAAGGAATTGTTTCTAATAGTGTGTTTCGAAAGAAAACTTTTTTTTTACAAAATGGCTGCTATTGATGTTTAGTCACTTTTTTTAAGAAAATGGGCACTATTGAAATGAAGTACGCTTCTCTGATCTGCGGTCTTCAAAATCCGAAACCCTAATGCCACATATCGAACATGTGGCATTTGCTTAGGTGGACGGCTCGGCCACGCGGGATACGGGGTTCGCGTGCCACGTAGGATGCCGCATTTGGGACATGCGGCATGGCATATTTTTAAAAATAGTTTGACAAATGGTATATTTTGGTGAATTGTTTCTCAAATTGGTATATATCGGCCAAAAATCTAGAATTGGTAAACTAGGATTACAAGAAGGGCTTCATGGATTTTCCCTTTTTTATTTACAAAAAAAAATTACAGATAGCAGCATCCACTGATATGTCTATTTAGCATTAAAATTGCATACAAAGTTCAATAGATCAAATTCAATACCATAATAAGATTAAAGTACTATATATGATACACATTGTCTCCATTATAATACACAGTCTCCATTAGAACTTGACAAATCATGGGTAGTGAGATATGGAGCAAGGGGGCTAAACTAATCCCAACATTTTACTTGCTGGTTTAGCTTTTGTGATTGCTAGAAGAGTTCATTTGAAGCAGACAAGGGGAACACTGCCACCGCGATCAATAGCAGAGAGTGCATCAACTGGGTACAACTCAAAGCTAATGTCAGAGGCAAATAAGATTTTCATCTCCCTCTGTGTCTATGCGTATGAGTGAATGCGTGTGTGTGGAGTCGGAGCTTAATCGAATTGAGTTGCATAGGTGACAAGTCCAATGGCCGATGTAGGAATTTAGCACAGGGGCAAAAAATTAACTACAGTGACATAATACTAACCTTAGGATTAGATTACCAAGCACAAACTTTGTAAAGATTAGGACATAGTTTAACTGCTCATGCCAAAAATGAAGTACATTTTACTCTCTCACGCTGAAACAAATCGCATCCAAAGCAACCCATAATTGCAAGAAAGAGAGAGAGAGAGAGAGAGAGAGAGAGAGAGAGATCGAAATTCACAAATCGAATTTTTTTTAATAAACAACAGATCTGATAACGCATAAACACGTTTATACGAACCTGTGTGGGTGCGTGTACGGAACTTGGTGCTACCGTATTCGAGGCAAACGTAGGGATCTTGCCTCGAAATCCATTCTCTGTCTTTCAATTTGTTACAACCAACCACTGTAATCAATCAAATCAACATAAATAACCAGTTACAAATTGAAGATACATACATATTGGTATGTAGGTAGAGAGAGAGAGAGAGAGAGAGAGAGAGAGAGAGATACCGTGGTTCCCCTTCGCGACTGAGCGGCGTGAGAGAGACGCCCAAACTGTTCCTCTTTTACCGGAGATCGTGGTTGGCGGTGGTGGGGATTGTGGTCGACAGCGGTGGTGGGAATCGCCCGAGATCGCCCAAAATCGCAGAGGTCTGATGGGGGGAATGTTGAATGATGTACGCGTGTTTGAACTGCGGGATTCAAATTCGAAACCCTAATGCCGCATGTCCAACATGCGGCATTTGCTTAGGTGGACGCTTCGGCCACGTGGGATAGAGGGTTCGCGTGCCACGTAGAATGCCGCATTTCCGACATGCGGCATGACATATTTTTAAAAATAGTTTGAAAAATGGTATATTTTGATGAATTGTTTCATAATTTGGTATATATCGGCCAAAAACCCGATTTCGTTCTGTGTTCCACCAAAGGTTTGTTCCTTCTTCCTTCTCCTCTATTTTTCCAGAATCTGTTCGAAATAGGTATCACACCTCCCAGTCTGGGTCGATTTTTTTTGTTTTGGCTCGATTTCTTGTGACTACTGTCTGCCATATTTTGTTCCTAAGCTCGATTCTGAACAAACTGCTGTGCCCATGGAGTCTCCTCAGATTTTTGGAACCTATAGTTCGTGCAGCTATGACGACAGATCCAAATAGGTAACTCCTGTAATTAGAAGGAAAAACTACACTAATTTGTTGTGCAATAAATCCTGACATGGCTTGATTTTTGACAAGGCCCGGTTCTCAATCTTCATTCAGTGGGATGTGATAATGAATTTGGGGTTTGCACAAACTATCTAGCTTGTTATGTTTTCATTCAAGAATATTGGGGTAATTGTTATCCCCCCAATTTGACCCCTATTTTTTTCCTCCTCTTAAATCTCCAAGCATCATCACTACCAACAACACCTATTGCATTGGGTTTTGATTTACTCCTGTTTAGGTTTTCTATGTTTTCATGGAATAAGATTGGGGCTTTTGTTTTGATTAGTTCAAAATTATTGGCTATGGAATGCTAGGACGAGTGTAGGATAACTGGATAAGATAACCAATTTTTTCAAGTTTATGTTCTTCTTTTCAATGCTCTTTCCTAAGTAATTTTAGTTTTCTAATCCCCTAAAGCAGAAGAAGTTAATGTTATGGACTTGTGGTTGTTTAAGTAAATGATTTAGTAAATAGAGTTATAGAGGGAGACAGAACAAGACACCTATTATGAACCGCCAGCATAGACCTTCAATTTCCCAGCGGCCCAATCTAGGGCGTTGGCATAGAGTCATAGACCCAAGATTTTTGCTTTTCCAGCGGCTCAATTAAGGGCGATGGCATAGACCGCATAAATCAAGCCCGGGAAATAATTGGCGCTGAAAATGAATTCCCCAAATGTTATATCCCGAATCCCTTAGTCAACCCTCTTAGCGCCAATGAATTCCCTCAAATGTTACTTTGTTTTTTTTAGTAATTTTGATTCAGCAACTCAATCTACGGTTAATTCTGCAAGTTATTGTTTGTGATTGTAGGCTGAACAACATAGTGATGAGGTTTATGCGCATATTACTTTAGTCCCAGAACAAGATGTATGAACCTATAAACCCTGTGAAGTTAATTTTTCTATGCTTTTGATGGACGTTATGTTGTTGCTGACCAATAAGTTATGTATGCAGCAAAGTGAACCAACAAGTCCTGAGTTGTACCCTTGGGAACCTCCAACGCCTATAGTTTACTCATTCTGCAAGGTTTTAAATCCCCTGTGATACTGGCAGTCATGGTGGCTCTTCAGTTGAATCAGTTCTGAAAAAGCGCACCAATTGTTCCCCTCCACTGGTAGAATTCTCCTCATGTTGAATCCGTTTTGACCTTGTTTAATTCTTTCATTATTGTCATTTTATTGATCAATCATCAAAGTACTTGCTTTCCTTGTTCAGGATATGAATCAGGAAAAACCTATGTAGCAACTGATCACCAGGGATCTTCATGGCGTGAAATGGCCATTTAATCATGCTTTTCGAGGTATTGGTTTATCAAGGTAATGGAATATAGTCAATTTTTTCTTTTATTCCTTATCATGCAGCTAGGATTTAGGAAAAGAGAGGAAGAAAGAACATCTTTGTTAGTCATTGAGAGTCTGAGACCCATAACATGGACTACGGAGTAACCCTTACATGATCAGATATTTGCAGGTTAAGAAAAAAGTTCTGATACTGTCAGAGACCTCATTTCGCCTGTGTATGAAAAAATGTGCAGGAACAACCCAAGAGGCATTTTCTTACAACAGGTTGGAGTACATTTGTTACTTTGAAAAGATTAGTTGTAGGGGATAGTTTCGTGTTCCTAAGGTACTGCTCTTGTCCTTTCATACATTTTTTTCGAGTCAAATATCAAACGCG
Organism: Vaccinium vitis-idaea; assembly: GCA_963854785.1. Classification (NCBI taxonomy): domain Eukaryota; kingdom Viridiplantae; phylum Streptophyta; class Magnoliopsida; order Ericales; family Ericaceae; genus Vaccinium; species Vaccinium vitis-idaea. The sequence continues at coordinate 16,831,513 of OY978221.1, forward strand.
ATTGTAGAGTAAATAGGTGATAGTATAGTGGAAACAGACAACTCAGACAAGCTTATGATTGGCTTTGATCGGCTAGATGACAAGGCCATATTCTGTGGTGATTTCGTTTTGCTGCTATCCAGTTAGTAATGCTTACCTTCTTTTTGTCGGTTGGTACCATTGGCTTGAAATCAAATGAGAAAGCTTTAGCTAATACATGTGTGTCTTCTTGATCATGTGGAGTTGCCTAGAAGAAAAAACCCGACACGGTGAATAAAACCTTAAATAAGGGGTGTATACATGAGGTCAGTAAACTTACCGTGCCTCTTAGGCCAACAAAACTTGAGTTCTGAATTATTGACCCAGAAGGAATTCTGAATTAGGAATTTCTCGGACTAGTCGAGAAGATCGCATAGTTTGCATGACGACATTGTATTCAATCATGAAGCTGTACCATTGAACAAGCCGTGTCCTTCTACCTTTGCTTTTTCTTAATTAGCATGAGGCCTTATGCAAGTCAGCAAGTGTGATGTTGGCAGCACATGTCTCGAAAAAACTGTTAATTTCCTGCTGTTCTGTTCTTTTCTTTTCTTTCCAACTCGTTGACCTTGTTTACTAGTAGTAGTATTAGCTTTGTTCAAGTACTTCTTTGGACAAGAATATGCTTCTCTGTTTTCGTACTTCATGAACATAAGATTATAGGCCCCCATTTTAATTTGTGATCATCTGTAGGACCCAACTTATGTCCAAGCATAATTGAGGGGCTGGAGAGAAACTTGTAAAGCCGAAATTTGTACCGCAACAGTTTCACCCAAAGGCAGGGGTGACAAGCCAGACATCTCTGGGACATATATTGTTATTTGAATGCAGTTATTTGCTATAGGCTTCTCTATATACCTATTTTGTGTCTTTCCAAATGTCGTGGGAGTTAGAAAATAAATTAACTCTGTAGTTGATTCCTCACTTTGTAGTTGAGGACATTCATGGCTTACACCAGTTTTCACGTATCAAATGATGAATGGAGACAAGAAGTTACATTGACTGCGTATAGCAAGTATTTCATTTTCTTTAGTGCTGCAATAAAATTAAACTACAATGTCTTTCCGGCTTGTTAGTCTAATAAGACTTTGTTCTCTTACGATTTGTGCTTTCACCCATGCAGAAGCAAAAAAGTGCTTAATTCATGGCCTTCAGAACTTGTGGCCTTGTGATGAGATTTTGGAAATATATACTGTATTGTTAGGTTGTGTGAGCATTCCTTTGGAAACACATTTTGGTTCCACATTGGAGTTTTGCTCTCAATTGTGACTTTGTGTATTTTATATGCAGGGTTTAAACGGGGATAAATTGTGGGCTTCTGTTCCAAATAATGCATTCAAATCTGTTGCTGGAGGCTTTCCATTGTTTGAGTCTCTCTCTCTCTCTCTCTCACATGTGCATGTTCTTGTGTCGAAAATTGATTATAATCCTCATGCTTCGTGTCGAAATCTCGCAGTAGCTGCTTGTCCGAACATTGAAGTTGAATTAAGCCTACAAACAGAGTAGTCAACCTGAATTAGCTTGTTTGTTTACGAAGAAGCCTACGGATCTGAGAAGTTTGGAGGTAAGACTTTGAATTTGTCAATGAGTAGATTGTGACCCGAACTTCTCTTCAATTTTAGGGCTGTATCACAAAGGATACTTCATACTAGTAATCTAGTGAAATTGGGTAATCTAGTGAAATTTCACAAAGGACTCTAGTAATGTAGTGAAATTTGGTAATCTAGTGAAATTTCACAAAGGACACTAGTAATCTAGTGAAATTTGGTAATCTAGTGAATTTGATTGTATTAACTAGTGAAATTTGGAAATCTAGTGAAATTTCAAGGACTCTAGTGAGACCTTGTGTAAAAATTTGAAACAGTGAAATTGTTCCTCGGTTGATTGTGCAGCTCTTGTTAGACCTTGTTCAAGATTCTAAGAGTAATGTAGCTTTGTTTTTTTGGCTGGTTCAGTCATCTGTGTATGTCGATGCTCAAACAGTTATGGCTTACTGTTGTGCACTTTTTCATTGGATCATGATGCTAGTTATTGATCTGCTCTTACTCTTCTTGGCTAATTATGCACTACTACTTAGCTTGAGGTAGCTAATTGCTAGCTGCATTTCCTGTTTATGGCGAATCGGGCTTTTGATACTGCATATTTTTGGCAAGATTCTTGTGTTTTCTTGGATCTGCACATGCCCTTTGCTGCATATGCTGCTGCTCTCTGCATTTCCTTAAAAAGTTAGCCTTCTTTTGTATACATTGACCTTGGAAAACGTGAAATCCTCCTGCTCTACAGTGGTTGGCGCATATTGTAGCATGAATTTTAGAACTGCTCCATAGTAGTAAGACAAGTAATGATGTTTCGATGTTTCGGTCACTTTGGCTATGCACACACAGACACAACCGGACTTTTACATGCCACTTGGGCCCCGCCATGGCTAAGTTCACTCCTTGTACTTGAATTGGACAATTTCAAATTGATTCCAGGATCACATCTACTCATACACATCTTAGACTAGCAGAACTTCCATTCTCCAGATTAACCCAAGCACATACACAGAAACTATGCATTCTCTAGTTCATTTAATGTCCATAGTTTCTTGATTATTGAATTAGAATCTCGAAGGTAATTTATTGTGTTATCTTCTAAGTCTCTTTCTTACATTGTATGTAGGTCGATTGGTTGAAGAGAAGATGGATAATTCGTCACTTTTTGCTCAAGTTGGAGATTATGATCTTGCTAGTGTTGGTTGGAACTCAATTGAAGTTTTTGCATCAATGGCACCATTTTTTTGTATCAACATATATATGTAATTGGGAAACTTAGTTTTGAGATACTTGAATGCCTATGATCTCCTTGCCAATGTTATATAAGTAGCTACTCGCTTCTATTTTGAGATGCCTACTAGTTTGTATGGAACAATGTGTTAATAGAAGGTATTTCTTATTGGCAATTGGCTCGACGATTGATTTTTGTTTTAGTTTTTGAACGTTATGATGGAATCATTAAATATAGCGATTATGATTGGGAAAAAAATTTATTTCTAATATATAAAGTTTCTTGACTATTGCAAAATTTTTCTCAAATGTAGCATTCAATAAATGCTATAATAGGTCTCCCATTGATAGCATTCAATTACTGCTACAGAAGCTCTGTAACTTATAGCATGCTTTGAAAAAACTGTGTGACTTATAGCATACAATGAACGGTATAAAATCTATAAACTAATAGCATGCAATGAACGTTATAAAATCTTTTGAACTTTATAGCACACAATGAACGCTATGAAAGATCTTGACTTTTTATAACAGCGGCTATCTTAATGTTCTTAAGAACGTTATCTAAAGCCTTTTATAGCGTTTTTCGAATGCTATCGAAAGTGTTTTTTTTATCTTGTGGTGTTAATTTTCATTTCATTAGTTTTGAAAATACCACAACAATCCCTTAGGATTGAGAGAAAGAAGGAGAAAATGATGTGGTTTGCGAAATTTCACTAGAATGATCACCAAAGTGGATGATATTTGGAGAAAAATCTATATTTTAAATCCCCATTATTTCTTATCTCTTCTAGTTATCCAAATAAATATGATATTTTCTTTCTTTTTCCCTATTTGTTTGATCCGAATCCCACTATTTATGAGAATAAATGTAAGTCTTGTCTTAAGTAAGTCCACCCTTATGTCAAATGTCATGCCAAAATCAGACTTTGACAATTGACATGAAGACTACAAAACTCTTGTGCCAAAATCAAAATTTTGGCAATTCCATTTATGGTGTTAAATTCGATGCCTGATTCTGAAAATTAGAGGTGCTAACTTGATGCCGAATTCGGTTATTGCCGAACTTGCCAGTTGCCACATTTGATGGTTGCAGAGGGTAATGACAAATAGTTATGCAAAAGTGATATTGTACTAGTGAAGCAACCTTGTCGTTTCCTGTAAAATGACACTATAGCCTGTCAAAAGAAAATGATTTGATTAAATCAGTTTTGGCCTGAACATGTGGAATTGCTATTTGAAATAGAGAATAGCGCTAAAGAGTTCCAAACGTGCTCGGGTTTATTTAGAAAACTCATTAACAATGTTTTTTTTTTTTTTCAATTATAAAAAGTTAGATTCTATGCAAGTTTTACATTTTGGAGTGGGTTTTGCATAGGAGGTTTGGGATGCCAGTTCTTGTGAGCCGAGGGAGACTGAATATGTTGATTTTGAAGTGGTTTCAGGTGTGCATCAGCCTGTTCCTGTAGTGAGAGGCTAACTACAGGGTTGTAGTGAGTTCTTTTGGTCATCCATTTCAGTAATGAAAGCTCGAATTTTAATCCAAACAATGAACGACTCAGATCATTTGGAGTTTGTATTAAATTTGAGCCTTCGGTGCCAAGATGGACGGCTGGATGGGGCTCACTAAAACCCTGTAGTGTGTTACCTCACTACAGGGCCCCCGCTTCTGCCTATAAGTGGACCATGCTATTAAACTGAATTTTGATGGACTCAGTGGCGGAGCCACTATAGGACCAATGCGGGCTTATGCCCGCACTGGATTTAAGGGAGTTTTTCTTTCTTTCTTTCTTTTTTGTGTCTTTTTCTTCGCATTCTTATAGAAAAATACATTAGAAATTTAGCCGGTAGATCGCCAGTTTTATACAAAATACTATTATTGCCCGTGGGATGCCACTATGCGGTGTTATAACATCATTCTCCTGTACATATTTATGTGGAACTCGAGACTAAGTAGATGAGTTTTACCGAAATATGTGATAATGAAGGCCGAGGGAAAAAAAAAAGTGATGGAGAAGGATTTTAGGGCATCACGTGGCGATACCCCAGAACCATCGAATAACTAATTATTCGCAAACAAACTTCAATTCACTGAATTTTTGCCTTGAAAACTATCACGTATTTACGGATACATAATTACTATATTACCGTAAAATATAAGTTTTTTTTTTCCCTCACTATATAGATCAGCAGGAGTTAGTGGAAAAATTAGTGTGGAGTTCGAAATATCTCAACTAACTAGAACTGTAGACCTCCCCTTGGAATTCAAAGGGTACACCCAAATAGGCTATAAGGCATGTTCGTCAATAAAATATAAGTCAAGGGAGCTAGGCATATTTCAAATGATAATCAAGGCATGTTAGATTTTACACTACAAAGTAACCGCGTTTATGGATTAATTGTGCCCTCACTGGTGTGATTTTCTAGCTACGCCAGTGAATGGTGCTACTGCTAGCTCGGGGTTCTTGTAACGGCGTACAGATAGGATGATGAGGGATGCTGACGGTTGATTTATCTGTGATATAGCTGTGCGATTTTTTTATTAGTTTTTTTTAGGTGAGAAATGCGCTAATAGCAGAAGCCTTGGCAATTCGGGAGAGTGAGTTTGAGGCTGGGTTTGGAAATGGATATTACCGTGGAACGGGATGCTCAAATCTCTTCTTATTATGATTGATAATAATGGGGAAGGGTTAACGAAAATTAATTGTTCCATGGTCTTGAAACATTATCACATGGTGTCCCAACACCATGGAATAATCACTTGAGGAAAAGGTGCTAGGATTGCAGCATATGATAAATTAAAACGACGCCATAACGCTCTATATCCGGCTTGTGCAAAATTGCAAATATTTGCCAAGCATTTCCCCGGGCAATAAGAGCATCCCCAACCCTTGTTATTATTATTAATATTTTTGCATCCATATTGAGTAAAAACTCAATTTAGGTATGCGCATCTCTAATGGCAAAATCAAAATTTTATCCTACCAAAGTTCTCACGGCAACATGGTAATAAGAGTTATTAAGAGGGATAACATTGAGCGTTGAAAAAAAAGGGTACAGGAAATGGGGTCAAATGTCGATGGTTGGATTTTCCCATTTGTGGGCTAAAGAAATGGGCAAAACTCATTTTGGCTAGAGAAATTGCTCTGCCATTGGAGATTTTTTTTTTGCTTCTTTTACCTAGAAAAAAAATTTCAAGTGAAGAAACACATTACACACTAGACTCACTAGCTTAAGTCAAACAATGCACGTGTGGGCGTAGGTGCGAGAGTGCAACTGAGAAAGCGTCTTTCAAAAACATACCAAACAACTAGAATTCATGAGTACAAAGATTAAGGGCGCAAGCGCAAAACAAGATTGAGAGCAGAAGCAAATGGTACTTTGAAATATGCGAGTCAACTAGTCAAGTGACTAAGCTCACTACAGGTGCACTACCTAACTGAGTAGTACAACAGGAACAAATGCTAACGGAACTTGTGAATTGACCTTAATAATCATACATACAAACAGGAAGGAATGCTAACGGAACTTGTCAATTGACCTTAACAACCTCATCTTTCCTCTCACATGTACCCATTCACGTAAGGACAAACACATATGGATGCATACATTAACATACAGTAACTGGAATCTAAAAATCAGATCAGCTAAACTTGTAGATTGATATTAAATCACTTATTACCTGATTAAAGTATATACTAGTAAGCATTCCAGAATACTTAAAACTGCTACGCCCAGTAAGCATTCCACGAAATCCATATTATAAAACTGAAAGCAGACTCCATGAAAGCCAAATAAGGAATGCTATAATGCTGCAAGCAATGAGGCATGCATCTGGGATCCACTTAGAATTATTGCACTAACATTTCTAATTTCCTTTGGGTCAACTTTCACGTAAGCTTAAAAGCCTTTTAAGCCCACTTGCCTCATTGATTTCACTTTTCCCCAGCATTTTGTCTATTCACATATTTAAGACATAGAAGACGAAATATGGTTGGGGTGTTCCTGCAATTGCTTCACTGTTTAGCTTTACAACACTTGTCCAAACAACATATGCCTAATTAGGAAATTATCCATGCATATATATTCGTGACTGCTGCACATTTGGCATTAATTCATAGCCAACATCTCTCTCAAGTGGATGAAAAAGCCATGTCAGTAGGCATTCCCTTAGCTCATGGATTTCATGGGTACTGTTTGATAATGCATGCTATGGCGAGATTGAAAGAAGGAAATTCATATTTGGGGAGTGGGAGTTGAACAGGAAACGATGAGAAATGATTGCAGGACATTGTTATGGGCTGATAAATAAACAGAGAAGGGAAAAAAAAATTATTTTTTAATTTTTAGGCAATCACTTGGCTCACGAGATTCATTCACTTAGATTGAATTTCGTCTCCTCCTCTTTCATGGTTTATAGTGGTTATATATATGACCAAATGGTAAGAAATGTAATAAGGTCTTTACCAAAAAAAATAAAAGTAATAAGGTCTTAGGTTTATAGTGGTCTTTACCAAGTGGTTCATGGTTTGCATTCTCACTTTCTTAACCTTGTCTAGGATCGTTAGACGTGTCAAAAGGGTTTTTGGAGAAATGTTAGTTCAATAATTCTGTGCGGAGGTAAGTTCAAGCAGGCACACTGCATTTGACGTTGATCTTTATCCCACCAGCCAACGTCCACAACCCTTTTGACACGTCTAACGATCCTAGATAAGGTTAAGAAAGTGAGAATGCAAACCATGAACCACCTGGTAAAGACCACTATAAACCTAAGACCTTATTACTTTTATTTTTTTTGGTAAAGACCTTATTACATTTCTTACCATTTGGTCATATATATAACCACTATAAACCATGAAAGAGGAGGAGACGAAATTCAATCTAAGTGAATGAATCTCGTGAGCCAAGTGATTGCCTAAAACTTAAAAAATAATTTTTTTTTCCTTCTCTGTTTTTTTACCAGCCCATAACAATGTTCTGCAATCATTTCTCATCGTTTCCTGTTCAACTCCCACTCCCCAAATATTAATTTCCTTCTTTCAATCTCGCCATAGCATGCATTATCAAACAGTACCCATGAAATCCATGAGCTAAGGGAATGCCTACTGACATGGCTTTTTCATCCACTTGAGAGAGATGTTGGCTATGAATTAATGCCAAATGTGCAGCAGTCACGAATATATATGCATGGATAATTTCCTAATTAGGCATATGTTGTTTGGACAAGTGTTGTAAAGCTAAACAGTGAAGCAATTGCAGGAACACCCCAACCATATTTCGTCTTCTATGTCTTAAATATGTGAATAGACAAAATGCTGGGGAAAAGTGAAATCAATGAGGCAAGTGGGCTTAAAAGGCTTTTAAGCTTACGTGAAAGTTGACCCAAAGGAAATTAGAAAGAACTTACCTCCAGGATCAATCGGTGCACTGGCAGTAGAATCACAGTATTGCCTCGAGACTGGTTTTTGAGCTTTTTGAGCAGATGAAGCATGGTCATTGCTATATAAATCAAATAGAAAATGGATAAGAGTCAGCCAATAAATACGCTTTAAAAGATCCAAAGAAACTATCCACGAACTCCAACAATGTGAAATGACATCTACGTTGGTTTCAAATAATTTTCAAGTGCCAAACAATTGCAGCATTCATGATCAATGTCCCATACTAATAAGAAGAAATTTGAAGACAATTCGAACTGCTTGAACGCAAAAACAAAACAAATCCAAGAATTGCAAAAAAAACTGATCATCAAGAGTTTACAATGATAAGAACTACCTTACCCCATATCCATCCTCCGTTTCTTGCTCCCACTTTTAATTCCTACTTTCATTTCTTGTTCTAATTTTAAATTCCATAAAAGAATCACAGTATCTCACGCATCAGAGTTCGTTGATATAGTATTCTACAACAAGGAAATAATTAGTATTTTGAGTTACTACTTGTAACTAAAAGGGGGAGCAAGAAAAAACCGCTTCAGTTGTTACAATATATGGATTAAACCATGCATATATTGAAACCCTTGTACGTTGATGGAAAAATCGAAATAAAAATCAACTGAACCATCTATTGAAGGGTCACCATCAGCAAATCAAGAACTAAATTCAACTTATTAATCTAGCCACAGATTAATCAATATTCAACAAAAAAAGAAAGAATAACCAAGATAAGGACAGCGAAAAGAAACCATTGTAGAGAGGACTCACAGAGAGGAGGTTTACGATTGCACAGTTTAATCTGTGTGATGATCGGCGCCGCGGCCCAGAGGCGGATACTTATAGGAGGGGTGTTATGCCCCCCTCCCCTGACAATCCCCCACACACCGGCCCCACTCTCCTTTCGGCCCAGATTTTCTCTCCTTTTTTTTTTTTTTTTTTTTTTCTCTCTTTTCTTTTAACTTTATTTATTTAATTAGTGTGGTGAAAAAATTGTTGACTCTCTCCCCTCCATATTATGCGCAGGGATGGCAATTTCACCCAAAACCAATGGATACCCGAACCAAACCAACCCTATCGGAGCGGTTTTTTACATTTTTTCCTACCCATGGGGCGGGTTTGGTTTTCAAAACATGATACCCAGCGGGTTTGGATTTGGGTTTGGTCTTAGTAAGTATTCGGCCAAACCCAAACCCAAACCGATCCATATAATATTACTTATAGGATATATATAACCATATTATATTTTTATAGACATGTAATTTTTATTTTTCAATTCATAACTTTCAATGTCTACTCATTTCATCTCCCTCCTTATTCCGCTCAAATCCCTTAAAAATCTCAAGAGTCTCGATAGGAACCTCTTAAGAAAAGTTTTATTATTTAGTTATTTCCTTTTATTATGTTGGAATTTAGATGTTTAATGGTAAAATCATATGGTATGTTACTTTTTTATTTTAATATATAATTTTTTTTCCTTCATATGTTCTGTTCATTAATGGAATGAATATTAATGCGGGTTTGGTGCGGTTTGGATAAAATCCAAATCCATATGGTTTGGTTATGGTGCACTAAAATTCATACTCGTTGGATATTGGTTTGGATTTGGGTATAGATAAATGCTTTGGATTTGGGTATGGTAATCGCAAAACCCGGACCAAACCGATCCATTGCCATCCCTAAATTTATGCGTGTACTTTGCATTTTGCAGGCTGTATTGTTTTGGCCATACTTCATGAGAAAATTTTGGGTATATTTTGGACGCAAATTTACCCCCAAAAATCTGGGTTGTCCAAAACATGTTTGGACAGCTCGGGGGGATGCCGAGCATCTCGTGGCAATACCCTCTCCATACCCAAAATGTTCTCATACTTCATATGTCTCTGATTCGATTTGTTGTGCTCTGTGTCATTCGCAGTATTCATTGTTGTTGTTGATCCAATCGTTGGAGAGGTTGGGAAACAAATAACTATGTGAATAAATTGCTTCTTATATATATGTAAACATGATTACGAGTGTATGCTGGAGAACTTTTGGAACTGTGAAGTGAGCAATATAGTACATTATTTGGGGTGCTTAGTGTGAAAAAAAAAAAACTATAGAAGTAGGAGTATAGAAATAGACATATTTTCTCTGAAAAAAATTATTCAGTCTTGGGGCACCGCCAAGTGGTGTTAAGCCGTTATCCACCACACATTTGTGGGATCCAGTATTAAGAAATGAATTAATATAAATAACAAAATTAATATAAAAAAGTAATTAAAGGAGGGGTAAAATAGTCATTTGGCGCGTGTCAGGGGGGAGCGTATCAATTTTCTTCTTATAGAGAGGCAACTGAAATTCCAGAAACCCCCCCTTTTTTTTTTGTGGAGTTTCTGAAAAATCTGAAAAAAATTACTGCTATGGTATAGGCTGATGGCTCTTCTAGCGAAATTCTTTCTCCCAGTCGCAACTTTCACTAGTAGCCTAATGTATGCAAAAACAAAACAAAGTACAAAATAAAAGCGTTAATTGCCCCGGTGATAGAGACAAAAAATTGCACATAAATGGTGCACTTTTTGAAAATTACTCCTCACATAACACGGAAAAAATTATTTGCATATACATCCATAATAATGTTGACCGGAATATCACCTTCTTAAATTTGGACCAACGTGTGTGCAATGAATTTGTTGAGGACTACAAAAGTGGATGAAGGGTGCAATGGGTTGAATATCTTTTCAGAAAGTGATAGTTGACCACACATTGCAACCACGTTGGACCAACGCGGATGTATGAATTTGTTGAGGAGTGCAACCGTTTTCCATGTAGAGTACAACAAAAGTGGACGAAGGGTGTAATGGGCATAATACCTTGTTAGGAAGTGAGAGTTGACCACGCATTGCAACCACATTTGGACCAACGCGGGTGCAATGAATTTGTTGAAGAGTGCAACCGTTTTCCATGTAGAGTACAACAAAAGTGGACGAAGGGTGTAATGGTTAGAAAATCTTTTCAAAAAGTGTGACTTGACCACACACTGCAACTACATTTGGACCAACGTGGGTGCAATGACATTGTTCAGGAGTGCAAACGTTTTCCATGTAGGGTGCAACTAAAATGGACGAAGGATGTTGGATGCAACAAAATATCTTTCGAGGGTAAATGCGTCCAACGGTATTTTTCATACTATATTATGGCAATTATTATTACTTTTCCCATTGATCTGTGATTCCAAAAAAGTGCATCGTTAAAATGCAAAAAATTGCCCCTACCACCACTGTCCGGCAATTTTCCCAAAAGAAAACCATCAGTAGGCAACTCGATATATAGTTATCTATGCGTTTGTGTACGAATGTCAATATATAGGTATCTAAAAAGCTTGTAAGATCAAATTCCTGTGCTCAAGCTATACCTTCGTAAAAAAGTGGATCATAACATGACTAATAGTCTAATAGTACAAAGATGTGGTTCGAATCGAAGATTAAAGTCAATGGACAAAATGCGGTCAGGTATTGCTTATGAAGCACTTACTGTTCTAAATACAAAATATTTTATATATTAAGTAGTGGCAGCTCTAGGAATTTTGAACATGATGTTCAAAAATTACATCATCTCTATTAGCTCTATTAACTACCCAAATATACACAATTTTTTTTATACATTAGTTTAAATAATGAGATCAAATAATACGAAAATACATAATATGGAGGAGCAGACCATAAGGGCTGAGAGCGGTGCCGAGGCCTCAACATCCGGGCAGGGGCAAGTCCCAGACCCAGACCCACCCGCCAAGGGCGGAATACCCGTCAAGGCCCCAGAACCACATCCCAGCGCATCTTCTCCTGCTGTTGATCAGTCCAAACTCCCCAATCTGTCCGAGGGGTGGTCTTCGGATTCAGACGTCGTAGAGATTGACAGGGCCACAACTGGGTTTGAGGAGCCCGAGCCCGTCCAGGTCCTCGAAGTGGATGCCCTGCTGGCCCAAAGGATGGACAGCGAGGGGTCGGAGCTCCTCTCAGAGGGCGAGGGCTCGAGAGAGGAGCCCGTGGCTGCGGAGGAACACGAAGGGCCCACGGCCGAGACCGAGGCAAGAACCTCCGAGGCCGCGGCAGAAACCGAAGGGCCAGAACAAGAGCCCGCCGAGTAAGCGGAGGCCGAAGAGGTCTACACGGACGGGGGCGTGGAATACGGTCCCACCTAGGAGTCGATCCCGCCAAGGAATCCGAAGCATGGCGTCTGCAAGTACGTCAAGGACTACTTCGACGGGATTGCCAAAAAGCTAGCCCTGTTCCGCAGGGACTATCGCATCCCGGAGGATGTGGACATCTCCCGGCCCACCGACAACAGAATTCATTACCGAAGGGGGGAGATTACGGTGCCGCTAATGGCCATCTGCGAGGGTGGGCTGACTTTCCCGGTGCCTAGACTCCTTCGGCAGTTCCTGGACCTGTACCAGCTCGCTCCCCACCAGCTTACCACCAACGCCTATCGAGTCATCTGCTCGGTGGTGAGGTTGGCAGAGCATCATAACATACCCTTCCGCCTCAGCGACCTCATGGCTATCTACGTTGTTCAGCGGAGCCCCCGCCTACGGGAGGTATTACTTCGCGTGTGAGCTGGTCATCGTACGGGACAATTACGAAAAAGCTCCGGGGGACGAGTCCATGTGGTCCATCCCTTGGCGCCGAGGGAAGCCTAGTAAGTCCAAGGGCACACACTTGCGCATTTTCTTTCATGCACATTCCTTTTCATGTATATACCGTTGCATCTGCCGAATGCTGACGTTACTTTTTGTTTTTGCAGAGTGCAGTGAGGTGACAAAGCACCTCGCCAAGGACGCCGCTGACGACGTTATCGATAGCGTCTTCTGGATCCCAAACTGGACGGCCCCCGGCATCCTCGGGTACGTGCCGTCTTACAGGGGTTTTCTAAAGAAGGGGAAAGAGCCCGTGCCAAGGATAGGTCCTCGGCGGGTGCGACACTTCGACCCTGACATTTCTCGCACCGATCTCGCAGGCCGCGAGCGCGTGCCAAGGTCCTCCAGCCATCTCCCTCAGTCGTTCATCGCAGGAAGCGGATCCGAGGCCTCAATGGTTGGTGCCTTGGCGCTCAAGGAAGCTCAGAGGAGGGATAGGGCTGAGAGGAAGAGGATGGAAGCCGAAACGGCGGCGCCTGGCCAACCCAGGCACTCCGCCGAGGTTGAGAGTCTTCAGAAGAGGGCACGGACAGCCGAGGCTTCCATCGTGGCCAAGGAGGTCCCTCCGAAGGCCCCGGTGCTCCCAACACCTCCTCCACAAATCGCCCTCGCCGACGTCCCGTCGAGGGAGGTTGCCCCGAAGGACAAGCAGGCCGCCTCCCCGACGCCCGAGGTTACGCTCTCCCCCGCCGACAAGGATGAGCCGTGGGTCTTGGTCATCCAGATTTCGCATGGCGAGCCGGTGAAAAAGCTTGCTAGCATTCGGGATAATCAGAAGACAGCTATGACCCTGTTGAAGGCCCTCGCCCTGTCGAGGGATATGAAGGCCATGCCGAAGAACACGACGGACAACTACGCCGACCTCTGCACCCACATCGTGAGGGTAAGATTCCGACTTCAAATCTTATATTTTGCCAAGTCTCCGTCTTCGGATTACTGCTTATTTAGTATCAATTTTCTCTCTCTTTGCAGGCTGGTCAGTCGGCTCTGGCTCTCGGCGACAAGGTGTACAACCTTGGCGTCGAAAAAATTGAGGTCAAGAAGAAGAAGGCTCGGGCAGAGCTGAAAAAGAGTGCCGAGGCCCTTGCTGCCAACGACCAAGAGCTTGAAAAGCAGCTTGCGGAGGCTCGCCGTTTCCAGAAAGAAGCTGAGGAAAGAGCCATGACAGCGGAGAGCAAAGTCACGGTTGCTGAGGAGAGGGCCGGGCGGGTCGAGCACGACGAGATGATGGACGCTGCGGATAAGAATGGCTACCGGAGGGGGACGGACAAGACCCTGAGGAAGTTTGCCAAGGAGGCCAACGACAACGAGGACAAGGCCTTCAAAAAGGGCTACCTCCTTGGTCGCTCCGACTGCTGGCCCGAGGCCTTTGCTGCGGCTTATGATATCGTCTCCGTCCCCTCGGACTCTGCGCTCCGGACCTCCCTTCCTTCGCTTCCCGAAGCTGTGGTCTCGGAGATGCCCTCCGACGATGAAGATGAGGCTCCTGAAGGTGGCGATGCCGATCCCCCGGTTGACAACCCGATCGGAGACTCGACTGCCGAGCCCAATCTCACAGAAGCCTAGTCCTCTTGTAATCTTTTGTTTTTTTGTTGTTTTTGAACGGATTGGCGCCGAACAGTTAGGCGTAGGCCAGATCCGAGTGCTTGTAAAGAAAACAGGTTGTCTTCGGGGCCGGCACAGAACGATGCACTATCGTCGAGCCCCTTTGTTTTCTTGCTATGAATGAATGCCTTCTTTCCTTTCATTTCTGATTCAAGATTTTTTATATTTCTGATTCACTTTTGATTCAAGTAATGGCTCTCGTGGGTGATAGATCATAACCGCCGAGAGTGGTAATAAATGATAGCCCCTGCTTCGGCGGGGAGCCAAGGGATGTAAGGTATCATACTGGCACCCTGCCGAAGCATAAGAGTTGAAAATTTTTCTTGGCTTAGCTTGGAAATGAAGGAAGAATAGCCCCTGACTTCGAAGCTGAGCCGAAGGAAAGTAGGTGTGCGCCGAGCGAGCTATTAATTGTTTCTCCGAGTGGAGATTATTGTTCAACCGAATAGAAATGACTGCTCCCTTGAACAAGAGTAGACATTTCTCCGAACGCTAGTAATTGATCTGCCGAACATGATCGGTTGTTCAATCGAACAGTGATAATTTGTAAAGGACTTTGAGCCGAGGACAAAGACTTGTAAAGAATGAGAACTAAAAAAGGACAGCGGCTGAAGAAAGGATCTTATCATTAGCTTCTTAACCCCCAGGCATTACAAAAAGCTGCCGAGGGCACTAAAAGTGAAAATGATAAACATAAGATCCTAGCCATAGAATTTCCTAAGCTTAGAGGCGTTCCATGGGTTGCTCACAACCATGCCATTCATCTCGGCAAGCTTGTAAGCCCCACAGCCAGCTTTGGCCACGATACGGAAGGGACCTTCCCAATTGGGCATGAACTTCTTCTTTTTTTCTTTTGGACAACCTCTCGGAGAACGAGATCATCGACATGGAAAGGGCGGATGCGGATGTGCTTGTTATAACCCCGATCGACCTCTTGCTGGTACGCAGCGTACTTGATGTGAGCTTCGTCTCGGAGATCCTCGATGTGGTTGAGCTCAGAGGGTAGGTGCTCGTCATTGGTGGCGGGATGGAAGACTTCCGTTCTGTCGGTGGGAGCAATGGGCAGCAAGTGGAAGGACAACCTCCATCCCATAAGCCATGGAGAACGGCGTTCGGCTAGTACCTCACCGAGGAATGGTTCGGTAGCCCTAGAGGACTTTGGGGGGTTCTTCCACCCATTTCCCTCGCTTGTTGGTCAGCCGACGCTTGAGGCCGGACGAGATTGACTTGTTCGAGGCCTCGGCTTGGCCATTCCTTTGAGGGTAGGCCATGGTGGAATTATAGACGCAGATATTTTTCTTTTTGCAAAGCGTCTTTATGGCCTCAGCGGGGAACTGGGTGCCGTTGTCGGAGATAATAATGTAGGGCACGCCGAACCTGGGAATGATGTTTTTCCAGATGAACTGCTCGACCTCGGAGGCTGTAGTATGGATTAGGGGTTCGGCTTCAACCCACTTGGTGAAGTAGTCCGTAGCCGTGATTAGGTGGTGAAACCCGCCGGGGGCTGTAGGAAGGATTCCAACAATGTCAAGTCCCCACTGGGCGAACGGCCACGGGCTGCAGTGATAAGGTGGGTTGGTGAAGAAGGGGGGAGTGTTTTTGGCACGCCTCGTATTTCTTGACGTAGTCCTCGGCGTGTTTCCTCATTTTTGGCCACCAATAGCCCTGGGTGATGGCTCATTCGGAGAGGGTGCGACCTCCCGAGTGGCAGTCACAACCTCCCTCATGGAGCTCACACAGGACGTGAGGTACCTCGGTGTCGTGTAGTATGCGGAGGTCAGGGCCGATGTAGGTACGCCGATAAAGCTGGCCCGATGAAGAGAGAAAGTAGGACCCGGACTGGCAGCGAATTCAGTGGGCTTCCTTTTTGTCCGAAGGCAAGGTCTGGTCTCGAAGGAAGGAGACCAGAGGGTCCATCCAGCTGGGACCAGAAGTGGCGATGGTCATGATGTCTTCGGCGCCCGGCTCGAAGCTTGGAACAACGATTTCGCCAAGGGCGACCGTTCAGGTTCCCCCCAGCTCGTTGCACGCCGAACCAAGGGCAGCAAGGGCGTTGGCATGTGCATTCCGCGCTCGGACAATGTGGGAGTGTGGACGGCCCACCGAGATCGCTCGAAAAGGATTGTGATTTGTTAGAGTCGCCACCCGGATTTGAGGTCCGAACCCGAGAAACCGATAAAAATATGACTCATTACCCATAGAAAGAGACTTTACTGATCATGACGGAACCACAGATTTCTCGGATTCGGGGGTTTGGTTACGAGAGGGGAAGGGTTTTACGGCACCCCTCTCGCCCGGTCCGTGGACCGGTCTCTACTCAACATTTTGTGGGATTTTGGAAATGTTTAAAATTTGATTTAT
Organism: Vaccinium vitis-idaea; assembly: GCA_963854785.1. Classification (NCBI taxonomy): domain Eukaryota; kingdom Viridiplantae; phylum Streptophyta; class Magnoliopsida; order Ericales; family Ericaceae; genus Vaccinium; species Vaccinium vitis-idaea. Next base: position 16,848,372 of record OY978221.1, read on the forward strand.
TCACATAAATGGGAATCGGGGCCGGGAATCACATAGTAACAAAACATGCAAGAGATACGATTTTACTGTGGATGCCTGTGCGTGCGATCTACATGGATGATGAACATGATACTACAAATATTCACAGAAATAAATTACAACAGAAATCGTACAATAACCCAAGAAATCATGAACATGAGACTTATTAAACTGTTTGCAATCTGGATTCCAGAATGGGGATTGAGCGCTCAAGGGTGGTGACTTGAGCGCTCAACCCTCATTCCACCCGAACATTTTCCTTGTTGGTTTTTGATATCTGATGATGCTTTAAGGCTTAAATACATCACAGAAAGATCACACAAGCATCACCTCTCTTTAAAATCACCAGAAAATGCTTAAAGCAAACTTTGCTTTAGAACCAGCTTGAGCGCTCAAGGATCATGGGTTGAGCGCTCAAACCAATTCTGCAAAACAGAGGGATCCTGACCACAAACGCTATATTGACAACCTATACACACTAACAAAGAATTAAACCATAAGCCATCATCAGAATTGCTGGAAAACTGCAAATAGGCCAAGAACAGCTTGAGCGCTCAAAGATCTGACCTTGAGCGCTCAAGCCATAACATGGCTTTCCACTGTTTAACCTTTAAACTGATTTCCATACTTCCTCAGGACCACCAAAGACAGAAAACAAAGTTTCAAAAGGTTTGACAACCACTGTTTTGCAATCAAATATAAGGAATTTGAAGTTTTTGATGTTTAATCACTATAAAATGGTTAATTTGCGTTCATGCATGTAGTTTTGGTGTAGAAATAAACTGTTTTGAGAGCTACTTGAACGCAATTAACTCTTAAATAGTGATCAAAATCAAAAGGAAGCTCAGAAGTTAGCAAAACAGTGGTCTGTTCAGAACTGGGCTTGAGCGCTCAAGGCCAGAGGCTTGAGCGCTCAAACCTGCTGTAACTGCAAATTTGAAAGAGGTTTTTAAGCAACTTTCTGGCCTTTGTGAGTTCAATGCAAGTATAGAGAACTTGCTTAAACTCACTAGCCTTCCTCAGAAAGATCAAAACAATGAGTTTATCACATTTTTACTACCTTTTGGAAGAGGTTTGTGATTTGAGCTTGATTCTGGGCTTTGAGAGGTTGATTGTGGGTGTTTTTGGCTTGTATTCTGGACGAATTGAACAATGTGGGTGGTTGATCGATGATCAAAGGTCAAATTTCTGGGTTTGATCAATGATATTGTAGGTAGTTTTGATGATAAATGAATGGTTTTGTAGAGAGAGAGAGAGAGGAGTGGTTTTCTGGTGAAAACTGAAGGTAAGGAGTAGTAGCATCCGTCGTCAAACCAGGGGGCAATGGGTGGTTTTATAGAGTGAGTGGGAGAGAAGAAAGGAGAGAGAGAGAAGTGGGTTTGGGTGTTTGGGAGTATTTTTTGTGTATTTTCGGAGTTGGTGGGGTGTATTATACGTATAGGGATCGTATAAGATCAACCACAGACGCTCCCATGCAGGAAATCTCATGATGAGATACTCTGCAAGTTGCTGACTGGACGGGGGTTGAGCGCTCAAAGCTGTGGACTTGAGCGCTCAAGGTGCTCCTCAGGGGTTTGAGCGCTCAAAGCCATGGGCTTGAGCGCTCAAGGCTACGGATGGCAGATTGCTGGCTTGGCTTGGTTCAACAATGCTTGGGTTGGTTTGGCACATCTTGATTGCTTGGGTAGAGTTTGGTTGGTTTTGGTCAAATTCAAATCATTTTCACCAGTTCCAGGTAATCGTGATTGATCCGTTTCATCATCGGAGATGCATGAGCGTATTTCGGGTTCAAAATTGGGGTGTCTACAGGGAGAAATGGACTTTCTTGAAGTCGCTCTGCAACTTCAGGACATGATTGATGTATTTCAGCATCCGAGCGTCGCCAGAGCCGTAATCGCTGTTCAGCTGGTTCACCACCAGCATGGAGTCACTGTAAACCTGGAGTTCCTTCACCTCGAGAGCAAGAGCAAGGCGGAGACTAGCAATTAAAGCCTCGTACTCAGCCTCGTTGTTTGTGGCTGGGAAGCCAATGCTCATGGCGCACTCATGGAGTGTGCCCTCGGGGGAAATGAGTACAATTCCAGCCCCTGCCCCTCGGCTGTTCGAAGCACCATCTACGTGCATGCGCCAAGACTCCCCTGTGTAAATTGTAGCCGTTCGGGGAGGGGAATGCTTCAAGACAAAGCCAGAGTGCTCATGGGAGGGCGCGGGCTCGTCTTTCATCGTTTCTGTGATAGGCTCCTCTTGGAGCTCGGTTTCCAACCTTAGGGTGAGCTCGGCGACGAAGTCGGCTAACGCCTGGCCCTTGATCGCCATCCGGGGCTTATACCGGATATCAAAGTTAGCCAGCTCTAAGGACCATTTGCAGATCCGATCCGAGAGGTCTGCCTTGCGCATGACAGTCTTCAGCGGATATGCCGTGATTACTATAATCGTGTGGCTCTGGAAGTAGGGTAGGAGCTTCCTTTTTGCCGTGACCAGTGAAAGTGCCAACTTCTCAATTGACAAGTACCTTATCTCGGCAGGGAGCATCGTCTTGCTCGAATAATAGATCGGAAACTGCTCTAACCCTTCTTGCCGAACCATCGTCAAGCTGACGGCGTGGTCGGATACCGCCAGGTAGAGGTAGAGATCTTCGTCTTCCTTTGGCATGACCAATAGGGGTGCTCGGGACATATAGCTTTTAAGCTCGGCGAGTGCGGCCTCACACTCGGTGGTCTAGAGAAAGGCCTTCTTACTGGTCTTGATGGACTGGAAGAAGGGGCGGCAGGCGTCGGACGATTTGCTTATAAAATGATCGAGGGCAGCTGCCATCCCCGTTAGCCGCTGAACCTCTTTGATTGTCGTCGGCACTCGGAGTTTCTGTATAGCCGTTAGCTGGTTAGGGTAGGCCTCGATCCCTCGGCGGGTGACGAGGTAACCCAAAAACTTTCCAGAGCCAACCCGAACACGCACTTCTCCGCGTTGAGCTTCAGATGGTGCTTCCTTAGGATAGAGAAGACTTTGCCGAGGTGGGCAAGGTGGTCTTCTGCGAATTTGCTTTTCACCACCATATCATCAATGTAGGCCTCCATGATTTCGCCGAGCTCCTTGGCGAACATCTTGGAGACCATTCTTTGGTAGGTAGCCCCAGTGTTCTTCAGACCGAAAGGCATGACCTGGTAGCAATAGGTTCCTCTCGGCGTAATGAACGCCGTCTTCTCCACGTCCATGCATTCATAGCGATCTGATGGTATCCTCGGTAAGCGTCCATGAAGCTGAGCCTAGCATGTCCGGCTGTGGCATCCACCAGCTGGTCTATCCGAGGGAGGGGAAAGTAGTCTTTAGGGCAAGTGTCATTGAGGTTTGTGTAGTCCACACATACCCTCCACTTCCCGTTCTTTTTCTTGACCACCACGGTGTTTGCCAGCCACGTGGGGTACATCACCTCTTGGATAGTCTTCGCCTCGATCAAGCGGTCAACTTCTTCTAAGACAGCGTTGGAATGAATGACTGAAGACCGTCTCAGCTTCTGCACTACTGGCCTCCTAGCCGGATCAACATTGAGGGTGTGCGTGATGAAATCTGGCCTCACTTTTCTTCTTCTTTTTAAAATGATGTTCTGGTTGAATTGAAAGGAAATAAAGTAGGGGATTAAGGTAAGAGATTCTTGGATAAAAAATTAAAACAAACAAAAATAGAAGAGGACTGGATTTAATTTTGCTCTGGTGAAGGTTAAAAAAAAAAGGTGAGAAGTGGGGGTGGGGGAAGATGGTGGAAAGATGGGAAGGAGCGGAGAGGGCGGTCATAGTTTGGGGGGTTTTTGGAAATTTTCCCTGTATTTGATGTTAACCCAAAATATTTTTAGAGTCTATACTCCCTACATTTTAGTGCTCTTTTTCGATATATCAATTTTTGTGTCTTCTTTTTCTTTCAGAGTTGATGAACTTGAAAAGGAGTCTGCATCTCGTCGCGAAATTGGAATTGGAAGTTAGAGCTGCACCCGTACATTACTTGCTTCTGAAGACTTCCCAAGTCATCATGTTTCTGTTAATAAATTGATGTAACAAGATAGTTATGGTTGGCCTATTTTGTTTGTTGGAGGGGGTTGTCTTCCCCAAGGTTATGAATACCGTGCCGTACCGGCCGGTACCGGCCGGTACGTACCGGTTTTGTATAAAAACGGTACCTAGGACCCTCAATACCGTACCGTGTTCAATACCGGGCGGTACCGGCCGGATACCGGCCGTACCGGAAAATACTGGGAATACCGGCCGGTACCGGAAAATTCCGGGCAAATACCGGACAGAACAAAACTGCCACCGTATTTCGGCCATAACTTTTTACTCCGAACTCCGATCAAGGCAAGTTATATATCAAAATTTAAGGGAATTTCAAGATCTACAACATTGTAGTTACACATTTTTTCTAATTTGGTATCGGTGTGACCAAAAAACTATGATTTCTGAACGGGGAGATTATAAAAAAACAGGGTATGTTTTTTAAAAAGGGTTTGTGATGCATGGGTTCAACTTCTATCACTACCAAACATCAAATACAACAAGTATGTACTAAATATACATAGATTACGTGGGTTTAAGGGGGGTACCTTGGTTTTTAAGAAAATGGGATTGAAAATGTCATATTTTGTGACAAATTTTGTGTCTCTTGAACCCTCTCTCTCAATATATATATATAGTTGCGGCAAATCCGATACGGTACCCGGTATTGACCGGTACCGGTACCGTACCGTACCAATAGAAAAACCGGTACTCGTGCCGATACGGTATTCAGAACCTTGGTCTTCCCTCGTATATACGTTTTTCATTTCATCTGCAAAAATGGGTGAAAAGATGGACCTATGTTGCTTTTAAACTTGTTTTTGGCATCAATATTCAGTATTGACTGCAATATCTCGACCTTTTGAATGAGTACAGCGTTGATGGAAGATTCAAGCATACAAACACAATCACATTTTAATTACCAGAGGATTAGATAACAATCCATTTTCATGGGTGAATGTGTTGAAAACGGTCTAGTTACTTGACACATTACCTTTATTTTAATATTTCGTTCTTGTCTTGTCGACATTCTTTTCCTTTAATTCCTCAATGGCTCCAGAAAACAAGGATTCTCAGCCTGTACATCTTTTCTGTTTTGCCAATCTGGTCGTTACTTTTTTTTTTTTTTTGGGTGTCTGTGTGGTATCTATAAGTTCCTGGTTGTGGGAAAAAAGAAAAACCTGATTGATACGTACAGATCCTCAAGGTAATTTACGTTAACTTTGAGTTATACATTTGCTTGCGTTTCATTGTAAATCAAATTCTCTTCCAACATTTAACCACAGTATATGGATTAGGTTGCCACAATCTCCCTAACTTAAGATCGTCCCGACTCATGAATGGTTAACTTCGATTTATGGAATAGCTGCTTGCAATTAATTGTATAATACTCAAATTTCTAATTTCTCCACTGATGTGGGTGGCTTCTCACAATCTCTCACACTTGAGATCGCAATGTCATTGTCACGCCCTGTGGTCTATTACTTCCACCCACTAAGCGATGTATGAACTCTAATTCGGCTTTGATTCATTACGTGAGCCTTGTGACCCAATCGGATAGAACTTGTAAGTGCATAATCCAATTTTTCTAACTTTTCATTTCGAATTACAATTATTTGATTAGGCTAATTTATTTTATAAGAATAGTATATGTGAAAAGTTACGAGAAACACGAAAATGTTACGAATCATATTTGTGAAAAGTTATGATTTTTTTTTTTTGTCTCAAAGTTACGCGACGCTTGAAAATGTAATGAATCTCATTTGTGAAAAGTTACTAATTTTTGCAATACGAGACGTACGGAAATGTTATGGATCATATTACTGAAAAGTTACGAGTTCTTAGTATAATAGTTATGAAACACACGAAAATGTTATAAATGATTGGTTCTCCAAGTCATTTATTGTGAAGTGATACAATATGGACTACATAATAATTATATCATACACACCTTTAAGGGTGTGTATTATAGCCTTTCCCTTTCCTCTGTGTCTCTACCATCCGTTTCCTTCTTCTTTTATTTTTTTTTTTGGCTCTTTTCCTTTATTTTAGTTCAATGTCTCTCTACTACCACTAAATTTTTAGTATTTGATTTGATTTTATTTGATTAGAGTTATCTGCTCGTTACTTAAATCAAGATAGAAGACATAGGCCCTGATTGGATGCGGGATAAGTTTTGGTGGGATTAGATAGTAAGGGGGGATAAGATAGAAATGAGTATTATTTAGTAAGGGTGGACCCACATTGATATGACATTTACGAAGGGGGATTAAATAGTAGTATGTGGTTTGGATGAATTTGTGATAAATGGGGATAAAGTTGGGTGGATGATAAAAAACATGGCAAATGACTTATTTGCTCTTGTACAATCATATTAGATTTTATGATAAAATAAATACATAAATGAAATACCAATTAAATTAATTATACTTTTCAATAAATAATTCTTTTTATTATTTATATATAAAATTAAAATATTTAGTTATTATTTTTTCAATTATTCATTTTAATAATATTGCGTACCACCAAATTTTTTGTTTTTTTTTTCCTTCTAATTATAAGTTTTTTAATAATAACTAATTAGTAATTTTTATGTTATTCCCCAACAATGTCACATTCTAATGTATGAAAAAATTTAAAATTTTTTGTATCGAATTAAAGATCTCAATTAGTAGTTTAATTTGGTGCAAAAAAGTAAAAAATTTAATGTGAAAGTACTTTATGTTTTTATCCGAAGCATAGTGCAAAACAAGCCAATAATGTCAAATTCTAAAGTATAAAATTTTTCAAACTTTTTTTATATCGAATTAAAGATCTCGATTAGTAATTTAATTTGGTGCAAAAAAAAAAAAAAAAATATACGTGAAAGTACTTCATTTTTTGATCCGAAGGAAATCGCAAAGGTTCGTAAAATATTGAAAATAGAATTCGGTTATTTGTTAACGGTTTCTTGTTAACAGTTAAGAGAGAGGGATGAGGAAGGCCAAGGGGTATAACTGGGGTTATTTGGGTAAATTGGCAGGGGTATAAGGGGGGATAAATTTATAACGGGGGGATGGGTGTTATTATTTTATAACTGGGAGGGGTATTATTTGGGTAGGGGCATAAATTTATCCGGGTTCGTTTTGGCTCCCAAACCATGGATTATTACGTGCGATCGGGATAAAAAGAGGGGGTATAATTTATACCCCTTCCTTAACCCCCAGCCAATCAAGGCCTAAGCTTACTATACGTGAATAGAAACACATAGAATTGGGTAGGCTTTGTCCTTGCACATTGTAAGGTCCAAAAAGTCGAGCTCTTTTGTGTTGGCAATTTCATTGACAAAACACACATTTTGTGTATCCAATTTATTGAGTTGTATTTCTTATTTTCCATTTACTCTAGAGTGTCTGTATAGGTAAGGCAATGAATCATTTTTATTTGTATTGTTTTTTGAGTGTGGTAGTCGTCTAAGGAAGTTTTGAGAACATTGTGCAATTTGTGAAGATTTTGTTTCCAATGAAAACTGAGAATATTGTGAAGTTTTGGGAAGATTTCGGTTGCAATGAAGATTGAGAAGTTGGTGAAGATTGAGAATTTTCGTACATGGAAAGTTTGGCTAGATTGCTCTGCTGAAAAGATCTTGCTCAAGCAACTTGTCAAGCAAGTCTGCTGTTCGCTAGTTGCTCGAGCAACTTGGTTTTTGCTTAAGCAACCGATATTCGCCTATATATTCGCATCAACTAGGTTAAACGAAATTTGGGCAGCCACACTTTATTCTCTGCACTCCTACTCATCCTTAAAACACTTGTGGCGGCTAGGATTTGTGAACCTTGAAGAATTGTGAAGGCTTGTGAATGCCGTGAGTTTCAAGATCATCTTCAAGGGGTTTGTTCTTCGTTAGAAACAAACAATCTCTGAGTAAAGTCCTTTCATGGAGTTCGAGAGGCGCTTCAAAGTCCTTCGGTGGATTCCGGGAGGCAAACGGAAGGTTTGTGGATTCAAGGCAGCAGCGGTCAAAGCACTGGGTGTGGTGAACGAGGATTTGGCAAGTAGTTCTTAGGTTTGATTGGTGAGGATTCACGATCGTTGGTAAGATTGCTTGTAACTACACATTGAGTATAGTGATTTTGATTCCTTCCCTTGGTTTTTACCCAAAGGGGTTTTCCACGTATATCTTGGTGTTCTTCGATTGTTTGCTTTCCGTTGTGTGATTGATTGACTTTTTGATTTTTTTTTTTGAACTGGATTGACTTTTTGATTACTGGGCTGTTTTTTTACAAAAGATTAAAACATAGCAAATCTATAAACCTAGTCGATCTAGGATTTTTCAATTGGTATCAGAGCGGGTCGCTCATATTGAGTTTGTGATTTTTTTGTTCACGATCAGATCCTTTTTTTTTTTTTTTTTTGATTTGCTAGAATGGATTCAACAAAAGAAAACAATTTTATATGGGAAAATTATCCAAATGGTCCCTGTAGTTTCACTCGAGTCTCGATTTAGTCCCTCTAGTTTCAATTGCATTCCAACGAACCCTGTAGTTTCAATTTTGGTCGAATTGAGTCCCCGACGTTAACTTCCGTTAGCAAACTTAACGGAAATCCCAATTTGGGGTTTTTTCTGAGGGTCGAACTCGTCTTTTCACCCACCCTTCTTCTTCCCCAATTTGAAACCCTAACCCTAACCCTAAATCGACCCGGTCCATGGCCTCCGGCACTGGATTCCGCCGCAATGCCGACCCGACCTCCCATCTCTCTCTCTCTCTCTCCACCGTAGTCCACCTTTGTAAGCCCTAAACCACCATAACCGAAAATCCATCTCATCTTTCACACCCCAATCGGCAAACCCATTCTCTTCCCCAACCCGACACCACCAATACCCACACCACCGAGACCTCCATAACCCGACCTCCTATCTCTCACAAACTGATCCCCATCTCTCAAACTGATCCCCATCTCTCTCTCTCTCTCTCTATCTCTCTCTCGGTTCCACAAAACCCACCAAATACTCCTCTCACCCGAACCAAACCACCAAAATCTTCACCAATCGGTCCTGGAAAGGGTGGGTTTTGGTTGGTTTGGTTCAGGTGAGAGGAGTATTTGGTGTGGTGAACGAGGATTTGGCAAGTAGTTCTTAGGTTCGATTGGTGAGGATTCACGATCGTTGGTAAGATTGCTTGTAACTACACATTGAGTATAGTGATTTTGATTCCTTCACGTGGTTTTTACCCATATTGGGATTTTCCACGTATATCTTGGTGTTCTTCGATTGTTTGCTTTCCGTTGTGTGATTGATTGACTTTTTGATTTTTTTTTTTGAACTGGATTGACTTTTTGATTATTGGGCTGTTTTTTTACAAAAGATTAAAACATAGAAAATCTATAAACCTAGTCGATCTAGGATTTTTCAATTGGTATCAGAGCGGGTCGCTCATATTGAGTTTGTGATTTTTTTGTTCACGATCAGATCCTTATTATTATTATTTTTGATTTGCTAGAATGGATTCAACAAAAGAAAGCAATTTCATATTTAAACCTCTGATTTTTGATAGCTCTAAATATGTTGCATGTGCTACCTCTATGTTTCCTGGTGCGAATAGTATCAAATCTAACTGTGAGAATATTAGTAATATTTCTTGTAAGGTTGAGACCAATCAAGTCAGTGATGGAGAGGAAAAATATGATATGGAAACTATGGCTTTATTTGTGAAAAATCATAAGCGTTCATTTAAGAAAAAGTCTAGTATAAGTTTAGCCACCAGGCTTCATGATAGCGAAAAAGAGAAAATTGATGCTTTGTATGAACTTGATGTGCTTAAAGAGAAGCATGTGACTCTTGAAAATAATATGCATAACCTATTTGAGACTAACAAGCTTCTTGAATCAAAAGTAGCAAATTTGCAAGTTGAACTTGACAAGGCCAATGCTACTTTAAAGAAATTGAATGTAAGTTCACAAATTTTAGCGAAAGTCTTGACATCTCAAAAGGTGGCTTCACACAAAGAAGGCCTTGGTTGTATAGAAAATGATTCGTCCTCAAAGGCTGGAAGAAACTTCATATTTGTTAAGTCTAGTGGCAGTACTTCCACTCCTCACATGACCAATAAAGCCAAGTCAACTATCATTGGGATCAATAACAACAATGAGTCCAACAAGCCCATCATTTTGAAGGCAAAGAAGCAAGGTGCAAAGGTTGAAAATACCACCACCAAGCGTGGTGAGGTAAATTCTTTTAAGTTTAAGCCTATTTGTCATCATTGTGGCATTAAAGGTCACATTAGACCTCACTGTAAGAAGTTGCATGCGGCACATACCTCTTGCACACACGTAGCTAGTCCACATGGTTTTGACAAATCTATTCCTAAATGCCATTTTTGCGGGGTGAAGGGACACATTAGACCAACATGTTTTAAACTCCATGGGTACCGTAATGCTACACCCCAATATCAGCATGTTAATAGGGGTAGATATAATTATTTTAGTTATGGTTGTGATAGAACATAAAGGCTTAAGTGGAAGGTAATTCCTCATGAAAAGAGTACGAATGTGATGCCTATTAATTTGCCTAAAGTTGTTAGAATTTTTGAGAAAGTCGACACTAAATCTATTTGGGTAAGGAGGTCGGATTTGAGAACTTGTGTTGATTTGCCTTCCAATCCTCTAGATGACAATGGATCATCCGGAGGAGTTGACATTGCTTTTTAATTCTTAGTCTTATTTCCATAATTTCCATAATCTAGGTTGGTTTACATTGCCTATTTTTTTCCTGGAGTTATGGTTTGTGGTGGCTTATATTTTTTATTGTTTAATTTGTTAGCTTTTCATTATTTACTAATCAGTTTAAAAGGATTTTGTCCAATTGATTATATGTTCCCTATATTGATTTATAATTTTATTTGATGATTTTTTTATTTTTTATTTTAAAAAAAATTCACATTGTCTACCCAAATAATAAGTTTTATTTTGGGGGCATCTCTTGGAGCATATTTGTGATTGAATTGGTTGTTATCAGTGGTTTTACATAAGGGCACAATAGCTATGGTTGCATTCATTCTATTTATCTATCCATGTGGAGTGCTGTGATATTGGTCATAGCATGGTCTTGCCATTGTGTCTTACACTTACTCACGACAAAGATAATGTGCCCCCATATCACTAATTATCATTTCTCATAAAACTGAAGAAGGTCTTTATTTTCCCCCATGAGATTGACCGTTAAGCATTTGTGATATTGTCTTGGGAGTTTAGTTGAAAATGGATACTATTTGTGTTTTGTCTCGTGGTGTTAGTTGAAAAGTGCTGACAATTATAATTTTTATCTTGGGAGTTCAGTTGAAAAGTGTAATGAGTTTTGGTTTCTATTCATTGCATTTTCCGACTTTTCACTTAGTAACCAAGCCTCTTGACTCAGTAAGCAGTGAGTGTTTGCGTCAAATGGTGGAGAGTTTCGAGATTGTATTATGTGGTTAGCTTGAGTTTGTAGCCTTTTTGACTTGAGCAATTAAGTTTGTTGGGGTATTCTCTATACCTAGTGCCCTAAGGCCATCTGGTTTGGGTGTCACTGGCCTAAAGCTCGCTACACGGGTCAATTAGAAAGCTTAAGGAACCTAGGCATTGCACAACCACATTGTGAGAATTGGACTTTGCTAAGAAAAAAATACAAAATAGAGGAGGTGGAATAAATTAAGGGGGAGTGTATTTTTTATTGGTGAAATATTATAAATTCTTGACTATCCAAACAAATGGCTTGGTTTGACTTCTTGAGGGGGAGATTTTAGACCTCCTTTGCATTCACGAGAAACCAAATTTTTGTGATTTGTGGTTGAGCTTAATGTCATTTGTCGTGACTCACACACACACTTTCGTCACTATGTCTTGACCTATGCTATATCTTTTACTCTCATTCAATATGATAGGTTATGGCATAAGTGCTAGCACATATTTTATTTGTGTGTTTATTTATTACTGTTGTTCACCGTCACATGACTTTGCGGGTATGCTTTTTGGACATGCCTTAAACGTACCAAATTTTTATATTTCTATATGTCCATGAAAGTCAGATTTAAAAAAAAAAAATTGTATCGTTTTTAGTATGACATCAATTATTTTGGTTCTATGTTTCACTCTCATCTCATTTGGCTATAAAGATCTTTCATATTCTTTAAAGAATATATTATTTTGGAGCTTGAGTTCGCCGGTTCTTTTCCTTGATTAGTCTTTGTTTATTGAAGCACATATGCTTGTCTTATGTGGTTTAGTTTCTTTTTGAAGCACAATATTAGTAGCTTGATTATCCTTTTCTACTATTTCAGTCTTGGATCAGTAATACGTTTATTATGGGAGACTTTTATTAATTACGGGTATTGGTAGTTTTTTGGTTATTACTATTATTTGTTTTCTCCTTCATGCATTTTTGTGCGGTCTTATCTTGATCCAGCTGTCAGTTTTGATGCATTTGGTATTGTGCTTATTGGTTATATATTTATTTATTTATTTATTCCTCCTTTGTCCTTCCGTGCCAAAAAGGGGGAGAAAGGATTAACAGTCTGTGTGCCTCCTAGTTGTGCAGCTTACAGGTCTACATAACACAGTCTGTTTAGGGATAAGTTTTTCTATTAGAGTGTGTTTTGTCATGGAAGTACCAAAGCGGGAGATTGTAAGCTCCAAAAAGTCGAGTTATTTTGTGTTGGCAATTTCATTGACAAAACACACATTTTGTGTATCCCAATTTATTGAGTTGTATTTCTTATTTTCCATTTATTCTAGAGTGTCTGTATAGGTAAGGCAAGGAATGATTTTTATTTGTATTGTTTTTTGAGTGCGGTAGTCGTCTAAGGAAGTTTTGAGAACATTGTGCAATTTGTGAAGATTTTGTTTCCAATGAAGATTGGGAATATTGTGAAGTTTTGGGAAGATTTCGGTTGCAATGAAGATTGTGAAGTTGGTGAAGATTGAGAATTTTCGTACATGGAAAGTTTGGCTAGATTGCTCTGCTGAAAAGATCTTGCTCAAGCAACCTGTCAAACAAGTCTGCTGTTCGCTAGTTGCTCGAGCAACTTGGTTCTTCCTTGAGCAACCGATATGCGCCTATATATTCGCATCAACTAGGTTAAATGAAATTTGGGCAACCACACTTTATTCTCTGCACTCCTACTCATCCTTAAAACACTTGTGGCGCCTAGGGTTTGTGAACCTTGAAGAATTGTGAAGGCTTGTGAATGCCGTGAGTTTCAAGATCATCTTCAAGGGGTTTGTTCTTCGTTAGAAACAAACAATCTCAGAGTAAAGTCCTTTCGTGGAGTTCGAGAGGCGCTTCAAAGTCCTTCGGTGGATTCCAGGAGGCAAACGGAAGGTTTGTGGATTCAAGGCAGCGGCGGTCAAAGCACTGGGTGTGGTGTACGAGGATTCAACAAGTAGTTCTTAGGTTCGATTGGTGAGGATTCACGATCGTTGGTAAGATTGCTTGTAACTACACATTGAGTATAGTGATTTTGATTCCTTCCCGTGGTTTTTACCCGTATTGGGGTTTTCCACGTATATCTTGGTGTTCTTCGATTGTTTGCTTTCCTTTGTGTGATTGATTGACTTTTTGATTACTGGGCTGTTTTTTTTATTTTATAAAAGATTAAAACATAGCAAATCTATTAGCCTAGGCGATCTAGGATTTTTCACACATAGTTTGGTCCATGTCTCTTTTGACAATGAAAAAGATTTGTACGTCAAAAAAGTCTTCGACAAATTTAGACACGGGGTTGCTGCTGTGCAGCCTCGTGCACAACAGGTGATATGCACATCCGAGCCGTCCGTTGATCGGATGAACACCTTTGATTTCATTTTGCACGCGTGACAACAAACGGTTCGGATGCAAAGGTGTCGAGGTGAAATCTGGGTAAATGTCCAAGAGCAAAACTATCTAAAAAACGAACAAAAGTCCCACGAACAACATATATTGCTGAAGAAAGAAAAAAGAGCAGCATATATCCATTCACACGTACACATTTGCATGTATATATGCTGCCCTTGAAGTGTTTGCCGCTGGTGGCCTTGACGGGCCTTCGTATGGCTTGTGATGTCCGGGCAGTTAATAATGGTCATAAATCGGCATGAATCAGTGCGACTCGGCAGTGGTGGCTCCATAAATTTTGGACTGAGTATTCAAGAATTACATTAAATCTATTAGTTCTCTACTTTTATTGACCAATTATATATTTAAGAAATTTCACATTAGTGTATATAATGGGACCAACAATACAAAAGATGTTATAATTGTTCTTGGCGAATGTTATATTTTGAGCCAAGTGAAATTAAACTGACTTATGATCTATTAGGCTTTTTGGGTCGATGAATTATAAGAGAGAATGACTTGTCTCGGAAAGCGCAATAAGCAAATAAGTCAGTGAAACTGGAAACCCCTACTTAGTAGTTTTGTGCGTGGTTGTCAGAATCGCACTATTCATGATTCGGTTTACGATTCGATTCACGATTCTGTGCAAAAACGATACGAATCTATAGGTGAATCAAGGTTGATATAGAATCGGAGGTGAATCGTCCGATTCACGGTTCGATTCCCGATTCACGCAAAAACAATTCGAATCTTTAGGTGAATGAATCAAGGTTTATCACAACTTTCATTCGACAATATGAAACCACTTTTGCTATTTTGCCTTGTTTTTTCTTATAGAAAAGTAAGAATATGAGATCATATAGTACGGGAAATCATATTCCTTATTCAATGGAGACGCATCTACCATGGATATGTAATTTCACAAATCAATCTTTTTGGTTCTTGTATCCTCTAAATCATAGACCAGGGCACGACTTTGAGGCTTGGACTAACCCACATACGTTGCCATATAAGCTAGTTTCCTACCTATTAGGCTACAAGCTTTATTTTGTAAGCTTTTTATTATGAATTCTTAACATTTATATGCATATATCAATGTTAGTATAGTATTTATTTTGCTATGATGCCATGTGATCATCAATTTATATTAGCTTAAATTTTTCAATTTTACAATGTATCTATATTATGTAGAGACATAGATACATTTTCCAATGTATTTATGAAATTGGACCGAATCGTTACGATTCACGATTCGATACGATTCACGATTCAGAAAATGGTCAATTCGATTCTCGATTCGATTCGCGATTTGACAACCTTGGTTTTGTGTGGCGAAGATGTTCGCACTAATCTTTTTAAACAAATGCTATGGTTTTTGGAGATATAGAGCTTATTGTCATTTAGAGAGAAGCCATAGCATGATATAGGTTAGTAACGTTAGGGTGTTCGGTATCAAACATAAATGATCTTCTTTTCTCTTTTATTTTCTTTTTTAGCTTTAATTGTGTAGTCTACATTGGATTGATTTAAGGTCTCATTTTTTGGCTTGGGTGTTCAAAAATTCAAAATATTTTTAAAGTGTGTGCTCAGATATTTTTAGATTAGTTGTTCAAGAAGGGCTAAACTAAAATACAACTAAAATTATTACGTGTATTCTAAAAACAAATTTTTTTAGGGTGTTCAAGTGACCACCATTAGTTAAGTGTGGAGCCACCGGCGTGACTCGGTAATGGGTTCCATGACTCGACGTGACTCAGGGTTGCCGTTTGTTGACCGATTTTTATTGTTTGCTGCCTTTAGTTTATAGTTTGGTTGGTTTTTTAGTTTGTTTGGTTTAGCCGAGTTAGAATAAGCTCTTATGTCGGGGTTTCTATTGCCGGTGTGCTTGATGGGCAGTGACTCGAGCGGTTGCCGATTGCAATGTTCCCTCCCACAGCCGTGTTTGACCAAGGAGAGTAATGTCAGAGATGACAATCTACCCTTACCGGCTCGTGAAAGCCATTTTTTGGGTAGGCAAACTGCTTTAGCCATTATCGGGTTTTGAGAGATTATATCATGGAGATTTCAGTGTTTATTTTTTAGGAAAATAGTAGTATTAATCTGTGAACAATGGATACAAACCCCAGAAATAGATATAATCAAGGCCCCATGAACAATGCTATAGAAACACAAGTCTCCGCATGGTCTCCCGTCAAGAGTGAACTGCCCCATTAGTGTAACACGGTACCAGAAATGCTTTCATTTGAGTATAGGCCTCCCCACTGGAACATTTGCAGCAGAAAATAGCATAGGCAGCAATTAAAGCCTTTTCAAACATGAGCAATTGCAGCCGAACCAGAAGCAACTCATACTTCACCAGAGCCATAAATGTTCCATCAAAGTACCACATCACTGCCCGTACCAATGCGTCTATGGGTATGCTACAGGCACAGAGGGATACTCCAAATGCACACCAACGCATTCTAGATGTCCAAAAGCATTTTTTGACGTTCCAGTAAGAAATCATTTTAAATCCAGAACGTCGAAAAATGCTTTTGGACGGCCAGGATGTGCTGGTGTGCATTTGGAGTACCCCTGTGTCACTGTGTGGTGTACTCATGCCATTTTTTCTGCCCATACCCATACCATTCAATTTCAGGTCCTACCATCCACTAGTTGATGATAAGTTTGCATAGCCTATCAGAATGAGATTGCAAGCGCACTTCCAAAAGTTGCAATTAGTTCGTGACCGGGAGTATTTGTATTTAATAGCACTTGAGAGCTTCACAAGTACACTAATAATTCTTAAATTTTATACAGGGCTCAAATCTAGGCTCTGTTTGTTTGGGCTGAAAATGTGTTTCTCAAAAATGTTTTCCAAATTTTCAGTGTTTGGTTGAACAAAAGGTAAGGACAGTATTTTACAAGGATTCAAGGAAAATTTTAGAGTGAACGGACGTAAACTTGACTTGCGGTTGTGAACTCCGGAAGCCGTTTTACAGGTTTTGATTTTGGGATCTGTTCAATCACTATGCATCTCTCTCTCTCTCTCCCTGTATCCACGGGTGTTTGGGAGCCTCATTTTTAGTTTTTCATTTTCAACTTTTTGGGTTTTTGAATTATGGTAAAAATGTATTTTGAATTTGTAGGAGTGTTTGGGAGAAATGTGCAGAATGCATTTTGAAATAGGAGTAGTGTTTGGGAGATATGTGCAAAATACATTCTGTAGGTCTTTTTGTTAATCAAAATGGAAAAAGTGAAAAATGAGAAATGAAAAAGCTTCTCTCAACCTATTTTTGACTTCTCTTCTCTAAACTTAAAACCAAAAACTCATTTTCACAGAATGTGTTTTCATTGCGGTCTGCCAAACACCTAAAAGTAGAAAATGCAAAAACCAAAATGCAAAAAGTAGGTGGCCAAACACCCAAAAGCTCATGTGGAAACATTTTTCATCAAAAGTTTCTCAAAGATTCTAAGAATTTACCAAACCACCAAAAAATAGAAGTTCATAAATTGTTTCACACACAAGTAATTTTACATGAAAATATTTTGTTATGTAAAGTATTTTACATTGAAATAAACGGAGGCTAAGATCACTAATTGCGTTATATTTTATTACATAAGTAAATATTTTACAAATCAATGGCTTGTAACCTAGCGGTTATCTCGGAAAATATTTTGGCAATTTTTAGTAACCTGTTAAGTCACTAGAACATTTCAACACAATTCACCCAATGAAAATGGAAGGAGAAAAATAGTGAAGTATATTATGTAAAGTGTTTTGCTTGTTTTGTTTCTTTAAAAATAGGGGAGGCTGAGAGGGCCACGGTGGAGAGAGAGAGAGAGAGCAAAGTGGGTCGTCGGAGATGGAATTCGCCGGAGACGGAGGTGTCGGAAAGAGAGACTAGTTGAGGAGATGACAATGGGGAGAGATTAGGTTAGGAGATGGAGAGGGGAAGAGAGTGTGCACTTTAATATTTTAATCTCAGCCATTGATTTCAATGGCTAAGATGGAGTGTCAAAAGTTGTGTCCCCGGAACCGGCCCCATATATATATATATATATATGTGTGTGTGTGTGTGTGCTGGTATATATTCGATGTATATATCTCCATAATTGTGTGTGTATATCTTACATGTATAGATGTGCATATATAAGTCGAATATATGCCAACACATAACAATGTAAATATCTTACCTATCAAAATAAAAGTGTATATATTTATTTATGTATATAAGCTGTTACTTGCATACATATATAATATATTTATATGTATAATTAATTAATAATCTATTTATTTTTGCCATGTCCCCCACTGTGTCCATGTCCCTTTTTTTTAGAATTCCCATATCCGTGTTCGTATTCAACCTAACACGGTACCAACTATCAAGAGGCCACAAAATCGACTTCCTACCTCACGAAAGTCCATCGTCTCACTGCTTTAATCTGCTGCCTCTCCCCTTATACTTCCTACCAACGCCTGAACTCCATCACGTACAGTTGCCGCCAAAAAGACTATCGGCAGCCGCTAATGTTTGCGGCTCCTCGGTAATAGAATCAATTTTTAATCAGTGTTGATGAAGAAGGAAAAAATGTAATCAGTGTCGTCCATATACATTGCCAGTTTTCTCCTTCTAATGTAAATTCAATGGAAACAAGAACTGAGCCAGATTCCCCCCATGTTAAAAATCTCATTCGAATAACGGGAGTTCCTCCGGACTTTGATGGATTATTCCATTCAACTATTAACTATGCCTACTGTAATTTACCTTCCTCGTGGTGGTTCACAGATTGAAGAGGGAGGTTAATTCTTCATTCCCCACGTTCTTACTTGGTTATTTGAAAATCCAACCCAAACATTTCTTGGTAGCCTATTACTTTTGCGCTCCTATGAAGGTGAGGTGAAGAAGTGACCAATGTTAGTTCGTTTTGTTTCCCTGCCAGTTGAAGGTGTGAACTTGTTGGTCTTGTAGTTTTAAACAATCGGGTGGAGTCTTGGTGTTCGATAAAATGTCTTAAGTCATCGCAGTCTTGGTGTTCGATAAAATGCTTGCCATGACTTAGACATTTTATCGAACACCAAGACTACCACCTTAAACCGCAAGACTAACAAGTTCACAAAAATCCAAGACATTTTCTTTGTTTCCCAAAGCTCATTTTTTCCCATCAGTGTAAGCTACTGTTCATTTTTTATACCAGGCCTCCCAATGCCACCTGTTTTCTATTCCTACACAAAAATCCTTCACATGCACCCGTTTCACTAAAATTCACAAATGACAAACATTTCTCATACCCTCATCTCCATCCTTTCAATTTACAGAAATGCTAACTATTAAACCCACCTTCCAAACATTTGACTGACTGGGAAAAAAATCATTTCGACAAAAATTTCATCTTGTCACCAGATAAAATATATTTAAGGCAAAATCATTTTGTCGGCCTCAAAATGCCAACGAAAAATCCCTAAAATCAGGATCAGATTATTCTACAACAATTATAATTCGCACCTCAGGAACTCCCCCAGTTGGAGCCCGGTTTGGAATTTGCAAATCTCAGGAAAGGGAACCAATCAGCCGAACCGACAATGTATCGGATGACATATGAGCAAATACCACATTGGTCTTTGTCAAAAATCAATATAAGTATGGAAAGAGAAAGCCATCTCGCCTCTCATGTATCAAGCTAGAACCTTCTGAACCTCAATGGTGACCTCTTTCGGGGGTTTCTCGGCATGAAGTTGAGCAACCGCACCCTTCTTCGCATAATAGCCAATAACCTGCATTCAGGACATAAGTAATAAACAGGTGAATACAAGGAGGGCAGACTGAATGAAAAGAGAAAAGAGAAAAGAGAAATGAGAAATGAGAAAATAGAATTTTGAGATGTAGAAGTTATTTGTGCCAGATACATATTAGGAACCTCAAAATCAACTCACTTGAAAAGCTATTGCTTGACTGTTACCTAGAGCGGAGTGAGATTTAAGCATGATGTGGACAGTCAACACTCAACAGCAAATAATGAAGCTTTAAGCAACAAAAATGCTCACCGGTTCAGTTTGCTTGTGAAAAGCCTCCAGCCTTGACTTCAGAACTTCTGCAGTATCATCTTTTCGCTGAATCAAGGGCTCTCCAGTGACCTTCAGTCAAAAAGGAGAGAATCCATGAATGCAAAAAACATAACATGCTCCAAAAATTCTCCCCTAAAACACATTGTGTTTTGAATGCCTATAATCAATAATTTCACTGGTCAAATCTTTTAAACAAGTTTTGCGTCTATTTTTGGATAAGATTAATTCACCGGAAGGCTTAAAGAACCTTCTTTGAGAAAGTGCAATGACATGTTTGTCAACACTAGTTCTTTCGATCATTCTCAACAAATGTCAAAGTTCAATAGTCGATTACTGGTAATTAAACCTGTTTGATTTTCACGATTCACTCCATCAGGAAACAACAACAGGCAAATACAAATTTCACTTCTTAATTTGTTGTACAGGGAATGTTGATTGCTTTAGATTAAGTCTATGTATACTAACAATTTTACCTATCAACTAGTAACAGGAAAGTTTGTTTTTTCGGAAAAGATAACACAAAAGGTATTTAAAAAATTATTTGACAGCAACTTACATCATCAATACCATTAACCTTGGGAGGTGCAAATTTTGTGTGGTAGGACCGACCGCTAGAAGGATGAATCCAACGACCAGTAATCCTCTCCTCCAAGATGGCATCATCAATTGCAAAGTTAAGTACCTTATCAACTTTTTTTCCTTGCTTCAGAAGCATTTCATCAAGCTGTACATTATATCGAAAAAGGGCTGAATTAGAAGTCAAGAAAAAAAGATTGGATCCAGCAGAGAGTGAAATAGTATAACCTTCTCTGCTTGGACGACAGTCCTCGGAAATCCATCCAGAATGAAACCTTTTTGGCACGATGGTTTCTTCATTGCTTCATCAATTATCCCCACAACCAAGTCATCAGAAACAAGTTCTCCCTGTAGAATCGAATATATGAATCCATTGGATCAGTCTCAAACAAGACACTGCAAGCAAATGTTGAACAAAGGAAATAAAATTCTGAGTCAAATTGGCAAGCCTCAAAATTTACTTGCCCTTTCCATGGCTTCCTTAGCCTTAATGCCAAGTGGAGTTTTAGCAGCAACAGCAGCTCGCAGCATATCACCAGTGGCCAAGTGGCACAAGCAATACTCATCCTTAATGATGGGTGACTGAGTCCCCTTTCCAGATCCAGGTGGACCTGCCAATCAGCCATTACAGCATTAGGATGTACATTGTAAGTCACCCTCCTCAGATAGAGAAAAATTACAAAGGCGGTAAAGGAATTAAAATTAGCAAAGCCTGTTTGCTCTCAAGACCATACATGGACGACTTGACTGCATGACTCGGGTATCATTCATAGGCACTTCATCCTTAACTCCATAAGTTTTTGACATTAAGAAAGGCCAAAGAGTCGAGCATATTGTTACGTGATAACATCAATTGCATTGAAAATAGTAACATAGAGTTTTCTTTTCCCTCCGAAAACCGAGATGGCACAAATTAGTAGCCTATTCCAATATTTTTACGGCAGATGCTTGTAGGGTACAAATGAACAGAATCACAACTCTTAAGTGTACTTAATAAAGGTGTGTGTAATCGACTCAAAGGTGGAACCAAGATTTAGCTCAAAGGGGCCAATAATAAGGCAAATTGCCACGTCCATGCATCAGTCAGAACACCACCCTTCCCTCCCCTAACACACTTCTCCACCATCCTCAACCATGAGGTTGGTGACCGTACCCCACTCTTGGCCACTCTGACACCTCATAGCTTTGGGGAAAGAAACTCAAAGTTAAAAACAAATATTTCACTGAGGCATTTCATCAAACAAACATTAAACATTTTACTTACCTAGTCCATATACTCCTCACACAAAGAAAAAGTACAATAAACTGCCTTTGCCACTTTGATATGTACAAAATGTTTTGGACGGGCAAAAGGCTAACAATTTTATAAGGCCAGTTAAAAAGTGTTCCAAATTTTGGGTGGAGGGCAGAGGGTCCCCCCAGTTGTGCCTATGCTTGGCTTACTTATATTAGACAAGTGATCCAATTGGCAAATTGGAAGAAGGGGTTGCAATTCTCAATTCTTCTACTGGTTTGGCTGGAAAATTTGGACAAATGGAAGAACCAATTCGCTTGCACTGAACTGAAAAGGCAAAACCCTAATTCTCATTAACACAAAGGGCAAGCTTGGTTCTAACAGGCCCTTTGGATAGTATTGGAGAGAAAAGACAGAGTTGTGATTTCTTCCGAATCTCATCAAAACAATGAGATTTGGGGAGAAAAGGAAATGGAGCAATAAAAACCCACATCTTTTGCTTCATTTCTTACCATTTCCACCTCTTCTAATCATCTAACACGATTCTCCTTCCTTTTCTATTCTTTTTCCCCCCATTCGTACAATCCAAAGGA
This sequence comes from Vaccinium vitis-idaea, assembly GCA_963854785.1. Lineage (NCBI taxonomy): Eukaryota > Viridiplantae > Streptophyta > Magnoliopsida > Ericales > Ericaceae > Vaccinium > Vaccinium vitis-idaea. Next base: position 16,870,705 of record OY978221.1, read on the forward strand.
GAATTAACAGATTTCTAGACCATTTTCAGAGTTATTAAGCAACCCCCACCAACTGAAAATCACATATATGGAAGGCAAATTAGAGAGAGAGGGAGAGAGATACCAACGAGAATGAGGCGCTTATCAGGCTTGGAGGAGCACTTCATGCGGCGGAGGAGTTCGGTCATGATGTCCACAGATTGTACATCTTCCAATCCTACCACTGAGCTCGCCATTTCCTTTTCGGAGTCGGATTCTCTCTCTCTCTAAAAAGCTCTCTCAATCTTCTTTGATCTCTTTTTCTCTCTGGGTTATGGTCAAGGATCCATTCACAGGGTAGGTGTACCAACCTATAGAGACACTGGTTCGTATACTTATAATTGCGTACCCAATTGTGGGTTGGTTGGTTGGTTGGTTGGCTGAATAGAGGGACGGCGAGAGTTCTGAAACATGAGAAAGCAAGAAGATATATGGGATTTTTCAAAGTTTTTTTTTATTTACTTGTTTTTTATTTTCATTTTACAAAGAGTTCTTCCACAAGAAAAGGTCAATTCTTAAAATTTCAAAGGTAAATTTATTTTTGTAAAATTTGATTGATACTGGACAAGATTTACTAGAAGTTTTTTTGGGTAAATTTTTTAATTGAAGTTTCTAAAATTGCAATTTGAAAATTATATTTTGACTTGAATATTGATTTTTCACTGGTCTAAATAATTATGTTTCCTTATTCAAATTGATTAAAATTTCTACTTTATTAGGTTTCTCGATTTACAAGATTTAGGAATGGAATTCCTTCCATTATAGCAAAGTTTTCAAATCGGGATACGTATCGTGTATCATTTTTCTGGTTTTATAAATTGTATCGGGATACGTATCACGTATTAATATATAATTAACAAGTATTTATGCCTAACAACAACAAAGTTTTTAAGTTGCAAATTATCAAGTCTCTCAACTGGATTTATCAATTGAGGTTTCCTACTACCTTGTCAAGGACGGAAAAGAAAATCCGTAATAATTTTCTCCCAAAACATGATCGTAGTATAGTTTTTCTTCTATTCAAGCCCTAGACTGAGGTTGGATATCTTTCAAAGGGTTTGAATGTCGCTTAAAAGACTTAGATCAATGCGTTTGAGGTTCCGCTTCTTACAATTAATAATGTTTGAATTTCTTCCATTTAGTACTCGTAGGATACGTACTGAATTGGAACACACATATATCATAGGATACGGCGATACGTCCTTGTATCGTAAGATTTCTATACAAAAAGGATACGGGCTAGGATACGTATCCTGTATAGTAGATTTTAACAACAATGCATTATAGACAAGGTTGTTGTGTTGTTACCTTTAAGGGGTCAGAACAATTATTGGTCTATTGTTTTAAGGATTTGACTGATATCAAGTTAATTTTTCCTTCATAATATCATAAAATTGTTTTTCCTTGCTACAAAAGTGCATCATCAACAATATTGAATAAATATATTCACTATATAATTTTTCAAATATCATAGTTGCCCCAAAAAATGTCATTTGTTCATAACGTTACCTATATGCGATTGATTTGAATTTTTGCAAGTTTACGTTTACTTTACATAGATAAAAAGCAAGTCAGATAACATTATTCAGCATAGATAAAGAGTAATTTAGATCACATTCTTCGCTCCGAACCATTTTGTGGGGCACAAAAAGTCCCAATCCATCACATTTTCCAACAATATCCAAATCCATCATTGGAGTGCGGACCTTTTTGCTTGTTGGTTCTGAAACAACTTGAACAAAGCTAATCTTTGGGATAGAAAATTGAGAGCTTTGTAGACATATTGCATACCTTTTTCTGTCAAGATGTAGCATAGACAAAAAAACAATGATACATACACTCCCTCCCAACCACTCCCCCTCTCACATGTGGTGGGTCCCACCACATGTGAGAGGGGGAGTGGTGGGGAGTGGTTGGGGAGGGAGTGTATTTATCATTTTTGCAAAGGAAAAAAAAATGCTTTGCTTACCCATCGCCAAGGATGGCAACCAGCGATAGCTGATAAGTGGTTGCGGTCGCCGGTCGTGACTCCAACAATTTTAAAAAGTACCCTACTATACAAGTAATACTTCCTTCGTCCCCTTTTTTAGTGTCGATATTTTCATTTTGGGCTGTCCCTTAATAAGGACGTGTTTTAAAAAGTTAATAGGTAAAAAGATTATACAATTATCATTTTGCCTTTTTGAAAAGTTAGTAGATAAAAAGTTAATGAGTAATGATGGAGATAATTTTAGAAAATGAATGTAAAATTAATGTGAAAAGTGTATAGTGAAAAAAAACTTAGCATCATAACCCCTCATTGACTTGTGAATGGATTCGATATCACCATGACTTGCTCCCCGATGCAGGGGACATTATGCGGCATAGTTTTACACTACCTTTCTCAAGTGCATACTTGACAGAGAATAATAACTTTTTCCGAAACAGCACTGTTCTTGTTAGCTTCCGACAGGGTAATTGCAGTCTCACCGTAATTGTTCTTCAGGTTCGCATCAGCCCCTGCAAAAACAAGCAAGCGAAAAGCCTCAACATTGCCATCCGCTGTAGCAATCACGCTGCAGAGATCCATTTCTATCTAGCCCATCAACATCAATTTATGATTTGTCAACAAGTTTTTTTTTTTAATGTCACGAACATTAATGGAGAAAATATTAAAGGGTTGTTTGAGTAAGAAGGCTTCCCACTTCGAATTACATTTAGAGTTGCTTGTTGGAACCCGGGAGTCCACTTTGAGAATCCAGTAATTGACTTGGCATAATGGCAGGTGATCAACCGAATTGACTAAGCCAAAATCAGCACCAGCTGAAGCCAGAAGTTTTAGAAACCTTCCTGCTTATATCTAGCACAAACCATTGGTGCATTTGCCCGGATTCCGTTTTGGAATCAAGATTACAGCCACCATTGATCATGTGTTGGAGAACTTTATCTGATCCAAGCCGTGAAGGCGAAGCCAAGTGAATAATTCAAAACTCAATTTTCCCAGCTGCTTAAACCGGGAATTCCACATCAGCACGACACAATTGAAGAGAAGGTCTACCGCCCTTGCATTTTTACACAAGATGGCGTGGTGGATGATGGTCCAGCTGAGGTGAAGGACGTTAGGGGAGAGGTTTTGGAGGAGATGCGCATAGAAACATGAAAAGCGAAGAAGCAGATGTAGCCTTGAAGGACTCGTCAAATACCTGCAAATGAAGAAAATAGTACATGGTAAAGCCAATACTGATGGACATAAAAAGAAGTTAGAACAGAAGAAAAAGAAGGCCAGGAAGTAAAGGTAGCACCTGAAACCAAAGGAAGGAAAACTAAAAGAGGAAGGCTACGAGGGAAAGAAGTTGAAAGATGGGCATTCATATTGCCGGTAGTAGTGTGTGAGCCAAATATGAATTATCCAATAAATCCAGGTTTCAATAATAATGAAATCCTTTATAATAGTGTAATAACCCACGAGGGCACCCTATGATCCATGATGCATATTGAAGCAACACATTTTAAATTACAACGGAAGTCGTCTAAAAAATTACTGTTGATAGGTTATCATGCCAGTTCTCTTTACTGAAGAAAAGGGAGAGGAGTGAGTGCTTTTGGGAAGAGTAGACAACACATCCAAAAGTTCAACAACTTGCAGACAATGGCATAGTAATTTATACCATATCATGGACTATAACAAACATGAAAACCAACTAATTAGGTATGACACATGATTAAGTGAAACATGGAATACATGAGGATGGAAAACTATATGCTACGCCCACATTGTTATCACATTCTATCAAACACATGAGAAAAGAAGTCTATAAAGATGAAAATCAACTAATTAGAAGCAGCGTATTACCAAAGCTGAAATATGGAAACTGGCATACACGAGGATTAAACACAATAAGCTAACACCCACATCGTTACCAGATTTTCAATAAAAAACATGACAAAAGAAAGCAAACAAGTTTAATTGTGGCAGTTCATAGTTGCAACCAGTCAATATATATTGTAGTTATTGGTAGAGTGAGTGCCAAACTGCCAATGTTTAACAAGTAGCAGCAACAGCCTCTTTTTCTAGTTGTTTGTTTTTCATGGTCGGTATGAACTCTCTGGGATTGAACTCATATGTTCTAACCTACTCTAAAGCGAATAACGATCCTGATTAAAGCTCATGCATAGATTATCTCCATATGCCAGCGACTATATTGGAGTCACATCAATTTTGTTTCATGTTTTTGACACGTGTTACCTATGGCAGTGTGTCACTCTATTTCCCTCTCCCACAGTTTCGGTGCATGAGGGCCTGCACCAAGTGTCTTCAAGCAAATGAACCGTAAGGTTGTCACAGACATTTTGTCAAACAACTGATGTGCAAAAATGACCAAGGTACCCAAAGGCCACAAAATGGTCTCACTAAAAACACAGACGCTCCCAAAACAGAAATCTGGAGCCATACAAAAGAGACCATAGATTCACACAGACAGTTGGCCAAACACCTGAACCGTAATGGTTTGTTACCCAGGAAATCGACCTCACAATCCAGACCAGATTCATAAGTATAACCCCATACTAACGAATCTGACCGACCCATGGCATGGATTTATAGATGTAAGAGGATTAAAACAGAAATTTAGAACTGAAATTGGGCAGAGGCCGCGCGAACGCAGGCCCCCACTACCACAAATTATGACGTAGGCTCAACCTCTTGGGCTGACCTTAGGCGGGCACCCCTCCAAAGTGCAATGGAGGTCACCAACCTAGGCCATGGGCCTTCTTGATCGCCCATTGACCCCGTCCAGGTAAGTATGTTGCTTTGTGCTTCGTCTATGTATTTTACTCATTCGTTTGGGGTGTGTTCATCTCCGTCCTTTCGATGTGGGATTCCTGAAAGGCACCTTCACTGGTTCCTCTGCTTTCATTACTTGAAAAATCAAATTTAAGGGCAGACTAATCAAGGAAAATAATTTAAAGGAAGACATGTTTCTTTTAACAATGGTTGATAAGACAAAGGTTAAAAATGATAAACAAACTAATTACTCTAAGGTTTCAAATTAAACTTGAGTCCAAGTTGCTAATCCGCTTGTCCAGCTTTTAATGTCTACGAGATTTCAGAGATCGGCTTACGTCTGGCTCGATTAAAACTTATTTGAGATCGGCTCAAGTAATAAACAAATCGAGTATAAACATATTTTTAAAACTTGTTGAAATTTCAAACGAAAGCTTGAAAAAAATCCAGTACGCGCTGATTCGGTTTGTGTGTTAGCCCAATATCACCTATCTGTCTTGCGTTGGAACAAAGTAACAAATCTAAAAGCAAGCTGGTGAAGTTTTTTTTTGTTTTGTTATTTATGAACAATATCATCCCATTATTATTAGAATAAAACATTACAAACATAATGAAGCCGCTCGCTCGAGCAACATCTCATGAGCGAGCTTAACCTAGGTGGTTGTGCATTGATCTGGAACCGAAGCCGAAACTGAAACCACTTTCTAAGTCGATATCGAGGAGAGAGCTGGGAAGAGTTAGAGCTTCTGTGTACCAGTGCTCAAGCATAGGCTACATAGTCAAGTGTTGTGGATTTCTCTTGTTGTCTCCTTTTCCACTTGCTTTATACTGTTCCCATGGGCATCATCACAATGCAAAATCTTTAGCCTTTCACACAGAAGAGTTGTGCAGGTTTATGTATTCTGTATGCTGTCATTATTCAAGGCTTAGAGCTTCATTATCTGTTTAGCAGAAATGCTAGGAACATGAATGTTTTCCAAATTTTATCCAGTGAATGAGTAGATCAAATTTTGATGAGGTGTGGGCGACAACGAAGAACACAGACTACACACCTATGTTTCCTGATATTTCGGGGGTTTGTAGCTGCGTTCTATCAACAAAATTGTAGTTGAATGGAAAAGAAGTTACGGATGCAGTTTTGGCTTTCTTCAACTCAGGGCATTTGCCGAAGGAATGGATTCAAACGGTTATCATTCTTATTCCTAAAATTCCCAATCCGCAGAAAGTTGGGGACTTTATGCCAAAAAGCTTGTGTATGCAAAAATGTTGGTTAAGTTTCAGAATGGCTTTTTCCCTTCCGGGCTTATTTCGTATATACCATTTGAATGGCTTAGGAAGCGTTAGAGTTCATTTGGAAGAAGACCAAGGGCAGGAAATCCTTTTTTGCTCTTAAACTAGACATGAATAAGGCCTATGATAGAGTTAGCTGGGAATGTTTGTTCAACATGCTGAGAACAATGGGCTTCAGTCAGATTTCTGTGGAGTGGGTTAAACAATTTACCTCAACTACGGATCTTTCGTAAAGCAACCCCATCTATGGATTTTCACCCGTTTAATTCCCCAATAAGCCATTAGTATTGTTTCTAGATTGAAAACTCCAATCTCAAACTAATCCTTGATGGAAGGATGTTCATAGGTCTCTGAAACATCCCTCTCGACTAAGTGAGGACCTTCATTCTATAGTATATATCATGCAATTAGATTGGTAAATATACAACAGCGTAGGGAACAAATGCTCCCAACTAAGTGAGGACCTTCATTCTATACATTTTGAACAAAGTGGTACAAGAAAGAGAGTCCCTTGGACAATTTTACGCCAGAAAATCATTATTGTTCTTCGTTAGTTCCTACAATTTCTATAGTTTCATGAATTAGGGTACCCGTTTCCGTTGTAGTAAACCCTTCATCTGGAATACAAATCCATTCTGCAGGCCAAGAGTTGCTGGTTGCTGGACTTTGTGGGCAATCAGAAGCCACTGCCATCCCTTCATTTGCTGGGTTTGTTCTCTTGGATGCATCAGATGAGTTCTCTTTTTTCTCGTCGAAGTTTTTAGCCATTTCTATCAGCTTTTGCAATAGTGACGAGTTGTTAGAAGCCAAGATCAACCTGTTGTCGTATAGGAAGATAGATAGGAATATGATAAGAGCAAAACATGAAGATGTGCCGGCAACAAGGAAAAGTCCTTCAAAACTTTTGACGTTGAGGCTGTCAGAGGTGACCCTGGCACCGTCTTGCTCTTCACATTGAGCTTCTTCTCCAAACCATTTGCGTTGGATTCGAGTCAATTGACCTCCTTCCGTTACTTTTAAGATTGCTCTTGAAACATCAGGTACAAGGGGAGATCCCTTCGGAAACGCCTGCATGTAAAGATCCACATAAAACATATAAACTTTCTTGCTGCTTAACTTGTGGTAAAAGATGATTATTGATCGGTAGAAGCCAAAACATAAGTAAATGAAGCTTCTCAAAAGTCTATCTTTTCCAAAGTTCGACTTTTTAAAAGTTGTTTTTGGCGCAAATAGAAACAAAAATATGCCAAACAAATGTAGACAACTTTCAAGAAAAAAAATAAATAAAAATTAGATGCTGCATTTAAGCCACAACAAACACCCCTACAGAGCTAGCAGCCGGACAATGCAAGAAAACTACAGGTTTGATGCTACTAAACAGAATACCTGTGTAGAATTATGTGTTCTTTTGTGTTTCTTTCGTTCAAAACTAAAATTCCAATCAGTGTACCTCACAATTTTAAAATCACTCGAGCAAAAAACTCTGTTTTGGAAATTACTTTCCCAACTCGGCAGGTCATCATATTATATTTCAAGATAACATGCGTGCAAACAAACACACACACACACACACACACACACACACACACACACACACACACAGAGAGAGAGAGAGAGAGAGAGAGAGAGAGAGAGAGAGTCACAAATCCAAAGCCTACAGTCTTAAAGATTGGTCCAACCATAGTGTACTTGGTACAGTATTTGGGGTTGGCAAGAAACAGCCTTATATAAGGAACCTCGTCGATAATTGCAGCAACTCCTCCATTCTTACTTCCATTTGAAAGCGCGCCATCATACTCTTCGAAAGTGCTATAGTTCCTAAGCTTGAAGGGATCAAATCCCTCTCTCTTCAATAGCCCATCCACAAAAGTACCTGTCTGGCAGCCAACATATTCTTCATTCTTTTTGAGGTCCCTTATATCCGTGACACTGGGTTGGAGCTTTTGTACTGTTAACATTGATGTTAAGCTTGCTGTATAACTCGATGTCAGTACCAGCACTACAAAAACCCACACGATTACCACAAATCTTGATAAGTTGCTGATCAACTTCTCCTCTGAGAAAACAAACAAAAAGCAAACCAGTTCCTTCGTGGTGAGAAAACATTTTGTCACCAACACCTTTGCTTTTTGCAGTGCTAATGTGCTATTCATTGTGCATCCGGCTCATTAAATGATCAGATTGAATTGATAATTAAAAAGCTTAAAAATTAAAAAACTAAAAGGATACTGATAACTATGTTTGCTAGCTAGGAGCATGTGTAAAAGAACTATTGATAAGGATCTTACTTTGGGCGAAAACGAGTGTGGAGAAGGAGAACCAGAATATCATTCCGACTTGCTTGTGAGGTGGGCCTCGGAATTCTTGGTTTACACGATGCTCCAGAACCCAAACCACGAAACCAGTGAAGACAAAAAATGCCCCAGTTGTTAACCACAAATCCATTTTCAAGGGTTTCATGAAAATCCATGCATTCTTCCTCTCATCATCCTCTATTCGAACGATCATCGCCACACTGGACTCAGTGAATGGCAACGTGAAATCTGCAAACCTCGTTCTATTTTCCAGAATAGTTACATCACCCACAACAGCGTCGTAATTCTGGAGATAGACACAAAGTTAGTTATACTTGAACTTGCCAAACAGAAATTGAGAAACATAGCAAAATCATATTGAAAATTTGATTACCCCGAGAGCGATCTGATAAACAAGATCATCGTAACTTCCAGCCCTATCGCTTTCGAAGGAAAGAAACTCATAGGGCGCGGGCGCATACGGCAATGAGAGCTCCATGACTTCTTTGAACACATCTATGCAGAAAACCAGTGGCAGTCACGACCTTAGTTTGAGAATCAATTACCACTTTGGCAAACTCATCGAAACCACTTTTGGCAGGAACTCCAACCCTCAATTTCTGTTGACCTGTAGGAATTTCCCAACCTTTCGGTACAAGATGAGATTCACCGGGCCAAGTGATGGCTCCAAGATCTTCTTTGTTAGTGGTGTAATTCCTATTACTGGCCCATATCAGCTTCCTTGATATGCCATAATCCCTAGTCCAGAATCCAATTTCCCTCTCCCCCTTTCCAATTACATTGACTATTTGAAAGGCCGATGGTTGTAACTGCCCATCCACTAGGTAAAATTCACCACTCAACCCCGGAAATCTAGTGTTCTTGATAGATTGAAGGAGCCATTGTCCCATTTCGGAGGATCCAATTGCAGCCAAATCTGCCATGTTACTTGTTGAGTCTGGTTTCTTGAACTTTGATCGAGCAATACCGGATCTCTCAACTGCCATTGCTAATGCCGTGGCACTGTCGTATGCCCAAAGTCCAAAAACATTTAGTTCAAACCTATCAATGTCTGGATTCTCTCGACGAAATCTCTTTCGCCATCTTTCTGTGAAGTTTTGAAGCTCCCTTGTGTTTGTAACATGAGGTTTCACACCTATGACCCCTTGCATCGAACCTATAATCTTAGGATCCACAGAATCTAAAAGATTCGTAAGCCCATCTGTAATGATCCAGGCATATCCCTTGTTCATCATTCCAACTTCTTTCACCTTCAAGAAAAAGCGAGAAGCGAAAGATGGTAACATATGCACCACAAAAACCCTGGTTTGCATTGTCATTAGCTTGTAGAGTTCTTTTAGGATGTGATCGTCTGTGGCTGAAAGAGACATAACCCTTCGATAGCGTACTTGAGCACCAACCCCTAGCAAAGAATCAGTTAAATAAGGACCTATTCCCCTTCCATAATCTGTATCCTCATAAATTAGTGCAACCTCTCGCCAATTGAAGGCCTTCACTATAGCAGCAAGGCATTCAACCTGAGATGAACCATTCTGTGCCCCTCGAATGAAGTATGGATTGTCCTTGGGTGACAAAGAAGGACTTGTCGCGGGAGAAATTATAGGAACTTGCGTTTTGTTCCCAATGTCAATCACAAAATTAGCTTGTGTGGATGTTGATGGACCTAGTATTGCCTGTACTTCGACATTTTTCAGCAAGTCTATAGCTGCAAATAAAGTTCAATAACAATTAGACACTAATACATAAAATGCCAATCACTGCTCAATTGGCGGTGTTTAGCATCCATGCATGCGTTAGTAGCTTATTTAAAAAGTGAAAAAACATAAATAACCTATTGAAATACGTAAAATGTACATTACGATGCCCCAAATGTTATTGCATTCCTTATAGCTTAACTTCAAGTCAATGTGCGGTGCTTAGTGAGACCCATACTTCAATGATTTTCCAAAGCATGCAATTTTCCATCAGAGGTTTAATTCTTTATTCTTGGATCCTATAACCAAGTTTTTTGAAACTCAAGCTTCGTTTGAGACTTGGTTCTCAAAATTATCACCAGACCAAGAGGTTTACAGGTTATGGTTTGCAGCAATTGGCCTTTTCTCAAACACCTGATCTGCATTTTAGCATGAGATTTACTGCACGGAGCTAAAAAATTCAACGCAATTTTTTTGGTCGGTTGTGAGTGGGAGAAATATTGTCCCACATTGCTTGGGATTGGGACCTCTCCACTCATTGTCAATTGGTTTTGAGATGGATATAGAGTCTCGACATGGTATCAAAGCGGGGCTCATTCCACCCCACATTTAAAAAAAAAAAAAATTCACAATCCACGCCCTAGGATGACAGACCAGCAAAAAAAGTACAGTCGGAATTTTTATATGAAGTAAAAAATATTTAATTTTGGTGGGTGTTTGATTGTGTTCTAAGTTAGAACTTCTAACTATGAATTTTGTTTCCAAGATTATGGTTGAAAAGTGCCATCTCTGGGTTGAATTTCTAGATCTGTTACCGAACTCCACCTCCACCCCACCCTCCGGCCAACAACTTGCACATGTTACATAAACATAAACAACTTGACTAACACCGTGCAAGTGGAGTGTCAGCTCAATGGTAGCAAATTGAACTTCCATGTATTCGGTGAAGGTTCAAACCTTACACACCCCATCCACAATCGAGCCCTTAGAATAGAATAGAGTAGATTTCTTGTTTGTAAATAAATAAATAAAAAATTTGACTAACATAGTTAACATATCCTTTCAGAAAAAAATAGTAAAAAGTAACACCCTAGCTCATAAATTGACTTTCACCACATGAATGTTCATAAACGACTTGCATCTCCATAGCCGCTACACACAGTTATACAAGCAACTTGACCACTTGCACCTTGTATATGAATAACTTGCAGCTAGAACCACCAACCCCCATGACCGCCATGAAACGTTGACAATTTTCATAAGAATTAATCATAACAATTCTCTTTGCCCTTACTTAAATAACCCATCCTTCTCATCTTCTTCTTCGAAGCCACCTACACGGACGGAACTAGAAATTTCACTACGCAGGGGCGAGGTTTTTTTCCAAGATACTTTGCAGGGGCGAGCCTATATAATTAATAAGAAAAATTATTTTTTTGTATATAAAACTAGAGGTTTTTTTTCTTTGCAGGGGCGACCGCCCCTACTGGCTCCTTCCTGACTCCATCCCAGGTCACCTCATTGGGCTTTTGCTTAGGAGTAAGCTTCCGCCGAGGTCAAAATCGGAGAGTGGTGGTGGTGTTTTTTTTGAAAGGCAAAAAAGATTTTATTAATCAGATATCGAAGATACAAGATTAAAAGGGGCAAGAGAAAGGCATCAAAACGAGGAGTGGAATCCCATCGAAGATTGCATCACATTGGAGAGTGGTGGTGGTGGTGTTAGTGGGTCGCGGAGATCAAGTATACGTACGCATGAATTAGTATATTAATTTGCACGTATCCTATATATAGTGAAGCTGATTAACTAGAAACACATAGTGAAGCTGATGATTACGTAGAAAACAACTGAAAAGGGTATCGCCACACAGGCATGAGAAAGAAATAAATGATTTCCGTCCATGAGATTGCATGTTCGAATATTATAGAGGCCAAGTATTCCAAATCTTGGGGTCACTCGGGAGCCACCCAAGATCCAGTTATTAAAAAAAAGGTAGGAACACTCTTCTACCACTTCTATCCCATTCCCACTTTATTATAATCCTGTAAACGTTGTCCTGGTATTATCAACTAAGGATATAGAGGATGCCCACACCCAATGGTGGAACCAGGAATCTAATCTACCCTAGGCTAATTTATATATATATATATATATATATATGGATGACGATCTATTGAGGACTCCCTTAGGATAATTCCGTGCGGACCTCACCATTCCGGATCAAATTTTGACGATCCGAACCGCTCAATGTTTTTAAATGCATTTTTAAGGGTCCACGCGGAAAATCTTCAAAAACAAATACTCGGAAGGGCTTGATCGGATCAGTTTTTGTTAAAAACGCTATATAGCGTTTTTAACAAAAACTGATCCGATCAAGCCCTTCCGGGTATTTTTTTTTGAAGATTTTTCGCGTAGACCTTGGAAAATGCATTTTAAAAACATTGAGCGGTTCGGATCGTCAAAATTTGATCCGGAAAGTCGAAAAATGGTGAGGTCCGCACGGAATTTTTGTTTGAGGGAGTCCTCAATAGATCGCCATTCATATATATATATATATATATATTTCTTTTTTTTCATATGGGCTAATATATATAAATTTTTTATTGAGCTAGATGTTACATGTAAATTTTTAACCCTTTTTTTTTTCTTCACCTTGGGCTTTAGCCCACCCACCTATGTGTGTAGCTCCGCCCTTGCCCACACCATATTGTATCTCTTCATACTACATGATTGTTATGTGAAATTATGATGCCAATTTTGTGCTATAACACTTAGTAATAATCAGTAAGAAATATTGCAGAATTAGGCACGTAGAAATAAATTAACGTACCAGCGGAGGCTGCCTCCACCGCATCATTCTTCGAATCTCTAGTGTGGAGAACAATTTTCGTGGTATGTGTTCGAAGATTCGATGCATAGAAGTCTTCAAGCGCCATAGATATGCATGTATTGCTCATCTTTCCCAGAATAGTGTCCAAATCAAGAATTAGCCCGACATCAACCTCTTTTAAACCAGTGCTTGCATTTTGAGCCCCAGCCATTGGCACAATGTAATAGCAGCTCATCACCAACAATAGTAACCCATGCAGCTGGGAATTTGAGTATCTCGCTTGCCTCTGCATGCTGAGCGAACGCCACGGTAGAGCGAGGAGAAGAAGAAGAAGATGACGACGACGACGACAATTGTTAAGCTTTGTTTATATTTCAGAAGGATTGGTTTTTGGATCTCCATCTTATACAATGCTATATATACAATCAAAGATGCTGATAAGCGAGGTTAATTTCACATTTTGTGGACTCAGTCAGTTCGTACTTCGTACCTAGGGTGGAGTATTCAACAATCACACTATAACAAAAATTGACCCGGAAGCATTAATTGTAATCAATATAATTATAAGCCGTGTAGGATATTCACAATTTAGCACCATTAGAATTCTAGAATTTCCTACGGTAACCAACTGAAGCTAGCTCAGCTATCCAGGATGGTTTTAAATACCGGCCGTTACGGAAGGGTTATTGGCCTCTCCGATACCGTTACACCCCGGTATCCCGGTGAGAGGAAAAAATCACATGCATATCGGTTGGTTCTTGTTACGTATCGGTCCGTATCTGGTACATGGACTGGTTCACGACCGTCACGGCCGATACTCCCGTTACAGGTTATTTAAGAAATTTAAAATTATTTTTTTTATGAAAAAATGATTTTTAAAAATTCACGACCGCTACACCTGGTTCCCGTTACGTAATGTTCGATACTACTGAAATTGTTACACTCAAACCATTATCGTTACGTATCACAAAACCGATATTTAAAACCTCAAACTATTATCGTTACGTATCACAAAACCGATATTTAAAACCTGGGAGTTTAACACCTTTGTGTGAGTGTTATTTTCCTTGCATTTGTTGGGATTATTTTCTCATTAATGAGGCTATTAGTTGGATTGAACATAAAATGACCGTGAACTTGTTTAAGATTTGATGTAATTGATACTTTTGAATTATCTTGTACTAAAAGAAAAATAAGGGAGAATTTCTTACGATTGAGTATGTGTCTGTTTGACCAAGACTATATATACACATATGCATATGGTCTAGATAGTAGTACAATTAATCTTGCCTAATCCCTTTGATTCCTAAGGTTCCACACCGGTTTGTTTGAACGTTTGTGTCTGAAGAAATTGCGTATGCTTACACACCACATGTTGGACGGGAAAAAAGACGAGTCCATTGACTGCAAACATGGATGCTGCTGTTACTTAATAAGAAAATGACATCCCCAAATCAAGACCTCTAATTTTGGAGTATGGTGCATCAAGGGCTGCAAAAAAATCAAGCAGCTTGTTGCTCAGCTCAACTCATTTAGTATTGAACAGAGCTTAAGCTCGAGTTTTAGACTTGTTGGAAATGGCTACAATACACACCCCTTTTAGGTTGTGTATCATATGCACCCTTGCTATCTATCGTTGGATCGCTAAAAGTTATGAATCAATTATAAAAAGTTACGAATTGGTAACTTGTTAACCTGAGCAACAGGTTACCTAACAAAAAGTTACGAAACAAAATATAAGTTATGAATCATATTTGTAAAAAGTTACAAAACGTACAAAAATGTTACGAATCATATTTGAGAAAAGTTATAATTTTTTATCTCAAAGTTACGAGTTCCACGAAAAGTTATGAAACACACAAAAAATTACGAAACAAAATAAAAGTTACGAAACAAAAGAAAATGTTACAAATCATATTGTCCAAAAGTTACAAATGCTTGGTATAAAAGTTACGAAACACACGAAAATGGTACGAATCATATTTGAGAAAAGTTATAATTTTTTATCTCAAAGTTACGAAACCCACAAAAAGTTACGAAACACATGAAAAGTTATGAAATGAAAGAAAATGTTACGAATCATATTATCTAAAAGTTACGAATTCTTAGTATAAAAGTTACGAAACAAACGAAAATGTTACGAATGACCAGTTCTCCAGGTCATTTTTTATGAGGTGGCGCAATATCGACCACACAATGGGTGCATATCGTACATCCTAAAAGGGAATGTGTATTGTAGATTTTTCCAGACTTGTTTAGTAGTAAATGAGTCGAGCTCAAAGCTCAAAAGCGCTGAGCTCACAAAAGCTCGCCTCTGTTGCATAGGCTCCTTAGGCAAATTAACCTGACTTGACTCATTAAGAGCTTAGCTCGTTTACGAATGAGTGAATCTTAATTTATACTAAATGAGTCATGTTCGAACACTATAAGGTCCCCGCTCGGCTCATTTGTATCCATAGGTGGATGTGTATGCATGGTATGTTATATTAAGTTAGATAAATGCGTTATATTAAGTTAGATAAATGCTAAGTGCCAAGAAAAATTACTCAGAAAATATCTAGAATTTGAAAATGAGTGACTCAGATTCTGGGCAAGTGAATTTGAAAATGAGTGGTTCAAATTCTGGATATTTTTTTTGTCCATGTAACACTCCTGATTAAGTTACCATATACTACAAGGGTTTTGCTTTGATTGGCGATCAATTAAGACAAATTTGCTTTGCCAAGACTTTTCTCGTTGCTGTCTGTCATTATATATGCATTCTGATTAGATTGATGGATAACTGAATTGTTCCTAGTGTCATGATCGGTGCTGCAAAGGTCAGAGCATTTAATATAGAAACCGCGTTAATTTGATTGGATTGTCCTCCACGGTTTAAGGTCAAGCTCTTCTAGTACTAACTCCACAGTTGGTCGAGTGGATTTGGGCCACAAAATAGGACCCTGCTGGGTAC
Organism: Vaccinium vitis-idaea; assembly: GCA_963854785.1. Classification (NCBI taxonomy): domain Eukaryota; kingdom Viridiplantae; phylum Streptophyta; class Magnoliopsida; order Ericales; family Ericaceae; genus Vaccinium; species Vaccinium vitis-idaea. The sequence goes on from OY978221.1 coordinate 16,886,565, forward strand.
AGAAGTTTTGCGACAGAAAATGTACCGAGCCCTCTCAGGGACCCACTTTTGGGTCCCATACGAGTGATCCGAATCGTTCATTGTTCTTAAAACATTTTTCCGAGGGGCCCCACAAAAAATCAGCTCAATCGGACGGTTAGAAGTGCTTGAACCAAAGTCCTACCGTTTCAAACAAAAAAATAATGAACGGTTCGGATCACTCGTGTGGGACCCAAAAGTGGATCCCCGAGAGGGCTCGGTACATTTTCTGTCCCAATTCCTCTGTACCCGTAGGCACTGGCGGCTCCACCCTATGGGGTGGATGGTCACATGACCACCCTAAAAAAAAATTTGTACTAATAATACATGTAAAAATTTGTACAAATTTTAGGTTAGTTCATGTTTTGAACACCCAGCCGAAATATGAATGAACACCCAGTGCAAAATTAAATGAATACCCACTAACAAATCAGTCTACTTTGAACAACCTAAATTACATCCCGTAATAGCCCAATCATAGGTGGGACCATATATAAGAAAATGTGGTCAATTGAACACGCTTTTTTTTATTTTGTTCTTATATTGCATCTAGTAATTTTATCTAATATTTTGTTTGAACACTTAGTCCTATACTATAAACAAAACACACTGCAATTCAAGTGATTTACAATTGAATACTTAATATACCACCTCAAAACAAGATAGACATCTTAATGACAAAAAAATGGAGAGGAAAAAATATCTATTGGTATCATTATAGTGTAGTTTTTTTTAGAGCAAACAATCCAAAAATAAAAACATATGTTTAAAAAGATCCGTGCAAACGTATTCGCTACATAATTTCCTAAAAAAAATAAGCATATTTATGCTCCTGTTTGATTTTGCTTTGGTAAAAATAAAAATAAAAATAACTGAAAACAACGACAACGTTTTACGTATTTTTGTATTTTTGATGCCGCATTATACACACTAGTATATGAAATTTTGTAAAGATACGACTGATTGGTTAAGCTAGTAGAGTTAAAGGTAATTTCTGAACACCCTGTTAAAAATTCCTGGAGCCGCCACTGCCCGTAGGTTTATCCCACAAAATAAGGGAGTATTATTCTGGCCAGAAACAAGGGATTTATTCAGTGTGTTCGGTTTGGGTTTTAGGAAGTCAGTTTTCACTTTTTCTGGTGGAGCCCCTCACATGGTGCATTGAGTTTCTCTCTCCAGCCTATTTTTGGAAATGCTACTCAATTTCATATCTTGTGGGAGACAAGTCCGTGGGATCCACTTTAAAGCCTCACACAAAAGATCCGAGCCGTTCATTAATTTTTTAAATAATTTTTTGAGTCACTCCTAAAAAATCAGCTCATTCGAAAATTTAATAGTGGTTGATTTGTCTTCTAATTATTCATTCACAATTTAAGATCCTGAATTTTGACAGAAGTTTGAAAAAAGTTAGACAACTGGATCAAGTATTTCAAATTATAAGATTAACCTGATTTTTTTTTCCTGAATGATTGAAAGAATAAATTTAAAACTAATGCACAACTTGGATAATTCGTGTAGGTCTTTGAAGTGGACCCCAGAGACTCGTTTTGCACAAAATATGAAGTAGAGTAGCATTTCTAAAAATTAGCTGGAGAGCGAAAATCAATACACCATGTGGGGGGCCCACCAAAAAAAGTGAAAATTGGGTTCCTAAAACCCAAACCGAACACGATTCTCCGCCAGCAAAACTTCTCGAAACCGGTGGAGTTTTGTCAATCGTTAACTTTAAGATCTTGAATTAGTCGAGTTATACGTAAATTTGTTCGGACAATTGGTTATTAAAAAAAAGAATAAGCTTTGTAAGTCAAACCTGTTATGTGCAAATCTTCAATATCTTTGAGATGTCCTTAAGGTACAACATGTATGCTGACTCCATCTGAGTCGTTTATGCTCAGCAATCAACGGTCCATATCTGTCCGGTAATAAACGGTGTTGATCTGTTTGGATCCGAATTAATCTGGACCGTTGATCGTCAAACACAGACGACTCGAATGGTGCCCCGCTTTCTTACTATTCATATTGCCAGCCCAACCTAGATAGACAAAGTTATAATTTTGGAGACTTTTATACCGTCTATATATCGTCAAGTCAAAGCTGTGGGCCATGGCATATCACTTCAAAATCTATTCACCGAACTGTAAGATCAATGCCAGCGAAAATAACTTCTTCGCAAAATTCTATTCAAATGAATTTACAGCTAACCATTCAACACATGAGGGGAACATATAAGTCAAACGGTGCATCTAACCGTAAACTAGTGTTATGCCGACGTACGCACGTCGCACTACGATTTTAGATTTTTATTTGTGGTTTGTGTAATAAAAAAAAACAGAATTGTTAGGTTTGGCCAACGTTATGTATTGTAGCTATGTAAATAAATAAAATATGTATTATGCGTATTGTAGCAAATTAAACTCTGAATGTTTTACCATCAACCAATTTTCGAATTTTCATATTCAGGTTCAGCTTCAAAAAGTTTTTTTTTTTTTTCCGAATTCATATTTCTTAATTGTTTTTTCCCGAATAAATTACGGAAAACACTAAAAATAATAATGTGGATTGTGTTAAAATTATTTGTGTCACACTTAGGGTCCATCATTTATACATAAAACATGAAGGCCAAATATAAGCTCAAGAAGATGCTATTGAACCATTTGATTTGTTAGTGTTGTCATTCTGTTTCTGATCTTCAGCGCCTCACGTAGTTTGTATTCCATCGTTTCCAATGTGTCTCTCATTTGCCTGAGGTTGTTTTGCAATGCTCTTATCCTCCATTCAAAATCAGCCCTAGCATCTCTAACCAAAGCCCTAACTTGATTTGGGCCCATGCTTGCTTGTAGGAGGGGGGAGAGAGAGAGAGAGAGGGCGTCGTTTATATAGATCACACACATGTATATACACAACGTTTCATTTCTTTTATGAAGGTAATGAAGGATCGTGACTATAGAAGGTAACTTTTCACTTGAAATTTCAGCTGTTTAAAAATAGGGAATTTATAAAAACAGAAAATAAAATGCAAACATGTTCGAGTACTATTTGGATCGTACAATGAACATTAGAAACATTAGATTATACATTTAGGGTGTGTTTGGAACTTGAGGAGAATAATGGAAAAGAAAGGAAAGTTATAATTTTTCCCTCCTCGTCTTTGGTTTGGATAGAAAGAAGAGAGAAAATTAAAAATCTAAGTATTGTGAATAATGAAATTTTCCTCCCACTTTTCTCCCACTTTCCTCTCATTTTATTTTTTATACCACATGTTATTTTGGATCATACATTTGTAATGTATACACTTTTGAAAATGTGACTTTGGACTGTACATTAATTGAACAACAATAATAATTTTAATTTGAAATTAACAAAGGGAAATTTTAATTTGCCATCCTATAACAATATTATCATTATGATTCCACCCTAGTGGATTTGAATCTTTATGATTCCACCCTGTAAATGGAAATCGGACCATTGTGCCCTTATAAGCTATTTTTACATCCAAAAAATAATTTCCTTATTTATAGATAGATAATGCCGTTACAATCTTCCCCAAATTAAAGGGGTTAACTAATTCCTTTTTCAATGGGATTCTCTGTAAGGACTCGTGTTTTTAAATAATTTTCCGGAAATAATATTGGGGAAGTGTGAGGAAATGTAAATAGTGTGATTTGGGGTCAATATGAGTTGGTGATTGCAGTTGGGGTGTCTTTGGAACACATTGGAATGTTAGGGGTGCTAATGCAATTAGTGGTGTGTATATATATATGTGTGTGGCTGATTTTTGAGCCTAAATATCACTCTCTTCTTCTCCCAAAAATCAGCCCCTCCTCCTCTCTCCTCCATTTTTGCTCCTTTGAGCTCAAATTACTCCCTCCTCATCAAACCTCTTCACAAATTGACCAAAGAGTCATCATCTACGCGTGTTTGGGAGCTCGGAGTACCATCTTTTCGCTCCGGGAGGACCAAATTCGGGATTGCTCAAATTGGGGATCTACAAATTCGTTTTTGGGTTGACTTGGAGCAAATCCTTGAGGTAGGGAACAATCTTCTACCTCCTCTAAGTGTATATTTGTTGAATGATTGCATTGTTGGTGTTCTTGTTCTCAATTTCTTGTTAAACTTGTTATCACCATGGAAATGAGCTTGATTTTTGATTGAGTTTGGGTTTTGTGTATTTGGTTGGTAAATCCTTCAATTAGTTGTTGATATATCCCTCTCCTATGAGTAGATGTTGTTTGGAACCTCCATTTTTGGCTTGGGTTGAAATCCCCTCCATTTTGGAAAAATCTGAAAATCTGAAAATTTTGCTCGAGATGGCCTTTGTATCGATACCCCTTTCATGGGTATCGATACCAGAATTTCTGTAAAAATTTTAGTGACCTGGTATCGATACAGCTTTTCTTGTGTATCGATACCAGACTGCTAAGACAGATTTTTACCCAACTTCGCGGACACGCCCCGGCTTCATCCGAACTCCGTTTGAGGTGATTCTTGAACCGTTGGAAAGCTCTTTGAGTCTACTTTCAAACCCAATTGGTCTCATATTCATAGCCTTTGTATTTTGAGAGAAATGTACTTTCTCCTATCAAGGTGTCGGGTTTTCTCGAGGTTCATAACTCCATTTTCATGTTTCTTTGCGCCGGGCCTTCATTGGTCTTCCCTAAGCTTCTCAAATCGACTTCTAAGCATTGGTAGCCTATCATGAGATGAATGATGCATGTCTTGACCTCTCATGTTCTTGGACACATAGTAACATTGCCACAACCGACACACTACAAATTTTTGACCTAAATGAATTACATGGATGTTTTTGGACACTTGATTGGTTAATAAACTTTTGAAAATGATAATTTTCTTATTCTAGGGCCACCATTTGGTGCGTCCCTGGCCATGGGTGTTCGGAGCCCACGAAATCCGGCAGGGGTGTTCGGAGCCCACGAAATCCGGCAGGGGTGTGCGGAGCCCACGAAATCCGGCAGGGGTGTTCGGAGCCCACGAAATCCGGCAGAGGGATTCATTCCCTATTTAAATAAGTGGTCATTTGTGAAGAGATGAAAAAGGACATGTTTTATGAAAATGACTATGTTTTGAAAGGATTGAACCTACGACATGAAATGTAACGTTTTATGAGAAAATCTATGGACACTTGGGTTTGATTCGAACTTTGGGGCATCTATTGGATATTCTCTCATCAAGTCGACATAGTTTGGTCTATTTTAGCTTATTCATTCATGTGTATCACATCTCCATGTGCATGTTTCATCTTTTATACCCTTAGCGTTGGTAGAAAAGTTTCCTACTGGGCTAGTGAGCTCAACCTATCATTTTTCAGGTACTCGGCAAGGCACGTGATTGGAATGCTTGGCATGTGGATGCATATCATGAAGCTCATTTGACATGAAGTTATTTTATCCTCTCTATCGTTAATATATTTTGGGAGATGATATTGTAACTTTGATTCCTTAAATCTTTTGACAAAACTTGGTTATGTAATAACTCTTAACTATTAATTACTTATGCATGGGTACGGGTACCTCTTGTAGAAACCCGATGTACTTTGACTTTGACTTTTCAACGGTGGAATGTATGACTTTTGGTTTATCCTACGTGGATTTTATTGGTATTTGGTTTATTAAATTTGAGGGCGTGACATTCTCTCTCCTCTCTCTTTAATAACTTTCCCAAATTTTACCCTCCATTTTCTAATTGAAGAAGAAGTCAACAACACCTCTTGCCAGAACCCTCTCTCTCTCCTCTCCCCGGCGCCAAATAGCTACCGCCACGAACGACATCGGCGCTTCTCTCCCCGCTAGATCGTCGTGTCTTCTTCTTTTTGTTACGTCGCCGTTGTCGACGGCGGCGAATGGATCGAGTATTAAACCGGTGCAAAACCTTCATTGCCAACTGAGTTCCTCGCCGGTGCAAGAGAAAAGCTCTGGATTCATCCTCATCGTCACCTTCCTTGGTAAAATTTACGTGAGTATAAGAATAGATTTAGGTTGTTGGATCTCTCTCTCTCTCTCTCTCTCTCTCTCTCTGCCTCTTTACCAAGTTCCTCGATGCTTCACTTTAAGAACCCTAGTTTTTTTTTCCACATGATGTACAATGGTAGATGGTTTCAAAAACCTCCTTTGTAAGCCGTGGGTTTTAAGGTTGTATTTAAGGTTTTAATGGTGTAGATTTTGCTTTTAGATTTCATGGTATTTTTATCAGGAAAAGCAGTTAATTAATAAACCATAGTCACCTATGTTTTAAAAGATATTTATTACGTATAGTGAATATGGTTTACTGATTTATCATTTTGGTTCATAAGTAAAAATGATAAATCAATAAATCATGTTCGCTATATGAAATAAAGGATATGTGAACATGGTTTATTGATATATCATATTGAGTGATTTTGATACAATAAAAGATGGTTTATTGGTTTATCAAAAATCTAAAATCAATAAACTATATTCACTGTATGTATGAAATGAATGACATGTGAACATGATTTATTGATATACCATATTGAGTTATACAATAAAAGATGGTTTATTCACTTTAGCACTTCAGTGATTTCGCATTGTAAACTTGATAAATTAACACATGATTCATGGTAAATAATTTTACCATGTTTGTGGACCGAGTTTGTATTTTAATTTTTTTAATTTGTTTTGAGATTTTAGGGATAGAATTTTATGAGTGATTTTAGGGAAATTAAAAGGTTAGGAAAGAAGAAGATTTGAAAGATAAGATGGAGAGATTGAGATAAATTAGGAAAGATTAGGAGAGAGAAATGTTAGGAAATTATGAGAGAGAATTATTAGGAAAATTAGGAGAGAAATATTAGGAAAATTAGGAGAGAGAAAGGGTATTTTGGGGTTTATTTGAATATCAGGATAGGGTATTTTGGGGTTTATTTGAATATCAGGATAGAATCATAAGTATTCAAATCTCATAGGATGGAATCATAATGACATTTTTTGTACAGGATGCCTAATTAACTCTCCCTTAACAAAAAACATTTTCACAAAAATAAACCATTAACGGTTACCAATTTTATAACCATTAATTTGGTAACTTTAAATTCTATTAATTCTAATATGAGTACCTATGTTATAGATAATAATTTATTTTTAAAATGCAGTGTACGGTTTAAATTATAAATGTATGGTCTAATTTCTAAATGGATATCTAAATTCCAAATGTACGGTCGAAACTCGAAAGTGTCTAAATGTATAGTCCAAACTCGAAAGTGCCTAAATGTACGGTCTAAATTCTAAACATATGGTCTGACTTCTAAGTGCATATTTAAATTCTAAAATGTACGGTCCAAACTCAAAAGTGCCTAAAATGTATGCTCCAAATGCCAAAGTGCCAAAATGTACGGTGCAAAGTGCCTAAAAATACGGTCTAAATTCTAAATGTACGATCTAACTTCTAAGGACATCTACATTTAAATATACGGTCCAAACTCCAAAGTGTCTAAAATGTATGGTCCAAACTCCAAAATGAGTAAATGTACAGTCCAAAAGTGGCTAAATGTACAATCCAAAAGAGGCTAAAAATACGATCTCAATTCTAAATGTATCATCTAACTTCTAATTAAGGACATCTAAATTTAAATATAAGGTCTAAACTTCAAAGTGTCTAAAATATATGGTCCAAACTCCAAAATGAGTAAACGTACAGTCCAAAAGTGGCTAAGCGTACGGTCTAAATTCACTCGATTTTGCTTTATTGTCCAAACTCCAAAGCACCAGTAGCCTAGTTGATTTTGGTTTACGTCTTTCAAAATCCAGTAGCCTCAAAATGAATAAGATTCAAGTAGAATCATTAACACTAAAAGCACCAGCACTACAACAGCAAATGAAAGAAAGGTTCAAAACCTACATTCAACAACCAAATTTTTATATGCAGAACAAAGGAAACCTCAGTTAACATCACCAACTATCATACTCCAAAATTCAATAGTTTGGGCATCAACTACAGAAGCCAATATCATCCCCAGAGTCAAATAGCAGCATCACAATAAAACTCCAATTAAACCCAGCAATAAGACTAGCAACACCAACAGCAGTAAATGAAACAACTTAAGAGAACGATACAGAAGCACCTAGAGTTAAAATTTTTAATCAGGCTTGAGTAAAAATGGGAAAACTTCAATCAGAAATTTGAATTTCACATAAAACCAATCAAATATGTCCATCAACTTCAATCAGAAACTTCCTGATTCCATCCACCCAGTGTAAACCAGAAACAAACAAAGGACAAAAAAAGGACATGTCCATCAAAATAGATGGCCTAGTTTATGAATAAAACTCCATCATAAACTCCTCAAGAATATCCAGAAAAAACAATTCAAAATCATGAAACTGGAAAAGTACTTAAAAAAAAAAGTGTGAATCAACTCTCCAACAGCTTTGTACAAGTGCCTCTAATATGCGTACCGACCTCTCCACACCTGCTGCAACTAATCTACCTATTCTTCACTTCTGTTGATGGTATTCTAACTGTCCAACGGCTCTGTACAAGTGCCTCTATTATGCGTACCAACCTTTCCACACTTGCTGCAAGTAATCTTCCTAGTCTTTGCTCTTGTTGATGGTATTCTTTTCGTGCGCAGTTGTCTCGGAGGTCTCTTGCACAACGGAGGAAGAAGAATATCAGCAGAAGCATCAAGATCAGCAGTCTTCCAAATCGTAGGTACATTATTGATACACTTTGAGTATGCCTCGCGATAGGTTTGAGTGAAGTAATAATTTCCCACGTAATCGTGTAGGTTCCTCTTACTTCTCTTCAATTCACAAAGACCATGAACACACGAAAAACTGTTTATCTGCCATTCTCCACAAGAACAAGTACGGCGCCCAATATCAACACTAACAAATGGATCAGAATGCACTTCATATAACTCGTCATTTGACCTAACCACATTCCACGTCTTCGATAGAGTAAACAACTCCCCAAGTTTTTGGTCCTTTTTTGGACAAATAATAGTTTTCCACTTCAGTCCAGAATCTCTCCTATTAGACTTTTGGTCCATTAACTTTACTCTAATCGTATCAACAAGTTGAGTAATTGGTAAGCAGTGCTCATTCTTTATCCAAGAATTGAAACACTCCACTAGATTGGATGTCAACTCACCATATCTTTTCCCTACGAAATAAGGATGACACCAATGTTCATTTGCTAATCTATACAAAAATTCAATTACTTTTGGCTCACCATCTGCCTTGAGCTTACACAAAAGCTTATCAAACTCTGCTATAGTAGGTGCATAAGCACATCTGTGGAATAAGGCCTTCCTTTTAGTTTCCAATCCCCCCATATGCTTCCTCAAATTTGCTTTAAGATGAACAAGACAATAAGAATGAGGCGAAGAAGGAAAAACACTTTCAACAGCTCTTAACAACCCTTCATGCCGATCAAAAATGAACACAACTTCCCTATCCCAATCCAAAAAATCTCTTAGTTTTTGCATTAAACGCCAGCCAATTTTCAGAATTCTCGGAATCAACCACAACAACACAAAGTGGATATAGGCCTACAATAAATCCAAAACCAGTAGTAAATTTCAAAATGCAGCTACTCAACATTGGCTTACTTCAAAAACCTGTAAACAGTACAAACTTAAATGCAGAATACTAAAAGTTTCACTAATTTGCACTTAGATTTCACTACTTACCTAGAATTCATAGTAACTAAAAACAAATTAAAGTCTCTCTTATAAAACCAGACAGCAAAAAACAGCAGCAAAAAAAAAATTTAAAACAACATAAGTTACAAAAAAAAAAAAAAAAAAAAGTTAGATATGTTACCTTGGTTACCATCTTTAGCACAAGCGGAGAGCAAACATCCTTTGTGAGTCCCCTTAAAAAATGTACCATCAACAAATAGAAGAGGTAAACAGAAGTTAAACCCGTGCTTGCAAGCTGCAAACCCAACAAATAACCTCTTGAAACGACTAGACTCATCCCGCTCTAAATCACATGCACTAACAGGATTAGAACATCTAAAAGCATCCACAAACCATGTTAATTCTTTAAACGATTTTGTATAATCTCCATCCAAAAAACCTCTAGCCTTCTCAACGCCCAACCATGCTTTACGGTAATTAGCTCACATCAACCCCATATTCCAGCTTCTACTCCTTTACATCCACTGCACGTTTTGATGGTGTCAGCCGCATAGTTTCAGAAAATAATCTGCTAATCAGACCAGAACTACTACGAGAACTAGTAGTAGACAACACATCAACACCACAACAATGTTCATTCATGAACTCCTTTATCCTAAACATACCACTAGGCTTCTCAAGATTGGCCTTCACAAACCATGTGCAATTCATAGAATGACAACGGGCAACAACCCTCTCAGAATCATTCCTTGAATAGACAAACTTAAAACCATGAAACAAAGAATACTTGCATAAAGAATCCCGAAAACCAGCAGCCCCATCAACAAAGTCCTGACCCACACCCTTAATTGTTATACGCCAACCATCTGGCTTTAATTCTTTGTTTCCATGATTACAGAATGATGATATCATATCGAATCTGTCGCCAACATTAGCTATCAACTATGCACCTCCTACAGTCAAAGAACTACTACATCCATCAGCAACCGTAACAACAACAATAGATCCAATTGACTCCTTCACGACAACATCAACACGAGCAATCCGAGAAGTCACAACTAGTGCATACAAAGCAACCAAATCTTCATCGCAATCAATACTACAATTTGGATGACCATCTAGTGAGTAAGATATGGAAAAGCTCCCTTGCGTCAATTCTTTCCACTTACCAAGCATCTTTCTAATCAAACAATCAAAAGTTAAGCTCTGAGATAACACCACAACAAAACTACAATCACCTCGCTTGCACAACAACACAACTGCATTCTCCATCGAACTCAACAACCCAAAGAAAACTATTCAGCTGAAAGAAGATTGAACACACTTAACAGATATCAACATAATCTCCCAAAATCATAGACAAAGCCTCCATATGTAAGACTGTAACTCAAGTCAGACAAGCCGACAACACTTGCCAACTGAGCTTAGAGTAAGTTTTTTTGACTAATGGTAGTCCAGTGTACAATGTATTCTTAGAATTATAGATGTTGATTTCAAGTGTACATTGTATATTTTGAGTTTGTTTATACTGTACACTGTACATTTTCAACTTAAACTGGACATTTTATTAGAATGTACATTTTGAGTTCATTATTAAATGAAGTCAAAGTGCATATCTAAAATGTATGGAATAACTTCTAAGTGCATAGCTAAAATCTAAATGTATGGTCTTACTTCGAAGTGGATATTTAAATTCTAAATGTATGGTCCAAACTCCCAAAGTGCCTAAATGTACAATCCAATGTGCCTAAAATATACAGTCCAAATTGTATTGGATTTTGTTTTGTTTTTCCAACATGCGCAAATGTATTGTCCTTGGTGTCAATGTATGGTCTGATGTTCAATCCAAAGTGACTCATTTCAAAGTGTTAAATTGTAAATTCTAAAATCTATGGTCTAATTTCTAAGTCTACAATCTAAATTATAAAATGTATGGTCTAACTTGTAAGAATTGTAGATGTCTGAGAATATATGTTGATTTTAAAGAGTACATAGTGATTTTCAGTGTAAAGTGTATATTTTCAGTCCGTTTATAGTGTACATTGTACATTTTCAATGTAACTAGACATTTTAGAATGTACAGTGGCTGTTAGAATGTACATTGAATGCATTGGACTACAGACTTACATTCATATACTATACATTGATATACCTACTAAAAAGCTATATTCTACAACACTGCACTTCTCAAAAACTACGAATGTAGATCCAAGGATGGTAATCAATGAAGATGATTAAGATCACATCAATTTGTAGTGTAAGTATATCTGTTGTAGACAAAGTTTGGATATTCTATAGTTTGTGAAATTAACGAGAGCTACTACATGACCTAGACTACAAATCTATAGTATACGCTTCTCAGAATGTAGCTATAAGGATGCCAATTGAGGAAGATAATTAACATTACATCAATTTGCTAATGAAGCTTCAATCTGACATAAATTACATTGAACTCAAAGAATCAATTGGTTCTGAACCAACAAAAAAAAAAACATAAATCGATTTATCAATCAATTGATTCAGAACCAACAAACGACCTAAATCGATTTGTCAATCAAACTCTGTGTGTGACTGTAATGTACGTTCATTTGTGTGTGTGTGTGTGTGTGTGTGTGTGAGAGAGAGAGAGAGAGAGAGAGAGAGAGAGAGATAGACATTACCAATCGATTTGTCAGCTTGAAGAAATCACGTTTGCATCTTCTCCAGTTTTTCTTTCGAAGAGGATGAACAAAGCGGGATGGATATCGAGCCTCAGATAACAAACATAACGTGTTGGTTATAAGCGAAATATAACTAAAGGGTAAGAACGTAAATTGGCCAACCGCCTTGGAGTTATTGGTAATAAAATCAAGTGTTTAACCTTAATGGTAATTAGTGGAGACAAGGGTGGAGCGGCTGGTAATAAAACCATACTAAAAAGGCTTAGGGGTAAAAAATTATGGGGGAAGCCTATACCCCTATCTAAACGGGGCCTTAGGTAAGGATTTGAACCAAGTACCTCTTGGTTGTATGATTTGGGCTTACTGCTGGGCCAGTAGGCATTGTTTGTAAAATTCACTTCATTATATATTTATTAGGTTATTGAAAGTTATAGAAAATTGAGGGCCCCAATTTTGGGCTAAATTAAATGCCCTGGGGAGAGAGAGAGAGAGAGAGAGAGAGAGAGAGAGAGAGAGAGAGAGAGAGAGAGAGAGAGAGAGAGAGAGAGAGAGAGAGAGAGAGAGAGTGAGTCACAAATCCAAAGCCTGCAGTCTTGTAGATTGGTCCTACCATAGTGTACTTAGTACAGTATTTCAGGTTGGAAAGGAACAATCTTATATAAGGGACCTGGTGGATAATTGCAGCAACTCCTCCATTCTTACTTCCTTTTGAAAGGGCGTCATCATACTGTTCAAAAGTTCTATAGTTGCTAGACTTTATGAGATTAAATTCCTCGCTTTTCAGTAGCACTTTGAAAAAAGTACCATTGTGGTAGCCAACATATTCTCCATTCTTTCTAAGGTCGTTTATATCTGGACACTGGGTTGTAGCTTTTCTACTATTAACATTGATGTTAAGCTCGCTGTATAACTCGATGTCAGTACCAGCACCACGAAAACCCACACGATTACCACAAACCTTGAAAAGTTGCTGACCAACTTCTCCCCAAAGAAAACAAACAAAAAATAAATGAGTTCATTTCTATGAGACATTTTTCAGTGCTTTCATTATGCATTTGGCCTATCAAATCACCATGCACGTGATTATTGTCAAAGAAATTCCTGAGCATAAAAATTACTCCTTCCGTCCCATTTTAACAGTCTAGTTCAGTCCCTAATGCAATTTTTAAATTGTTAATATCTTTCAATCTATAATGAATTTTATGTGCAATATGGATCCCATATGATAGATCTCAATTAGTTTTATTATATAAAATCTTTAAAAATATTGTAGATCGAAAGATATTAACTATTTAAAAATTACATTAGAGACCAAACTGGACTATTAAAATGGGACGAAGGGAGTATTAATTAGCTTTGGGCATATGCCGAGTATGTATGGACAAGGGTCTTACTATGGGCGAAAACAAGTGTGGAGAAGGAGAACCAGAATATCATTCCAACTAGGTGGGCCTCGGAATTCTTTGTTTACACGATGCTCCAGAACCCAAACCACAAAGCCAATGAACACGAAAAACACCCCAATTGTTAGCCATAGATCCATTTGTAGGGGTTTCATGAAAATCCATGCTTTCTTCCTCCCATCATCCTGTATTCGAACAATCATTTCCACGTTGGACTCCATGAATGGCAATGTGAAATCCACAAAATTCGATTTGTTTGCTAGAATGGTTACATCACCCACAACAACATCGTATTTCTGGAGATAGACATAAACTTTAGTTACTTGGCAAAGGGAAAATGAGAAAGGTAGCAAATTCACATAGCAAATCTGATTACCCCAAGGTAGATTTGATAAACAAGAGCATTGTACTCCCCAGCGGGTTCGCCATCAGGAGTTTCAAAGGGAATAAATTCATAGGGGACAGCATACGGCAATGCGTGGTCCATGATTTCTTTGAACACATCTATGCAGAAACCAGTGGCAATGACAACATTAGTTTGGAGATGCCTTTCCACTTAGATAAATTCATTGATACCATTTTTTAGTGGAACTCCAACCCTCAATTTTCGTTCACCTGTTGGAATTTCCCAACCTTTGGGTACAACATTGGATCTACGTACCAGGCCAAGTGATGGCTTCAAGATCTTCTTCATCATTGGTGTCATTCTTATTAATTGGCGATCTCATTTTCTTTGATATGCCATATTCCCGAGTCCAGAATCCAATTTCCATCTCCCCTTTTTCGATTACATTGACTATTTGAAAGGCTGATTGCTGTAAGTGCCCGTCGACTAGATGATATTCACAACTTAACCCTTGGAACTTAATTTTCTTGATTGCTTGAAGTAGCCTTGGTCCCCTTTCTGAGTATCCAATTGCAGCCAAATCTGTTAAGTTGTTTGCAGAAATTGGTTTTTTGAACTTTGACCGAGCAATACCGGATCTCTCAACCGCCATTGCTAATGCCATGGCACTATCATTTGCCCATAGTCCATGCAAGCTTAGTTCAAATCTATCCATGTTTGGATGCTCTCGACGAAATCACTTTCTCCATCTTTGTGTAAAGTTTTGAAGCTTGTTCGAATTTGGAACATAAGGTTTCACACTTAGTACCCCTTGCATCGAACTTATAACATCAGCATCTAGGGAATCCGAGAGAATAGTTAGCACATCGGTAATGATCCAGACATATCCCTTGTTCATGAATCCAACTTCTTCCAAAAAGCAAGAAGCGAGAGTTGGTAACATATGCACCACAAAAACTCTGGTCTGCAATGTCTTTAGCTTGTAGAGTTCTTGAAGGATATGATCACCTGCAGCTGAAACAAAAATAGCAATTCGATACCGCAGTTGGGTATTAATCCCCAGAAAAGAATTGGTTAAATAAGGACCTATTCGCCTCCCAAACTCTGTGTCTTCATAAATGAGCACTACCTCCCTCCAACCAAAGGCCTTTACCATAGCTGAAAGGGATTCAACCTGAGAAGAGCCATTTCGTCTTCCTCAAATGAAGTATGGATTGTCTGACGGTGAGAGAGTAGGACTTGTCGCTTGAGAAATAATAGGAACCTGTGTTTTTTTTCCCAATATCAATCACAAAACCTGATTGTGTGGATTTTTGTGGACCTAGTATTGCCTGTACGTTGAAGTTTTTCAACACGTCGATAGTTGCAAATAAAATATCAGTATTAATTTGATCCCAAGCAATACTTGAATACATATAGACTTCTGTGCATGGTTCTTACGTACACAACCTACACCCTTATGTAGTAGGAGTATGTATTCACCCAAGTACGGAAGAATTTTTAAACCACAATAAACCATTTTGGGGCAAAAGTTCTACATAATGGATGAAACTAAACTTGTGGAGGGGTAAAAATAAACAAAAATATTTTGAAGTAAAACGGTCAAAGAATTTTTTTTTGAAAAGCAGAAAATTTATTAATGGGCCATTTAGCAAAAAATCCAAAACATTTGACATTTTTAAAAGGAAGGACAAAGAACTTTTGCAATCAAACATAAAAGCAAAAAACATTTGACATTTTTAAAATGGAGGACAAGGAACTTTTGCAATTGAACATAAAGACAAAAAAAATTAGTGAAATGTCACTAATTTTTAAAAGTTCTAATTTAGTACAAACAATTAAAAAAAAATCAACTGTTGCCTCCGGCCGACCGCCACCCCACCTCCGGCCGACCACTTCCGGCGGCCCAAAAAATTAGTGACATTTCACTAATTTTTATAGGTTTTAATTTTGTACACAAAATTAAAAAAAAATCAACTCCTACCTCCAACCGACCACTTCCGGCGACCCCAAAAACTAGTGACATTTTACTAATTTTTAAAAGTTCTATTTTCGTACAGAATATTGAAAAAAATCAACTTCTACCTCCGGCCAACCACCACCCCACCTCCTGCCGGCCACTTCCGGCGACCCAAAAATTAGTGAAATGTTACTATTATTTAAAAGTTTTAATTTCTTACATAAGATTAAAAAAAAAAAATCAAATCCTACCTCCAGCCGACCACCACCCCACCTCCAGCCGACCACTTCCAGCGACCCCAAAAATTAGTGACATTTCACTAATTTGATCGCCGGAGGTGGGATGGTGGAGGTAGGAGTTAATTTTTTGAATTTTTTTTCGTACATTTCACTTCCAGCGACCCCAAAAATTAGTGACATTTCACTAATTTTTAAAAGTTCTAATACAGAAAATTCTAAAAAATTGACTACTACCTCCCGTCGACCCTCACCTCACATCCGGCCGACCACTTCCAGCGGCCCAAAAAATTAGTAAAGATTTGACTAATTTTTAAAAGTTCTAATTTCGTACAGAAATTTCAAAAAATCAACTCCTACCTCCAGCCGACCACCACTCCACCTCCAGCCGACCACTTCCAGCGACCCCAAAAATTACTGACATTTCACTAATTTTTAGAAGTTCTAATTTCGTACATAAAATTCAAATAATTAACTCCTACCTCCACCATTCCACCTCCGGCGATCAAAAAATTAGTGAAATGTCATTAATTTTTAAAAGTTCTAATTTTGTACAATAAAATTAAAAAAAACTCGACCTACTAGTCGACTACCAAGTACCAACTCCTAAAACTAGTGAAGTATTACTAATTTTTTGAAAAGCATTTTGTGACTCAGACAGTCCAAACAAAACCTTTCTCTGGTTATATTTTCAAAACGCTTTCCCCATTTACTGTGTTTGAAGAAAAACTGATCGCTTTCAGTACTTAAAATTTGTCAGTTTTTTTCCCTTAAGAATTCAATTATACTTGTACATGTTTTTGGTATTTTCTAACATCTGGCTGAGGAGGAAATGGCACGGATGGCCGAGGCAGAGATTCTCCAATAATGTAGGCCTGAGGAAACCAGTCATGGTCACCAAAAACAGTTTCTATGGCAGAATGTTCTTCAATCCTAGGAAGCGGAGGTGGCAACGAATTATCTGGAGGGTTACTGCTAGGGGCCCAATGATAAACTTCACTGAGTGTCCGATTCCATATGTCTCCGGGTTCTTCAAACAATGCGGGGAGCGAAATTGCATCTAGAGGATCAGTGCAAATTGCCTCCCACCTTTCTCGCCAATCTTCTTGTTCACTTGGTTCAACATATTCAAGAGTATGCACCATTCCTGCGATGCACACGACTTTGTCGATCCGACAGATACTGGAGTCTGTTGGTATAGAAACTACCGGCTTGGTATGAGAATCTGGGATAATAAACTGGCTTGGGTCCCACTCCTGGCGGAGTTCTTTCCAATCTTGATCGTTCATGGGCCATTCCTCATTTTCGGTGATATCTGCCCATCTAGAGTTGGGTTTTAGTTTAACACCTTCGAGGAAGCGAATTTCAAGATCTTCTGGTATAGGGATGAGGGGTTTAGGTTCGGTAACCGGTATGATGTATAGGCTAGGGTTGAATTTAGTGGAGCTTGGGTTATTTGGAATGGAGCTGAGAGAGATTTGGTTGATTTGGGTATTGGACTTGTGTTCTGGAATGGGTTTGAGACAGTGTTTGGTTTTTTGAGGGGGAGCGGAAGTGTTCCATCTTCAATGAGGTCTTGGATTTTGTGCTTGAGACGGATACAATTGTTGGTATGATGACCGGGCATTTGGTGATAGGAACAGAAGGCGTTCGGGTTATGGTTTGGAGGAAGCACTTTGGGTGGCTCGCGAGGCTCGAGTGGCTGGATGGCGCCCTTTTCAAGGAGCTTTTTGTAGACTGTGGTCAAGGGAAAGGGAAATTGGTAAAAATTTCTCGCTTGCCGGGTTGGTTGGGTTGCTATCTGGTTAATGGGCTCAGTTTTGGTTGGTTTCGAGGAGCTGGCATGGGCATGGCTGTATTGGTTGGTTCCGAACAGGGTATTGCTGTTGCCGGAGTAAACTTTTTTGGGCTTGGCAGATTCTCCCTTCTCAAATACACCAGTTCTGAGTGCATCTTCAACTGCAAGACCGGCTTCGTAAAAAGTTCTGAAATCGGCGGTGGTTTGAAAGACTACCAGATGCTTTGCAAAATCGGGTGCCAGATTCTTTGTGATAATCCTCATCTGTTCTTTCTCCGATGGTCGTTCTATCATCTGAGATGCTTTTCCTCTCCACCTCTTGATAAAATCAGCAAAGGACTTGTTTGCTCCCATCTTGGTTGCGTCCAGCTCTCAAATGGTCATTTCGAGCTGAATGTTATAATTGTACTGAGCCATGAAGGCTGCCCCAATATCCTCCTAACTTCCTTTCTTTGAAATGTCAAGATTCAGAAACCATCGCAGTGCTGGTCCTGTTAGAATCTGCTGAAACATCTAACCCATGGCATTCTTCTAAATGTTATACATGGACAGAGTACCCACATATGTTTGTAGATGAGCTCTTGGGTCTCCACTCCCATCAAACTTTTCCCAGGTTATAGGTTTGAATCCTTCCGGGAGTTTGGCGCCCGGAAATAGACACAACTTGTCCATATCAACACCCGTGGCAGCTACTTTTTCTTGTTTTTGGACTGATTCCTCGAGTTTAGCGACCTTCGCCATCATTGCTTCCAAGTTCGGATTCTCTTGCGGAGGTGGATTCGGTGGTGGTTGCTCCCCTGGACCTCCTGGCGGCCTGTTCTGAAGGGTCAGACCTTGTATCAGGAGTAGCAATTCAGCCATCTGACTATGACTGTGTTCCCGTTGTTCCTCCAAGGCTAGCTTGAGAGCCTCGATCTCGTTCTTGTTTGACATATCTGCAGGACCTGCTGAATCTGACTGCCCCGCTTTTGACTCAGTTCGAATTAATCGCTGTTTGGGAGTTCTAGTCCAACTAGGTACAGTGTTTTTCTCGCTCTTACCAATGATTGAAACTGATAATGAAAACAAAATGAATTTAGTGATTGGTGCAAAGAATGCTATGTGCATGAATTTATGTACAAATGAAAGAATGATGCATGATGTGCAATGCAACCACAGTTTTTGAAAAGGATTGCCCTAATTTTCAGTGCTCTGTTGACTGAATTTAAAAGATTTTGCAAAGCAAAGGCCGAACCTTTTTAGGGGTTGCCTACGTATCCACATTTCGGAAGAATCAGGCCATAACGTAGTTCGAGACTACAACTGGCTCTTTTCCTCAAACAACGAGAAATTCAACAACGGGGAAAGTACAAACTGACTTAAGTGACATAAAGAAAAGTACAAACTAACTCAAGTGAAATAAAGCAAAGTACAGACTCAATAAAGCAAAGTACGGACTTGATAAAGCTCAAACTGACTTGAGCTACAAAAGGTAGACTTGACAGTCTCAAAATGGCCCTGCAGGCTAGATCTGCTAACAATTGGCTTGCCGCTTCAGTCGCTGGATTTGTTGGAGGAGCATTCTTGACTTGGTTCTTCCGGTTTTGCTCCCTCGCTTGGTTCTGGCTGCTTTGGTGGGTTTTCCAAAGCATACATTTTCTTGAGTTGTTTGGGGGACAAACCATCATTCAGAAGGATACAATCTTCATAGCAAGCTTCACAGTCACACTCATCCCTGTACTTGTGTCTTGTCACCGGGTCTTGGAAGTAGTAGACTGGTGTGCCGTCTGGCTGGAAGTATTGGACTGGTGGCATGACATCTATATCTTCATCATCACTTTCTTGCTCCACCCTGACAGTGATTTTGTCGGGGATATCCTTGGCTTCATCATCTGCGGGAAGGTGGAATTCCCAACCTTGACTGTTCACATCCTCAGAGTCGTGCCATTGAAGGGTTAAGCCTGGTTGATCAGACATGGCTAGCTGGTGAAGCAACTCTTCAAGCTTGTCTTTGTCTGGTGCTTCATTTCCAATCTCTTCACTTCCCACTTCTTCAAGTATCCACACCGGCGCACCATGATGGATAGCAAAGGTGGACTTGAGTTTCTTGCTTCTAGATTGATTACTCATTTTCGGTTACAGACTCTGATAAAAGAAATACAACATTCTAAATATTAGGAGGGAATGAGCCAATGGTAGCACTTTCATTTGAAAAAGGAGTTTGTTTATTTGACAGAGCATTTGATTATTGGGATAATCCTTCTTATTACTGTGGAGAGGATGTGAAAACCTAGGGAAAAAGCTATCGTGTATGTGCATGCAAGACAGACAACAAACAGTAAGCAGTTAAACAGTTAACAAGATATATCACATAATCCTAACCTGTGGGTCCCTGTCCTAGGTTGGAAGGTTCTAGGTTAATTATATGCAAAGGCCGATTTTGGTTTAGGGGGTTCCCCAGACTAGAGCCAATATTTGCCTCCCAGTGCCAAGTGTACTGCATGGCAAAGGTCAAGCGGCAGGCTGACTCATCACGGTCCAAGGTTGCTGAGCATCCGGGGATGTCCTAACACCAGTGAACTGGGTAGGGTAACCAAGATGCAGCAGCGGGGTTTATCCAACATCGATGCAAGTGATGCAAAAGTTTAGTAATAAAATTATTTTCAAAAATCCCATAAACGTTTTTCAAGCTTGGCTCTCCAAATTAATTTCTTCTTTGATATCTTCACACAGACAAACAACCCAAAAAGCTCCAGTCAGGATGGCCGGGCGAGGCCCTGTTAATCCGCCATTCCTTCCTTGCGATAGCGCTAGGCGTTTTCGTTTTGACAAGCTTTTGGGAAATTCATAAGTATAAAAATGCCAAATTGGAGATTAATTTGAGAATCCCTAGCGGAGTCGCCATTTTGTGGACGGTCGATTTCCACCGGTGGTTTTTGATTTGAAAATAGAGTCGCCACCCGGGTTTTTGGAAAATGATTTAGGACCCGAGAAACCGTTTTGAGAAATGATTGAGAAAATGATTTATAAAACAATTTGGAAAACCAGAGATTCGTTTTGGATTCGGGAGCCAGGTTACGAACGGGGAAGGGTTTTAATGCACCCCGTTTGCCCGATTAAAAATCGGTCTTTACTAAACATTTGTGGGATTTTAGAAAATATTTTAATACCGAACTTTATTCAAATAATCAATTTATCAAGCAAAACAGATGATAATAATGAAAACAGATAATAATGCAAGTTATAACAATAAGCAAACAACCAATCAAAGATTCAAACTGTCCGTGCAAGGCACTGGTTAAAACTTTGGATTTTACAAGAAAAGTGTGTCGTGCGGCACTGTTCATCAATTTAACGGTCAAATTTTCAAAAGAGTGCCGTACAACACTCCAAGTGTACCGTGCGGTACAGGAGGAGTGCCGTGCGGCACTGTTTCCTTCACAGACAGTTCAAACTTTGGTTTTCTGAAATGATTAAACAGAAGCACATACAAGGCATGAAATATGATTAAAAGTAGACTATTTTGAATGAGAAAACAGTATGCTTAGATAAGGAATGTTCCTCCTTGCTAAATTGCTCCGTACGAGGCGATATTTTCACCGTATGACGCAACCGGGAGGTATGTAAACTAAACGGTTTTTACTATAACATAGGCGTACCGAATGCGGAGATGATATCGATTATCATCCCGCATTCGGCATCCCTCCCCTCAGGGTACCAAAGTTATGAAATTTGGCGAAACGGGATTATACCTCGGTTTTGAACTCTCGGATTGAACTTCTTTAGAAACCTTCTGAACTTGATTTTGGACTTCCTTTAGCTTCAAACTCTCCTCTGATGTAGCAAGAAAGATGATTGAGGACTTGAACTCGAGCAAATTCCTAATGGCAAACTCACGGGTTCCGGAACCGAAAACAGGGGTTGGGGATTTGCTTTGAAAGAGAGAACTGGATTAGTTCCTGAAAGATTATGGGTAATAAAGAGGATGGCTTATAATAGAGAAGGTATTTTTGACAGGGGTTTATGAATGGGGTTTCATGGTTTTTCCATCATTTTTTTCCGGTCTCCTCTCATCCGAAATCGGTTGGGATTTATAGGTGTAGGAATCTTCTTGGCCAATACGTAAACTTGGCCTTCACTCAAGTAATCATGGCTATGAGGTAGCCTCTTCTGTTTGCAAGAAATCATCATGAAGATGGGGATCCGAATGTCAACAATTCGAGCTGCTGGGAGCTCTGCAAAAGCTGTGTGACAAGTGACAGTGCCGTATGGCACACTAACTGTGTTGTGCGGCACACTTCCACCGCCAAAATTCAAAAGAGTGTTGTACGTGACTTGGGCTGTGCTGTGCGTGAGAGATGAGTACCGTACGGTACTGTTGACTGAGTTGACTTGGAGAATTTCAATCCGAGAGGCTTTCCGGGTGTTTCCTTTCATTATCGGGGATTTAAAATGTACACAAACGTCTCATTTTGGGGTGTCTACAATGACCAGAGGGAATTATAGTGAATGTCCATGCACACCTGAGGAGATCAACTATAACAAAGTCCTCCAAAAAAACATGGGAGTTGTAAGTGAACGCTAATCTATTCGTTCTTTAACTATTCCACTGCAACGGAGACTGACTTGATTGTTGGAGGACATTTCTTGTTGGCAACCTGACCAGAATGTCTTAACGATTTCTCTTGTTCATTTGTGTGTAGGTTTAATTGGAGCTTCGACAACGGTTCGAGAATTTGGCTCCAACAAAACTGATTGTGGAATGGGTAAAACTCACGATGAGAGATTAGTACATACAACACTTTAATCATCGAGGCAAATGGATAGAAGAGTGAACACAACTTAACACTAAATGAAAATGGTATTCTTATCATTTTGTATATCAAGAGCCCTTGCTCTTTCCATCCTTCATTTATAGCAAAGTATAGCCATTCAGTATCAAAATTCGAGCTTCATTGAAATTGAGGCTTGTTTTTCCTAGTGATTGTTAGTCCAAGAGGGTTGCAGATTTCGGGTTGAGGTGCTTTCTCAAACACCAGGTCTGCATTTTGAAAAGTTGAGCTGCCACCACTTCATAACATTATTAAATGCAGGTCTGGGTCAACCCATTACACCTAATGCCGCTGCAGCAAAGATCAGTGCTATCATAATATGCAAAAAAAATAAATAAATAAATAAATTCACGACTCTCGTTGGACGCTATTGTTATCTATAAGCTCCGAACATGATGGCTACAACCTGTTACACAAAGTTCATTGCAAGTAGGGCTGCAAACGAGTTAGATTGAGCAGAGTTTTAAGACGTTCAAGTTCGTTCATTTAGTTTGTAAACGAACTCGAGCCGAACTCGAGCTAAATAAAAATTTGACACGCCGAGCTCGAGCCGAGTTTGCCTAGGTTTGAGTCGAACTCGAACTTGATCACGAGCCTTACCATGGCAAAAATATTAAAAATTTATGCTCTCATACAGGTGTAGAACTTCAATAAAAATTTTATTTTCTACATAAATATGTACATACATATATAAAATTATAAAATCACATTAAAATTTATGTTTATAAGTATATTTAAAAGTTTATAATGGACAAGTTATAAAATTTCCATGATGTACATGTAAAAGTTTAAACATATTCAACCTTTATATGTGATATTCTTATGCGATATATATATATATATATATATATATATATATATATATATATATAGAAGCCGGTTCTAGTCCGGGATCCGGACTTCCGGACCTCCATGATCCGAACATTTTTTTGACGATCTGAGCCGTCCAATGTGTTCAGAAGGTTTTTTCAAGGGTCCATGCGGGAAATCTTCAAAAAAAAAATACCGGGTAGGGCTTGATCCAAGCAGTTTTTCGCAAAATTGTAAATATACAGTTTTTGCGAAAAACTGCTTGGATCAAGCCCTTCCCGGTATTTTTTTTTTGAAGATTTCCCGCGTGGACCTTGGAAAACACCTTTTGAACACATTGGACGGATCAGATTTTCTCAAAACAATTTGCAACACAAAAAAACCACCCCAAAGGCTCCAGTCAGGGATCCCTGACTGGAACCGTGGGGTATATATATATATATATATATATAAGGTCAGGATCCAGTCAGAACTCCCTGTCTAAACTTTACGTCCACACCACCTCCTTCCCGGCCAAATGGCTGGGATCCAAACCGTCCAATGTGTTTAGAAGGTGTTTTTAAGGGTTCACGCGAGAAATCAACAAAAGAAAATGACCGGGAAGGGCTTGATCCAAGCATTTTTTCACAAAAACCGTTATATACAGTTTTTATGAAAAATTGCTCGGATCAAGCTCTTCCCAGTCATTTTTTTTTTGATGATTTCTCCTGTTAACCATTAGAAACACCTTTTAAACACATTGGACGGTTCGGATCATGAAAATTTGATCGGGAAATGAAGGTTTGGACGTAAGGTGTGGATATAAGGGTGTGGATTGGATCCTTGTTGTATATATATAGAGGCCCGATCTAGTCCGGGAGTCCCGGATCCGGGACTCCACCTTCCCGATATTTTTTTGACGATCCAAACTGTCCAATGTGTTCAAAAGGTGTTTTCCAAGGCCCACGCGGGAAATCTTAAAAAAAAAACACCGGGAAGGGCTTGATCCAAGCGGTTTTCGCAAAACTGTAAATATGCAATTTTTGCGAAAAACTGCTTGGATCAAGCCCTTCCCGGTATTTTTTTCCGAAGATTTCCCGCGTGGGCCTTGGAAAACACCTTTTGAACACATTGGACGGCACGGATCGTCAAAAAAATATCGGGAAAAGCATCAAAACGCTTCAATCCGGGAAATCCGGGATCCTTGATAGGATAATTCGTGTATGTATATATATATAGGATCCCGTTCTACTAAGGACTCCCTCAAACTCATAATTTGCGGACCTCATGGATCGGGGTCGAATCTCGACGATCCGAACCGCTCAATGTGTTTAAAACGTGATTTTAAGGATCAACGCGAGGATTCGTCCAAAAAAAAAATACTCGGAAGGGCTTCATTCGAGCATTTTTCGATAAATTATATATGTACGGTTATTATGAAAAACCGCTCGGATGAAGCCCTTTCGGGTATTTTTTTTTTGTGATTCCTCGCGTTGGCCATGGAAAACATGTTTTAAACACATTGAGCGGTTCTGATCGTTGAAATTTGGTCCGAAAAATAAAAAAAGGGGTGGTCCTCATGGAGGAGATCTTTGAGGGAGTCCTCAATAGAACATCTTCCTATATGTATATAGGTTCACGAGCCTAATCAAGCCAACGAGCTTAATCGAGCCGAATACTGTCAGGTTCAAGTTTGGCTCATTTATCAAATGAGCCTAAAATTGAGGTTCAGATTCGGCTCATTTAGTACTTGAATCGAACTCGAACGAGCTTTTACTGAGTCAAGCCTCAAACAGTTTATAAACGGCTCAGTTCATTTGCAACCCTAGTTACAAGGAAATTAAGAAAAGGAGGAAAAGTCATCAGCTTAAGAGGAAAATGATTCAAGGTGAGTGCATCTTAGCTCTTGAATGATGTGTTTAATAAACCTTGTATTGGTCTTTAAGAATTAATTGAGATGTGTGGAAGCTAGTTTAGAGCATCAATATCAGGAGAATTAAGCTAACTTTTAAGTTAAACTAGAGAACAAAATCCTCAAAACTATCCAATATCAGCCTCACCAAACAAACCCAAACTAAAGATTACTTAACTTTGCTATGGTGACTTAACAAATCCGGTGTGTCACTGTTCACGCACCAAACTAACCTTTATAACTTTTTTTTTATTACTTTTGTATTTAGTTAGAGTAGAGTTTTTTTTTTTTTTTGAGTAGGAGTAGAAAGAAAGAATAGTCTAATATAATTAAGTTTTTTTTTTTTTTGCTCAGCAAAAGGAATTTATTAATCATTGGAAACAGATTACAATGATTAAAGGGGCCAAGGAAAGGGGCATCACAACGGAGCTCGGACATCCTAACAGGTTAGCACCCCCGAGCAACGACAATCATATGCCAACCAAGGACCCAAAGGAAATCACCAAGACCAAGTTGGCAAGGAACCAACTAAAGCCAAGAGAAGACAAAGAAATACATTCAAAAGCTACAAAAAACAAAGAACCAGCCAATAAATTGCTGCTATGGTGCTCACCACAGAAACGATAAAGACTACCACTAGAGACAAACACCAACACAGGACCTCATCGTTTAGTAGTCCTCAAAACTGAATCTGCCTCTTAGCATCTCGTTCCTTTGCACTACATTGTCCAGACTTAACTGTATTTTTTTGGGTATCACACCAAACCAATCCACCAGTACTTCGTATATATCACTGACTAAGTTCCTTCAGTACTCCAGCAGTTTTTGTAATTTCAAACTTCTAATGCCTGATAAACACCTTTTAAAATCCTCTATTGAGTATTGTCTGAGGTCAAAACAAGCTTTTGTCCATATAGCAACTGTGTTCTTTATATTGTCAATGAGCTCTCCTTCATCCAGAACTTTGTTTCTGAAGATAATTTGATTCCTTTCCAGCCAAATCAACCATAGCACAGCGTAG
Source organism: Vaccinium vitis-idaea (assembly GCA_963854785.1). Taxonomy (NCBI): domain Eukaryota; kingdom Viridiplantae; phylum Streptophyta; class Magnoliopsida; order Ericales; family Ericaceae; genus Vaccinium; species Vaccinium vitis-idaea. Next base: position 16,913,138 of record OY978221.1, read on the forward strand.
AAGCAAATATCCCAGCAAGCTTTTTCAACAGACTTATATTTGAATGAATCCCACCAACACATAAGAGTGTAGAGATTTTGAGGGCATACCCATTCAATATTCCACCATTTCATTATATGTGACCATATATTCCATGACATTCTGCAGAGTAATAGCAAGTGGACATCAGTTTCTATCTCGCTGTTGCAGAAAGGACAGAGACCCACCAAACCTTCCTCATGCTGGAGAATGTTTCTCTTTAATAATTCACTACATGTTGCCAACTTATCTTGGATTGCTTGCCATGTGAGGATTTCTACTTTAAAGGGGCATATGTTTTTCCAGATAAGCATGCATTTTGGGCCTATTGGGTTTAGAATGTTTGCTGCCCTCTCCCACTTTCCATAGCATGACTTAACAGAGAAACTCCCAGTTTTCTGGTCCCATCTCCATCTCAATTTATCCTCTCCTTGATTATGAATAGCAATGTCAGCTAGCATTTGCTGAAGAATTTGGAGTTGGCCCTGTTCCCACTGAAAAAGATTTCTTCTAAATTGCAGATTCCATGACAGAGCTGAGAATGAATACACTTCACAAACCTTGGCATATTTCTGAGTAGAGAGGGAATATAGTCTAGGAAAAACTTTCTCCAGTTTCATTTCTCCAATCCAGGAATCAGACCAGAAGCTAGTTGATTGCCCAGATGCTATTTTGATGAAGAAGCCATCTCTGATTATTCCAGCAACCTCAGACCCTTCACTAATCAATGAAGTGATGTCACTCCAAATTTGAGAACATTTTGTGATGTTGGATGGTTTAGTTGGCAGCCAGTTGGATTCATCAATCCCATATTTAGCTCTGATTGTTTTGGCCCAAAGAGAGTCCTTCTCTGTCCCAAATCTCCACCACCACTTGCTTAATAGTGACAAGTTTTGAATATGCATCCTTTTGATTCCCAAACCACCCTGATTTTTGCTCAGTGACATTTTATCCCATCCCACCAGATGCATCCTCCTTTTTTCCATTGAGTCACCCCATAGAAATTGTCTCTGAATTTTTTCCAATCTCTTGGTTACCGTCTTTGGCATTTTGAACATAGACATGTAGAATTGAGGAAGGCTACCCAAAGTAGATTTTACTAGGGTCAGTCTACCACCAAAGTTAATGTATTTTCTTTTCCAAGGAGCCAACTTCTTCTCAAACCTCTCAATTACAGGATTCCAAGTAGCAATTCTCCTGGGATTAGCACCTAGAGGGAGGCCCAAATATTTCAGGGGTAATGACACAAGTTTGCATTCCAGCAATTCAGCAAAGTTCATAAGAATATCATCAGGGACACCAATGCCACAAAGCTGACTCTTAAAGTAGTTAATTTTAAGCCCAGACAGTAATTCAAAGGTGCTCAGTATACCTTTAATGTTAAGGACTTCCTGGATCTCACATTTGCAAAAAATGATAGTATCATCTGCAAATTGCAGATGAGAAATGGTAGGACCATCAATACTCATTGAAACCCCAGAGATGATACCCTCCCCCCTAGCTCTTTCAAAAAGTAAGTTTAACCCTTCAGCTACAACATTGAAAAGAAGGGGGGAAATGGGATCGCCTTGTCTCAATCCCTTCTCCATATGAATTTGGGCAGTTGGAGATCCATTAATCAGTATAGAAAGAGAAGCAGTGCTAACACATGAAACCATCCAAGAAATCCATTTTTGACCACATCCCATATTTCTTAGCATTTGAAACAAGAAATGCCAACTAACACTATCATATGCTTTCTCAAAATCAAGTTTAAGAATCAAACCTTGGAGGTGGTTTTGCTTCCAGTCATCTATTATTTCATTTGCAATCAGGATACCATCAATGATTTGCCTACCACCCAAAAAAGCAGCTTGTGTTTCTCCTACAAAAGTAGGAAGAACTCTCTTGAATCTGTTTGCCAAGACTTTTGAGAGAAGCTTGTAAAGCCATCCCACCATGCTGATAGGTCTGAAGTCTTTGAAATTTTCAGCACCTTCCACTTTTGGAATGAGAGTGACAAACGTCTTGTTGATCTCCTTGGTTAACCTGCCATTGATATAGAACTCATTGAAGAATTCCATCACATCAGGTTTGATAATGCTCCAAGCTTTTTTTACAAAAGCGAAGTTGAATCCATCAGGGCCTGGGGCTTTAAATGAGTTGCATTCCTTCACTGCTTGGAGAATTTCATCATGATTGAAAGGTAGTTCTAACTCCAGTCTTTCACTGGTTTGGATTCTCTTTGAAAAGACACCTTCAAAGTTAGAACTTCTCCACTCTTGACTTTTGAAAGTCATTTGAAAGTATTGAACAGCAGCTTGTTTTATTAGGGGAGGCTCTTCATATCTCACTCCATTCCATTCTATCAACCCTATAAAGTTCCTTCTGTATCTGTTATTGGCCATGATCTGAAATATCCTTGAATTTCTATCCCCAAGTTTAATCCACTTGTTCCTTGATTTTTGCCTCCATAGTAACTCCTTTAACCTCTCTGTAGCCCAAAATTCTTGTCTGGTGTTGTTCCTTTCCGACCTTTCAGTTTCAGATAATCCCCTTTCTTCAGCTAAAAGGTCCAGTTGGTTCATTTTGGATTTAAGTTCCTCCACTTTAGAATTCAGGTTACCAAACTCAGATTGGTTCCACTCCTTTAAACAGCTTTTCAACCTTCTCAGTTTCTGCATAATCTTGAAGCCTGTCCAGTCATATTCAACCACCTCTTCCCAGCTTTCCTTGATGATCTGTAAACATTTTGGATGTTTGATCCAAGCATTGATGAAACGAAATGGCTTAGGGCCCCAATCCTTAACTTCATCACTGATCATAATGGGGCAATGATCTGAAATAACTCTAGGTAATCCCCACTGAAAAATCTTGAATCTCTCAAGCCATTCTTGAGACAGAAGGAATCTATCAAGTCTGGATTGGATATTGGATTCTTGAAAATTAGACCAAGTGAATTTCCTTCCAATCATTGGAATGTCTCTGATCTCCATCTCGCTTATAAAATTCTGAAATTCCCTCATTCCCCTTTCACTTCTTGAACATCCCAGCCTTTCTCCAATACCTTTAATTTCGTTAAAGTCCCCTCCAATACACCAAGGAACCTGGAATCTTTCCTTCAAACTCACCAATTCACCCCAAACAGCTCTTCTCTCAACATAATTATTAGGGGCATATATATTAACTAAGATGCAAGGAAAGTTACCTTTGAATACACCCCTGATGAGTAGGAAATTTTTTGTACTTATCACTTCTTCTGCAGCCAAGGCATTTAAACTCCATATCGTAATGATGCCAATAGAGAGTTTGATTTACCTCGATGAAATCAGTTATACATCACATCCTCACACCAGCAGAACATGTAGTTGTGAATTTCAACCAAAGTTTTTTCAACACATAAATAGTCAAAGTAAACTGCTACTAACAAATATTGACCCACCTTGTCTGGGACACCGTGTCCGCCTATAATAGTAACTACTCAATCGCATTTCATCAACCATAAGAAGGCGTAGGAAAAGAACTACGGATGGTGTAACAAAAACCACGCACTTAATGACATAACATTAACCTTTAGAAGATGTATCATTTAGGTATAACATTTTTCAAAATGGCATAACAAGTTATGACTCATTTGTCTTATGATGCTCTCAATCATAGCATTAACCACTCGATGGTATAACATTAACATTTAGAAGCGTAACAGACAAGGAGCGATATTGAAGCATTTCCCATCTATCTATCTATACTATAAGCAAATGTATTGGGATCCTTAAAAGCCTCCAAATCCCTAATCTTAAATGATTGAAATTTCGATTCTTTTTAACTAAATCAAGAGCACGGAGTAAAAAAACGTAGGGAGGGGTGGAAAGTGGGTAAGGGTGGGAATTTTGAGGGAGAGGTCTTTGAGAAGCGGAGAGTTGACTTTTAGGGGAAAAAAAAGATAAACAAAAGTTGCTTTTAATTTTTGGTTATTGGCATTTTTTATCTTACATTTTTAGAAATAGTAAATTAATTTTATTTTATTTTATTTACGTTTCAAAATTTTAATTTACAACACTAAACATATGTCTTCCTATGCATAGAACAGATACAATGCTACTTGCTTTTATAAGAATGAATGTTTGAACGACAAATATGACACAAATGTGAACCAATCACATAGTCATCGACGTTCAAACAACTTGATTTTTTGTAAGGATGTTCTATCAAATGAGGTCTCAAATTGTGGTTCGATATCATATTTTTAGTTACTTTCTGACACTGGAATGAGGAGCACAGCAGCGCTGCTTTGCACTCCACCCAACAACATCACCTGATCATCCGTGGTTTTTTGTGCACCCTACAGCACCCTCAGATCCCACTGCATGAGGGTCAAAGAGTGCACAAATAATCGGTAAAATAGTCGGAGCTTGTTTCAATTTCTGTCTTTTCTTGCAAACTGTTTTTTCTCGCTTTACAAGACATGTCATTCTCCTACAATATTTCAATCCAAAACACCAAAAAAAAAACACTTTGTAAAAAAAGACAGGAATTGAAACAATATCTGAGCAGTAACTTTTAGAGCATCCCACTTTTAGAGCATCACTAATCCTTGTCCATTTTTCTACTCAAACCCAAATTATGAGTAAGAACACTCAAAATTCATCTCCACTGCCATACCTATTTCCCTACCCATTTTGAGTTTTACCCTTCTCCTTATCCAAATTTGGGGAGACGGAGACCCAAATCCAAACCTTTTTCTCAATCCCTCTTTTCACTCACATTGATTACAAATGTTTTGAAGGGAAAGCCTAAAAACCACTAGACTTAATAGGTAAAAAAAGAAGCGTATAGCATTGAAGACGACATTCAAGCAAATAGAAGGGAAAAATTCAAAATGTCCCCCAAACTTTACACTCAATGTCTCATAGCCTCCTAAACTTTAGCTTATTTCAATTTAACTCTCAAACTTCAACTCCGTTATTTAAAATGACTCCTTCCATCCCAATCCGTTATCTCACTAACGAAAAATGATGAGTTGGAGGTTAACGGAGTGTGAAAACCGTTAGTGGGGGCACAACCGCCCCAAAATGATGTAGTTTTGGGGTGGCAGAGGGGAAAAAAAAAAAAAAAAAAAAACCTTAAATCAATCTCTCTCTCTCCCAACAAAAAAAAAACCCTAAAATCAGTCTCTCTCTCCCTCTGAAATTTGTCCATTTTTGTTTAGATTTGGTGAGAAACCACAAAGCCTTTCTTTTCTCTCCATTTTATCAAAATCCAAAGGGCTTGTTTATCTTCACTTTCGTATCCATACAAAACCACGAGGCTCACAAATACTAATTCAAGCCAAATAAACCCATGAACATATAGCACAAAACCAGTCAACTTCCAAAATTACCACATTAACAGCTATAATTGAAGAGAAACCGATATCTCAATGTAGCGGCCGGGGACCCAAGGGTTCAGTGTCCTCGGCTGCACCCCCCCGAGGTAGGGGTGGGGGTCCAGGGGACTACCTTCACCTAAGCAGCTTAAAAGGGGCCGGAACACCTAGTCCCGGCCGGACGGTCTCCCTGGGAGAGCAGCGAATATCGAGGACGCGGTCCCGATGATTAGGGGGTGGCCCGGGCCTCGGGGTGCCTGGGGGCCTCGGCTGGACCCCCCGCCCCCGGGGAGCCTGCGCCAGGAGGTTCTGGACAGCTGCCCGCGGGGGCCTGTTTCCGAACATTGCCTGGACCGAGTTGATTGACCTCGGTACCGGAGGGTAACGTCAGATGTCAGGGGTTCGATCGAGGCACGCCTGACAGTCTGAGTGGCTCATTAATGGGCTCAACTACCCCGCCTGCATTGCATTTATGGCGAGCCTGCAGGGGGTACCTGATTGACAGGAATATCAGTGTGACAGGTGACTCCTCCGGAAGGACAGCGGCTGAGGCGCCGCTTGAGGGACAGACGTCAATCCATGCATTTAATACGATGGTAAGGACGGAGCGCGTGAGGCCCCTGAGGAGCGTGTGGGACACGCTCCCCCTTGCCTATAAATATGGCCCTCACCCTCTTCACTCGGGATCGCTCTCTCTACATTAAACTCTCAGCTGCACTTCCTCTCTCAAGAACTCTCCACTAAACTCCTTCCTCTGTTGCTGACTTAGCCATCGGAGTGCCTTCCCGGACCACCACCGTCCGGGCTAGGCACTAACGTGGTTGCTCCCTTGCGCAGGTCCTCCTCCGGCGTACCCTAGGAGTTCCAGCCTTCTTCCCCGACGAATCCCTAGGGCTCCAGTGAGGTTCAGCCCAGCTCCTCCCTCTCCGTGCAGTACCAGACGGCCAAATAGGTCATTCCGGTGAAGCGCCCCCCACACTCAATAACCTGTTTCCACAATCGGCCACATGGAAGATGGAACCGATGCCTTCTTTTGGGGGCGACAAGAATGGATGTCTTAAACAGATACACATCAAGCTTCTTATTAATAAACCCAACCAAGAAATAAATACTATCAGAAGGGGGCAAATCGACCATGATTTCATTGACATCAAACCAAATGAAGAGTCTTTGGACATGAATACCCTTTAGGTCGGTGATGGAGCCGTATTTGAGTGTACCAGTGATTCGTTTGTCGTAGTAGACTAAATTATCGAATTGGATGTAGCAAGGTTTCTCGAGCTCGACGACGAAGCTGCCATTGTCGGAGGAGAGAGAGTAGGATTTGACGGAGTCGGGTAAGAGGCCGCTTGGGAGGCCATATCTGGGCAGAAGCTTGTATACTGTCGGGGCATCATCGGTGGTGGAGAGGAAGGATAGGAGAGAGAAAAGGAGAAGGATAGAAGAGGTGGGGGTTTGGATTGATCGCCATGGTTGGAGTGAGAGAGAGGGTGGGGTTGGGGTGGGTTTTGAGGGAGAGAGATTAGGGGAGGGGAGAGAGAGACTGTTTTATGTTTTTTTTTTTCTTGGGCTTTTTTTTTTTTCCATGGGCCACCCCAAAACTACATCGTCTTGGGGCGGTTGTGCCCCCACTAACGGTTTTTACACTCCGTTAACCTCAAACTCATCATTTTACGTTAATGAGGTAACGGATTGGGACGGAAGGAGTCATTTTGAATAATGGAGTTGAGTTTTGGGAGTTAAATTGAAATAAGTTAAAGTTTGGGAGGCTATGAGATATTGAGTGTAAAGTTTGGGGGGCATTTTGAATTTTTCCCCAAATAAAATTTTTAACCCAAATTTTCACCCAAATTTGGGTAAAAAATGGGTAAGAACCAGTTATGCTCTTAGTAGAAGGTCATGTCATAGCCTTGTGAATTGTGATCGATCTCTATTTTATTTTGAATTATGGCGAACAAAATAACTTTTCATGTTACTATTTGAATATAAAGTGTAAACATATAACAATTGTAAAAGTAGATTATATAGGGAAGCATATCGAAAAGAAGAACGATTGCCATGAGGACAACCACAAACATGATAAATCTAGTAAAACTTTTTCTGAGACTCAAGTTTCATTAATAACCAAAACAAAACTCTCCTAGCCCGAAGGCTTTTAAACCCTTATTTTTTTCCCCGGCTATAGGCTATAGCACGAATCCTATAGCACTAATTCTACCAGGAAACAAATAAAAGAAAGGGATTTAAAATAGGGTAAAATATGTACTTGCCCCTTAAATTATCAATATTTTTTTTACTTTCCCCTTGAACTACCAATTGAACACGCTTGCCCCTTTAACTATCCAAATGTTACTTAATTTTTTTTGAAAGCAAATGTTACTTAATTCATCCAATTTCCAACTTCCATCCATTTTTTGGATGGAAAAGTGGTGACTGAGGATGATAATGTCTCTCTCTACTCCTCTCCATTTGTTCAATGTGAATCCAAATAAGAAAAGAAAAACAGAGCACAAATGATGCAACTGCTCAAAACAAAAATGAAGATGAAAATGAAACAGCTTTAACAAAAAATTCATAGGCAACAATCTATATTGGGTCAAGTTGGTTATATCTATACTGGGTTTCATCCAATCTATACTGGGTTTTCTACAAATTTCCAGAAACCATTTTTTTTTTTTTCTTTCGTTGGCTTTTTCCCTTCATGTTTTTGTTGTCGTTTGCTCTTAATAAAACACAACAAGAAGCCAACACTTGGCATTATACACATCAAAACCCCAATGGGTTCTCTAAAACAACCTTCCTGAATTCCCCATTTCTCTACAAAAATGGAAATTTTGAGCAAAACTAGAGCATTTTTCGCATTGACAATATCAAATCCAATTGAAGTTTTGAGCAATCGGTCTTTCTTACAGATCGAATTTGGTGTTTGCTAACTTGCTACTGTTCGGCACCTGAAGGGTCTGCTGAAAACAAAATGCTCAATTTTTTTTCTCCCGTTTATGTTCTATTTTTTTTAGAGTTTGGGAGTAAATGTCCACACTACCCTCTTTTTCGTGCCAAAAAGGTAGGGTAAGGGTTAGGTGTTAACTTTTTCGTCCAAAAAATGGCGGAAGTTGGGAATTGGATGAATTAAGTAAGGTTTGGATAGTTAAATGGGCAAACACATTCAATTGGTAGTTTAAGGGGGAAGTAAATTTTTTTTTGATAGTTTAAGGGGCAAGTACATGTTTTACCCTTAAAAATATTATGACCTAAATCCAATACTCCATCCGTTTTAAAAAGTTAGGGCTAACCTTTAGCAGCCGCTGCCGCATCGAGGGGAGGCCGGAGCGCCTCACGTCGGACTCTATGCATCCGGCCTCCCCTTACTCCCCTTTTCTGTTTGTTTTCCTTTCCCGTTTCCTTTGAAATCCCTGGTACTCCACCCTCCTTCAGCCGCTGCCTCTCCACTACCCTCCTCCGGACCTGGACGGCGGTGGGTATGACCCTGGCTTCACTCATCACAGGCTTATGAGTTCCTTCTGTGGGTTTCGAACGGATAAAAAATGAGATGGGTCCGAATGGGTTTTGTCCGACAGTGGGCTTGGTCCGGCTAAGTCTGGTATGGTTGAGCCACTGCTCCGATCAGATCATGCAGTTTCTAATCTTTCCAGCCGCCGCTCCGATTGTCTTCCTTGCCTCCTTTGCTATCGCTTGCGGCCTTCAAAGTTTTGTAGTCCGATATGGGTCAACCGTCTATGGTCTCTGTGGGTCTTTTCTGGCAGTGATGTGATCTCCCATGGTAGAATCATCGATAGTAAAACCAATTCAGTTTCTGCTTGGCCTATTTATCTCTGTTCCCAAAAAGGGGTTTTGTTGATATTGGGTGTTTCCGTGCTTAACCATTGAGAGATAAGGGGAAGTACCATTTTGGTTTCCTATTTTCCTTGATTATGTGATTCTATGGTTAGTTTGTTGATACTTTTAGGAGAGGAAATCCAATTGGGTTTTTGTTTTTTCCCCAAGTATTTCTGGATTTTAGGTGGGTTTCGTTTGACCCGGTGATATGTGCTAGTGTGATGCTCTCCAGAGGTTGCCACTGATTAGATGGTTTTATTTCTCCTTTTTGTTGCATGTTTTTGTGTGTGATCATGTGCGTGTGCGTGTCCATGTGTGATTGTGGTGGTTGCATGTGTTTGTTGTGTTCGGCCTGTGCATGTATGTAGTTGTTCGATCTCCTTTCCCTCCCTCAACTTTCCCCGATTAAACTGGCCCCATGTCCATTCCAATCGCTTCACGATTGTGGTTGAGGTAATGCTGGATCGTGCATTCCCATGTGCCCTTTCGTAGTACTTTATTTCTATAATTTTGGAGTCTTGTTTTAAAAATATTTTTAATCTTCATCTTGCATGCATGTCATGGGTCTTTTTTAGCATTGTTTGTGACCAGTTCTTGCATGTCGTTGTTCGACCCCTTTTTCCCTTCCCTTGTCGAGCAGCTTTCCCCGATTGAAATGGGGGCCCGTTATGATCGCTTCACGATTGTGGCTGAGGTAATGTTCGATTGTGCATTTCCGTATGCCTTTTCGTAGTACTTTTGTGGTTCGTTGTCTTCAACACTGTTTTATCTTGCATGCAAGCCTCAGGTCTTTTTTTTTTTTTAAATAAAACAAAATAAAAAAAGAAGATGAAGGTTTTGTTCGTAGTGCGTGCTCATGTTTCTTTCACACACGCAAACAGGTTTAGGTTGTGTGTTTTGTCTCGGTCCATTCAGTGGCTTTGAGAGTTTTTTTTAGGGTGTTTTGGTTCGTGTGTCTATGTTCTGGAGATGTGCTGGGCTGGGATGATTGGAATTGGCTTATTCAGTTGGATTATTGGGCTTAAATCGTTTGGCTCAATGGGAGTTGGATTAATAATCTGTTTGGTCTGGCTAGTCGACATTCGGGGGCTCAGTGGTTTAGCTTCTTGGGTGGTGACCGTTTGGGGTGGAAGGGTTTATTTTGTTGAAATTAAGTGCGAATAAGCTCAAGGAGATCACCACAAATGAATCAAGATTCTCTTCAGCAGTTTCTTCTAATTTCCACGGTTTGCGTCTCTTTTCAACAGTTTCTCTACCGGTTTTTTTACAGTTTCTCTACCTGGGGTAAGATGTAAATCCTAACAGTATCAGATAGTTTTTGCATGGAACCTTCGTCATTCGTGGAGCTACCGGGACAACAGCGTATTGACAACATATATTGATCACGGACATCTGACAGCTGAAACAAGCTTCGCTGGATAAATATCCTTTATTTGTTTTGGTTTTTGTTCTATGTTCTTCTCGTCTATACATTGTTATTTTTCTGTTGTACGTTTATCCAGTAGTTTGCAATAGCATTTCCTGTGAAATGAAATTCTCTCTTTCGGCAAAAAAAAAAAAAAAAACGTTAGTGCTACTTAGGAATTCCAACTTTTTTTCAAGACATAATAATTACACTTTTTTCATTTTTGTCATTCCCGTTTTGCCCATAATCATTAAACTTTCTATTTAAATGATTCTTGTCACATTCTTGCAGCCAAACTCTCCAATGTCTCCTTTTCAGATTGTGTAAACCCTTTTTTAAGAGAATCCTTTGAATCTTCTCTTCGGAGTCTGTTAAACCTTGGGTTGAACTTATTACTCCCATTAGAATTCTCTTTTGAGGCATATTCTTCCATTTGGAAACTAGTGTATTTCCTCTGCAATTTCCACTTTTGGGTTCTTGTCAACATAGGAACCATTTGAGGTGTCTTGGTCTTTGGATATCTAATTACAACCCATTGACCAGCAGGAGTATTTGGAGGTTTGATCATTTTATTTCCAAATTTGGAAGGAGCTTTGTGCCCTTGGAAAAGTTCTGGTTTAACTTTCCTCAAAAACCAATCAGGAACTCTTTTACCAAGGTAAACTGCTCCTTTTGAACTTCATTTTCTTGATCCATTGGAGCCTTTCCAATGTAAACTTTCTTCAAAGGAGGATACTCCCTCTTCGAAGCTGGTGGAACTGGACTAGAAGGTACATTTCTTTTGGAAACCAACCAAGGCTTCTCATTTTTTTCATGACTTGGACTTACCCAGGGTTTTCTTTCATTATTCTAATCCAAAGCTTTTCTTTCCATCCTTTTTGGAAAGAAATCAACCACCTGTCTATCCAGGTCTTTGAAAATCAAATAATTGGCTCTGCATTCCATACACAAGCATTCTAAGAAAGATGCTTCAAGCATAGGAAGATGAGATTGCTTAAAGCCTTTCTGAGAAAAGCTTTCTGATACATAATTTTGTCTGTGAGTTTTGCCAACATCACTTCAAGTTGACCAATCTTTGGTCTTCCTCTTCCAAATTGTACAGAATTCATCCCAACATGAACTTGCCTGCTTTGCCAAATTTCTTGAACTGTCTTGGCCAAAGAGGTTGGCACACTGGTATTAGCAGTAACTTCCTCAATCTTTGGAAATGGATCTGTATCTACACTCATGGGCTTTTCTGGAAACATGATCCTTCCTTTCTTAATTTGCTCTTGAATCCTGTCACGAAAAACATTACAATTCTTAGTTGAATGAGTCCAAGAAGCATGCCATTTGCAATACTTTTTTCCTTGCATTTCTTCCAATGTTGGAAGTTTAACATTTTCAGGAAGTTTGATAAACTTTTTCTTTAACAGATAATCAAAGATTTCATCAGCCTTAGAAACATCAAATTAATATACTTTACTGATTGCTTTTTTGTTAGTCCTTGATGCTATAGAAGAATCCTTTCGAACTAAATTTTCACATACACAAGGATCATGTTCAATAAGTTCAGCAGCATCAATTTCATAAGTAGGATCTCTATAATATGTTGAATAAGAAGAATTGTTCCTATCAACATCTTCTTCTAGTAAAGATTCATATCTTTATGCTTTGTAAGTTAAATCAATCATATCTTTAAATTCAGTAGAATCAAACTTCTTTCTGAGTTCTCTACTTAAACCATCTTGTGCTATTCTAACAAATGCAACTTCTAGTAGTTGTAATTTGCATTTGTTTCTAGCTCTCTTGAACCTAGCTATGAATTGAGCAGCCTTTTCATCAGGCTTTTATTTCAATTTTGCTAAATCAGCCATTGTTAGTTCAGGTTCAGTTTGGTAAAACTGAGCATAGAATATTTCTTCCATCCTTTGCCAATTTGGAACTGACTCTGGTGTCAAGTTAGAATACCATTCAAAGGCTGTTCCTGTCAAAGAATTGGGAAACAATTTTCACTTAATGAATCTAGCAATATGTTCAGTCGTTGATTGTTTTCCATCCCCATGGAATAAAGTAAAATCTGGGATCTTAAACCCCCTAGGTACTTCGAACTGCCTATCTATCCATTTTGGATAAGGTTTTCTGTATATTTGGGTTTGTACCCCCCGGTTCAGAGGGCCATACACTTCCTGCATAAGGCCTAATATTTCATCTCGAAGGGCAAGATTTCCCCCTAAAGGAACTCTTGGGTTGGCAGGTGGTTCCCAATTCACGTTCCTAGGCATGTGGTCCTCTGGAAATCTCTCATAAGGACCATCAAAAGGTCTAGGCTATTTGAAACTTCATTCTTGCCTCCCAAAGGGTTCATAAAGATGGTTTGAATGTACCCTACCCATCTCTGGTACTCCTGGATATTTGGGAATTCCAGTTTCTGGATTAGGCCTCCTTAAACTAACCCTATCAGGAAAATGATTTCCTGGGGTAAAATTATACTCATCGAACCCATAATCATCATTTTTAAAACCCTTATCCCCATCAAAATCATCAAAATTAGGTTCGAATGGGATATTAGTAGTTTGCTTAAATGATTTCTTAGGCTTAAGATCATAAGTCTTTGCAGGTTGACACCAAGACTTTGGTATATCATCTACATTTATGGGCTCTTTTCCAGGCCTTGACTTATGCTTGCTTGTACTAGCCTCTCCCTTATCTTTCTCAAATGAAGGCAAAGGCTCATTCCTAAGCCCTGATTGCTCTTCTAATTTTTGCAACATAAGTTTCTGGGTTTGATCCAATTCTTTAAATGTAGCAATTATTTCAGCAAACTGGCTAGATGACACATTTCCTCCAACTTCTGGATTCTTTGGGTCATCAACATGTACAGTTTTATTATTCCTAGTGTTCATTCGAGAAGTTTGGCCAATTTCCACATTTGGATCTTGATCAGTACGAGTTTCTGGACCTGTTTGAAGGCCTTCAACTTGTTCATTCTCTCTAGGATTAACATTATTCTCATCCTCTGGCGTTTGGCCAATCTGAGAATCATCTGCTTGTTTCCTAAGTTTTGGAGCCAGTCAACACTTTCAGGGGTCCCACCGGGCATGCCAAAAAATGTGTTTGGTTCTTTTACTTCTTTGCAATGGAAAATAATTGTGTGCGAGCATGCCAGAAAGAGTTTAAATCTCCTCCCTCAGATTAACTTTGGAAAAACCAAATCTAATCAGGCGATTGTGTTTTATTGGTTCAATTACCTCAATTAAGAGGATTTTTCTTTCAAAGTGAAGAAATGCAAACCAATATACTTAGGAAATCAAAGAACAACAAAGAAACAAGGTACTTCGATTAATAAATCAAAGATAAACTTATTTCGAAATTGCCTTCAACTTCAAATACAAGGTGTTAAGAACTTCAAACAATTGATTGTTATAAGAACAATCGAAATCTACTTCTTAATATACTTCCTAATCTACTTCGAACTGAGTCGAAATCCTAATTCTACTTTGCCAATGAACAAACCAAGCATCATTTGTTTGATAGCTGTTTGTTGAAGATTTGTCCGGGGGCTTTTTACTCTTCAATCTCTTTTATTTATAGGAACTGCTTGTGACTTGAACTTCCCGCTCAAAGAATTTGAACTTGGCTTGCTTCGAACTTCACCTTTACACTTCGAATTGGCAGTTTCTTCCCTCCTCCACGTCTGAATTTGAATTCCTCTAAACTTCCTTTAGAAGCTTTATTTTGAATCTGCATGGTTATTTATCCAACTCAAATGATTAAGTCTCAAGGAAATAACTGCCTTGTACGATATGCTCCATGTGTCTTAACCGTTAACTACCTCGTTTCGTACGTTTACACGTGGAGTTTATGCATTTATCAATTGAAATCAGGGCTTCAAAGTCAATTTATTATATCCGTTGGACTTGGAACTTCCAATAACTGCTTTTCAAACATGAGAACTAATACGACATTGTATTAATCAATCTTTACATCAGTTAATCCAGTGCATATTCATTGACACATATTTGCCAACATTTGGCATAGTTGATTACGTGTCAATTAATTATTGGATTTGTTAATTTTATATGTAAACAACGGTGTTGATAGTGTACCGTATGGTTCACATAACAACACCACACGGTTCAAAAGGAATTTCAAGTCGTACGGTTCTGGAGATGGGGTCGTACGGTTCAAGTGGGTTTGGGGTTTTGGTCCTTTTGATCCATTCGACTCAAGGAATTGTTTCGAGGTATATTTATCCGTGTTCTTTTCATCATCGGGGATGCACAAGTCATCAAAATTGGGGTGTCTACACCCGCTCCCTCACAACACCACTTGGTGTTGGCTCTGACATTTCTCCTGTCCCTGGAAAAATTCGTGTCAACAAAAGTTTACGTGGAACATTGGAGTAAATATCAGGCAACTCACCAAAACACAATGACTGCTTTTCGTGGCCACGTAAAAATCAGACAATTAGTAGAAAACCGAGATCAAATTTGGAAGTTGAAATGCTATGGACACAATAAATAAGTAGAAACAAATACTCATAAATTAAACACGAGGTTGGAAATAAATTTTAGGGGAAACCAAGAATGTTGGAAGTAAAAATTCCTTGTAGATCGAGATTCTAGGGGCCAAAAAATTCCTACGCAATGGAGATGTTCCTCATAGCTTTTCCTGATTAAAAAAAAAAAAAAAAACGGAGAGGTTCCTCATAGAAGTTGTGGTGGAAGAAGGTGAATGAGAACCCTTTGCCGATCGTGATTAGGAAAAAGGAGAATCCTTAATCAATTTAACTGTTACAATGAACAGTTCTGAAATCATGAGTAACGTGGAATATTTTATATGTAATATGTGAGTTCTCTTTTTAATTACGTATGATTCTTAGTCATAGGGAATTTCATCGTTCAGGACTTCAAATCTCAAGAGAGTTCTTAATTAATGCCAATTTGTTCAGTTTTTTCTTTCCATTTTATTACATGAACCTACCATGCTGTTGCTCAGGGTTTGCATTGGGAATTCTTTCCATTTTCTTGTTGCAGGAGCATTTGAGTTTCTGTAAATGTTGATTGCATCTATTAATCCTGAATCCAAATATGTTTGATTACTCCCCTTGTAGATGCATTTGAGTTTGTCAAAGTGTAAAATACATTATTTGGTCCCGAATCTGAAGTTTTCCTCCTCTTCTAGCAACAGGATATGCCTTGAATTTCATTTAAAATGCATTGCGGCGATTCAAATGAAATGCTTTTGTTTCTATTCATTTTTGGTTTTTTTGCCTCATACTTTACCTATTACGAAGTTAATAGGGGTAATATGCCAACTTTCTCAAATGAATTTACAGCTACAAGTCAAATGGTGCATTTAATGTTATTCATTGTAGTAAGCGATGCACAACATATCCACCTATATTTGTAAATATACAACAACATAGGGAATGAAAAGCTGCCAACTAAGTGAAGACCTACCTACATTATAATGTACCTTGAAATGAGCTTCTTGAGTACAATTCTACATCAAAAAATCAATCTTTTGCTTCATTCACCTCAATTTCTAAAGTTTCATGAATGGGGGTGTTGTTTTCTGTCGTAGTAAACATGTGATCATCATCGGTGAAAATCCATTCTCCAAGCTGAGGATTGCTGGTTACTAGACTTTGTGGGCAATCAGAAGGCACTACCCTCACTTCATTTGCTGCCTTCGTTTTCTTGGATGCATCAGATGATTTCTTTGCTTCCTCGTCGAAGGCTCTAGATATTGCCATTAGCTTTTGCCATATTGATGACTCATTAGAAGCCAAGATCACCCTGTTGTTGTATAGGAAGGTAGACAGGAATATGACGAGAGCAGAAATTAAAGATGTGGCTGCAACAAGGAAAAGACCCTTAAAACTCTCGAGGTTGAGGCTGTCAGAGGTGATCCTGGCACCTTCTTGATCTGCAATTAGCTTGTTCCCCAAACCATTGGCGTCGAATTTGAGCAATTTTACCTTCCTCCGTTAATTTTAAGATTGCTCTTGAAACGTCAGGTACAAGGGGCGATCCCTTTGGAAATACCTGTAGATAAAGATACACATAAAACATATAAAATTTGTTGCTGCGGAACTTGTGATAAAGGCTAATTATTGAATTGTAGAATCCAAAAAGAATAAACTGTCGCTTATCAAAATTCAACCTTTCAAATTTCTTTTGGATGTGAACAAAAAACAGAACCTATGCCAAATAAATTCGCATAGCTTTCATGCAAAAAAATCATAAGTTGCAGCACTAGAGCCACAACAAACAGTCCCATACAAGAAAGCTGCTTTATAAACAGAACTTTGGATAGAATACTTGTGAATATCGATGTGTTCTTTTGTACTCATAATCTCACAAATGCTTTTGTTAAGAATTCTGATTCGTGAATGACTTTCTCAACTTTGCAGGGTTTGATGTTATGTTTGATGTTGAAGCTGCCCTAGACAACAAGCGGATACCACACACACACACACACACATAGAGAGAGAGAGAGAGAGAGAGAGAGAGAGAGAGAGAGAGAGAGAGAGAGAGAGAGAGAGAGAGAGAGACTCACAAATCCAAAGCCTACAGTCTTGTAGATTGGTCCTACCATAGTGTACTTAGTACAATATTTGAGATTGGAAAGGAATAGCCTTATATAAGGGACCTCGTGGAAAATAGCAGCAACTCCTCCTTTCCTACTTCCCTTTGAAAGGGCGTCATCATACTGTTCAAAAGTGCTATAGTTTCTAGACTTTGTGAGATTAAATTCCTCTCTTTCCAGTAGCGCTTTGAAAAAAGTACCATTGTGGTAGCCAACATATTCTCCATTTTTTCTGAGGTCCTTTATATCTGTAACACTGGGTTGCAGCTTTTCTACTGTCAACATTGATGTTAAGCTCGCTATATAACTCGATGTAAGTACTAGCACCACAAAAACCCACACGATTACCACAAACCTTGATAAGTTGTTGACCAACTTCTCCCCTAAGAAAAAAAAACGAGTTCATCTTTGTGAGACATTTTTCAATGCTATTCATTATGCATTTGGCCAATTAAATCACCTTATGTATGTGGTTATTGTCATAGACTTAAAAATTAGTATTAATTAGCTCTAGGGGCATGTGCCGAGTAGGTATGGAAAGGGTCTTACTATGGGCGAAAACGAGTGTGGAGAAGGAGAACCAGAATATCATTCCGACTTGCTTACTAGGTGGGCCTCGGAAGTATTTGTTTTCACGATGCTCTAGAACCCAAACCACAAAGCCAGTGAAGATGAAAAACACCCCAATCGTTAGCCACAGATCCATCTGTAGGGGTTTCATGAAAATCCATGCATTCTTCCTCCCATCATCCTGAATTCGAACAATCATCGCCACGTTGGACTCCGTGAATGGCAATGTAAAATCCACAAAATTTGATCTGTTTGCTAGAATTGTTACATCACCCACAACAACATCATATTTCTGGAGATAGACATAAACTTTAGTTAAAGGGAAAATGAGAAAGGTAGCAAATTCACATAGCAAATCTGATTACCCCAAGGTAGATTTGATAAACAAGATCATTGTAATCTCCAGCGGGTTCGCCATCACGAGTTTCAAAGGGAATAAATTCATAGGGGACAGCATACAGCAATGCGTGGTCCATGATTTCTTTGAATACATCTATGCAGAAACCAGTGGCAATGACAACATTAGTTTGGGGATGCCTTTCCACTTTGATAAATTCATTGATACCACTTTTTACTGGAACTCCAACCCTCAATTTTCGTTCATCGTTCACCTGTTGGAATTTCCCAACCTTTAGGTACAACACTGGATCTACCAGGCCAAATGATGGCTTCAAGATCTTCTTCGTCATTGGCGTCATTCTTATTAATTGGCGATCTCAGTTTCTTTGATAAGCCATATTCCCGAGTCCAGAATCCAATTTCCATCTCCCCTTTTCCGATTACATTGACTATTTGAAAGGCCGATTGATGTAACTACCCATCGACTAGATGAAATTCACCACTTAACCCCTGGAACTTAATTTTCTTGATTGCTTGAAGTAGCCTTGGTCCCATTTCTGAGTATCCAATTACAGCCAAATCTGTTAAGTTGTTTGCAGAGACTGGTTTTTTGAACTTTGAATGAGTAACACCAGATCTCTCAATTGCCATTGCTAACGCCGTGGCACTGTCATATGCCCATAGTCCAGGCAAGCTTAGTTCAATTCTATCCATGTCTGGATGCTCTTGACGAAATCTCTTTCTCCATCTTTGTCTAAAGTTTTGAAGCTCATTCGATACCGCACTTGGGTACTAATCTCCAGAAAAGAGTTGGTTAAATAAGGACCTATTCCCCTCCCAAACTCTATGTCTTCATAAATGAGCACTACCTCCCTCCAACCAAAGGCCTTCACCATAGCTGAAAGGGATTCAACCTGAGAAGAGCCATTTTGTCCTCCTCGAATGAAGTATGGATTGTCTGACGTTGAGAGAGTAGGACTCGTCGCTTGAGAAATGATAGCAACTTGTGTTTTTTCCCCTATATCAATCACAAAACCTGATTGTGTGGATTTTTGTGGACCTAGTATTGCCTGTACTTGGACATTTTTCAACAAGTCTATAGCTGCAAATGAAATGTCAATATTAATTAGATCCCAACCAATACTTGAATATAAAGAGACTTTTGTGCATGGTTCTTATGAACACAACCAATACTTGAATTCATATACACCGACTTTTGTGCATGGTTCTTATGAATACAACCTCCACCCTTATGTAGTAGGAGTATGTATTCACCCAAGTACAAAAGAATTTGTAAACCACAATGAACCACTTTGGGGAAAAATTCCCACAGAATGGATGAAACTACACTTGTGGAGGGGTAAAAATAAACAAAAATATTTTGAAGTACAATGGTCAAAGAATGAATCAAAGTCAACAAAACTGTAATATCACATCATTTATTCATAACGAATACATGGAGTTTACATAATTCATCTCAGCATATAACCCAATAAGCACGAAGAAAACAGTATAGCCATTCAGTATTTATTCAATACTATTTTTAGGCCTAGTAGAGATGTGAAGTCATACACTTATGGAGTAACGAAATAGCTTGCCCATTCTCCCTTACACTACCTTACCACCTCATTTACAGATTTACTCTTTGTTCTTGAATCCTATAGCCAAAGGTTTCTTTTAATTCGAGCTTCATTGAAACTGAGGCTTGTTTATCCTAGTGATTGTAAGTCCAAGAGGGTTGCAAGTTTTCGGTTGCGGTGCTTTCTCAAACACCTGGTCTGCATTTTGAAAAGTTGAGTGGCCACCACTCTGTAACGCTATTCAATACAGCTATGGGTCAACCCGTTACCCTAACACTGCAGCAACAAAAAATTACAAATTCACGACTCTCGATGGACGCTATTGTTATGCTACAACTGTTACACTCCGAACATGATGACCAGAACCTGTCACACAAACTTCGTTGCAAGGAAAGAACAGGAGGAAAAGTCGGAAAAAAATTTGTTCTCCCTCACTAAAATAAGGGTGAACAAAACCCTCACCCTGATTGGTTGAAATGGTGTGAGATCCACGGAATCAATACACTTTTTGGTAAGCATGAAATTACTTTTGTGGTGGGATCCACACCATTTTTGGTTGGATCCCACACCATTTCAAGCAATGATAGTGCGGGTTTCGTTCACCCTCTTTTGGTGAGGGTGAACAAATTTTTTTTCGGAAAGGTCAGCTTAACAATATGTGATAGAAATGGCCATAACGGCCAATATGCATGTAAATTCTCGCACCACCGTTATTTGCACCCATAAACAAAGTGGCTTAGCTAAAAGCACGTTATGTTAACAACCGTTTTTTAAAACATTGGACATAACATTAACCTTCAGAAGGCATAACCTTTTTCAAAATAGCAGAACAAGTTATGACTCAGTTTTCTTATGGTCTCCTCAATCATAACATTAACCACTCGATGGTATAACATTAACTGCTTTGTGGCATAACATTAACATTTAGAACTGTAACAGAAAGGAGGGGTATTGAAGCATTCCACATTCTATCTAACTATAAGCAAATATTTTGGGATCCTCAAACGTCTCCAAATCTGTAACCCTAAAGGATTAAAATATTAATTCTTTTTAACAAAATCGAGAGCTGCAGAGTAAAAAACGTGTTGGAGGGGTGAAAAGTGAGAGGGGGAGGGGTGGGAATTTTGAGGGAGGTTTTTGAGAAGCAGAGAGTTGAGTTTTAGAAAAAAGAAGCTAAATAAAAGTCACACCATTTAATTTTTGGTTATTGGCTTTGTTTATCTTACTTTTTAACAATAGCAAATTAATTAAATTTATTTTGCTTGCGTTTTAAAATTTTAATTTGTAATGGTAAATACATGTCATCTTGTGCATAGAACGGGCAAAATGCTACTTGCTTTTATAAGAATGAATATATGAACGATAGGTATGACACAAGCGTGAACTGATCACATAGTCCTAGACATCCAATCAATTTGATTTTTTATAAGGATGTTCAACCAAATGAGGTCACCAATTGTTGTTCAATCGGATCATATTTTTATTCATGCCGTGACACTGGAATGAGGAGCACACCTAATCTGTGGTATGTGTTGGAATTTATCAAAATAAATTGAGTTTATTTTTGGGTGTTTTATCAAAATGTTCCTTGTTCTTGATAAGGCTTCTTTTAGAGCTTATTGGTTTGTCCCATATTACTTAAATGGAAAAAGATTGAACGACATATATGGGAGCACATCTACTAAATTCGCTATATTAGCATAGTTCTAAAGAGGCTTGGCTCCAAAGGTGCTCCGCACCAAACCGGCGAAGCCAGTGCTACGCACCTGCAGCTCGTTCACTCGCGCGCACGCGTGAGCTTGGCAGTGGGCTGTGCGGCTGCAACTGTCGATTGAGATCGAACGGTCCACATATATAGGAACTGATCAGCATACCCATTCGGATGGACCGACTGGGTGTGGGAAGTTATAGTGTCCATTTGAATAGGTGCAACTTGCACCATAGGATCAAGTCTAACAGACATGGATGAAGAGGTACGACTTCATCCGATTGGGTGCATCTAGCTAGGTCTATAAATAGATCCCAAATCACAACCATTCTAGTGTCCGAAAATTCCAGAAACTCCCTTACTCTCTAAAAGTTGTTTTCTTGTACTGTTGATTTGTTACTCTGTAGAACCGAATTCAACATTCCTTTGGTTCATTTGATTCTTTCATAACTCGGTATTATGTCTGTCCTTCGTTTGTGTAGATGCAGGCAGAAGATCATTCGATCGGATTTCGTTTTATCCTCGAAACAGATTTGTTGCAACCCAATGCACACCAAACAGTGGGGTAAATATTATTTTTCTGAAAGCGACATTGCAACGTGCCTCGAAGCAAGTTTCATCAACGCATTTATTTTCCAAAGACTTAAGTTTCTGACCAAAAGTTTGTGTGCACTGAATGAGGGTCAAAGAGTGCACAAATAATTGGTAAAATAGTCAGAGCTATGAGCAGTTACTTTTAGGGCATCACACTTTTTGGGGCATCACCAGTCCTTACCCTTTTTCTAGTCAAACACAAAATTAGTAAGAAGCTTAAAATTCGTCTCCAATGCCATACCTATTTCCCTACCCATTTTGGGTTTTACCTTTTTCCTTCGAAAGATGCTACACACACAACCATCTAACCACAACTCAATCCACAACCCCTTACATACATGTGGGGCCCACACACAATTACGAGGTGGGCCCCACGTGTATGTGAGGGGTTGTGGATTGTGCGGTGGTTGGATGGTTGTGTAGTAATATTTTTGTTTTCCTTATCTAAATTTGGGGAGACCCAAATCCAAACATTTTTCTCAATGCCTCTTTTCACATTTAGATTGATTTCAAATGTACCATTTTGACTCAAATTTTAAAGAGAAAGCCTGAAAAACACTAGATTTAGGTTTTAAAAAAAAATAGGTAAAGCGATGGAGAAGACAGAGCCAAATAAAATTTTGACCCAAATTTTCATCCAAATTTGGGTTAAACATGGGATAAGGACTAGAGATGCTCTTAGTAGAAGGTATGTACAACCTTGTGATTAGGGACGGTGCTAAGAAGGGGGAGAGTGCCACCCTGGTTTCAAAAATACCACGGAAAAAAAAATTGCAAAGAGAAGTAATCTATCTATCTATCTATCTATCTATCTATCTATACTCCTTATAAAAGTGTGAAGATTTGTCTACTTTTTGTTTCCTAAAATACCCCTAGTAAACGATGGGAAATAACAGTGACAGGCCTGACACCACTTTTGTTCCGCGACACAACGCGATGGTCCGAATTCGGGATATCCTTTACCGAGCAAGTGCATCGTTTGGCTCTCCCCCTCATTTATCCCACTCACCTCTTCATCTCTCCCACGGACTCTCTCTTTCTCTCTCACACAGTCCCACCGCCACGCCCACGTTGTGTTGTGTTACTTCTGTCTCTTCCTCTTCTCCGACGCTTACTCCGAAACCCACGACGATCCTCTACAAGTCTACGACTCACCCTTCAACTGCGACTCCATTTGTAAAAACTAAGGAAATGAGAGAAGCAACCCAAACAAGGTGGATTCCTAATTGGTTGTCGTCAATCTTCAAGGAGATCATCCCAAAGAGGTAGTTTGTGCGCCCAAGACTCAATTTGCAGCCCTTGTCGGCAAACATTTTTCGTGAAAACCACCTCGAGGTAATTCATAATCTCTCCCTTACATCTCTGTTAAACCATATATGATCGGAGGTGATAATAATTTTAATTGTCCCAGCCCGATTTGGATATGTCTCCTATACATACTTGAGCTAAGAAGAGCGACTGTATTTCATGGCTTCACCAAATACTATTTGCCCATAACTTGTGTTTGATTATTGAAATGAAGTATTCCGTCTTTTGTTATAGAGCAGTTGAAAGACGCTCGGTTGTTGTTTGATAAAATGCCCACAAGAAAACCAACATGATGAACTATTATGCTTTAAATTCCTTGATAGTTTTATGAATGCCATTTGTTTCCTTTGTGACGGAAAAATGGATAGAAAAAGAGATACGTCTTTGAATCCAAACTCTGAACAGTCAGCAAGGTTCCCACACTCTCGCCCCAAATGTGTCAACCATCTCTATCATGATGTCGAACGTATTACTAAAAAATGGCTCAATTAAAACAGTTGGGATGTTACGAAAATTTGTTACTCACTACAAGTGATACATCTTCATGTCATCTTAATATTGTCTTTGTTCTATGTGGCCATGTTGGGATGGTGTCTGAATTCTGGAATTAAATTTTCATTGAGGATTGGGGTTTTATTGTGCTAGAATAAATCCATACATTGGTTGAACTTGAAGGAGGTGCCACACTGCCACTATATTCATAATAGCGAAAAGATTTATAGCATCTGAGTTGCCTAGAGGGTAAACTAAGGGCATTGGGATTGGGGGACAATTTATAGCCTCTGAATTTCCTAGACGGGAAACTAAGGGCATTGGGATTGGGGCCTGTGGATGTCAAAAAACTAAGACAACATGTAGAAGCCAATACATTACATACACACAAAAATTCAAGTGTATGCGCCTGCCTGGCTGGTACAAGAATGAACCAATCGGCTCACTTATGTGCTTCCTGGCTTGCTAGGCATTGCTGGCTGATAAACGAAGGTAATTGAAAAAGTTAGGGTAATGTCATATCAGTAAAAAAGAAGTTGTTTTGAAGGTAAACGAAGGTGTTTTGTTAGGGTAATTGAAGGTGCTTTGTTAGGTGTTTCTCATTTGAGGAATATAAAGATTAAAGGGACGAGGAGAGGAGGCATTCCAACTAAGTTGGCACCTCTCCAAAGGACGATCATATATGCCACTCCACACGCAAGGTTCCAACTAAGAAATACTAGATAAAGAGCCTCAAGAAGGGCAGGCCCTTCGGAGGAAGAAGAAAAACACCACAAACAGGTGATCCCAAAATAACAAGAAAGCCCCACTACTTCTCAACTGAGGACAATACCCTCAAGTTGATACAAGACCTCCCCTTGACAGGCAAGAGGTATAGCTGCTTGTGCTCCAAAGTACATTGGTGTTTTACGTTTATTAGAAGTTTTGGAATGGCACTGTGTTGAGGGCTAAATTAGAAGAAGATTTGAGCCCGAGTGCATTAATTATACTGGAAAATGATTCGAAGAACACGATTATTGGGGTTGCTAGCATAGAAGAGAACCTTTCAAATTAGAATGTAATTGTTGTTTTAGATTAGCCATGCAAGATGGAAGCTATTACCATATCACCAGCAGTTTAAAAAAAAAAGGCCCATCACCAAGAATCAACGGAAGAAGCTACCAAGGTCTTAATAAACATTGAAGAAGCTACCAAGGTCTTAATACTAGCTCTTGCATAGAATTTGATTAACAGATTTTAGTATCTCATATGGACTCTTCTAAAAGAATTTATTTAGACATCTTAGTACCGAATAGGGTTGATGAAAAATATCACGTGCGAAGCACGTGTTCTTTTACTAGTAAATATAAAAGTAAAGGAAATTTGCAACAATGTACCAGTTTGTCAATATGGCCAAAGCGCATGTCGATAGTCTTTTAACCCAGTTGATTCGCAGGGGAGGACAAGGGGGGTGCTAGGGGAGTGTTTGGCCCCTTCACTCTCCTCAATTTTCTTCATATTTTTAGTATACTTTTAGATTTTTTGGTAAAATTACTGAAGAGTGGTCCCCGCAAATTTGGCAAAAATTACAATCCTGCGTCCGCCATTGTAATGATCCGTGTTCGACTCTTCACACATAGAAAGTTTGGTTTGGCTTTTAGGGGGAGTTCTTGAATGGATTATTTGATTTTATCATCTTTTACGAATAGATTTTATCACACTAGATTTTATCAACCATTTTTGAAACTCATAGTGGTCCACAACTATTTTATCACCTAGATTTTATCTATTGGAAAAACAAGGTGATTTTATCACCCCTCCATAAAACACCAACTAAAATCAATTTTCCCATTTTATCTCATAAAATCCATTCAAGAACTCCCCTTAAAATTTTAAAGAAAAGCACATAATATACTGTATTAAAACTACCCCGGAATCTGACATGAATTGGTTCTTGTTTCCGTTGGTAAGGCAGTGGCCTTCCATTTAGTTGGCTTCAATTTCCAGCTCCTTCACGCTTTTTTTCTTTTTAAAATAGTTAAAAAGATCTTTCCACACAACTTTGAGTGTCTTCAGTGCAAACCCACCCCAAAACTAACTTTTTTTGGGTAAATTCCGCAAGATTTGTGTTGCATTGGTAACGCCAAACCAATTGTAATTATGTTATTTGCTACACAAGCAATTATTATGTTACTCCCTCTGTCCCTTTTTAAGTGTTTAACTTTCCATTTTGGGTTGTCCCTAAATAAGTGTGTGGTTTGAAAAGTTAATGGGTAAAAGTTTGTACAATTATCATTTTGCCCTTTTGAAAAGTTAGAGGGTAAAGAGTTAATAGATAAAAGTGGTGGGTAATTTTGGAAAGTAGAGGTAAAAGTTGATGTGAAAAGTGTAAAGTGGAGGGAAAAATTGATGTGAAAGGTGTAATGATGATGTTTTTTTAATAAGTTGGATTTACGAAGTAACACATTTAAAAAGGGACGGAGGGAGTACAAGTTTTATGTAAAAATACATAAATACTTAGTTTCTTTACGTTACATTTTGTTTAGTTTTTCTAGAAGCTCAAAATTAAGTAACAATAACAAGAAAAATATATGTTGCATGTCTATACTCATTTAAAGTTGGAGTTACTGGCCAGTTTTATTTTGTGGCGGTGCTAACATAAAGAGGGGTGTGGATAAGTGTCACCCGGACTTTACACAAATATTTTTTATAGACTATATTTGTTTGACGAGTTGTTTAAGAGTCCAAAAAAAAATAAAATTCATCATACAAAAAAAAAAAAATCATACATGTAACTAGATTTTTTTCTTTATATTTTTTTGAATAACATGTAATTATTTTTCATTGAATGGTTCCACCCCGTGGCCAAGTCCGAGCTCCATCCCTGCTTGTGAATTGTTATTCATGCATCTCTGTTATATTTTGAATAACGGGGAACAAAATTACTTTTCACGTTATTATTTGAATGCAAAGTGGAAACATGGAACAATCGAAAAAGTAGATTATGCAGAGCAGCATATATCGAAAAAGAACAACGAATGCTAGGACAATAAAAAAAACAAGATACATCTAGTAAAACTCTCTCTAAGACACAATTTTTGTCAATAATCAAAACAAAACTCTCCTAGCCCGAAGGCTTTTACCTCTTTGTTTATAGGCTATACTGCTATAGCCCCAATCCTACCAGGAAACAAACAAATAAAAGGGATTTGAAATATTACTCCCTCCGTCCCTTTTTAAATGTGTTACTTCGTAAATCCGACTTATTAAAGAAACATCATCATTACACCTTTCACATCAACTTTTTCATCCACTTTACACTTTTCACATCAACTTTTTCATTCACTTTACACTTTTCACATCAACTTTTTCATCCACTTTACACTTTTCACATCAACTTTTACCTCTACTTTCCAAAATTATCCTCCACTTTTACCCATTAACTCTTTACCCACTAACTTTCAAAAAATGGCAAAATGATAATTGTACAAACTTTTACTCATTTACTTTTCAAACCACACACTTATTTAGGGACAACCAAAAATGGAAAGTTAAACACTTAAAAAGAGACGGAGGGAGTATGACCTAAATCTAAAAAAGAAACACAAAATAAGGCAACCTAGGCTACAACTGAAACATTCCTACAGTAAAACAATAATTCTAGAATACTATAACACAAATATACAATTTTCTAAAATTCGCTCTGCATCAGTAGCTAGAGAGCAAAATGGAATTAAAGCCAAATGAAGGGGTGCGAATTTGTAGAGAAGAGCTCAATATGAGAGGGATTTTAGTACTTCAATTGCTACATGCCCTCTACATATATGAACCTGATCAAAAGTATGAACACTTACAAGGTTCTCGTCAATTTTGACAATATTTTCTTAACTGTCATCATGTTAAGGTCTTTGTATGTTTCACTTGCCTATGAGTTCTACAAACAAATTCTATTTAAAAAAATATAGGGACTCAAACACCAAACACACACCAAGCCAAAGACTACTTCCATACAACCATACAGGTGTATATGTGGTTGGATTTGTATCTGCAGTATTGCTATTGTATTAAACCTTCCATGAAGTATGGAAATGGTGCTATGCACGTGTTTCCACAATTGGTTCGCAAGTGAGGAAATCAAGATATATTAGTACCTACGAAGAGGGGAAATAATTATGGATAGAGAATATAAAACGTACCAACAGATACTGCCTCCACAACATCACCCTTGGAATCTCTAGGGTGAAGAGCAATTTTCGTGGTATAATTTTGTCCATGTGACGCATAGAAATCTTCAAGCGCCATATATATGCACGTCCGGCTCATCTTTCCCACAAAATCGTCCATATCAAGAATTAGCCCAACATCAACCTCTATTAAACTACTATCATTTTGAGCCCCGAATAATGGCAAAATGTAATAGCAACTCATCAACAAGAGAAGTAGTAACCCATGCAACTGGGAATTCATTTGAGTAGCTCAATTGCTAGCTTTCTGTATGCTAAGCGAACGCTAGCTGGAGGGGTGGATACTGTAAGCTTTATTTTCTTGCAAAATGTGAAAGTAACATTGGTTACCAGCATAGAATACATACAGTTGTGTTTATATAGGCATGCAGTGATCCATACTGCCACAGAATTTGTGGACTAGTCAAACTGATGTACCTAAGGCCTAGCAGATATTTGTGATAAATTATTATCAGCATTAGTAGTTATTGAACATGTCAAACTATCATAATTAAGCTAGTAATTAATTTCGAGTAAATTGGCTAGTCTCAGGCTGACTAGTACTCAGGGGCGGAGCCAAGATTTTGATAAGTGGAGTCGAAAATTTGAACTACGAGCAATGCACTTTTTCGATTTGCTAGAAAGAAACAATTGGTAGATCAAAATTAAAAGTAGGTACATATATATATATATATATATATATATATATACATACAGTCCCCTTCCTATCCAAACCCTTAAAATGTGTTCGAATCTCGACGATCCGAATTACTCAATGTGTTTAAAACGTGTTTTTAAGGGTCACTGCGAGGAATAACTAATATATATAGACACACACACACACACATAGGAGGCATTTCTGGTAAGGGCTCCCTTATATAAGCTATGGTAAGGGATTTTTGTTTGAGATCGAATTTCAATGATACAAACCGTTAGATTTGTTTAAAATGTGTTTTTAAGGTCCCACGCATGGATTCGTCGAAAAAAATACCCGGAAGGGCTTGATCTGAGTAGTTTTTGATAAAAATGTACATATACACATTTTATCGAAAACGGCTCGGATCAAGCCCTTCTGGATTATTATTATTATTATTTATTATTTTTTTTTACAAATCTCACGTTAAACCTTAAAAACACATTTTAAACACATCTAATGGTTCGGATCGTCGAAATTCGATCCCAAACAAAACATCCCGCACCGTAGAAAGTAAGGGAGCCCTCATTGGATATTTGTTGTGTGTGTGTATATATATATATATATATACCTACTGATGCAGGGAGGCGTGCTGAAATAAGATCGCGCAACGAGGACGATCACGAATTTTGTCTGATCTAGAGGTGCTCCCTCCTTGAACAAACAATTAGAGAAAAACTCTCAATTTTCACTAATCAATAAACAACCAAATTTTAATGTCACCCTACAACTTATTTTATACTAGAAACTAGGACCGAAAAGGAAACAGCAAAACAAGAAGCTGAATCCCGGTTAATAAAGGATTAAAGAAAAAAGGAAACATTAAACTAGGAAACTAATTACTCTAAGATCCCTAATTTCCTAATTCGAATAATCCTAGCAAGATATAGAAATAAATATTCCTACTACATTAAACAATCGGGGAAAGTAAAATCATAATTAAATAAAACACACCTACTAAAATACTAATATAAAATAATAAAATAAAATTCATATATTTCTAAAATTCTTCTAATATTGGTCTGCATCATTAATGATGCAGATCAGATTTTGGAAAACTAGCAATTTATTAGTATTTATTTGAATGTTTCAATTTTAGTATTTTGTTAGGAGATTACTAGTATGGAGTTATTTAATTTCTTAATTTAGGTTGATTCAGTTTCCTATTCTAATTTTTCTTGTTTTACAAGAATTATGGTTGCTACCTAGTATTTTATTTCCTTTTGAGTTTTAGGGTTGTTGCTAGTATAAATAATTGATGTAAGCCTTAGGGCAATGCAGTTTTTGAGTATTAATGAATGAAAAAAAGAGTCTAGAGAGTGTTTTCTCTAAACTATCCCGTTTGTGTTCGATTGTTGCACGTCTTTTCTGTAGTTCATAAGGCGCTCTGCATCAATTGGTATCAGAACGCAAGTTCCAATCCTAACTATGGCCGGAGGACGTGCTGGAGGTCGAGATGGACAAGACGGTCGTACAGCTTTTGTTGATAAAGTCTATGAACGAGATGAGTTTGCTCGAGAAACGCGAACAGAGGGAAGGTTTCAACAGCTTGAGCAGTGATGGGAAGAGGTGTTAGGAGCGCTGACCGATCAGATTGCTGCCTTGTTTATAGGTGGAAATCTGCTTCGCCGTTGTCTTGTTATACCTCGGTTTCCGAAAGAGGAGGAGGTGTCAGATGACGTTTCTATCACCAAACCTTTGGCGGGTAACTATCAGCTAAGGGGGAGGACAAGGGTGGTCAAGGTTTTAAATCATGATCAGCGAATTTGGGAATCTGGTTCAAAGAT
Source organism: Vaccinium vitis-idaea (assembly GCA_963854785.1). Lineage (NCBI taxonomy): Eukaryota > Viridiplantae > Streptophyta > Magnoliopsida > Ericales > Ericaceae > Vaccinium > Vaccinium vitis-idaea. The sequence continues at coordinate 16,943,592 of OY978221.1, forward strand.
CAACTTTTCTGACTTCCAAGGATGTGTGACACCAGGAAAAATCCTAAAGGTTGATTTGGTGGATGAGGCTACGATTTAGTGGCCTTTCACTTCAAATAATATTCCAAATCCAGTAGTGGATTGGAGTAAGCCACCACTTTATGACGAAGAACCGGTGGAGAAAATTATAAAAGTAGAAAACAAAAAAAATTTGCAAAAAAAAAGGTGTTACAAGGTTGGCGTTGTTGGAGAGTGATATCGAAGAATCAATTAGATTTGATTTTTCAGAAAAGCATAAAGGTGGTAAGGATGATCAAGATAGTGAATTTGTTGATCCGTTTTGGGATTTTTTAAAATATACTACATGCAATCGTGAGTGTATTTCGATCTGGAAGGATGATGGTTTTGTGTTGCTGATGAAAATTATTCGTTCATATCTTCGAGACTTTTCCTTACAGTTTCTGGTTGAAAAAACTAATTTGAAGCACAAGATGGATGCGGACAAGGTTCGGCGAATTCAACTGTATAAACTTGAGGACGAGTTTCTTCAAGCCGGGGAGAATGATGCAGACCAATATTAGAAGAATTTTAGAAATATATGAATTTTATTTTATTATTTTATATTAGTATTTTAGTAGGTGTGTTTTATTTAATTAAGATTTTACTTTCCCAGTTTGTTTTAATGTAGTAGGAATATTTATTTCCATATCTTGCTAGGATTATTCGAATTAGGAAATTAGGGATCTTAGAGTAATTAGTTTCCTAGTTTCATGTTTCCTTTTTTCTTTAATCCTTTATTAGCCGGGATTCAGCTTCCTGTTTTGCTGTTTCCTTTTCGGTCCTAGTTTCTAGTATAAAATAAGTTGTAGGGTGACATTAAAATTTGGTTGTTTATTGATTAATGAAAATTGAGAATTTTTCTCTAATTGTTTGTTCAAGGAGGGAGTACCTCTAGTTCAGACAAAATTCGTGATCGTCCTTATTGCGCGTTCTTATTTCAACACGCCTCCCTGCATCAGTTGGTATCAAAGGGAAGTGATAAAGTGTGCCATCTTCGAAAAATATAACTGCGCCACCTTAACAGCATCTGTAGTTTTCTTGCAAGCTGTAGTTTTCTTGCAAGCGATAAAGTGTGCCATCTTTGAAAATCGATCGACCACCATGAAAACAGAATCATGACCACGTTGTGTACGTGGCAGCCCCAATACAAAATCCATGCTGACATCGGCCCATGGCTGGGAAGGAATTGGCAATGGCATGTATAACCCGGCGTTAGTGGATGTACCCTTGGAAATTTGGCAAATATGACACCCGCCACGAACTTATAAACCTCACGCCGCAAGGTCAGCCAAAAATAGGAAGCAGACACCAATGCATAAGTCTTATCCCTGCCCACATGCCCCTCATGATGCAACTCCTTAATGATCTTCACCGCAGGCTGGACTTCAGAACACACAACAAATTTCCTTTGAATAAGAACCCATTTTGTATGTGAAATTCTGATTGGGCTCCCTCTGCAATATCTTCAATGATAGTAGAAAAATATGGATCTGCTGCCAATAACTCACGAAAAGCATCAAAACCTGTCACCTTAGTGCGCATCAAAACAAGAAAATTGGAACGCCGACTGAGGGCATCAGCTACTCGATTTAAAGCACCAGACTTGTGCTTGATAGAGAAAGAGAACTGCTGAATATATGCTGCCCATTTAGCATGCCGACTGGACAACTTATCTTGAGCATTGAGGTGCTTCAATGCCTCATGATCAGAATATAGAATGAAATCACTATGAATAAGATAGTGATACCAGTGCTTCAATGCTTGGACCAAGGCATAGAACTCCACATCATAGGTGTTGTAATTCATCTTTGCCCCATTTAGCTTCTCACAAAAATAAGCAACTGGTTTAGAATTTTGGCTAAGGACAGCCCCAATTTCAACCTTTGACGCATCACAATGTAGCTCAAAAGGCTGCGAAAAGTCCGGCAAGATCAAAACAGGAGTTGAAGTTAATTTCTGCTTGATCAATTGAAATGCAGCGGTTGCTGCAACACTCCATGCAAACCTGCCACCCTTCATACAATCTGTTATAGGAGCCATGATAGTGCTAAAGTGCGGAATAAAACGACGGTAGAACGCCTCAAGCCCATGGAAACTGCGAACATCGAATAAAGTCCGCGGTTGTGGCCAGCTACGAATAGCCTCAACCTTAGACTCGTCCACTGAAATCCCATCCTTGGATACAACATATCCATGAAAAAGCACTGTATCCGTTAAGAACACACACTTCTTAATTGCCCCAAATAATTTTTCAGCACGCAAAACAGTAAGAACTTCCCTTAAGTGCTGCAAGTGTTGATCAGGCATGGCACTATATATTAAAATATCATCGAAATAAACGACAACAGATTTACCGATAAAAAGGCGAAGGGCCTGGTTCATCATCCTCATGAAGGTGCTAGGCGCATTGGATAGACCGAACGGCATCACCATCCACTCATAAAGACCCTCCCGAATTTTGAACGCAGTTTTCCATTCATCCCTTGGCCTGATTCAAAGCTGATGGTACCCACTCTTCAAGTCCAGCTTCGAGAACACCCCTGCACTACCCAACTGGTCTAGTAGATCATCTAGCCTTGGAATTGGAAAGCGATACTTCATCGTGATCTTGTTAATGGCCCTGCTCTCAACGCACATCCTCCACGATCCATCTTTTTTTGGAGTTAATACGGCTGGTACTGCACACGGGCTAAGGCTTTTCACGGATAAAGCCCTTAGACAATAGCTCCTCCACTTGTCTCTGCAGCTCTTCATGCTCTTTTGGACTCATACGATAATGAGGCTGATTGGGCAAACTTGAATTGGGCACCAAATCAATCTAGTGCTGAATATCCCGCAGAGGTGGCAACCCATCTGGTAAGTTTGCTGGGAACACATCCTGAAATTCCTGTAGAAGAGGTTGAACCATTGCTGGAACATCTTGTTCTACCAAGGCCTTAGAACCTTCTTTCGCCACTAACACAAAAACCACCTTGCTTGCTGACAACTCCTCTTCAAACTGTACTCTCGTCAGAATGGTGGTACCCTCCCCAGTTTGTGGTTTGGGTACAACCTCCTTGGAAGGCAACAACACAATCTTCACACCATTGAATAATAGCGCATATGTATTAGCGCCCCCGTCATGAACCACCTTACGATCATACTGCCATGGTCGCCCCAATAGAAGGTGGCAAGCATCCATGGCCACAACATCCCACTAGATTTCATCCCTGTACTTGGAACCAATAGAGAAAGCAACTAAACATCTTTTGGAAACTTTAACTTCGTTACCTTTCTTCAACCATGAAAGCTTGTAGGTACTAGGATGAGCCTCGTCTTTAGACCAAGCTTTTGGACTGCCTCTTCTGCCACCACGTTCTTGCAGCTCCCGAAATCAATCACAAATCGACACACCTTTCCACGAATGGTACAAGTAGACTGAAACACATTACCAGGGAGCCACGAGTCGCCCTCTGCTTCATGCGGAGCATAGCACAATCGTCGAACAACCAATAACGGACCGTTATCCCCAACTACTTCCTCCACAACCTCCTCATCATATTCTGCCTCTTGCTCGTATGACTCACATTGCTCATTCACAACCCCATCAGAATCCACAAATAAAGCTTTTCCTGGTCGCTCGCTCTTTCTACACTCAAAGGCACGATGACCAGGCTCACCACATTTAAAACACTTCGAACTAGAACCAACACCTGCCCTAATTGCTGGCGGATTAGTGGAGGGGTAGGCTAGCAATTGGCTTTGCGGAAGTATTGCCGACTGTGGGTCGAGCCGTAGCACTCCACGGAGTCGAAGAAGGCAGACGACTAGCCTGTTTTTCTATCTGCAACGCCTTTTGATAGGCATCGGAGACAGAGAATAACTCGAACATATTTAATGTAAACTGGAACTATTCACGCAATCCTCCCACATACCTCGATACCAACTGCTCCTCTATTTCTGCAAGATCATTCCGGGTTACCAATTGATGGAACTCTGTGGTGTAATCTTCCACAGAACGTGAATTCTGACGAAGATTCTGTAGCCGCTGATACATCAGACGCGAGTAGTTGTGGGGAAGAAAAACCACCCGCATCTTTTTCTTTAATTTTTCTCACGAACTAATCTTCTCTTTTCCCTGCCGCAACCGAGTCTGCTTCAGTTGCTACCACCATGCCGTGGCCCTACCCCTGAATCTGGTAGCCACCAGCGACACTCGTTTATCCTCTGGAACTTGTTTGAACTCCAAGATTTCATCCATAGCCGCAACCCAATCAAGGAACTCCTCTGGCGTCAAACCCCCCTGGAACTCAGGCAGGTCGATCTTCAAACCAGACTCCCATGGACGGAAATCACGATTATCAACCATGATCTCCCGGCCTCTGCCCCTTTGTTGATGAAAGCAACCGCCGCCAGCCCTGCCGACGCTGAATGCCCCCGCAGCAAAAGGGTTTTTAGCCACTTCACCATCCGTACTTTCGTCCTCCTCTCAAGGCCGCTGATTGTACGGGTGATGGCGGGGTGGATTCCCCCCAACAGCTAGGGCAGCAACTTGGTCGGTTAAAGCGGCTATTGCAGCCGACAAGCTCTATTCTAGTTGTTGGAATCGCGCCTCTGTTCGCGCCTCCTGCGCTACGTCATCTCTTTTATAGATGTCCTCCAAATTAGCGGTACGATCACCTCGTCCCCCTTGACCTCCAGCACGTCCTCCGGCCATAGTTAGGATTGGAACTCAATGCTCTGATACCAACTGATGCAGGGCGCCTTATGAACTACAGAAAAGACGAGCAACAATCGAACACAAACTGGATAGTTTAGAGAAAATACTCTCTAGACTCTGTTTTTCATTCAATAATAATCATAAATTGTCTTACCCTTAAGGCTTACAATTTATTACTCCCTCCGTTCCATAATATTGGTCCCCTACGAAACTACGTGCAATTTTCAGACTAAAAAATAACGCATCTATAAAATAATTTTTGGATTTTTTCCGCACCGTTTAAAAGTTCACAATGAGATCTATCAAACAAGATCCATATTGATGAACAAATTATGTTCATAAGTATATTATTTTTTAGTTTGAAAATTGCACGTAGTTTCATAGGGGACCAATGGAATGGAACGGAGGGAGTATATAGGAAACCGGAAACCGGAAACCCTAATTGATTTGCTCCGAAAAGGAAGCCAAATCAATAAAAAACACAAAATTACAAAAAATGGAAAATTCCAAAATAATAGCAAGATAAAAAACTAGAGAAAATTCTAGAACGTTTCCCAAAAGCGCAGCTTAATTTGGATTTTCCTTGCTCAAGTAATTGGCAAGTCAAATCTTTCCTTAAACGGCAAATTTGGCCATTCGGAGCCCTAAACAGCGACGAAAGCCCGAAAAATGACGTACACCATGGCCATAGGCGATGGGTTTTGATCGTTGGGCCGTTTCAGGTCCGACCCAAGTGTGCCCAACGCAAAATTCCACAGCAGCATAATTACGATTTTGCCACCCTAGGCTTAAAATGTCGAAAATACTCGTCCTCCATGGCTACTGCATAAAATAGTTTCGTAAAAGGGGGCTCCATGACCCACAACTGTTTTCCCGCACTTTTTTTGTGAGGGAGCCCTCATAGAAAACTTTATATATATATATATATATAGAGAGAGAGGAACTCTCTAGTCCGGGACCCTTGGGTCCGGATCTCATAGTTCCGGATCAAATTTTCATGATCCGAACCGTCCAATGTGTTCAAAAGGTGTTTTCCAAGGCCCACGCGGGAAATCTTCAAAAACAAATACCGGGAAGGGCTTGATCCACGCAATTTTGTAAATATGCAGTTTTTGCGAAAAATTGCGTGGATCAAGCCCTTCCCGGTATTTTTTTTTGAAGGTTTCCCGCGTGGACCTTGGAAAACACCTTTTGAACACATTGGACGGCTCGGATCGTCAAAAAAATATCGGGAAGGGCTTCAAAACGCTTCAATCCGGGATTTCCGGGATCCTTGACTGGATCTTCCGTGTATATATATATATAGAGTCCCCTTCCTATCCAAACTCCCTTAACTTAGTTAAGTTACAGACCTCCACTTTCCGGACCAAATTTCGACGATCCGAACCGTTAGATGTGTTTAAAAGGTGTTTTCAAGGTCCAACGCGAAGATTTGGCAAAAAAAAAATACCCGGAAGGGCTTGATCGGAGCAGTTTTTCACAAAAACGCTATATACACCTTTTAAACACATCTAACGGTTCGGATTTTCAAAAAAAAATTGGGAAGGTGGAGGTCCGTAACTTAACAGGGTCCGGGAGTTTGGACCGGAAGTTTCGTGTATATATATATATATATATATATATATATATATATATATATATATATACAATTAGCTTCTCATAAGGGTCCCTCATGGGAGCAAAAATGCGGACCTTCACTCACAGCCCTTGGATCTCATTCAAGGGCTCAGATTTAAAAGCCAAAAACGCGGGTTAAAAGCCCCTTATGGGTTGACCCATATGGGGTTCGCGGGTTAAATGTACCCAATCGGGTTAAAAGGGTTAAAACCCATTCCATTCATTCCCCAGACGATTTGGGGAAAATTGATCGAGACCCACGCTCTCTCTCTCTCTCTCAACGAAGAAGAAGAAGAAGAACACCAGGTTCGTCTCTCTCTCTCTCTCTCTCTCTCTCTCTCTCTCTCTCTCTCCGTTCTTGCTTATTTGATTCCACTTTAAACTTTGTTACTTGCCCCAACCTTAAAAGGTTTGATATATATATATATATATCCCAATGACTTTTCATACTTCACCCCCTTATTTTGGGGACCTGTAGGAGAAAAACTAAGGAGTTTCTATTTTGCCTCCTTATTTTTCTAAGTTTCAAACCTTTTAAGGTTGGGGCAAGTAACAAAGTTTAAAGTGGAATCAAATAAGCAAAAACTTGGTGAAAACTATACCTATCCTAATGAAATTTGAAAGGCAGTGGGATCAATTAACCCCATTTGTCTCTGACTCTCTCCGCCCCTGCTAGTATTACTGCATTAATTCCATCCGTGTCTGAGTGACACCAGCAGATTCCGTGATTTAGATTGATTGGACAAATTATTCCATGGTCTTGCGGTACCGCTATGTGGTGCCCTAACACCCTTATTTACTAGACATTGTATTATTTTATGGTCATGATGCACCGCCAGAGTACAATTTTTTACTTTCATATTGCTCTCACCGAGACAAAATAATCAACGAAAACGTACGCAATACTTCTCAAAGGGAACGGCAAGACACTAGCTAGCTAGCTACTGGTAGGGCCTCCGGAATATAGCTATGATTTTATTGCAAATTATTTCAAGCTCCGGATTCAGCAATTAGAAAGATATTGCATATCAGTTTGACAAATGTGCTTTCAGAAACTCCAGAGGGCGTATTGTAATACTCCCTCTTAAGACTACAAATTAATAGAGTCGCTCGTGAACTATTCTGTACTCGACTCATTAAAAGCTTGTTCGAGTTCGATTAAGGTACTAAACGAATCAATTTGAGCGTCAAATGTAGGCTCATTTGATAAATGAGCCGAACCTGAATTATATATGTATATCTTATATAGACCTTGAATATATGTGAACTTTCATATGTGCATAATGAAATCTTTATAACTTGTACGTGTTCGTGTATAAACATTTAAGAGTACTTAAGCTACTAGAGAGAATGACATTGACAACTTTGTCACTTATATTCTCCATAGATCTTGTAAACTGACCTGTGCAATGTAATATGCTGACAAGTTCCACTGCATAAATTCCAACCGTGTCTGTTATGATCAGTTGGTGTCACTGAAAATTGAACGGCTCCGTTCATGATAGCTAAGCTAGCTATTGGCTATTGCGTATCCGTTTGGCAAATGTGCTTTCAGGAATTGCACTGGGCCTACTCTAGTACTATAGAAACACGGTATTTTGATAGGAATGGTCGTCCCATTGCCAGCCTAACTTAGATAGAGAAGGTGGGATTTTTGGAGACTCTCTCCAAGTCAGAGCCGTCGCTTGTAAGTTGCAAATTCTATTCAGCAAGAAAACGAACTGTAATCAATACCAGTGAAAATCACTTCTTCTTAACATTCTAGATGGGAAAAAATACAAAAGAAGAAAAGTTAAGAAATACTGGAAACAATATGATACACTAAATATTGGGGTTCCTATTTTAAGATATTGGGAATACTCTACTGATTATTAACTTTTATTTTTTGATCAGATTCTCTACTGATTAACTTATGCTATATACCAAGGATTTTTTTAGTCGCACTAGCAAGTAGAATATATTTTCCCGAAATAATTGATGGTTCATATCCAAATGTCCGGCTAACTTGCGCGCAACTTAACTAATTCTGGGGCTCTGGAGGTAACGACCGGACATAACCCTCAATGGCCCTAAGAGTTTGTTAACATGGAAAATCGAACTTGAAACCTTAGAAAACCCCTATGTCCCAACGTCCTTATTGCCAATTACCAGCTGATGTAAGCCATAGAGGAGTGATTCATCACATATATGACTATGGGGAATGGTAGGTGGGTGCTCCAGGGACACTGAGGCCTTGTTTGGTTTGGTTTCCAAAAACCGGTTTTCTCAATTATTATTCAATTATTACCCCTATTTTTAAATATTATTTTTATTTTTCTCTCTATCTCTTTCCAATCATTAATACCTATTTTTTAATTATTATACCTATTTCTCCCTCTAATCATTATGTGGACGGCCCAAGGAGATGGTACGGTTTATCATTTGAAAAGATTGTGATTGTTAGAGTCGCCACCCGGATTTGAGGTCCGAACCCGAGAAACCAATAAAAATATGACTCATTTGCCCATTTGAAAAAGATTTCACTGATCATGGCGGAACCAAAGATTTTTCGGATTCGGGGGTTTGGTTACGAGAAGGGAAGGGTTTTACGGCACCCCTCTCGCCCGGTCCATGAACCGGTCTCTACTCGACATTTTGTGGGATTTTTAAAATGTTTGAAATTTAATTCTATTCACGAAAATAGGGAATCGGGGGAGGAAATCACGTAAATAATCAGAAAATACAAAATGCAAATCTAACGTGGATGCTTGTGCACATGATTTACATGAGAATGACAATAACAAAGAAAAATTACAACGAATATTTACGGAGGTAAATAGCAACAGAAACCGTACAACAACTCAAGAAATCATGGACATGAAGCTTGATAAACTGACTTACAATCTGGATTCCAGAATTCGGATTGAGCGCTCAACAGTGATGACTTGAGCGCTCAAGCTTCCAAACCAGTTTGAGCGCTCAAGGCTCATAGATTGAGCGCTCAAACCCGTGTCTGGCTTCTGTGATTTTTTAACCCTTTTCACAACTGCTTTGCTCGTTCTTTACAAGATCAATACATTGATAAAATGTTTTTCATGGAGAATAAAATGGGAACAGTCGGATTGATCTCTTAAAGAATGATGAAAAGAAGAAAATCATCACAAACTAATGGAGAAAATGCTTGAGAATGGAAGAAAAAGAGGGATCCAGATCATAAGCACAGTAATAATAACTCACACACATCTCCCAGTTAATTTCCAGCAACACTCTATAAGAACAAACCATAAGTATCAAACTACTCAAGAACAGATTGAGCGCTCAGATTCATAACCTTGAGCGCTCAAGCCATAGCCTGGCTTTCTGGTTTTTGACCTTCAAGCAAGCTTTTGATACTTCAATAATGATCATAAATACATGAAATGAAGATTTATGAGGTTGAACAGTCTCTGTTTTGCACTCAAATATAAGATTTTCAAAAGTTTTGATGTGTAATCCTCATAAAATAGTTAATCTACACTCATGCATGTGATTTTGAGGTAAAATAAACTGTTTTATGGATTACATGAGCATAATTAACTATTAAATAATGATCAAAACCTAGGGAAAACACAAAACTCAGCAAAACAGAAACTGCTCGGAACTGGGCTTGAGCGCTCAAGGCCTAAGCCTTGAGCGCTCAACCCCTGTTGAAGCTGCGTATTTTGAAAGTATTTTTAGACAACTTTTAGACCTTTGTGAGTTCAATTCAAGTATAAAGAACTTGTTTGAATTCACTGGTCTTCCTCAAAAGGATCAAAACAGTGAATATGTCACATGTTTAACTACCTTTTCACTTGATTGATGACTTGAACTTGATTGTGGGTTTGGAGATGGACAATAAGGGGTGTTTTGATTAGTATTCTGGGTGAGTAGTGTAGTGTGTGAGGTTAATTGATGTTCAAAGGTTGAATTTGGTGTTTGGCAGATGGTTTTTGCAAGTAGTTTTGATGGGGAGTGGGTGGTTTTGTAGAGAGAGAGAGAGCACGATCTCTGGAAGAGTTGAGAGCTGGGGTATAGAAATTGGTCACTACTAAACCAGGGGGTGGTGAGTGGTTTTTATAGAATGAGTGGGAGGGAAGAGAGGAGAGAGATGAAGTGGGTGTGTAGTTTAGGAGTAGTTTTAGGTGTAGTTTAGGACAATGTAGGGTGTATTATACATGTATAAGATGTATAAAATCGGTTAGACGCTCCCCCTTGCATGAGATCTCATGATGAGATACTCTGCAGATTCCTGACTAGGATCAGAGTTGAGCGCTCAAAGCCGTAGGCTTGAGCGCTCAAGGTGCTTCTCAGGGGTTTGAGCGCTCAAGGCCTCAAGCTTGAGCGCTCAAGGTTCTTGGTGGCAAATTGATGGTTTGACTTGGTTTAACAATGCTTGGTTTAGTTTGGGTTATTTGGTGATGTTTGGTTAATTTTAATCAAGTTCAAGCCATTTTCACAAGTTTCGGGTAGTCACGATTGGTCCGTTTCATCATCGGGAATGCTCGAGCGCATCTCGGGTTCAAAATCGGGGTGTCTACAGTTGCCCCTCTTGGACGGGACTCGATGCCATTGATTTGGTATGAGTGACATCCAAGACATAGACAACCCGACTCATTCCCCGCGATACATCTCAAGCCATAAAGGAAAACATTAAAATCATGGTCGCGCCACTCAGGCTGCCTACGTACCCCATTGCAGGGATCAGACCGGCGTAGTTCCTGGGGACATGTGCAAATGAGTTCAACGGGTTTTCCCGGGTCGTGAAATGCTAAACAAATGAATCATGATTTTACGTGAATAGACAAGCCTTCACGAGTCGAAACACTGAAAGCTGATGATTGTGACTGTGATTGTGATTGATTCATATGCACCAGCTAGGTGGCTAAAACGATTAACTGTAGCTACCCTCTGAACAACGGGGAAGCTAAACCTAAAGGGGCTATCCCTTGAGCAACAAGATAGCCAAAGGTAAGATGATTGTCTACTGAGCAACGAGACAATCGAGGAAATGTGATCGCTTACTGAGCAAAGAAGCAATCAATATGTTATTGAACCAAACACATTTATGTGATGGACTTAGCGACAAAACAATTGATCAATAACAAACACTTAGATGGTTAACATGATTGACGCGAAACATGATTGGTAAACATGATTTAAACAAGCACATGGCTCTCAAACCAGAGTCAAAATACTTCGCGTGTACGCTAACACGAATCAATGATTGATAAACAACGATTTAAACAAGCACGTGGCTCTCAGACCGGAGTCAAAATACTTCGCGTGTACGCTAACGCGAATCAATGATTGATAAACAACGATTTAAACAAGCACGTGGCTCTCAGACCGGAGTCAAAATACTTCGCGTGTACGCTAACGCGAATCAATGATACGCAACACTTCTTGATTGATTAACATGGTCTAGCATGACCAATTACCGAGATTTAGATCCTTGGATCTACACGCGTTCGATTGATTGGGACCAACGAGTCCAAAACACACTAACAAATCACAAAGGATGCCCAAAATGCCCCTGCAAAGCTTGCAAAAGAAGCCAAAACTTCTGCCAAGATTGGACTTGATCGCTCAGGGTACCCCCTTTGAGCGCTCAACTCAACTTGAGCGCTCAACCCTAGTGCTTTGAGCGCTCAACCTCACAGTTGACCCTGCCAGCGCTCAAAAGGTCCAGCTTAAGCGCTTGAACCTCTGAACGGGGACGACGGTTCAGAATCATAACGTCCGTTTTAACTCTGATTTTACTCCGATTAAACTTCATAACGTTTCAAAACTTTCAGAGATTAAATCCGTTCACTCCTCTAGCGAATCCAATCCAAACCCATCCGTTTCTTCACTCAAATTTCTTGAAAAATCAAAACCCCCAATTTCTAGGGTTTTCCCATGTGATTTCGGTCCGAATACAGTTCGATTAGGAGTTGATTCACGGTTTAGATCAGTTTCCATGGAGAATCCCGACGAGCCACGGCCTCCGGTGGGCTTGCCGACGGCGGAGAGAGGTGGTGGTAGCACGGTGGTGCCACCACCAGTGAGTTCAAGCGCTCAAGGGGATAATTCGATGGTTCAAGGGTCACCGGAGGGGCACACGGTGGTTGAGGATGGCGGCGGCATGGAGGAACAGGAGGAGGATGTGGTGGGTGCCGATGGTGATAGGTCAGAGGTGGCTAGGGGTGATGATGGTGGTGATCCGATGGCCTCCGGCAGCGGCGGAGATCCAGCCACCGAGACGGTGGTGGCTGGTGGTGATGTCAGTGGGGGTAGGAGTGAGGGTGGTGATGTTGGTGGAGATGGTGAGAGAGATGGCAGCGGGGGTAGTGGTTTAGGTGGTGATGACGTCACACCGGTGTTGGAAAGGGTAGAGGAGAGAGACGAGGAGATGGTGGAAGTCCATGATGTGGACAGCGACGGTAGTAGTGATAGCGAGGAGACGGTGGAGGAGAGAGGGACCGGCGGAGATAGGGTGGAGGGTACGAGTGGGGTGACCAGGACTGGGGCACCCCGCTGGAGGGTAGAGCCGAGACCCAGCCAGCAGCCTAGTGGAGTAGATAGGGGGAAGGCGGTGGTGATAGGTGGTGAGTCGGCGACTCAGGGACCGAGTGGAGGGCCGTCGGTTCAGGGACCGATAGGGATCTCCCGGGAGGATTACATCGAGCACGCGCCACGGGAGGTAGTGATGGCTGCTGCAGCGGATGCCCCGGGGATTCTAGATGCAGCGAGGGAGGCTATTTTTTAGAGTAGAGAGAGGGAGGCGGCGCTGCTACGGGAGGCAGCAGACGAGGATGAGGCGGCGAGGGCCTTTTTGGAGGAGTTTGAGACAGAGGAGGCGGCGGAGGAGGCCAGGATGCAGGCTGAGGAGGAGGAGAGGGCGGCTGGACCGAGGACGACGGTGGTCCAGGCTGCCAGACAGTGGCTGAAGAGGAGGAGGCTAGCTTTCGATGCGGCGACCTATGCCCCGCCGGTGCACCTTTTCGTGCCTTCAGCTTCAGAGGACTACACTCCTCGCCGGGAGTTGTATTTCGGAGAGGAGGTGCTACTGGACCCCGAGGTCCATCTTTCGACTGATTGCCTGACGGTATGCTCACTTGGCTTTCTTGTTTATTGCTTTCGCGCACTTTCAGTAGTTAGAAACCTTGATTTGCATTGAATGATTGAATTACTGCTTGATTGATGACTGGATTGATGATTTGAATGAATGTTTGGACTAACGCCTAATTTGTTTGTCTGTTTGTTGATTGTGTGCAGAGAAACTTGCGCTTGAAGGCTCATGGAGGCATGGGTTCCAGTTGGGAGGTCTACCAGCAGTTACATGCCACTGTGAAGGCATTGGTAGATCAGGCAGGGTTCGGGGCGTTCATCCCGACTCTCACGAGCACACAGCATGACCATGCCGTGGTGACGGCATTGGCAGAGCGGTGGAGGGACTCTACGAGTTCCTTTCACCTCACTTTCGGAGAGGCGACGATGACGCCACTGGACTTCTCGGCGATCACGGGATTGCGGGTAGGAGGAGACCCGATCCCGTTCGACTCGGGGATTGGCAAGGACGAGGCTGCACTGAGATGGTTCCTGGGCTTCGCGCCCAACAGAGAGGGAGAGACGGCCACATATGGCCAATTCAAGACGAGGGGATTGGGTGAGCTGATGGACGAGGAGGACGCGGCGCGGAAGGCGAGGTGCTACCTGTTATACCTGTTTGGGGCTTCACTGTACCCAAACAGGCGTAACAGGGTGCACCTCTCCTATCTTGGAGGGTTGAGGGACTTCGCCAGGGCGGCGAGGTATGACTGGGGTGGAGCAGCGCTTGGAAGCTGCTATGCGTTCATGAATGCCGTCTCGAGGCGAAAAGGGATTGGCATTTCAGGACTGTGGAGCGTCTGGGAGGTAAAACTCAAAACTTTTAGTTTCAAATTTAATTGCACGCATTTTGATACTCGCACTTGATTACCAAAATTTACACTGATTGACTGACTTGTTGTTTGCATTGCAGCTCTGGGCTTATGAGGTATTGGGGTTGCATCCCCCAGAGATGCGTCACGAGGACCCGGACGTCATCCCTCGGGCACTGTGCTGGGGGGAGGGCTTTCGTTACGGCGGTTCAGCGCGGGGGAACATCCACGTTCTCCGCGCATCGCTTGAAAGATTTCCCGCTTCTCTGGTAAGTATCGAACTCTCTCATGCATTCAATTTGCTTTCGATTCACTTGTAACCATGCATTTGATTACTGATGCTTGAACAACTCTTGCAGGTCCGTTGGTACGTATGGGACGCCGTCGATGAGCCTTACTTGGCTCGGAGCAGAGAGCTTACGAGGGGGAGGGTCTTACTCGAGTGCCAGTACGGTTGGTTCTGGTACCTTGGCGACAGGGTGCTGCGACAGTCGCTGCGGGCTGAGAAGCCACAGGTGCCAGGACGCCTTCCTCCTCGGGTACTGATGACGTCTCGGTACACGCTGGCAGAGATTGAGCGTTACACGACGCCTGATCTGGACCTGAGCCAGTACTTGCGGCCAACTTTGAGCTATATTGACTACCGGAGTAGGTACCTGGCCGGTCCACTGAGGGCGGAGGAGTGGAGAGAGAAGATGGAGAGGGAGAAGGCTGCGAAGGCGCGTGCCTCAGCTGGAGGGGTAGCAGGAGGTGAGGGTGAGGACGCTGGTACCTCGACCCAGGAGACGGTGGCGGCTAGGTGGTGGGTGCATGTCACCTCTGCCAGTGGAGAGGCGGGGGCTATAGATATCCCGAGGCCACCGGCTGACTTTCCGCCGCTCTCGGCACCGGTAAGAATCATTTCATTTATTAACTTCGCATGCATTGATTATGAATGCCCAACTGTACTAACAACATGAATCTTGACTTGTTTGCAGGTTTCACAGGAGGCGGCACAGACGCTATATGAGCAAAACCGAGGACTACGTGTCCTGATACGCCGCCTCGTGGCTGGGCAGGAGGTTTCCATCCGTCTGGAAGGCGAGCCAGCACCTCCCGCTGCCCCTGGGCCCTCTCGCCCGAGAGTTGCACCGGTATGCATTTTACATTTCTTGTATTTTCAATTCCTTGATTATACCGTGCACTAATTCCTTTTCTTGTTTGCTTGATGATGTAGCCGCCCGTGATTAGGAAGAGGCCCCATGCTGGAGTTGGCGGTCCTGGAGACACGACCGTGCGACTTGGGCGTTCGAAGCCAGCGGCGGTGGAACTTGAGGAGGAAAGACCGCGGAGATCGACCCGCCGGAGAGTGGAGGTAGCTCCTGAGGGGATAGTAGCGACGAGCTCGAGCGATGACAGCATTAGTGATGCTAACTACCCCTCTACACGGCTGGAGCGACAGGAGCAGCGACGCGGAGACGAGGCTGAGAGCTCGGACGAGACGATGGATGAGTCAGAGTAGCATATAGTAGTCACAGAGTAGTTTAGAGCTTTGCTTTTGCTTTTTGTCTTTTCTTTTGATTGGGCCTGCGTGCCCCGGTAGATAGATGGATTGGGCCTGCGTGCCCCAGTTGCAGATTTCCTCATCGGGCGTTGCATGCCCTAGTAGTTAGTGATGATGCTCAGATTTGATGTTTTGATTTTTCGTGGATTTTATCGGATTATATACATGATTTGCACTTTCATTTGTTCATTGCGTTATTCTCTGTTTTTGATGTACAAATGAACCAACTTGCTGTAAAATGTACATAATTTATTCACAAAACCTGAATCCAAGGATTCAAACATAAAGTTTGAAATTTGACTTCAAAAGAAAAGCTAACATGCTCAAGAATTTGAATGAAACATGGCTATTCGAACTTATGTAAAACTGGAAGATGTATTTACATGCCATGCGACTTGACACACTTCTTGTATATGTACAACTGATGACCAATGAATCAAAATGACCCCAGAACAGAATTTGATGTTCATAAGGCATATTCGAAAATAAAATGCTTTGTGAGCCTGCTTAAACATGATGAATTGCCACACCATTGCCTTGACCAAGTCACAAATGACGTAAATGCCCCTGTGATCGTCACAATCTGGCAAGAGATCCCGTGGAACCATTTTTGGTATGGTGACGGCTGCCATTTTATAGCTTGAGTTGGCCGTCGAGACCCCAAACTCCTATATCCTTGAAAAATTGCCCCGGGAACCGTTCCGCCAAGTCATAAATATCCTCCGACTCATGTCTCGATGATTGGATATGGCTCGCGAAGCTTGAAAATGGATTTGAACATCCAATGGCTGCTTTTAAGTTTTGAACTTCCATATTCACATATCCCGTATCCATACACGTATCGGCTTGATAAATCGGGGAATGGGACACTCCGTGAAGTCACAAATGCCCATTTGGACTTGGTTTGGGTGTTGGTAGAGGGTTAGAAGGCCTAGAATTGGTTTTGGACATCAAATGGACCAAATTGCAGCTGCTGCTACTGCTGGTGTTTCTGCAGGCCTTGAGCGCTCAATGTGGTTTGAGCGCTCAAGCTTACCACCTTGAGCGCTCAAGGTGGTCTGGGGGGGTTGAGCGCTCAACTCTCTGGCCTTGAGCGCTCAATGTCTGTGCTGGGCAGGTTTGTGGTGTTGCTTCCCAATGCATTTTTGGCCCCTTTTGCATGGTTTCCTCTGCCCTAAAAGCCTTATTGCCCTGTTATAACATCTCCCAAGCTTTGAACATCCCCTTCCCAAGGTCTTTTCACCTTTTTTCCACAAATGCCATGCATTTCCAAAGCACTTTCAAATCTTCCAACAAAAATACTTTGAAAACATGCATTTTGACCATCTTGAAAATGCAATCTTTGATTTCCAATGTTGCATGGCAAATTTGTAAGGTTCCTCCCAAGTTCCCTATAAATACCATGTATGCAAGCATTTCCCACACATCACTTCCATATCAACTTTCATTTCTTCTTCACACATCTCCTTTATCAATTTTCCGTCAACTCCATATGGCTGCCCTCGACCCTTCCGTTATCAATACTTGGGTTGCTAGCCTTGAAAACATCGATTGGTTCAACTTTCGAGGTCTCGGGCTCAATACTCTTCGCCACCTCCACACTTTTCCTATCTGCCAAGACATCTTGCGCGCCGTCGCCCGTTGTTGGGATTCGGAGCTCCATGTGTTCCGTTTTGGCATGCAGGAACTTTGCCCGACCGTTGAGGAATTTCAAGCTTATCTTGGCGGTAATGCTTTTGCGGATCCCGTCATACCACCTATTCACCAGAATTATGCTAACATTCTCAGTAGGAAGCTTGGTCTAGGGAATGGCGCTGCGCGTTTCTTGATTCGTGATGAGACCCTTAATGTCCTTCGTCTCTTCGCGGATTTTGGCCCTACGGGCGATCTTTTAGATTTTACCGTTCAAAACCGGCGCATGTCTGCACTTTGCATGTGTCTCTTGGCATTGTACTTGTTGGTCCCCCATGATGGCCATCCTAGTTCCGCCATTGTCGGTGTTGCTGCTCAGATCGAACAGCGGAGGGATGTGGTTCCTTTGGTTCTGGCTGAAACAATCATGGGCTATGTGACAAGGTTTGGTTTATTTGGTTTGGACGTTTTGGTTTTGTGGTTTCAGGAATTTTGGTTGTTGGTTTGGTTTTGACTTTGGTTTGGATATTTTGGATTGCAGATGTGGCTATGTGACAAGGTTGGGCTTTTGAGGGAGCCGGCAGGTGATTGGATTTACGAGCCTCGGACTTGGGTGAATAGGCCATTTGTGCATGATGAGGCTGATGAGGATGAATGGACCGATTTCTTTAGATCATTGGAGGAGGATCACATTGCTTGGAGATGCCATTGGTTGCCTTTGCCGGACATGACGACCAATCACATGGGAGACACCTGGGTGATTTTGGCGGGATTACAAGGATATGCATATTACTTTCCGCAGCGCATTCTCCGCCAATATCGCATTCGCCAAGAAGTGGAGTATACGGTTCCCGCCACTTTCAGTCTTCCCATATTCAAACATTCCGTTCTCGAGCGTTATCGCACTTCTTGGAGGCACCGAGTCATTTGGGCCCCTGATCCCTACCCAACTATTCACTTGGATGGACATTACAGAGATTGGATGAGGGAGCAGATGAAGGCACGACGCCGCAGAAATTAGCACCAATTTCCTTTCGACTCACTAGGCTATTTCCGAAATAAATGGTTGATCCATTTTTTTTTTTTTAAAGGCTTTATGCTCAGCTTATGTAATCGAAGAAGTGATTTGAATAAGATTGAACGATGAAGGGTTTCCCCCTCTTGGTTCATTTGATTCCACATGCTTTCTTCTTTGGATATTGCGAAAATGTGGGCCAACTCATGAGATTCAGACCGAACCCCGGGATAGGGTTGCCTATGTATCCTTTTTCAAGGAATCAGGTCATGGCGTAGTTCAGGCAAAGGTTCACTTGGGTATTAACACTCTCCTTTTGCGCTCTAAATTTTGCCTGGTACCGCCTTTTCAGGTTTTCGGTCCAGCGAGCTTTTTTGAATATTCTGCCTTAAGTTTTGCCTAAACCACCCAGTGTGGGTTTTCGGTCTAGCAGGCTTGCTCTAAATTTTGCTTGGGTCGGCTCGCCCTTGCGATTTTCCGCCCAACGAGCATCTCTCAGGGGTAATATCGCTTGAGTTGATCCAAATTGACAAGATTGCTGAACTCGTTACCGTCCAAATCAATAATCACTGCTGCCCCACCGTCAAGGATAATCTTGATGATGTATGGTCCCGCCCATTTTGGCCTGAATTTTCCTCGTGGAGCAAATATTGGTGCCCGAATCTCTTTCACTACCATATCTCCTTCAATCAGATCCCTGGATTTCACCTTTTTGTTGAATGCGCGGGCAATTCTTCTCTGATATCCCTGAATGTGATACAATGCCCGCAACCGCCTTTCATCAAACAACATTAGCTCCGCAAACCTGTCGCTCAACCAATCAGCTTCATCGATCTCATTTTCTATCATCACCCTCAAAGATGGCACTTCCAGCTCAATGGGAAGCACTGCCTCCATACCATACACCAAAGAATAGGGTGTTGCCCCTGTTGGAGTTCGGATAGAGGTGCGGTACCCCCATAATGCTAATGGTAACTTCTCATGCCAATCCCTAGATGACTCGATGGTTTTCTCCAAAATATTCTTGATTGATTTGTTTGCCGCTTCCACTGCTCCGTTAGTTTGTGGCCTGTACACTGTTGACTTGTGCACCTGAACATTGAACTCTTCAAGCACTTCTGCTGCCCTTCCTTTGAAATGCACACCATTGTCTGACACAAAGGCATTGGGGACCCCATATCGGTAAATGATGTTTTGCTTGATAAAATGGGCCACTTGTACCGCGGTCAATGTAGCATAAGAAGCTGACTCCACCCATTTTGTGAAATAATCAATTGCCACCAATATGAACTTGTGTCCATTTGATGCTGGCGGCGTGATTTTCCCAATCACATCTATTCCCCATACTGAGAAAGGCCAAGGCGTTGCCATTGTATGAAGTTCAGACGGCGGAACATGCATGAGATTAGCATGGACTTGACACCTATGACATCTTCGCACATATTGAACGCAATCCGTTTCCATGGTCAACCAGAAATACCCTTGCCTCAGAATCTTCTTTGCCATCATCAATCCGCTCATGTGGGGACCACAGATTCCTTCATGGATTTCCTCCATTACCCTTTTCGTGTCATCACCATAGATGCATAACTTGTGCATGCCACAGTATGACCTTTTGTACAACCTTCCACCACAGATGATGTATTGTGACGCCAACCTTTGTAATGATATTTGATCTTTCTTGTTTGCTCCTTCCGGATATTCTCCCTTCTCGACCAGGTTCCAGATATCATGATACCAAGGCAGACCATCGTCAATTTCTCCAACATTCATCACATATTCATAAACTGGTCTATTCCTTTGCTCGATCATAATTGGCCTCATTCTCACTCCTACTGGTAATTCTACCATTGATGCCAGAGTAGCAAGTGCATCGGCGAACTGATTCTTCATTCTCGGTATATGAGTAAAAGTGACTTGCTCAAATTGATGAATTAGGTCGTCGAGATCCTTGTGGTATGGCTTCAACTTTTCTTCCCGGACTTTCCAATCACCGTTGGCTTGGGAGACTACCAAATTCGAATCTCCGACCACTTCCAACTTCTTTACCCCGATTTCAAAGGTGGCTTCCATTCCAACAATACATGCCTCATATTCTGCCTGGTTATTGGTAACTTCGAAATTTAACTTGAAAGAGAGGGGAATGTGTGGCCCTTCTGGTGAGACCAACAGTATGCCGATTCCAAATCCTCTCTGATTTGCGGCTCCATCAAAGTATAGCTTCCAGACATCCTCTGATACCGTCATGACATGTTCATCGGGAAACTGAAATTCCGTATCTTCTGGCCCCTCAATTGGATGATCTGCTAAGAACTCTGCCACGGCCCTTCCTTTCACTGATTTTCGCGTTACATACTTGAGTTCAAATTCAGCCAATAAGAGCAATCATCGTGCCTGCTTTCCGGTGAGTGCAGGTTTCTCAAACAGATATTTGAGAGGGTCCATTCGAGAAATCAACACTACCGAATAGGCTAACATGTAGTGTCTTAGCTTTTTGGAGGCCCACACAAGAGCCCAACATGTTTTCTCCAAAGGCGTGTATCTTTCTTCGGCTCCGACCATCTTCTTACTTAAATAATACACCGCCTTCTCGATACCTGTTTCACCTTCTTGTGCCAACATGCAACCCATTGCAGACTGCGTTACTGATAAATACAAAATCAGAGGTTTCCCAGGTGTCGGCGGCATCAATACTGGGGGACTTTGGAGATACTGCCGGATTGACTTGAAGGCTTTTTGGCACTTGTCATCCCACTTGAACAGTACTCCTTTCTTTAATAGACGAAACATCGGCTCGCAAGTTGATGTTAACTTGGCGATGAATCTACTGATGAACTGGATTTTTCCAAGAAAGCTCCGTACCTCCTTTTCTGTCTGGGGTGGCTCCATATCGAGAATGACTTTGATTTTTGACGGATCCACCTCGATTCCCCTAGTGGTGATCATGAATCCCAACATCTTCCCGGCAGTGACTCCAAATGTGCACTTCTGCGGGTTGAGACGCATCCGGTACTTACGAATCCTTTCAAAGAATTTGCGCAATGCCGGAAGATGTCCTTCTCTTTCTTTTGCTTTCACAATCATGTCATCCACATACACCTCGACCTCTTTATGCATCATGTCGTGTAACAAGGTTGTAGCGGCTCGCTGGTAAGTCGACCCAGCATTCTTCAGTCCGAATGGCATGACTCGATAACAGAACGTTCCCCATTCAGTGGTGAAGGTTGTTTTCTCTCGATCTTCTGGTGCCATCAGAATCTGGTTGTATCCCGAGAAACCATCCATAAATGACAATAATGCATGCCCTGCCGTGTTGTCCACCAGTACATCAATGTGTGGCAAGGGAAAGTCGTCTTTTGGGCTGGCCTTGTTCAAATCTCTGAAAGCTACACACACTCTGACTCTTCCGTCCTTCTTGGGCACCGGCACGATATTTGCAACCCACTGCGGATATTCAGTTACCATCAGAAAGCCGGCATTGAATTGCTTAGTAACTTCCTCTTTGACTTTTTCAACCCAATCTGGCCTGATTTTTCTCAATTTCTGTTTCACCGGTTTTGCATCGGGATACAAAGGAATTCGGTGCTGTACAATTTCAGGATCAATTCCGGGCATATCTGCGTGGGACCAAGCGAAAACATCTTCAAATTCTTTGAGTAAATCAGTGAGTAATTCTTGTTCCTCCGAAGATAGCCCGGAACCGATTTGAACCATGCGAGGGTTTTCCTCATCTCTCAATTTTATTGAAATAACTTCTTCTTTTATTGGCTGAGCATGCCTTTCACTTTCTTTTTCGATCAGCGCTTTGAGTTCTTTGGGAATTTCTCCCTCGTACTCAGTTTCGTTATCGTTTGGATCAACACAATTTATTTCGGAGACAGTGAAGTAAGCAAACTCAGAATTCATTTCATTAACAAAGCCCTCCGGGGCGCAGTACATGGCATCAGACTCGAACTCAAAATAGAAATGGCGACGTGGAGGGCCATGAGGCACAAACTCTGACTCACAGTCAAATTCATACGCTGATTCAGACTCGGACTCTAACTTAGTGAATGCATTAGTAAATTTTACAACAAGAGTGAAAGTGCAATTCTTGTATTCTCCGACTGCATCCACTATCAGCACGCTGGGATCTTCGAGGGCCTCCTGCCCGAGCATCATCACTGCTGGCTCCTCTTTATCCTTACCTGTCAGACTGACCTCGTCGAACATCGACATCAAGACCCCACCATCCAAAGCCTCCATCCAATCCACTTTAAGGTCTTTCACCAATTTCTCGACCTTTTAATGCTCATCTTCGCTATCCCAAGCATCGTTAGCAAAGATTTCGAATCCAGGGTGCACCTCTCCACTTATTTCATTTACAAACGGCTCAGGCTGGCCGTGATAAGGTGCATTTGACCCTTCCCTGACAAAGCGAATCTGACGGTTTGCATTGCTGCTGGCCTTATTGATCTTTCCCCTTTGCATCTCTTTCAGTGTAGGTTCATACCCCAACCCAAAACAGCCTCGTTGAGAAGGAAATTCTGGAAACTGAGCCACTCCCTGGTGAGTTCGACCCAAGCCAGTGCCTGGCAGATATGACATCCTTCTCATCATTTCAAGAACAGTGGTGCTGATTGAAAAATCATCATCAATACGAAGCGTGAATACACCACCGGATGTATCGAAAGCAAAACCTCCAAGTTGGATGTCATTCTCATCATGCATAATTTCTAGCAGGGGAGCATTATCTTCAGCATGAGGGCGAATGCCTGTGTCTCCATAGAGAGCAACCGTCCCGCTTTCCAAACCAAGCAGAACCTTTTGATGCAGAGTAGATGGAATTGCCATTATATCGGGACGATGCATCCAAGGACGTCCCAACAGCAAGTTGAATGAAGCTGGAATCTCAAGCACATGAAACTCTACTGTCGATTTAAACCCTTCCGCAGCAATCTCCATTTCAACAGTCCCAAGCACATTGCGACGGGTGTTATCATAAGCCCGAACAGTGAGACTAGATGGCGTGAAGTCCTTTGGCTGAAGTCCCAAACACAGAGCTGTTCGGAGAGGACAAACATTGAGCGCAGATCCGTTATCTATCAGTACAACTAGGATCCATTTCCCCATGCACTTCATGGTGACATGCAAAGGCTTGTTGTGGTCAGTTCCCTCGAGCGGTAAATCAGCTTCAGTGAAGGTTACAACGTGCTTGGTTGGTTTGGTAGCAATGGTAGGTTTAGTAACAATGGCAGCCATCATAGCTTCTGGGGTAATATCAGGAGCAACCTCCATACAGGATAATGCTTGAGCTAGTTTCTGGCGATGCTCGCTGGAGCTCATGAGTAGTCCCCAAATGGTTAGAGCGGCTGGGGTTTTCTCAAGTTGTTTTTGGATAGGATTTTCTTCAGCTGTTGGCGGAGGTTTCGGGCGAGGCATACGGCTGTTGGTTGTAGAGGTAGCATGGGATTGGTTGGTTGGCGGGTTGAAAAGGTTTTGGAAATCGATAGGATTGGCAATTGGGTCATTAAGGTTGTTTGGATGATGTGGTATGGCTGAGCTATTTTGTGGAGTTGGGTTATTTTGTGGAGCCGGGTTAAAAGGTGGCTGGTTCAGGGAGTTAGGAGGTGGGTTAGAGGTATTTCCGGTGTACATCTGAGGTGGTTGATAAAACCGACCACTCCGAAGAAGGTGAAGAACCGAGTCAATATCATCCCCCCACAAATCAGTGTAGTCTGTGTAAAGATCAACTAGATCGCCCTCCGCCTTTCTCTTTCCCTTTTCAATGCTGGCTTCTTTCAAACCCTTGGTAATCCCATGCACAGTTGCTTCGCTCCACACATCCCTATTTTCCATTGCAGCCTCGTTGACAGCCCAGACCTCGTTGTTTCCAACCCACAGTGGTGAGAGTGCTATACCTTCATTCAGATTGGCCCACACATTAGCCACACCATTCTCCTCCATTTGCTGTCCCCAAACATCGGGTAGACCTCCATTCAAAACCATGATGTTGCAGTCCTCCGGGATTTGCACTCGGGGTGCCGGAAGATTTTCATCAACTATGTAATCATAAGGCGTGAACTCTATCCCTTCCGTCATTCGATTTATTGCATATTCACTCATCATGGAGAAATCAGGGCGACCCTCCCATAGTGGTGGCATTGGAAAATATGCTTCATCGAAGAACATGGGAAGTGTGGACCCATCCAAAGGATCATTGGGGTCCATGAGCTGCCATTCATTGGGTGTGGGATCCCATTCATCTTCCTGTGCACCATTGGGTGCCTCATCTTCTTCTTGCCAATTCTGTCCTTGTCCTTCTTCCTCAGGTTGTTGATTTTGTACCACAGGCAAAGGTTCAAATAGGTTAGGAAGCGCAAATCCATCCAGTGGATCCTCAAACATTGGATCCCAAAGTAGGTTAATCATAGCGCCAAGCAGAGGTCCTTCAACAAGCTGTTCATTATGCGGTCAAACTTCTTCATTTGTCACATTGTTGGCCACCATTTGCTCATACTCCCGAGCTTCCATAGCCATTATCAAATCACCCCATTCTTGCCATACAGTGGGGTCCAAGTGGACATCAAGAAGCATATCTCGCGCTCGACAGGTATTGGTACGATGGGTTTGGGATCTGTTTCGGGTATGATGAATTGGCTTGGGTCAAATGGAGTGGATTTTAGGTCTTTTTGAGTAGAGCTAAGGGTAATTTGACCTATATCGGCATTCTTTTTGTGTGCTGGCAAAGGATTGGTGACAACATTGGGCTTTTCAGTGGGGTCTCGGATTTGTTTATTGTCGATGAGATCTTGAATCTCATGACGCAATCGTTGGCACCTTTTAGTGGGATGGCCAGGTGTTTGGTGGAAAATGCAGAAGGTGTTTGGATTGTATGACGGTGGAGGATTTTGTGGAGGTGGAGCTGGCTGGAGAGGCTTAATCTTCCCCTGTTGTACGAGTCGCTCGAAAACAACAGGTAGAGAGGTAAGGGGAGAGGGGTGAAGATACGCCGCCCTCTTTGGTTTTGTGGTGGTTGAGTTGGTTGGGACAAGATGGCATTTATAGGCTCGGCTTTATGTGACTGGTGATTCATAGAGTTAGATGAGGTACCGGTTGTATAACTGGGGTTTGCATACAGGGACGAGGTGTTCCCCATGTAATTGCGTTTAGGCTTGGGGATGGGATCTCCTTTCTTTAACACTCCACTTTGCATGGCTTCTTCAATCGACAGACCTATCTCAAAGTAAGTCTCGAAGTTATGCGCTTAAGCCATCACCATATACTGAGCCAAATCAGGCTGAAGGTTTTTGGTTATGATGTGCATTTGATCTTTGTCGCTGGGACGATCGGTCATTTGCGCTGCCTTGGCTCTCCACCTTTTCACAAACTCCGCAAAAGATTCTCTCTCCTTCATCTTGATACTTTCAAGCTCTCGAGTAGTGACTTTGAGCTGGACGTTATACTCATACTACTTAATGAAAGCAGCTACCATTTCTTCCCAAGTCTGTCTCTTTGAGATGTCAAGAGACAAGAGCCACTGGAGTGCGGGCCCTGTAAGGGTTTCGTGAAACATCTGTGCCATGGCGGGCTCATCGACTTCTTGTAACGAGAGAGAGCTTACATATGCCTGAATATGTCCTCTCGGATCCCCAGTCCCATCAAACTTCTCAAAGTCCACATGTTTGAACTTTTTAGGGAGCTTAGCGCCTGGGAAGATGCAGAGTTTGTTCATATCAAAATCGGTAATGGCTCGCTTCTCACTTTTGGCCACAGATTCTTCTAGTTTGAGTATCTTAGCTAGCATTTCAGCCAACTGAGGATTTTCCGGGGGAGGAGGCTGTTCCGGATGTTCATCATGAGGAATCTCTTGATCCTGAGCTTCATCATCAGGTACTCGCTGCTGAGGTGGGGGGAGTCGACTCTGGATGTTTACCATAATCGCCATAAGTTGGGCGATTCGGGTATCATTCCGGACCCTCTCATCATGCATTTCCTTCCTCAGTCGTTCAAACTCATTTGGGGGGTCTTGTTCCTGTTCAGCTGCCATATTTGTCTCGGCCTTTGGTGATAAAGATCTAGACAATTTCTGTCCGGGAGGTCGAGTCCAAACAGGTAAGGTCTTCTTCTTCTTTGCAGGCCCAATGGTTCAAGAACTGATCATAAAGCAAAAGTCGGACTCAGATGTGTTTACTATGTACAAGAAAGAATGATTTACAAATGCTCACTATCGTCTCGCCGCATCTTAACTCGCAGAGTTAGTCTTATTTCTAGCCTAGGGATTAAGCTACCGGTTTCGGATCTCACTTGGAACCGTTCGCACAGAAGATTGTATCAACACCATGGGTAGGTCGTTACTCGGCAGGTACGGCGTTTCAACCTAAAAACCTAAATGTTGACATCATAGCGCTTTTCTTGACCATCCGAGACAAAGCAATGAGGTGTCGCCATCCAGATACAAGCGGTTCCAAGGCTAGTCCGAAACACGGGCGGTCGTTCGGGCACGACCAACACCGGAGGTATCTCAAACTCCGTGGATTTTAAGTCTCCTAGACTGCATGTACAACCTTAGGGTTAGTCTACCGGATCCGAATCTCACTTAAGATCATTGCACAGAAGATTTTCCAACACCCCGGGTAGACCATTACTCGGCAGGTTAAACTCCAAACTTGTTGGAATCAGAGCCAATCACTTTTCTTGATCATCCGAGACAAAGCAATTTGGGTGTTGTAATCCAGATACTAATGACGTTAAGGCTAGTTCAAATCACGGTGGCCGTTCGGGCACGACCAACACCGGAGGTATCTCAAACTCCGTGGATTTTAAGTCTCCTAGACTAAAATTGACAGTTTTGGAAGATTGCCCCAATCCTCAAGTTTTCTTTTAAGTGATAAGTCCTTGATATCGGATGGTCGGATTTGGGAAATCCTGGTCCACACAAATTCCGACAATGATCTAAGATCAGATGCCTAAGGGCGATTGATCCTCCTCGGGCCAATGTCCCTTAAACCCGTTTAGATCAGTGTTTAGGAATTTGATGATCCAAATTTTCCCACGTCCGGCCGTCCTAAAGGCTAACTCGTAAGAACAACGCACATATGGGATGCACGACTCATCATCGGGCCGAGGCAACCTTCTACTAACTGTAGAGGCACAAAAGTTAAATGGGATATCTACACAGAATATCTATACAAACGACGCTCACGACGACTATATACAATGCAAATGCATGAATGCAACATGGCATGGCGAGAAAAGCGGTAACACATAGCATGTAACAAGATGGAACATGTAAACTTAACACACGGGTGGGTTACTAAACGTGGGGTTCTATGGTTAATTATATGCAAAGGCCGGTTTTGGTCACTGAGGGTACCCCGGACTCAAAATCAAAACCGTCTCCTATCGTTAAAAACGATAGTGACGATGTGATTTATCACGGTCGAGGGCTGCTGGGCATTTCGGGATTCCCTGTCACCGGCAAGCCGGGCAGGATTGCCAAAACACGCCAGCGGGGCTAAGAACAATGCAAATGCCATGCAAGAATTAAATTTCAAACATTTGAAAAATCCCACAAAATATTTTTCGAATTAAACCCACTTTGATTAACACATATTTCAATAAAATTACACAAGTGTAATAAAAATTGCACAAGTGTAATTAAATAAAATATATATTAACCAATGTCCCCAGCAGAGTCGCCAGCTTGTGGACGGCCCAAGGAGATGGTACGGTTTATCATTTGAAAATATTGTGATTGTTAGAGTCGCCACCCGGATTTGAGGTCCGAACCCGAGAAACCAATAAAAATATGACTCATTTGCCCATTTGAAAAAGATTTCACTGATCATGGCGGAACCAAAGATTTTTCGGATTCGGGGGTTTGGTTACGAGAAGGGAAGGGTTTTACGGCACCCCTCTCGCCCAGTCCATGAACCGGTCTCTACTCGACATTTTGTGGGATTTTTAAAATGTTTGAAATTTAATTCTATTCACGAAAATAGGGAATCGGGGGAGGAAATCACGTAAATAATCAGAAAATACAAAATGCAAATCTAACGTGGATGCTTGTGCACATGATTTACATGGGAATGACAATAACAAAGAAAAATTACAACGAATATTTACGGAGGTAAATAGCAACAGAAACCGTACAACAACTCAAGAAATCATGGATATGAAGCTTGATAAACTGACTTACAATCTGGATACCAGAATTGGGATTGAGCGCTCAACAGTGATGACTTGAGCGCTCAAGCTTCCAAACCAGTTTGAGCGCTCAAGGCTCATAGATTGAGCGCTCAAACCCGTGTCTGGCTTCTGTGATTTTTTAACTCTTTTCACAACTGCTTTGCTCGTTCTTTACAAGATCAATACATTGATAAAATGTTTTTCATGGAGAATAAAATGGGAACAGTCGGATTGATCTCTTAAAGAATGATGAAAAGAAGAAAATCATCACAAACTAATGGAGAAAATGCTTGAGAATGGAAGAAAAAGAGGGATCCAGATCATAAGCACAGTAATAATAACTCACACACATCTCCCAGTTAATTTCCAGCAACACTCTATAAGAACAAACCATAAGTATCAAACTACTCAAGAACAGATTGAGCGCTCAGATTCATAACCTTGAGCGCTCAAGCCATAGCCTGGCTTTCTGGTTTTTGACCTTCAAGCAAGCTTTT
Source organism: Vaccinium vitis-idaea (assembly GCA_963854785.1). Lineage (NCBI taxonomy): Eukaryota > Viridiplantae > Streptophyta > Magnoliopsida > Ericales > Ericaceae > Vaccinium > Vaccinium vitis-idaea. The sequence goes on from OY978221.1 coordinate 16,972,705, forward strand.
GATACTTCAATAATGATCATAAATACATGAAATGAAGATTTATGAGGTTGAACAGTCTCTGTTTTGCACTCAAATATAAGATTTTCAAAAGTTTTGATGTGTAATCCTCATAAAATAGTTAATCTACACTCATGCATGTGATTTTGAGGTAAAATAAACTGTTTTATGGATTACATGAGCATAATTAACTATTAAATAATGATCAAAACCTAGGGAAAGCACAAAACTCAGCAAAACAGAAACTGCTCAGAACTGGGCTTGAGCGCTCAAGGCCTAAGGCTTGAGCGCTCAACCCCTGTTGAAGCTGCGTATTTTGAAAGTATTTTTAGACAACTTTTAGACCTTTGTGAGTTCAATGCAAGTATAAAGAACTTGTTTGAATTCACTGGTCTTCCTCAAAAGGATCAAAACAGTGAATATATCACATGTTTAACTACCTTTTCACTTGATTGATGACTTGAACTTGATTGTGGGTTTGGAGATGGACAATAAGGGGTGTTTTGATTAGTATTCTGGGTGAGTAGTGTAGTGTGTGAGGTTAATTGATGATCAAAGGTTGAATTTGGTGTTTGGCAGATGGTTTTTGCAAGTAGTTTTGATGGGGAGTGGGTGGTTTTGTAGAGAGAGAGAGAGAGCACGATCTCTGGAAGAGTTGAGAGCTGGGGTATAGAAATTGGTCACTACTAAACCAGGGGGTGGTGAGTGGTTTTTATAGAATGAGTGGGAGGGAAGAGAGGAGAGAGATGAAGTGGGTGTGTAGTTTAGGACTAGTTTTAGGTGTAGTTTAGGACAATGTAGGGTGTATTATACATGTATAAGACGTATAAAATCGGTTAGACGCTCCCCCTTGCATGAGATCTCATGATGAGATACTCTGCAGATTCCTGACTGGGATCAGAGTTGAGCGCTCAAAGCCGTAGGCTTGAGCGCTCAAGGTGCTTCTCAGGGGTTTGAGCGCTCAAGGCTCTTGGTGGCAAATTGATGGTTTGACTTGGTTTAACAATGCTTGGTTTAGTTTGGGTTATTTGGTGATATTTGGTTAATTTTAATCAAGTTCAAGCCATTTTCACAAGTTTCGGGTAGTCACGATTGGTCCGTTTCATCATCGGGAATGCTCGAGCGCATCTCGGGTTCAAAATCGGGGTGTCTACACATTACAAAAACCAAAACTCAAAACCAAACCAAACACAACCTGATTAATTTTTCCAGCGCATATAGCTTGTCTTTGTCGAGCGACCCAGACGGTCGGGAAAGAGCTCGACAAGCTAACAGTGACCTACAAGACTCATCTACCTTTGATCTGATCAAAAGGTAAATGCATCGTTCATCATTCATGCAAGTTCAATAGTTTTTCTAGTTTTCATCCTCAAATCTGATTGGATCACTATTTTTTTATTTATTTTTGGTAAACAGATAGAAGAATCCATTAAATCAAAACACTATTATAACTGTAGGAAAATAATATAGGTAATACGAAATACCTGTTGCGGATTACACAAAATATAAAGGATCGAATAGCTTGCTTTACGAGCTCCTACCAACACACACGTCCTGCACTATGTTAAACCTTTCACGCTAATGGAGCGGCTACTAGAGTCCTCCACTTATCTTCACACGTTGCAAATCCCTAGGGTTCTTTAATGGTGCCCTAGAGAGAACTAGGAGAGGGAGAGATTATATGTAGTAATTGATGTGTAGAAAAATATCACTAATGTATTTTTGTATACAAAGCAATGGGTATTTATAGATGAGATAAGTAGGTGATAGAGCTAACACTTACTTATCTCTATAGGATACTTATCTCTATCACTTAAGTGATTGTGTTCACCTAGAACTTATCACCTTAAGTGGTAGAATCCCCTTAGGACTTATCACCTCAAGTAGTTGAATCTGCTTAGGACTTGTGTTAATTATTATCCCATGTGGACGCACCCATGGATCCCATGCAACATCTCCCACTCGTACACAGTGGGTATATATTGAACCTCTCATTCAACGAAATTCCTCAATCCTATTCTCAACTTCATACGGGAAAATCAAACGTGCGACCAAGCGAGAAAAGTACCAAAAGTAGTGTTATATCAAGCCACCATCTAACTAACATAACACCCAATATCTTGTCTATACCCCAAATCATCTAATCACACCAAATCTTGCACCTCTAATCCCTCACGTAGTATAACAGAGCCGTGCAAGACCTTTCAATGGATTTGTGCTCAAAGATTGTATCAACAAACTATCATTGACACAATCGCCCGGGCTGTGAGCCACAAATCATTAGTGTGATATTAAATGATATTTCCTTAGATACTCATGTCAATCCATCTCACCTTGACTGCTTTCCTAGAGAAGCTCCGCTGGACCGTATATCTCGTGGCCCTTGGATAACATGCTAAAGTAGCAACACCAAGCTTTAATTTCATGGCATAGTTCTAAGTCCCAAAGGGTATATTATATACGGACTTAATTACATAGTCCAAGGGCTCACACAATGTCAAAGTAGAAATCTATTCTATCACACCCTTTTACGGTCGTCTCAACGCACATACAGTATGATTTGTATGCTACGGTGGAGCTCCCACTTAGGTTATGTGACACTCTAACACCATACAGATCTTGGTTCAAACGCTACTCAAGCGCCCAACCTGAGTTTCTGAGACAAGTTCAACTTAAGTTCTTTCTCAAGAATCTCACATCTGGCTTCATACAGGCTTCATGGAGGTGTGGATAAGCTCCATGTTCGACTTTTTCAGTCTCATCTTAGCCCTTGCTAAGGCGACAAATAACTATCAAATTTAAATCCTTGCTCACTTTATAAGAGCCAAGGTGACCACACAAGATCAATTTGTGTTTTATCCCGCTCGCAACTCAGCACCGAGGCGATCACCCATGTGAGAGGGTCGATCAAAAAACCTGGTGACAAAATTTAAATATGATATGTGCACTAATTAACAATATTACTTTGATATCGGCTGACCATCCCAACTGCGAAACATATGCCATGACGAGGAACTGTTCCACGCTGGCTCCTTCGAATTTGTGGATCTTTAGAGGCTTCTAGCGGTACACTCCCACTTAGCGGTACACAACCACTTAGGTGAAGGATCTCTCCCACTATCTCCAGCAACTATGGGATGAGAATGCATATCCTCATCTTGCATACTAGATGGAGATAAATCTCCTAGTGGTTCATCTAACTCATAGAGCTCGAGATTCTTCTTAACCTCACCAATGCTTGAAAAATCCTCCTCTTGGAAACCACATCGTGTGACAAAATTTCAGTCATTCCATAACTCATATGAATCAGACACAATATTATAAGTAGAAGAAGATGCAACGCAAATAGCATAATTACTAAAATTTGAATCAAGATCTAACATAAAGAAATCATTCAGCAAACCAACACGACCATAAAAGTTTCTTCCAAGATAAATAGACAAACTATTATCCTTAAACTAAAAAAAAAAAAATCCTAACTTCAATAATGCTAAAACTGAAACTAGATTACATCGGATAGTGTGTGCATGAAGTACATCATGAAGAAGTAAATTACACCCAGAACGCATCTTGAGTGGAAAGTCCTGACTCTCAAAATCTCTTCTTGCGCTCCATGGCCCATTATTACTTAGCTTCTACCTAAAGTTATCCAATGATAATCTACAAATCCAGCTCGATCTCTAGCTACACGTTTTGTTGCTCCCGTGTCTACAATCCAACCAAGGAGAGAATGCCTTGTTGCTGATGTGCCTCCATACTTTAGGTGCAATTGATCCCACATTTCTTTGGCAGTAGTGAAATTCTCAAATTCACCAAGAAGGTCATCATGCATGCAACTGAGCAAGGTAAAGCACACACTTTTGTCCCTCTTACGTCAATCGTCATAGGCATGTTGGTCATGGCGATGCTGTGCCGTGGTCTCCGTCTCAGGTGGGGCCAGGATATTGGTCAAGTGATCAAGCAACTCCTGCTTGTTGAGAAGGTACTGAACCTTCCTATGCCAGATATCATATTTGGTTCCATTGAGTTTTTCTCCCTTATTCAGATCAGCAATGATATTTTTGGATGCCATTTAACTACATTCATCGCACAAGAAATTAATTAGGCACATATCTTAATATTTTATTCATAAATTTTCTAGATCCTAAAATTCTTTCCCACATTACAAAATCAAAAATTTTGCATTTTTAGGTGCTAGTAATTAATCATCTCCCATAATGTGAGATAGAATTAAATATCTAAATAATTTAAAATAAAATATGGAGAACAAATCCCACTTTCCACATTGTATAAACATGTATCAATATGAGATGATAATTCACATAAAAATATAGCATGAATGAATTGAACAAATCAATGAGAAAAAGAATAGAAATAAAATATTGAACTAATCAATAACACATAGTACTATCCAAATACAGTAGGAACAAATTGAGGCTTAGCAGGTGACAAAAACAGACTCACGGTCCCGTACAAGTCTAAACATTAGCACCAAGCATTTTTTTTTTATATTCTTTTATTATTTGACACAAAGTTAATAAAAAACAATGGGACTAATGTGCACATAGGGGACTCACGACGAACACATAACTGGAGTTAGTGCGTTACGAATCCTTTTTGTTCATGAATAGGATCCAAACACTTCCCACATGCTTTAGACGCACAACCCCAGATTCCATACAATAGCAAACACATTACTTATATAAAAGTCATGGAGCAACCAAACAAAATGATATCTCATGGATTTGCACACAAAACAAAGAGGCTAACCCAATTTTTTTTTTTTTTTTTGTGTGTGCATGAGTTACATATAATATGCTGACAAGTTGACCTGTGCAATGTAATATGCTGACAAGTTCCACTGCATAAATTCCAACCGTGTCTCTTATGATCAGTTGGTGTCACTGAAAATTGAACGGCTCCGTTTATGATAGCTAAGCTAGCTATTGCATATCCGTTTGGCAAATGTGCTTTCAGGAATTGCACTGGGCCTACCGTAGTACTATAGAAACGCGGTATTTTGATAGGAATGGTCGCCTGTAAGTTGCAAATTCTATTCAGCAAGAAAACAAACTGTAATCAATACCCGTGAAAATAACTTCTGCTTAACACTCTAGATGGAAAAAATACAAAAGAAGAGAAGTTAAGAAATAATGGTAACTAAATATTGGAGTTCCTATTTTCAGATATTGGGAATACTCTACTGATTATTAACTTTTATTTCTTGATCAGATACTCTACTGATTGACTTAATGCTATATACCAAGGATTTGCCTTCTGCTCGCGCAAAGTAGAATATATTTTCCTGAAATAATTGATGGGTCGTATCCAAATGTCCTTTGTTTTTTTTTTTTTGCTTGATAACCGGATGTCCGGGCTAACTTGCGTGCAACTCAACTAATTCCGGGCTCTGGAAGTAACGACCGGACATAACCCTTTAGTCAGAGACGGACACACACAGGGCGACAGGGGACTTGGGGTTGCTGCTGTGCAGGGGCTGTGCACAGCAGCAACCCCAAGTCCGGCCACAGGGGCATGGGGTCACGTGCCCCCCCTCAATTTCAGGATATTGTTATTTTTTTTTTTTTTTTACAAATAAGGGAAAACAAATCTAAAAAAAATAAATGTTACAAAGCAAACCTTCTTCAAATAAACACCTAGGCACCTAGCTCACTGGATCAAAACCAAGAAAACAAAACACGCTCCTTATGTCAGATCGGTTCAACACAAAACAAAGCTGCAGACGCCTTCTCAGCTTTCGTCCCCCAATTTGGTAGATCTGGGTCTCTGAAAAAACACAACTACATGGGTATTCAATTGAATCAATTCCCCCATTTATCTTCATCATCGTAGCAAAAACCTGATGTTGGGTGAGAAAAATCGATACCCATGGCTGATTTTGGGTGAGGAAATCAGGAGAAAATGGATAGCAATGAATGACTTGGAGGTTCCTTTCAGTACTGGTGATTTGGGGAAGATAATTTCAAGCAAGAAAGGGAGAGGAGAGACGAAGAACAAGGGCTATCTTAACCTCAGTTGAAGTTTTAATAATGTCTTTCTTTTGGGTTTTCTCGAGCAGTTCACTGCAATAACTATGTACATTGTTTACAGCTGTAACTACAATTCTTGGAAGTAATACAATTGTATACAGCTGTAACACACACTCTCTCTTTTGATGTTTCCCAAAGACTTTCTTTTATACTATGTTCTAATAAGGCTCGATAAATGTGACAAATAAGCCATGAATAAGGAAAAAATGTGTATCATCAAGTTTTATATGCATTGCTAATAATTTTAAAAAAATTCACAGCCGAGCCGATTCCTGCGATGTATCGCTGATACCGCATTAGTCGAGTGATTGATCACATATATGACTATGCTCCTGGGGCATGGTAGGATGGTGCCCCACTGAATAATTCTTCCATCCCATATAGCTTGTCTTTGTCGAGACCCACATGGTTGAGAAATTCTCGGCAAGCTAACAGTGACCTACAAGACTCATCTACCTTTGATCTGGTCAATACTCAAACGGTACCTGCACAGTTCATCATTCAAGTTCAATATTTTTTCTAGTTTTCATCCTCAATCTGATTGGATCACTGGTTTTTTTTGGGTAAACAAATAAACGAATCCATTAAGTCAAAACCCTATTACAATCTATAAAAAAAAAAATAGTGAAAGAAACAGGAAATACAAGGAAAAAAATCGTTGGAGCCATCATCAGAGTTGTCACGTCGCCGCCGCCATTGCCCGTGATGTCAGAAGTCCGGATCTGGAATCCCCAGATCCAACGGATTTCAGCTGCTGATAGGAAGAGGAGATAAGGTCGATTAGCATGGGAAGTTGCCGGAAACCAAGCGGAAGAAGCAATAAAGGAAAGGAGGAGGAGCAAGAAGGTGGAAGGGGGCGGTGGGGGAAGAGGAGGTGTGGCGGCCGCTAGGGGAAAACCTACGTAGAGGCTTCTCCTGCACGCCCTCCCCTCGCTCTCTCTCACTCTAAAACTTTTCTCTCGCCCATTTTTCAACAACTAGTTGTCTGGATCATTGTTCGTTTGAAGTAAGTCAATCAGAACTCGGAAAAGGCCATGCAGATTCCGGCACCATCAATGTTGAAGTAAAATTTTCATATGAGTCAGTTATTCGTGAATATACAGTACTTTTCAAAAAAGGAAATAACATAAAATGTTGTAGTGACAAATTTTTATCTTTTTTATCATAGGAAATTCATTCAAGGAGAGTCATACAACATCTACACATAGGGGAGCCATAATAACATAGAACAAAGAGCTAAAACCTACATCATCAAGACCAGAACATCACATACTGCAAAGCAGACCGAACCTAAGTCGAGTTTAGTAGTACTGTGGTAGTCAATATGAGAAGGTGAACAAGCTCCAACCAGGAAACAAGTCAAAGCACAAATGGAAACCCTAAAACCTCTATGGTTATAGCTAGTGGCGACTCTACGATTTTTTATTGATTGAATCATTTGCAAATACAAATTTCAATTGTTCTTACAACCCTAGCGTGTAATCAATCATTAAATCATGAAATCATGAACAACTGATCACAAGTTTATGTAGTTCGCGAATTTACTTGGTACTCCATCAATTCTATTTTGTTCAATTTGACATCTAAAAAGAGATTACTTCCCGAAATCTTTTGAATTTTTCTACAATGTTCAAAAGATCTCAATTACACCTTTGAACAGTGCCAAAAAAAATCAGAACATTACTAGCAAAAGCATTTCCCAAGATTAAAAAGACACGACTTTCCGTATCAAGCAAACAAAATAGAACAAAATAAGACAGGCAGTAGCATGTAGTTTCCAAATCATGTATTTTACGACTTAGACACCGTAATTTTTTTATTTTTTTGCTGATATTTGCAATCCTAAAAGAATATTGGCCAAGATGTTTTTATCAAATTAGAAGAAACTTGATTCTTACCAAATGTAATCCTAAAAGCAATACTCCCAGATTAAAGTTACTTCTTGCCATAACTGTGTGTGCAGTGCGTGACTATGTGAAGGTGGTGGTGTACATACCTCGGGCTGGGCCGGGTTCGGGTCGGGCTTATACTAAATAATAATGAGACTTGTGCATACTCAAGCTTTGCCCATTAAGAATCAGGCTTCATTTTATATTCCCAAACTCAATCCGATTAAAGTTTTATTTCCCATACCCGCCCAACAAGCCCATTTATTTTCCTAAAACGTGATATCACAAAAATAAATAAATCAACTACAACGATCACAAATTAGAATTCACAACAGGGAATACTTAAAATCAAACCCATAAAACATTATAGTTCTAATAATTAAATTGTTTCTCAAAAGGCAATAAAAGTGTTCAGAAAGTGGAACTCTCCAACATCCATAAAGCTTGACATGCAAAAAAAATTATATTCGGGCTGGGCTTAGATGATTTTCCTAAACCCATCTCATTAACTAATCGGGCTTAAAATATCAACCCGACCCAACCCTATAGGCCTAAATATATATTCCAAACCGTAAAAAAATCAAGTTGGGTAAGCAAATTAGAAGTTTAGGAACAGTGAAATGTGTTCCAGAAGAAAAATGATCAGGTGTTTCCTCATGGATTAGGGTCATACATTTTGCTAATGGTGCCGGGTATTATTGTATGGAAACTGGAAAGTGTCTACAATCAAATTAATGGGGTTTCTTTAAAATTTAAAAAGTATATCAATATGTATGAAAAGTGTATAAAAATATGTGGAGATGTGTTAAAAAATGTTAAAAAATAATGAGTTTTTATTTATTTATTTACTTATCGTCAGCTCGCTGACTGACATACAATAGAAACACCCTCGTTTGTATAAACCAATCAGGAAATTATAACAACAATTCTCATCTCCATCAGCTGACCCCCACAATTGGGAATGACTCGTGTGTCCCAGGGATACCATAGCCCTCGATCAGACGATCCAGATTTTGCTACGGAGGCTTAACTAGAGGTCATTTTGCAAGTAAAAAATTATGGGTATAAGTGTTATACCATTAGGGAGGGACACCATAAAAAGTGGTATAACGGTGGTATAAATATGACGCATTATGGTATAACTGTTATACCATAAAAAGGGGATACCGTAAGAGGTATAACCAATTATACCAAATTGGGAACATGTTCATTAAAAGGGTATAACAGTTATACCAAACTGAAAATCCTTTTATTTTATTTATTTTTAATTCTTAACCATGGTTAACAATTTGGGCAACAATTAGATGTTATACATTGTTTCGATTAGTAGAGTGTAACGGACCTCGTTAAATGGATAATTTTAATAATCGAGGATGTTGATTTGGCTGGTATTATTGATGTAGTTAATGTCGTAAAATTTGGGCTCTTGTCGGGCTTTAGAAGTACAGTTACCGATCAAAAAACTCTTTATTTAAATGAAAATCTGCATTGTTGCAGTGCGATCAAGTACGTAACCATAACCGATTCACGTGAATTTTTAGTGGAAGGACTAAATCTCTCTTTTGTATGAGATGGACGGTTTTGATTTGCTGAAAATTTCCTGAGCAGCGCGTTGTCACCTTTTAAAGCCTGTAGAAGCACCGAATGTGTTCCGATGAAGTGGTTTTCGACATCCGATTGTCGTCTATTTTTGCGACAATTATATAATCAATAGGATGTGCAATCTGAACGGTTGGATCGATCATTGGGAAAATTTACTCGATAACTCCCTTTAAGCTCTAAACGTTCAATCTCACTGTATATGGACTAAGGTGTTGCGCATTAGTCTAATACCCTGTAGTCATACAATCACAACATAATAATAACAATCGAGACCGTCTGTATTGTTTTGCTTGATGTTTTAATGATTGTGACCAATTTTTGGGCGTATCGGTTTTAGGGAAGCCCTTTATCGGGATGCGCAAATTAATGTAAGTAAGTTAATTTTTTGCCTGATCAACCTTTAATTGAAATGCTATAGACTTTATTATTGCAAGTTGCGATCTAATCCAACATATTTGAAATATTGAAAGTTCCGATCGTCGAAAAAAATGTCACACTTTATTCTATTTCTCCTGCGCAACTCGTTACACATAATGACATAATAATTCCCTAAAGTTGAACAAATAGGAGGCCTTCCCACCCAAAAGAAGAATACTCCCTCAAAAAATTCTCCAATTTTTTGAAAAAAAATCCCTCAAACTTTTTGAAGATCCGATTCCCTCTCCATATACAGAGAGAGAGAGAGAGAGAGAGAGAGAGAGAGAGAGAGAGAGAGAGAGAGAGAGAGAGAGAGAGGGGCGAGCTTCAGCACCCCGACCGGCGACCATCAACACAGGCGACCACCACAAGCCTCCCACTCCACCTCCGGCGACCACCACACCGCCACCGAGAACGAACTGAAACGGGTTTTTGGCCGATATATACCAAAATCTGAAACAATTCACCAAAATATACCATTTTTCAAACTATTTTTAAAAATATGCAATGCCGCATGTTGGACATGAGGCATTCTACGTGGCACGCGAACCCCGTATCCCACGTGGCCGAGCCGTCCACCTAAGCAAATGCCGCATGTTGGACATGCGGCATTGTCCCTAATGCCGCATGTCCAACATGCGGCATTGTACTGTAGTTTGCAGCATTCGTGCCGTACAATGTTGACCCTATATATATGTGTGGGACGTATTTCACAGATTTTTATACCAAATGGATCCTAACTTGCCATTTGGAAGAAAGTTAGAAGAAGGAGAGAGTTCTCGTGTCAACGAAAATGCAAATGAATCGATTAGATTTCGTAGACGTAGATTACAAGAAGAGGCAGAGCGTGTTGGTTTGAACAGCAGATTCAATGGTAGGCTTGTTCATTGGAGTCTTCCTCCCCATCCTTCTAACAATATTCGCCCCACTCGAGTACGACCCGAAAGACAGACGAGTAATGACAACAGTGCTCCTGTACCCCCTTCGCACTTGGATGCTTGGCTTGCCCGCCACCACGCCAAATCCCAAGATGATTTGCCTGTTCATGTAATGACGGGTTTTCGCGGAACTGTGGTGGGGAATAGAATTTGTAGGATGCAAAAGACGGAGACCAGCCCAACGGTGGGTGTCGATCCGCGTGAAGACCATCGCAACTACCCTCAATTAAACTACGATCTTTCTTTTTTTGATCGGTGTGGTCGACGACGTTTTGTGACTCCGAAGGAGCAGTACGATGCGAACGGAGATTTTTGTATTTATGTTAGACTGGAACCAAACACCTTACTCAAGAGATGTAGCTGCTTTACTTGAGTGGCCAAACTTATTCGTCGAGCGCAACAAGTTGGAAGCCAAGTGTCGACAGTACATGCAGAAGGTGCCTAAGGCGCGTTCCGTTCAAATGATGAACGGAAGAAGGTTGCAATGTCTCCACAATGATGTTTGTGAAAGGTTGCAGGTGGAAATTAAGGCAATGACAAAGCGGGTTACACGTCAGGAGAAATTTATCGATGTTGTGAAGGAGGTTGAAAGGGATGGTTGTAATCGGAAGGAGTTGATTAGAGCAATTTGGAATGATGAGGAATATGCAACCGATCCGGAACTATCTGATTATTCTGATGAAATGTAGAGGATTTGTTTGTTTTATTTTGTGTGACAATTTGTATTAGATGTTTCATTTAAGTCATGTGTGTGCTGCAAATTTTAGTAATATCATTTGGCTTTGTTTGAAATGGTCTACGACTTGACTACCCTCGGACATGCGGCATAGACCAAAAGCCATAACAGGCCTGCCCGCGGATCAGACTTTGTAGAATATTAAGGTGTAGGATCAGGCCTATCCATTTTAGCACACGTCAGGAAAATATTAATACCTTTTGAATTATTTATTTTACTTTTTTAAAGACCCACCTTATTCATGGCATATATCTACATGTTATTTTAAGCGTATGAGAAATATATGATAAAAAACAGTTTGAGAAATTAATTATAGGAAAAGATCTAATTGCATGTACTGCATGTTAAGAAGGCCAAAAAATCCTGCCTGTCTAACCAACTCTAAAATAGGAGCCGATGCGGGAGCCATGCACGAAACTCCCGTTCGCAACGCCGAATGGTGATCGTAGCAGACTCGCGTGGACTCCTCCCCTGAAATTATGAATTCTTATTAAAACTTTTAGACGACAAAACATTATTTACTCTAAAAAGGGGAACTGGCACTTACATTGGCTTGCCAAACCGCACGGGAGCGATGGCCTTGCTGTAGCACAAGAACTGTGTCATCAATGGGCCCCTGGCGTAAATGTTGGACCTCCATCATATATATAACCTGCAGTAAATGTTATATCATATTAATTAATATGAACCTCACATTCACCAAGCTTATTCTAAATTTAACAAGTATACAACGCAAAAACTGCACATATATGTTCAAGTCTCCAACTTAATTCAGTGTCCTTGTTAGGATATTTTGGGAAACTTGACATTTGTAATTTCTTTCAAGATTTTAATATACAATAGAGTTATAGCATCATTTACACAGTAATTAGGAAAATATATAAAAGTATCCCAATTGCCCTTTACAAATTTTTACATTTTTGAATTATCTCACGAGTGGTGGCTAGCTCATGTGGTGGCTTGCGAGTAGAAAAGGGAGTACTTGCAATCTCAAATCAACTGGATGTTCACAAAGACAAACAAATACGTTGGACTAAAAAAAATAACTCAAATAAGCATCAAGCAAAAAATACCAAATTAGTAGTATAACTTCAATACATAAGTGGAAGAACTGAAAATACCCAGCACCTGAAACTTGCACAAATATGTAGCTTAATAGCAGGTTGTGCTCCTTTAACAGCTAGGCAGTGGCAAATGAGCTTCAATCACCTAGCTGTAAAAATCAGGCAAACAAATAAGAAACGAATATAAATATTATATAATCCAAATATCAAGTGGGGGAAAGCTATAATAGGTAAACCTTACATCTTTAAAATACAAAAGTTTTTCTCCTAGATTCCTAGTACATTGGATATTGCTAACTGTATCACTTAGGCATGTTTACTTGGGATTCCGCCCATCTTTCACCAAATTTCTAGCAATAAGCTCTCATCTATCAAGTACCGACACTTGTAGAGGTTGCCGTGTCTGCGTATTGGACACGAGGACACACGGGGACACATACATGGCGTGTAATGCTCCAAATTTTTGTTCACCATTTCACGAATCTTCTCATTCCAATATTTGTTCATGATACTCTGCTAAACCCTTTTCTATATTGTGAACTTAAGCCCCATTTTATCACACTTTATTCTCATTGAGGAATTTTGTCAAACAGTTCATGAGCAATACGAGCAATAGTGGTCATGCTCCAAGACTAGTATAACACATAGCTATACTATACACACATTTTTTCAAATAGATCAAATAGGGAAACAAGGGGAGGAACGAGCCCATGACCGGCTTAAATAGGATCCTGTCTCGCTAGATCTATACTTGAGTTGGAAGCAAATTGTCACAGTGCAAGTTAAATTTTACTACTATGTTGCAATAAGTAATTCAATTAATTCGGATCAACAAAGCTCAATTCAAAAACAGTCAAATACCGCATATCGAATCTGCGGCATTTGCTTAGGTGGACGGCTCGGCCACGTTGGATACGGGTTTCGAGTGCCACGTAGAATGCCGCATGTCACACATGCGGCATGACATATTTTTAAAAATAGTTTGATAAATGGTATATTTTGGTGAATTGTTTCAGATTTTGGTTTATATCGGCCAAAAATCCTCAACACTGGCTGTGAATACTTGTTATATGTACAATGAAGTACTATAATAGGAGATTGAAGCTAAAAGTAATGCATAATTAATCGAAGGTATCACAACGGTTTTATAGATGCATGTTCAATGAAGAAAGACAGACCTTAGGTATACGCATGCTTGTTTGCTGATGTCCAATAAAAAACCCAAATTTTGCAAGCTTCAAAACAACTGGTTGGCCATCGTCGGGATGGTTTCCCTAAAATGAAGGCCCCCAAAAAATGATTTCCATGATTACAATTGAAACAAAAGAAAATAAATTTGGAAGAAGACATACCAACACCACGGGATATTTCAACGACTCTATAGCATCTTCCAGGGTAATGGAATCTACGTCTTTTATCTGAAAGAAGAAAAAGTTTTCAATCACTTACAGATAACATATTACAAACTAAAAACTTATCAAAGAGAGAGATATTGTATGGTCACAACAAATGAAGGCCATTAAATACCATCTTTTGCCCCCTTTTTTTTCTTGTATTTTGTTATCCCATTGTTTGCTTATTCTGCTTACTTGGATCTCCGGAGGATTTTCCCTATGTGCAGATCAGCATAGCAATATCTGCGACGGGGAGAGAGAGAGGGAGAGAGAGAGAGAGAGAGAGAGAGAGAGAGAGAGAGAGAGAGAGAGAGAGAGAGAGAGAGAGAGAGAGAGATACTGTGGTGGTAGTCTGCGACGGGGTAGAGCGGCCAGCGGCGGCAGCGGGGATCGTGGTCGACGGCGTGGTGCGAATCGCCAAAATCGCAGAGCTCTGATGGGAGAATAGAGAAATGACGTATGCTTCTCTCATCTGCGGTATTCAAAATTTGAAACCCTAATGCCGCATGTCCAACATGCGGCATTTGCTTAGGTGGACGGCTCGGCCACGTGGGATACGGGGTTCGCGTGCCACGTAGAATGCCGCATGTCCAACATGCGGCATTGCATATTTTTAAAAATAGTTTGAAAAATGGTATATTTTGGTGAATTGTTTCAGATTTTGGTATATATCGGCCAAAAACCCGAACTGAAACAGACGACCAGCACCAACGACAGTTTCCCTCTGAAACAGACGGCCAACAGCAGCGATCACTCTTCCCAACCAGCCCGAAGACGATGGTCGATCTCTCTCTCTCTCTCTCTCACACACACACACATATTCATAGAAAACCCCAATTTAGAAACCCTATTACTTGAAAAAACTAGGGTTCCAATACAAGAAACCTAATTCGAAAACTCTAATTGGAACCCCCTAAATTGAACCAACTAATTCGAAACCCTAATCCTAAAACCCCTAATTCTAGGATATTATTTAGTTTCGGGTCAGAATACATTACCATCCTTTGTGATTTGGTTCTAAAAATGTAAGTGATGATATTATTCATTGGAATCTCTTGGGAGATAGTACATAATTTTTCTTCAAAGGAAGTAGTTCCAAAAACGCATCATCATTTCTTATGTACCAATGTTGTGTTGTAGCTTTTAAGTCAATTGTATTGAAACTCCTCTTTATAGAGGGATTGTTTGCAATTGCATGGTGGCTCTTGGGGATTGTATTTCCCAATCATTTTCTGCGTGCTTACATTGTAGCTAATTCTAATATCAGTATTTGATTAATTAGCTTGTCCTAATAGTAGGAATTTGCTACCCTTATTAAGGTTTTGCGGCAAAGCTCCCTTACGAATTTTTTTCTTTTTTTCTTCTATTTTGGAGAAATATTATGGTAATTTAGTTTGCTATACTAATAGCTGATACATTCTTCAAAGAATTGCTTGTTCTTCCCAAAAATTTTGTTTTGTGATTGTGAGCTTGAATAGCCATAGGCTGTTTCTGGAACAACCCCATCCCATACCGAAAGTCTGCATGGGTTTTCCTGGGAGTATAATGGATTATGTAAGCTACTCGTAACTTGGCACAAGGCTCTAAAGGAGGGCAGTTTGTAACTCCCCCGTCTACATTGAAAGTGTGCATGGGTGCTCTTAATGAACCATATATACAACTGGTATCTTGGCCATGTTATTAGGATTCAATAGGTTACTCAGTTAGTGGTTTAACTAGGGCGTTAGTAGTCAGTAGTCACCTAGGGAAGTTACAGTTTCTGCAAATTTGAATCATTACCTACTCTTTTATTAGTGCAAAGCCTTAAGGACGGAGTACAAGTCTTTCTAGACACAGCATTTTGATGCAAGAAAAATCCAACAAACAGTCACATGACTGGTTAACTTTATTTTTCCGGTAGTCCCAATTGCAACTTGTAATTCATTCTTCCGTAGGAGAGATTTCCTTGAGCCTGAGTTCCTCTACCCACCTAGGGCTTTGCCTGGAGCAGATGAAGAAATGATTTTTCTGTGCTCCTGCCACATGTCCTCTTGGCTTTGAACTTCAGTGGTTGCCTTTCTTGTACTTTTCTGATTTTCTAATATGACGATCTGAATATCATTGCAGCGGGATAAAGTTTTTCAACATCTATGGACCCTGTAGCAAACAACTTCCTTCGAAATAAAAAATAAAGCATTGTGTCTTGATTTCATTTACAAGCACGTACTGATAAACTGGTAAAATAGTCAGCATCTGGGGGTGGCATCTTAATCATGCCTACATATACATATTTACTTCTTACTGAGTTGAACTCGAGAAATCTGAGTACAAAGGGCTTCAACAGTTTAGGAAATCTTTCTCTTCCATGAGTTCTTTCTTTCTCTTGACCAATGATCTTACCATCAGTTCTACTCATTAATTAGTGTTAATCAAATCATCCATTTAGTGCATTTTGATTCGTTTAAGTCCTGTAAGTGCCCAGATATATGATATGGAAGGTGTTGAAGAAAAAGGAAGTACAGAAACAAAAAATGTATAATTCGGCTGTGAACACAATTAGATGACCGGCAGAAGAAACTACTGAATTTCAAATCATAGTAGGATTTCACAAAGGGTCCCTCGAGTCTTTATTTTCTTGCAGATGAATTGATTAGACATAATCATGATGATTGTGAGGTTTTATGAATTGATCAAAACAAAGTAAAGAAATCATATCATTTCTGCCGTGTTACTGTCATTATGTTGACCATACAGATGAGTTACTAGAAAAGGTCATTACCAAACCAACTAAAGCCTTGTGTCCTAATCCATTGGGGCTGGTTACATGAGTCCCAGTGCATCAACTAGACTAAATTATCAAGAACTTTACTTGAGAAACATCTCAAAGCCATAATGTTCGTTCACATCTGTCTGTTTATATGTCATAATCCATACTTTTTATTATCTGCTTATCTGTTCTGCCTCTTTAAAATATGTCAGTGGATAAAAAATTAGGCCCATCGGATATTTTGATCTGAGTAGTTCATTTTTTCATTCAGAATCAAGACCCTACAATCCGAAAGAATTTTGAAAAAAATTATACAATTGTACGCCTAGTATCCCCTTGATTTGAACCTTAGATATCAAAGTGCTTGTTGAGAGGAGCATTCACTAAAAAAAATTATCTTTATCGGACATTGATAGATCAAAACAGGTCATAATTTTTGCATTTTGAATCAGGACCCTATCGATGGAACAAATTCTTAACATCATGGTTGTGTAAGTTTTTGAAATACTAGGTTTGTGAAGATGGTAATCATTGGAAAAATAGTACTAAAACAGTAATAGAAGCTGTATTATAAAATGCCCAGACAATGACAAGATAATATATACTATCTTTTCGTGGTTGCTAGATTCCTTAATGGCTTTTTTTTTTTGTCTATCTTGTAGTGCAAATATTACAGAAAAGAATTTTCTATTGATGAAGCAGTGCTTATGCTATTTATTTTTCTCTTTCTTGGCAGAAGTCTAAGAAATTGTGGCTTGCAAGGAGCTGTTCCTGATCTCAGCAGGATACCAAACCTTGGCTATTTGTAAGTTGGAGGCTTGGAGCCTTGGAGTGTTTATCAACTTCACTAGGTTGTTTTAATGTTAATTTTCTTTAGGCGCCACTTGGATATATTTAGGAACATTGTCACCCCCTGCAACATGGAACATTTAGCAGATTGCAAGTTGACAATTGTCTCTAAGAATGACATGATTCCTGGAAAAAAAGAATTTCCTTTTGCACTTCTACCAAGACATCCCAGAGTTATGTTGGCAATTTAGTTTTGTTTAATGTGGAAGATGACCATTCCTGTTTGCTTGGTACATTTTAGTTTTGAAGAACTTAGTTTCCTATGCATGCTTGAAAACTGAAGATTAGAAGCGTGCGTTATCCGATGAACATTATACTCCTCATATCGGTGCTGCAATCCTTTTCCATCTGTTTGGTTGCTATTGGGCTACACAGTTTTTTAAAGCGTGCTCGTCAACGGTGATAGCAGGGTCTGGTGCTTCCTATTATTGGACTCATGGTGAAACATCGGTGAGCTACTCCTTCGAGCACATAAACTAATAAACTGTAGATATTACCCTATATAATTGCTCCCTCCCAATTCAAAACGTCTTACCCTATATAATTTCCTGTTCTGGTATGCTTCTTATTAGAGTTAAATCATGTTATGGATCAAGGCCATTGATGTTGTGATGAACCTGATACATGTGGAGAAACTTTGTTTGGTGTTTATGACTTCGTTTCATTCATTTTTAGCAACAACAATTGAAGAACTGCACCCTAGTAACTTGTACTTGTATTATAGATGAACTTAAAGGCTGAAGTTCAAATTTATCTAACTCGTGCTTGTATGATAGGTTCGAATTTATAGGCTGAAGACCAATGCTACTATCGCTGCTTCTAGGGATGATCATGATATTGATGATAACGACGAAGATGAGGACAAAGTGAAAGATTGGATGTTGCATAGAGGTAGATTAGGGCTAGATTAGATTTTGCAGGAGTTATGGGGCTCAAAACCAAGCCCTAAAAGAGAGAACTCTAGCTACACACTAAAATTTGGAATTTCATTCATTCAAATATTTGTTGACTGAGAACTTCAAGTAGTAGACAATTGATTCAACAACCGATTGGTAGTTTGGAAACTGAAGTACTGAATCAAACTTATTTAGCTTCATTCCCTCTGTTGGATGCACAATTTAGAAGCCAAGTCAATGTTGCATTGTATTTTAATGATCACTCTATGGTGAGCCTTTGACTTGCAAACAAAAATTTCGATCCCTACTGATAAGTACTAATTTTTAGTCGATCTGCATTTAATAGGAGCCCTAATCTAAAAAATTTAGTCGTTACAATGTTAGTTGAAAACAAAATTGTTTAGTTGAAATGTTGATTTGGTTAGAGATTTTTAAAGTTTTTTAGTATAATGTATTCAGTAATGCGAAGCACAATGAAATGCTGGTCATAAATTTTCAAAAATGTTGTGGTTGATTTCTTGGAGTTTTTTTCCAATGATCTTTTAGTTTTTTTTTAAAAAAATTTTGGCCGAGAAGAATCCTTAATAAAGTTAAAATAAATAATGAAACAAAGAAAATTAAAATAATGAAACAATCTTACATAAAGGATTAAACTCTTACATGTAAGAGATATGGAGGGTAAATTTTTGACATAGACTCTTACATGTAAGATTTTAATCTTACATGTAAGAGTTATAGTGGGTGCGAAAAGAACTCTTACATGAAGGAGACATCGACGGAAAATTTTCAACAGAGACTCTTACATGTAAGAGTTATTGCAATTCATTAAAATCGCCACAATCATATACCCGTCCATTTTGTTCATTTTCTTTTCAAAATTTAGTTGAAAATATAATTTGAGTAAAAGAAATTAAATAAGTAATAGTTGGGGAAAGGGGTGGGGCCGGCATTGGGAGGGTTGTGTCAAGTAGGGATGGCAATTACCCCAAACCCGATGGATACCCGCCCCGCACTACAAGAAAAATCATAATTTGCGAGGAATGAAAATCGTCATAAATGGCACACTTTTCCTCGCCAATGGTATAGGCGAGGAAAATATTTTGTCACCAGTTTTGTCGACAAAGGGTTGTCGCAGAAGGTCACATGGCGAGGAAATAAGAATTTCCTCGCCTATAATGCGTTTTTGGCGACGAAATAATTTCCTCTCCTATATTGAGTTTTGGCTAGGAAATATTTCGTCTCCTATATCGATGATTTTTTGTCGATAATTCATCAATTTCCTCGCCAATAATGATGGAAAACGATCCTGGAAAATTACATAGGCGAGAAAACTTTTCGTCGGCAAATAATTTAATTTAAATATTATAAAATAAGATAGGCGAGGAAATTTTTCGTCGGCAAGTAATTTAATTTAAATGTTATAAAATTACATAGGCGAGGAAATTTTTCGTCGGTAAGTAATTTAATTTAAATGTTATAAAATTACATAGGGGAGGAAATTTTTCGTCGGCAAGTAATTGAATTTAAATGTTATAAAATTACATAGGCGAGGAAACTTTTCGTCATTAGAAAGCTTCTTAGAGAAACCTCTTTAGTGAGAAAATTTTCGTCACCTAAAGAATATATATGAGTATAGGTGACACATTCCTTTGAGAATATAATCCTGTTCATTTTAGAATTCAATAGATATCAAACAAAAACCCTGTATTACATTACATTTCACCAAAATAACTAACATATATTCATAAACCTTCAGAATATTTAGTATTATACACCAATTAGTTCATCCACCATAGGATCTAATGCATCCTTGTTCCAAAGACAAAAAGTCAAAAATAATCAAACTAGACCATATCATGTTCTTATCCTATGCATCATCCAAAAAGAAGACTCAAACTTCATACAAAAAAAAAAAGAACAGGTCGTCACATATTGATATATCCAAAAAAGAAGTCTTCAATGAAAACCATATACTCTCATCTTTCCCACTATCCCACCTTCTACCTATTCAATCTGCAAAACATCAAACAAGATTACAAAATATTGTTACGATTTTGTTAATAGAATAAGAAAATTTATGTAAACTTAGCAAATATAATGTAGACAACTCAACTAAGAAAATTTATGTATTCAATACAGCTTCGGTACTTGTTAGCAACTTGTGATAAAGTACAAGAATTCCCAACTCCAAAGTCATCTTGCATTTGCATACAATTGGCATAAAATAACACATGAGAGTTTGTCTACTACATGCCATCATCGATATCGGCTCAAGAGAAAAGACACAAAAATAGTTTGACCTTCTCAGTTTCAATTGATGGAGTAAGCCTTCATAATGAAATCACTACAAGAAAAGTCACAAAGAGGCAAAATGTTGCCTGTCGCTCGAAGAATCTATAAGTCGGGCACTCCGGGGGCCAATAACGGCTAAAACCAAGGCGTCGACAAGTCAAATTATGCTTTAACGGTATTTTCTTGTCTTACATGGCCCAAACCAGTTATATTAAGTATTTATGACTTCACGGAGGCAAAATATAGCTCGTCGCTCGGGAAATTGATGAATCGGGTACCCGGGGGCCGAAAAACGGCTAAAACCAAGGCGTCGGCAAGTCAAATTCTGCTCTGATGTATTTTCTTGACTCGGATGGCTCACACAGGTCACGTCATGTATTGGTGACTTTATGGAGGTAAAATATCGCCCGTTGCACAGGAAATCGACAAATCGGGTGCTTGGAGGCCAGAAAACGGCTAAAAATTATGGCGTTGGCATACCGGATTTTGTTCCCCTTCAATTTTCTTGATTTGGACAGTTCAAACAAGTCACGTTATGCACTTGTGACTTTACAGAAGCATCATATTTCCTGTTGCTAAAAAAATTGATGATTGGATACTATGAAATCCAAAAAAGGCTTAAAAACGAGGTGTCGGCGTATCGGGCTATGCTCCACCACTGTTTTCTCACATTGGATGGTTCCCCCAAGCAATATTGAGCATTTTTGGCCTACTGGAAGCATCGTTTCACCTACGGCTCAAGAAATCATTGATTGGACGCTTCAAAATCCAAAAAATGGCCTAAAAACAAGGCGTTGACATGCCAAATCCCACTTTGCTGCAATTTTCTTGATTTTGATAGTTCACACAAGTCACTTTATACACTTGTGACTTTATGGAAGCATTATATCACCGGTTGCTTAAAAATTTGATGATTGGATACTGTGAAATCCAAAAAAGACTTACAAATGAGGTGTCGGCGTATCGGGTACGCTCCACCACTGTTTTGTCACATTAGATGGTTCTCCCAAGACATATTGAGTATTTTTGGCCTACTGGAAGCATTGTTTCACCTACGGCTCGAGAAATCATTGATTGGACGCTCTCAAGTCCAAATATGACCTAAAATGAAGCATTAACATGCCGGATTGCATTCTACTGCTATTTTGTTAGTTTGAATGGTTCACACAAGTCGCATTGGGCATTTATGACTTTTTGGAATTGTTTCTTTGCATGTTGGCTAAAAAGTTCAAAGACCCGAAATGGCACCATCGGCATGTCAAAACTCATTCCATTGCAAATTCCCCGAGTTATTCCACTAACACGAGTTTTATCATGTATTTATGACTTGGGGGAATTAATGTTTGCAGGCGTTTCGTAAAAGTAGTGAACTTAGCCATGGTGGGGCCCAAGTGGCATGTAAAAGTCCGGTTGTGTCTGTGCGTGCATAGCCAAAGTGATCGAAACATGGAAACATCATTACTTGTCTTACTACTATGGAGCAGTTCTAAAATTCATGCTACTATATGCGCCAACCACTGTAGAGCAGGAGGATTTCACGTTTTCCAAGGTCAATGTATAAAAAAGAAGCAGGAATAAGCTAACTTTTTAAGGAAATGCAGAGAGCAGCAACATATGCAGCAAAGGGCATGTGCAGATCCAAGAAAACACAAGAATCTTGCCAAAAATATGCAGTATCACCGATTCACCATAAACAGGAAATGCAACTAGCAATTAGCTAACTCAAGCTAAGTAGTAGTGCATAATTAGCCAAGAAGAGTAAGAGCAAATCAATAACTAGCATCATGATACAATGAAAAAGTGCAACAACAAAGCTAACAAGAGCTGCACAATCATCGACATACAGATGACTGAACCAGCCAAAAAACAAAGCTACATTACTCTTAGAATCTTGAACAAGGTCTAAGTCTAACAAGAGCTGCACAATTAACCGAGGAACAATTTCACTGTTTCAAATTTTTACACAAGGTCTCACTAGAGTCCTTGAAATTTCACTAGATTTCCAAATTTCACTAGTTATACAATCAAATTCACTAGATTGCCAAATTTCACTAGATTACTAGTGTCCTTTGTAAAATTTCACTAGATTACCAAATTTCACTACATTACTAGAGTCCTTTGTGAAATTCAACTAGATTACCCAATTTCACTAGATTACTAGTATACTTTGTGATACAGCCATAAAATTGAAGAGAAGTTCGGGTCACAATCTACTCATTAACAAATTCAAAGTCTTACCTCCAAACTTCTCAGATCCGTAGGCGTCTTCGTACCAAACCAGCTAATTCAGCTTGACTACTCTATTTGTAGGCTTAATTCAACTTCAATGTTCGGACAAGCAGCTGCTGCGAGATTTCCAATGCTCGTTCCAGCAATGTATCCACCCGACCAAGCATTCTGCACCAAAATTGAGGGGAAAAAAATTCAGGGCCACCAATAAGGAAACTGAGTAGTCAACAAATGGGAGGCTGCAATGTGACACTCAAAAAAAGATTAACAAAACTACCTTTTACTGAAAAGTGCCCGGATAACAATAGCAGATGAATATATAGGTATAAAAGGATGAATTTCTTTGCTCATGCTTTACTTACCTGGAAATTGAAACCTCCAGTTATATTCCATCAACATTTAGTACCTACAGAAAGTTCAAATTCTTGAGTACCACAGATGGGGGCCTAATCTTTTGCTACAAGGTATCAAATTTGCATGTTTACGGGGAAGGTTCATGGAATTTAGCTAGCCTTGAATGTATTTAAACCATAAATATGCCATAGCACTCCCCCAGCCTTTACCAATAATCAAACGATAAAAGATACCCCAGATTCCAAAAGTGCAACAAGTAAACTACCTCTCCAGCGAAGAAGAGATTCAACTGTATCCTGCTCTCCATTGTGCTGAGTGTTATCCTCACAAAGCATGAGGATTATAATCAATTTTCGACACAAGAACATGCACATGAGAGAGAGAGAGAGATCTGTTTGATCAAACACCAAATCTGGATCAGTAATAATACCCTGAAAACAAACAAAGGAGTGCAAGCAAGAAAAGCTAATATTTAGTTTGTATTATTTCCTATTAAGTTTTAAGCACAATTACCATACAAAAACCTTGGATCAGTAACAACGCACAAGTAGATGCTATTTTTTCATTCTGATTCTAAAGATCTCAACAACAAACAGAGAAGCCTGGAAATGGCTAACACCTAAGCAAAAAAAACATGCCCAGTTTCTATACGACTAATATTTACTACCAAATAGAGAGCATGACTTGCTCTCACATCATATTCCACATAATGATGTTTAAAATAATCCTCACCTAGTTAACTATTTGACAGGTGATAATATACACGAGAAAATACCACCGCACAAATAGACCATTTAAGAAACTACGTTCACAAAACACGTCTTCAAGCCAATGGTACCAGCCGACAAAAAGAAGGTAAGCATTATGACTCGTGTTGTCATCTAGCCGATCAAAGCGAAACGAAATCACCATAGAATATGGCCTTGTCATCTAGCCGATCAAAGCCAATCATAAAGCTTGTATGAGTTGTCTGTTTCCAATATACTATCACATATGTACTCTACAATCGCTTTTGATATTTGACTCGAAAAAAATGTATGAAGGGACAAGAGGTACCTTAGGAACACGAAACTATCCACTACAACTAATCTTTTCAAAGTAACAAATGTACTCCAACCTGTTGTAAGCAAATGCCACTTGGGTTATTCCTGCACATTTTTTCATACACAGGCGAAATGAGGTCTCAGATTCTCAAAGACAGTATTAGAACTTTTTTCTTAACCTGCAAATATCTGATCATGTAAGGGTTACTCCGTAGTCCATGTTATGGGTCTCAAGACTCTCAATGACTAACAAAGATGTTCTTCTTCCTCTCTTTTCCTAAATCCCAGCTGCATAATAAGGAATAAAAGAAAAATTGACTAAAAACCATTACCTTGATAAACCAATACCTCGAAAAGCATGATTAAATGGCCATTTCACGCCATGAAGATCCCTGGTGATCAGTTGCTACATAGGTTTTTTATTCATATCCTGAACAAGGAAAGCAAGTACTTCGATGATTGATCAATAAAATGACAATACTGAAAGAATTGAACAAGGTCAAAACGGATTCAACATGAGGAGAATTCTACCAGCAGAGGGGAGCAATTGGCGCGCTTTTTCAGAACCGAAGAGCCACCATGACTGCCAGTATCACAGGGATTTAAAACCTTGCAGAATGAGTAAACTATAGGCGTTGGATGTTCCCGAGGGTACAACTCAGGACTTGTTGATTCACTTTGCTGCATACATAACTTATTGGTCAGCAACAACATAACGTCCATCAGAAGCATAGAAAAATTAACTTCACAGGATTTATAGGTTGATACATCTTGTTCTGGGACTAAAGTAATATGTGCATAAACCTCATCACTATGTTGTTCAGCCTACAATCACAAACAATAACTTGCAGAATTAACCGTAGATTGAGTTGCTGAATCAAAATTACTAAAAAAACAAAGTAACATTTGAGGGAATTCATTGGCGCTAAGAGGGTTGACTAAAGGATTCGGTATTTAACATTTGGGGAATTCATTTTCAGCGCCAATTATTTCCCGGGCTTGATTTATGCGGTCTATGCCATCGCCCTTAACTGGGCTGCTGGAAAAGAAAAAATCTTGGGTCTATGCCAACGCCCTAGATTGGGCTGCTGGGTAATTGAAGATCTATGCTAGCGGTTCATAATAGGTGTCTTGTTCTGTCTCCCTCTATTTACTAAATCATTTACTTAAACAACCACAAGTCCATAACATTAACTTGTTCTGCTTTAGGGGATTAGAAAACTAAAATTACTTAGGAAAGAGCATTGAAAAGAAGAACATATACATGAAAAAATTGGTTATCTTATCCTACACTCGTCCTAGCATTCCATAGCCAATAATTTTGAACTAATCAAAACAAAAGCCCCAATCTTATTCCATGAAAACATAGAAAACCTAAACAACAGTAAATCAAAACCCAATGCAATAGGTGTTGTCGGTAGTGGTGATGCTTGGAGATTTAAGAGGAGGAAAAAAATAGGGGTCAAATTGGGGGGATAACAGTTACCCCAATATTCTTGAATGAAAACATAACAAGCTAGATAGTTTGTGCAAA
Organism: Vaccinium vitis-idaea; assembly: GCA_963854785.1. NCBI lineage: Eukaryota > Viridiplantae > Streptophyta > Magnoliopsida > Ericales > Ericaceae > Vaccinium > Vaccinium vitis-idaea. Next base: position 16,998,735 of record OY978221.1, read on the forward strand.
CCCCAAATTCATTATCACATCCTACTGAATGAAGATTGAGAACCGGGCCTTGTAAAAAATCAAGCCATATCAGGATTTATTGCACAACAAATTAGTGTAGTTTTTCCTTCTAATTACAGGAGTTACCTATTTGGATCTGTCGTCATAGCTGCACAAACTATAGGTTCCAAAAATCTGAGGAGACTCCATGGCACAACAGTTTGTTCAAAATCGAGCCTTAGGAACAAAATATGGCAGACAGTAGTCACAAGAAATCGAGCCGAAACAAAAAAAAAAAAAAATCGACCCAGAAGGGAAGGTGTGATACCTATTTCGAACAGATTCTAGAAAAATAGAGGAGAAGGAACAAACCTTTGGTGGAACACAGAACGAAATCAGGATTGAAACCCTAGCACACCAATAATCGAGCAATCCTCAGCCAACATGAAGTGAGTTGTTGGAGAGCGCGGGATTTCCAGAGGTCGTGGATTTTCAGCAGAATCAAAACCCAAACAAGACCAGACCAGACTTCAATCGACCATTTCTAAACTCTATTTGTAAAATGGAATCCAGTTAAGAGTTTAGAAATTGGGGAAAGTGATAGAGAAGAAAGAGAAATTCTCATACCAGGAGATACATCGGCAGCGGCGAGGTAGCAATCGGTGATGGTAGCAGCGGCAGAGATGGAGAGGTAGGGCGGCTTGGCTTTGGAATGGAGGAGATACATAGATACGAGTTAGAGATGGAGAGACCTGTTAGAAAATCTGAAATCTGATTGGGGCTTTTTCTTCTTCCTTTGTTTTTTTCTCTTGCAAAAGACCCGCCCAATATAGCCCAATATAAATTGAAGCCCGCCAAAAGAAATTTCGCTCCAATCAATTACCGACGAAAACAGTTCCTCGCCCTCTGTGAGCTCATTAGCGAGGGATTATTTCCTCGTCCAATTCGTTAAAATAATGAAAAAAGAAATTTCGGTCTATACAAATTAGCGAGGAAAACAGTTCCTCGCCCATTGTGGTTCATCAACGATGATTTATTTCGTCGTCCAATTCGGCCAAGTAAAATAATGAAAAAAGAAATTTCGGTCCACACAAATTAGCGAGGAAAGCAGTTCCTCGCCCATTGTGAGTTCATTAGTGAGGATTTATTTCGTCGTCCAATTCGGCCAAGTAAAATAATGAAAAAAGAAATTTCGGTCCACACAAATTAGCGAGGAAAACAGTTCCTCGCCCATTGGGAGTTCATTAGCGAGGATTTATTTCGTCGTCCAATTCAGCCAAGTAAAATAATGAAAAAAGAAATTTTGGTCTACACAAATTAGCGAGGAAAACAGTTCCTCGCCCATTGGGAGTTCATTAGCGAGGATTTATTTCGTCGTCCAATTCAGCCAAGTAAAATAATGAAAAAAGAAATTTTGGTCTACACAAATTAGCGAGGAAAACAGTTCCTCGCCCATTGGGAGTTCATTAGCGAGGATTTATTTCGTCGTCCAATTCGGCCAAGTAAAATAATGTAAAAAGAAATTTTGGTCCATACAAATTAGCGAGGAAAATATTTCCTCGCCCAATGTGAGTTCATTAGCGAGGAATTATTTCGTCGTCCAATTCGGCCAAATAAAATAATGTAAAAAGAAATTTCGGTCCATACAAATTAACGAGGAAAATATTTCCTCGCCCAATGTGAGCTCATTAGCGAGGAATTATTTCGTCGACCAAGTAAAATAATTTAAAAATAAATTTAGCTCCATAAAAATGAACGACAAAACATTTTCCTCGCCCAAGGTGAGTTTTTCAGTGAGGATTGATTTCGTCGTCCAACGGATTTCAAAGTTTCGCGCGCCCGGGGACGGTATGGAGGGAGCATATTAGCGAGGAAATTTATTATTTCCTCGCCTAAACTTTGGTTTGTCCACTCTTTTGGAGACAAAATTATAAATTTCCTCGCCCATTTACTAATTTTAGCGAGAAAATAATATTTCCTCACCTTAAATTTGCTTTCCCTATAAATTAGTGACGAAATATGATTTTCCTCACAAAAAAGACATAATTGGACACGAATTTTATTTTCCTCACCAGCATTTCCTCACAGATTATCACTTTTCTTGTAGTGCCGCCCCCGCTTATTTGGATGCGGATATTACTTGATTTTTCATCCAATAGGAGCGGGTATGGTAGAACTTAAAGAATCCCCAGTTGAAAACGGGGCGGGTATAATTTTGTGATATCCACCTCCGAATACCCGTACACGCCCCCGTTACCAATTGTATATGTATATTTTTTTATGAATGTATGTATATATGTGGGCATATAGTAGTATATAAATGTATATGTATGTGTGTATATATAAGTATGCATATACGTATAATTTGTGTATATTGTTCCGAATTAAAACTATTTATGCTAAGTGTTAAAAAAAGTTTAGTGATGGTAGTTAAAATTTTATATATCTTGGTAGACTGTTATTTCTTTGTAATTATCTATTCTATTTTTTTGTAAATTGTTGTTTTTGTTATTAAAGGACACATAAATTAGATCATATCTTTTTTTCTTTTTTTTTGGTTCAACAAGTATGGATATGAATTTACCCGAACATACCCGATCCCCAGTAGGAGGCGGGTATGGTGGATTGTCCACTATCCCTTTTGGGTACGGAGGTGGGGATGGGGATGAAATTCCCAATTGGAGATCGGGGGTAGAATAGGGTCCCCCAATCCATACTCTACCCGTTGCCATCCCTAGTGTCAAGGGGGGTGCCAAAAAACTCTTACATGTAAGAGTTATCTCTTACATGTAAGAGTTATTGACTTTATTAAACGACAATGTCTCATGCATGTAGGCGTTGTTTGATGATTGCACCTTGATTTTCAATATTGCAATTCATTAAAATCGGCGTAATCGTATCACGTTCACTTTGTTCAACTAGTTCTAGTGCTTCGTGCGTTGCACGAGTGTGATGCCCGTGGGTCTCTAGATTTTGCTACGAAACATTGCAGCATTTATTTGTCAGAGTAGCATAGTTTATGTACATGTTGAGTCTTGGAATACATTAACATGAGATTCTCATGTTACCAAAAGTCTATATATATATACACCTTCGGGTGGTCGGAGAGCGTGGTGGTCGGACTAGCGGGGTAGGGCTGCTATTTGCAGCAAGACTGCGAATCTGCGATCGAGAGAGAGAGAGAGAGAGAGAGAGAGAGAGAGAGAGAGAGAGAACATGGTGGAGTCCGTGTGCAGTCGGTGGACGGGTGAGGAGACCGTGACGGAGAGAGGGGATCTGATTTTGGGGGGAGAGTGTTAGGGATTTGGGATTTGATTTTGGGGGGATATTTTGATTTTCACGTTGAAAAAATTGGGGGAAGTTTTACGGTGAAATTTTTTGCTCATTTTGGGAGATTGATATTTTGATTTTGGGGGGAATCTCTAGCGGGAGAAATAATTCAGGGCATTTTGGACCAAAAAATAGTGTGTGCAGTGCATTGCATTAACATGTATGAAAAATCCTCGTAAAGTTACGATGCATCACTCGAGGGCCTTTCGAATTTTTTTTGAAAAATCGGAACCGTCTATCTTTTTTCTAAGAGGGATTATTTCTTTCATGTAAAAAATTAAGTAAATTGATTATCTCTATATGCTCGATCGAAGTTTAAATTTTTTTTTCTACTAATGATTCCCACGTCCCGAATCTCCCGATGAAGGGGCTTTCAAAATCAGATTGACCCAAAATTTAGTGAGGTTTATTAAAACACCAAGACAAACAAAGGCCTGATTTGTCTAATTTGAAAAAATTGGTTTTTTGGTTTTTTCGTTGTCCTTATTAAAAAAAAATTGCATTTGTTAGTTTTTGGTCGATTTTTTGTGATTTCTTGGCTTGTCTCAGTGAGAAGAATCTGAAAAGTATAAAATTGTTATCCAAACTTAAAGTTTTGTGAATAAAGACGAAAAATAATCCAAAAAACTGGTTTATTTTCGACTTTATTCAAAAAACTATTATTTTTTACCATAATTTTATACTCTTTGGATTTGTCTCGACGAGATAAATCCAGAAACCACAAAATCTTGACGCAAAACTAATAAATGCAAATTTTTTTTGAATAAGGACAACGAAAAAAACTAAAAAACCAATTTTTTCAATTTAGCCAAATCAGGCCAAAATAGTAGGTGTTTTGGGACAATCATTACTGGTGCGAGTTGAAACCTGGACTGGGTTAAAATATAACTGGTTGTAATTGAGAAAATGAGAGGCATCAATTGCTTTTCTCCTATGCCGCATGTCTCCTATGCGGCATTGTTATGGACCAGATTCTCTGCAGAGTCTGTGCCAAACACACAAGAAATGCCACAGGTCCAAAATGCGGCATTAGTTAATGTCCTTTCTGGGCATCTGCAAAGCCTGTTCTGTGGGCCTGGCTTGCAAAGGCTTCTTCCCTATGCCGCATGTCCACTATGCGGCATTGTTACAATGCCACAGGTCCCCTATATGGCATTCAGACGACTTTTTGGATTCTATGATCTGAAATAAATATAACGCGTCAGATTCTAAACTACGATGTACTCCCTCCGTCCCAAATTGCTCGTCCCTTTTGGGGAATCCAACTATTTAAGAAGACAAAATTATTGTCTTAGAGTTCCAAATTTAGCCTTCAAAACTGTGAAGTTTTTAAGAGATTTTAAATTGTTTATATCTTTCAATATGGATCTCAAAAAATATGCAATATGGATCTAGTTTGATAGATCTCAATTAGTTATTTTATACAAAGTTTTAAAAATCATGAAAAACATTATATACTAAAAGATATAAACGATTTAAGAAATGACACAAATTTCAAAAACTATGTAATAAATTGGGAGGGAAAGAGTACTTTTAAGGGTAAAACTGGAAGTTTGATATATTTTGATAGATGTTTTTAGAAATAGGACCAACATTTTGGGACATCCCAAAATAGAAAGAAGGACCAGCAATTTGGGACGGAGGGAGTATTTATTAGTTCTCATGTTGTAGAATCCAATAGGTGTGTATCACCGGTACGCTACTGGTACAAAGAGCACTCAAGAGTTAGAGGAGCTCCTGCTTTGGCGTTGTACTGGTTTGGTACTAGTACAACTGGAATCGAAGTGGCATGTCACAATGGTTGAGCTTGTCGGATTGTATAAGCTGAAAGGAATGTGACTTGTCGGATTAAATAATCTAAAACGAATGTATTTTTTGGATATTAAAATACGTTGTATTTATCAAGTTTCAGATTTTGGAATCCAATAATGGTATTGAGACTTTTTAATCTCATCCTCCAGTGCACTGTTGTTTCTTCATGGATTCGCAACCTAGCCATTTAATCCCAAACAAAGAAAGAAGCCATCAAATTCATACCAATTTCTACCTCCTTTATTCCAGTCACAAAACTTTCAAATGAAAGCCAATAAGCCATGAATTTTTACCCCCAAAAAATCATCACTAAAATGTGTGGAAAATCTATGTTATAATGCAGTACAAAAACACGAAGGGAAAAAGTACAAAATCAAGTCACTTGAAAAAATTTGGTCTTCACCCCCCTCAAGCAATTTGGTCTTCATACGGCGGAGGAAATCAACAAGTTACTTGTTCTTTCACCTTGTCACAAGGAATTGTTCTTGGCCTTTGATTCATCCTGAGGCCAAGTTGCTGCCTTCATTTTACCCTCCATCTGTTCAGACAAGCAAGCTCGAATAAGATTGAAAATTAAGTACATGTTAATTAAGGCTTTACATGTCTAATTCTTTTACAGCATCATGTCTCTCCTGATTTTTCTTCCAGGGTATTCAGCACTTGTAACAATATTTCCATGCATTACAAAATCTAGAGTATTGGACCCAAAAAGAGAAACATATAGAAGGAAAGTAAGAGAAGGCTCCAAACTGGCCTACTTTGAACTCTGGTGGAGAGCGTCATAACATGTGTAGCTGTGTTATTCACACCACTGTTAAGGTCCATCAGATGAGAACAATGATCCTATTTTTTCATGCGTCTTTTAGTACTACTTGTTTGATAGCTTGTCACATCGAGGACCCATTGACTAACACCTTCAAGCTTTTGGGACAACAGGCGGATGATGCCATTTATTTGGGGCCCAAATGTTTAATACTCCCTCCGTCCGGATTTGTTGGTCCATTTTGGGGATTCCAACTTTTTTTCCATTACATTTTGAGTTTGTTAATTTCCTATTTTATCCTCAATCCCTCCATTTAATACTCCCTCCATTCCAATTTGATAGTCTACTACGAAACTACATGCAATTTTCAAACTCAAAAATAATGTAGTTGCAAAAATTATTTTTTTATAAATATGGATCTTGTTTGATAGATCTCATTGAGAACTTTAATACGGTGCAAAAAAATTCAAAAATGTAAACACATTATTTAAAAAAAATAAGTTTTTGTGTTGTTATTTTAAGTTTTAGAAAAAGGGCAAAAAAGTAAAATTTTCATACTTTATGCTTTGACTTTTGAAAATGGACAAATATTTTAGGACTTGAAAAAGTACGTTTGTGGACTAACAAATCCGGACGGAGGGAGTATTGTACAAGGATAATACTTTGTAATCAGAACTCATGATCAACCCACTTTCCATCACTGAAGCCATTAAAGACTAAAATCTTAGTTTCTTAGCCTCAACCGCAAAAGTTCTAGTTCCACAGGGATTCCGTGCTTATTTTGGGCGTACAACTGAGTGAAGCTCAAATCCAAATTTGTCAGGGCTGAGTTATCTATACAGGTAATCCTCAATGAAGTGAAATGTATAACAACAGTAGTCTATATCTCCATAAGATCGAAGTCGAACACTGTACGATTTCCATATCGTTTTCAATATGCTAGGAGTTGTGTAGCCATTTGAAAGTACGAGGCACAAGGAATGGTTTACAAAACGTCAGCTTATGGATTCAAATGGCTGGGAGACTGGGACTTGCGGGCTGACAAAATATTATTTACACAATAGCTGTAGTTTTGGTTATTTAAATCCTGATCAGAAAGAAAGGCACTTTTCTTATCACTGACAGTCTAGACCCAAAGAGTTATGGACCTTGAAGACCCTCCTGGTGGAAGATACTCGAGAAAAGGCAGCAAGTCATCTTTTGAAGTGAAAGTGGGATTCAGCATGTCATTCCCCTCCCACGCTTCATGTGGGTATGGAACATATTCTTGTATAGGATGGCAATAGAACCTATCCTTCATAGCAACTTTAATCGTAATGGTATCCAAAATTTCTCTCTCTCGCATGAAGGAAAGGAGACCCAGACTATGTAGAAATTGTTCTTTTCTCACTACTAATGCATTAACTTGAATAAAATGATTTTTGGAACCAAGTTGTAAGCCAAGAATATAAATCTAACTCACTCCTTTTACATAGAAATCAACTTCCATTCGATTAACTCCATTGGGAATGTTAAGCATATTGTTGGAATTCCACCCCGTGTGGGTCGGATGGGCTTAGGCCCGGATGGGAGTGATTTCCTACTGCCTTTAGGATTTCCTATTGTGTTTAGGTTTTCCTATTGGGTTTAGGATTTGTATCTCTATATATACTCTTGTTGTCTCCTTTATTTAGTGTGTGGTAGGACAATGTAGAGAGAGAGACAGAGAGTGTGAGAGGGGGGCCGGTTGTGGCTCCCCGGAGAGAGAGATACACGAGAGAACTGGTGAGGATTTCATTATTGTGAGATTGAGTGTGAGTGTGTAACACAAGAACACGAATTTCCTCCGGATTATAGTGAAACCCCCTCCCCGTGGATGTAGGTCCGATTTGGCCGAACCACTTATATTGTGTGTCGTGTTTATCTCTTGATTTTACTGTTTCTGTACGAGAGGTGCATTTGGGCACAACAAACTGGTATCAGAGCTCGGGTGGAGCGAGAGGTCACCGGATTTGCGCTTGAAACTCACGGATTCAATAACGGAAAAAAGAAACGAAGTCAGTTGGAGATTTTGCTCACAGGGTTTTGTTTGTCTCGACGAGACGAGTCCAACGGAGTGCTCGCAGTCGGTTTTGGTCACCAGTTCCTATCTAATTGGACGGTTTCGAATTCATTGGTGAGCTTGGTTTTGTGTGATTCAGGCCGGATTTTGCAGTCCTAGATACATCCGGAGAGATTGAGGAGGATCCGATGCGGTCAGGTCAATCAGATAGGATGATGTTGAGTTGGAGGCAAGCCATGGGAAATCCGATGGGAGTCTAGGAGGTGCTAAGGAGGTCGGGAATGGAACGTGGATGAACTAGAGCGACGGATCGGTGACAGAAAGAAGAGCAGAGTTGGAAAAGCTACACACCAGGAGTATTAGGCAGACTTTGCAGAGATCAGTGGTTGACCGGAGCAATCGGGTGATTGCGGATTCGCGGCGTTTGAGTCGTGGTGATCAGTCGGAGAAGCTAGTGAGCAAGGATACATTCTTTCGAGTGTTGCATCTCTGTTTGGTGGCTGCGGATACACTTGATTGGTTAATGGTACAGGCGCTTACTAGAGTGACAGGTCAGAGTTGGTCAACGGTGATCGGAGGCAGTCTGGTTCAATCGGATTTGAAGACCTATCATCAGGATTTGCAGTTGTGATTCGAGCTGCATTGGATTGGATGGTGGGCCACCATACAAGCTTGTGGGAGTGCAGTGATAGATGGAGCTGATGTCAGACATGACCAGGCAGTATGGGTGTTTTGTGACGCGAGCAGGGATGACCACAGTTGCGGATGCACATAGGATAGGCGCAGGATTGTACCAATGAGTCATGACCAGATGGTACTGGATGCACTGGGAGTCGATTCAGGTGTGTGCATGATGCTGGCTAGAAACGATGATGCAACTGGTTGTTCAGGATATGTTCACGGGAGCTCCGGACAGAGGGATTGAGATGGCGATCACATGATGCAGCATGGTATTCTATTTCTTCTGTGTTTTTTGTGGCGGATTATCTTTCCAGTTATGAGCTCATGTTGGTGTGGAGAGATGGAGTCACAGATTATGTCCTGTGATTGGGCATGAGCATTTGGGTTTTGGATGCCCAGATGCGGGCACTCCGACTAGGGGGTGCAGGATTGTGATCAACCGCGGAAGATCTGGCTTGCAGGGATACATTCATTCGAGTGGTGTGCTCGGTTAGGGTGCAGAGATGCTTGTTTGGGAATGACACAGGCGCTTGTCAGAGCAGTAGATCAGTTTGAGCCACGAAGATCTAGCAGGATCTGTTCACATCCCGGATTCACGAGAGGTGTATCCCGGTTTTGGGGTGCGGAGGTACTCGGTGAGGGATGCGGTGTCAAAGAAGGAGTCAGCCTCATCGCAGATGGTGTGTGAGATCATTTGGGGATTCGAGCCTCTGGTGTGGGCAGAGGGTAGCTGCATTCTCTTGAAAGGACAGGATGCTAGAGTGGCGGAACGCGGCGATGAAGTTGTGGGCGCTTCTGTTGGTGAGCGCATACATCTCGGGTTTGAGGTATGCGAGTGGAGGCATTCTTTTTTAGGGGGTGCGGTACTCGGATTTTCTGATTGGCTGCGGATTCTGGTTTTCAAGGATACACTCTTTCGGGTTTTTGTACTCTGTTTGATGGTGCATGGATGCTCGATTGGTTAGTGACACAAACGCTTGCTAGAGGTAGCTGATTGGAAGTGGCAACATGGGGGTGTTGCAGACAACTTTGCCCACTCGGTGTGGAGGGGGTGGTTGTAGTGATTCCACCCCGTGTGGGCCGGATGGGCTTAGGCCCGGATGGGAGTGATTTCCTATTGCCTTTAGGATTCCTATTGCGTTTAGGTTTTCCTATTGAGTTTAGGATTTGTATCTCTATATATACTCTTGTTGTCTCCTTTATTTAGTGTGTGGTAGCACAATGTAGAGAGAGAGGCAGAGAGTCTGAGAGGGGGGGCCGGGGTTGGCTCTCCGGAGAGAGAGATACACGAGAGAACTGGTGAGGATTTCATTATTGTGAGATTGAGTGTGAGTGTGAAACACAAGAACACGGATTATCTCCGGATTATAGTGAAACCCCCCTCCCCGTGGATGTAGGTCCGATTTGGCCGAACCACGTATATTGTGTGTCGTGTTTATCTCTTGATTTTACTGTTTTTGTGCGAGAGGTGCGCGTTTGGGCACAACACATATTAATCAAGCAGCAAGCACAACAACATGCCCAACGAGATAAATTATGTTAAACTTTTCAGACCAGTGACTTTTAAGTATAAGATAAAAAAAACTCTAAACACAAAACTAAGAAACAAAACAATAAAACAAAGTTACTGTTAGATTTATCAGAGCATCGAACCAAAATCAATTGGTTGTAAGTGGAGCAGCCTCTAGATTACATAAACCATGTTTGGCTTAGATGAGTGACATGGGAGGAGTCTAACAACAAATTTACTTCTCCATATACTATATCTCACAAAAACAGGGAAATCACAATATGGATACCACCACAGCTCAGCCAACAACAATGGACAGAGAAAAAATAAACGAAACGGCAACAAAAATAGTTGTTACCTTATATCCGTCAAGAGGACGATTGGACCAGTTGGCGCGCTCTGATCTACTAGAATACTAGTTTGACTTGGTCAATGATGGCGATCCCTTCCCATAGATTGATAGCAAGTGGTACTTCAAATATTCTCTCTCCCCCTTGGGTCAGGTTTGTTAGCGATGCTTGAATGTAGAAGCAACATTGATTTCCGGCATGTATAGAACTAGCAGGGATCAACCTCGTTGGCGATTTAGGGTTCAAGTTTTGTCATTGTCGATTTCTATGGTGGGGCTCAACTCCCCTCATCGTTGAATGCAGAAGAAGCGACGGTCGTCGATTATCCAATCTTCGCCCATTTACCCGGAGTGGGAGAGAGATGAAACCCTAGAGTTTCAGAGAGAGAACGGAGAAGAAGAGTCGATTTTGGGAGGGGGAGAAAAGTTCTGGCCAAGTCGAAGGGGGAGAGAGAAACGAGAAGCAGAAACGGAGAGGAAGAAGGAAGAAGGCTTAACCACCCTGGTTAAGCTTTTTTCGCTTTTTGCCTTTTTCGACGTGCAACCGTCTTACCTAGTTTTTTAAAATTTAATATTGTACAGATGGAGGGCTGTGATGTGGGGGGATACCGTGTCCCAGGGACACAGGAGCACCTTCCTTTGTTCTTTTTGTCCGAAAAGAACTGACAAAAGAGGAAAAGAAAAACTCCCATTGTGACAATTTGATAAGGACCACTTGTGTGTCTTGTCTTACTTGGGGAATCTTTGGAGACGAAAAGGGAAACTACATAGAAGTATCCTAAAGAAAAAGAAATTCCATAAAGAGAAAAAGATGGAGTATACTCGTGGATTACCCGCTAACAAAATCTTGTCCGGCCAACTAATAGAGGAATGCCACAAAAAAAAAAAAAAGCAACATCAAATCAAATGCTTATCGTGTTTGTTCCAACAAACTAGTATCTTATCTTTTTTAACGACTAACATTGTACTCATTCAATGCACAAAACAATGAAGCCCACAATGAGTTTTTTTTTTGTTTCTATGCATCGAACGAACCAGTCTATTGGTACCAACCGGTGTCGGGGACACATTCGTGGGTCCCAAACGATCAATCTGAATCATTCATCCATCTCAAAATCAAATTTCGAGTGGGCCCACATGGGAATCGATGCAATTAGACTGCCAGATGAGCTCCATCGAAATGGGGTGAGTTTGGATCGAGCTCATCTGGCCATCCGATTGCATCGATTCCTACAAGAGCCCACTTGGAATTTGATTTTGAGATGGATGAATGGTTTGGATTTATCGTTTGGGACCCACACGCTGTTTGTACATGGTTGTACAAAGGGGGTTGGTACCCCTTGTATTTCCGACATCGAACAGACACACTGCTGATATCCAGAATCTCCATGTGCGTTACGCCCCAAATTTAGCAAGGTACTAATAATAGACAAATTAAATTCGAAAGTAGAAACCAAATCTCTCTTTCAATTGCCATACATACATCTTATAAAATTGGGAGAGTTGCTATAGGGTCCATTATACCTATTCTGTAACACCCGCAGTCCACACAATAGTTTCATAATATTTCCAGTCCATCCATGGATTAAAAGAACAAAAATACCCCTAGCTTGCAAATGAAGTTGGGTCTCTCTCTCTCTCTCTCTCCCCTTCCCATCCCCATCGATCCCTATCCATGGCCGACGAACCACTAACGCCGTTGAGCTCCCTCAGGTCGCCGCGCAAAATCCGGCCCAGCAAACTCCTGCTCTTGCTCAACTCCTCCTTCACCTTCCCCTCTCTCGGCATCCAATCGCCTCTTATTTAAAGCCCCTGCCGTCCGCCGCAGTTTTCTGCCCAACCGTCTCTTTCCGCGGCTAAAAGCTGCTCTCGCCGTCGAGACTCCGGCCGCTTCCGGTAAAGGCCGCGGTGGAGGCTCACAAGAGATACTTCTAGAGGTTAAAGACCTTTCCGCCGTGATTGCTGGAGAGGGTAGAATCCAATTACATAGAAAAATACCTAAGCACGCACGAACCACGTGCTTAGCCTGGACACCACGTGAAGGTGGCTCAGTTCGGGGGGACCACATGAACGTGCCCCAGGTTATGGCCGAGCAGGGTAGGCCAAGTGTGCAGCCAGGATAGCACCACGAGATGGTGGCAGCACCATGAGAAGGTGCACGGGGCCAGTGCCGAGTAAGGTATCTGGTCGGCAACATCATATATGGATAGACAAGTATATTGCCGAGCTAACCGCCTACATGATAAGGTGGCGGGTCATTCTAGAGGGATCTTGAATAGTCTCTTACGTGATAAGGAGTAAATCCTGAGAATTCAGGGATTATCATTAAGCTTCCATATTGGGCAAGAAGTCCAATATAGATACAAAATCCTTACAAAGAAGGGAATTTTGATTATATTGCCATATGGGATGAATCCCATAAGTGAAAGGACTCCTAACATAAAGAGGATTCCGATAATGGCAATGATTTCTAACGTGCAAAGAATCCTTGTAGAATAAAGATTGTGTTTCTATATGGAACGAGTCCCGTATAGGAAAGGACTCCTAATGAGAATAGGATCTTTGGACAACAAGCACCCCGCATCGATAAATAAGGTGTCATACCCATGAAGAAAGGTATGTGGTAATTCGTGTTTACATGCTTTACGTGTTTTATGGTTTTCTCCTTGTATGTGATACTGACTTAAGCATCAGAGGGCCTTTGCCGACGAGAGGCAAAGGTGCTCTAACCTTTTGTTTGTTTTATAATGCCAGGGTTCCGACATGGTAGCATGTGTTCGATCTCCTAGAGGCGTGGAAATAGCATACTCAGATTTTTCCCCTCTACAATTGGCGCCGTCTGTGGGAAACGAGAAATTCAAAAGACATCAACAATGTTGAGCCATAGCGCACAAATGCCACGTGATGGTGATGGCGAGAAGAGCGCTGATCAGAAGAGAGCAAATATGAAGTCCATCATTGGAGGACAAGGCCCCAAAGACCATCGAAAAGGATTGAGAACTCCTCGCCGTGATCGAAGAGGGAGATCAAGAACTCCTTGTTGTGATTGAGGAAGAAGGTCAAGAATTCCTCGCTGTGATGGAATAGTGTGATCAAGAACTTCCCCACGAGAAGGGATGGAGAAGTCTACAAGAAACAGTAGGAGAAGGTGAAGAAAGGAATGTGGTAATTCGTGTTTACATGCTTTACATGTTTTACGGTTTCCTTCTAGTACGTGATACTGACTTAAGCATCGGAGGGCCTTTGCCAATGATAGTCAAAGGTGCTCTAACCTTTTGTCTGTTTTGCAGTGTCAGGGTTCTGACATGGTAGCATGTGTTCGATCTCCTAAAGGCGTAGAAATAGCATACTCAGATTATTCCCCTCTACAATTGCTGGGCCTGAGACCAAGACGCAGATACTCAAGGGCGTAAGCCTCTCTATCTGTGAAGGAGAGGTCTCTAATTTTATACCTGCTTATTTAATTACAACTCAATTTCATTTAGATATGTTATTGTGAGGATGTGTGGGATAATGGGTCAATCATAGACTGCAATACTCGTAGATTGTTTAAGTAATTGGATATATAGGCTTGGTACTTGCTTCATTGAACTGACGAAAGAGTAATTTGAGAATAAAAAAGGACAAAGAAATGTTGGTGCCAGGAAAGTGGACAACCTTTATAAAGGCTATAAAGGCTACACAAGTGATCATCCTTTATAAAGGCTATACTAGTCTACCAAAAAGCTGTTGTACAAGTAAATGTTTAGCTTATATGCATGTATGTAAGGATTTTGTACGTAATTTTTTTTAAAAAAAAAATGATATAATCCAAATAACAACATCTTGTAAGTCCAAATAACCATATCTTATGAGTCCAGATAACCACGTCTGATCCAAAGTAGGTGTGGACGGCCCACCGGGATTGCGCGAAAAAGATTGTGATTGTTAGAGTCGCCACCCGGATTTGAGGTCCGAACCCGAGAAACCGATAAAAAAATATGACTCGTTGCCCATTGAAAAAGATTTTACTAGTCCTGACGGAACCAAAGATTTCTCGGATTCGGGGGTTTGGTTACGAGAGGGGAAGGGTTTTACGGCACCCCTCTCGCCCGGTCCATGAACCGGTCTCTACTCAATATTTTGTGGGATTTTAAAAGTGTTTGAAACTTAATTTATTCACATAAATGGGGGAATTGGGGACATGAATCACATAATAACAAAATATACAAGGGATATGATTTTACAGTGGATGCTTGTGCGCGCGATCTACATGGATGATGAACATGAAACTACAAATGTTCACAGAAGTAAATTACAACAGAAATCATACAATAACTCAAGAAATTATGATCATGAGACTTATCATACTGTTTACAATCTGGATCCCAGAATGGGGATTGAGCGCTCAAGGGTGATGACTTGAGCGCTCAACCCTCATTCCACCCACACATTTTCCTTGCTGGTTTTTAATGTTTGATGATGCTTTAAGACTTTGAACCACTACAGAAACATCACACAAGTATCACCTCACTCTAGAAATCACCAGAAAATGCTTAAAACATACTTGCTTTAGAACCAGTTTGAGCGCTCAAGGCTCATGGATTGAGCGCTCAAACCAATTTTGCAAGAGAGAGGGATTCAGATTGCAAACGCTGCACTGACGATTTATACACACCAACAAGGAATTAAATCATAATCCATCATCAGAATTGCTGGAAAATTGCAAATAAAGCCAAGAACAGTTTGAGCGCTCAAAGATCTGACCTTGAGCGCTCAAACCATGACATGGTTTTCCAATTTTTGACCTTTAAACAGATTTCCATACTTCCTCAGGATCACCAAAGGCATAAAATAAAGTTTTAAAAGGTCAGACAGCCACTGTTTTGCAGTCAAATAAAAGAAATTCGAAGATTTTGATGTTTGATCATCATAAAATGGTTAATTTACATTCATGCATGTAGTTTTGGTGTGAAAATAAACTGTTCTGAGAGTTACATGAACGAAATTAACTCTTAAATAATGATCAAAACCAAAAGAATGCTCAGAAGTTAGCAAAACAGAAGCTTATTCAGGATTGGGCTTGAGCGCTCAAGGCCAGAGGCTTGAGCGCTCAAACCTGTTGTAACTGCAAATTCGAAAATGGTTTCTGAGCAGCTTTCAGACCTCTGTGAGTTCAATGCAAGTATAGAGAACTTGCTTAAACTCACTGGTCTTCCTCAGATGGGCCAAAACAGTGAATACCTCACATGTTTTACTACCTTTTGGAAGATGTTTATGATTTGAACTTGATTCTGGGCTTTGGGATGATGATTGTGGATGTTTTTGGCTTATAATCTGGACGAATTGAACAATGTAGGTGGTTGATGGATGATCAAGGGTCGAATTTCTGGGTTTTATGAGTGGTTTTGTAGGTGGTTTTGATGGTGGAAGAATGGTTTGTAGAGAGAGAGAGAGAGGATGGGTTTTCTGGTGGAATCCGAAGGTGAGGGGTGTGAGCCTTCGTCCTTCAAAACCAGGGGTGTTGGATGGTTTTTATAGAGTGAGTGGGAGGGAAGAGAGGAGAGAGAGGAAGTGGGTTTGTGTATTTAGAAGTATTCTAGGTGTATTTTAGGACTTAGTGGGGTGTATTATACATGTAGAGATCGTATAAGATCAACCCCAGACGCTCCCATGCAGGAAATCTCATGATGAGATACTCTGCAAGTTGCTGACTGGACCAGAGTTAAGCGCTCAAAGCCGTGGGCTTGAGCGCTCAAGGTGCTCCTCAGGGGTTTGAGCGCTCAAGGCCATGGGCTTGAGCGCTCAAGGCTGTGGAATGCAATTTGCTGGCTTGGCTTGGTTCAACAGTGCTTAGGTTGGTTTGGAACATTTTGATTGTTCAGGTGGTGTTTGGTTGATTTTGATCAAATTCAAATCATTCTTACAAGTTCCAGGTAATCGGTCCGTTTCATCATCGGGGATGCTCGAGCGTATCTCGGGTTCAAAATTGGGATGTCTACAGTAGGTTTTAAAAACAAAGACATAGTAAAGATAACCACATCTTTTGAGTCTAGATAACACCTCTTGTGATTCCAGATATGGTTATCTTCTTTGGCGAATTTTCCGGCGAAGTCCAATTTTCTGGCGACTTTTCCGGTGCCGGCGAAATTCTCCAGCAAACTTTTCCGGCGCCGGTAACTTTCCGGCATCGGTGAACTTTCCGGCAAGAGTATGTTATGTATTAAATTTAATGTGAGGGTATATTTGTCTATTATAAATGGAAAGTGGACCTTACACTTTAGAAATTGTAAAAAGGTGGATTAGAGGAGTTATGGAACTAAGAGGTGGACTAGACATGTTACAAAGAGCTACAATGGACCTTAAAGTAATTCTTTAAAAAAAAAAGGTATGTTTCTAGCCTGTATTTCAATTTGGTGCTCTCTCTCTCTCTCTTAAAAATTCTCAACTTTTTGGTTAATTATGTAGGATAACATTGTTGGAAAATGGGGTAATTTTGTTCACGACAAAATTCGTTAGGGAATGAATGAGAAATTGTCTCATGAAGTAACTCTTTGGGGGTACCCAAATTTTCTGAAGGAAGGAGTGTGCACACTATGTGGGCATTGGGCTTTGACCCATAAATTGCGTGCACACCGTTGCTGTCCGACCAAACTGGTCGTTGATTCAAGAGTCCTAATATTTACAGACTAAAGTTTCGGAAATGGGGATAGGAAAACTTTGGCCATATGGTCATTATGAGCATAGTTCTTGCAACAATTTTGAATTGAGAATTCAATATTGGAGTTGAAGTGCAGATCTTCAATTTTATGGCTGTTTGAAAATTCATTCTTAAAATATTGATTTGCCGTCACATGAATTCATTTACCTATTAATTTTGATATTGAATTTAGAGGCTCCTCATATTAAATCATCGAGGGGAATAAGGCTAAAGCCTATTATATATGCTCATAGTTATCGTGGCGAAAAAGTCAACCTAGTTAATTGGAGATCCCAAGATATAGGTTCAATGGGACAACCTAATTGCGTGTGACAGAGAACAATCATTGAGGAGACAAGATCTTTTGCCCATTCCTATGGTGAAAAAGTGATGCCTGCAAAGGTAAAAGGTTAAGCATAGCTTTTAATGACTCTTATATGTATGTTAGAAACTTTTGGATTCTAAGCTAGGTATAGCAGGATACTTTTAATTAAGAGGTAACCTATGTGAGAATGAAGCGTCCGCTTTTGCAAGAATTTGACTACAAAAAATTCTCTAAAACACTTACAGACCTAGGCAAGTGTTTTAAGGCCAAAACGAGCACAATAATGAGAACTAAACTTTGTTAGGGAAGTTTCCATGTGAAGTTTGTTGTCTCAGTTTACACAAATGACAGAACAATTCAAGACATCGCGTTCACTAATAAGCGAGTAAACTCGATTGACTTTCACATGGGAAGGTTTAAAGCCAAAGCCTACCTATCTTTATATAGAATCTGATTTACTCTCTCTTCGAGTCAAATGTGTTAGCATTGTTTTTCGCGTCGTTATTTTGCCAATTTCATTCATGTGGGGGATTATTGGAAAATGGGGGAATTTTGTTCATAACAAAATTTGTTGGGGAATGAATGAGAAATTGTCTCATGAAGTGACTCTTTGGGGATACTCAAATTTTTCGAAGGATGGAGTCCACACACTCTGTGGGCATTGGGCTTTGACCCATGAATCTTGCACACGGCGTTACTGTCCGACCGAACTGGTTGTTGACTCAAGAGTTTCGAAGGATGGAGTGCACACACTATGTGGGCATTGGGCTTTGACCCATAAATCTCGCGCACGGCGTTGTTGTCCGACCGAACTGGTTGTTGACTCAAGAGTTTCGAAGGATGGAGTGCACACACTATGTGGGCATTGGGCTTTGACCCATAAATCTCGAGCACGCCGTTGCTGTCCGACCTAACTGGTTGTTGACTCAAGAGTCCTAATATTTTATGGACTAAAGTTTCGAAAATGAGTAGTTCTTGTTTCTGTGTGAGAGAGTGCTATAGAGTTCGGTTCGCCGAACAATTCTGGCGAGGTGCAGCCACTATTGTGCAACCGTCTTATCTTAGGAAATAGACGTCGAAGATACTCAAGCATCTTGTGGTAAGGCAACAATTTTGTTTGAAGGAGACCGTATGAAATAAGGGATTCGATTTGAATTTCTTTACATATTTCATGAATTTGTCTTGTTCATTTATTTATCCATAATTTGTGTTTGTTATTTTTCTCGTTATTAGTAATAAAAATCTCATAATCTATTTTTCCGCTATATTTATTCCTATAAGACTTTCTGTTCCTGTTTAAAAAAAACTGTTTAATTCATATTGCAAACGAATACCTAAAAAAGGTACGATTCTGACCTATATTTTTGTTCTACCCCCATATTAATTTCTGTATGTGCAATTTTATATAAAGATTATAGCTCTTTGTAACATGTCTAGTCCACCTCTTAGTTCCATAACTCCTCTAATTCACCTTTTTGCAATATCTAAGGTGTAAGGCCCACTCTCCATTTTTAATAGACAAATATACCCTCACATTAAATTTAATACATAACATACTCTTGCCGGAAAGTTACCGACGCCTGAAAAGTACACCGGAAAAGTTCACCGGCACCGGAAAAGTCACCGGAAAATTGGATTTCGCCGGAAAATTCGCCAGAGCAGATAACCATATCTGGAATCACAAGAGGTGGTTATCTAGACTCAAAAGATGTGGTTATCTTTACTATGTCTTTGTTTTTAAAACCTACTTTGGATCAGATGTGGCTATCTGGACTCATGAGATATGGTTATCTGGACTTACAAGATGTTGTTATTTGGATTATATCATTTTTTTAAAAAATAATTATGTACAAAATCCTTACATACATGCATATAAGCTAGACATTTACTTGTACAATAGCTTTTTGGTAGACTAGTATAGCCTTTGTAAAGGCTGATCACTTGTGTAGCCTTTATAGCCTTTATAAAGGCTGTCCACTTTCCTGGCACCAACATTTCTTTTTCTTTTTTATTCCCAAATTACTCTTTTGTCAGTTCAATGAAGCAAGTACCGAGCCTATGTATCCAATTACTTAAACAATCTACGAGTATTGCAGTCTATGATTGACCCATTATCCCACACATCCTCACAATAACGTATCTAAATGAAATTGAGTTGTAATTAAATAAGCAGGTATAAAATTAGAGACCTCTCCTTCACAGATAGAGAGGCTTACGCTTGCCTCTGAGAGAGAAACATCAAAAGGTACCCCTTCCCTTGTTCTTAGAAGGTTAGCTTCCAAGGAAATTGGGAATCTATGTCTGGTAGTGGTACCTTACAAAATCTCACTTTTGTTGAACACCCTTTTAAAACCAATACTTAAATCCTTGGTCCTGCATTCTTTGACCTTCCCTTAGATTTCACACTGTGTTACCCTATTCTTGAAAAGAGTGACCTCATAAAAGACAAGCCTCTAGATTTCTCCAATTGGGCCAAGAAAAATTTCGTTTGCTGGCCAAATTATGATAGAGAATGGGAAGACTGGACCGAGCGCATGTTGAAACTCAAGAAGAAGGAATTAGAAGACACTGGACTATTACATTTCATCTCCTTGCTTCAAATTGGTATAAACCAAAACCCTGCACTTATACATGCTGCCTTAGCCTTCTGGGATCCATCATTTAATTATTTTAGATTTAACTGTGGAATGATGGCTCTCACAGTTTTAGACATGTCTTTCCTTATTGGGCTTCCTCCATATGGCCCTGCCTTCGACATTACCTCATCCATTGAAGTACCATTTCTGAATGAAATTGAATATACCGGGAAAAATGCTTCATATGGTAAATTTCTAGATGCTGAAAGGAAATACTCAGATGAAGTATATGGAAGAGAATTGTTTACATATCTTTGGTATACCCTGTGCAAAATGATTTTTTGCCACGGTGGTAAGAAAATGATGCTTGAATTTGCACCCTTAGCCTACATCCTTTCAAAAGGTCAAACCATTGATCTGGCTTCTTACTTTTTAGGCTATGTTTACAAGGTAGGGTCTGACAACCATGCCAACCACTCACTTATAATCTGGGAGGCTCCCTCTGGTTTCTACAAATCTGGGTGTTGGCCTATTTTCCAGATCATCAGGTTGCTGAAAGATCTCCCCCTCAATATTTATGGGAAAAAAATTCCTTATTTTAGCTTCGACTCCCCTTAATCTAGTTGGATATTTAGAGTATTTTTATAAGGTGAGAGAGGATAAGGAGGAAAAGGAATTCCTTCATTTTGATGACTGGGATGTTGGCCCTATATGGATTAGAAGAATAATGGATCAAAGAGGGACCAACACTTATTGTGATGCTTGGGCAAGCATTCTTTTGCCAAACGAAATCATCATAGGGGGCTACGTTGGAGGATGCAGACAAGCCTATGTGGAGGTTTATTGCCCTGCACAATTTGCTAGGCAATTTGGTTTAGTTCAAGCTATCCCTTGCCCTTATCCTGGAGAGGTCAATATTGACCTATCTGCAAGGGGTAAAGTTGATAAGAACCAACTTTCGCGTATCAATGTTGAATACAGGAGAGTCAGAGCAAGATTCCAGCCATACAGATTTGCTATTGTAGGCTCTCCTCACCCAAAAATTTCTCAATGGTGGCACAATATCACGGAATTGTATAACAAGTCTGAAGTTGTCAAGACCTTTATCAAGGAGATTGGTGTTACCTTCGAGAAAGCAACCCAATCTGACTCAATATCAGATGATGGGTTTGGGAGAGGTTCGAAAGACCCACAAGAAGGAGAGCAACAAAAAGAAACATCGGAAGCACAATCTTCTATCTTAGTGCCTGTTGCTTTGGATATTAAACCTCTCCAAGCAGTGCCACAAATGGTTACCAGAGCTCAGAAATAAAAGGCTACTCCTCCTTCTCCAATAGGTACGTTGTGCTTCTTTTGTAAGTATATTTTGCTTTCATTGTACCTACTTTCCTTATTTATATCTCTCATATGTAGGATCACCACCACCCAAGAAGACTAAGACAAGGAAGCAGCCTACTGAAATTCCTGTTTCATCTCCTTCGAAGCCAGGTAATTCAATAAGTTTGCATTGACTTCTGCCACTTTTGTAAGATATACTCACTTTTTTTGTTCCTTTTAGCAGCTAGGAAAAGAAAAGACTCCATGGAACCAGGGCAAGAGGTTGATCCCAAAGAAGCTAAACTAACCAAAGTTTATGAAGCTTCAAAGAGGAGAAGAAAAATACTGATTGAAGAACCAGAAGTGGAAGAAACAGAAGATGTTCCAATAGGCCAATCTGTAAAAAGTAAGCCTCATGATTTTTTTCTTCAGATACTGTATCCTTTTGGCATTCGAACTCAATTTCATACCATTTATCCTTGGTTGTAATTTCAGAAAAAAGGGCAAAGTAGAAATCTGTTGAGACTACAAAGACTCCTTCAGAGCCAACAGAGTATACACCTGTAGAATTTCAAACAAAAGTTGGCCCTTCTATAACTGAAGCTTTGAAATCTGACTTGGCTGTCAAATCTCTCTCAAAGGCTGTATCACAAGAGGCTGCTTCCCCAATTGTTACCAAGATTAGTGAAAGAACTAAAGTTCTCAAAACGCAACCTAAAGTCACCTTACATGATCTTTCTCCTCCTGTCATCAGCACTATTGCAAGGGCTTTGGTTTCAGAGAGTGTTCGAAGGGAACACATTGAAATGCCAACACCAACTATCGCAGGTCCTACTGCAGAACCTTCCCCTCTTATGGGTGGTCTAACTCTGAATAAAGGAGTGTCGTCAAGTGATTCTTCTACAAAAATCACTGATCAACCTGACCTGATTGCTAGGAAACAAATCCTTGAAGAACCCTTAAATGAAGAGCCTTTACAATAGCAAGCTCCTGCAATTGAAGAAGTACTTGAACAAAACATTATTGATGAACGTACAACAACAACTAAGGAAACCATTTCTGAAAATCCTCAAGATATTGGAGCTGACAAGGTTGTTGAAGCTATTTACCCAAAAAAAAAAAAAAGGTTGTTGAAGTTGATGTTTTAGCTCAGGTTGCTATTGGATCTTCTTCACCTAAAGATGATATCAGTCTGTTTCCTGAGAGTTTTTCAGGTACTGTTACTGCAAAAACTATTGATCAAGCTAAAGTAGCACTTAAACAGGGTGCTCTTGACCAACCACAAGGTGATGATTTTCCAGAAGAGTAAGTTCTGCCAGAACAAATCCATCCAGATGAGGTATTAGTGTTTTATGCTTGCTCATCTTTTGTGGTTATTATGTTCCTTAGAGAACTAAACTTGATAGCTTACGTATTTCTTTTAACAAGGAACTAGTGCTCCTATCGATGCTGTTGTTAGTGATCTTTCTTATTTGGAGCAGTTCAAATTAAAAGTCAGTGATTTCTGTCAAAGAATCACAAATTCAAAAGCTCCAACTTCCTTTCCTGAGTCTCCTATTGTCCAACTCAAAGCTCAACGTCCCTCATCTTCTTCTGAGACAATTAAGCCTACTCTTTCGCGAGAAGAAGTTCAGGAATTGAGGGAAACTCTCCAGCAATTCTTAGAGTTGGATTTCGAAGTGTTAGTTGAAGGAGATCTCAAGACATGTCTTCTAACTTGCTGTCAGGCTGCTTGGGCAATGAAACCTGCTTCTCAAGAGTTGCACAAGCAGCTTTTAGACAAAGCTTCAAACTTTCAAATCAAAGTCTATTAGCTCTGTGATATCCAAGAGACATCTTCAAAGGCAAAGCTTGAAAGCAGCATTGTCAAGTGTAGAGGATGAGGCTCAAAGTGTGACATGTTCTTATGAAGCTGAAGCTATCAAGCTGTACATATTGAAAGAAGAAGAAGCACGTTTGTTGGAAACTTTGGCTGCAATCAGGGGTGAGATTGATCAAACTACTACTAAAATGCACACCCTTGTAGACAAAGCTGTTTCAACAGTAGAGACTGTGAAAAACCTTAATGATCACTGCATCGAACTACTGATCAAGAGGAACTATATGAGTTTGTTTGTAACAAAGGTGCTTAAGTGTTGAGTGACCTAAAAGATACAATTGTACAATTTTTAGCATGATAAATGAAATAACTTCTTACTTCACCTTCATATATGTTTAAATTGCTTGTACTGTTAGTCTCAAAATTTTGATTCTGAGTTTCAAGTATTGTCATTGCATGCTTATCAACAATTTTATCTTGAACAGCACAAGCAAACAAAAGACAAACTATTCCATCTTTATCTTCTGCTAAAGGATTCCCAAATAGTTGGGACATAAGCCTTTAGGTATCTCCCATTAATTTTCCTTCTATGGGCATAACCATTCAAGTCTCTTAAATGATATGCTCCTCTTTTAAGCACTCTATGTATTTGGAAGGGTCCTTCCCAATTAGGGGCCCATTTTCCAAGTCCTTGCTTTCTTTCCTTGATAGGCAACACTACTTTCCAGACTAAATCACCTATATCAAAGCTTCGAACAGTCACTTTCTTATTATAACTCCTAGCTACTCTTGATTTCTGTAGCAGAATTTGATTCAGAGCTTTAATCCTTTCTTCATCTATCTCTTCAAGCTCCATATGCATTGCTTGATGATATGTTCCAATGTCTATATTGTTTTGAGAGGCAACTCTTTGTGATCTCACTACAATTTCCATTGGCAATACAACATCATGCCCATAGGTTAGAGCAAAAGGAGTAGTTCCTGTGCTAGTCCTTTTGGTGGTTCGATATGCCCACAACACATTTAAAAGCATACTTGGCCATTCTTCTGGATTTTTATCAACCATTCTTTGAATACCTTTTTTGATGATCTTATTGGTTGATTCTGCTTGGCCATTTGATTGAGCATAATAAGAGGTCGAATTAATTAATAAAACTCCATGAGTTGCTACAAAAGCTTTTACTGCTCTACCTTAAAAAATGGATCCATTATCCAATGTTATGGTTTTTGGAGATCCAAATCTGTAAATTATCCCCTTTATGAATTCAATAACCTGTTCTTGGGCCTCAACCCATTTGGTAAAATAGTCAGTGCCAACTAAAATAAACTTATCTCCACTTCTAGAAGCAGGATAAATCATGCCAATCATGTCCATTGCTCAACCTCTGAATGACCAAGGCTTAACTACAAATTGCAATTCAGTGACAGGTAATCGTTTGAGAGGTCCTGTCTTTTGACAAGCTTGGCATCCCTTTGCATAATCAATATAGTCCTTAAGGATAGTAGGCCAATAGTATTCGTACATTCGAATCAACCATCTCATCTTGATTCCTGCTTGATGAGCTCCACAAATACTTTCATGAACTTCTGCCATAACCTTAAAGGCATCAACCTTATTCAAACATTTCAACAAAAGTCCATCTGCGCCTCTCTTGAATAACTCACCATTATACATAATGTAATTAACAGATCTTAACCTTGTTGCTCTATCTATTTTTGCATCAAATTTTGTCAAATAATCAATCAATGGTTGTCTCCAGTCATTTGGATTAGAAGAAACAGTGATTTCATCTATTTCGAAGTTAATATTCCTATCCTTAAGCATAGGCAAGGATTTCCTTAAAGTCAATTGACAAAACTCTTTGCTCTCATCAGTGATAAACTTAAATCCTGATACTCTTTGAGTCACTGCATCTGCTTCTCCATTAAAGAATCTTGGAACATAAGTGAATGTAATAATGTGGAACTGCTTTATCAAAAGCTTAACATACTGATGGTAAGGTTTCAACCCAAGACTATGTCAACTAAACTCTCCATTTACTTGGTTTATAACTAATTGAGAGTCTCCAAAGTCTTCAACTATATCCACTTTTAAAGTTAGCAGAAGTTCCAAACCCATAATTAAAGCTTCATACTCTGTTTGATTGTTTGTACATTCTCCTTCATTTATTTGAAAACCAAACTTGGTTTTCAAGCCTTGAGGAGACTCCAAAACAATTTCAATTTCAGCCATTTGAGATGTTTTCGAACCATCGAACCACATTTTCCATGGCTTAATTGTTACCGTGTCAACCTCTGCTATTTCTAGAGTTTCAACTCTATTTGGATGATCTGACAAAAAGTTAGCCAAAGCTTGTCCTTTTATTGACTTTTGGGGAATATACACAAGGTTGAATTCAATTTAAGAAACAATCCATTTCCCAATTCTGTCACTAAGTACAGGTTGAGATAATAGATATTTCATAACATCAGTCTAAGAGATTACATAAGTTACTCTAGGCATCATATAGTACCTGAGTTTCTTCGAAGCAAAGAACAAAGTTAAACATAACTTTTCTACTGCAGAATACCTACTTTCACAATCATTTAAAATTCCTACTTAAATAATAGATAGCTTGTTCCTTGCCTTCATCATTGTCTGGAGCTAACAAAACTCCTATTGAGTCATGATTTCCTGCTAAGTACAACTTCACAGGCTTCCCTTTCTCAGGTGGAACTAGAACTGGAGGATTGATCAAGTACTCCTTGATGGCTTTGATAGCATCATCATGCTCCTTTGTCCATTCGAACTCCTCTCCATCCTTCAATTTCAACAAAGAAGAAAATATTTTAGTTTTCCCTGCAGTATAAGATATAAATTTTCGAAGAAAATTCAATTGGCCAAGAAATTTTTGCAGTTCTTTCTTGTTCGAAGGAGGTTTAGCCTCAATAATAGTTTTAGCCTTGTTCTTATCAACTTGAATACCTTTGCTATGAACCAAATATCCCAAAAAATTTCCTACCATGACCCCAAAAGCACACTTAGCAGGATTCAGTTTTAATTGATAATGCTTCATTTTTTAAAAAGCTGTCTTCAGGTGTTGTATATGATCTTCCATTGATTCTGATTTGACAATGATATCATCAATATAACACTCCAAAAAACCCCCAATTATTTCATAAAAAATAGTGTTCATTGCTCTTTGATAAGTAGCACCTGCATTTTTTAGCCCAAATGGCATTTTGACCCACTCAAAAGTCCCAAGATTACCAGGGGCTCTAAATGCAGTTTTATGAACATTTTCTTCAGCTATACAAATCTGATTATACCCAGAATGTCCATCCATAATAGACATGATCTTGTGTCCTCCAGAGCTATCTACATGCATGTCTACTATAGGCATTGGGTATTCATCTTTAGGAGTTGCAGTATTTAGATTTCGAAAATCAATGCAAACTCTAATCTTTCCATTTTTCTTAACAACAGGAACAATATTTGATAGTCATTCTACATATCTTACTGTTCGAATGAAACCAACATTTAAAAGATTTTGAATCTCTTTCTTAACCAATATTATGGTTTCAGGAGACATTTTTCTTGGAAGTTGTTTAAAAGGTTTGCAATTAGGTTTGATAAGTAATCTATGCTCAACCAAATTCCTACTCAAACCTGTTAATTCTTTGTAACTCGAAGCAAAGCATTCCTTATTCTCTTTAAGCACTGCAATCAACTTAGCCTTTGAAATAACATCAAGCTCTTTATTAATGTGCATAGTATTTGGAACAATTCCATCTCCCAACTCTACCTCTTCTAAAGGATCTTGGGAATTCACATGGCCTACGAAGGCCTCTTCGAATATACTTTGCCTCAACCCCCAGTTAGATTTTTCAGCCAATAATTTTCCTAATCGTTTGTTTCCTGCAACTTTTGCTCTATCTCTAGAGCCATAAATTTAACCAAAGCCAAAGAGTTGGCCTCTTCAAATTCTACCTTGGATTTACATCCAAGCAGCCTCATCTGGTGGGTTGTCTGATTCATAATCAACTGTTTGTTTAAGCCTTGATTTTAACTCTGTCAATTCTCCAACTTCCAATACACTGGATGGAGGGGTGGCAAGTTGTGCTATTTCACTGACAGAGATGATCTCAGGTTTATACGTTTCAGCCTTTACACAATTTGCTGAAGTACTAAATGGATGAGGGTCTGCCTTGAACGATCTTCAATCCCCATTCCTTTTCCATTTTCATACTTCACAATCATTAAGGCGTGATGCATTGAAGAAGGGATGCAACCATTCATATGAATCCAATCGCTTCCAAGTAAAACATTATATTTACTTGTGAAAGTATCTACAACAAAGAATGCTCTGTCAGTTTCCACTTGGTCAACTTTTAGATGTATGGAAACAATTCCCTTAGGGTTCTTACTTTCACCAGTAAATCCAGCAATGGATGTACTTGTTGGAATCAATCGAACCTTCTTTTTTCACAATTTCTTCAAAGTCCTGCAAGGTAAAATGTTTACTGCTGCACCATTATCAACCAGGACTCTATTTAAAATGATTCCATCAAATGAAGCAGAGAAGTATAATGGCTTCAAATGACGCCTCATATCAGCTGAAGGTGGTTTGAAAGGATAAGAAATGTCAGCACAATTCAAATAACAATTAAAGGATGCTCAAAATCTGAATCTGGAACAAATGCTGCTCTCTCCTTAGAAGTTACTTCTTGTTCCTCCATTGCATTAGCCATGACAAGAAGATCTTCTTCTTCTTCCTCCTTCTGAATTTTAGAAATTATTGCTCCCCATCCCTCATTCCAACCATTATCACATGTTAAATCATATTCATTGTAAGGACCCGTGTTTTTATCTTTTTTCGGAAATAATGTTGGGGTAATGTGGGAAAATGTGATATATGCATAAGTGATGAGGTGAAGTGTAATATAAGTGGAATGGGGTTAAATTGGTTTACACAAGCCACCTTTGGGCTTGGGGTGTAATTATCATTATGTATTTATGTGTGTGTATAGAGAGAGATATATCATCTCCCTCCTCCCAAAAATCAGCCCCTCCCCCCTCTCTCCTCCATTTTTGCTCTTTTGAGCTCAAATTACTCCTTCCTCATCAAACTTCTTCACAAATTGACCAAAGATTCATCATCTACGCGTGTTTGGGAGCTCGGAGTACCATCTTTTCGCACCAGGAGGGCAAAAAACGGGATTGCTCAAATTGGGGATCTAGGAATTCGTTTTTGGGTTGACTTGGAGCAAAACCAAGAGGTAGGGAATCATCCTTCAATTCTTAATGCAAATTTGATGTTTGTGTATGTGTGTTACTCTCATACTTGCTAGTTTCCTCTAAATCCTTGCTTTAAGTTCTTTGGAGATGTTCTAATCGTGTTTTTGTTGATATTGAGTGGTTCCATTGACTTCCTAAGTGATTCTCTAGTCATTTTGTTTGTTTGATAATCCAACTCAAGTGTTTGGGTTGAGATCCCCCACAATGGGTGAGAATTTGCTCGTATTGGTTACTGTTTACGCTTTTCGGGCGACGTTGAGGCAAAATTTGGAAATGTGTTAAACTACAAAGTTGTAGCTCTTCAAATTCCCTACGTTTTGATATATAACTCGTTGAAATTGGAGTTTGGTGTGAAAAGTTATGATAAAAATACTCGGACTGCTCAAATATGTGAAATTTGCTTGTCGTGGACTGGGTATTGATACCCAGATGCTGGGGTATTGATACCCAACAATTCTGTGTTTTGGCCTTTAAAAGGGCTCGGTATTGATACCTGGACGCGGGGGTATTGATACCCCGTAGTTTTGTTTGACTAGCGGACTGGGTATTTATACCCAGATTGGGGTATTGATACCCAAAGGTTCTGTCCCTTTTGGTATAACTTGGGTATTGATACCCAGTTTTCTAGTATTCATACCTAGAGGTTTAAACTTTAATTTGAGGTGGCTATCATTTTACAACTCGTGAGTTATGCGTGATATTAAGTTGAACTTATATGGTGACAAGTGGAAAGGTGAATGTAAAATATGTGACACGGGGCACGAGAGGGTATGCCTGGAATGACACGGGGCCTTTATGGTATGCCCGGAGTGACACGGGGCCTATATGGTATGCCCGGAGAATAATCAAATGTTTAAGGGAAATGTGATGAAGATGATAATTGTTTTGGGACAAATGTGGCGTGTTGTGTGCGTGATGAATATGAGATACGTGTCATGAGTGTAACTTAGCATATTTGATGATTCCTAAAATCTCTTCAGGGTCGTGTTACGTGTTTGATCCGTAATGATTCTTGTTTGGCGAAAGTCCATCGAAGTCGTGTCTTGAGTGTCGGATTGAGATGAGATTATGCATGGATATTGATATGACATTAATGAGTATGAAATGATAATAGAAATGTGATAATGATGACACGGGGCCCGAAAGGGTATGCCCGGAGTGACATGGGGCCGATATGGCATGTCCGGAGTGACACGGGGCCTTTATGGCATGCCAGGAGTGACACGGGGCCTTATGGTATGCCCGGAGTATAAATAATGAAATGAATGAATAAGATGTATGAAATGAATGTCTTGAGAACACATGTGATGTGTCGGATACGGAACGTATAAAATGGAGCGGTACTTGGTCCGAATTAGTGATTATCGACTTTTGAGACGTTCACAGCCCACTCACATGATTCTATCAATCTCATTAAATGATTTTCTTTTCATCGTGGATGTAAGTTGGCTATCATTGAACCTTGTATCATTCTTAGTGCTTATCTAAAAATCTCTTGGTCTTACCATATGATTTAGCTTCTCGTCTACACGTTATGAGCATCTCGTTTTCATTCAGAATCGATAGATGTTTTCCTACTGGGCTAGTGAGCTCAACCTTACAAAATTTTAGGTGCCCAACACGGAGCATTGACTTGGATGTGCGTGGAGTGATTGCATGCATGTTTTGAAAAGCTGAAGGGAGGAGTTGTAGCATCATCTTTAAACTTATTACTTTTGAAATTAGACGATTTTGTAACTCTATTGGATATTATATTTTGACACGGGTTTGTAATAATTTTTCACTTATATTTTCTTAACTGGGATTTCGGTTACCCATAGACCATTGTGTAATTTTGAGGTTGACTTTGACTATTCAACATTTGACATGGCCCGTGGATCTGTTGACTGTCCACGTGGAATTTCTTTATGAATTATCCTTTCAATTTCGAGGGCGTGACATTCATCATCACTGGAAACATCAATGATTTCCACAGGGGTAACTTCTGATTGTAGAGCCCTTCGAACTAATGAACAATCTGGCCCAAATGGTCCAAAATTCATGGGAGAAGGAAACACCATGTTAATTTGGACTTCAGGCAAACTTCCAAACTGAATGGTTCTTTCTACATGTGTTTGTTGCTCTGATTCATTTTCCGCAATCTCTACTTTTTCAGTAAAGTCCATTGCAGAAGTTTCCATAGGGGAAAATGCCTCAACAGGAGAGGCATTTCCTTCTCCTTCTTCCTGTTCTACTATCATAGCTTCTAATAAGCCAGATTGATAGCTTGCTAGGGAATTTGAAGAAACATGACTATTTTCATGCACCTCATTATCCATCCTTGAAACCAAACTCTCCAATGTATCCTTCTCAGATTGTGTAAATCCCCTTCCAAGAGATTCCTCTGAATCTTCTCTTTGAAGTTTGTTAAACCTTGGATTAAACTTATTACCCCCATTAGAATTCTCCTCTGAAGCATACTCTTCCATTTGGAAGCTTGTATACCTTCTTTGCAACTTCCATTTTTGAGTTCCTGCTAGCATAGGAACAATTTAAGGTGCCTTGGTCTTTGGATCTCGAACTAAAACCCATTGACCAGTAGGAGCATTTGGAGGCTTTACCATCTTATTACCAAACTTGGAGGAGGCTTTATAACCTTGAAAAAGTTCTGGTTTTACTTTATTTGAAAACCAATTAGGAACTCCTTTAACCAAAGTGAATTGTTCCTTTTGAACTTCATTTTCTTGATCCATTGGAGCCTTTCCAGTGTTAACCTTCTTCGAAGGAGGATACTCCCTCTTCGAAGCTGGTGGAACTGGACTAGAAGACACATTTATTTTGGAAACCAACCAAGGCTTCTCATTTTTTTCATGATTAGGACTTACCCAGGGTTCCTTTCATTATTCTGATATAAAGCCTTTCTTTCCATCCTTTTTGGAAAGAAATCAACCCCTTGCCTGTCCAGGTCTTTGAAAATTAAGTAATAGGCTCTGCATTCCATGCACAAGCATTCCAAGAAGGATGCTTCAAGTATAGGAAGATGAGAATGCTTAAAACCTTTATGAGAAGAACTTTCTGGTGCATACTTTTGCTTGTGAGTTTTTCCAACATCACTTCGAAGTTGACCAATTTTTGGTCTTCCTCTTCCAAATTGCACAGAGTTCATCCCAAATGAACTTGCTTGTTCTGCCACACTTCTCGAACTGTCTTGGCCAAAGAGGTTGGCACATTGGTGTTAGCAGTTACTTCTTCAATCTTTGGAAATGGATCTGTGTCTATACCCATAGGCTTTTCTGGAAACATGATCCTTCATTTCTTAATCTGCTCTTGAATCTTGTCATGAAAAATATTACAATTCTTAGTTGAATGAGTCCAAGAAGTATGCCATTTGCAATACTTTTTCCCTTGCATTTCTTCCAATGTTGGAAGTTTAACATTTTCAGGAAGTTTAATAATTTTTTTCTTTAACAGATAATCAAAGATTTCATCTGCCTTAGAGACATCAAATGAATATACTTTACTAGTTGCTTTCTTGTTAGTCCTTGGTGCTATAGAAGAATCCTTTCGAACTAAACTTTCACACACACAGGGATTATGTTCAACAATTTCAGCTGCATCAATTTCATAAGTAGGATCTCTATAATATGTTGAGTAAGAAAAATTATTTCTATCAATATCCTCTTCTAGCAGAGATTCATATCTTGATGTTTTGTAAGTTAAATCAACCAAATCCCTAAATTCAGTAGAATCAAACTTTTTTCTAAGTTCCCTAATTAAACCATCTTGAGCAATTCTAACAAATTCAACTTCTGGTAGTTGAAGTTTACATTTGTTCCTAGCCCTTTTGAATCTAGCAATAAATTGAGCAGCCTTTTCATCAGCCTTTTGTTTCAACCTTGCTAAATCAGTCATGATAACTTCAGGTTCAATTTGATAAAACTGAGCATGAAATAGTTCTTCCATCCTTTGCCAATTTGGAACTAATTCTGGTGGCAAATTAGAGTACCATTCAAAGGCTGTTCCTGTCAATGAATTAGAAAATAACTTCAACTTAATGAACCCATTATTACCCAATTTCTTACACTGAGCAGTAAATCTAGCAATGTGCTCAGTTGTTGATTGTTTTCCATCCCCAGGAAATAAGATAAAATTTGGGATCTTAAACCCCCTAGGGACTTCAAACTGCCTATCTATCTATTGTGGATAAAGTTTTCTATAAATTTGAGTTTGTACCCCCCGGTTTAGAGGTCCATAAACTTCTTGCATGAGGCCGAGTATTTCATCTCGAAGGGCTGGATTCCCTCCAAGATAAACCCTTGGGTTAATTGGTGGTTCCAAATTCATATTTCTAGGCATATGATCTTCTGGAAATCTCTCTAAAGGTCTATCAAAAGGTTTGGTTTGCTTAAAACCCCCTTCCTGCTTTGCGAAAGGCTCATGAAGATGGTTCAAATGTACCCTTCCCATCTCTGGCACTCCTGGATATTTTGGAATTCCAATTTCTGGATTGGGCCTTCTCAAACTAGTTTTATCATGAAAATAATTTTTTGGAGTAAAATCATACTCATCAAACCAATAATAATCATTTTTGAAACCCTTATTCCCATCAAAACCATCAAAATTAGGTTTGAAAGGGATATCAGTGGTTTGCTTAAATGTTTTCTTAGGCTTAGGAGTTTGATAATCATAAGTCTTTGCAGGTTCATACCAAGACTCTGGTACATCATCTACATTTATAGGTTCCTTTCTAGGCATTGACTTATGTTTGCTTGTACTAGCCTCTCCTTTATCTTTTTTTGAAGAGAGTACAGGCTCAATCCTAAGTTTTGACTATTCTTCCAACTTTTGAAATATAAGTTTCTGGGTCTGAGCCAATTCTTTAAATGTAGCAATCAACTCAGCAAATTGACTAGATAACACGTTTCCTCCAACTTCTGGATTCTTTGGGTCATTAACATGCACTATTCTATTATTCCTAGTGTTCATTCGAGAAGCTTGGCCTATTCCTATGTTTTGATATTGGCCATTACGGGTTTCTGGACCTACTTGAGGGCCTTCAACCTGTTCGTTCTCTTTAGGATTAACATTATTCTCATCTTTTGGCGTTTGGCCAACCTGAGAATCATCTGCTTGCTTCCTAAGTTTTGGAGCCATTCAACACTTTCAGGTGTCCCACCGCACGTGCCAAAAAATGTGTTTGGTTCTTTTACTTCTTTGCAAAGGAAAATAATTATGTGCGAGCGTGCCAAATTAACTTTGGAAAAACCAAATTCAATCAGGCGACTGTGTTTTAATGGTTCAATTACCTCAATTAACAGGATTTTCTTTATAAGTGAAGAAATACAAACCAATATACTTAGAAAATTAAAGAACAACAGGAAAACAAGATACTTTGATTGATAAATCAAAGATAGACGTACTTCGAAATTGTTTTCAACTTCAAACAAAAGGTAACAAGAACTTCGAACAACTGATTGTTAGAAGAACAATCTAGATATATTTCCTAAACTACTTCCTAACCTACTTCGAACTGAGTCAAAATCCTAATTCTACTTGCCAGTGAACAAACCAAGCATCATTCTTTGATAGCTGTTTGTTGAAGATTTGTCCAGGGGCATTTCTTTCTTCAACTTCTTCTATTTATAGGCACTGCTTGTATCTTGAACTTCCCGCTCAAAGAATTTGAACTTGGCTTGCTTCAAACTCCATGTTTCCACTTCAAATTGACAGTTTCATCCCTCTAACAGATCTGATCTTAAATTTCTTTAGTCTTCCTACAAAAGCTTTAATTTGAATCTGCACAGTTGCTTAACCAACTCAAATGATTAAGTGTTAAGGAAATAACTGCCTTGCACGATATGCTCCACTTGTCTTAACTGTCAACTACCTCGTTTCATACGTTTACACGTGGAATTCACGCATTTAGCAGTTGAAATCAAGGCTTCGAAGTCAATTTATTATATCAGTTTGACTTGTAACTGCCGATAACTGCTTTTCAAACATGAGAACTAATACGACATCGTATTAATCCATCTTTATTTCAGTAATCCAGTGCGTCTTCATTGACACATATTTGCCAACGTTTGACATTATTGATTACGTGTCAATTAATTATTGGATTTGTTAATTTTATATATAAACACCCACAAAAGCCAAGTAAAGACCGGTCTTCGAACTGGGCGAGGGGAGTGCCGTAAAACCCTTCCCCTCTCATAACTGAGCTTTCGAACCTAAGATAGTATGGTTATGACGAGCTATCCAAACCTTGTCCAAAAGATGAGGCACGAGTCAATCGAGTTCGGTTCCTCGGGGACAATCCGCTAAAACCTGGGTGGGGACTCTGAGTCGATGAGAAATCTCCGGAGGGGCGTCCACACGAAGATATGAAGGCAGCCCAGCACCTGGGCCCGGTCTTATTTCCCAATAAATTATTTTTGTCTTCTTGAACTACGTGATGACCTGATTCTTCTATGACCAGAGATACGTAGGTAGTCCTGAGGCCGAGCACGGTCCAAATCCTTTTTTTGTCTATATTTCCCCTTGTATTTCAAACATCTCATGTAATAAAATACCATTTTTAGACAGAATATTAGTTTTCTTCTTCTGATTGTATATATGTCTTCATTTACTATTCTCACAAATCTTCAATCACTCATTTGTTTTGGAAAATTTTGTTCTGAGTGCCGAATGTGCGGGGTAGGGTGCTTCGGCTTCTCTACACGTAACTGTGAATTACCGAACCTTTTCTTCTCTAAATTCATAGACCAAATAATAAACCGAATCATTTATATCATATAAAACTGGGTCTTTCGTC
This sequence comes from Vaccinium vitis-idaea, assembly GCA_963854785.1. Classification (NCBI taxonomy): domain Eukaryota; kingdom Viridiplantae; phylum Streptophyta; class Magnoliopsida; order Ericales; family Ericaceae; genus Vaccinium; species Vaccinium vitis-idaea. The sequence goes on from OY978221.1 coordinate 17,033,987, forward strand.
CCGATATATTTATTTCTTATTTTCTAAAGTATTTGTTCATATGGTGACTTGACACACCTAAAATCATGTCAAGTGACGACTCTGACTTATTTTATATTAAATTTTTCAGGCTTAGTCATAGTTGTAAAACCCATTTTTTATAAAATCACGTCGCTTGAATATCACTTGGATCACTCGACTATAAGTCTGTTTTCCAAAAAACTCTTAGTTGAAATCCGGGGCGCAACAATGCCAATGATGTCACATAGATCAAACAAAAGATTATTGGTAGTTAAGTAAAAACTAATTTAATCCAAATCCTGACTATGAATCACCAAGATAATTCAATGGATCTAATATGAACCAAAGATGTCCACCAAAAGTGTCACGCCTTTATCAATCGAAATACATATAAAATCCACCTAGGATAGATTAAAGTCATAAATATATCCGTTGAAAAGTCAAAGTCAAACATACAATTTCCAAGCCAAAGTTACACGCGTCTCTAGCCAACGAGTGCCCATACCCAAATACACAAGTACCAAAATGATTTAGAGTTATCACATAGTTTGAAATTTTTAAGAGATTGAAGAAGTTAAGAGATTGAAGAAATTGAAGTTACATAATCATCTCTCAAAAAAATTAAGTATAAAGATGATAAAATAACTCTATAGTCATGTATGCTTCATGTCATGCATCCATACTCCAAGCATCCATCTCATGGTCCTTGCTGATTACATGAAAATGAAAGGGTAAGCAAACTAGCCCAGTAGGAAACAATTCTACTAACGCTAGGTATATATAGAATGATATGCGCACAAGGAATTGGATGCCATGAATGAAATAAGCAAGGATTTCTATGTGGAGTGGGTAAAACCTGACCACCCCAGTAAAGGGCATAGCACGTGCCTTTATCACTCACCACGAGAGGGTAAGAAGCTCGGCACCACATAAGGAAGCCCTAGTCCTGTGCCGAGCTGTACTGGCCATGAATAAGGTCAATATGGTAAAATAAATTAAACACACTAGGATGTACTAGCTCGGTATAAGTCACAAGGGGATACCCCTAAACCTGCCGAGCTAGGTAGGCTACGTGTATAGCTTAAACAACATTCTGGAATACATAATTCAGCTCGGCAAAATGAGTTGAACTATGTACAGGTTATTTCGAGCTACGTGGAAGCACGACACCGCCACAGAAAGGGCGGTGAGACGTTCCAGAACGATTTAAGACGAATCCTTATGAGATAAGGAGCAGTCCCGTAGCATAAGGGATCAATATGGGAAGTCCTAACGTGATTAGGAGTACACCCCATATGGGAATAAATCCAATATGGAAAGGAAAACTACTGCTAGACGAGATATGGAAGTTATCTCTTAATATGAAACTCCTATTAAGAAAAGGATTCCTAAAACAAGTAGGAAACCAAGGCACGAGATGCCTAAATCAACAAGCCATCTTCACCTATAAATACAGCACTATGCCCATGGAGAATGGTACGCTGTAACACCCAGTTATAAGCATTTTGTTCTTTGCTTAATTAGTAACCCAGTACTAACTTAAGCATCGGAGGGCCTTTGCCGACGAGAGGCAAAAGTGCTCTAACCCTTTTTCTGTCTTGTAGATTTAGGGTTGAACTAAGGAAGCACGTGATCAAGACCTTACGTGGATTTCATCCCCGTACACTATGGATGAGTAAAACACGTGACAAATGCCCACCAAGTACCCAAGTGTTCAACTAAGTACCCAAGTGTCTAATCAATTCATCATTTAACCCCTATTCAATACCAACTATGTCATGTGTCGACATTTGCCAAAATACCGTGTCATTAATTATTATATTTCCAATCAATTCACAAAGTCAACCTTTTGTTTAAATAGGGAGTTTATCCCTTTGTCGAATTTCATGGGCTCTGTGCACCCCTGCTGAATTTCGTGGGCTCCGTGCACCCTTTCACAATGTCACATTAAGCCATTAATCATAACTCATTCGTTAAGACATTACCAAACTTCACATTTCGATCCAATCGTAACAACTTTCATCATAAGTGTCAAACTGACTCATTGTGGTGCGTGTCCATTACGTATCACTAAGTGTCCAACCAATTCACGAGTCACGATCTCATTTTTATGATTACGAAGTGAATTGAAGTGTTATCACAAAGTATAATGTCAAATACACGAAGATATGAGCAAACGGGGACCAACCAATCATCAAGGAAGGACCCGGAACAAAATAGGAAAATGGGGTGCTTGCTGGATTTTCTACCCAGGTGGTGGGGGCAGTTTGTAAAGGTTCCAAAAGTTACAGATTTTCACCCTTAAGCTGTGGAATTTCAACCCAAGGCCAAATTTGATGGTTTAAGCTCAAATTAGAGGTTCTGAACAACAAAAAACATGGAGGGAGGGTAAATCATGTACTAAGTGAGTAATCTAAAAACCAAATTCATAGATCAAGAACAAATCAAGGAGAAAACCCATTTTAATGGTGGAAACCAAAAATTACTAGCAATTGGAGACTAATACTAATATATGTTCAACAAATCAACTAGATACAACTAGAGGGAGTAGAGATGTGTCCCCTACCTCACAAATTAAGCTTGAAATGGGTTGGAGATGAAAAGCCCTAGCCTTTAAAGCAACCCGACTGAAATCTACTTGCTCCAAGCAAAACCACGAAGACTTGGACGCCAAATCACTCGTAGATGACGGATTTGAGGTTAGATCTTGAAAATGAGGAGTGTGGGAGGTGGATTTGGTAAGAGAAATGAAGAAAATTTGGAGAGGAGAGAGAGAGTGTAGGCCGACCAAGATGAGAGAGAAATGGGTGTTATGTTTTGAAATTTTTTTGATCCACACATGTGTTTTAAACACACCCAAATTCAATTTACTAACTCCACATTGACCCCACCTTAAATCATTTTCATTTACTCACACTTCCCCAATATTATTTTTGAAAAATCAATTAAAAACAAAGGTCCTTACAAGATGCAAAGTCTAAATCTCCGGAAAAAACACACTAATATACCAACTAATTTCAAAACCCGTACTGGTTTGTTAAAAACCTTTTGTTTTCTCTTAGCAAGAAATCCATAAATTACAGATTATGCAAATGTACAAGAACACAAACAATAATTTATAAAGAAAATCCAAAATCAAATTCCGTGTATCACACGGTCTCCTTAAAAGCAAAATACGCCGCCTCACCGGATGGATGTTTGAGCGTAACGGGCATCTACTTCCCAAGATAAGATGGTTGTACAATTGCGGCTGCACCTCACTGGAATTGCTCAGCGAATTGAACTATGTTGTACTCTCTCAGAAACAAGTACAACTCGAATGTAGAAGAAGTATGAGAATGTTTGGTGAGGAGAAGCAAATATATAGTGTTCATGGGGAGCCTTTGAATTTAGTATGGGGAGCCTCAAAATTCAATCAATACGAAAATTAAATCAATACAAAATTGAATTTCCGTAACTGCAAATTTAAATCGCATTAATGATTGTCTATGCTATTCAATTCACGTAATTGAATTCCAAATCAATTTTGCTATTGAATTCTGGCATATCACAATTGTGATGGTCAACACAATTGGGCAAAATTGAATTCCCGTAATTGATTTCACAATTGTAATGGCTTTCTTTGGGTAACCTCAAAGTGTCCAACATTTAGGGCCAATCTTGGAGCCTATACACCCACTTCATAAGACAATTTCTCATTCGTTTCTTGATAAATTTTGTTCAATTTTTCATGGTTTAATCCCCTTAGTTAGGAGTATGTAAACCCACTTGGACCCACCTCAAAAGGTTACCGGGTCCCTACTTAATTTTTGACTCAAATCACCAAAAAGATTATAAACAAAATACCCTCAATTCCAACAAAAATCTCCATTAATCCCCATCGTCAAATACTCCATTTCCTCAATAAAAACAATTAGGGTAAATGTCACCGACAGACCCTCTATTTTGTAAAAAAAAAATACTATATACAACTTCACTCTTTGAAATCACACTGCTTTCCCTCCCCTTACTAAAATGATCTTCTAGTGACAACCCACTAAGACCATTCTCTTTAACCGGTAAGAGTCTTACCGGTAAAAGAATGGTCTTAGTGACAGCATACTTTAGATTTTTCCTTACTAAATTGGGTATAACACTCTGATCCAAAAATGATAGAGGTACAACAACTAGTCACCAACATGGCTCCAACACACTTATATGGTGTGTGGGCCACACACCATGTCAGTGTGTTGGAGCCATGTTGGAGACTTAACTATTTTTTTTGGGGGGGGTAAATCAGCTTGAAATAAAAAGAGGCTAAGTGAATGTACAGCCTACAAGGGGCATACCACAGGGAGGACAAAATAAAAAGAAAAGAAAAACAAAAAAGAAAAGGTGCATAATTCCTGGCACAACCCACTGGGATGGATAAAAAGAAGGCCGCAGAGGCTATATTGGAAAACAAAGCCTAACTACCAGGTGTTTTGCTCCCATCTAATAGAGAAGAGAGAAACACCGGACAAAATATGTAGAGCATTGAGAACATTTAGAACATAGTAACCGATTAGGGTTGATGCAATCCTTGATTTGTATAACGAAGGAAGCCCAGAAAGCCTTGGGTTGGAACCAATGAAGTGGTGATGGAATAATCTTCAAAATTGACCAATGAGTTGGGCCTTCCAAGTAACTTGGAAGCATGATACTGTGCAATAACAAGTTGTTGGGGAGCCCAATGTGGAGCCTTCAACGAAATAGCCTTGGAACTTGTTTATGCCATCCCATCCTAGAGCTTGATCCGAATGGGTATCAAACATAAGAGTAATCTGGAGGACAGCCCCCTCCAAAAGGGATATCAAACATAAGAGTAATCTGGAGGACAGCCCCCTCCAAAAAGGGATTTCAAATGCCGCAGAGGCTATATTGGAAAACAAAGCCTAACTACCAGGTGTTTTGCTCCCATCTAATAGAGAAGAGAGAAACACCGGACAAAATATGTAGAGCATTGAGAACATTTAGAACATAGTAACCGATTAGGGTTGATGCAATCCTTGATTTGTATAACGAAGGAAGCCCAGAAAGCCTTGGGTTGGAACCAATGAAGTGGTGATGGAATAATCTTCAAAATTGACCAATGAGTTGGGCCTTCCAAGTAACTTGGAAGCATGATACTGTGCAATAACAAGTTGTTGGGGAGCCCAATGTGGAGCCTTCAACGAAATAGCCTTGGAACTTGTTTATGCCAGCCCATCCTAGAGCTTGATCCGAATGGATATCAAACATAAGAGTAATCTGGAGGACAGCCCCCTCCAAAAGGGATATCAAACATAAGAGTAATCTGGAGGACAGCCCCCTCCAAAAAGGGATTTCAAATGCTCGAAGGGACAACCCCCAAGGATAGGTGATATAATCAAAGGGACAGACCCTTTAAAAACTTCCCAACAAAGGGATAATTACAAACATAAAGAGTAATAAAATTGGGTCCGAGTATAAACCTTCGGATCAGAAAATGCATACAAACCGAGTAACTTACACAGCCCTGCACATTCCTAGAGTGGGTAAAATCTGACTACCCTTGGAAAGGGCATAACACGTGCATAAAGTGTACATCACGAGAGGGTGAGTAGCTCGGTACCACATAGGGAATCCTTAAGCCCTGTGTCGAGCTGTACTAACCACGAATAAGGTCAAGATAATAAGAATAAACTAATAAGTCAGGATGCACTAGCTCGGCGTAAGTCACAAAGGGATGCCCCTGGCATAGCCGAGCTGGGTAGGCTACAAATATAGCTTAAACAGCATTCTGGAATACATAATTCAGGTCGGCAAAGTGAGCTGAGCTATGTACGGGTTATTCGGAGCTATGTGGAAGCACAACACCGCTACGGGTAAGGCCGTGAGACATTCCAGAATGATCTAAGGAGGCTCCTTATCAATCCCGTGAATATAGGGATCGATATGAGCATTCCTAATGAGATTAGGAGTGTACTACATTTAGGGAAGAATCCTATATGGAAAGGAAGACTGCTGCAAGAAGCATTTGGGGATTGGCATCTAATAGGAAATTCCTATGAGGAAAATGATTCCTAAAGAGAATAGGAAACAAGGGCAGCGTGATGCCCTAATGAGCAAACTATCACCACCTATAAATGTGACATCAAACCCATAAAGAAAGGCACGCTGTGAAACCCTTTTCATAAGCATTGTGATTTGTGAGTACGAGATACTAACTTAGGCATTGGAGGGCCTTTGCCGACGAGAGGCAAAGGTGCTCTAACCCATTTTCTGTCTTGCAGACTAAAGGTTTCATCAAGGAAGCACGTGATCCAAACCTACGTGGATTTTATCCCCGTACAATTCCGTAAACTTTTGGACACCAATCCACCCAACACTATAACACAAGCAGTAATTCCTCATGACCATTCATAGTGGATTGCCTATAACACAATGCTAATGCAACCGAAAAAATCAATTAAACAGAGATGATCATTTTGTAAAAGGAGCAGAACAATATTAAGGATGTTTTGTTCTCACACAACATTCGCCCTCGGAATGCTCACACTCCCTCTGATCTTTTTCGCTACAACCATAAAAACAAAGATCCAAAGACCCTCGACTCCCACTCACTTCTCCATATGTACACTAAATATTACCTCCTCTCTAAAAAAACAGAGGCATAGGCACAAACATACACTCACATGGCTACTCAATATATAGAGGTTCACACAAAATTCCAAGCCCAACTATTTGAATCACAAGGCAATACAACCATGGGGATACGGTAACCATAAAACTACTAAGGACATAATTTACTCATTGAAAGGAATTAGAGAAAGCACACTGCCAACCCCGTTGTCCCAACTCTTCAGAGAATAAGATATCTCCCTGTTAGTAGAAGTACTAGAAACCCATGCCCCTTGACTGGCTGCAACAACCTGCACACAATGGATTATATAAATTAGCACTGAACTAAGATGCTTTGAGTTAAAAAGACCTAGATGAGATTCCACTCAATGATAAACCAATTAGACTGATGTCCCTGAGGTAATTTATCAAGAGACAGCAATCTAAATCTTATCATAGAGCATATTTTGTGAGTGATTACATCAATAGTGCATGCAATGCTTTGGAATTTCCGAACATTTCTCTCGATGCATATATGATAAATAGATGTGGTGAAGGCCAACTTTATTATGATAGAGCGTAGTGTTTTTCCCTTGAGGGATGACAGAAGGTCTATCCAATTTGCCCATGTACGATTAGCCCAGCTAACATTTAATTTCGACATGACAAGCCCCCAAACCTGTGAGGTGAAAGGGCAGTTAAAAAACAAGTGATCTTGTGTCACGCCCTCGATTTTCAACACAAATAAATGAACATTTTGTTAAGAAATTTCTAATAAAAGAACTCATAGTGTAATGCAAAATCACTTTTGCGACATTTCCTTACATTTTTGTAATAATCTCAATCTTGACACCCAATCCCCCATCTAATTTTACATTAAAGATGTCATTCTTTTACAAGAAAAAAAAAAAAAAGATTACAATGTTTCAAACGATCCTTCATGCCATGATTTGACTATGCCATGCACACCATGCACTCCATCCTGCACTTCAAGCGAAACCTGAAACAGCAAAGGGGTGAGCATACACTTCGCCCAGTAGGTGTCCCCTTTGGGTTTCAGACTCTAAAAAGAAAATATGCATAAATAACATGTATCGAATAAGAGCATAAAGCAAAACCAACATTTACAAGTAGGTTTCTACACTTACCATTTGAAGTAAAAGTACTTCTCATAACACCCGAGGACACTTCCACAATCCAAACTTCAAATAATTAACCAATGGATATCCTTCTAGCCACACAACAAACCGTACATGCAACCACTAGTTATAAAATGCCATTCATTGCGTCCCCAAATATTTCACACCTACTTACATATACATATATACTCACCCATCATAAGCAAATCTAAATATTTCCGCGAGTCCATGTACCCCGCCTTGCCTACACACTTATCAATATATTCCAAAAGCACCAACGTGTCTCACTAATACTAACATACGTCTCAACGTGTCCCATACGTGCCAAGGCATACTACAAGTTCACATAAGTATCACAATACCACTCCGCGTTAACGGTTTACCCACGTGCCCACTCAACACATCTATAATCAACCTATCGTATCTCATTTATATATGTGTGCGGGTGTACATATGCTTGATATACTTGGCACCATCCCGATGGTCAATTTCTTTCCACGTGTCACACCACATACAACTAGTGTGTCCCTGTATTCCATAAGTACCCACGTGTCAACTAACTATTTAGTAAGTGCCTTATTGGATCCTACAAACACTCGTGTCCCACGTGTACTCTACAAGTTTCTCTCACATGTCCCACAATACCCATGAGTACCTCGTGTCTCTCAAATACCCACATGTCTCTCAAACATTCCACCAATGCCCATGTATCTCATAAGTACCCATATTAGTTCACTCATCAAATCCCGATCCATTTTCCTTAATTTATCACAACATTTTAGCATTTCCCAACCAGTTGGAGGTTTTTGCCCAACTGGTTGGACCAAAACAGAAACAAGCACAATTCTTTAGAAAAGCCCAACCGGTTGGTGGTTTTTGCACGACTAGTTGGGGAAACCCAGATTTTCTGCGAATTTTTCTCAAAACATGAAACTTCAACCCAAGTGCATATATGATGATTTAGGCCAAAAATTAGAAGTGTCAAGCAACTAATGGACATGGAGGGAGGTAAAAACAATAATCAATTGCATCAATCAACTACCAAATCCTTAGATCAAAAACCCAAACTCAACAAACCCCACTAGGAAGAAAAATCAAGGTTTTTGAGCAATTTAATGAACAAGGGCAAGATATATACAACATATCACATAGATACAACTAGAGGGAGTAGAATTTGTTCCCCTACCTCAAGGTTTTGCTCCAAGTCAACCAAAAAAAATGAATTTCTCGATCCCCAATTTGAGCAATCCCGTTTTTGGCCCTCCCGGTGCGAAAAGATGGTACTCCGAGCTCCCAAACACGCGTAGATGATGAATCTTTGGTCAATTTGTGAAGAAGTTTGATGAGGAGGGAGTAATTTGAGCTCAAAGGAGCAAAAATGGAGGAGAGAGGAGGTGGGGCTGATTTTTCTTTTGGAGAAGAGGGAGATGATATATCTCTCTCTAGACACACACACACATAAATACATAGGGATAATTACACCTCAAGCCCAAAAGTGGCTTGTGTAAACCAATTTAACCCCATTCCACTTATATTACACTTCACCTCATCACTTAAGCATATATCACATTTCCTCAGATTACCCCAACATTATTTCCGAAAAAAAGATATAAAAACACGGGTTCTTACATCTTGACTCTCACTCCCTGGGCAAAAACTACACACAGAGGTAGTTTTTGTGCCAAAAAGTACTAGCCTATCCTCAGTGTAAAAGTCTATTTAATATGGAAGCCAAGTGATCATGCTACATTTGGGAATGTGGCTAGGGAACCATATTACGTCGCTCCACAAAACTTTGGGAAAGTGAGTACGTAGATTCTCCCACAAGGAGGAGATAGTAAACTGTCCAGAGGGGTTGAGAGCCCATTGGATTTGGTCTTCTTGGTCAGAGTTGGTGGTTCGAAGGATAGGCAAGTGACTCCTAATCTCATTGAGTTCCCAAGTCTAGGTAATAGGAAAAGCCCAATCAGAATTCTGAATGATAGCCCCCACACTAGAGTCTTGGGGAAGCCCAACATCATACATGACTCTAGGACCAAATTTCCCCACCAAAGGGCCAAGTGGATGCTAGTTATCAAACCACTGTGAGGTGTTGTGCCCATTACCAACAACATTGATGATGTGGGTGTAGTGGGCCGGAATATAGCAGATCAAAGGGGTCTCGGATAGAGAGCCCAAAAAGAGCAGAGCCCAAATGTAACTCCAAGCCCAACATTGGAACATAATAAGATAAGCCGTCCGAGACGGTCCTAACCGAGACTTATCGGCATCTCGACCGATTTAAACCTTGATCCGGACGAGTCATCCGAGACGGATCATATCCGAGATGGCTCGGAAGGAGATCCGAGATATCAGTGAATTCCAAGTTTGGCACTAAAGCCGGGCGCTACGTGTGCAGGTGTACCAAGAGGGCTAGGCTATTAGAACTACCAACCCTTCAATATGAGTGAATTCCAAGCTATAAAGCATAAGTACTTCAAAATAGATATTGGAGTGAACTGCAGTAGTTTATTATTATTATTTTTTTAAAGTATAAAATGCTCAACGGAGAAAAGAATTTAAGGATTGCTTTATATGAAAACTCTAGACCTATTAGTCATCACTTTAGTTGATTATGAGGGGTTAATAGGAAAAAGGGAAATATGAATTAGTGGGGAAATAAGTACGAAATTGAAGTTAATATGCTATATTTATCTTTATTTTGTTACTTTTTCCCGAGTGATTCAGACCTCCGTTGAACTAATTTATTATCGTGGTACCCACATCATTATGATTGGAACTTAATTTCCATCCGATCAGATTAATTTTTATTATGATGCAAAGTGAGTTGTAAAAGCGTATTAAGAAAGAAAAACATGTTGGGGAAGATCTAAATCAGTATAGAGCTATTCAAATGGTCTCCGTACTGAGTCTGTTAGAAAGGAGTACTTAGGGTTAACTGTTGGGGAAGATATAAATCATATGTCAACCTAACTTTGATGAGGGTTTGTGCCATGGTATCCAGTACAAAAAAAAAACATGTTATGTCAAAAGGGCTAAATTTCTGAAAACAGAAGGGTTCCGGAGATGAGTCTTGAATCCTACAAAAATTTATTTCAGTGAAATCAAGCACTTTAATTATGATCATGTTATTTTTGCATCTCAATGAAATGTATTTGCTATGCTGTCATGAGGTGCACCATGGTCTCCTGCACTACACTCCTTAACAAGTGTCCCGTAATTAAAATCTCTATGTATATATATACTGCCCGTTGATAGTGTCTGATGCAAAACAGAATGAAGTTTTATAGTGGGCTATATGTGAGGGAAGCATCTTTAGCTTTGTATGACTTTTCCCGCTAACTTTTTGGTGACTTTTTGAGTTAATGTATGTATGTGAAGAGAATGAAATATTAACTTGTAAAGCAGTGGCAGCCCCAGAAATTAACTCCAGAAATTCTAAATTGGGTATTCAAAATACTTACGTACACTCTACAAACTCTAAAAAATCACAACTAAATGAACAAAATACTATCTATTAATCTCAGCAATCCCAAAACCAACAAAATACATAAAATATTGTAATTGTCCTTGACAAGTTTTCATATTTTGAAACCGTTCTATACAAATAAGTAATTTGTGGGCTAAATTTTTGGGTTGAGTGTTCCGTTGTTTTGTGAGCTGGGTGTTCAAGAGTATTGGAATTGGGTGTTCAAAACAACTCTAAACTAAAATTATTTCCTGTAATATATATTAAAAAAGAAATTTAGGGTGTTCGCTTGACCACCTTGAGTAAGGTGTGGAGCCGCCACTGTTGTAAAGCGTGAAGAAGGAAGAGAAAGCCAAAAAGTCCCTCCATGGAACGGGGCCTAATAATGCAGGGTTTAGCATGACTAAGCAATAGTCGAAATCACATGACCTTTTTTTCCAAACGATAGATTTGGGATGGCTGTTACTTGTTAGACTAATGTACTAGTCTTTATCAGGAACTTATGATGTTCTTGATCAGTGCATGGAACCTCAATATTATTCACTTCAATCCAATCAGTACATTACTCATGTATTTATACCTCACCTTACATTAAATTAATTCAACTACACCAGGAAAGCTTCAACTATATGATAACCGACCCTAAAGCCAAAGTTAGTGGAAAAAGCCCTGCAAACATAGCTAAAGGTGCTTCTCTAGTCACAAGCGGAAATCCCCCTCACACTTAACTTTGCCATTTCAGTGCCACCATCACACACAGAATGTACCTCCTTGTTCTTAGCAATGTTTTGAAACCCGGATCGGACTGGCTGGTTGACCGGTTGGCCCATCACCCAGACAAAGATCCAATCCGGTCAACTCCTGAAAACCGTTGGGAGTATAGAACCAGATAAAACCGATCCTAAACCTGCAAAAACTCAGCAAATCAGGAGATCCGGACAGGTTTTATTGAACGGGTTACTCAGAATTCAAGTGGACCCGCTTTTCTAGTGCCATGTGTCACCCAGTCGGACAAAAAGGTATGTCCACATTAAAAAATTCTGATGTTGCTCATCCTATTTACTCCCTCCGTCCCAATTTGTTTGCTCAGTATTCCTTTTTGGGCTGTCCCAAATTGTTTGCACACTTTCCTGAATTGGCTATAATTATGGACAAACTTCTCATTTTACCCTTTTCAATCCTTTTCACCTTTGCATGGAGAAAATTACTTTGAATTAGCACAAAACATACAAAAAGTAAACATACAAAAATTTTGGAGCCAAACTTTTCGTGATTGTTGGAGCAAAATTTGATTTTGGAGCCAAAATTTTTGGGATTGTTGGAGGCAAAATTTTAGGGATATTTTGGGATTGTTAGACCAAATTGTTTTTCTAGAGCCAAAATTTTCAGGATATTTGGCCAAAATTTTAGGGATTGTGAGCAAAAAAAAATTTTGGGAGCAAAACTGTCATAGCCAAAATTTTCAGGATATTTGGCCAAAATTTTAGGGATTGTGAGCAAAAAAAAATTTTGGGAGCAAAACTGTCATAGCCAAAATTTTCAGGATATTTGGCCAAAATTTTCGGGATTGTAGGAGCTAAATTCATTTCCCATCAAAGAAGGGTAAGATTGGAAAAGTATGACTTTTTAAAGCCTTTGACTCTGACCCACTAAATTGGGAGATTCCCCGTACTGAGCAAACAAATTGGGACAGAGGGAGTATAAGGCAACTGAGGTAAGTTTTGCTCCCATTTTCCCCATGTGGGACTAGAGAAGTAACTTCAAAACATGCACAGTCACACTTTTCATTTACTAAAGGTTACAGAAGCCTAAACAATTGAATTTATTAATTTTAAAATCTACTAGGACATTACTTTGGTTATTACTCATTCAAGATCCATAATTATTAATATGTGTTTTATATATGTAATTATGGATCCGTCCACAGTCCACCCAATCACATTTCCGATTCGCTCCTGTTTCCTGGGTTTCAAAACATTGGTTCTTAGTACTAATCACTCGAAACATCCCCGGTTCATCACGATCAAACTTTGTTGGGATGCACCCCATGTGGGCCGGATGGGCTAAGGCCCAAAGTTAGTTAGGGTTTACTTTGTATGACTCTAGGATTATAAATACCCTTGATTTTCTTTATTTGGTGTACAGCAATGAGAGTCTGAAAAGGTGAGGCTAAGTGGGGGAGCCGGTTTGGGCTCCGGAGAAGTTTTTCATGTGTATGTATTGTGTACATATATATACGACGGAGTTTTCCTCAGATTTCTTGTGTGTTGGTGTGCGTGCGTAACCCCGAGCACAAAAAAACTTTTCCTCTGGCACTTGCACCGGAAGACTGAACTGGGGCCCAACTTGACCTTATATATTACATTCCTCTTGCTTGTTGACTGCCCCAACCCCAACAACCCAGTTGCACCCACCATCTTCAGTACTTTTCTATGTTTGACGTCCTTTACCTTCCTTTGTGTGCTGCTTAACAAATCCCCCACCTAACACAAGCTTTCGAGCAATCTCATCCAATATCACCCCTTCTGCTTCCTTAATTTTCCTCATTAGTGTCAATGCATTGTCAAGTCTGGAATTCTCAATGTTACAGTTGGCCAAACCCGAGATCAGAAGTTCACACACCCTATGCTGACCTCTACTTGCTGCTAAGAGGAGCGTGGTGTACCCATCACCATTGATAACGTTAACATCATAACCCCTCCTCATTAACATATGAATGGATTCGATATCACCATGACTTTGCTCCCCGATGCAGAGGACATTATGCTGCAGAGTTTTACGGCTACGTACCCCTTTCAAGTGCATACTCGAGAATAATTACCTTTTCCAAAACAGCACTGTTCTTGTTAGCTTTCAACAGGGTAATTGCAGTCTCACTGTAATGGTTCTTCAGGTTCACATCAGCCCCCGCAAAAAGAAGCAACCAAAAAGCCTCAACATTGCCATCCGCCGTGGCAATCACGCTGCAGAGATCCATTTCTATGATTAGAAACGACATATGATCAAGTGAACATGGATTACATGAGGATGGAACCTATAAGCTACCCCCGCATGGTTATCCCATTCGCGTTCTATCAAATACATGAGAAAAGAAATCTATAACGATGAAAATCAACTAATTAGAAGTAGCGTATTACCAAAGCTGAAATATGGAAACCGAGATACACGAGGATTAAACACAATAAGCTAACACCCACATCATTACCAGATTTTGTATAAAAAACATGACAAAAGGAAACAAACAAGTTTAATTGTGGCAGGTCATAGTTGCATCCAGTCAATATATATTCTAGATATTAGCAGAGTGAGTGCCAAACTGCCAATGTTTAACATGTAGCAGCAGCCTATTTTTTCTAGTTGTTCGTTTTTCATGGTCGATATGAACTCTCTAGGATTGAACTCATATGTTCTAACCTACTCTAAAGCGAATAACGAGCCTGATTAAAGCTGTTCCATGTTTTTTACATGAGTTACCTATGGCAGTGTGTCACTTCTATTTCCCTCTCCCACAGTTTCGCTGCATAAGGGCTGCACCAAATGTCTTCAAGCAAATCGACGTAGGGTTGTCACAGACATTTTGTCAAACAGCTGATGTGCAAATATGACCAAGGTACCCAAAGGCCACAAAATGAATAATGATCTCACTAAAAACACAGACGCTCCCAAAACAGAAATCTGGAGCAATACAAAAGAGACCATAGATTCACAGACATTTGCCAAACACCGGATCCATAGTGGTTTGTTACCCAGGAAATCCACCTCACAATCCAGACCAGATTTGAGAGTGTAACCCCATACTTACAAATCTGACTGACCCATGCTAATCTATTCACAATATATACATGTACTAGATGTAAGAGGATCAAAACAGTAATTTAGAACTGAATTGGACCGGCCGCGCGAAGGCAGGCCCCCGGTACCACAAATTATGACGTAGGCTCAACCTCTTGGGCTGACCTTAGGCGGGCACCCCTCCAAAGTGCAATGGAGGTCACCAACCTAGGCCATGGGCCTTCTTGATCGCCCATTGACCCCGTCCAGGTGAGTATGTTGCCCCGTGCTTATTCTATGTATTTTACTCATTCGTTTGGGGTGTGTTCATCTCCGTCCCTTCGATGTGGGATTTCTGAAAGGCGCCTTGACTCAACTGGTTTCTCTTTGCTTACATTACTTGAAAGATCAAATTTAATGGCAGACTAATCAAGGAAAATAATTTTGATGGAAGACATGTTAGTTTTGACAATGGTTGAAAAGGGAACTACTCAAGTTTGGGCTTGATTTAAACTCGCTAAAAATTGGTCAAGGTTAAAAATTGACAAATAAACTGAAGGATGTGCGGAAAATCCCCGTGTCTAAAACAGGATCGCCCATTTGTGAAGCGTGACTACAATAGGATCGCTCATTTGTTGGCGAAACATTCCTTGTTGGTTGTTAGGCTAGAAAGTTAGTGGGAGGTTGTTCCCTCGTGGCTCTCTATCCTAGTACTTGAGGATTCTCAGGCCGTTGGCCCTTCCATTAGTAAGCAATAAATTTGTTTCTTCTCGAGTTGAAAAAAAAAACATATATTAAACTCCTTAAGGTTTCAAATTAAACTTGAGTACAAGTTGCAAATTCGCTTGTTCAGCTTTTAATGTCTACGAGATTTCAGAGATCGGCTTACGTCCGGCTCGATTAGAACTTATTTGAGATCGGCACAAGTAATAAACAAATCGAGCATAAACATTTTTAAAAATTAAACTTGTTGAAATTTGAAACGAAAGCTTGAAAAAAAATCCACTACTCGCTGATTCGGTTTGGTTATTAGCCCAACATCATCCAGCCTTATATCTGTCTTGCGTTGAAACAAAGTAACAAATCTAAAAGCAAGCTTGTGAAGTTTTTTTTGTTTTGTTTTTGTTATTTACGAACAATATCATCCCATTATTATTAGAATAAAACATTACAAACATAATAAAGCCGCTCGCTCGAGCAACTTCTCATGAGCAAGCTTAACATAGGTGGATGTGCATGATCCGGAACCAAAGCCGAAACTGAAACCACTTTCTAAGTCGATATCGAGGAGAAAGCTGGGAAGGGCTTGGAGTTTTTGGTGGAAGAGTAAGAGCTTCTGTGTACCAGTGCTTAAGCATAGGCTACATAGTCAAGTGTTGTCTCTTGTTGTCTCCTTTTCCACTTGTTTTATACTGTTCCCATGGGCATCATCACAATGCAAAATCTTTAGCCTTTCACACAGAAGAGTTGTGCAGTTTCATTTTTCTGTATGCTGTCATTATTCAAGGCTTAGACCTTCATTATCTGTTTAGCAGAAATGCTAGGAACATGAAAATTTTGCAAATTTTAGTCAGTGAATGAGTAGATCAAATTTTGATGAGGTGTGGGCGAAAACAAAGAATGCAGACTACCCACCTACGTTTCCAGATGTTTCGGGGGTTTGTAGCTGCGTTATATCAACAAAATTGTAGTTGAATTGGAAAAGAAGCTACAGATGCAGTTTTGGCTTTCTTCAACTCCGGGTATTTGCTGAAGGAAAGGAATCATACGGTTATCACTCTTATTCCTAAAATTCCCAATCCGCAGGAAGTTGGGGACTTTATGCCAAAAAGCTTGTGTAATATGATATGCAAAAATGTTGGTTAATCAGTCGGTTCAAAAAAGTTCTCTGCAATATGGTCTTTAAGTTTAAGAATGGCTTCGTCCCTTCCTGGCCTATTTTGTATCTACTATTTGAATGGCTTAGGAAGCGTTAGAGTTCAGTTCGAAGAAGACCAAGGGTAGGAAATCCTTTTTGCTCTTAAACTAGACATGAATAAGGCCTACGATAGAGTTAGCTGGGAATGCTGAGAATAATGGGCTTCAGTCAGATTTCGGTGGAGTGGGTTAAACAATGTATCTCAACTACGGGTCTTTCGTAAAGCAACCCCATCCATGAATTTTCACCCGTTTAATTCGCCGATAAGCCATTGGTATTGTTTCTAGATTGAAAACCCCAATCTTGAACTAATCGTTGATGGAAGGATGTTCATAGGTCTCTAAAACATCCCCTCCTGAAAGGGTGAACCAGCAATGTGAAACCGTTGTGAAAGAATTAAAACATCTTCTAACCAACTAAATCAACATATCAAATGAATTTCGAATACAATATCATAAACATCAGAAGTCCCACAGAAACAATATCATACAATATCAAATGAATTTCTAATATAATATCATAAACATCAGAATTCCAAATACCAAACAAAAGTGTTCATTGGGAGGCGATGGAGATTACACTGTTTGGGAAAATACCAAATAAACATTAGTAGTCCCAAGTAATACACTGTCTGTACACTGTTTGGGATGGAGATTACAAGGCGGGGGTGTGGAAGTGTGTGAAATGGCGTCTTGATCGATGGAGTTGAGCGGTGATGGGTAGCTATGGAGTCAATGTTAAACTATGTGAACTTAATGCAATAATCAATGCATAATAGTATCATGCAATTAGATTGGTAAATATATAACAGCGTAGGGAACGAAGTGCTCCCAACTCTCCCAACTAAGTGAGGACCTTCATTCTATACATTTTGAACAAGTGGTACAAGAAAGAATTGAGTCTCTTGTACAATTTTACGGCAGAAAATCATTATCGTTCTTCGTTAGTTCTACAATTTCTATAGTTTCATGAATTGGGGTACCCGTTTCCGTTGTAGTAAACCCTTCATCTGGACTACAAATCCATTCTGCAGGCCAAGAGTTGCTGGTTGCTGGACTTTGTGGGCAATCAGAAGCCACTGCCATCCCTTCATTTGCTGGGTTTGTTCTCTTGGATGCATCAGATGAGTTCTCTTTTTTCTCGTCGAAGTTTTTAGCCATTTCTATCAGCTTTTGCCATAGTGACGAGTTGTTAGAAGCCAAGATACACCTGTTGTCGTATAGGAAGATAGACAGGAATATGAAAAGAGCAAAACATGAAGATGTGCCGGCAACAAGGAAAAGTCCTTTAAAACTTTCGACGTTGAGGCTGTCAGAGGTGACCCTGGTACCGTCTTGCTCTTCACATTGAGCTCCTTCTCCAAACCATTTGCGTTGGATTCGAGTCAATTGACCTCCTTCCGTTACTTTTAAGATTGCTCTTGAAACATCAGGTACAAGGGGAGATCCCTTTGGAAACGCCTGCATGTAAAGATCCACATAAAACATATAAACTTTCTTGCTACTTAAATTTGTGGTAAAAGATGATTATTGATCAGTAGAAGCCAAAACATAAGTAAATGAAGCTTCTCGAAAGTCTATCTTTTTCAAAGTTTGACTTTTTAAAAATTGTTTTTGGCGCGAATAGAAAACAAAAATAAGCCAAACAAATGCAGACAACTTTCAAGACAAGAAAAGTACAGGGTTGATGCTACTAAACAGAATACCTGTGTAGAATTATGTGTTCTTTTGTATTTCTTTTGTTTAAAACTAAAATTCCAATCAGTGTACCTCACAATTTTTAAATCACTCGAGCAAAAAACTCTGTTTTGGAAATTACTTTCCCAACTAAGTAGGGCATCATATTATATTTCAAGATAACACGTGCGCGCACGCACGCACACACACACACACACACACACACACACACACACAGAGACTCACAAATCCAAACCCTTCAGTCTTGAAGAGTGGTCCAACCATAGTGTACTTGGTACAATATTTGGGGTTGGCAAGAAACAACCTTATATAAGGGACCTCGTCGATAATTGCAGCAACTCCTCCATTCTTACTTCCATTTGAAAGCGCGCCATCATACTCTTCGAAAGTGCTATAGTTCCTAAGCTTGGAGGGATCAAATCCCTCTCTCTTCAATAGCCCTTCCTCAAAAGTACCTGTCTGGTAGCCAACATATTCTTCATTATTTTTGAGGTCCCTTATATCTGTGACACTGGGTTGGAGCTTTTGTACTGTTAACATTGATGTTAAGCTTGCTGTATAACTCGATGTCAGTACCAATACTACGAAAACCCACACGATTACCACAAATCTTGATAAGTTGCTGATCAACTTCTCCTCTGAGAAAACAAACAAAAAGCAAACCAGTTCCTTTGTGGTGAGAAAACAAGTTGTCACCAAAACCTCTACTTTTTGCCAGTGCTAATGTGCTATTCATTGGGCATCCGGATTATTAAATGATCAGATTGAAATGATAATTAAAAAGTTTAGAAATTACAAAACTGAACGGATGCTGCTAACTATCTTTGCTAGCTAGGAGCATGTGTAAAAGAATTATTGATAAGGGTCTTACTATGCGAGAAAACGAGTGTGGAGAAGGAGAACCAGAATATCATTCCGACTTGCTTGTGAGGTGGGCCTCGGAATTCTTGGTTTACACGATGCTCCAGAACCCAAACCACAAAACCAGTGAAGACGAAAAATGCCCCAGTTGTTAACCACAAATCCATTTTCAAGGGTTTCATGAAAATCCATGCGTTCTTCCTCTCATCATCCTCTATTCGAACGATCATCGCCACACTGGACTCGGTGAATGGCAACGTGAAATCTGCAAACCTCGTTCTGTTTTCTCGAATAGTTACATCACCCACAACAACATCATAATTCTGGAGATAGACACAAAATTACTTGAACTTGCCAAACAGAAAATGAGAAACATAGCAAAATCATACTGAAAATTTGATTACCCCGAGAGCGATCTGATAAACAAGAGCATCGTAACTTCCAGGTTTATCGCTTTCGAAGGAAAGAAACTCGTAGGGCGCATACGGCAATGAGAGCTCCATGACTTGTTTGAACACATCTATGCAGAAACCAGTGGCATTCACAGCCTTAGTTTGAGAATGAGTTTCCACTTTGGCAAACTCATCGAAACCACTTTTGGCAGGAACTCCAACCCTCAATTTTTGTTGACCTGTTGGAATTTCCCAACCTTTTGGTACAAGATGAGATTCACCGGGCCACGTGATGGCTCCAAGATCTTCTTTGTTAGTGGTGTAATTCCTATTACTGGCTAGTATCAGCTTCTTTGATATGCCATAATCCCTAGTCCAGAATCCAATTTCCCTCTCCCCCTTTCCAATTACATTGACTATTTGAAAGGCCGATGGTTGTAACTGCCCATCCACTAGGTAAATTTCACCACTCAACCCCTGAAATCTAGTGTTCTTGATAGATTGAAGGAGCCGTGGTCCCATTTCGGAGGATCCAATTGCAGCCAAATCTGCCATGTTACTTGTTGAGTCTGGTTTCTTGAACTTTGATCGAGCAATACCGGATCTCTCAACTGCCATTGCTAATGCCGTGGCACTGTCGTATGTCCAAAGTCGAAAAACATTTAGTTCAAACCTATCAATGTCTGGATTCTCTCGACGAAATCTCTTTCGCCATCTTTCTGTGAAGTTTTGAAGCTTCCTTGTGTTTTTAACATGAGGTTTCACACCTATGACCCCTTGCATCGAACCTATAATCTTAGGATCCACGCAATCTAAAAGATTCGTAAGCCCATCTGTAATGATCCAGGCATATCCCTTGTTCATCATTCCAACTTCTTTCACCTTCAAGAAAAAGCGAGAAGCGAAAGATGGTAACATATGCACCACAAAAACCCTGGTTTGCATTGTCATTAGCTTGGAGAGTTCTTTCAGGATGTGATCGTCTGTGGCTGAAAGAGACATAACCCTTCGATAACGTACCTGAGTACCAACCCCTAGCAAAGAATCAGTTAAATAAGGACCTATTCCCCTTCCAAAATCGGTATCCTCATAAATTAGTGCAACCTCTCGCCAATTGAAGGCCTTCACTATAGCAGCAAGGCATTCAACCTGAGATGAACCATTTTGTGCCCCTCGAATGAAGTATGAATTGTCCTTGGGTGACAAAGAAGGACTTGTCGCGGGAGAAATTATAGGAACTTGCGTTTTGTTCCCAATGTCAATCACAAAATTTGCTAGTGTGGATGATGGTGGACCTAGTATTGCCTGTACTTCGACATTTCTCAACAAGTCTATAGCTGCAAATAAAAGTTCAATAACAATTAGACACTAATACATAAAATAACAATCACCGCCCAATTGGTGGTGTTTAGTCTCCATGCATGCGTTAGTAGTTCATTTAAATGGCGTATTGAAATACGTAAAATGTACATTACGAAGCGCCAAATGTTATTGCATTGTGTCTAGCTTAACTTCAAGTCAATGCGCGGTGCTTAGTGAGACGCATACTTCAATAATTTTCCAAAGCATGCATTTTTCCATCAGAGGTTTAATTCTTTATTCTTGGATCCTATAACCAAGGTTTTTGAAACTCAAGCTTCGTTTGAGACTTGGTTTTCAAAATTATCGCTAGACCAAGAGGTTTGCAGCAATTTGTTGCAGCATTTTCTCAAACACCTGATCTGCATTTTAACATGAGATTACTAAATGGAGCTAAAAAATTCAACGAATTTTTTTTTGGTCAGTTGTGAATGGGCCAAACTATTAGTCTATTACCGTTCAGTGACACCAAGTTTAGAACGTTAGCACGTAAACGACTTGCCCCCCGGATTTTCAATATTTTCACCATGACCCCTGGTTCTTTTTTCTTTGTTTGTTTTTTTATTAAACTTCTTCTCACTTACCTCCTTAAAAATTACATTAGAGTGAATACTAATGTGTTTCTAAGTTTCTTAATACTCCCTCTGTTCCAATTTAAATGTCCCCTACGAGAGACCGTGCAAGTTTGACATTAAAAAATAAAATACTTTTGGAACTACTTTTTAAATTTTTTTGTACCGTTCAAAAGATCTCAACGAGTACTTTTGAATGGTGTATAAATTTTTGAAAAAAAATCTAGAAATATGTTTTCTTTTAAAGTCAAAATGGCACGACTTTACATATGGGACATTTAAAATGAGATAGAGGGAGTAGAATTCAAAATTTTACCTTCATTTCATGTGTAGAATGTGTTAATTTTCACGCTTGTGTTTGGAAATTTTTATAAAAAAGTGCAGTCAGAATTTTTATACGTAGTGAAAAATATTTAATTTTTGGTAGGTTTTTTATTGTGTTCTAACTATGAATTTTTTTTTCAAGATCATGTTGAAAAGTGCCACCTCTGCGTCAATTTTCTGGATCTGTCACTCCACCTCTGGCCGACAATTGCATACGCTACATAAACACCTTGTAAAAGAAATTGATAATACCTATGAGCGCAACAGAAACTTGAAATCGTACCTTCATCAATATTTGTTCAAGTGATAGAACAAACCAACCCATGACTCACCTAACAAACACCATTGATGGAAACACAGGCTTGTTCTTATTCAGGTTAGGTCAGGGACCCTTTGTATTGGTATTCATAGGCAACATGCTTCCTACCATCCAGGGACGGATCTACGAATTCTCCCCAGCGGGGGCACCAATGCTAAAGTCAAGAGCAAGTAAACTAAATGATACTCTAAAATTTAGGAAGCTGATTTTGGGACTCCCTTTTTCAAAGGGCCAACGTCTATCTTCATCGTCTTCCAATATCTTGGGGAATCATAATCGATTCCTTCATCATCATCTCTCATCCGAGACTCGAATGGTATCGGTTGTGTCACCATCGGGTCGCCTCTTGATCGAGGCACCCCTGTGTGTCACTCGAAAATCTGGTTAAGTATGGAAAAGTATCTTTTTTCTGAAAGTTTCAATTTGGCCGATAAAAAGTCCCGATATTTGTTCCTTGGATTTTTCTAAGCATAATGGTATAATCGGATGATCTTTTCAAGTACGGGAAGGTTGTCTTTTGCCTCTTTTCTTCGGAGAGCCTTTGTACTAAAAGTGAGGGGATGAGATTTTGATAAGATTGGAATATCAAAATTCTGGAAATGTCATTGTTTCCGAAAGGGGGGTACTTCCTTATTTTCATAAATAAATTAAAGTAAAGAGATCTTTACTTAACTTTGGTTTATGAAAATAAGTGTTCCGAGGGGTACTTCCTTATTCGTTTTCCCTTATTTGTAAAAAAAAAAAAATTCCTGAAATTGAGGGGGGGCACGTGACCCCCCGTGCCCCTGTGTGTATCCGTCCCTGCTACCATCAAGGAAAAGTTATCTCCAAATGGTGCCTTTCGGAATGGCCGTGTCTCTTGATCATGTGTCTATTCCTAATGGATATGAGTACTATTGATATATCTTTTTCAATAAGTATACCCTTTCACATAGGATAAACTACCCTTTCACATAGGATGTATCTTTTCATAATAAGAAGAGACTTCTTCACAATTAGAAACCACATAATTGGGCAATTTATTATTTATTACTCATAACTTCAATTAATAAATTGAAACTACCATTTGGTGAAGGTTTAAACCTCACACACCCCATCCACAATCCCTTAGAAATATATTAGATTAGATTTCTTACTTTGTAAAAAAAAAATAAAAAAACTGGACTAAAATCGGTAACATATCCTTTCCAGAAAAATAAAAAGAACACCCTCATAAATTTTGTGCACCACATGCATGTTCATAAACGACTTGCATCTCCATAGCTGCCACACATCAGTTATACAAGCAACTTGACCACTTGCATCTCCATAACTTGCAGCTAGAACCACCAACCCCCATGACCGCCATGAAACGTCAACAATTTTCATGAGAATTAATCATAACAATTCTCTTTGCCCTTACTTAAATAACCCATCCTTCTCATCTTCTTCTTCTTCGAAGCCACCTCATTGGGCTTTTGCTTAGGAGTAAGCTTCTGCCGGAGAATCATAGGCGAAATCGGAGAGTCATGGTGGTGGTGGTGTTAGTGCGTCGCGGAGATCAAGTATGCGTATGCATGAATTAGTATATTTCGATCGACGTATCCTATAGGCAGGGACGGAGCCAGGAATCTCACTATGTAGGGGCGAATTATTTTTCTAAAATACTTTACAAGGGCGAATTTTTTTTCTAAAATACTTTGCAGGGGCGAGTCTATATAATTCGTGGGAGAAATTTTATTTTTCTATATAATACTAGAGGTTTTTCTCTTTTCTTGCAGGGGCGACCGGCCCTACTGGCCCCCCTCTGGCTCCATCCCTGCCTATAGGGAAGCTTATTAAGTAGAAACATATAGTGAAGCTGATTAAGTAGAAACAACTAAAAGGGTTTCGGCATGTCAACATGAAAACTAAATAAATGATTGTTGTCCATCATGAGGTCGCATGTTCGATATCACAGAGACATTCCAAATCTCGGGTCACTCGAGATCCACGCAAGATCTCTCCTACCACTTCTATTCCATTCCCACTTTATTATAACCCTATTAACGTCGTCCTAGTATTATCAACTAAGGATATAGAAGATGCCCACCCCATCATATTGTACCTCTCCATACTATATGATTATTATGTGAAATTATGATGCCAATTTTGTGCTATTACAATTAGTAATAATCAGCAGGAAATATTGCAGAATTAGGCACGTAGAAATAAATTAACGTACCAGCGGAGGCTGCCTCCACAGCATCGTTCTTCGAATCTCTGGAGTGGAGAACAATTTTCGTGGTACGTGTTTGAAGATTCGATGCATAGAAGTCTTCAAGCGCCATAGATATGCACGTATTGCTCATCTTTCCCAGAATAGTGTCCAAATCAAGAATTAGCCCGACATCAATCTCTTTTAAACCAGTGCTTGCATTTTGAGCCCCAGCTATTGGCACAATGTAATAGCAGCTCATCACGAACAATAGTAACCCATGCAGCTGGGAATTTGAGTATCTCGCTTGCTTCTGCATTCTGAGCGAACGCCACGGTAGAGCGAGGAGAAGAAGAAGAAGAAGACGACGACGACGACAATTGTTAAGCTTTGTTTATATTTCAGAAGGATTGGTTCTTGGATATCTCCATCTTATACAATGCTATATATACAATCAAAGATGCTGATAAGCGAGGTTAATTTCACATTTTGTGGACTCAGTCAGTTCGTACCTAGGGTGGAGTATTCAACAATCAAACTATAACAGAATTTGACCCGGAAGCATCAATTGTGATTAATATAATTATGGATCTTGCTACTGGTAGTCTGGTACAGAAAAATTTGTACAGAAAATGTACAAATCGCTCTCGGGGACCCACTTTTGGGTCCCACACGAGTGATCCGAACCGTTCATTATTCTTAGAACATTTTTCCGAGAGGCTCCACAAAATTTCAGCTCAATCGGACGGTTATAAGTGCTTGAACCAAAATCACACCGTCCGATTGAGCTGAAATTTTGTAGAGCCTCTCGGAAAAATGTTCTAAGAATAATGAACGGTTCGGATCACTCGTGTGGGACCCAAAAGTGGGTCCTTGAGAGCGATTTGTACATTTTCTGTACAAATTTTTCTGTACCAGTAGGATTACCGTATAATTATAGGCCGTGTAGGGTATTAACAATTTAGCACCATTAGATCGATTTCTAGAATTTCCTATGGTAACCAACTGAAGCTAGCTCAGCTATCCAGGATGGTTTTAAATACCGGCCGTTACATAAAGGTTATTGGCCTCTCCGATACCGTTACACCCCGGTATCCCGGTGAGAGGAAAAAATCACATGCATATCGACTGGTTCCTGTTACGTATCGGTCCGTATCTGGTACACGGACCGGTTCACGACTGTCACAACGATACTCGACCGTTATGGGTTATTTAAGTAATTTAAAGTTATTTTTTATGAAAAAATAATTTTAAAAATTCAAGACCGCTACACCCGGTTCCCGTTACGTAACATTTGATACTACTGAAATCGTTACACTCAAACCGCTACCGTTACGTATCTCGAAACTGATATTTAATACCTGGGAGTTTAAAAACTTTCGTGTGAGTGTTATTTTCCTTGTATTTGTTGGGATTATTTTCCCGTTAATGAGGCTATTAGTTGGATTGAACATAAAATGACCGTAAACTTGTTTAAAATTTGATGTAATTGATACTTTTGAATTATCTTGTACTAAAAGAAAAATAAGGGAGAATTTCTTACGATAGAGTTTGTGTCTGTTTGACGAAGACTATATACATACATATGCATATGATCCAGATAGTAGCACAATTAATCTTGCCTAATCCCTTTGATTCCTAAGGTTCCACACCGGTTTGTTCGAACGTTTGTGTCTGAAGAAATTGCGCATGCATACACACCACATGTTGGACGGGAAAAAAGACGAGTCCATTGATTGCAAATATGGATGCTGCTGTTACCTAATAAGAAAATGACATCCCCAAATCAAGACCTCTAATTTTGGAGTATGGTGCATCAAGGGCTGCAGAAAACCAATCAGCTTGTTGATCAGCTCGACTCATTTAGTACTAAACTGAGCTCGAACTCGAGTTTTAGACTTGTTTAGTAGAAAATGAGTCGAGCTCAAAGCTCAAAGCTCAAAAACGCTCAACTCACAAAAACTCGCCTCTGTTGTATAGGCTTCTTAGGCAAATTAACCTGGCTTGACTCATTAATTGCTTAGCTCGTTTACGAATGAATTAATCTTAATTTATACTAAATGAGTCAAGTTTGAACACTATAAAGTCCCCGCTCGGCTCATTTGTATCCATAGGTGGATATGTATGCATGGTATGTTATATTAAGTTAGAGAAATGATAAGTGTCAAGAAATATTACCTAGAAAATATTCAAAATTTAAAATGAGTGATTCAGATTTTGGGCAAGTGAATTTGAGCCACTTATTTTTAAATTCTAGATAATTTTTCTGTCTATGTAACACTCCTTGTTAAGTTACCATATACTACAAGGGTTTTGCTTTGATTGGCGATCAATTAAGACAAATTTGCTTTAACAAGACTTTTCTCGTTGCTGTCGGTCTTATAGTATATGCATGACGATTAGATGGATGGATAACTGAATTATTCCTTGTGTCATGATCGGTGCTGCAAAGGGTCAGAGCATTTAATATAGAAACCGCGTTAACTGATTGTCTTCTACTACTAGTAGTACTAACAGTTGGTCGAGTGGATTTGGGCCACAAAATAAGGGATTTATTATTCTCCGCCAGCGAAAATTCTCGGGACCGGTGGAGGTTTGTCGATCGTTAACTTTAAGACCCTGAGGGTCCGATTGGCTGCAGCATTAGAGGAGGTATCACTACAAGAAATTTGGTCATTGGAGACGAATGAAATCGTCACAAAAAGCATGGTTTTTGTCTCTGATAGTCTTGGTGACGAAAAATAGTTTTGTCACCTATAGGTTGTCTCCGAAAGTCACCTGGTGACGAAATTATTGTTTCGTCACCTATAGTAAATTTTGGTGACGAAATTTTTCGTCACTAACCGTGACAGAAATGGGTGACGAAATTATTGTTTCGTCACCTATAGTAAATTTTGGTGACGAAATTTTTCGTCACTAACCGTGACAGAAATGGGTGACGAAATTATTGTTTCGTCACCTATACTAAATTTTGGTGACAAAATTTTTCGTCACTAACCGTAACAGAAATTGTTGAAGTGGCGCTGATTTTGGTGCCTACGTGGCCGCTGACGTGGCGCCTACGTGGCACCCAGGTGTCGACAACATGGAGGCTGACGTGGCACCAAGGTGGAGCCAACCTGGCAGCTGACGTGGCGCCCGGGTGGCACCAACGTGGCAGCCCAGGTGTCGCCAACGTGGCGCCTGGCGTGGCGCCCAGGTGGGGGCTGAAATTTGTGAAGTTTTGCTCCCCCTGGGATTCGAACCGTAGCCCTCGCGTGTGCGCGCGCATGCGCGGACCAACTGAGCTAGGCAACCTCTTGTTTCATTTAGACACCTTTTAAATATTTATACTATAACAACCGGATTATTCTTATACAAACCCCTACTAATATCATTTCTTTTATAAATTTTATACTTATATCTACTTTAATAATTTTTTTTATTTTCTAACACAAAAAAATTTCTTTTTTAACAAAATCCTTTTAATAAATTTTTTAATCGAGTTTATACTATACAAATATATATTTTTTATTCCGATTGTTTTACACTCCCCATTTGAACACCCATTATACAAACACCAACTAATATATTTTTAAATATATATGTTTTCTTTTTTAAAGTAAAAATTTTCTTTTTTAACAAACGCCTTTTAATAAAAAAATTTAAATCCAGTTTATACTATAAAAAAAAGTTTTTTTTTATTCCCATTATTTTATGCTCCCCATTTGAACACCATTATACAAACACCTACTAATATCACTACTTTAATAAAAAAATTAATTTTTTAACACAAAAAATTTTCTTTTTTAACAAAAGCCTTTTAATAAATTTTTTAATCGAGTTTCTACTATACAAATAATTTTTTTTTATTTCGATTGTTTTACACTCCCCATTTGAACACCCATTATACAAACACCTACTAATATCACTACTTTAATAATTTTTTTTATTTTTTAACACAAAAAGTTTTCTTTTTTAACGAAAGCCTTTTAATAAATTTTTTAATCGAGTTTATACTATACAAATAAATTTTTTTTATTCCGATTGTTTTACACTCCACATTTGAACACCCATTATACAAACACCAACTAATATATTTTTAAATATATATTTTTTATTTTTGAGAGAAAAAATTTTCTTTTTTAACAAACGCCTTTTAATAATTTTTTTTGAATCCAGTTTATACTATAAAAATAAGTTTTTTTTTATTCCCATTATTTTATGCTCCCCATTTGAACACCCATTATACAAACACCTACTAATATCACTACTTTAATAAAATAAAATTATTTTTTAACACAAAAAATTTTGTTTTTTAACAAACGCCTTTTAATAATTTATTTTAAATCCAGTTTACGCTAATTACAGAGTACATAATTAATTTCATACAAAAAATAAAGTTAATCAGCTATCGCTGCACAATTTTTTTTTGATCGGCAAAGAAATTTTTTATTAAAAACGGGGGAGCTATCGCTTCACAATTGATCAGACAAAAAAAAAATATTTTTGTTAATGAAATTGTGTCTCGATAATTAAGAAGCTTTCTAAACCCGATCGAGGCAAATTTTTACGAGAAAATGATTAAATAAATAAGGAAAATTACTTTTGGTGGAGTAAATGGAGGGAACATATTAGTGACGAAAAAAATATTTTCGTCACCAAAAAGATGTGGAGGGAACATATTAGTGACGAAAAAATATTTTTGTCACCAAAAAGATGTGGAGGGAACATATTAGTGACGAAAAAAATATTTTCGTCACCAAAAAGATGTGGAGGGAACATATTAGTGACGAAAAAAATATTTTCGTCACCAAAAAGATGTGGAGGGAACATATTAGTGACGAAAAAAATATTTTCGTCACCAAAAAGATGTGGAGGAAGCATATTAGTGACGAAAAAAATATTTTCGTCACCAAAAAGATGTGGAAGGAACATATTAGTGACGAAAAAAATATTTTCGTCACCAAAAAGATGTAGAGGGAACATATTAGTGACGAAAATATTTTCGTCACCAAAAAGATGTAGAGGGAACATATTAGTGACGAAAATAGTCATATAGGAGACAAAAATTAATTTCGTCACCACAATTTCGTCACGGTTTATCATTTTTGTTGTAGTGTATTAAGTTATACCCCCTCCCCTTATCCCGGTCCCACAGCTCTATCCTTGGTTTGGCAAAAATTTGAAACCCGGATAACTTAATACCCTCACCCTCTTTATACCCCTTCCCCATCACTAATTAATAACACCCCCACCCCCCATTACTAATTTATACCCCCTCATACCCCCTACGAAATTACTCCCATACCCTCCTTTATACCCCTCCATTTACCCCCAGTTTTTTTTTTTACTGTTTCTAAAAAGAAACCGAATGGAATTTTAAATTTTTACGAACTCTTGCGATTTCCTTCAGATAAAAAAAATGAGGTACTTTTGTGCGTAATTTTTTAATTTTTTTTGCACCAAATTAAACTACTAATTGAGATCTTTAATTTGATACAAAAAAATTTGAAAAATTTTATACTTTAGAATTTGACATTGTTGGCTTGCTTTGCAATATCCTTCGGATAAAAAAATAAAGTATTTTCACATTAATTTTTTTACACCAAATTAAACTACAAATTGAGATCTTTAACTTGATACAAAAAAAAATTAATTTTTTTTATACTTTAGAATTTGACATTGTTGGGGAATAACATAAAAATTACTAATTAGTTATTATTAAACACGTATAACTAGAAAGGGAAAAAAAAGCAAAAAATTAAACTTCGAAATATTATTGAAATGAATAATAAAAAAAATAATAACTGAATATTTTAATTTTAGATATAACTAATAAAAGGAATTATTTACTAAAAAGTATAATTAATTTAATTACTATTGTGTTTATGTATTTTTTTTATCATAAAATCTAATATGATTGTCCAAGGGCAAATAAGTCATTTGTCAAGTTTTTACATCATCTATCCAATTTTATTCCTCTTTATCACAAATTCATCCAAACCACATACTATTTAATCTCTCCTTCATAAATGTCACATCACTGTGGGTCTACTATTACTAAATAATACCCCTTACTATCTTATCCCTCTTACTATCTTATCCCACCAAAACGTATCCCGCATCCAATCGGGGCCTGAATAGACAAAGTTATAACTGAACTGTTCCTTGTGTCATAATCGGTGCTGCAAAGGGTCAGAGCATTTAATATATAAACCGCGTTAATTTGATTGGATTGTCCTCCACGGTTTAAGGTCAAGCTCTTCTAGTACTAGTAGTACTAAACTCCACAGTTGGTCCCAAATCAAGTGGATTTGGGCCACCAATAAGGGAGTATTATTCTGGCCACAAACAAGGGATTTATTATTCTCCGCCAGCGAAAATTCTCAGGACCGGTGGAGATTGGTACTCCCATGCACGTGGACAGGGTTCAATTCCTATAAGCACCTATTCCCCTTCCCAAGTCCATTAGAATAGAGTAGATTAGGATTAACGAATGACAAAAAAAAATTAATCGAGTTATGTGTAAACTGATCCGGACAATTGGTTCTAAAAAAAAAAAAGAAGAAGCTTTGTAAGTCGTACTGGTCATGTGCAAATCTTTGATATATTTGAGATGCCCTTAAGGACCCGATTGGATGGGGTTAAAGGAAGGGGGTATAAGGCCTGATGTGACAAATTTAGCATGGTTTGGCTGGGCAAAAATACAGGGGGATACATTTTCACCCCTCCAAAAGTTATCTCCGGCAGGGGGATAGAGGGGTATAATTTTTGGGCACCCCTCCCCCTGCCCAAAAGTTATCATCGGGTATAAGGAAAAAATAACACCCCATCTCCCTTATTTCAACTACAAAAAACCTTATCCCCCCCCCCCCCCCCCCCCCGAAATTTTTAATACCCCATCCAAACCAACTATTTTTTTATTTCCCCTCCATAAACATCACATCAATGTGGGTCAACCCTCCAAAAATTATACCCCCTCTTATCGTATACCCTCTATAACTTATCCCCCTAGAATTTTAGCACCATCCCGGGGCGTAAAGGACAGCATGCAGCCATGCATGCTAACCCATCCGAACAGTTTGTGTTGGGCAACGGCCCATATCAGTCCGGTAATAAACGGTGCAGATTTATTTGGGTCCGAACTGATCTGCGCCGTTGATCGCTAAGCACAAACAATTCGAATGGGGTCAGCGTGCATTTGTCCTTAAGGGACAGCATGCCCACTTTCTTGCCATTCCTATTGCTAGCCCAACCTAGATAGACAAGTTTATAATTTTGGAGACTTTTATACCGTCTCTATATCGTCAAGTCAAAGCTGTGGGCCGTGGCATATCACTTCAAATTCTATTCACCAAGAAATTAAACTGTAAGATTAGAGGTGGCAATTTTCAACCCAACCCATCCCATGAATCCATCCAAATCCACCTATCTAAAATCCAACCCAACCTACCCATATTATAATGTGGGTTATAATATGATTGGAGGTTTATAGTTTTGAAATTAAACTGTAAGATTGGAGGTTTATAGTTTTGAAAAAAGTAAAAGAGAGAGAGAGAGAAGAAAGCGGGTTGGGTTGGGTTGGATTGGGTTTGGCTAGACCCATTTTCGACTCACCCATATTCAACCCACCTACTCTCAACCTATATTCAATCCACTCATATTCAACCGATAACCCATGTCAACCCATTCAAACCCAGCCCAACCCACCCATTTGCCACCTCTATGTAAGATCAATGCCAGCGAAAATAACTTCTTCACAAAATTCTATTCAAATGAAATTTACAGCTAACCATTCACCATGAGGGGAACATATAAGTCAAACGGTGCATCTAACTGTAAACTAGTGTTAGTGTTATGCCGACGTGCGCATTACGATTTTAGATATTATTTGCGGTTTGTGAAATAAGAAAAAGAGAATGGTTAGGTTTGGCCAACGTTATGTATTGTAGCTATGTAATTAAATAAAATATGTATTCATAGCAAATTAAACTCTGAATGTTGTACCATCGACCAATTTTCGGATTTTCATATTCAGGTTCAGCTTCAAAAAGGTTTTTTTTTTTTTTTTTTTCGAATTCATATTTCTTAATTCTTTTCTCCGAATAAATTATGGAAAACACTAAAATTAAAAATGTTGGATTGTGTTAAAATTATTTATGCCACGCTTCGGGTCCATCATTTATACATCAAACATGA
Organism: Vaccinium vitis-idaea; assembly: GCA_963854785.1. Taxonomy (NCBI): domain Eukaryota; kingdom Viridiplantae; phylum Streptophyta; class Magnoliopsida; order Ericales; family Ericaceae; genus Vaccinium; species Vaccinium vitis-idaea. The sequence goes on from OY978221.1 coordinate 17,066,765, forward strand.
AGACCAAATATAAGCTCAAGAAGATGTTATTGAACAGTTTGATTTGTTATTGGTTTCATTTTAGTTTTTTGGCCCAGTGAGTAAAATATTTTATTTTGGATCCATTGACAAATAGAAAGAGAGTAAAGATATAGAAAGAAACAGAGAGGGAGATGTATAAGTAACGAAATTGAATTTATCTTAGAGAATCAAAAGATATATTTACCAATGTGGATGGCTATAGGCATCTTTGAGAGGAGGTGGCATCTTCGGTAACGTGAAATGCAAGACAATATGGCCCTCAATGTATATATACTGGTTGATGATCACTCTGCCAAAATGCTTCATCTGTTCTTTAAACCATTCCAAAACTTTTGCCAGGCTTTCTAACCTTTCCAATCCTGTTTCTTTGAACTTAGAATCTGCAGAGAAACAAAGAAAACGGTCTTAGGTTCCTCGGCTAGTTTAAGACACATCAGGTTTAAAGATGAACCAGTTAGGAAAAGAGCACTAGTGTTACAAGCAAACTGTCACGCACCAGACAACATCAATGCATAAGTCACAAATATGGACCAACAAACTTCATAAAGAAAACAGCAAGAATCAAGAGATAAGTGACAATGTGAAACTAATGAAATTAAGGAATCAGACACATCAATCAGGGTTATTAACTGACCTATTAACTGGTCGACGTGCCGGCATGGGTAGGTTCTAATTAGAGATTCCATTGTTTCTGAATGAAAAAGATGATGAATGTCTAAACTTCTGAATATTCGGAATAGAAATAAATTGATCGTGGTCCAAATTTCACTCCAGGTGTATGAGAGATGACAATAATGTAACCCTTCTCTGTCCGGCGGCGTGTTTAAATTAGAGAATGTAACCAATATCATCAAAAGCCTTAGCCTTGTATCCGAAAAAATTAAAAGTTAGTTTAAGTCTACCCTAGAAATGTACAGGAAAATCTAGAAATTTGAACGACTAAAAACATATACTGAATAAAATCACCTTCCATAGAAAAGTGATAGAATAATAAAGTAATTCGTTTCAAGCCAATGCAACTCTCCAAATAGCAGTAAAACTAACACTGATCTGGACCTCAAACCAACCAGACGATTGCAAAGATGCAGATTACATAAGATATTGAGACACCTGAGAACCCAAATTCTCGATTGGAACTTATCATATCCACGAGTGATTTGTGACTTAGGAGTTGCAATCAAAAACATTTTGACAGATGAACATTAAGAAAGTCATTTAAGAGTGCTGGTTTCAGCATTGCCAAGTTGCTGCAACTAGTTGTACATGTCTCATGTCAAGTCCTTAGATCACCACAACCACTCCAATTTAGGGTTTCTCAAATTGGGGATTTTTCGATTACAGGTTATCTTCAAAATTAGTTTTTTTTTTTTTTTTGCAAAATGGCTGCGGGAGATTGACAGAGAGGAGATCGAGAGAGCAGTGTTTGATCGAGATTGAGAGAGATACCTTTGTGGTGGGATATGGCGTCACCCAGGATGTCGTTCGCCGATGGCATCTCGTGGTGATGGGCGCCGGTGGCATCTCATGGTGATGGTTGCCGGTGGGGTCTCGATTGGTTGGTCGCCCCTCTCTCTCTCTCTCTCTCTCTCTCTCTCTCTCTCTCCGTGTCATCGTGTAAAATGAAAGAGAGGGGAAGCTGAATGTTTGGCGGGGGTTTTTTTTTTTCTTAAAAGAGAAGCAAAACGACGCCGTTTTGCACTTGGTTGTGTATTGGTAGTGTAAGTTGGTTGTGTGTGTAGCATTATTGTTCCTCAAATCAAGGAATATTTAAAATGGTGGAGATTCAAAATTAGAGATGATAATATTTTCAAATTTTAGTCCTGTGATCACATATCACAATTTTTATGGTAAAAAGAATTAATAACTTATAAACTTGGTAATAATTGTTAAATTAAAAACTTGAATCATGGTAAAACATATCAACCACATAATCGACATTTCATGATAAAAATATCAAAATAAATTCCAGTTTTATGCACGGTAAAAAAAACTTAATAACTTGTAAACATGGTAATAATTATTGAATTAATATCTTCAATCATTGTAAAAAAAAAAAAAAAAAGTCAAAGCCACGGTAAACGAGGAAGCCTTACTTAATGTTCGTGGTTAAAATTCTAGGATACTATAGCCGCTGTGCGGGCCTATATAGATATGTATTTACGCTCTCCTTGTAGATACTGCTTATCTATGTAGGCCCACGTAGTGTCTCTCTTATAGAAAACATAAAGCAAAGAAACATGATTGTTGGGGTATATTTAAGGATCATCATAAAACTTTTATTTCACTTCCCTTTATGAATTTGACCCGCGCATACGGCTCCCTTAAAAAATTTAACCATGGATCAAGGTTTTTTGGATGAAAACATAAATACCTATAAAGACTTTTTGGCATGAAATCATAAAAAAAAAAAAACTTTTATAGGTAAATTTTTTATTTTTTATTTTTTATGTTTTCATCCCAAATTTCTTTGCCTATAGGGTAATGATTTTTGCCTTATTTATTTATGTATAGGTAAAGACTTTTTGGCATGAAAACATAAATAATTTAGGATGAAAACATAAAGAAAATCTTTGCCTATGAAAACATAAAGAATTTTTTATGGAAACATAAAAGTTTTTTTTTTTATGTTTCCATCCAAAATTCTTTATGTTTTCATCCCAATTTTCTTTGCCTATAGGGCAAAGATTTTTCTTTATGTTTTCATCAGTAAAAGTTCTTTTTTATGTTTCCATCCAAAATTCTTTATGTTTTCAGTAAAAGTTCTTTTTTATGTTTTCATCCAAAATTCTTTATGTTTTCATCTAAAAAATCTTTACCCTATAGGGCAAAGATTTTTCTTTATGTTTTCATCCAAAATTATTTATGTTTTCATCCCAAAATTCTTTGCCTACAGGGTAAGGATTTTTTGGATGAAAACATAAAAAATTTTGGATGGAAACATAAAAAAAAACTTTTACCTATATGCAACATTCGTTTTAGTCCTTAATCTCCTAATTTATATATTTATATATAAAATCAAGGGCAAAAGTGGGTTTATTTGAATTTCGGGATGGAAACATAACTCCGAAAAGAGCATGTAATACCCAAGGTTTGGGGGTAGATAGAAATGGTATCAGAGCCCCGCCCTGGTCCAAGTGGTGGGTAGGATGCGCTCTGCCACCACGGACACCAGGGGAGGTTACTGGGACTATGCAACGAGGACGTTGCATCCCTAAGGGGGGAAGATTGTAATACCCCAGGTTTGGGGGTAGATGGTGTTTAGTCCCACATTGGTTGTTTAGATGAGTTATCTTGGATATATAACAAATCATGTGGGCTACTACTAGTACCTTGGGCTTAAGCATTTTGGGCCATGTGGTGTGGCTAGTGGATCAAATCAGGGTACTGGGCCAGTGGTCTACGTGGGGCGTTATAAATGGTATCAGAGCCCCACCCTGGTCCAAGTGGTGGGTAGGATGCGCTCTGCCACCACGGACACCAGGGGAGGTTACTGGGACTATGCAACGAGGACGTTGCATCCCTAAGGGGGGAAGATTGTAATACCCCAGGTTTGGGGGTAGATGATATTTAGTCCTACATTGGTTGTTTACATGAGTGGTCTTGGGTATATAACAAACCATGTGGGCTACTACTAGTACCTTGGGCTTAAGTATTTTGGGCCATGTGGTGTGGCTAGTGGATCAAATCAGGGTATTGGGTCAGTGGTCTACATGGGGCGTTACAAATGGTATCAGAGCCCCGCCCTGGTCCAAGTGGTGGGTAGGATGCGCTCTGCCACCACGGACACCAGGGGAGGTTACTGGGACTATGCAACGAGGACGTTGCATCCCTAAGGAGGGAAGATTGTAATACCCCAGGTTTGGGGGTAGATGGTGTTTAGTCCCACATTGGTTATTTAGATGAGTTATCTTGGGTATATAACAAACCATGTGGGCTACTACTAGTACCTTGGGCTTAAGTATTTTGGGCCATGTGGTGTGGCTAGTGGATCAAATCAGGGTACTGGGCTAGTGGTCTACATGGGGCGTTACAGAGCACATGATGAAACTCTAATTTGAAGGTGGTTGCAGGATGACTATTTAAGTGGCCCAACCCATTATCGGGTATGATTTTATTGCAAATTATTTCAAGCTCCGAATTCAGCAACTAGAAAAAGATATTGCAGCAATTAGAAAAAGACATTGACCATCTATATGGGAAGCCTTTAAACTTTAGTTAGTTGTTTACATAAAATTAATTTGTGGGCTCATTTGTTGAGCTAAATGTTCAAATATTTTTGAGTAGGGTGTTCAAATATTTGTGAGTAGGGTGTTCCAACAATACCTATACTAAACTGAAACTAAATTTTTTACATGTATTTCTAAACAATTTTTTTTTAGGGTGTTTAGGTGACCACCCTTTGATAAAGGTGGAGCCGCCTATGTATTGCACATCGGTTTGACAAATCTGCTTTTGGGAATTTCAGAGGGCGTACTATAATACTCGACTACAAATTAATTGAGCTGTTCATGAACTATTCGAGACTCGAGTTGGTAAAGGCTTATTCGATTCGAATACTAAATGAACGAAACTGAGCTTCAAGTACTTTCAGCTCGTTTGATAAATGAGCCGAACCTAGATTATATATGTACTCCTATATCTCATAATATGTAGGAGTATAAACTTTCTTATTTGCATAATGAAAAAATTATAACTTGTACATGTATAAATTTTTAAAAGAGCTGTAATTTTAAAATTTAATATGTTTTTATAATTTTATACATGTATGAACTTGTTTATGTGTAAAGAAATAAAAATTTTAAATACTTACAGTTCTAGACATGTATGAGAGCATATGTAAGTATTTTTTGATTGGTTAAGGCTCGTGAACGGTTGGAGTTTGATTCCAACCTCGCCAAGCTTGGCTCATCAAATTTTCATTGAGCTCGAGCTTGGTTCGAGTTTGTTACTCCCTCTGTCCCTTTTTAAATGTGTTGCTTCGTAAATCCAACTTATTAAAAAAACATCATCGTTACACCTTTCACATCAACTTTTTCACTTTCCACATCAACTTTTACCTCCACTTTCCAAAATTATCCTTCACCCTTACCCATTAACTTTTTACCCACTAACTTTTCAAAAGGGCAAAATGATAATTCTACAAACTTTTACCCATTAACTTTTCAAAACACACACTTATTAAGGGACAGCCCAAAATGTAAATGTCAACACATAAAAAGGGATGGAGGGAGTAGAAAACAACTTAATGAACGAACTTGGACATTCTAAAGCTCGACTTGATTCAACTCATTTGCAGCCCTCCCTTCCAATTTATTTGTTCATTTTTTTATGTTTTTCCAATTTTCTATTGTTTATATATTACAATTTTATAACGTTTTTAATGATTTTGAAATTTGGTATAAGAGCATCCACACCTATGATTGCTATTTTATCATTGTCATTCTCATTTTTGGGAAATGTATAGTGTCATTGTGCCAAAAAAATGGCTAGGGTACTACTCCAATGTATGCCATTGTCATTCTCATTTTTCTCTCTTAATCTCCAATGGCAGTTTTGCGCTAAAAATTTTGCTATATATGACAAAGGAATCGGCATTTGTCAAATTTGAGAGAACTTTTGCATTATGGGTGTGGTACCCAATTTGCAATTTGTTTTGCCATCTTTGAGAAATGGCAAAGAAATCTTTCAAAAATGAGAAACAGTTATTGATGCTCAAACCGGTGTGGTGGAGATGGAGTGCAGTGGTCTATTGCATGGCAGCCGACAACGGGGTAATAATGGGTGAGAGCGGCAGATGGTGGTAGGATGAGTTTTTTTTCCTTCCTTTTTTCTATTTTCCGGTGATTTTCTTTGCCGGCTATTTTTCAGTCCGTTTTGTACCGATCTAGTTATCTGATCTGGTGGGTGGACGGTGGGCACAATAATATTTGATTTTTGCTGTGTGTTTGGACTATATTTTCTTCAATTTCATCTTGTGCTTAGAGTTAGAGTTTGAGCTGTTATCCTTCGGGATCTCTACTACCAGATCGAGGACTGGTTCTTTGCCCAGCAAACCCTATTGTTGGTTTGCCTTTTGCAGTGGTGTCACTGAACCTATTAGTGTATGTGCTCGCGTCTAGATTTTGTTAGTTTGGTTCAATCCTGTATTTCGTGATGAAATCTGTATTGCCCTGATCTGACTCTTATATGAATGGAATTGACTCGTTTTCAAAAAAGTTATTAGTGCCCAAATTGGACTAATTGAGAACTATAAAAAAAGAATAATGGAGTATTGCATATTTTTAATTAGAGATTTCTAGTAACTCAAAAACAGACAAACTCAAAAAACGCTGTATTTTGATAGGATGGTCCTCCATTGACAACTAACTTGGATAGGGAGAGTTGGCATTTCTGGAGACTTTTATATACACAATCTGTATATCTTCAAGTCAAAGTTATCGTCTAAAACTGCAAATCAATACTACTGATCACTTCTTGTTGTTAACATTCTAGATGGAAAATACTGTGTAATAATATATGCAAACAAAGTGGAGAGAGAGAGATGAGAAAGAGAGAGAGAGAAAGGAGATTTCACCCCGACGGGTTCCAACAATCTTCGTGGACAACCTTCCAGATCAAGTCCGTAAAATCTGGGTTTTCAGTCTCCTCCAATTTTGGTAAAATCAAGGATATCTTCATACCCAAAAAAAGAAGCAAGATTTCAGGGAGAAGCTTTGGATTTGTGAGACAGCATCTTAGAAGCCGACCTTGCCATAGCTAAAATCAACAATACCTGGCGGTGGGGTCAGAAATTGGCAGTGAAATTTGCAAGATTCTTGAGGAAGGAAGATTATACGCAAGGGAGCCGAAACCTCCAATCGATAAATAACGGGTCGCTTGCTAAGGATCTTTCTACAAACTTTCGATTTAAGTCCTATGGTCCTAAGAGCATTTGGAGTCCTAAGGTGAATGATCCAAGAAACAAAAGGGGTAATCTCTTCAACTGGAAAGATCGTGGTTCCAACCAAGGGTATGGCAGAGGTACAGCTTTTCATGGTGGAAATATCCAGAAAAATTCTTTTGTTGCTCAACAGGGTCATATGGGTGGCAAGCGTACAGTTAATCTTGTTGCAAATTTTTCTAACAATCCCCCTGTAGCTCAACAGAAAGGGAAAGAAAGATACCAGTCCGATGTTGGTACTTCATATTTTGGTGCTAAAAAAGATCTGTTCAAGCCAAACTAAAAAACTTCCATCTCTGTGACCGTGTCGTTCTGAGTCAAAATTAAATATTTAAAAACCTGGAATTAACTTTTATTCCGAAGAATAGCGGTTAAGTCCGAGTGTCGATCCTCGGAGACAAATGGCTGAGTTGCGTTAATTCCAATTAACCTCTAATTTAATTTGGTAAAAAGGGGTTTGATTGTTGGTGAAATAATTTAACTAAAGAGTGCAATAATTTAAAAGGTGAAACTGTTTGGGAAGGAAGTCTAGGGTTTAGAATCCATTCATACCGCATAACCAAGCATCGCATAGATATGATTAATATTCGAATCACAAAGGATTATCGCTAGGGCTTGCAAACCCTAACGATAATCGTCGAGAAGATATAGCGATTGTTAAAAGGCATGGACTATCCCATAGCACGGACCGTCTCACTATTGCGGCACGATCCGTCTTACGAGCATAATCCATCTCAGAACTCCAATCGTACCATTCAAAACAATTACATGATTACGGTATTTGAACACGTGAATACAAATACACAATAGATTGGAAGAATAAAACCATAATTTCATTGATCATATGAAATTGAGTTCTTATCATGTAATCTGACTCGAATAATAACCATAATCTACGCAGAAAAACAAGGTTACTTGGTGGAGAACTTCATCTTCCCCCTAGAAAAGGGGTTTAGCCGGACATGGCGATGATCGACAAGCTTTGATTTGAAGAACACATGGAGAGCCTGAAGAACTCTAGCTTTTCTCCCTCTAGATAGCCTCTCACCAATCTCCGGAACCCTAAAATAATGTTAGGTTATTCTATTTATACCTAGGGCTCCAGAAATTACATAAAAATCAGAAAAAACGCTAATTCCCGTCGCCATGGTCCGGACGGGGGTTCCCGTGGTCCGGACTACCAATGCAGTTTGTTTCCTGGAGCTCGCAGAGACCATGGTCCGGAAGGGGAAAAGGGTGGTCGGGACCATGGTACCAAAAATTGGCCATTCGGTCCTCTTTTGCTCCTCTTCGCATCCTTGACGCTTCTAGACCACTCCAAAGCATGTTTTCCACGTCGTTGGGCACTCGACACCTGTAACACCATTAACCAACAAACGCTAATCAAATAACAACCTAATTTGCCTAACAAAGTACAAGTTAACGAGGTTCAATGAGTGCTTTTCGGCACCTATCACACCCCCCAACTTACACTTTGCTAGTCCCTAGCAAAGAAACAAACTAAACTACCAACTAAATGCAACTAAATGATAGTTCTTTTAAACCCCCGGGCGGCCCTAGTAGGACGAGTGAAGTCTCGTGAGGGTTTTCAGCGGTGATCACCCACAGAACACAAGGAATCCCTCAACATGAAATCCGACACCTGTCATACACTTGCCAACATCACAAGTCAAGAATATGGTGCTATCACAAAGACAAAACAAACCCACATAGTTCCAAATGCTATTAAGTCAAGAGGAAGAAATCATGGCACCCAAGTGTAGCGTGTGTGTATAGATATGGGCCGTGATCACAAGTGAACAAAGAATGATCATTCTCTCCGGACCGAGCCTCGACTTCAATTCTCACCATGTCATGCACTCAACAATTAAAATCGCTCGAAACAAGGTGCATTAGGAACTCTCGAGTGTGCGGTTTAGAGGTTTTATGATCATGAAGCAAGATACCCCGCACACTATGATACGAAAAGAACGCTCTATATAGTGGACACACAATCTCATGAACGAACATCAAGTATTGGAACCATCTCAATCCATCAAACCACACCCCAACACCCCTAGAATCAAACAGGTCTTAATTAAGGTTATAACATTAGGTAATGGATAAATTCGCAAGGCTAGGGTGAAACAATCATGTGTCTGAGAATAAGCAAGTCTAACAAGACACTCATTTTAAGGCAAATATACAACATGTGCCCCCTCAACATTATTTCAACATCTCCTTATTGCTAACATTCCATCACCATATAACCAATCCTCTTTCCACACATTGGTGTCCCCTCTTTTCAACATACGGTATTCTTTGCATTTTTTTTTCTTTTCTTCTTTTTTTTTTTTTCCTTTTTTTTTTACTCATTTTCCTGCAATTCGGGGGACACCACACATCAAGCACAAGATCCACCATTCTCCCAAAATTATACCTCTACACTCTTGCCTTTCTCAAAACACAATATGGAAGGTGGGGCTTGACAAAGAAAAGGTCAAGTGTTTAAGGCTCAAAATGGCTCGCAAGGGATAATGTAAACAAGAGAGACGAACCGGCTCAAATATCCAAAAGAATGCCCGTGATCATCTCCTAGGGGTGTAACATCCAAGTAACAAACCCAACCCGAGAGATATGAACATGCAATTCCAATACTTTGCAAAAGATAATGAGATTAACAACAAATTTAGTTCTTCCCGAGACAAGCAAAGAGTTATTTCGACACCTCTCCAAGAGAAAGCTAAGGCTCAAAATCTCACTAGGGCATAAGTCTCCACTAATCATAGCCTTTGAGAACAAACAAAGCAAAGTTCACAAGTGATCTATCCCAATGAACGTGATGTGCAATTGTGCCATGCTTAAGTGCCTTGATGCCTCCCTTGAAACAAACTAGCAAATAGAACTATGGTGACACAAGATATGCCAATGCAATAGCAGCACGCCTCAACTCAGTCAATCAACAAGTAAGCACAACAAACCCAAAATTCCATGCCAAAGGAGCCAACGTTTTAGAATTTTTCAAATTTTCCAATTTTTTTTTATTTTTTCAAGACTCTAGATATGCACAACCACAAGGTGTTCCCTCCCCCCAACTTCAATCATGCAATGTCCTCATTGAATGTCATGCACTAAAAAGATAGGACAAATAAGGTAAAAGTAAGGAAAGAGATCACCTCATGAAGGAGAATCAAGCAGGCTAAAAATCATGGGGCATGACCCCCCAACTTGAACACAAAGACCTGCATATGTTAGTCCCCACAACGATAAAGGAAAGAAAAAGCACTGGAAAAATAAACTATCCAAGAAAGAAAAGACAGAAAAGAGAAAACTGGACACTGTACAACAAAAAGTGACCAACACATCACTCGTTACCACCACCACCATCCCCGCCATCCCCATGCGAAGCAGAAGAACCGGGAAAAGGAGGATACAGGGGGGCTTGGTAGGGTGGCAATGGGTCGAGGTGCAAAAGGCTATGAAGCAAGCCCTGGGACTCATAGTGCTACATGTGAGATGCCATGCTCATGGCAACCATCTGCTCATAAGAAAACTCTTGGTTGGCACGCGAAGTGTCCGCTTGGACACGCAACCTCTCGTGGTCAACCCTCAAACCCTCCATTCCACTTAGCAAATGTTGATACTCAGGGTAACCAAAGTGGAAGTCCTCCTCAACCGGTGGTGGAGGAACATTGGGGGCTTGGTCCGCAAACGCACGCCGGCGTGCCAACATAGGGGTCACACTCCGATTCCACCGTGAACGGTCATAAAAATCAAGAGATGCATCCTGTTCCTCATCCTGGGGAATGTGGTAGCGACGCCCCCGAAAATCAGCAGTGCAAAGATCAAGCAAGCGAGTAACGAGATGGCCGAAAGGAAGGGGCATCGCAACCTTCGTGGGCCCCGTGAAGAACTGGTCTATCTCACGCACAATAATTTGAGGCACGTTCAGTGGCGCGCCAATCAGAAAGGAATAGAGACAGCGGAGCCAATTATTTTTCTGCTCATCCTTATGGCCATAGCACACATTGGAGAGAACTAAGTCAATAAACCAAAGAGATCCATATGGGCCACCTCGTCTGCAAAAGCAGGGACAGTCTCGCGATATGGACAACCTAAGGCTTGGGCAATAAAACGAGCACCGAAACGGAACTCGCGGCGATCAACCATAGTGGTAAAGTAGCCAGCCGTAGTATCCTTGCGCAAATAAGTATAAAATTCCCGGACCAACCAGGGGTAAATAGGGGCATAATTACCGTGAAGGAATGTCAACCCCCGGTCAGTGATTTCCCGAAATTGCCCCGTCGTGGCCGCCTCGTGTTCGAAGAATGCTACATCAAAAGTGAGAGGGTGTTTGTAAGGGCGAGTGGCATAGCGCTCAAACGGGTTAGCCGCCGGCGGCTCAGGGTCCGGACTAGGACTCTTACTTCGGGCCCGACGGCGCTTAGGGGTAGGGAGAGAGGAAGGCCCGGCTTGAGTACTAATTTTCTTGCCTTTTTCACGACCCATGGTTGTGGGTGAAAGGCGGTCCAAACAACTAATTTAAACTAAGAAAGAAAAGAAAAACAAGAAAGAAAAGGAAAAACTTGAAGTTGAAGGGGTTACCGGAGCACCGGCAAGGTGGCCGGAAAAGTCGCCGGAGAAGACGACCGGAAAAGTGGATGGCCCACGGTAGGTGAAAGCCCACGACGCAAGGAGCAAGAATCCGGTAGTGGTGCGGCTTTGGTGCGCACGGGTTGGAGTAGATCACAGATTGAAATTCCAAAAACCCACCAACGTGAATTGAGGATTCCGGCCGATTGGGTGGATGGGAGAGGTGGTGGTTTGGATATGTTGGTCCGGACAAGGAGAGGGCGATGTGGTGACGATTTTGAGCCGTCCGGGCGAAAGATTGGTGGTGATTTGATGGAGATATGGTGTTGGAAGGGTTGGCTATGGTGGGGTAGAGAGAGAAAGGGAGAGGAGAGGGGTATGTGATGGGTGAAAGAGAGAGAGAAGGGCTGGGGTTTTGAACCGAATTATGTATTTATTTATTTATTTATTTTTTCGGAAGGTATGGTCCGGACCACCATGACCCGGTCCGGACTACGGGTACAGTAGGCTAGGCTTGCTGTCCAACAGGGGATGGTCCGGACCAGCCTTTTCCCGGTCCGGACTACCGAGGCAGTAGGTTCAAGTTTGGTGCAACAATATGGTGGTCCGGATGGGAATTCCCATGGTCCGGACTACGGGGTCAATGAGGTCCTAAAATGCTCCAAATGTCATGGTCCGGACTAGCGTGAGCGTGGTCCGGACCAAGGGTGCAGCGCGTGTCAAAACACAACTCCGTAACCCCTCTAACTTCAAGCGAAAACACTAAGACACCTACCGAACACCAATCAAACATAAAATTATGAAACATAAACATCTAAACAACAAATGTAAATGACACGAAATACGAAAAATACTAACACACATAAGTACACACAAAAACTTGGAACCCCCAAAAATCCACCACTTTCTTCACGCGAAAGACACGGGTACTACTTTTCTCCCTAATTTCTCACTTACAACTTGTGTAGAGAAGGTCATCATAACAATCCCGGGTAAGTCATGACTCAACAGGTTAAACTTCTCAAGGTTGTTCCTCAAAGAAGCCAGAGCCAATCGTCTTTTGGTCGTTTTTCACACCAAAAATATATTTATAAAAGCAAGGAATTAACCCATATTCAGAAGAACAGTGGTTAAGTCCGAGTGTCAATCCGCAGGGACAGATTGGCTAAGTTACAATGGTTTCGATTAATCTCTAAATTAATTCTAAGAAAACAATTGATTGAGATTTGATTTTGAAAAGCTAATTAACTAAAGAAATAAACTAAACAAGATGAAGACGGTGAGAGAAAAAGTCTAGGGTTTGGAATCCACACCGACCACGTAACAAAACTATGCATAGGTTAGGGCTATTATTCGAATCACAATTGTCAAGAAAATATTTGTGATTGTTAAAAGGTACTATCCCACGGCACGGACCGTCTCACTGGCACGGTGTCACCCCGCCCAACGGCATGATCCGTCTCACGAGCATAGCGTATCTCAGAACTCCAAGCACAACATTGAAAATAATTGCATAACTTGTATTCGAAAACCGCGGATATGAATACGAAACTGATTGAAAGTAGTAAAAATCCTTCCGTACAATTGAAAACGAAAGAGTTCTGGCTATGCAATCGATCCAAATAAATAAAACCAAACTCTACACATAAATAAAGTTACTTGGAGCGGGGCTTCATCTTTCCCCTAGACGGGTGGTTTAGCCGGACATCACGACTGCCAAACTGCGGCAGCAGCAGTTCTTCGTTTCTGCCTCTGTTCCGTAGTGTCCGAAGTTCCCCCTTTATGCATATATTATTCTGCTTTTATAATGGTTGTACGCGTGGTCCCTCCGAAGCCCTACCTTTGGCTTACACGTCATATATGCGAAGCCCAGAAAACTCCTTTAAATGGGCCCATCAGGATGTGTATAATACCAAAGTCCTACCAATCTCTCCACGTTAACAACAGTAGTAAATATTATACCAAAGCCCAATCTGATTATTACTCGGCCAATACTAATCATGCATGGATTTGATCGGGTGCTACAATGATTGATTGTGTGTGATGCATCGCTTGCTTCAATTTGACCACGGGGCTTCACTTCGACAACGAGTAAAATTCAATATTATGTGTGCTTTTTATATCAAAGCATTCAAATATCTGTCATACATAAATAAAGTATCAAACTCCAAGTAACAATAGATAAACGGACTTAACAAGAGTAAATTAGGGGGCGCTAATGTGAACATTTAGGCGCCTATCACACCCCCCAACTTACACTTTGCTAGTCCCTAGCAAAACAAAATAAATGCAACTAATGGGAATAAACTAAGAATGATAAATCTTTTAAACCTCCGGGCGGCCCCGGTAGGAAGAGTGAAGTCTCGTGAGGGTTTTCAGCAGTGATCACCCACAAAACACACAAGGAATTGGATAATTCAAATGCAACTCCAACCTAACCGATAACCTCTCAAAGTACCGCATCGACTGCCATGCAAGTCAAAGACAAGATGCTTTATTCATGGAAAGATTTAAACAAGTGAATTCTCGTATTCAATCTACCACAAAAATTAGCCTTCTCACCTACGATTGGATAGGGATTTATCACATAACATGCGTGTAAGTGAGAATCACAGATAGAAATTCACTAACCCCGAAAACAGTTCACACAATTTCAATAGCCCGGTGTGTCTCTAAAAACTCACCCCTTCCCCTAACGATTAATCTCTTTTCTTCACTTTTTTTTTTACCACTTTTTTTTTCTTTTTCTTGTGGTCGTGCAATGTTTGGATTTGTCGGGCTTTCTAGTTGACCCATGTAACGAGCTTTAGGTCGGTCATCCCCAAGCCAGATGGCCTTAGGGTACCAGGTTTTAAGAGACCCCTCAGACTTAATTGCTCGAGTCAAAAAAGGCTTTAGGGAGAGACCCAAACTAACCACATTCAACGAATGCCTTCCCAAGGTCTATCCATCTTATAACACGAACAATACGGTGGGAGCAAACCCCGATTGCCCGGTTACTCAATGAACGCCCGGATAAGCAATAACAATATAGCTCACAATTGTTTTTTCAATGGGAAAGGGGTTCCAATTAATCCACAGACAAGTCAACTCACACCGAAATATAAATGACGCGTGAACCAAATTCGAGGCCAGTGAATGCTCAAGTGGGATAGTGCGCGTGCAAAAGCATGAATTCAAGTGATCAAAGTGTTATCCAGCTATAGGTGATACGGACTAACCAAGTGTTTCCTATCAACAGTTCATTCACAAGCTTAAGTCGATCTATGAATTCGTATCAAGACGTCAACTCACATAGCAACCATCACAGCACTAATCAACATCCATCAATCAAGAACAAGAACATTCAAGCATCCAAATTCCTTGATTCACCTTTTTTTTGTTTTTGTTTAAATTTTTCAGACTCTAAATATAAATAAGACAAAGTAATCCTTCCCCCCAACTTGAATAGTGCAATGTCCTCATTGAATGCACAAACACTAAAAGATAAGGACATAAATAAAGAGAGAGGAAAGAGATCACCTCGAACTAGCGAACAACACAAGAGAAAAATAGGTTGGGAAAGAGACCCCCCAACTTGAACCAAACAACCTGCATGTGTTAGTCCGCAACACAAAAATAGAATAAAAAAAAATCAAAAGAAAACTACTGAATTAGAAAAAAAAAAAAAAAAGACTCAAGACGGACACTATCTAAAAAAAAACTAAGATACTATAACTATCAAAAAAAAAAAAAACAAATAAAATAAAATAAAATAAAATAAAAACTACCTTAGATTGTATCACGCTCACGTGGATTTCGAACTTCCACCACACCACGAAGAGTTACTACCATGAACATCTCACCCCCCTTCGAGCTCTCTAGCAAGAATTGAACTCGACCATGCCACAAAATTAGATACTTCGAGTACCACAATGGCCGTAGTTGCATTAGAAATTTACGCTCCACGAAGTGCATAATTCGAACCAAATTAATTTTTAATTTTTTTGCGAGGTTCACTAAATGTGGAGGGAAAACAGGGTCAAAATTGTCAACACTAAGAAGATCAACTGGTTCGACTTTAATAAAAATGTGTAATGGTGGAGACTCATTAGGAGGATCGATATCATCTATGGTCAGGGATATTTGGTTGTCAAGATCAAGTGGACTTTGCTCAATTATTGGCAATGGCTTTCCAGGAGTCTCATCACAAAAAGGCATATTAAGTGCGCTAGAATACTCTTGAGGAGAAAATTGCACTTTAAGCTCATCGCTTGAATCAACTATTTCGCCAGCGACAGGTGACTCTGTTCTTTCATTGTCCAATTCACAAGATTTAATCACCTCAAAATTTTCAACTTGATTGCAGGAGAGAGAATCCCTAGCAAATTGACTAAAATAATCACAAATCTCATCTGCATCCATGTCAAAAACTTCACCATTGCATCTCATATTTATAGCTTGACGAGTCTCAAAATTTAAACTTCTATAAAAAATACCTAGAACGTGTCCAAGTTCACAGGTTTGCTGTGACCAATCAAATAGTGTGCATTTAAACCGCCACCAACATTGAGAAAAAGACTCATCTTCTAGTTGATAAAAATTTGAGATTTCTTGTAAAAGCATATGAGTCTCATACACGGGAGAGAACTTTTTGATAAATTGTGTTACCATCTCCCCCCATGTACAAATTGATTCTAAGTTCAAAGAATGAAACCAATTCTTAGCAACGTCCTCGAGAGACAATGGAAATAATCTAACCAGAGTCGCTTCATCATTAGCACAAATCTCCTCAAGTTTTTCTAAATGTATGTATAGATTTTCCCAGCCTCTACCATGATATTTTGGAAGTGTGTAATTCTGTATAGCTGGTTGCCCATAATTGGGTAAAGTTGACACCGAACTATTAAATTGATTTCCATACCCTCCATAGCAACTTGCAAAATAATCCATTTTTTTTTGGTTTTTTTGTTTTTGTTTTTTTGTTTTTGAAAAGAGAAAGAAACAAGTAAAAATACATAAATAAAAAAAACAAATAACCTAGTTCAAGTTTATTAACTTAGAAAAAAAAAAAAAAAAAACTTACAGTGCTTTGCCAAGTGGTAACAAATAGAACTTCCTCCAACACAAGGCAATTGTCACCTTCCATTTCGTTCTTGGTAAAGTCAATAGGCCTGCACTAGAAAAACTAATACAAAAAGGAAAGAGAAGAAAAGAAAAATAATAATAAAGCAAACAAAAGAAATCCTAAACTACGAATTAAAATGAAAATTAATCGAAACTATGTAACTGTGCAACTGTCCTCGGCAACGGCGGCAAAATTTGGTAGGTCGTTTTTCACACCAAAAATATATTTATAAAAGCAAGGAATTAACCCATATTCAGAAGAACAGTGGTTAAGTCCGAGTGTCGATCCGCAGGGACAGATTGGCTAAGTTACAATAGTTTCAATTAATCTCTAAATTAATTCTAAGAAAACAATTGATTGAGATTTGATTTTGAAAAGCTAATTAACTAAAGAAATAAACTAAACAAGATGAAGACGGTGAGAGAAAAAGTCTAGGGTTTGGAATCCACACCGACCACGTAACAAAACTATGCATAGGGTAGGGCTATTATTCGAATCACAATTGTCAAGAAAATATTTGTGATTGTTAAAAGGCATAAACTATTCCACGGCACGGACCGTCTCACTGGCACGGTGTCACCCCGCCCAACGGCACAATCCGTCTCACGAGCATAGCGTATCTCAGAACTCCAAGCACAACATTGAAAATAATTGCATAACTTGTATTCGAAAACCGCGGATATGAATCCGAAACGGATTGAAAGTAGTAAAAATCCTTCCGTACAATTGAAAACGAAAGAGTTCTGGCTATGCAATCGATCCGAATAAATAAAACCAAACTCTACACATAAATAAAGTTACTTGGAGCGGGGATTCATCTTTCACCTAGACGGGTGGTTTAGCCAGACATCACGACTGCCAAACTGCGGCAGCAGCAGTTCTTCGTTTCTGCCTCTGTTCCGTAGTGTCCGAAGTTCCCCCTTTAAGCATATATTATTCTGCTTTTATAATGGCTGTACGCGTGGTCCCTCCGAAGCCCTACCTTTTGCTTACACGTCATATATGCGAAGCCCAGAAAACTCCTTTAAATGGGCCCATCAGGATGTGTATAATACCAAAGTCCTACCAATCTCTCCACGTTAACAACAATAGTAAATATTATACCAAAGCCCAATCTGATTACTACTCGGCCAATACTAATCATGCATGGATTTGATCGGGTGCTACAATGATTGATTGTGTGTGATGCATCGCTTGCTTCAATTTGACCACGGGGCTTCACTTCGACAACGAGTAAAATTCAATATTATGTGTGCTTTTTATATCAAAGCATTCAAATATCTGTCACACATAAATAAAGTATCAAACTCCAAGTAACAATAGATAAACAGACTTAACAAGAGTAAATTAGGGGGAGCTAATGTGAACATTTAGGCGCCTATCACTCTGTCACGCAGGTGGGAAATGAGTGGCTATATCGAAGCGTCATAGCCAAATTGCATCCATCTTGTTCATTGGTGTATGTGCAGGATCATCTCAAATATTTGGGTTACTCCCACATTGAAGTTAAATTCCTGGGAGGTGACAAAGTGGTTCTTACTTTTGAGTGTGTTGAAGATAGAGATTCTCTGTTATATGGAGGTAAATTTTCTTGGCTTAAAGATGTTGGGCCCCGGAGTGCCCCCATGGATTTGGTTACACAATGCCACTCCCTGCGACCGCTCTAAAAATAGACTTGCGGGTGCGATGTCGAATGCCATAAAAGACTTAATTGAAGCCCTTCCTTATACCAATTGGTTTTAGGAGAGATGGTGGAAAAGCGGTCCGACAAGTGGTATTAGAGTCAGGAGATCATGGGTTCGAGTCGCGGGAGCGTCATCGTGAGGGAGGGATTGTTGGGCCCGGAGTGCCCCCATAGATTTGGTTACACAATGCCACTCCCTGCGACCGCTCTAAAAATAGACTTGCGGGTGCGATGTCGAATGCCATAAAAGACTTAATTGAAGCCCTTCCTAATACCAATTGGTTTTAGGAGAGATGGTGGAAAAGCAGTCCGACAAGTGGTATCAGAGTCAGGAGATCATGGGTTCGAGTCGCGGGAGCGTCATCGTGAGGGAGGGATTGTTGGGCCCGGAGTGCCCCCATGGATTTGGTTACACAATGCCACTCCCTGCGACCGCTCTAAAAATAGACTTGCGGGTGCGATGTCGAATGCCATAAAAGACTTAATTGAAGCCCTTCCTAATACCAATTGGTTTTAGGAGATATGGTGGAAAAGCGGTCCGACATATATGTATGTTTATGGGTGTTGCTAACCTCCGCCCTCTAGGCGGACGGTAATTTGAAGATAAGGACAAATGAGTTCGAATTTCAGTATACATGTCACGAATAACAATATACTTAATTTCACGGATATTACTACATTTTTCTCGGATATTGAGATTTTTTTACACATTATCTCAGTCCTAATGGCGGAGTTTAGCATTTTCCTATGTTTATTGAAAATTTTGAATACAAGTTCAGGTGATTTAACTGAGGCAGTTTCCCAAGATCATAGAATATTTACTTGGAAAATGCATGGCCTTTCCGAGTTCTCTGGATTGACTTACCTCTACCAAACAACGATCAAGATCAAGTCAGATGAAGGATTAAAAATGGAGAAAGTATTGAACTTGAAAGGGGAACAGTGGATGCACCTTTGACCAGAAGAGGTTGGTGAGTATTTTGTAGCAGGTCACTTTTAGCTTCCCGAGCTCTTTCCCGACCGAGTGGGTCGTCCGACAACTGGAGACTAGATAGTAGCTACATATGCGACAGAAACATTATTCAATGCCCCTGGAACATAGTGGATGGATGCCTCAATCTCCCTCTCACTCTTAGTTGCACGAAGTGGGACCGGGAACGGAGGCGGGAGCGGGAGCAAGTGCGGGGTAGCGGGGATATGCAGAAGCTCCCTAGGTTGGGAGCGGCGAGGGAGTATTTAATAAATTAATATATATCTGAATAAACTTATATATATTTATATGTATTGGACATATATTTTGTAGTTGCAAAAGGAGCACGTATGTAAGTGTAGCGGCCGGGTTCACAGGGGTCAGCAGAGGCACCCCCCTCCACATCACGAAGAGCTAAAAAGGTCACTATCTCAGAATCTGCAAAACCGAATGCAGATCGATCCGCCTCAATGGTGCCGAACGAACGGTGCCCACGGCGGACGGTGCGGATACATGGTCCTGGACGAATATAGGTTTGAACGATGTCTGCCGAATGTCTTGGTGCCAAGGACATGGTACTCACAGCTTGATTCCCAGACATCCCTCGGGAGCTCCGCCGATCGACGCGCCGAGCGCCCGATGGGCTGGGCCGCACGCTTGCCGAGTCGGTTGACCTCGGTAACGTGGGGCTCGGATATATCCGGTTTGGTGGAAGTGTGCCGGGCACGCCACACAGTCCATGATGAGGCATTAAATGCGGCAGTCACCTACTCTGCCACCGCCGCCTGCAGCAGCACGTGGGTGATGGGGAATGTCTCAAGCTGATTTGACTACTCGAACCCACGTGCCGTGACGTCAGCCCAGACATGGCGTCTGGGGCTGGGGTGAAGGTCATATCACCTGTCATTCCGAGCGTGAATGACAGGCGCGTGAGGGGCGCCGAGCGCGTGGGGCGCACGCCCCTCAGCCTATAAATACCCAGCCACAACTACCACAATGGGTATTCCTCTCTCCTCATTTACTACCCTCATAACTCCACTTCTTCACTTCTCTCTCTAAGATCTTTGGTGCATTTCTCCCCTCCGGTGACTGACTTAATCATCGGAGTGCCTTC
Organism: Vaccinium vitis-idaea; assembly: GCA_963854785.1. NCBI lineage: Eukaryota > Viridiplantae > Streptophyta > Magnoliopsida > Ericales > Ericaceae > Vaccinium > Vaccinium vitis-idaea. Next base: position 17,087,173 of record OY978221.1, read on the forward strand.
CCGGACCACCACCGTCCGGGCTAGGCACTGACGTGGTTGTCTACGTGTGCAGGTTACCACCTCCGGCGAGCGGCAGTGGCTCAGGCGTGCATTGTCCTCTCCACCATTGCCCATCCCACTCCAAGAGGTTCAAAGAGTTCACTCCGGCGAAGAGACCCCCACAATTGGCGACTCTGCTGGGGACCAGAGAAAAGCCACTCCTCCCAGCCTCTCTGAACACATTGGTGGTGTATCTTCCCATTCTCCAGAAAACTCCTAAAAACCTCTTCAAATATTGCTCCAAATGGCCAACCTCACTCTGGGCCTTGATGCGTTTGGTCCCACCGGAGAGTTCCGCAGCTCCGCCGACCGACACCGATACCATCGGGTCAGGAGTGACTTGGGCCTCACCCTGTCTCCCGTCGTCAACAGAGACGGAACGGTCACCATGACAACCAACGGCGCCGGCCCCAGCAACGCCGGAGCCAGCAACATCCTTTTCAGTATGGACGGGAACGTTCTCTCTCTTGACAACCTCACGACTCCAGCACTCACAGAAGTTCTTCCCCCACCTCCCCCTCTCACTATAGAGGCCGAACTAGCGCTACTAAGGAAAGAAGTACTGGCTATGAAGCAAGCCAGGAATCAGCCTACAAGGTCAAGATCCGGCGGGCGGACGAGGACTCGGAGGCCACCGCCGAGCACGAGGTCTGACAACGAGGGACGTGCCCCAGTATTTTCACGTCTCGGACAGGTTGTGGAGGTAGACCGCCGAGGCGGCGCACTTGTTATCCAGTCGGAAACGGCGCGTTCGCACCAGCAGCATACACGCGGCAGGCATTCTCGGCGGACTGACCATGCCGAGGACAGCGCCACGGCATCGAGCGCTCGGACACCAAACGCCCGAGGGGATGCGGAATACACTCGGGAGGTGGAAAAGCAACAATACAAGGGAAAGGGCCCGGCAAACGCTCCTCAGAACCACAACGGCCAGGACCGAGCGCACGAAGAACGGGAGGATAACCGTAACCATAACCAATCGGGGGATCGGGGCGGTGACCGGCGTCATAGCCGATCGGTGGATAGGCATGGCGTCCGGAGCGGGGCACCCAACGTCCGGGGTAATTGCCCGCGTGGCAACATGGTCACCAACCCTGTCGAAGTCTCGGCAGGTCATGGCCATAACGAAAACAACAGTCTTAGGCCCGGAGACAGATACACACTGCGGCATGACAGTGGCAGCATCGTACTCGTCAACACACAGACGGGCGAGACTAAGGTTTATCATGCCGAGCCCGACACCAGGGACCGCCGGCATCAGGAAGATTCGGCTGGGGCCCGGGATAGGCACAACAAGAGGCTGTTCTCCGAGAGGAGCAACGTGCACGCGGACGCGAACGATATGGAGCGCCGAGCCGCCGGGTCAACAAAACGAGCTCACGGGGAATACCGAGCTGTCGGCCTCAACCGTCCTTACCCTGCCGACTCCAGGTTAGAAAAAGCAAGGCAATCACCTTTCTCACGAGCAATAATCGAGGCAACCCCACCGCGCGGATTCAAAATTCCCAAATTTGATAAGTATGAGCCCACGACGGACGCGATTACGCACGTCCAGCAGTATCGCCTAGTCTCCGAGCTCTACGGCCATAGCGATTCCCTCATGTGCCGGACGTTCTCCATGAGCCTGGGAACCACGGCCCTCCTTTGGTACAGCCAGCTCGCTCCGGGGTCTATAAATGACTTCGATGAGCTCGAGGGCGCGTTCACGTCTCGGTTTGTGACTAGCAACACACAGCCGAAGACGCTCGACGCGCTTGTCAACATGAAGAGAGGCTCGGACGAGACCCTGAAAGAGTACATTGCACGCTATTGGGAGGTGTACAGCCTCGTGGAAGGTTGTGATCAAAGGATCGCTTCCACTTCGTTCAAAAATGGGCTCGATGACCGTTCCGACCTTTTCAGAGAGCTCATGGTGCGACCTACGAAGAACATGGTGGAATTGATGGAAACGGTGAACCGTTTCCGAGAGCTTGAAGAGTTGCTCTTTGACCGAGCGTCCAAGGGAGGTTCCAGCAAGAGCATGCCGAAGGAAGCAAAGAAACAAGTGAACAACCTGAGGAAGGGAAGGAACGATCAAGGTGGGGCAGACGGGAACAGGGGCCCCCGGGATGCCAGCGGAAGCAACAACGGCAGAGGGGGATGGGAGAAGCCCCCCCGAAATGACAATGACTATGTCGCCGAGACCACTGTCTTTACCACGCCAATCTATAGGTTGCTGACAGAAATCGGCAGGAAGCGGTGGTTCTACTGGCCGGAGGAGAAAATGGGGTCAGATCCAACCCAAAAAGGAAAATGCACATACCACAATGAGGTAGGCCACTACACGACGGGATGCCGGCCGTTTAAAGCGCACCTCGAGCGATTAGTCGCCGAGGGACGCATGGAGAATTGGATAGACCACAACCGCACGCCGACCGTGCTCAGAGGGGCTGCCCCCCAGCCGAACCAGCAAGTTATCGTACCTCAGCCGCTAGGGCAGCAGGCGCAAGGAGACAGGGTGCATCCAGGGGTGGTCGTTACAATCCACGGGCCGGTCGGGAAAGCCCGAGCCGACGCAATGCATGTAGAGCTGCAAAAGATGGAAGCCGTTATGCAGGTGATGACACTCGGCAGAGCGCCGAAGCGGAAGTATGAGGAGCCCAATGACCCGTACACTATCTCCTTTTCCGAGCAGGATCTGGATGGGCTGCAGCTCCCACATGATGACGCCCTTGTAATTGAGGTAAGTATTGACCACGTGGAAGTCAGGCGGATCTTGGTGGACCAGGGGAGCTCCGCCGACGTCCTTTACTACTCGGCCTACAAGGCCATTGGGCGAACGCGTGACGAGCTTACCCCCTCCGACACCCCCCTCGTCGGATTCTCAGGGTTCCCAGTATACCCGCTCGGCAGCATCACCCTCCCCGTCTGGGCGGGGTCGATGCGTTTGGAAATAGAGTTCACCGTGGTGGATTTGCCGAGCCCTTACAACGCCATCCTGGGGCGATAGCTTCAACCCTCCACCAGTGCGTCCGGTTCATTGGCACGTCTGGGAAACAGGAGACCATCCGGGGCAACCAGATGGCCTCCAAGAGGTGCTTTGTCAATGCCGTCCGCCAGAAAGACAGAAGGGAGGGCAGGCCGCCGAAGCAGGTGCAGTGGATTGAGGTGCCCGAATGCACCCCAGTCCTCGAAGACGTTGGCTCCAAGGCTGAAGACAAGTCAATCGAAGAATTGGTCAAGGTGCCCATCAACGAAGAAGGCACCAGATACTTTATGCTCGGCTCGGATCTCTCTAATCCCGAGCGGAACGACTTGGTCTCCTTCCTCAAGGATAACATCGAGGTCTTTGCGTGGACTCCTTATGAAATGTCGGGTGTCAGCCCTGATTTCATCACGCACGCCCTCAATGTTGATCCGGCTAGGCGACCAATAGTGCAGAAACCAAGGCGGTCCTCGGCCATCCACTCCGACGCCGTCTTGGAAGAGGTTGACCGCCTGATCGAGGCAGAGGCTATCAGAGAGGTGATGTACCCCACGTGGCTGGCAAACACCGTGGTAGTCAAAAAGAAGAACGGCAAGTGGAGGGTATGTGTGGACTACACTAACCTCAATGAGGCTTGCCCAAAAGACTGTTTCCCCCTCCCTCGGATAGACCAGTTGGTGGACACTACAGCCGGGCACGCTAGGCTCAGCTTCATGGATGCTTACCGAGGGTACCATCAGATCGCAATGAACGTAACGGGCGTTGAGAAAACCGCATTCATCACGCCGAGGGGTACCTATTGCTACCGGGTCATGCCATTCGGCTTAAAAAACGCAGGGGCTACTTACCAGAGAATGGTCTCCAAGATGTTCGCACAGGAGCTCGGCGACATCATGGAGGCCTACATCGACGATATGGTGGTGAAAAGCCAATTCGCAGAAGACCACCTTTCTCACCTCGGCAAGGTCTTCTCCATCCTCAGAAGGCACGATCTGAAGCTTAATGCGGAGAAATGCGCGTTCGGTGTCGGTTCTGGAAAATTTCTGGGGTACCTCGTCACCCGCCGAGGGATCGAGGCTGACCCCAACCAGCTAGAAGCTATACAGAATCTCCGAGCGCCGTCGACAATCAAGGAGGTTCAGCGGTTGACAGGGATGGCTGCTGCCCTCAATCGATTTATAAGCAGGTCGTCCGATGCCTGCCGACCCTTCTTCCAATCCATCAAGACCAGTAAGAGAGCCTTTGTCTGGAATTCTGAGTGCGATGCTGCACTCGCCGGGCTTAAAAACTACATGTCCCGAGCACCCCTGCTAGTCATGCCGAGGGAGGACGAAGATCTCTACCTTTACCTGGCAGTGTCCGAACATGCTGTGAGCTCGACACTGGTTCGGCAGGAGGGTTTGGAGAAGTTCCCGATCTATTACTCGAGCAAAACGATGCTCCCAGCCGAGACCAGATACTTGCCAATTGAGAAGTTGGCACTTTCGCTGGTTACGGCAAAGAGGAAACTCCTACCCTATTTCCAGAGCCACACGGTCGTGGTAATCACAGCGTATCCCCTGAAAACCGTCATGCGCAAGGCAGATCTCTCGGATCGGATCTGCAGGTGGTCCTTGGAATTGGCCAACTTCGACATCCGGTACGAACCCCGGACGGCGATTAAGGGTCAGGCGTTGGCTGACTTCGTCGTCGAGCTCACACCGAAGCTGGAAACTGATCTCCAGAAGGAAATGACAGCCGAAGACGGAGGTGCCGAGGCGGCCAAAAGCACTACCGCCCCCGAACAATCTGGGTTCGTTCTCAAGCGCTCCCCTCCCCGCACGGCTACAATTTATACGGGCGAGTCCTGGCGGATGCATGTAGACGGTGCATCAAACAGCCGAGTGGCAGGGGCTGGTATTGTGCTTATTTCTCCTGAAGGGACCATCCACGAGTGTGCAATGAGCATCGGTTTCCCAGCCACAAATAACGAAGCCGAGTACGAGGCCTTAATTGCTGGACTCCGCCTTGCTCTCGCTCTCGGGGTGGATGAACTGCAGGTTTATAGTGATTCCATGCTGGTGGTAAACCAGCTGAATAGCGATTATGGCTCTGGAGATGCTCGGATGTTGAAATACCTCAGCCATGTCCTGGAACTGCAAAATAGCTTCAAGGCAGTCCACTTTTCCCATATAGGTCGAGCCAAGAACGCTCATGCCGACGCCCTTGCTGCTCTCGGATCAGCCTGCAACGAGCTCGGAGGCACGCGGACGATCACGCTCGGGGAGATCGCGTTCCCAAGCTTCGAGCCTGGCGCCGAAGACGTTATGACAATCGCTGCTTCTGGCCCGAGCTGGATGGATCCCCTGATCTCCTACCTCCGAGACCAGACCCTCCCTTCAGACAAGAAGGAAGCGCACCGAATCCGCTGCCAGTCCGCGTCCTACTTCCTCTCCCCGACTGGACAGCTATACCGCCGCACCTACGTCGGTCCAGACCTCCACGTGCTGCACAGCGCCGAGGTACCTCACGTCCTGCGTGAGCTCCATGAGGGAAGCTGCGGCAGCCACTCGGGAAGTCGCTCTCTCTCCGAGCGGGCAGTTACCCAGGGCTACTGGTGGCCAAAAATGAAGAGGAGCGCTGAGGATTACGTCAAAAAGTGTGAGGCGTGCTAGAGACACTCCCCCATCCTTCACCAGCCCACCATGTCCCTATAGCCCGTCACAAGCCCATGGCCGTTCGCCCAGTGGGGGCTCGATATTGTCGGAGTTCTTCCTACGGCCCCCGGCGGGTTTCGGCACCTAATCACGGCCACGGACTACTTTACCAAGTGGGTGGAGGCCGAACCGCTGATTCACATCACGGCCTCCGAGGTAGAGCAGTTCATCTGGAAGAACGTCATCTCTTGGTTCGGCATGCCCTATGCCATCATCTCCGACAACGGCACTCAATTCGTCGCCGAGGCCGTTAAGACGCTATGCAAGAAAAAGAACATCCGAGTTTATAATTCAACCGTGGCTTATCCTCAAGGAAATGGTCAAGCCGAGGCATCGAACAAGTCGATCTCGGCCAGCCTCAAGCGTCGGCTGACCAACAAGCGCGGGAAGTGGGTGGAGGAACTCCCCAAGGTCCTCTGGGGCTACCGAACGACCCCCGGGCGAGGAACTGGCCGAACACCGTTCTCGATGGCTTACGGGATGGAGGCCGTCCTTCCACTCGCAGCTGTCGCTCCCTCCGCCCGAACCAAAGTGTTCCATCCAGCCACGAACGATGAGCACCTGGCCTCCGTGCTTGATCAAATTGAGGATCTCCGTGATGAAGCTCACATCAAGTACGCGGCCTACCAGCAGGAGGTGGCTCGGGGGTATAACAAGCACGTTCGCATCCACCCCTTTAATGTTGATGATCTCGTCCTCCGAGCGGTCGTGCAAAAGAAAAACAAAAAGAAGTTCATGCCCAACTGGGAGGGTCCCTACCGAATCCTAGCCAAAGCTTGTTATGGGGCCTACAAGCTTGCCGAGATGGACGGCACAGCAGTCAGCAACCCATGGAACGCCTCAAAGTTAAGGAAATTTTATGGTTAGGATCTTATGTTTATCATTTTTACGATTGTCGTGCCCTCGGTAGCTTTTTGTAATGCCTGGGGATCGAGATGTTAATGATAAGATCCTTTCTTTATAGTTACTGTCATTTCTTGATTTTCACTTTCCTACAAGTAACTACCCTCGGCACGAAGGCCATATCGAAATCACTGCCGTTCGGTGGAACGACCCGACCCTGTTCGGTTGAACAGTCGTCTATGTTCGGCTGAACAAAGGTCTCTACTCGGCCAAAACGATATGTTAGCGTTCGGTTGAACACACAATCGTGTCTGATAGAGCGGGCGCTAATACGTACCAGCGTTCGGGGAGATGCCCCTGGTCCCGGGACCTACCTGACGAACTAGCCGGGGGCTATTGTTTCGCTCGGCGCATTCTTATACAAACATTTGGGTAAAGTTATGAACTCTCTTGCTTCGGCAGGGCGCCGTTATTGCATTGGCTCCCCGCCAAAGCAGGGGCTATCATTTATTACCAGTTTCGTCATTTATTACCAGTTTCGGTGATCACGATTCGTTATGAACGAGAACCATAACTTGAAAGAAATTCAGACAGAAATATTCATACATTCGGATGCAAGCATAGAAGAGGAAGGAAAGAAAATACTTTCTCATTCATTACAAAAAAGACGAGGGGGCCCGGCCCCGAATACAAAGACTTCGAACAGAAAGAAAAAAAAAAGAAAAACTACAAGAGGACTAGGCCTCTGTGAGGTTGGGCTCGGCTGTAGAGTTCCCGACCGGAGGATCGGTTTCCAGCGCCTCCTCGACGTCACCACCTTCAGGAGCCTCGTCTTCATCGTCGAAGGGCATCTTCGGGATTACAGCCTCGGGAACCGGAGGAAGGGAGGTCCGCAGCGCAGATTCCGCGGGAACCGAGACGATATCGTAGGCCGCAGAGAAGGCTTCGGCCCAGCAGCCAGCACGACCGAGGAGATACCCCTTCTTGAAGGCCTTCTCCTCGTTGTCATTTGCCTCTTTGGCAAACTTCCGCAGCGTCTCCTGCGCCCCCCTCTCGTAACCATTTTTGTCGGTCGCAGCCATAATCTCATCGTGGTCGGCCTGGGCGCGCTGGAGATCCCTCTCGGCTTGAGCGGCCTTCTCCTCAGCCGCCGTAATCTTGCTCTCGGCGATGACGACCCTCTCCTCGGCATCCTTCTGGAGTCGGCGCGCCTCCAGGAGTTGCTTTTCCAGCTCATGCCGATGGGTCCTCGGCTTTCTTCTGCAGCTCCGAACGGGCCTTCTGCTCGGCTTCGAGCTTTTTATCGACCTCGGTCTTCTCAACGCCGAGGCTATACACCTTGTCGTCGAGAGCCAGAGCCGACTGGCCAGCCTGCAAATTTTTTTTTGCGTCAATTAGTAATCAACCGAACGTGAAGACTTCATAAAATATGAGATGTGAAGGAGAGGTCTTACCCTCACAATGCTGGTACAGAGCTCGGCGTAGTTGTCGGCCGTGTTCTTGGGGACGACCTTCATATCCCTTGGCAGAGCGAGGGCTTTAAGCAGGGTCATCGCCGTCTTGCGGCTCTCCCGGACGCTGGCGTTCCTTTTTACCGGCTCGCCGCTCGAGGTCCGGATGACCGGCACCCACGGCTCGTCCTTGTCAGTCAAGGAAGCCGAGGCGTCTGGTGTCGGAGAGTGGGTTTGCTGGGTCCGCGGAGCCACCACCCTCGGCAGGGCCTCGGCCTGAGTAGTTCGGGTTGATGGTATGGGGAGCACCGGGGCCTTTGGAGGGACCTCTTTCGTCTTTGCGCCGGTCTCGGCAGTACGGGCCCTCTTCTGAGGATCCTCGCCCTCGGCGGAGTGTCCGAGTTGGGAGGCAGCCGCCTTTTCTGCCTCTTTCCTCTTTCTCTCGGCTCTCTCCTTCCTCTGAGCCTCCCTTAGCACGGAGGATCCGGCCATGTCGACCCCGGAGCCGCTGCCGATAATGAAAGGCTGAGGAGGGTGGTGAATGGCCCTCGGCAAACGCTCCCGGCCGACGAGGTCGGAGCGTTGGATGTCGGGGTTGAAGAGACATCTTCGGCGCTCGCCTGTCCTCGGCACGGGGCTCTTCCCTCTCTTCAAGAAACCTCGGTACGATGGAGTGTAGCCGAGGATGGCGGGAGCGGTGCGGTTTTGGATGCCGAAGATCTGGTCGATGACGTCGTCGTCTGCGTCTGCGGCAAGCTTCTTCGTCACCTTCCTGCACACTGAAGAAAACGAAACAGATACAATGAGAAAGGTACGTAGGATAAAAAATAAAAAAAAAATAAAAAAAAAGGCAAGTATGATCTCTCGGCTTACTGGGATTCCCACGACGCCAGGGTACAGACCACATGGACTCCTCCCCCGGGGGTTTCTCGTAGTTCCCCTTTACTATAACCAGCTCGCAGGCATGCCTCTCCGAGTCCGAGAGTTGACCGATGAGGTGGGGGTACTCGGGGCGCCTGGAGAAGTAGTATCGGCCGTAGCTTTTGCTCCGAGCCACGGTGTAAACCGCCATAAGGTCGGTCAGGCGGAAGGGGATGTTGTGCTGCTCGGACAACCTGACCACCGAGCATATGATGCGGTACATGTTGGTGACCAGCTGGTGGGGGGCAAGCCCGTACACATCCAGGAATTGGCGAAGGAGACGGGGCATGGGAAAGGATAAACCGCCCTCGGCGATGGCCATCAGAGGCACGGTCACCTGCCCCCTCACGTAGTGGATCCTGTCGTCCATGGGCCTCGCAATCTCCACATCCTCGGGGATGTTGTAGTCCCGTCGGAAGGCGGCGATCTTCTCCGCCGAGCCGTCGAAATACGTATCGACGTACTTGCACTTGCCATGCTTGGGGTTCGGCGGAGGGATTGACTCCTAGTCGCGTCCATATTCGACGCCCCCTTCGGCATCGGCCCCATCAGCGTCCTCGAGGGCCTGCTCTTGCTCTTCGTTTTCGGCGTCGTGGTGTGAAGAGCCCTCGTCATCCCCTGCTTGGGGTCCCGAGTGTGACCCTTCGCCCTCAGGGTCGGGGGTATGCCCCTCGGCTTGCGTCTGGTGGACCAAGAATTCGTCCACCTCGAGAACCACGGCGGGCTCGGGCTCCCTGAACCCCGCGGTCTCCCTATCTATCTCTACCACCTCCGAATCCGGAGACCAGTCGACGGGGGAATTCGGGATCTCTGTCGGGTCGATTGGGGGGGATGAAGGGATGTCGATCGGCACCTCAGTGTCAAGGGCTGGGTTTGGCGGTGGGTTCTGCTCAGAAGTGGAGGTTTGAGCACCGCTCCCGGCGCGTCTGGCTTCCTCCTCCATCTCCATCCAGCGCTCGGGCGTTATGACTTGGAGGGGCGCTACGCTTAGAGGGACAGCTCCGGACTGTGGAAATTCGGATTGGGATTGGCACCTATAACCCTTCCCGAGGTTTCTTAGCTGCTCTCGGACAAGGACGCTGCGGATGAAATCGCTGTACTGAGAGTCGGCGAGAACGTCGTCGGTAGATGAGTCCGAAGAATCCGAGCTCATCCAGGCGAGAACCTACAGTGCACGGGTGAAACAACCATCAACGATATGCACAAGTTTAATTTCAAGAAAAATGCAAAGGGTAGAGCGTCGGCCGCCTGCCGAGCTCCCCACGAGGTGTTGACTATCCGAGAGCCCCATCTACCTACAAGCTCTCGGCACGGCCTAAGGAGAAAAAACGTGCTCGGATCCCTCATTACCTCTCGGCGGAAGGCAGTACGCTCAATGGTTGAACGCTCGGAAGAACACGTTGAGTGTTCTTCTGGCCCAGAACCCGGCGGCCGTGCTCCGCCGCACAAACCGCCGGAAAACTCAACAGAGAACGGAACGAAAAGACGAAAAGGGTGAAAACTTCGAAAAACCACCCAAAATGCAGCAAAAATATACAAAAGACTTCATAGAACGCGGAAAAACTGATGAGAAGTCGAAATACCTGAGTTTTGGTGAGGATCTTCGCCGGAACACGTGTTTTGGCAGGGCTGTTGGCGAAGTACGGCGGTGGAGGACGGCGGCGCAGGGGTTTGGAGCTAGAGAGAGAGAGTAACAGTGACTCTCTCTCCCCCTGGTCGTGTATTTATAGGGTCACCGATTCGGGAGATGGAGGGTCACCCCCCTTCAGATCGCGACGCGTGCCCCAGCCGATTCAAGCCGTTTGGGCGCGAAAACCAAACGGCGGCGCATGGACCAACCGCGCGACGACACGTGGCATCAACGTCATCACGCGTCAGGGATTTCTGAACCAATGTGTCAGACGTCCTTTCGCATCCCAGATCGATGTGACGTTCCGAGCGCCAGCCTCCCTCCGAGCGCGAGCGCAGGGGGACTTGGACCGTCGCCAACCCGACCGCAGTGTTCCATGCCGATCGCCCGCAACACGAGCGCTGAGCCCATTTCTCCGACCGCTCGATCCGATTATATCAACTCCCGCACCCTTCTGTCGGTGTGGGGAAGTGGATGGGGCTATTGTAGCGGCCGGGTTCACAGGGGTCAGCAGAGGCACCCCCCTCCACATCACGAAGAGCTAAAAAGGTCACTATCTCAGAATCTGCAAAACCGAATGCAGATCGATCCGCCTCAATGGTGCCGAACGAATGGTGCCCACGGTGGACGGTGCGGATACATGGTCCTGGACGAATATAGGTTTGAACGATGTCTGCCGAACGTCTTGGTGCCAAGGACATGGTACTCACAGCTTGATTCCCAGACATCCCTCGGGAGCTCCGCCGATCGACGCGTCGAGCGCCCGATGAGCTGGGCCGCACGCTTGCCGAGTCGGTTGACCTCGGTAACGTGGGGCTCGGATATATCCGGTTTGGTGGAAGTGTGCCTGGCACGCCACACAGTCCATGATGAGGCATTAAATGCGGCAGTCACCTACTCTGCCACCGCCGCCTGCAGCAGCACGTGGGTGATGGGGAATGTCTCAAGCTGATTTGACTACTCGAACCCACGTGCCGTGACGTCAGCCCAGACATGGCGTCTGGGGCTGGGGTGAAGGTCATATCACCTGTCATTCCGAGCGTGAATGACAGGCGCGTGAGGGGCGCCGAGCGCGTGGGGCGCACGCCCCTCAGCCTATAAATACCCAGCCACAACTACCACAGTGGGTATTCCTCTCTCCTCATTTACTACCCTCATAACTCCACTTCTTCACTTCTCTCTCTAAGATCTCTGGTGCATTTCTCCCCTCCGGTGACTGACTTAATCATCGGAGTGCCTTCCCGAACCACCACCGTCTGGGCTAGGCACTGACGTGGTTGTCTACGTGTGCAGGTTACCACCTCCGGCGAGCGGCAGTGGCTCAGGCGTGCATTGTCCTCTCCACCATTGCCCGTCCCACTCCAAGAGGTTCAAAGAGTTCACTCCGGCGAAGAGACCCCCACAGTAAGCATTTTACCTCTATAAACATGAGTGAGAAATGACATCTCACATCTGTCAAATAGCCCTAGAGCCAATCGGCTCAGTGGGGACTGGGACGTTCTGAACCCAACGTTCAGTCTCTAGGTTATTACGGTGAGTACACTCACACTTATACACTACGTTACCACCTGGTCAAGAGATTTACTCTTTGTTCTTGAATCCTATAGCCATAGGTTTTTTTTTGTAAAATTCAAGCTTCATTTAAACTGAGGCAGTTTTTTCCTAGTGATTGTTAGTCCAAGAGGGTTGCAGGTTTTGGGTTGCGGCGCTTTCCCAAATAGCTGGCCTACATTTTGAAAAGTTGAGCCTCCAGGCCTCCCACCACTCTGTAACGCTATTAAATAAAGGCCTAACGCAGCTGCAACAAAGATGGGTGCTATCATAATATGCAAAAAGTTACAAATTCACAACTCTCGAAGAATGCTATTGTTATGCTACAATTGTTACACTCCGAACATGATGACCAAAACCTGTCACACAAACTTCGTTGCAAGGAAAGAAAAAGAGGAAAAGTCATCAGCTTAACAATATGTAACAGAAATGGCCGTAATGGCTGATACACATGTGAATTTCTCATACCGCTGTTATTTGCACCCGTAACCGAAACGGCTTATATATAACCCGCTACGTAATCACGTAATGGCGGTTTTTTTCATTAACCTTTAGAAGGCATATCATTTAGGCATATAGCATTTTGCAAAATAGTATAACAAGTTATGACTCACTTTTCTTACGGTGTCCTCAAACATTACATTAACCGCTACATGGTATAACATTGACCACTCCATGGCATAATTTAGAAGCGTAATAGACAAGGACGAATATTGAAGCATTTCTCATCTACCTATACTATAAGCAAATATTGTGTGGGGTGTTTTCCCAGAACTGTAGAAGTTGTACAGAGCTGCTCGTCAAAACTGCCACGTGCCCATGCACGTGGTAAATAGCACGGAATGGGGCGCGGACGACCACGAAGCCCATAATTCAATATCGGCTCTAGTCAGCCTGTTCGTCAGACATTGCAGTTGAAACGACCCAGCATGGGATAAACCCTAGCAGCATACTTTCCTTGCGAAGATAAGGAAAGGAGGGGATATTCGAAGATATTTCCGGAATCAGTTGAGCTTGCGAAGATAAGCACAATCTTACTCAGAGATGGAAAGCCAGTCAGCTTACCAAATAAGGAGCAAACTCCCATGAAGGGTAAAACTCCGAACGAGCAATAAGTGGCCATCTTGGCAAGAATCCTTATTGAATAAGGAATCCAGAATCATGCAGGCTATGCTGCTCAATAAGGAAGAATTCTATGCTAGGAAGGATTCCAAACAAAGAAGAATTCCACATGGAATGTAAGTGAAAAAGAATCGTCTATATAAGAAGATGAACCCTAAAGGCAAAAGATATGCATCAACCTATTCTCATACACATACACTCGTTAAACTTATCCTCTAGCTCGTCAATACTAACTTAAGCATCGGAGGGCCCTTGCAGCCTAGAGGTAGGGGTGCTCTGACAGTTTGTTTGTGCTGCAGGATCGAGGTCGCTCCATTCGAAGAGGATTTGGTCTCATAAGAGTAAGAAAATAACTTCGTGAGTTTTTCCCTCTTACAAATATATTGGGATCCTCAAAAGCCTCCAAATCCTTAACCCTAAATGATTAAAATTTTGATTCTTAACAAAATCGAGAGCCGGAGAGTAAAAAACGTGAAGAGGAGTGGGAATTTTGAGGGAGGTTTTTGAGAAGTGGAGAGTTGAGTTTTAGAAAAGAAGATAATTACACTTTTTATGTTTAGGTTATTGGCTTTGTTTGTCTTACATATTTAACAATAGTAAATTAATTTAAATTTATTTTGTTTACGTTCCAAAATTTTAATTTGCAACAGTAAACACATTTTTTCCGTGCATAGAACGGGCACAACACTACTTACTTTTATAAGAATGAACGTACGAACGATAAATATGACACAAAAGTCAACCGATCACATAGTCATCGACATCCAATCAATTTGAATTTTTGTAAGGATGTTCAACCAAATGAGGTCTCAAATTGTGGTTCAATCGATCATATTTTTTAGTCACGTCGTGATACTGGAATGAGGAGCACAGTAGCGCTACTTTGCACTCCGCACAGCAACATCACCTGATCCATGGTTTGTGACTTTGTGTGCACTGATGACGGTCAAAGAGTGCACAAATAATTGGTAAAATAGTCGGATCTTGTTTCAATTCCTGTCTTTTCTTGCAAATTGTCTTGTTTTTTCTTTTTTTTTTGGCTTTACAAAATATGTCATTCTTTCACAATATATCAATTAAAAACACCAAAAAAGACACTTTGTAAAGAAAGTAGGAATTGAAACAAGCTGTGAGTTCTAACTTTTAGAGCATCACACTTTTATAGCATTCACCAGTCCTTACCCTTTTTCTACTCAAGCACAAAATTAGTAAGAAGCCTAAAAATTCTTCTTCAATGCCATACCTATTTCCCTATCCATTTTGGTATTAAAACTTTAGGGGAAATGACAGTTCAATGGTTTTTAAAACAACAAATGACGATTTCATGGTAAGGTTTTTTGAAATCACCGCAGCCATGACAAGGAGAAAAGTAATAGCACATAAGTGGTATCCCAAATAACTTCCCTGAAATACCCTATGAAAATTAAACCCTAACACCCAAATCCCTACCCCTCTTCCTCGTTGTCCAAATCGATCCAGATTCCACAGATCTCCATCATTTGTTTCTAGAAAGTGAAAAAAATCACCAAATGAATTAATTAAAACTCAGAAACATCAAAACAAGACCAAACCACCAAACAAAAAAAAATTTAAATTAATATGAATACCACTATCTATTAACAACTGAGAAATACACTACAAGAAATTACACTTTTGGTGACCAGTTTTGGTGACCAATTGCGTTTTGGTCACGGAAAACAACCAAATGGTGACAAAAAATACTATGGTCACAAAATCTTGGTCATTCAGTGACCAAAATAAATTGGTGGTCATAGAATGTTCTACCAATGGTGAGTAAATTTTGGTTAGTCACTGAAAGTACTATAATTAGTGACCAGATTATGGTTAGTCACAGAAAGGTGTGAACAATTTGTGACCACCAATTTATTTGTTCACTGAATAATCAATTTGGAGACCAAAATCCTGTGGTCACCGAATAAATTATGCTTAGTGACCAAAATATTGTGGTCACCGAATAAATTTTGTTTAGCGCCACTTTTAGGGGAAATATTCTTCATCCCGATGAAAGGGTTTTTTAAACCCGATCAAGCCAAAAAATTGCATGAATGATTTAATCAACAAGCACAACGAAATCAATGATCTCGATCGTCATGATTGAGTCGCGATCATGTGTCTACTATACATCCAACTATGGCACAAGACCTAGTTTACTATCAGCCGCATCCCGATAAAGGGGCTTTCTAAACCGGATCAAGCCAAAATTTTGCATGAGTGATTTAATCAACCTTAACAACGAAATCAACGATTTCGATCCTTATGATTGTATTGATATCATGTGGCCATTGTATATATAACTACTACACATGACTTAGTTACTATCAATTGCATCTTGATTAATGGACTTTTTAGACCCGATCGAGCCAAAATTTTACATGAGTGATTCAAACAATAAGTACAATAAAATCAACCATATCGATCATCGTGATTGTATCGCAGTTGTATTGCTACTGTACATTCTACCACTACTACAATAATGGTTAAAGATGACACACCAAAAATTGAAACAATGACAGTTTTTGTAAAACTGTCATCGAAAATATGAGGGTAGAGTTTTGATGTCAGTCTATCCTAAAAACTGTCATCTTTGCAATATAAGATGACAGTTTATAATAAAAGTGACATTATTACCTATTTCTTTAATGTCAGTTTTTGCTTAGAACTGATATTAAAACAAGGCGCTTCCAGAAGCCCATATGAATAACCTTTGAATGTCAGTTTTCCTTAAAAGTGACATTGAAACTAAGCCCTTTTAATGTCAGTTTTAATTAGAACCGACATTGAAGTTAATCATAAAAGATGACTGTCACAAAGTGTCATTAAACGTAAAACTGTCATCTTCTATTAAATCTAAAACTGGCATAAAAGTACTCAGCTCAAAATTTTTCGAAAATATAGTATAAATATTTTTGTTGGTCTTTTGTCAACAACAAACGTGCTAGCTCAGTTGGTAACATGCGTGCGCCGGAGGAAGTCAAGGTCTTGAGTTTGAGTCCTGGGGCAAGCAAATATTAGCTAACCACACAAGTGCTACGTAGGCGCCACACAAGCGCCACGAGGGTACCATGTGAACTCCACTGGGCGGTCATGCGAGGGCGGCCACACGAGAGCCACGTGTTCGAACTAGAATTGTAATTTTTTTTTTTTTAGAATGGAGGATAGATAAGATGACAGTTTCAAACAGTCATCATTGATTGCAAAGATGACAGGTTTAAACCGTCATCTTATATGTTTCAATGACTTTTTTTGACTGTCATAACAAATCTAGACTTTCAATGTCGCCTCCAAAGATGACAGTTTTAAAACTGTCATCTTTTGTGATTCATGACACCTTTTAACTGTCATGGTTTAAGGTTTTTGTAGTAGTGTACACAATACTTAGTTCACTACTAAGTAAGTTGAACATATAAATTGTAAAGGTTATTGTCGAGTATATTTTTATATGATTGATCTGAACCATTAGGATTTCACATTTGACTTATTCCATTATTTTCACCAAATTGCAAAATCATCGAAAATTGATAACTACATGGTCAGAAGACGTTAATGCTTCCGGAGGCATTAAAGCCTTATAAAGCACTACCCGAGCTCCACCTGAGATCTTTTTTTTTTCTTTACTATCAGAACTATCTATCTTTTACAAAATATGGATTAGATTATTTTGTACAAGAATGAAGTTAATCGTGTATCATTAGACAGTTGATCAGACAAAAAATATCATTCTATTATAATTTGCAGATTGATGAAATTCATTTTTTGTGATTACTAATAGTCATTGAAGCAAACTTCCAGGGAGCAATTAAATTTTGGTCACCAAAGATACATTAAAAAGCCTACAAAATTGGAGAAAATTTTGGGTGCAAATAGGGTATGGTTGGGCGTATGTTTTTGACATGGATGCATTTTGCTTGAATGATCCACAAGGAAATTGCTGATCTTTTGGCTTTTTAGACACTGATCTTTTGGCTTTTTGGAGATTGCTGATTTGCTCACTCCCTGCGGTAATATTTCACATTCCTTTTTGTTATACTTGCTAAGGGTGCAAGTGGGACACCCCTGCATCCCCCCTTGAAATTCGCGTGATTGTGTTATTGTGGTGCTTGCTAAGGGCGCAAGTGTGATGCAGGGCTCCCCCCTTTCTATTATTGGTTGTTCATGTTAGTATTTGCCTATAATTTCTAAGCATAGTCTGTTCGTAGATGTGTGTAAATTATCTGATGTATCAGTATATCTTTTTCTTGATTAGCTGACGTTATAAGCGATTATCTGATGTAAACTAAATTAATAACTGACCACCCAGGCACCCATGAGGTTTGGCTACACACTTTTACTATGAATACTCAAAACCCTTGTCGTCAAGGATCATGAATGTACGACTTCCTCTGGAAGTGAACAATCATATAGGATAATGGAAAGCCTCCCAGAGCAAAATACATGGAGAGAGTACAAGAGAATGATGGATCAAGTTCACTGGGCCTGAATGATGAAAACCGAAAACTGCAGCCCAATTTCCCATCTTCCCCGACTGCCTATGACTTGATTGAGTTTGAACAAACCAAACCTTTCGCGTAAAATCCCTATAATCCTAAAGTAAATCCAATTGCTTTTATATTTCAATTTGGAAACCCCATCTGAAGCTCCTACAGGCTACAGCATACGAAACCCTAATTTCCATGATAAATAAGCCTTGGAAACAGGTAGGAATCCTCAAGAAATCTTTCAAACATTGCAAGTGAATTGCTATATGATTATTTGTAAGAGTCACTGTCTTCCACTTTGTATATCACAGTGATGTGTCAAATTTTGAAATCCTTGATACTCATATGTTAGTAAGTGTTCAATAAGTGCCAATCACACATTTTTTTCTTAGTCATAGATGCAAGAAACTGTCGTACACGTTGCAAAAAAAGTCCAAGAAAAGTCTCTGGAAAGTAATTTTGATTTCATAATGCCTTTGTTTCATGATGAGAATGGAAGTCCTGTTATGATGTAACGCATGGGAGGTTGTTCTTATCCCTTCCTCTGCAGTGAGGTATTAAACTATGGGTACAGAGTGAGCTGTTGTCATAAATTAAGAGAATTAAAATTGTTGAGGATGTTGTGGACTTTGAAATCACCAAGCACAGATATACTTCCTTCGGGTGTAATTTTATTAAGTGTTGCTGTTAGCGAAAAACACTAATGGGCTGCAATATTGACAATTTAGCTGTGATTTGGTCATCAGATATTTTGGTCAGGAGCTATGATTAGTTCAAACTGCAAACGAGTTAGCGGCTTTAACTTTCTTATATATGGATCACTTCAGATATTCTTCTTCTTCATGAACCCTCCCATAAGTTATATTCCCCATGGGCCCGCTCTAAGGAGCCATATTTTTGCTGGAGTACATCTTTTCTCCATCCCCAGGGGACTTACTGTTTCTAGCAATGATGCATGGACATCTTGATTAGATGGGAACTACATGTTTTGCCGCAGAAGTTCAATGATGTTATTTTTTTGATTTCTCAGCTTACTGTTGGGGAACCAATAGCGAGTGTTATTCTTGTCTTTCTCTTTGGACCTTCTTAAGTGATAAGTCTTCGTTCTTTTCATTAGATTTGTTTCATACTTAAGTATAAAGCAACCGGAGGAAGGGATCCTTTTTTTTTTTGGTTTCTATAGATAAAGTTTATGTATGCATATTGTAGTTCTCGGGGCGCATATTCTTCCATACCATTATGGTGAACACAGATTATATGTTTGTCTCTTATTGGGTATTAATTGCATTTATTTGTGCCATTACAGATTAAAGTGGACTTCTTTGGAGCTTGGGCATATTTTGGATATGGATGCATTTCGCTTAAATGATGTCTATTCAGAACAATACTTTTTGTGGTCCATATATTTTGTGTAGGTTGGTAAACGGTTATGACATTAGGATAATGCATGGTTTAGTATTTGTAAGTATGATTATGGTGACTATTATATAAGGATGTTGAATGATTGTTAAAAATTAAATTATGATTTGGATTTACTATTGATTCTAAAGCATGTATTTGATTGTGTAAAACTGAAATGGCAAAAGAAAAGCCATTTTGGATGGGATTCATAAAAATATGGAGAATGAAATATGAATAATTAATGCCCAAAAAAATTTAAAAATTATATTATTTAAACTAATGGTGACCAAATAATTTTAGAAAAGTACTTAGTCACCAAAACATTTGGTCATTGAAGGTGTACAAATAATCACTTTTTTGGTCACCAAAAAATTTATTCATTTAGCGATCATGCTGGCTGGTCATTAAAAGTGCACAAATAATGACCATTTTTTTGGTCACCGAAAAATTTATTCATTTAGTGATCATGCTGGTTGGTCATTACAAAGTGCACAAATAATGACCACTTTTTTGGTCACCGAAAAAATCATTCTGTGACCAGCAGGTATAAGTGACCAACCAATTTGGTTACCAAAAAGAACATTCAGTGACCATGTTTTGATCACTAAATGTTATGCTTTAGGGACTACAAGAAATAATGACCACTTTTTTGGTCACTGATCAAATCATTCAGTGACCAACAAGTATAAGCGACCAATCAATTTGGTCACCGAAAAGGGCATTCAGTGACCATGTTTTGATCACTAAATGTTATGCTTCAGTGGCCACAAGAAATTTGGTCACAAAAACCTTTCTGCGAGTAGGGTTAGGCGACCAAATCTTTTTTGGTCACAGTATACATTTTGTGACTAAATAGGACCTTTTAGTGACCAAAATCTTAGTCACCGAATGTGTTTTTTCTTGTAGTGATACTTGGGGATGAAATCGAAGCTACCGAACTGAGCTTATCCTTCTTAGACCGATCGTTATTCCGCCTCTTTTTTTTTTCTTTTTTTTTGAGCGGCAAAAAAATTTCATTAATCATCAAAAAGGAACAATGACTAATAGGTCATGCGCCGGGTCCTGGGTTCGAGCTTTGGTACCCTCTCTCTCGCTATTCCGCCTCTTTTAACCACACCCAAATCCCTCTCCTCTTGAACGAAATAGCCCATCTACCCGTTTCAATTCTTGCATTTCCTTCTTGACCCAACTAGCTCGACAACAACGGTCTCTTCAACTGCATCGACAAGCCTATCGGCAACACGGGTCTTGGATTTCCTAAGGGGAGAAGGGGAGAGGAGAATAATCTCGCGGGGAGGGAGAGAGGGGAGGAGTGGGTCATAGTGATAGTATTACAAATGTAGGGAAGATGAGCAGAGCCGACGGAGCTGTGGTGGTGGAAATACTGGACTTGGATTGGGTCGACAGAACCGTGGTGGTGGTCATGCTTTGAGCATTAACTTTTTTTTTTCCTTATCCAAATTTGGAGAGACCCAAATCAAAACTTTTTTTTCCTTATCCAAATTTGGGGAGACCAAAATCAAAACTTTTTTTCCAATCCCTCTTTTCACTCTCACATTGATTACAAATGTGTCATTAGGACTCAAACTATGAAGAGAGCCTAAAAAACATTAGATTTGGGTAAAAAAAAAAAATTTGGGTATAACATTCGAGAAGACATACAGCCAAATAAAATTTTGACCCAAATTTCCATCCAAATTTCTAACATTGGGTTAAAAATTGTCAAGGACTAGAGATGCTCTTGGTAGAAGGCCATGTCATAACCTTGTGATTTGTGATCGATCTCCATTATATTTTGAATCACGGGGAACAAAATTACTTTTCACATTACTATTTGAATGTAAAGGGCAAACATTTGACAATTGAAAAAGTAGATTATGTAGGGAAGCAAAGTGAACAAGAACAACGAATGTTATAAGGACAGTAAAAAAAAGACAAATCTAGTGGTAAAAATCTATCAGACTCGGCTTTCGTCAATAATCAAAACAAAACTGAGCCCCAAGGCTTTTACCCCTTTGTTTATAGGCTATACTGCTGTAGCCCTAATCCTACCAGGAAACAAACAAATGAAAGGGATTTAAGGGAAGTGATAATGCCAAAACTGTTATTGATTATGCAAAAACTCTAATACATAAAGAGCTTGTACTTTACACATAAGTACAAGGCATCCATGCACTTGAGTTTTGGTACAATCAAAAAGAGTTTTGACATTAGCACTACCCTTAAAATATTATCTAAATCTAATACTTGTTGACCATGAACAAATAAAAAGGAAACATAAAATAAGGCAACCTAGGCTACAACTGAAATATTCCTAAGAAACAATAAATCTAGAATACTATAATTTTCCTCGGCTACAACTGATATACAATTTTCCTAAAATTCACTCTGTATCAGTAGCTACTAGCTAGAGAGCAAAATGAAATTGAACCCAAATGAAGGGGTACGAATTTGTAGCTTAATATGTGTATAAAACTAAAAGAAGAGCTCAATATGAAGGGATTTTAGTACTTATATTGCTACACACTCTACATAGATGAACCTGATAAAAAGTATGAACACTTACAAGGTTCTCGTCAATTTTGACAATATTTTCTGAACTGTCAAAATATTAAGGTCTTTGTATGTTTCACATGCCTATGAGTTCTACAGACAAATTCTTTTTTTAAAAAAAGAAAAAAAAAAAGACTTTAGGGACTGATCAGACACCAAACACACATCAAGGCAAATACTACTTCCATACAGCCATACAGGTATATATGTGGTTGGATTTGTATCTGCAGTATTCCTATTGTATTAAACCTTCCATGAAGTATGGAAATGGTGCCACGCATGCATTTCCACAATTAGTTTGCAAGTGAGGAAATCAAGATATATTAGTGTAGTGGGCCGAAAACTAGCAGCTGAAATGGGGCTCGGGCTAGCCCACGAAGAGCAAAGGCCCAAGCGGGTCTCTAGGCCAACTAGGGAACAAAGTGCCTTGGGCCGACCGAGACAGGCCCATCCGAGACAAACCGGTATCTCGGTTTAAATAAGCTATGAACCGGACGAGCCATCCGAGATGGATCATATCAGAGATGGCTCGGAAGGATGATCCGAGATATCGGTGACGACCGTTATGATGTCACCCGAGGCGGTTAATGATCATAACAAACTTGCGAAGGCACATGTGCATGTTACAGCTGTTCCTACGCCAGCGTGACATATACCGAGCGGTTATGCTACGTGTCATAGCCAGAATGATTGGTTTGCCCCTGTACTTGGGGAGCCTATATAAACAAAGTGAAAGAGCCCTAAAGAGGAGGACACAACACTTTTTCTCTCAACTCTCACATTTCCTCTAGTACTTCCTTCTCCGATTACTTACTAGATCGTCAGAGTGCCTTCCCTGGCCACACTTCGGCCAGGTTAGGTGCTAACGGTGGGTGCTACGTGTGCAGGTGTACCTAGAGGTTCATCCATCACCCACTCACTGCTCACTCGGGTCAAGAATCGCTCAAGAGATCCTGTTGGAATTTTGAGGACACCACAATTGGCGACTCTGCTGGGGATCCACCCAGAACCTCTGGTGCTCCTCCTTAGATCCACCTCTACACTCTCTTTTCTTCCTCGATTCTCTTGACTCGCAATGGGTGGCGAGCCAACTCAACCACCAAACCCCAACGACCCACTCCGCCCATCTTCCTCCAGAGATCCCAAAGGGACCCCTCACATTTCCGTCTCCATCTTACCGGGTCACATCGGACTCACCCCGAGCCCAGACTCACAGCAACTCACCATCCAGCAACTCACTCACCACTTGGAAGAACGAGACACCGAGATGGCGGCAATGAGGGCTCAGCTTGCCAAGCTATCCGAGACGGTTAAGAGGAGTCAGCCGTGGAGACTACTGCAACGTCTCAAGGAGGCATATCTGGGCAGAGACGCTCGGCTAAGGATCGAATCGGTGATCCTAATAATGATAGGGCTCAAAGCAAGGCTCTCGTGCTTCGGCACGGGAACCCGTCGATCGAGCACCTCTCAAGGGGTCATCGAGGCGACTCTTGATAACACCGTTCTTCGCAAGTCTCTGAATCCAGTGCTCGTTCACCGTACTCTCAGTTGTCAGCATCTCATGAGACGGTTAACTATTTTGAAGTCGGACCGTACAAATCGATCTATCTGCGAAAGGATCCAAAAGAGGCCGCCCTAACCGAGCGCTCCTCTAGCCAGCAACGTCATAAGACGCCTCCTCGCCAAACAAACTTTGCCGATCTCCGAGCTCGGGTGGAGCATCTAAAGAAAACCTCCCCTCTAGAGCCCAATTTAACCGCCATCCGAGACGGAGGTACGGGAAGACGTCTCGTCTACCGAACTGAAGAAAAAGCCCACCATGACGACACTGGGGGGAAGAGGAAGGAAAAAGAACACCGAGAACGGTCTCATTACCGAGACGACAAAACTGCGCATCACAACGAGCGTCGCCATGATGAGCATCACCGCTCTTACACTGAGAAGCGTTCCCGGACCAGCGACGAATTTGCAATATCGCCTCTTCCTCCTCTTCCGAGCGTGGATGAGCATCTGAAGCAGCTGACCAAGTCTCCATTCTCGAAGAAAATCTCCTCGGCTACATTACCAACTGGATTCACGTTCCCAAAATTCAACCTTTACGACGCCCTCACGAACGCGTACAACCACCTCATTTACTTCAGGCAGATTATCAACCTTTACACCTCGGACCAAGCCATAATGTGCAAGGTGTTCCCAACGAGCCTGAGAACTCTCGGGTTCCTCTGGTTCAACAAGCTTGAGGAAGGGTCCATTGGAAGCTACGAGGCTCTGGAGCGAGCTTTCCTGTCTCGATTCGTAACAAGTAATATACAGAAGAAGGAGGTAGACTCTCTTCTCGGGCTAAGGAAGCACCCGGATGAAACTCTGTGCCAATACGCTGCTAGGTACTGGGAGATGTTTCAGCAGGTCCAGGGTTGTGATCAGATTCTTGCTGCGACTCACTTCAAGCACGGTTTGGAGAGCAAGAGCCCTGTCTTTACAAATCTGATGTTGCACCCACCAAAGAACATGGATGACCTGATGGAACGGATCAATAAATATATCGAGCTCGAGGATCTCTTAACCGAGCGTGATGCTCCAACCTCCTCCTCCATTCCAAAGGTTATACATGTCTCGGGTAATCAGAAGAAGGCAGTGAACACCATTAAAGCAGGAGCAGCAAAGAAACCTCCAAAGACGAGCGACTTTGTGGCCGAGCGCACGATCTTCACCGAGCCAATTTACATGCTCCTCTGGAAGATTGAGAATGAAGGGTTCTTTCATTGGCCAGGCCACAAGATGGGAACTCAAGACAAAACCAAGGATAGAAAAGTCTACTGCACTTACCACCGAGAACAGCGTCAATACATGACCTCTTGCAGACCGTTCAAGGTGTATCGGGAAACCCTCGTCTCGGCTGGAAACCTGGATGCTTATATTGACCAGGACAAGACCTTGGCTCGGGCGCAGGGCCAGGGAGCAGCAGCAGCGGGGGGCGCCCAGGAAGATATCGTAGTAATGCATGTGGTTCACGGTCCGGTTACAAGAATGTTGGAGGCTCGGGTGCACAAGGAGATCGAGTAGGCAACCGAAGCATTAGCAGTACTCTCGGTAAGGCAACAGCTGAAACGGAAGCTCCCGACCAAGGAGTCTCAGTGGACTATCACTTTCACCGAGAAGAATCTGGAAGAGATACAATTCCCCCACAATGACGCTAACGTCATCAAGCTAAAAGTGGGAAAGGCTAAAGTGGAACGGATTTTGGTGGACCAAGGAAGTACAGTCGAGTTGATGTACTACTCAGTTTTTAAACGATTTGGATTCACCTCCAAGGACCTAAAGCCTTCCGAGGTCCCTCTTTTCGGCTTCAGCGGTACTCTTGTGTATCCTCTCGGCACAATCACTCTCCCAGTCATTACTGGTTCGGTGACGCAGCAACTAGAGTTCATTGTAGTCAACTCCCCGAGCCCCTACAACATCATACTAGGAAGAAACTGGCTCCATGCAATGAAAGCCGTGGCATCTTCGTACCATCAGATGTTATGGCTTATTGGGGCAATAGGGAAACAGGAGGATGTCCGAGGAGACCAGATTGCGGCAAAAAAGTGCTACATCTCGACCCTGGGAAGGAAGGAAAAGAAGAAACCGAAACAGGGGTGCAATGGGTTGAGATACTTGATGCACCAGTTTTGGAAGATGTCGGCAGACCCGCCGAGGCAAAATCCGTGGAAGACCTCGTCACGGTACCAATCAATGAGGATGGAAGCCGTTTCTTCCTAGTCGGATCCTCTCTAACCGAGGCCGAAAAGGAGGAGATGGTGACTTTTCTCAAAGCAAACATTGAGGTGTTTGCCTGGACTCCGTACGAGATGCCTAGGGTTGATCCGAACTTCATCAAACGCCAGCTTAACGTTGACCCCTTGAGACGCCCAGTTATTCAGAAACCGAGAAGGTCTTCTGCTATACATGCCGAGGCAGTCGAGTCGGAGGTTGATAAGTTATTGGAAAGCCCAAGCAATCCAGGAGGTCTAGTACCCTACATGGCTGGCGAATACGGTGGTGGTACCAAAGAAGAATGAAAAGCTAAGGGTCTGCGTAGACTACACGAATCTCAATGATGCCTGTCCGAAGGACTGTTTCCCAGTTCCTCGGATAGACCAACTCATGGATGCTACGGCAGGACATGCTCGGTTAAGCTTTATGGATGCATATAGGGGCTACCACCAAGTCTTTATGGATACGGAGGACATGGAGAAGACAGCTTTTATCACACGAAGAGGTCTCTACTGCTACCGAGTCATGCCCTTCGGGCTAAAGAACGCCGGGGCCACCTTCCAATGGATGATGTCTCAGATGTTCAAAGATCAGCTCGGAGATACGATGGAGGCATACATCGATGACATGGTAGTAAAAAGTGTACAAGAAGAAGACCATATTGCTGACCTTACCAAGATGTTCACCGTACTAAAAAAGCATGGATTAAAACTTAATGCCGAGAAGTGCACCTTTGGTGTGGGGTTAGGAAAATTTCTTGGACGGTTGGTCACAAGAAGAGGGATAGAAGCAGATCCGAGCCAAGTCACTGCAGTACAACAACTCGTTTCTCCAATCACCATTAAAGAAGTCCAACGGCTCACGGGAATGGCAGCAGCCCTGAATCGCATCATAAGCCAATCGGCGGATGTATGCCGTCCCCTTTTCCAATCAATTAAAACAAGGAAAAAGAAGTTCCAATGGACCAAAGAATGTGAAAAGGCTCTGCAGCACTTAAAGACCTATTTGTCCGAGCCACCATTGCTAGAGACACCTCGGGAAAACGAAGATCTATTCATTTACCTTTATGTCTCTCCACACACGGTCAGCTCGGTTGTTATCTGAGCAGAGGAAACTGAGCATCGACCGGTGTACTATGCAAACAAGACCCTGACAGGAGCCGAGACAAGGTACTTACCCCTTGAAAAGTGGCCTTCGCTCTCGTCACGGCGTCTCGAAAGCTACTCCCATACTTCCAGGCCCACACAATCACTGTTCTCACCGAGTATCCCCTAAAAGCACTTTTTCGAAGGGCTGATCTCTCAACACGAGTTTTAAAATGGGCTTGTGAGATAGCCAACTTTGACATTCAATATTGCCTGAGAACGGCCATTAAGGCGCAGGTGTTAGCCGACTTCATCGCCGAGCTAATACCAGGAGCAGAAAAGCCAAAAGAAGACAAACCCAACCCAATCCCTCCCGTGCAATTTGTTGAAGACCCTGATGCCCCCGTGGCAATTGAAGAAGTGACTGACCAGGTCTCGGATGAAGACTCAGCCACTCCCCCTATAATTGAAAGCACCCATACCTATCTCGGAAGGAGAAACGAGTCAACCCGTGGAAGAAGACCAAGCAACCGTGCCATTCTCTACTTGGCATATGTTTAACGGCAATGTTTGAAAATTGCATGTAGATGGAGCTTCAAACCAACGAGGAGCTGGAGCAGGTGTAGTCCTAATCTCCCCCGAGGGAGTCATTCACGAGAATGCAATCACAATCGAGTTCCCGGCCTCTAACAACGAGGCCGAGTACGAAGCATTAATCGCTGGCCTTCGGCTAGCCAAAGCAATGGATGTGAAGACCCTAATGGTTTACAGCGACTCTCAGCTCATTGTAAACCAATTCAACGGAGACTACGACGCTAAGGACGAAAGAATGGCTAAGTATCTGAGCCTAGCCAAGAGTCTAACCGAGACATTTGAAGAGATTGAAGTTCATCAGGTGGGCCGAGAGAACAACACCCACGCTGACGCGTTCGCAGGATTGGGCTCAGCATGCAAAGCTTCCAAGCAAAGAACCATCTCCTTCGGCACAATCATTTCACATGGAATTGATCGCCTATTTAAAGTAATATTCCATATTACCCTCGCTGACAACGTACCTATCTTAGAAATTCCTCCTATATTTACTGGATCTTGGGTAACTTAGACTGAGATTGGAACTTGATTTGATCATTCGCTCCTCATTCTTAACGAGATGAGCTCATTCATTCCTTGCGCTTAGTTACCTTCATTCATTCCTCCACGGAGAGAGGCTCTATGAAAGAAGAGAATACGGAGCAACCTTCTCGAGCTTCAGTCCCCCTCAGATGCAAGTTTCCAACATCGACCTCGGTTCAAGCTGGATGGATGAACTGGTGTTTTACCTTCGAGATGACAAGCTACCCGAGGACCGACGAGAAGCTCACCAGATCAGATGTAAAGCTGCAAACTATTGGCTCTCACCAACGGCCTCTCTCTACTGATGCTCTTGGATAGGACCGTACCTCCTGGTGGTCCATTAGATCCAGGTCCATTCAATACTCCAGGAGCTCCATGCTGGTAGCGGAGGCTGCCACTTGGGGGGAAGATCTATCGCCCACCGAGCCATCAATCAGGGGTATTGGTGGCCGAAGATGAAGGAAGACACTGAAGAGTTCGTTCAAAAATGCCACATATGCCAGTTGTTCAAGCCAATGATTCATCAGCTAGCTGAGGACATCTAACCAATCACCAGCCCATGGCCCTTTGCCCAATGGGGTTTGGACATTGTTGGGGAGCTCCCACTTGCCCCTGGAGGATTTCACTACCTTATAACTGCTACAGATTATTTTTCTAAATGGGTGGAAGCTGAGCCTCTAGTCTTCATCACCGAGGCAAATGTGAAGAGTTCTCTATGGCAGAACATCATTTCTCGGTATGGGGTTCCGTATGCGATCGTCTCGGACAATGGAAAATAGTTCACTGGAAAACAAATGAAGGAGGTGTGCGACAAGCTCAGAGTATGCTTCTTCAACTCCACACCTATTTACCCTCAAGATAACGGCTAGGCCGAGGCGTCTAACAAGACAGTCGCTGCTGGACTCAAACGTAGGCTAACTGCAAAAAGAGGAAAATGGGCGGAGGAGCTTCCACACGTTATATGGTGTACGGGGATAAAATCCACGTAGGTCTAGATCACGTGCTTCCTTGATGCAGTACGACTTGGGATTTGGGTTAGCTTTGTCTTTCCTCTGCTGTGTATAGTCCTTTTTCCCCGTTGTGTACTCCTTCTTGTACACCCTCGACTCTGCTGCTTTCCTCTCTGATAGCTGGGGTTGTCCAGCCACAATCTTCCCTCCAGCTTGCAGGATATCATCCTCCACCCGTGCGTGCTCCTGGATTCTTTCCATAAGTTTGGCCACAGTTTTTACTGGATGCATGGTAAGCGATTCTCGTAGCTTACTATGCATAGGCAAGCTTGTCTTGAATGTTGTCAAAGCATATTCCTCACTGCAGTTTTCAATCTCGTTGAAAGTTTCCCAATAACGTTTGGAGTATTGCCGCAGAGTCTCATCATCCCTCTGTCTCATAGAGGTTAATGCGTCAAATGTCTTTGGAGCTGCTCGGCTCGTTAGGAACCGAGCAGTAAACTCCTCGTCTAGCTGGGCCCACCACAGGATTGACCCTTCTGGGAGTTTATGATACCAACTTAGGGCCACCTTCCCTAAGCTAGACGGGAACATCTTGTACAGTAAGGCATTGTCTTGCTCGTGCATGAACGTGGCCTGTTGATAGTGTTGAATGTGAGCCACCGGATCCGTACTGGTCTCATAGGGTATAAACATAGAGTGTTTAACCCTGCTTGGAGTTTTTTCTGCTCGGATCCAGTGGGCCAACGGTGACTTAGAGATTTGGCCTAGGGCTTCCTTAGCTGCCTCTCGTGCAATTTTGGGACCTCCCTCAGCTCGGCCAGTTTCCCTCCTTTTCACGTATTGCTCAGGAGTATGCTCATTGGAACCAGATCTCTCATATCTGTCCCTAGTATGTTTCCTCCTCTCTTTTATCTCAATGGAGGGGCTCCTTTCTCTCCTTTTTCATGGAGAGACTCTTCTCACAGTAGAAACATCATCATGGTGATGACTCCTTTTTTCTTTTTTGTATTGCGCAAATCTTGTCCGTGAATGTAAGTCTTTCTACTTCTCTTGGAGTTGTTTTTTCAAATCCTGAATTTCTCTGCCTCCTGTTCCCTCCGGTCGAGGCTATATTCCCATTCTCGATTCCGAGCTCGCTTGTGATTTTCCTTGCTTGGGGTCTCCTCCCCCTCTCATGACGGGGAGAGGTTCCCCTATTTTTCTTTGGTGGCGTCCTTGAGTGTCTTCGCCTCTCGCCTGATTTAGGAGAATCATGAATCACCAGGCGTGTATCTCTAAACTTTGGAATTTCAGGGATATGCCCTATGTTGAATCTTCTGGCAGCGGACTTTTTCTGTTGTGCCTTCAGAATTGCAGGAGTTCTGTCCACCTTTGCACTTTTTCTCGTAGTGTGCACAGGAGTGGTTTCACGATCATCTTCGACATCTTCTCGTCGTGGAGTGCGTAAAACAGGTTCTGAAATCACCATTGTTTATCTTTTCGAAAGAAACAAAGCTTTTCGTAAGCGTTTCCCACAGACGACGCCAATTGTACGGGGATAAAATCCACGTAGGTCTGGATCACGTGCTTCCTTGATGCAACCCTTAGTCTGCAAGACAGAAAAAGGGTTAGAGCGCCTTTGCCTCTCGTCGGCAAAGGCCCTCCGATGCCAAAGTTAGTATCTCGTACTCACAAATCACAATGTGTATGAAAAGGGATTCACAGCGTCCCTTTTGTCATGGTTATTGTCTTGTATTTATAGGTGTAGATGCCTTGTGAGTTTAGGCATCTCGTGCCTTCTGTTTCCTATTAACTTTAGGAATCCTCCTCCCAATAGGACTTTCCTATTGGGCAGTATTTCTCCTTATATTTCTAGATCTAGTCTAGCAATAGTTCCTGTTTCCATATATGACTCTTTCCTATATGGGGTGCACTCCTTGTCATATTAGACTTCCCACATCAATCCCTTATTTTGCGGGAATGTTTTACCGCCCTGTTTGTGGCAGTGTCATGCTTCCGCGTAGCTCGGAATAACCCGTACATAGCCCAACTCATCACGCCGAGCTGAACTATGTATTCCAGAATGCTACTTAAGCTATACACGTAGCCTACCTAGCTAGGCCATACCAGGGGCATCCTTTTATATCATTTGCCGAGCTTAGTGCATCCTATCCTACTATTTAATTCTTATTAATCTGGCCCTGTTCACGGCCAAACCAGCTCGGCACAGGACTTAAAGACTCCTACGTGGTGCCGAGCTATTTACCCTCTCGTGGTGATCGATTAGGGCACGTGTTATGCCCACTCCTAGGGTAATCAGATTTCACCCACTCCATATGGGCATTTAGGACTACTCTGAGACGTTCTACGGGCCAAACTCCTTACTCTCTCGCCTATGGTGTTGAAGCTGTTATCCCTATCCAGAAGGGGTTACCCACAATCCAAACTGAGTACTTTGATGAAACCACTAATGACATGGCCTTAAGCAACGACCTGGACCTGGCCGAGGAGAAGCGCGATCCAGCTCGGGTAAAGTTGGTAGCCAATCAGCAAGAGGTTACAAAGGGATATAACAAGACGGTTCGGCTGAGAACTTTTTGCCCCGATGATTTGGTTCTTAAAAAGGTTACAGACAAGAATAAGAAAAAGAAGCTGATGCCCAATTGGGATGGCCCTTACTGAGTCGTTAAGAAGGTGGGGAAAGGAGCATACCAGATTGAAGACATGGATGGGAAGCTCGTAGACAAGCCATGGAATGCTTACAACTTGAGAAAATATTATGCTTAAAACTGTTGTTCTTGGATGTAGCTTCTCACACTTAGAAAAATTTTGGACAATTCTCGATGTACTACATTCTCGGAAGATTATCAATGAAAAGCTTTTGATCTCAACTTCCGTCATCTATATATATTTAATCGTGTTTCGGTAATTATACCAAACGGCTTCCGCCGAGGCACAACCTCACACATGGGTTTCATCCCATCAGACCGCTCGGTTTTACCAAACCATCCAAACGATTACGTCGATAATTTAACAAATCACACCCTCTCGGTGGTACTAATATTAACGCCTCGGACAATAAACCGAGCTCGACGTAAAATCCCTTCTGAAGGGGAATTGACCAAGTGATAACTTGTTTTTATAAGTTAGCAACTTAACTCGGCAATAACTACCAAGCCAAAAACAAACACCCTCTGATGGGGGTATTGATCCACTAATAACTTATCTTTTAAGTTAAGAAATCATCTCGGTACGTTTTTTCCGAGTCAATCAATTCCCTTGATAAGGGGTATTGTTTCAGTAATAACTTATATTCCTAAGTTAGATAATCGACTCGGTTATTCGAGCAAACGAACCTCTCTTAAGGGGTATTGAAATTATTTTAACATCCCCCCCGAGACGTGTTTTATCATTAGACCGAACCACTGATATCACTCTCGGATTCTAATACTTGTAAAATTTCTTTAAATTTTTACGAATCTTTTTTATAAAGCATTCACCTTTCTTAAATTGACTCGGCAATTCTTCCGAGAAGATTCACAAATTGCTTCGGATATTCTTTCATGCCTTAGAAATATTTTTGAACATTCATCTCAACTTAAGCCAGGGGTATTTTTTGCCCTAAGCCAAGATGAATGAGGGGTATTGGTATATATATATGGAAACATGTCTCGGATTAATCATTCAAGCATGATACAAAAGAAGTACGAAAATAGCCATTCATTTGAACTTCCACCCATTAGTTAAAAAAAAAAAAAGTTTCCACAAACGGCTTGGCATATAATTCCACTGAGCCGTGATCAAGACAAGACAAGAAATAGTTCGGAGGGAGAAAGAGAATATGTTCCAACGACTTCTAAACCACTGCAAGCGGTCTGGCATAAAATTCCACCAGCCGTACCCAAAAACCAAACAAAAGAAATTGTTTGGGGGGAGGAGAGAAATATTGTTCAGACAAACTCTAAAAACCAAAGGGTCACAAAGTCAAACATCCTTTCCGAGCTCTTGATCACAAGCCTCGGTCCCAATTTCAGCATTTCCACCTTCAGCATTTCCCTCGTCAACCTCTTCTTCCTCTTCTCCTACCTCTTCATCTTCCTCTTCGGGGGGGGATATCAATTTCTGGGAGTTCATCTGTTGGGACTGCACGGAGGTCAGACTCCGTATTAACGCTGACAACATCTAAACTGAGCCCGTATCCCTTGGCAATGCCTCTGAAATAGAAGATCCGAGCGCCCCTCCTGAAACCAATATTTTTTATTTCCTCAACCTGACCCCTATAATGCTCGACAATCTGCACCTTAGCTTCCTTGAAACCGTTGGTATGGGCTTCGGTTAGCTCTTTCTCATGTTTCTCCTTCTGTCCCTCCATCACCAGTTGTAGTTCCTTCATATTGTCCTTCAGTTCATCCAGCTCGGATAGTTGAAGCTTGACCCCGGCCAGGTCCTTCTCAACGGTTTTCCTCTTCTGAACCTCCAGTTGGTGTTTTTGCTTTAATGTTGAATATGAATTTGACATGCTAACAACCTTCTGGTGGTAACCGAAGACGGACTGACTGGCTTGAAAAGGGAACAAAATTGATGAATATAACTTCAAAAAAAAGGGGGAATGGAGGATCATACATTATTCTCGGGAGCCGAACTAACCAGAGCAAGATGGGGGAACATCTCCACGATATTTGCCTCAAGGTCGGAAGGCACCTGCTTCATGTCTTCGGGCAAACAGACCCCCTGCAACACCGAAAACCCTAGCCTCGGGTTGGCTCTTATGCTATCTGTCTGCAGCACGGGCTTCCCAGGCCGAGCCATGGGGGAGAAGACGTACGGAGCAGGGGAGGAGGCATGAACTGTCGTCTCTTTAACTTGCAGTTGTTTCTCGGTTTCATGCTACTCGGGCTGGTCCTTCTCAGTGTTCTTTTTTTCCTTTGAAGTGTCTTCAGCATCCAATGTGAGTTGGAGCCTCTACTTCTTTTGCTCGGACGTCGTGATCTCGGTTGTAGACCGTTTTATTTGATGGGGATCCTTGCTGGTGGCGGCATTTGTGGGTGTGACGGAAGTGGTGTTTTTCTTGATTCACGGCTTCTTTTTGTCGGGCATGAGCTTCGGAAGATCACCTAGATTCCCTTCCATGCTCTCGTCTTCTTCTTCAAAAAAGTCTGTTTCCTTGGGCTCTCGGATTTTACCGATTAGATTCTGAATCTTCTCTCGGTAAAGATCAAGCTCGGTATCGGAAGAACTGTGGGAGGGAACGTCTATAACCTCTTTCCCCTTAGCGGTTCCTCGTTTCCTCTTCCTGCTCGGACCGGCCTTCTCGGTAGCAGTGTTCTTCTTTCTCTGCTGAAGATAGGACGTATAAAACGGCTCGTAGTTGAACAGGACGTGGGCATACCTTTCCTCAACAGGAATTCGATTCGCGGCACGGATATTGTCATCGTTTTTAGCTTTGAATAGCCGAGCAGAAACCAGGGAAACCTCTGCAAAATGAGAAAAGAAAGAACTTGGTAAGTAGTGTTCTACAACAAAGAAAAAACAAGGGATGAAAAAGGAAAAACACAAATAAAATGCACCCTTAGAAGTATTCAATCTCGGGATGGGATACGAGCCATCGTCTTTCGAACCAAATTCAAAATTCCCCCGAACCTCTACGAAGTCATTGACCTAAGGGTCGGAGTTTGGTAGATGGTCGATCAGATATGTCCGTAGCTCCTTGGGGGTACTCCTTAAGGACAGATATCTATGATCAGAAGGACTGTTCCGAGACACATTATACACTCCCACCAAATCGGACAAATTGAAGTTTAGGTTGAATTTCTCTCGGAGCATGCACAAGCCGTTAATAATCCGGAAGGAGTTCATAGCAAGATACCGAGGGTTAATTTGATACTCATGAAGAAATACGAAGGAGGAGGTTTACGGGAAATCGAAGCCCACCCTCCGTAATCGCCATGAGCGGTACGGTAATATGGTCATCGGAGAAAGTAATGTCGGTCTCCCGAACCAACTGAATCTCTACATCTTCTAGAATGTTATACTTCCGGTAGAAGGCCCGATACATCCCTCTCTTACCATTGAAATATTCGAGGTCAACGTTCAGCCCTTTTACCGAGGCCTTGGCCTTAGGGGGCTGAGCCTCATTGGTTTGGGTCTCGGGGACGAGCTCAATAGTTGGATTCTCGGCCGTGGGCTCATAAACGGACCCGGTATTATCCGCCTCGGGTTGACGGACCTCAATAATCTGTACATCAGGGACCAGGGCGGAGGCGCCGTCCCCATCTCTTCCCTCCCCGAGATTCATGGACTCGGTGTGGTCACTACTCAACTCTCCTTGGTTCACCGAGCCCTCACTCCCCGACCGAGCGACTTGGTGAATGTTGATGGGGTTAAGTGGACCAAACCCCTTGTCTACCGGGCCAATGTCTGCAGACGCCATCCCGACGTCTGGATCAAACATCGTCTATCCGAGACGGTAACTATAATACTCGTGACTGTGCAGAGCAGACTCGGAGCTATCGGACCGGTTGGAACTTCCCGAGCTAAGGACGACCGGCTCTAGGATTCCTGAACCTGACAAAGGTGCACGAGTGAAGAAACAGTTTGCCACATAATTGATAGTGACCTAGGACTTCGGTTTGGGTTACTAAGTGGCCCGATTGACTCGGATACATTCCAAATCAAATCTCAATCCTATACGACTCGGATGCTATGTTTCTTGGAGATCCTAGGCGAGGGAAGGGCTATCGATGACTTGGGTTTCATCTCGGTCAAGGTCCGGATCCCTTGTCTTGGTTGACAAATAGTATTGTATCTTAAGACCTAAGGGTTGAAAGATCAAAAAGTGACTCAAAAGGTCGCGAGGTTGGTTCTAATGAAGAACACGATGAACAGTGAACAAATGTGTTCAACTATTCATCGCGACTTCTATGATACCTCAGCAGATCATGAAAAACGTCTTTTGCTAAACAAAAGCTTAAGAAATCGTCTGCAGATGACAAAACGGTGATAAAGCTAACGATTAAATGAGGAAAAACGTCAAGTTTTGAGGAGGGGTCTTTACCTCTGATACACTGTAGGATGGCGGTGGAGAAAATGAATAGTCACGGTGGCTTCAGGACCCCCCAAAGATCAGCGATCCACGGCGGAGATCGAAGGTTTTCAGTGTGAGGAATCGGCGGCGTGATTGGTGGCTCACTCTGGTTGATTATCGCCGAAAACTAATGGAGAAGCTTAAGAGAATACGCGAAGAGAGAGGGAATAAAAGTGTCTCTCTCTCCAAGGAGTCCCTTTTTATAGAGATGGGAAACGTTTAAATCACAACGCGGGAAACGAGGCAACTTCTGGCGGCGCGATTAAACTGTTGACATCTAGTAGCGATGGGACGTGCCGAGCTCATCTCCTAACACTTCACGTGTTTGTGTCCCTTCATGTCTAACCCTAATCCGTTTGCTCACCCTTCCGTCCAACTGACACCCACCACGTGGAGTAATCCAAGGGCGTCCGCGAAGTGAACAAGACTGGGGCTCAGGAAAAGGAAACACTACGGAAGAAGCCCTGTCTTCTCGGATGCGTTCTGCGTGCACCTCGGCTTAATGCAACGGCCCCACTAGGAACGGTCAACTTCTTTCTCGGAACCAATTGTCTCAAAAGAAGTTGAGGGGCTATTGTAGTGGGCCGAAAACTAGCAGCTCAAATGGGGCTCGGACTAGCCCAGGAAGAGCCAAGGCCCAAGCGGGTCTCTAGGCCAACTAGGGAACAAAGTGCCTTGGGCCGACCGAGATAGGCCCATACGAGACAAACCAGTATCTCGGCTTAAATAAGCTATGAACCGGACGAGCCATCCGAGATGGATCATATTCGAGATGGCTCGGAAGGATGATTCGAGATATCGGTGATGACCGTTATGACGTCACCCGAGGCGGTTAACGATCGTAACAAACTTGGGAAGGTACATGTGCATGCTACAGCTATTCCTACGTCAGCGTGACATATACCGAGCGGTTACGCTACTGTCGTAGCCATATTGGAGAACGAGTGCATGCAATATTTGTGATTCTGGCTCGTGAAGCTTGGTGATGTCATCCGAGCCAGAATGACTGGTTTGCCCCTGTACTTGGGGAGCCTATATAAACAAAGCGAAGGAGCCCTAAAGAGGAGGACACAACACATTTCCTCTCAACTCTCACATTTCCTCTGGTACTTCCTTCTCCGATTACTTACTAGATCATCGGAGTGCCTTCCCTGGCCACACTCCGGCCAGGTTAGGTGCTAACGATGGGTGCTACGTGTGCAGGTGTACCTAGAGGTTCATCCATCACCCACTCGCTGCTCACTCGGGTCAAGAATCGCTCAAGAGGTTCTGTTGGAATTCTGAGGACACCACAATTAGTACCTACGAAGAGGAGAAATAATTATGGATAGAGAATATAAAATGTACCAGCAGATACTGCCTCCATAACATCACTCTTGGAATCTCTAGGGTGAAGAGCAATTTTCGTGGTGTAATTTTGACCATGTGACGCATAGAAATCTTCAAGCGCCATACATATGCATGTCCGGATCATCTTTCCAAAATCATCGTCGAAATCAAGAATTAGCCCAACATCAACCTGTATTAAACTACTATCATTTTGAGCCCCCAATAATGGCACAATGTAATAGTAGCTCATCAACAGGAGTAGTAGTAACCCATGCAACTGGGAATTCATTTGAGTATCTCAATTGTTTTTTTTTTTTTTTTTGGGAAATTACGATATCCATAAAGCACAAACAAAAGCAAACTGCAAGGGTCTAGCCCTTACTCAAGGTACAAGCCCAGAAAATCACTGGGCGAAACAATGAAAACAAGAAACTAACCCCAAACAATCAAGGGGAAAAAATACACTGAGAAATACCCCAACTAGCAGCAATGGATAGATTCTGTGAGGAGGATTTGATACCTCTCCAAGAACTGATACAAGCACGAATATCCCGAATAATGGTAATCTTCAAAGAGCTGCAATCCATGCTTTGCTGCTGAAAAATCCTACAATTGCGTTCCCTCCACAACCAATAAATAGTTGTTGCCACCGAAAGCTTGAAAACAGTATGAGACATGGATGAGCCACCCCTATGTTGTCTTGCCCATGACAAAATCTCAAACAAATCCATCAAAACACTACTAACTCCATTACAGTCCATAATAAAAGACCAAACCTGCCAGGCATAGCTGCAAGAAAAGAAAAGATGAGAATGAGACTCAACTTCTCGAAGACAGAGCACACAATTGAGATCCACCGGCATTCCCCAAGAAGAGAGCCTATCTTTGGTAGCTAGTCGTTCCAGAATTGCTAACCACTGAATAAAAGCCCAACGTGGAGTGTAGTGATGAAACCAAATCATATTATACCAAGGAAAAGGAAGATTTGGAGTCCTAAGAGCCTCCCAAGCAGATTTAACAGAATACTCACCATTTCCCGTAAGGACCCAAATGACGGAATCAAGAGAGTTAGAATCAGGAAGGAAAGTAGCTGGAGTACCTCTTATAATTTCCATGATAACCGGATTTCTTTGTCTAGGCCAACACCATCTCAATTGTTGGTTACTGTAAGCTTTATTTTCTAGCAAAATGTGAAAGTAACATTGGTTACCAGCATAGAATACATACAGTGATGTGTTTATATAGGCATGTGATCCATGCTACTACAGAATATGTGGGCTAGTCAAACTGAGGGCATCTCTAGTGGACTATCTCTAAGAGTATCCTAAAGTGCCCTAAATAGTTAGCTAAGAAAAACTCAAAAAATGCTCTCTAGTGCACAAAAAATGACTCCCTAAAACCCTAGGTGTCACCCCTCACTCCCTAAAGTGCCCCAAGTCACTATCTAAATTTGGAGAGAGACTTAAGGAGAGAGATAGAGAGAGAGAAGGGAAGGAGGAGAGAGAAAGAGGAAAGAGAGAATGACTTTAAGGAGAGAGAGGAGAGAAAAAGGAAAGACTTAAAGTTAATGAATATATATATATAGGTAGCCCACTAAAGTGCATTTTTCATTAGCTAGCTAACTAAGTTCTTAGCATATAAAATACGGTCCCACATGTGCTTAGGTGTACACTTTAGCAAACATTTTTTTAGTAGTGCACTAGAGATGCTCTGATGTGCCTAGGGGCTGCAGATATTTGTGATCAATTATTATCAGCACCAGTAGAATTTGAACAATGTAGGCTGGTGCTAGGCTGACTAGTACTCAGGGGCGAAGTCAAGATTCAGGATTTTTCATAAGTGGGGTTGGAAATTTGAACTTAGAGTAATTCACTTTTCGATTCGCTAGAAAGAAACAACTAGTAGATCAAAATTCAAAAGTAGGTATATATTATAATAACTAAATGTAACTTCGATTAACAATTGACCCCAACGACTTTTCATACTTTGCCCCCTTGTTTTGATAATCATTTCTATTTTCTCTAGTTTATGTTAGTCTTACTTCTATCTTTTAACATAAAATTCACAAATAAATACTTGCTTATGATGAATAAAAGTAATTTATCTTCACTAACAAATTGAAACAACCCCATAATTAGTTAGAGAAAAAGCGTAATATGAGTAGTACTCTGTTATGTTTAGTTTTTTTTTTTAAATTATGTAAAAAATTAAAAATTTATTTTAGTTAAATTACGAAACTAAAATAATATGTTTAAGCCTTTTTACCTTATATTAACCACATATAGTGAATTTTTTTTTCCAAAAACCTAGGACTCATTTTTTAATTCGCTTTTGGTCTCAAAAATCTCAGGGCTTGCCCTGTAACTTAGATAGAGAAAGTTGGGATTTTTGGAACTTCAGTCGGAGCCGTCGCCTGTAACTTGAAAATTCTATCCAGCGCGCAAGAAAACAATCTGTAATCAATACCATGGGAAATCACTTCTTCTTAACATTCTAGATGGAAAAAATACAAAAGTTAAGAAATAAAGGAAATTAACAATATGATACACTTAAAGGTTACTATTTTCAGATATTGGGAATACTCTACTGATTATTAACTTTTATTTTTTAATCAGATACTCTACTGTTAACTAATGCAACTAGTACCAAGGATTTTTTTTTCTCGCGCAGAGCGAGTAGAATATATTTTCCCGAAATAATTGATGGGTCTCGTATCCCAACGTCCTTATTGTTGGGATCCACCCCGTGTGGGCCGGATAGGCTTAGGCCCAAGGTGGTCTAGCATTTCTTTAGAATAACCTGAGGATTATAAATACTCTTGTCGTGTTTCTTATTATTGTGTGTGATAACATAATATGATTGAGACTGGCTGAGAGTGGGAGAGGGAGCCGGTTGTGGCTTCCCCCGGAGTGGGAGCCGGTTGTGGCTCCCCAGAGAGGTCTTTCATCTTGTGTATTCTGTAAATATATTCAAGGAGATATATTTTTTTTTTCAGATTTCTTATGCGTGTTTGTGTGCGTGTGTGACCCGGAAGCATAACAAATCGGTATCAGAGCCCAAGAGGGGCGAGAGGTCACCGAATTTGTGGTCTAAACACACGGATTCAAGAACGGGAAAAAAAAAAAAAACAAAGTCCCACGGAAGTTTTGATCAAGGGATTTTGTTCGTCTCGATGAGACGAGTCCAACAGTATGCTTGCGGTTGGTTTTCATCACCAAAATTGGGCATATGGGCAGTTTGAAGGGCAGTGGGAAGAGCCGGATCGGTCTGGTCTATATCAGTCTCGCAAAACGTGATCGAAAAAAGTTTTAGAGCATAGGGTTTTGTTCCTCTCTTCGAGATGATCATGGGGATATAGAGCTTGTCGCTAGACAACGTTGGGGTGGCCCACACGCACTGGCCAAATTTCGATCAAACTTGCGCGTGGATCTGACGCACTCTGTTTTTTAAGGGTTGAAGATGATGACGTCATGGTGATGTCATCAGCCATGTAAGACAGCGATGTAAGACAGCCACGTAGGATTGTCAACGTCCACGTCATACGGTCAACAATGATGTGGCAAACTCGTAAGATGCTGAATGAGCTATGGCGATTCCACGGCGACCCAGTCGGTTAGCTAATCAAACACCCTCCTTTCGTCCATCTTTCCTCCCTTCACTACCCTTTCCTAATACATATCCTTTAATCTGGATTCTTGCTGACCCACTTTCCCTAGTTCATTCCCTTCGTCCCTACATTTTCTGATCTCCCCGCCCCTTATAGCACTACCATCACCGCAAAATCAACACATATCCATCGCCGTCCTCTGTTATTCCGGACCACATTCACCCCACCGTGTTCTCTCTCTTTCTCCCTTTAGGCCAGGCTCCGCCATTTTTCTCTCCATTTTCATTCCTAGATCTACTCCATTCCGCGCTCTTCGAAGCTGAACCTCCCTCTATTTCGTTCTTCTTGCGTCAAGGGCTTTCTCCTCTCAGGGTCGTCTTTGTTTTCCGGTCAGCTTCTCCGGCATCTTTTCCGGCGACCTTGCCGGAACTCCACTTGAGTGGCATCTGTTCTCTCTGTTTTCGGTTTGGGAAGTTTCAATCCGTTCTGGGCAGTTTTTCCGGCGTTTGTCGCTGCCTAAGTTTCTCTCCCGATTTTGCAGCATCTTTTAGGCAAAGGGGTCCTCCTTTTCTCGCATCATCAAGTTCTTAATGTGATCTTTTTTGATGGAGAGTGATTGGAAAAGGGTATCTAGACGGAAACCTGCGGGGATCGGTGACAGGAATGCAAGTGTAGGACGAACCGACGGACGGGTCCCCAACACTACCTCCATCTTCGTGGATAATCTTCCAGATTCAATGGACGAGGAGTGGTTGACTCAACTCTTTAGCTCCCACGGTTAAGTAGTTCATTCTGTGATTCCCAATGAGAAATCCTTAACAAACTCAATCTTTGGGTTTGTTAGGTTTCGCTAGCGGAAAGAAGCTCTATCTGCAATCAAAGGTATTAAGGGTATGTTTATCAGGGGTCACAAGTTGCACGCAAAGATTGCAAGCTTTCCTTGGAAGGGGGATGTTGACACTCATAAACAAAAGATCATACAGAATCTTGGTGTGAAGAAACCAGCATATACAGAGGGCAAAGTGGGGGGCAGAGCTGACTATCATACTCAGTTGGAGTTTCCTAAGGGAGAACCTGCCATAGGGGGCATAGTGTCCTTTTCAGAGATTCTAACAGGTCGTCGGAAGGATAGTGCTCACTCTTTTTCGGAGGCAGGCAAAGAATGTGGGATTAATACTACTCTTTGTATTGAGGTATGTGAGGCTGGGCATGGCTGGCTATGGCGAAGTGCCATAGCCGTGCTGCCATCCCCGAGGTCTATCGATTCTTGAAGCGTTGCGATTAATCTTGTTTTTGGTCCTAACATCCAAATCAGATCTTTAAGAGGCTTGAAAGTGCTCCTCACTTTTGAGTCTATTTCTGAAATGGATTTTGTTTTTAAGAGTGGGAAGCTTAGTCAGTTTAGGAAATGGTTTGTTAATGTTGATAGATGGAAGCCGGAGTTCAATGTTACTCATTCTCGTGTGGTTTGGCTCTATTGTTATGGAGTTCCTCTTCAGGCTTGGGATGATTTTTCCTTTTCTAAGATTGGGAAGTTCTGGGGAGAAGTTGTCTCGATAGACAATGCTACAAGCAAAGCCCTTGATTTTTCTGTTGGGAAAATCCAAATCACGACTGATCGTATGGAAGGGATTAGTGCAGTGATTCATTTGGACTGTAAAGGGAGGGTTTTTCCAGTGAGGGTCATGGAAGAGCAAATGGTTCTCCAAGGCGGGTTTAAACTTTTCAGCGACAATACTTCGCAAGGGAGTGATTATTCTTGGACTAAAGAGGATAGGGAGGTTGCAAGAGATGATGACTTAGAGGTGGATGTGGCTAAGGATACTAATGGGGACTCCCTTTATAGGGCCAATTTGTCTCCCAAGCATGTGGATGAAAATTGTGCTTCGTTGGTAGGTGAAACGCCCTGTTGTTTAAAGGACAAGCACCCTACTACTTTGGCTTTGAATGATGGGCAAGTGGGCCAGGTGAAGGACCATAATGAAGGCCTCCCATATGATGTCGGATTGGGGGAAATGTGTCTAACAGACAAAGCAATTCTTGGGTCCGAGGCTCAGGAGTTTTCTTCTAAGAATGAAGGTGATCAAATGGCGAGAATGGTTAATCCCTTGCCACCTAAGAAAAGAGGGGTAAGGAAGGGTAGGAGAAAATTCAAGCCTATGGACGAAATCTTGGGGAAATTCAATAAGATT
Organism: Vaccinium vitis-idaea; assembly: GCA_963854785.1. Classification (NCBI taxonomy): domain Eukaryota; kingdom Viridiplantae; phylum Streptophyta; class Magnoliopsida; order Ericales; family Ericaceae; genus Vaccinium; species Vaccinium vitis-idaea. The sequence continues at coordinate 17,129,936 of OY978221.1, forward strand.
ATTTTTAGAAGGAAAGGGATTCGAAGGCATAAAGGTGTTGTCTTTAGACCAGGTGCAGCCTTTTCCCTTTCGTCCGATGGGATAAAAAATAGGAATTGTATCCTGCTCAACAAAGCCCAGAAGGTGTGGGAGGAAAACTTATTCGTGGAGGACAAAGGGTTTCGAAATAAGGCTATAGCCCAATGGGACTTCGAGAAGTCGTTGGGAGTCAACTATGAGGGTGATGAAGAGGAAGTCATTAGCAAGATCGTCGAGATGGAGAAAAATGATGAAGTGCGCTATAAAGCCATGATGGCATATAAGGAGCAATAGTGAGGTTTTTCAGTTTTGCTTTGTGTTGTTGAGGTGTTAGGTCCTGTTTCTTTTAGGATGTCTCTTCCAATGTTGGTCTCTTTGTAGACACCCCGATTTTGAACCCGAGATGCGCTCGAGCATTCCCGATGATGAAATGGACCAATCGTGACTACCCGAAACTTGTGAAAATGGCTTGAACTTGATTAAAATTAACCAAACATCACCAAATAACCCAAACTAAACCAAGCATTGTTAAACCAAGTCAAACCATCAATTTGCCACCAAGAGCCTTGAGCGCTCAAGCTTGAGGCCTTGAGCGCTCAAACCCCTGAGAAGCACCTTGAGCGCTCAAGCCTACGGCTTTGAGCGCTCAACTCTGATCCCAGTCAGGAATCTGCAGAGTATCTCATCATGAGATCTCATGCAAGGGGGAGCGTCTAACCGATTTTATACGTCTTATACATGTATAATACACCCTACTTTGTCCTAAACTACACCTAAAACTACTCCTAAACTACACACCCACTTCATCTCTCTCCTCTCTTCCCTCCCACTCATTCTATAAAAACCACTCACCACCCCCTGGTTTAGTGGTGACCAATTTCTATACCCCAGCTCTCAATTCTTCCAGAGATCGTGCTCTCTCTCTCTCTCTCTCTCTCTACAAAACCACCCACTCCCCATCAAAACTACTTGCAAAAACCATCTGCCAAACACCAAATTCAACCTTTGATCATCAATTAACCTCACACACTACACTACTCACCCAGAATACTAATCAAAACACCCCTTATTGTCCATCTCCAAACCCACAATCAAGTTCAAGTCATCAATCAAGTGAAAAGGTAGTTAAACATGTGATATATTCACTGTTTTGATCCTTTTGAGGAAGACCAGTGAATTCAAACAAGTTCTTTATACTTGCATTGAACTCACAAAGGTCTAAAAGTTGTCTAAAAATACTTTCAAAATACGCAGCTTCAACAGGGATTGAGCGCTCAAGCCTTAGCGCTCAAGCCTTAGGCCTTGAGCGCTCAAGCCCAGTTCTAAGCAGTTTCTGTTTTGCTGAGTTTTGTGCTTTTCCTAGGTTTTGATCATTATTTAATAGTTAATTATGCTCATGTAATCCATAAAACAGTTTATTTTACCTCAAAATCACATGCATGAGTGTAGATTAACTATTTTATGATGATTACACATCAAAACTATTGAAAATCTTATATTTGAGTGCAAAACAGAGACTGTTCAACCTCATAAATCTTCATTTCATGTATTTTTTATCATTATTGAAGTATGAAAAGCTTGCTTGAAGGTCAAAAACCAGAAAGCCGGGCTATGGCTTGAGCGCTCAAGGTTATGAACCTGAGCGCTCAAGCTGTTCTTGAGTAGTTTGATACTTATGGTTTGTTCTTATAGAGTGATGCTGGAAATTAACTGGGAGATGTGTGTGAGTTATTATTACTGTGCTTATGATCTGGATCCCTCTTTTTTTCTTCCATTCTCAAGCATTTTCTCCATTAGTTTGTGATGATTTTCTTCTTTTCATCATTCTTTAAGAGATCAATCTGACTGTTCCCATTTTATTCTCCATGAAAAACATTTTATCAATGTATTGATCTTGTAAAGAACGAGCAAAGCAGTTGTGAAAAGGGTTAAAAATCACAGAAGCCAGACACGGGTTTGAGCGCTCAATCTATGAGCCTTGAGCGCTCAAACTATGAGCCTTGAGCGCTCAAACTGGTTTGGAAGCTTGAGCGCTCAAGTCATCAGTGTTGAGCGCTCAATCCCAATTCTGGAATCCAGATTGTAAGCCAGTTTATCAAGCTTCATGTCCATGATTTCTTGAGTTGTTGTACGGTTTTTGTTGCTATTTACCTCTGTAAATATTCGTTGTAATTTTTCTTTGTTATTGTCATTCCCATGTAAATCATGTGCACAAGCAACCACGTTAGATTTGCATTTTGTATTTTCTGATTATTTACGTGATTTCCTCCCCCGATTCCCTATTTTCGTGAATAGAATTAAATTTCAAACATTTCCAAAATCCCACAAAGTATTGAGTAGAGACCGGTTCACGGATCGGGCGAGAGGGGTGCCGTAAAACCCTTCCCCTCTCGTAACCAAACCCCCGAATCCGAGAAATCTTTGGTTCCGCCATGATCAGTGAAATCTTTTTCAAATGGGCAAATGAGTCATATTTTTATTGGTTTCTCGGGTTCGGACCTCAAATCCGGGTGGCGACTCTAACAATCACAATCTTTTCAAACGCGAAATCCGCACCATCTCCGTGGGCCGTCCACACTCTTGCCAATCTTGGTTCCCCTTGGGTTCTGACGGCATATGATAGCCGGAGTGTGAGTTTTTGCCTTTTGGTTTTCTCATGCTCCGGTGTGATGCCTAGCTCTTGGATCCCTCTAATCTTTGTATCGTTTTTCAAAGATTAATAAAATCTTTCTCCTTTCAAAAAAAAATAAAAAAAATGATGTGGCGCCACATCAACAGGGGTCAGTCAGTGAACGTTTTGAACCTTTTGGTCTTTTGTTTCGGGTTGAAGGGGTCATTTGCAAATACGAATTTCACTTGTTCCTACACCCTAGCATGTAATCAAGAATTAAATCATGAAATTATGAACAACTCACAAGTTTACGTAGTTTGCCAATCTACTTGGTACTCTGTCAGTTCTATTCTGTTCAATTTGACCTCTAAAAATAGATTGCTTCCTGAAATCTTTTGATTTTTTCTACAATGTTCAGAAAATCTCAATTAGTACCTTTGAAAAGTGCAAACAAATTAAGAAAATTACTTCCAAAAGCACTTTTCAAGATTAAAATGACATGACTTTCCATATCAAGCAAACAAAATAAGGGAAATGACCAAAACATGGTGGTTGGAGCAAAAAATGACCAAAAGGAGGTCATGGTTTCACAAATGCCTAAAGCATGATAAGGAAAAATAATAATTATCCATACATGGCAAATTATACCTACAATGCCCAAAATACCCTTCCCATTTTCCCTCTCTCATTCCCCTCTCCGATACTTTCCCCTTCTTCCTTCCAGTCGTAACAGAGAGAGGGAGAGAAAAGAGGGACGCCACCAGTACCGCGTCCGACGCCCGACGAACGCCACCATCACTGGCGGCAAGCTCAACGGGGTTCGCTAAGAGAGGCGGAGAGTGGAGACCCGTCATCCAACAATTATCTTCAGCCTGGTCGTGTTCTCCGCTACACCTTGAGAGGATGATTCTCCGACGACGGCCACACCTTGAGCGAGTAATCTCTCTCTCTCTCTCTCTCTCTCTCTCTCTCTAGTGGCCTGCATACTTTCAATACCTTCTCCCTTCTCAGAATCCATTTGCCACAAGTCATATATTCACCCAAGATCTACAATTGGACACCGGAAGAAGGAAACTCGAGTTATTCAATATCCAGGAGACATTGTTGTTGCAAAAATTGTAGGAGTGAAAAATAGATACAGTCGATACAATTTTCGAATCACCATGGTATATGGAATCATGGATCAGAAACCTCTAGAAAAATCATCTACTGCCCATATGATTACAGAATTACAATGCCATTATTTTCTTCTCAAATACCATGTTTAAAGAAAAATCGATGATGGTGCATCAAATTTTGTCAGTCTGTTGACTGAAGCCTGAATTTTTTTCTTAATTAGATATTTACCAAGGTAGCACATTAATTGGAGTACGGTAGAACTATGCATAAAACCATTTACCTTATAAAACCAGAATGGTTTAACAATAACATTGTTTATATGACATTGATTCCATGTTTATGTATACTTTGCATAAACAAATTGAGAACTCAGTAAGAATACATGGAAATCTCAAAATCACTAGTACTACATGTTGAGTTTTAGAAGGAATTCGATACAAACTTAACTTTATGGGAGTGAAGTCACTTTCTTGCATGCAAGGTGTTTGTGATATTGTCTAAGTGAAGGCAACAGATGAGACAGAAGGTAAGCAAAATGAGTGAGGGAGCCCAAGTGATTCCAACTATTTTCATAGATAATCTACCCCATCAAATTAGGTCCTTATTCTGGTGCACTGTTATTGTCATGGTGCCATTTTTTTTCACGTAAGGTGCAAAATTTGATAATACAAGGAGCAATGTTGTTTTCCTCATTTGGGTGCAAAGTTATTCTCGAAGAGTGCCAAGTTGCTTCACTCAAGGTGCAACATTGTTTTATTTAAAGAGCAATGATTATTTTTCCTAAGATGCAAATTATGTACCACACCACCACGTCATTTTGACAAGTTGACATAACCGAAGATGTTATGTTAATTCACTCAAGGAGCAAATGCATAACCTAGTGCAATGAGTTTGAGGTAAGGAGCAATGTTGGTTCATACAAGGTGCAAAATTTGTTAATCCAAGGAGTAAATCTTGTTTTCCTAATACAAAAAGTGGGATTGAGACAGAACATTAGCAACCCAGTGGTCCTTATTCTGGTGCAATATTATTGTCAAAGGGTGTCATGTTATTTCACTTAACGTGCAAAATTTATTAATACAGAGAGCAACTATTGTTTTCCGCATTTCGAAAAGTGGAATTGGCAAACCAATGGTCCTTATTCTGGTGCAATGTTATTGTCAAATGGTGCCATTTTTTTCACGTACGGTGCACAATTTGTTCATGCAAGGAGCAAAGATTGTTTCAAAAAAAAAAAAAAACATTGGCAACCCATTGAGTGCATTGTCCAAAAAGATTTGATTTGATCTCACACTGGCAAGGCAAGTTGGACTAACATGAGTGCAATTCTTTTATTGCAAGGTGCAAGGATTTTCATTTACAGTGCACAGTTGTTGCATGCACGGTGCAATTTTGAGATTGCCCGTCCAAAAAGATTTGATTTGATCTCACATTGGCAAGGCGAGTTGGACTAATGTGAGTGCATTTCTTTTGTTGCAAGGTGCAAGAGTTTTCATTTACAGTGCAGAGTTGTTACATGCACGGTGCAATTTTGAAATTGCTCATCCAAAAAGATTTGATTTGATTTCACACTGGCAAGGGAAGTTGGACTAACGTGAATGCAATTCCTTTATTGCAAGTTGCAAGGGTTTTCATTTACAGTGCAATGTTGTTACATGCACGGTGCAATTTTGAGATTGTCCGTCCAAAAAGATTTGATTTGATATTACACTAGCAAGGCAAGTTTGTGTACCTCAACCACGTATCAAAATGGAATGCAACGCACTCTTAAATCCCGAAGGCCGAAAGTCATTCATAATTGATTCAAAAAATCTTATTTTCACTACAATTTCCATTTTTATTTTTATTTTTCTAAAAACATTCTAAACAGACTGTACAAAATTGATATCCAGTTTAGACTTCTAGTGATTGGAAGGCAGACCCAATCGCGTGACGTGAACGTACATGTCGTTGTGGCTTACGTCGTCGGTGGGTGGCTGATTGAACGGCCTCATGACTCGGGGGCGCTTATATACCACTAAAAAAGGCAATAACAACAAAGAATTCCATTAATTGATCTCTTTAATTAATTAGATTAGCAGCAACTTTGTTTGGATAAGCAATCCAATCCGTTGAAGCCGTCGGTGTTTCTCTCTTCTTTCTCGTTGCGGAGAGAAGGGAAATAGACGCACGTATATATGCTTGCGAGAAGGTTAATTAATATTATTGGAAATGAAGAAAGGACGAAAAAGAGAGATGGTGGTGGTGGTGGTGATCTATCTGTGATTTGTGACCAAAGAAGGATGGATATCCCGAAAAAGATTGGGGAAGAGGGGCTGGATGTTAAGGTTTAATTAACAGAGGGTATTTCAGGAAAGTTAGTTGGGGGTACCACTTATGTGGAATTATTATTTTCCGTGTCATGTATCAGGTCATTTCCCAAAACCTTACCATGATATTGGCATTTTTAGTTTTAAATATCAGTTATTGGTCATTTTCCCAACAAAATATGGCAGGCAGTAGCAGAGCTGGGGGGCGTGCTGCACAGCTTGGCTGTGCAGCACGCCCCCCAGCTCCGGCAGTAGCATGTAGTTTCCAAATCATGTTATTTTACAACTTAGACACCATAAGTTCTTTTTTTTTTTTTGCTGAATTGCAATCCTAAAAGAATATTGGCCAAGATCATGTTATTGTCAAATTAGAAGAAACTTGATTCTTACCAAATGCAATCCTAGAAACCAGGGATGGAGCCAGAGGGGGGCCAGTAGAAACGGTCGCTCTTGCAAGGGAAAAAAACCTCTATTATTCTACAGAAATAAAAGATTTTCCCTATAAATTATCTAGGCTCGCCCCTGCAAAATATTTTGGAAAAAATATTCGCCCATGCGTGGTGAAATTATTGGCTCCGTCCCTGCTAAAAACAATACTCCCGTATTAAAGTTACTTCTTGCCATAGTTGTTCGTGTGTGTGAGAATATGTGCAGGTTAGATGTTTTTTTGTCATTCATCATTCCTTATCTATTACATGGGGAGAGGAGATAAGACTCGATCCTGAAATGCAGTGTGATGCATCCAAGAGCTCTACCGCATGAGCTAGCCAGCACTTGCAGGTCAGAAGTTTAGGAATAGTGAAATGTGTTCCAGGGGAAAAATGATCAGGTGTTTCCTCATGGATTAGAGGTCATACGTTTAGCTAATGGTGTCTTGTTGTATGGAAAATCTAAAATCAGGAGGAGCAGTGAATTGTCATTAAGGTTTTAAAAGTATATTAATATGTATAAAAACTGTATAAAAATATGTAAAGATGTGCTAAAAAATATTACAATTACATTGAAGTTTGTGTTAAAAGGGCCCTCGTTGTATAAACCATTCAGAAAATTATAGCAGCAATTCTGATCTCCATGAGATTAGCTGACCCCCACTACGGAGGCAGAAAAGCACCGACGAGGAAAAGAAAAAACTCACGCTGTGACAATTTGATAAAGGACGACTTGTGTGCCTAGTCTTACTTTTGGAATATATAAACTTTTCAGGAACGCGGCGTAAACGGTGGGTTTGCGCCGCGTGGATCTCGGCCGTTGATTTTGATATCTTCTTGCTTGGATCAGGGGGTGATGTGCACTCCGGTTTTATGCATCCCTCAGCCGTCCCATCATGTTTTGGACCGCTCGAATGCATTTGGCAATTTTGATTTAATTTTACTCGTAAAAAATCAAAACACATCCGGACCGTTTAAAACATGATTGGACGGCCGAGGGGTGCACAACACCCCCTTTCCTTCTTGCTAGGGCTGCCCAGCGGATCATCCGATCCACCAATCCGACCAATCCGAACCATCCGTTGATCCATCTGAGGTATGTACGGATGGGTTGCGGATCGTCCAACACATAAGTTCACGGATCCGGTTAAAACCGATCCGTCTGTGGCCAAATTAAAAAAAAAAAAAAGTAAAAAACAGTCCGCTACACTCGCTACACGTGTACGATGTACACCTAACCCAGTAACCTTAATCTCTAACTCAGCCTCTCAACTCTCAGTCTCTCACCCCGACCCTAATCTCTAACTCAGCCTCTTAACTCTCAGCCTCTCCGCCTCCATCACTCCACACCAGCACACCCTCCTAAATCTAATCGATTCTCACTCACTCCCTCTCCTCATCCGACGTTGTACACCTCCTCCACCAGGAGATGTGAAGACGACGACCTTCTCCTGGTATGACTCTCTCTCACTCTCTCTCTCTCTCTCTCTCTCTCTCTCTCTCTCGCCGTAGATCGGCGACCACAGTTGGGGTTTGCTCCGACTGGGGTTTGCTCCGGCGATGTGACTCAGAGCATCCTTGTCTGATCGCGATGTGACTTGATTCATCTGTTACAGTTTCGTTCCTTTTCTCTGAAATTTTTGCGTACTCTGTACAGGACTTTGTTAAACTTGGTTCACTGATCAGATCACTTGGTTCACTAACTGTTGGTGTTAATTTGAAAGGTATATTGCTTAAGCTTCCATTCTATGTGTCTGATTTGGTGTTAATTTAATTCAGAATTTGGGTATATTGTTAACAGAATCTGATTGTTCTTTTGTTTGTAGACCATGGCTTCTCAATCTCATCCTCCACCAGAGACCTCCTCCATTAATCAAGACGATGCTCCACCCTCTAAAAGGGCTTGCAAACAACCCCAAGATCCAGGAAAACCACCCCGAGAACCAGGTAAAGGTAAAATAGTATCACCATGTTAGGCACATTTTACGGGGTAAAAAATAATGCTGGCCTTATTGTGAAGGCCATTTGCAATTATTGTCACAAAGAATATGCTGTCGGGTCAGGATCGAGTGGGACAAGCAACTTGTTGAAACATACAAGTAAATGTAAGGATAATCCCGAGAACTAGGAGAGTGACCAAAAAACCTTAGACTTGCACGTAAAACTAGGGGTGGGGGTTAAGCTTGTGGCAACTACCTTCACATTTGAGGCTTGCAAACGAGCTCTTGTTGAGATGGTTGTCATTGATGAATTGCCGTTTAACTTTGTGGAGGGCTATGGTTTTACGAGATTTTGCAATGCCCTCCAACCGATGTTCTTTCCCATCCCTTCTCATAATACTATCACTAGAGAAGTTTGGGAGATTTATAGAAATGAAAAGGCTAGGTTAATGAAAGAAATGAAGGGTCGTAGAATTTGCTTTACCACTGATACATGGACTTCTATTCAGAATTTGGGTTATATGTGTCTTACTGCTCATTATATTGATGATGATTGAAATCTACAAAAGAGGATCATAAATTTTTGCTTAGTTGAGGATCACAAAGGGGAAACTGTTGGTATGAGAGTTGAAACTTGTTTGCTTGATTGGAAGATTGATAGCATGTTTACCCTCACTGTTGATAATGCTAGTTCAAATAGTCTAACCATTAAGTTTTTGGTGGGTGCAACAAAAGGTTGGAAGGGGACAATCTTGGAACACGAATTTTTGCACGTTTGTTGTTGTGCACATATTCTTAATTTGATTGTTGGGGATGGTTTGAAGGAAATGCAATCCTCTATTGCGAATATTCGGCATGCAGTGAGGTATATGAGGTCATCTCCCAATAGAAACGACATTTTTCTAAAGTTGTGGAGAAATGCAAGATTGTGTCCAAAAGCCACTTGTGCCTAGATGTGCCAACTAGGTGGAACTCCGCATATAAGATGTTAGAGCATGCCGAGAAGTTTGAGAAGGCATTTAAACGGATGGGGAATGAAGATGACCAATTTAAGGCTTACTTTAAAGATCGTGAAGTTGGTGGAGGAGGAGGGAAAGAGATTCCAACAAATGATGATTGGGACAAATGTAAAGTGTTCTTGAAATTTTAGAAATTATTTTATAATGCAACTTTGAAATTTTCGGGGTCCCTCTATGTTACCTCAAGTACTTTCTATCGTGAGATGCTTGCAATTCAAACACAAATTAAGAAATACATGGCTGATAGTACTCCTCTCTTGGGTACAATGTCAGCGAATATGAAGGGGAAGTTTGACAAGTATTGGGGTATTGGGAATAAATTTAATCTTCTTTTATATGTTGTTGTTGTGCTTGATCCTCGAACTAAGAAGAGATTCTTGACCTTTAGTTTTATAAGCATATATTGCGAAACAGTGGCGAATTTCATGATGGACAAAGTGCATGATGCTTTATTTAGCTTGTTCAATGAATATTAGACTTTGCACGTGTAGACACCCCAATTTTGAACCCGAGATACGCTCGTGCATCTCCGATGATGAAACGGATCAATCGCAATTACCTGGAATTGGTGAAAATGATTTGAGTTTGACCAAAACCAACCAAACACTACCCAAGCAATCAAAATGTGCCAAACCAACCCAAGCATTGTTGAACCAAGCCAAACCATCAATCTGCCATCTATAGCCTTGAGCGCTCAAGCCCATGGCTTTGAGCGCTCAAACCCCTGAGGAGCACCTTGAGCGCTCAAGTCCACAGCCTTGAGCGCTCAACCCCCGTCCAGTCAGCAACTTGCAGAGTATCTCATCATGAGATTTCCTGCATGGGAGCGTCTGTGGTTGATCTTATACGATCCCTATACGTATAATACGCCCCACTAAGTCCTAAAATACGCCTGAAATGCTCCCAAATACATAAACCCACTTCTCTCTCTCTCCTTTCTTCCCTCCCACTCACTCTATAAAACCACCCATTGCCCCCTGGTTTGAGGGACGGATTCCACCACTCCTTACCTTCAGTTTCTAACCAAAAAACCACTCCCCTCTCTCTCTCTCTTCAAAACCATCCTTCTACCATTAAAACCACCTACAATACCATCCACAAAACCCAGAAATTCGACCCTTGATCATCGGTCAACCACCTACATTGTCCAATTCGTACAGAATACAAGCCAAGAACATCCATAATCAACCTCTCAAAGTCCAGAATCAAGCTCAAATCTCAAACATTTTCCAAAAGGTAGTAAAAACATGTGATGAACTCACTGTTTTGATCTTTCTGAGGAAGGCTAGTGAGTTTAAGCAAGTTCTCTATACTTGCATTGAACTCACAAAGGCCTGAAATTTGCTTAAAAACCTTTTTCAAATTTACAGTTACAGCAGGTTTGAGCGCTCAAGCCTCTGGCCTTGAGCGCTCAAGCCCAGTTTTGAACAGGCCACTGTTTTGCTAACATCTGAACTTTCTTTTGGTTTGATCATTGTCTAGAAGTTAATTGTGTTCATGTAGCTTTCAAAACAGTTTATTTCCACAACAAAATTACATGCATGAATGTAAATTAACCATTTCATAGTGATTAAACATCAAAAAAACTTCAAATTTCTCATGTTTGATTGCAAAACAGTGGCTGTCTGTCATTTTGAAACTTTATTTTATGACTTTGGTGGTCTTGAGGAAGTAGTAAAATCAGTTTAAAGGTTAAACAGTGGAAAGCCATGTTATGGCTTGAGCGCTCAAGGTCAGATTTTTGAGCGCTCAAGCTGTTCTTGGCCTATTTGCAGTTTTCCAGCAATTTGAGTGATGGCTTATGGTTTAATTCTTTGTTAAGTGTATATAGGTTGTCAGTATAGTGTTTGTGATTTGGATCTCTCTGTTTTGCAGAATTGGTTTGAGCGCTCAATCCATGAGCCTTGAGCGCTCAAGCTGGTTCTAAAGCAAGTTTGTTTTAAGCATTTTCTGGTGATTTTTAAAGAGAGGTGATGCTTGTGTGATCTTTCTGTGATGTATTCAAGTCTTAAAGCAGCATCAAATATCAAAAACCAACAAGGAAAATGTTCGGGTGGAATGAGGGTTGAGCGCTCAAGTCACCACCCTTGAGCGCTCAATCCCCATTCTGGAATCCAGATTGCAAACAGTTTAATAAGTCTCATGTCCATGATTTCTTGGGTTATTGTACGATTTCTGTTGTAATTTATTTCTGTGAATATTTGTAGTATCATGTTCATCATCCATGTAGATTGCACGCACAAGCATCCACAGTAAAATCGCATCTCTTGCATGTTTTGTTGCTATGTGATTCCCATCCCCGATTCCCATTTATGTGAATAAATCAAATTTTAAACATTTCCAAAATCCCACAAAATGTTGAGTAGAGACCGGTTCACGGACCGGGCGAGAGGGGTGCCGTAAAACCCTTCCCCTCTCGTAACCAAACCCCCGAATCCGAGAAATCTGTGGTTCCGTCATGATCAGTAAAATATCTTTCTGTGGGTAATGAGTCATATTTTTATCGGTTTCTCGGATTCGGACCTCAAATCCGGGTGGCGACTCTAACAAATCACAATCTTTTTCGAGCGATCTCGGTGGGCCGTCCACAAGCTGGCGACTCTGCTGGGGATATTGGTTAATATATATTTTATTTAATTACACTTGTGCAATTTTTGTTACACTTGTGTAATTTTATTGAAATATGTGTTAATCAAAGCGGGTTTAATTCGAAAAATATTTTGTGGGATTTTTCAAATGTTTGAAATTTAATTTTTGCATTGCATTTGCATTGTTCTTAACCCCGCTGGCGTGTTTTGGCAATCCTGCCCGGCTTGCCGGTGACAGGGAATCCCGAAATGCCCAGCAGCCCTCGACCGTGATAAATCACATTGTCACTATCGTTTTTAACGGTGGGAGACAGTTTTGATTTTGAGTCCGGGGTACCCTCAGTGACCAAAACCGGCCTTTGCATATAATTAACCATAGAACCCCACGTTTAGTAATCCGCCTGTGTGTTAGGTTTACGTGCTCCATTTTGTTACATGCTATGTGTTACCGCTTTTTCTCGCCATGCCATGTTGCATTCATACATTCACATTGTATATAGTCACTGCGAGCGTCGTTGGTATAGGTTTTTTGTGTACATATCCTATTTGGTTTTAATGCCTTTACAGTTAGTAGAAGGTTGCCTTGGCCCAATGATGAATCGTGCATTCCATATGCGCGTTGTTTTTGCGAGATAGCCTTTTAGGACGGCCGGACGTGGGAAAATTTGGATCATCGAATTCCTAAACAATGATCTAAACAGGTTTAAGGGACCTTGGCCCGAGGAGGGTCAATCGCCCTTAGGCATCTGATCTTAGATCATTGTCGGAAGTGGTATGGACCAGGATTTCCCAAATCCGACCATCCGATATCAAGGACTTATTACTCAAAAAGAAAACTTGAGGATTGAGGCAATCTTCCAAAACTGTTAATTTTTAGTCTAGGAGACTTAAAATCCACGGAGTTTGAGATACCTCCGGTGTTGGTCGTGCCCGAACGGCCACCGTGATTTGGACTAGCCTTAAGATCATTGATATCTGGATTACAACATCCAAATTGCTTTGTCTCGGATGATCAAGAAAAGCGATTGGCTCTGATTCCAACAAAGTTTGGAGTTTAACCTACCGAGTAATGGTCTACCCGGGGTGTTGGAAAATCTTCTGTGCAATGATCTTAAGTGAGATTCAGATCCGGTAGACTGACCCTAAGATTGTACATGTAGTCTAGGAGACTTAAAATCCACGGAGTTTGAGACACCTCCGGTGTAGGTCGTGCCCGAACGGCCACCCGTGTTTCGGACTAGCCTTAGAATCGATTGTAACTGGATGGCAACATCTCATTGCTTTGTCTCGGATGGTTAAGAAAAGTGCTACGGCGTCAACATCTAGGTTTAGGTTGAAACGCCGTACTCACCGAGTAATGACTTACCCGTGGTGTTGATACAACCTGCTGTGCAAACGATTCTAAGTGAGTTCCGAAACCGGTAGACTAATTCCTAAGGCTAGAAATAAGACTAACTCCGTGAGTTAAGTTGTGGCGAGACGATAGTAAGCATTCATAATTCATTCATTTTGTGCATAGTAGACACATTGAGTACACATCTGAGTCCGGTTTTTGCTTTATAATCAGTTCTTGAATCATTGGGCCTGCAAAGAAGAAGAAGACCTTACCTGTTTGGACTCGACCTCCTGGACAAAGATTGTCTAGATCTTTATCACCAAAGGCCGAGACAAGTATGGCAGAAGAACAGAGACAAAACCCCCCAAATGAGTTTGAGCAACTGAGAAAGGAAATGCATGATGAGAGGGTCCGAAATGACACCCGAATCGCTCAATTGATGGCGATTATGGTAAACATCCAGGGTCGACTTCCCCCACCGCAGCAGCGAGTACATGATGATGAAGCTCGGGATCAGGAGGTTCCCAATGATGAACATCCGGAACAGCCTCCTCCTCCTGAAAATCCTCAGCTGGCTGAAATGCTAGCTAAAATACTTAAGTTGGAAGAATCTGTGGCTAAAAGTGAAAAGCGAGCCATTACCGGCTTTGACATGAACAAACTTTGCATCTTCCCAGGCGCAAAGCTTCCCAAGAGGTTCAAGCATGTAGACTTCGAGAAGTTTGACGGGACTGGGGACCCGAGAGGACACATTCAGGCATATGTAAGCTCCCTCTCGTTACAAGAAGTTGATGAGCCTGCTATGGCACAGATGTTTCACGAAACTCTCACAGGGCCTGCACTTCAGTGGCTCTTATCCCTTGACATTTCAAAGAGACAAACTTGGGAAGAAATGGTGGCTGCTTTCATTAAGCAGTATGAGTATAATGTTCAACTCAAAGTCACCACTCGAGAGCTTGAGAGCATCAAGATGAAGGAAAGGGAATCTTTCGCAGATTTTGTGAAAAGATGGAGAGCGAAGGCTGCGCAGATGACCGATCGTCCCAGTGATAAGGACCAAATGCGCATCATAACCAAGAACCTTCAACCTGATTTGGCTCAGTACATGGTCATGGCCCAAGCACATAATTTTGAAACCTACTTTGAGATGGGTCTGTCGATTGAAGAAGCTCTACAAAGCGGGATGCTAAAGAAAGGAGACTCATTCCCCAAACCAAAGCGAAACTACATTGGGAACACATCTTCCCTGTATGCAAACCCCAGTTACACAGCTGGTACCTCATCCAACACCATGAATCACCAATCCCATAAAGCCGAACCCATAAACGCCATCTTATCTCAACCAATCCAATCAATTCAACCACCACAAAATCAAAGAGGACGGCGTATCTTCACCCCACTTCCCTTACCTTTACCTGTTGTTTTCGAACGACTCGTACAACAGGGAAAAATCAAACCTCTTCAGCCAACTCCACCTCCACAAAATCCCCCGCCAACATATAACCCTAATACCTTCTGTATATTTCACCAGACACCCGGTCATCCCACTGAAAGATGCCAGCGCCTGCGTCATGAGATTCAAGATCTCATTGACAACAAACAAATCCGAGATCCCACTGAGAAGCCCAATATCCTCACAAACCCTCTGCCAACCCACAAAAGGAATGCCGACATAGGTCAAATTACCTTTAGCTCCACTCCAAAATCCACTCCGTTTGACCCAAGCCAGTTCATCCTACCCGAAACAGACCCCAAGCCCATTGTGCCAATACCTGTTGAGCACGAAGTATGCTTTCTAGACATCCACTTGGATCCCACTGTGTGGCAAGAATGGGGTGATTTGATAATGGCAATGGAAGATAGGGAGTATGAGCAGATGGTGGCCAACAATGTGGCAAATGAAGAAGTTTGGCCGCATAATGAACAGCTTAATGAAGGACTTCCATTTGGTGCAATGATTAACCTACTTTGGGATCCGATGTTTGAGGATCCACTGGATGGATTTGCGCTTCCCAATCTATTTGAACCATTGCCTATGCTACAAGATCAACAACCTATGGAAGAAGGACAAGGACAAAATTGGCAAGAAGAGAATGGGGCACCCGATGGTGCACAAGAAGATGAATGGGACCCCACACCTAATGAATGGCAGCTCATGGACCCTAACGACCCTCTGGATGGATCCACACTTCCCATGTTCTTCGAAGAAGCATATTTTCCAATGCAACCATTATGGGAGGGTCGCCCTGATTTTTCCATGATGAGTGAGTACGCGATAAATCGAATGACGGAAGGGATAGAGTTCACACCTTATGACTACATAGTTGATGAAAACCTTCCGGTACCCCGAGTGCAGGTCCCGGAGGACTGCAACATCATGGTTTTAAATGGGGGCCTACCCGATGTTTGGGGACAGCAAATGGAAGAAAACGTCGTAGCAAATATGTGGGCCAATCAGAATGAGGGCATAGCACCGTTGTGGGTCGGAAACAATGAGGTTTGGGCTGTTAACGAGGCTGCCATGGAAAATGGAGATGTTTGGAGTGAAGCGACTGTGGAAGGAATTACCAAAGGTTTGGAAGGAGCCAGTATTGCAAAGGGAAAGAGAAAGGCGGAAGGGGATCTTGTCGATTTCTACACAGACTACACTGATTTATGGGGAGATGACATCGACTCGGTTCTTCATCTTCTTCGGAGTGGTCGGTTTTATTAACCACCTCAGAGGTTCACTGGAAACACCTCCAACCCACCACCAAATACTACAAACCAGTTACCATTTAACCTAGCTCCACAAAACAACCCAGCTCCACAAAACAACCCAGCTCCACAAAATAACCTAGCCACACCAAACAACCTTAGTGACCCAATCACTAACCCAGCTGATTTCCAAAATCTCTTTAACCCAACAACCAACCAATCCCAAGCTACCTCTACTGCCAACAGTCGTGTTCCCCGTCCGAAGCCTCCGCCAACCAACGAGGAAAACCCCATCCAGAAACAACTTGAGAAAACCCCAGCCGCTCTTACCATTTGGGGATTGCTTATGAGCTCCAGTGAGCATCGTCAAAAACTCGCTCAAACATTATCCTGCATGGAAATTGCGTCTGATATCACCCCTGAAGCCATGATGGCCGCTATTGTCACCAAGCCTACCATTGCCACTAAACCAACTAAACATGTTGTAACCTTTACTGAAGCTGACCTGCCGCTTGAGGGAACTGACCACAATAAGCCTTTGCATGTCACCATGAAGTGCATGGGGAAATGGATCCCGGTGGTATTGATAGACAATGGGTCAGCACTCAATGTATGCCCCCTTCGAACGGCTTTATGTTTGGGACTCAAACCAAAGGATTTCACACCATCTAGTCTCACTGTTCGGGCTTATGATAACACTCGTCGCAATGTGCTTGGGACTGTTGAAATGGAAATTGCTGCAGAGGGGTTTAAGTCAACAGTTGAGTTTCATGTGCTTGAGATCCCAGCTTCGTTCAATTTGTTGTTGGGACGTCCCTGGATGCATCGATCTGATATCATGGCAGTTCCATCCACCTTGCATCAAAAGGTTTTGCTCGGTTTGGAAAGCGGGACAGTTGCCCTCTACGGAGATACAGGCATTCGCCCTCATGCTGAAGACAATGCTCCTTTGTTAGAAATTATGCATGATGAGAATGATGTTCAACTTGGGGGCTTTGCTTTCGATACGTCTGGTGGTGTGTTTACGCTTCGTATTGATGACGATTTTTCAATCAGCACCACAGCCCTCGAAATGATGAGAAGAATGTCTTATTTGCCAGGCACGGGCTTGGGATGAACTCACCAGGGGGTGGCTCAGTTTCCAGAATTCCCTTCTCAGCGAGGCCCTTTCGGGTTGGGATATGAACCTACACTGAAAGAGATGCAAAGGGGGAAGACCAATGGAGCAAGTAGCAGTGCAAACCGTCGGATTCGCTTTGTTGGAGAAGGGTCGAATGCACCTTATCGCGGCCAGCCTGAGCCGTTTGTAAATGAAATAAGTGGAAAGGTACACCCTGGGTTCGAAATCTTTGCTAATGATGCTTGGGACAGCGAAGATGAACATGAAAAGGTCGAGAAATTGGTGAAAGACCTTAAAGCAGATTGGATGGAGGCTTTGGATGGTGGGGTCTTGATGTCAATGTTCGATGAGGTCAGTCTGACAGGTAAGGATGAAGAAGAGCCAGCTGTGATGATGCTCGGACAGGAGGACCTCGATGATCCCAGTGTACTGATAGTGGATGCAGTCGGTGAATACAAGAATTGCACTTTCACTCCTGTTGTAAAATTTACCAATGCATTCACTAAGTTAGAGTTCGAGTCTGAGTCAAGGTTTGAATTTGGCTGTGAGTCGGAGTTTGTGCCTCTTGGCCCTCCACGTCGTCATTTCTATTTCGAGTTTGAGTCTGATGCCATGTACTGTGCCCCAGAGGGCTTTGTTAATGAAATAAACGGTGATTTCGCTTACTTTGCTGTTCCCGAAATAAATTGTGTTGACCCTGACAATGATGAGACTGAGTTCGAGGGAGAAATACCCAAAGAACTCAAGTCTCTAATCGAAAGGGAAAATGAAAGGCATGCTCAGCCAATAAAAGAAGAAGTTATTTCAGTTAAATTGAGGGATGAGGAGAATCCTCGCATGGTTCAAATCGGTTCCGGGCTATCTACTGAGGAACAAGAATTACTCGTCGATTTACTCAAAGAATTTGAAGATGTCTTTGCTTGGTCCCACGCAGATATGCCCGGAATCGATCCTGAAATTGTGCAACATCGAATTCCCCTGTATCCTGATGCAAAACCAGTAAAATAGAAATTGAGAAAAATCAGGCCAGATTGGGTTGAAAAAGTCAAAGAAGAAGTCACCAAGCAATTCAATGCCGGCTTTTTGATGGTAACCGAATATCCACAGTGGGTTGCAAATATTGTGCCGGTGCCTAAGAAAGATGGAAAAGTCAGGGTATGTGTAGATTTCAGGGATTTAAACAAGGCCAGTCCGAAAGATGATTTTCCCTTACCGCACATTGATGTATTGGTAGACAACACGGCGGGGCACGCGCTGCTATCATTTATGGATGGTTTTTCAGGATACAATCAGATTTTGATGGCACCAGAAGATCGAGAGAAAACGACCTTCACCACTGAATGGGGGACGTTCTGTTATCGGGTCATGCCGTTTGGATTAAAGAACGCAGGGTCGACTTACCAACGGGCTGCAACAACTTTGTTGCATGATATGATGCATAGAGAAGTTGAGGTATATGCGGATGACATGATTGTAAAAGCCAAGGAAAGGGAAGGACATCTTCCGGCGTTACGCAAGTTCTTTGAAAGGATACGGAAGTATCGGATGCGCCTCAATCCACAGAAGTGCACATTTGGAGTCACCGCAGGGAAAATGTTGGGGTTTATGATCACTACCCGAGGGATTGAAGTTGACCCAACGAAAATCAAGGCGATATTAGAAATGGAGCCACCAAAGACGGAAAAAGAGGTTCGGAGTTTTCTTGGGAAAATTCAGTTCATCAGCAGATTCATCGCCAAGTTGACTTCAACTTGCGAGCCGATGTTTCATTTGCTCAAGAAAGGAGTGCTGTTCAAGTGGGATGACAGGTGCCAAAAAGCCTTCGAATCAATTCGGCAGTATCTTCAAAGTCCCCCAGTATTGATGCCGCCGACACCTGGAAAGCCGCTGATTCTGTATTTATCAGTAACACAGTCTGCAATGGGTTGCATGTTGGCACAAGAAGGTGAAGCAGGTATCGAGAAGGCAGTGTATTATCTAAGTAAGAAAATGGTCGGAGCCGAAGAAAGATACACCTCTTTGGAGAAGACTTGTTGGGCTCTTGTATGGGCCTCTAAAAAGCTAAGGCATTACATGTTAGCTTATTCGGTGGTGTTGATTTCTCGAATGGACCCCCTCAAATATCTGTTCGAGAAACCGGCACTCACTGGAAAGTTGGCACGGTGGTTGCTCTTATTGGCCGAGTTTGAACTCAAGTATGTAACGCGAAAATCGGTGAAAGGCAGGGCTGTGGCAGAATTCTTGGCAGATCATCCAATCGAAGGACCAGAAGATACAGAATTCCAATTTCCCGATGAACACGTTATGACAGTAACAGAGGATGTTTGGAAATTGTACTTCGATGGAGCTGCAAATCAGAGAGGATTCGGGATCGGCATACTATTGGTCTCGCCAGAAGGGCCGCACATTCCCCTATCTTTTAAATTGAATTTTGAAGTTACCAATAATCAAGCAGAATATGAAGCGTGCATTGTTGGAATGGAGGCTGCTTTTGAAATTGGGGTTAAGAAGTTAGAAGTGGTCGGAGATTCGAATCTGGTAGTATCTCAAGCCAATGGTGATTGGAAAGTGCGAGAGGAAAAGTTGAAACCATACCACAAAGACCTCGATGACCTGATCCATCGATTCGAGCAGGTTACTTTTACACATATCCCGAGAATGAAGAACCAGTTTGCTGACGCTCTTGCTACTTTGGCATCCATGGTGGAATTGCCTGTAGGAGTGAGAATGAGACCAATCATGATTGAGCAAAGGAATATGCCAGCATACGAGTATGTGATGAATGTTGGCGAAATTGACGATGGCTTGCCTTGGTACCATGATATCTGGAATTTGGTTGAGAAAGGAGAATATCCAGAAGGAGCAAACAAGAAAGACCGGATAGCATTACAAAGGTTAGCTTCGCAATACATCCTCTGCGGTGGAAGGTTATACAAAAGGTCGTATTGTGGCATGCATAAGTTGTGCATTTATGGTGATGACACGAAAAGGGTGATGGAGGAAATTCACGAAGGAATCTGCGGTCCTCACATGAGTGGATTAATGATGGCAAAGAAGATTCTGAGGCAGGGGTATTATTGGTCGACTTTGGAAACAGACTGCGTGCAGTATGTGCGGAGATGCCATAAGTGTCAGATCCACGCTAACCTCATGCACGTGCCGCCATCTGAACTTCATACAATGGCGACGCCCTGGCCTTTCTCAGTATGGGGGATAGATGTGATAGGGAAAATCACGCCACCAGCATCGAACGGACACAAGTTTATATTGGTGGCAATTGATTATTTCACGAAGTGGGTAGAGTCGGCCTCTTACGCTACATTGACCGCAGTACAAGTGGCTCATTTCATTAAGCAAAACATCATCTAACGATACGGGGTTCCTAATGCCTTCGTGTCAGACAATGGTGTACATTTCAAGGGAAGAGCAGCAGAGGTGCTTGAGGAATTCAATGTTCAGGTTCACAAGTCAACAGTATACAGACCACAAACCAATGGGGCGGTAGAAGCAGCAAACAAGTCAATCAAGAACATCTTGGAGAAAACCATCGAGTCATCCAGGGATTGGCATGAGAAGTTGCCATTAGCATTATGGGGGTACCGCACTTCGATCCGAACTCCAACAGGGGCAACGCCCTATTCACTGGTTTATGGAATGGAAGCAGTACTTCCTATTGAGCTTGAAGTACCATCCCTGAGGGTGATGATAGAAAGTGAGATTAACGAAGCCGATTGGTTGAGCGACAGGTTCGCAGAGCTAATGTTGTTTGATGAAAGGAGGTTGCGGGCATTGTATCATATTCAGGGATATCAGAGAAGAATTGCCCGCGCATTCAACAAAAAGGTGAAGTCCAGGGATCTGATTGAAGGGGATATGGTGGTGAAGGAAATTCGGGCACCGATATTCGATCCGCGGGGAAAATTCAGGCCAAAATGGGCAGGACCATACATCATCAAGACTATCCTCGACGGTGGAGCAGCAGTGATCCTTGATTTGGATGGTAACGAGTTCAGCAATCTTGTCAACTTGGACCAACTCAAACGATATTACCCCTGAGAGATTCTCGTTGGGCGGAAAATCGCAAGGGCGAACCGACCCAAGCAAAAATTAGAGCAAGCCTGCTAGTCTGAAAACCCACACTGGGCAGTCTAGGCAAAATTTAAGGCGAAAATTTAAAAGAAGCTCGCTGGACCGAAAACCTAAAAAGGCGGTACCAGGCAAAACTTAGAGCACAAAAAGGAGAGTGTTAATACCCGAGTGAACCTTTCCCTGAACTACGTCATGACCTGATTCCTTGAAAAGGGATACGTAGGCAACCCTATCTTGGGGTTCGGTCTAAATCTGATGAGTTGGCCCGCAGTTTTGCAATATTCGAAGGAGATAGCATATGGAACTAGATGAACCAAGAGGGGGAAACCCTTCGTTGTTCAATTTTATTCAAATCACTTCTTCGATTACATAAGCTGAGCATGAAAACCTAAAAAAAAAAAAAAAAAAAAAAAAAAAAAAAAAAACACCGTTTATTTTGGGAAACAGCCTAGTGAGTCAGAAAGGAAGTTGTGTTAAATTCTTCAGCGTATGGCCCTCATCCAATCTCTGTAGTGTCCATTCAAATGAATAGTTGGGTAGGGATCAGGAGCCCAAACAACCCTGTGCCTCCAGGAAGTACGATAGCGCTCAAGAACGGAATGTTTGAATATGGGAAGGCAGAAAGTAGCAGGAACTGTACACTCCACTTCTTGGCGAATGCAGTATTGACGAAGAATGCGCTGTGGAAAATAATATGCATAACCTTGCAGACCCGCTAAAATCACCCAGGTGTCTCCCATGTGATTGGCCGTCATATCTGGCAGGGGCAACCAATGGCACCTCCAAGTGATGTGATCCTCTTCCAATGACCTGAAGAAGTCGACCCATTCATCTTCATCAGGCTCGTCATGCACAAATGGCCTACTCACCCAAGTCCGGGGCTCGTAAACCCAATCACCTGCTGGCTCCCTCAAAAGCCCAACCTTGTCACACAGCCATATCTACAAAACCAAAAACACCCAAGTCAAAGTCAAAACCAAAGCCAAACAACCAAAAATCCCCCAAAATTCCCAAAAACCCAAAGCATCCAAACCAAATAAACCCAAACCTGAAGCAAAAGCGGACTCCCAGCGAGCGTATCTGTTCTCCCAGCCTTAACCGCATCCAAACCCATGATTGTTTCAGCCAAAACCAAAGGAACCACATCCCGCCGCTGTTCGATCTGCGCAGCAACACCGACAATGGCAGAACTGGGATGGCCATCACCGGGGACCAACAAGTATAATGCCAAGAGGCACATGCAAAGTGCAAACATGCGTCTGCTCTGAACGGTAAAATCTAAAAGGTCGCCTGTTGGACCGTAATCCGCAAAAAGACGAAGGATGTTGAGAGTCTCGTTGCGAATCAAAAAGCGCGCAGCACCATTCCCAAGACCAAGC
Organism: Vaccinium vitis-idaea; assembly: GCA_963854785.1. NCBI lineage: Eukaryota > Viridiplantae > Streptophyta > Magnoliopsida > Ericales > Ericaceae > Vaccinium > Vaccinium vitis-idaea. Next base: position 17,152,589 of record OY978221.1, read on the forward strand.
TTCCTGCTGAGAATGTTGGCGTAATTTTGACGGATGGGCGGTATGACGGGATCAGCAAAAGCATTACCGCCAAGATATGTTTGAAATTCTTCGATGGTCGGGCAAAGTTCTTGCATGCCGAAGCGGAACACATGGAGCTCTGAATCCCAACAGCGGACGGCGGCACGTAAGATGTCCTGGCGAATAGGAAAAGTGTGGAGGTGGCGAAGGGCATTAAGGCCAAGACCCCGAAAGTTGAACCAATCGATGTTTTCAAGGCTAGCGATCCAAGTGTTGATGATGGAAGGGTCAAGAGTGGCCATGGAAAAACAATAGAAGATTGATGAGGAAATATGTGGAGCAAGAAATGAGAATTGATGAAATGATGTGTGGGAAAAGCCTGAACATGAATGGTATTTATAGGGGACTTGTGAGGAACCTTACAAATTTGCCATGCAACGTTGGAAATCAAAGATTACATTTTCAAGATGGTCAATTGCATGTTTTCAAAGTATTTGTGTTTGAAAATTTGAAAATGCATTGGAAATGCATGGCATTTATGGGGAAAATGTGAAAAGACCTTGGGAAGGTGATGTTCAAAGCTTGAAAGGTGTTGTAGCAGAGCAACAAGACATTTGGGGCAGAGGAAACCATGCAAAAGAGTCCAAAAATGCATTGGGAAGCAATACCACAAATCAGCTCAGCACAGGCATTGAGCGCTCAACTTCCCCCAGACCACCTTGAGCGCTCAAGGTGGTGAGCTTGAGCGCTCAAGCCCCATTGAGCGCTCAAGGCCTGCAGAAAATGCAGCAGACAGCAGCAGCTGCATTCTTGCCCATTTGATGCCCGAAACCTTTTCCAAGCTTCTTAAACCTCATTTAACACCCAAGTCAAGTCTCAATAAGCGTTTGTGACTTCACGGAACGTCCCGTGCCCCGAGTTATCAAGCCGATACATGTACGAATACGAGATACAAGCTTAAAATGGCCACTCAAAATGTTCAAATCCATTTCCAAGCCTTGCTACCCATATCCAATCATTGAAACACGTGTCGGAAGGCACTTTTGACTTGTCGGAACATTTCCCGGGGCAATTCTTCAAAGATTCAAGGTTATGAGGTTCCAACGGCTCATTCAAGCAATGAAATAGCGGCCATCACCATGTCAAAAATGGTTTTAGAAGTTTGACGGATGAAAGGTCATGATCCCAGGGGCATTTATGTCATTTTTGACTTGGTCAAGGTGGTAACATGGTAATTCAGTACATGCAAAGAGGCTCATGAAGTATCTTACTTTCAAATTTGCCTTATGAACATCAAATTCCGTTCTAAGGTCACTTGGTATAAATTGTTATTGATTGCTTATATGTGGGAAGTGAGTCAAGTTGTGCGTCATGTAAATACATCTTCCGGTTGTACATAAATTCAAATAATCATGTTTCGTCCAAATTCTCGAACATGTTAGCTTTTCTTAAAGGTTGAATTTTAAAACTTTATACTCGGATGTTTGAATTCAAGAGTTTGGTGGATAAATCGCGTACATTCTACAACAGGTTGTTTGTTTGTACAATCAAAACAGCAAGTAATACAACGAACAATGAAAGTGCAAATCATGTGCATAAACTGAACTAAATCCATGCAAGGCAAAAACATCAAGTCTGTACAGGGCACACGACGCCCAATGAAGAAATCCGCAACTGGGGCACGCAGGCCCAATCCATCTATCTACTGGGGCACGCAGGCCCAATCAAAAAGAAAAAGATATAAAAGCAAAAACAAGACTCTAAGCTACTCTATATCTACTGTGTACTACTACCGCCTCATCCATCGTCTCGTCCGAGCTCTCAGTCTCGTCCCCCTGCCGCTGCTCCAGTCGCTCCTGCCGGGAAGAGGGATAGTTAGCGTCATCAACGCTGTCATTGCTCGAGCTCGTGGTCTCAACTATCCCCCCGGGTGCTACCTCCACCCTCTGACGGGTCGATCTCCGTGGCCTCACCTCCGCGGGCTTTGAACGCCCAAGCCGCACAGTCGTGTCTCCAGGACCACCAGCTCCGTCATGTGTCCTCTTTCTGATCACGGGCGGCTGCATCATCAAGCAAACAAGGAAAGAATCAGTACATGGTATAGTCAAGGAATTGAAAGCACAAGGAAGGAAAATTGCATACCGGTGCAACTCTCAGTCGGGACGGACCAGGAGCAGCAGGAGGTACTGGCTCGCCCTCCCGGCGGATAGTAACCTCCTCTCCGGCTATGAGGCGGCGAATCAGGACGCGCAGTCCTCGGTTCTGCTCATACAAAGTCTGTACCGCCTCATGTGAAACCTGCAAGCACATCAAAATTTGAGTCATCAAGTACATTTGGGCATTCATAATTGAAGTTCACAAATTGAAAGAATGAAGTGTTTCTTACCGGTGCTGCAAGCCGCGGGAAGTCTGCTGGAGGCCTTGGGATGTCTATGTCCCCTATCTCACCCCCGGCAGAGGTGACGCGCACCCACCACCTAGCTCCCGCTATCTCCTGAGATGAAGTACCAGTACCTTCACCTCCTGCCACCCCGCCAGCTGAGGCACGCGCCTTCGCGGCCTTCTCTCTTTCCATCCTCTCCATCCACTCTGCCGCTCTCAGGGGACCGGCCAGATACCTGCTCCGGTAGTCGATATAGCTCAAAGCAGGGTGAAGATACTGGCGCAAGTCCAGGTCAGGCGTCGTGTAGCGCTCAATCTCTGCCAGCGTATACCGGGACGTCATCAGCACCCGGGGAGGAAGGCGTCCTGGCACCTGTGGTTTATCGGCCCGTATCGACTGGCGCAGCACCCTGTCACCAAGGTACCAGAACCAGCCGTACTGGCACTCGAGTAGGACCCTCCCTCTCGTGAGCTCCCTGCTCCGAGCCAGGTAAGGCTCGTCAACGGCATCCCATACTTCCCAGCGAACCTGCAAGAGTTGTTAAGAGCATCAGTAATCAAATGTGAAATAGAACAAAAGCAAATTGAATACATGAGAAAGAGTTTGATATTTACCAGAGAAGCAGCGAGTCTGTCAAGTGAAGCACGGAGAACGTGGATGTTCCCCCGTGCTGTGCCGCCGTAGCGGAAGCCTTCACCCCAGCACAATGCCCGGGGGATGACGTTCGGATCCTGGTGCCGTGTCTCAGGGGGGTGTAACCCCAACACCTCATAAGCCCAAAGCTGCAATGAAAACAACGAATCAGTCAATCAGTGCGAATTTAGATAATCGAGTGCGAGTATTGAAATGCATGCAATTAAATTTGAAACTAAGAGTTTTGAGTTTTTTACCTCCCAGACGCTCCATAGTCCTGAAATGCCTGTCCCTTTCCGCCTTGAGACAGCATTCATGAACGCGTAGCAGCTTCCCAACGCTGCCCCTCCCCAGTCATACCTCGCCGCCCTGGCGAAATCTCTCAACCCTCCGAGATAGGAGAGGTGCACCCTGTTACGCCTGTTTGGGTACAGTGATGCCCCAAACAAGTATAACAAGTAGCACCTCGCCTTCCGTGCAGCATCCTCCTCATCGGTCGGCTCGCCCAGTCCCTTTGTCTTGAATTGGCCATATGTGGCCGTCTCGCCCTCCTTGTTGGGCACGAAACCCAAGAACCACCTCAGCGCTGCATCATCCTTGCCAATCCCAGAGTCGAACGGGATCGGGTCTCCTCCTACCTGCAGCCCTGTGATCGCCGAGAAGTCTAGCGGCGTCATCGTCGCCTCTCCGAAGGTAAGATGGAAAGAACTCGTAGAGTCCCTCCACCTCTCGGCCAGTGCTGTCACCACAGCATGGTCGTGCTGTGTGCCCGTGAGAGTCGGGATGAATCTCCCAAACCCAGCCAGATCTACCAAAGCTCTCACAGAGGCATGCAGCTGCTGGTATACCTCCCAACTTGAGCCCATGCCTCCATGAGCCTTCAAGCGCAAGTCACTCTGCACACAATCAAACAGACAGTCAAGCAATCAAATGTCAGTCCAATCTCTTATCCAAATCCAGTCATCAACAAGCAGTAATTCAATCATTCAATGCAAATCAGGATTATTAATTACTAAAGTGCGTGAAAGCAATGAAGCAAGGAAGTAAAAACAAGTGTACCGTCAGGCAGTCTGTCGAAAGATGGACCTCGGGGTCCAGTAGCACCTCCTCTCCAAAGTACAACTCCCGTTGGGGAGTGTAAGCGTCTGAAGCGGAAGGCACGAAGAGGTGCACCGGTGGAGCGTAAGTCGCCGCATCGAAAGCTGGTCTCCCCCTCCTCAACCACAGTCTAGCAGCCTGGACCACCGTCACCCTCCGTCCAGCTGCCCTCTCCTCCTCCTCAGCCTGTGTCCTCGCCTCCTCCGCCGCCTCCTCTGTCTCAAACTCCTCGCAAAAAGCCCTCGCCGCCTCATCCTCAGCAGCGGCCTCCCGTAGCATCGCCACCTCTCTCTCTCTGCTCTCAACTACAGCCTCCCTCGCTGCATCTAAGATCCCCGGGGCATCTGCTGCGGCCGCCATCACCACCTCCGGCGGCGCGTGCTCAAGATAATCCTCCCGAGAAATTCCAACCGGCCCCTGATCCGCCGGTCTACTACTCTGACCCCGAGTCAGTGACTCCCCACCAATCACCACCGCCTTCCCCCTATCCACTCCGCTAGGCTGCTGGCGAGGTCTCGGCTCTATCCTCCAGCGGTCAACCCTAGTCCTGGTGACCCCGCTAGTACCCTCCGCCCTATCCCCGCCATCGCCACCGCTCGTCCCCCTCTCCTCAACTGTATCCTCACTACCGTCGCTGTCCACGTCATGGACCTCCACCATCTCCATCCCCTCTCCCCTCTCCTCTACTCTCTCCGGTGCCGGGCCACCGGCATCACCACCATCACCATCATCACCACCATCACCATCATCACCACCATCACCACCATCACCACCCTCACCATCACCACCACCTAAACCACTACCCCCACTGCCGCCTTCTCTCTCCCTCTCTCCTTCATCGTTTCCTCCTCTCTCAACCGTCTCCACGGCCGTAGATGACGGCGCGGCCTCTGATGGCCCCTCAACCGCCGGGCCAGGGCCTTGAGCGCTCAATCTCGGTGGTGGCAAAACTTCAGCACCACCGTTGCCCTCTCTCGCCGTCGGCGAGTCCACCGGAGGTTGTGATTCGTCGGGATACTCCATGGAAATTGATCAACACCTCAAAATCGAGCCCTAATCGACTGGAATCGAACCGAAATTGATCGAAATCGTACGGGAAAACCCTGGAATTTGGGGGTTTTGATTTTTCAAGAAATTTTAGTGAAGAAACGAGTGGGTTTAGATCGGATTCGCTAGAGGTATACACGGTTTTAATCTCTGGAAGTTTTGAAGCGTTATGAGGTTTAATCGGAGTAAAATCGGAGTTTTAAACGGACGTTATGTTTCTGAACCGTCGTCCCCGATCAGGGGTTCAAGCGCTCAAGCTGGACCTTTTGAGCGCTGGAGGGTCAACTTTTGAAGTTGAGCGCTCAAGGCTTTGGAGTTGAGCGCTCAAGGTAGGGTTGAGCGCTCAAGGGGGAGGACCCTGAGCGCTCAAATCCAATCCTGGCAGGATTCTCGGTTTCTTTTGTAAGCTTTGCAGGGGCATTTTGGGCATCCTTTATGATTTGTAGGTATACTTTGGACTTGTTGGTCCCAATCAACTGAACGCGCAACGATCCAAGGATCTAAAATCTCGGTAACTGGTCGCGCTAGACCATGTTAATCAATCAAGATGTTTTGTGTATCATGTTTTCGCGTTAGCATATGCGCGAAGTGTTATGACTGCGGTCTGAGAGCTTTATGCTCGTTTAAATCATTTTCTGAGGGCCGCGTGCTCGTTTAAATCATAGTTCACCAATCATGTTTTCGCGTTAGCGTATGCGCGAAGTGTTTTGACTGCGGTCTGAGGGCCATGTGCTCGTTTACATCATCATTTTGAAGGCCATGTGCTCGTCTAAAATCATGTTTAGCAATCATATTCCAAGTCAATTTCATTAATCATCTGAGTTTTTGTTGATCACTTAACTGTCATGACGCTAAAACCATCACATTTATGTGTTCGGTTCAATAGCGTATCGATTGTCTCGTTGCTCAGTAGACAATCATCTTATCATTGGTTATCTTGTTACTCAAGGGATAGTCCCATTAAAATTAGCCTCCCCGTTGTTCAGAGGGTAGCTACACAATCACAATCACAATCACAATCACAATCACAATCACAATCACAATCACAATCACAATCACAATCACAATCACAATCACAATCACAATTATTTGCTTCATTTGCTAAGGCGTTTCACGACCCGGGAAGGCTCGTTGATTCGCGTTGTATCATTTGTCCTGAGGGACCAAACTTTTTGATCAATCGTCCTGAGGGACAGGAGAACCTATTGCATTTGTTTGCATATGCCCCGAGGAACTACGCCGGTCTGATCCCTACAATGGGGTACGTAGGCAGCCTGAATGGCACGACCGATTGATTTTTAATGTTTCCTTTTGGCAGTTTGAGATGTATTACGGATAAAGAGTTGGGTGTCTATATCTTGGACGTTACTCATACCAAATCAATGGTATCGAGTCTCATCCAAGAGGGGCAACTGTAGACACCCCAATTTTGAACCCGAGATACGCTCGTGCATCTCCGATGATGAAACGGATCAATCGCAATTACCTGGAATTGGTGAAAATGATTTGAGTTTGACCAAAACCAACCAAACACTACCCAAGCAATCAAAATGTGCCAAACCAACCCAAGCATTGTTGAACCAAGCCAAACCATCAATCTGCCATCTATAGCCTTGAGCGCTCAAGCCCATGGCTTTGAGCGCTCAAACCCCTGAGGAGCACCTTGAGCGCTCAAGTCCACAGCCTTGAGCGCTCAACCCCCGTCCAGTCAGCAACTTGCAGAGTATCTCATCATGAGATTTCCTGCATGGGAGCGTCTGTGGTTGATCTTATACGATCCCTATACGTATAATACGCCCCACTAAGTCCTAAAATACGCCTGAAATGCTCCCAAATACATAAACCCACTTCTCTCTCTCTCCTTTCTTCCCTCCCACTCACTCTATAAAACCACCCATTGCCCCCTGGTTTGAGGGACGGATTCCACCACTCCTTACCTTCAGTTTCTAACCAAAAAACCACTCCCCTCTCTCTCTCTCTTCAAAACCATCCTTCTACCATTAAAACCACCTACAATACCATCCACAAAACCCAGAAATTCGACCCTTGATCATCGGTCAACCACCTACATTGTCCAATTCGTACAGAATACAAGCCAAGAACATCCATAATCAACCTCTCAAAGTCCAGAATCAAGCTCAAGTCTCAAACATTTTCCAAAAGGTAGTAAAAACATGTGATGAACTCACTGTTTTGATCTTTCTGAGGAAGGCTAGTGAGTTTAAGCAAGTTCTCTATACTTGCATTGAACTCACAAAGGCCTGAAATTTGCTTAAAAACCTTTTTCAAATTTGCAGTTACAGCAGGTTTGAGCGCTCAAGCCTCTGGCCTTGAGCGCTCAAGCCCAGTTTTGAACAGGCCACTGTTTTGCTAACATCTGAACTTTCTTTTGGTTTGATCATTGTCTAGAAGTTAATTGTGTTCATGTAGCTTTCAAAACAGTTTATTTCCACAACAAAATTACATGCATGAATGTAAATTAACCATTTCATAGTGATTAAACATCAAAAAAACTTCAAATTTCTCATGTTTGATTGCAAAACAGTGGCTGTCTGTCATTTTGAAACTTTATTTTATGACTTTGGTGGTCTTGAGGAAGTAGTAAAATCAGTTTAAAGGTTAAACAGTGGAAAGCCATGTTATGGCTTGAGCGCTCAAGGTCAGATTTTTGAGCGCTCAAGCTGTTCTTGGCCTATTTGCAGTTTTCCAGCAATTTGAGTGATGGCTTATGGTTTAATTCTTTGTTAAGTGTATATAGGTTGTCAGTATAGTGTTTGTGATTTGGATCTCTCTGTTTTGCAGAATTGGTTTGAGCGCTCAATCCATGAGCCTTGAGCGCTCAAGCTGGTTCTAAAGCAAGTTTGTTTTAAGCATTTTCTGGTGATTTTTAAAGAGAGGTGATGCTTGTGTGATCTTTCTGTGATGTATTCAAGTCTTAAAGCAGCATCAAATATCAAAAACCAACAAGGAAAATGTTCGGGTGGAATGAGGGTTGAGCGCTCAAGTCACCACCCTTGAGCGCTCAATCCCCATTCTGGAATCCAGATTGCAAACAGTTTAATAAGTCTCATGTCCATGATTTCTTGGGTTATTGTACGATTTCTGTTGTAATTTATTTCTGTGAATATTTGTAGTATCATGTTCATCATCCATGTAGATTGCACGCACAAGCATCCACAGTAAAATCGCATCTCTTGCATGTTTTGTTGCTATGTGATTCCCATCCCCGATTCCCATTTATGTGAATAAATCAAATTTTAAACATTTCCAAAATCCCACAAAATGTTGAGTAGAGACCGGTTCACGGACCGGGCGAGAGGGGTGCCGTAAAACCCTTCCCCTCTCGTAACCAAACCCCCGAATCCGAGAAATCTGTGGTTCCGTCATGATCAGTAAAATATCTTTCTGTGGGTAATGAGTCATATTTTTATCGGTTTCTCGGATTCGGACCTCAAATCCGGGTGGCGACTCTAACAAATCACAATCTTTTTCGAGCGATCTCGGTGGGCCGTCCACAGCATGATTCATCGATTGTTGAAGTTCCTGGTGAAAATAAAGCAACTTCTATGGCTGTTGATAATGATGATCCTGGTGAAAATGAAGCAACTTCTATGGCTGTTGATAATGATGATGATGATAGTTACTCTTTGATTCTCTCCCAATATAACACTTACTTGGAGGGACAGTCTTTTAGTAGCTCAATGTCGGAGTTGGATAAGTACTTGAGTGATGCTGTTGTGAATGTTCCAATAGAGGCGGATTTTGACATATTAGGTTGGTGGAAGAACAACTCTTCAAAGTATAAAGTGTTGTCACTAGTGGCTCGGGATGTCTTGGCAATGCCCGTTTCCACTGTTGCTTCTGAATCGGCTTTTAGTACGGGAGGTCGTATACTTGATCCTTTTCGTAGTTCACTCAACCCCGCCACCGTTGAGATGCTTGTGTGTACTCAAAATTGGCTTCAAAGCAACCATAGAATTTCTCTTCGGAAGGGTATGGATGGTGTTGAGCAAATTGAAGAAACTATGATAGGTATCGTAATGTACAATTAGTTTTCAGCTTTTCATAATTCTATGATGTTTTGCATTTATTATGTTAGACTATTAGTAATCTTCTCAATTTTTTTGGTACATTAGAATCAAGTACATGTTCTAGTCCAGCTCCAACTTCGGATGTTATTGACATCGAATAATGGTAAATTACTTTTTCAACTTCTCCTTATTTGCTTGTTCTTGTTGTCTTTTAAAATTTAAAATTTAAAATTTCAAATGTAAATGACTAAATGGCTATGTGTTTGTTGTGTAACTCAGGATTGGACTAGAGTGGGAGCAGTTTGGATTTTGGATCACAGCTCAAGTTTGAAGATTTATTATTTGTGATCTTATTTTGGATGAATGTAATTTAAATTTTAAAGTACTAGTAGTGAGGATTGAGGACTTTAGGATAAGACTTTGGTTTGTTGTGCATGTGGTTTATTGGTTTGCATTTGAACTTTATGTGACTGTGTGTGTGGTTTAAGGATTTAAATGTGTAATGTTTGGACTCTTGGCTTAGGTGTGGAGACAGTGGAGTGATGATAACACATAGGTGTGGATTTGAATTTGTAATGTTTGGACTCTTGTTTTAAGATTCCTAAGTCATAGAAAATGTCTACTCAATTTTATTGTTACGCCAGCAAATTGGCCCATTTGAAAGCCCAAACCACCAAATTGATCCGGAACCGATCCGCGAAATCCGTAACCGATCCGATCCATCCGTATGTCACCTACGGATGCTTCTCGGATCCTAAGAACCCAAATCCGTTTTGACCGGATCGGATCCGTATCCGAACCGGCCAAATTCGATCCGTGGACACCCCTACTTCTTGCTTCGGGAATCTTTGGAGAGGAAAAGGGAAACTACTCAGAAGTATCCTAAAGAAAAAGAAATTCCTTCAAGAGTAAAAGTTATAATCGTGGATTACCCGGTAACAACCTTGTCCGGCCAACTAATGCAAGAATGCCACCAAAAAAGGAGCATCAATGCTTGCCGTGTTGTTTCCATCATACTAGTATCTCATCATTTTTAACAACTAACGTTGTACCCCTCCATTACACGGGACAATAAAAAATAAGCCCACAATAAGGGCCAGCCCAACCCTAAAGCCTAGGTCCTTTAAAAAAGTCCCAAAATAGGGGCACTCCAAGGATTTTTAGTAGTGGACTTGAGTATGGATCTTTTCTAACCCAAAAAGAAAAATAAGAAGGCCCAATGTGATTAAATGAGTTATCCATGTTATCGATTGGAAATGACTTGGTAGAAGAGGTGGATTATACAAGCGTAATTGATACTTTCGCTTCGAAAAATGCAACATGAGTAATATTCATGACTTATAGTATGCATACGGAGACTTTGTGTTTTGACTTTTCTATTAGTATATAATGATTAGTAGAACTTTATATTGTTTTGGTTTTCTCATATTATGATTGTTACTGAAAAATTATTTAAGTGTTGTACTCTTAGGGAAAAAAATTTCTATGGCACTCCAAACCCTTGGGTCGGCCCTGTACACAATGAGTTTTTTTTTTTTTTTGTTTCTATGCATCGAAAGGGCACACCAATGAAACTCCAGAATCTCCATGCATGTGCGTTAAGCCCCAAATTTAGCAAGGTACTAGTAATGGACAAATTAAAATCGACAGTGGAAACCATGCAATCACACATACAGAAATATGGGGCAGAACAACGATATAGGCTAGAACCATACCTTTTTTTGGGTATTCGTTTGGAATCTAAATTGAGAGAGTTTTTTTTCCCCCCTTCCAAACAGGAATGAAATATAATCCTACGTAATTAACCAAAAAGTTTAGTAATTTTTAAGAAAGAGAGCACCGAAACAGAAATATAGGCCAGAAACATACTCTACCTTTTTTTTTGGGTACTCGTATGGGCTCTGAATTGCGGCATGTTCTTCCAGAACATGTAATCCTATATAATTAACCAAACTAGTATAAAGCCCGTGCTATGCACGGGATTTGAAGAAACTATGTTTTCATGTGCAAATTGTGTTGACATGTAAATACTTTGTATTTTGTTCTAACTAAGAATTACTTGGTCCTTTAAATGAAAAGACTATAAAATTTTCCTCAATTCTATGTGAAATACATCTCTAGTCAACTTTGTGAAAGTGTGGTGATTGACTTGGCCATTATCTTTCATGAGGTACTAAAAAGGACATTTAGAAGGCCTTAAATAAACAATGATCTGAGTAAGTCATGAGATTTTCTTTGGTTAAATCAGCCTGAGATTAAACACAATCGAAAAATTAGTTTGGGCTTAGTCCTGAATCCAATTTTAGAAAAGACCCACTTATAAATACCGTCTCAATGGGCCAAGTTGTCGCAAGATTGGTTTACAATGTAGATGATCTTCCCGTATTTTTTTAGAGTAAATCATGACAATCTCTCCACCTTTCCTTGCAACTAATGCATGGTGTCCCAGGCCAACTTGGGGCACCTCGGACTAATCCCTACAGCCTCTCCCACTCCCATTCCACACACCTACACGTGGGGGTGAGGTGGCTTGAGAATTGCTGACAGGGAGAACCAAACATGAGACATTTGGATGGAGCAAACACCTAAGTCTTAGGCCAAGACCACCTAGCCAACCGCAAACACCTAAGTCTTAGGCTAAAACCACCTAGCCAACCCCTTAAGGTAAAGGAAGAAGTAACTTTGTCATAGAATTGACTTATTGCACACTTCTCAACCAATTTTTGGTAGTTAACATGAAAATTGGAAAGAATTTTAGAAATTTAAATTTTAAATTGTGTTGACCCTATACATAGAACTTCCATGGCCTCTGAGTAAATGCTTTCTCTAATTTAAACAATTACAAACATTATTTTAATTAGCGTATTAAAGAGCATGATCATTTAGAACAAATGCTAATCCATTTGAATTGCTTCATTGTACCTTATGCCCCAGGTTGGTGTCATTTCTAGTTGTTCACCTTGACATGGCATTTCAATTCAAGGGGCCAGAAATGTGCATGTATAAGCTATTACCTATTACTATCTGTTACACAATTTACAACTTTGCCGTCTTGAAACAATGAAAACATGTATCAAGGCTTAAAATTGAACTGTTAATCAAGCCAACATATTATTTTCTTCTGGTCGGATGAATAGAGTAATTAATAACATTCAGATAGTTTTACCGTGTACTCATTTTTGTACGAAATCAATAATTAAAATCTACACCTTTGTGCGTCCAGCCATGACGCTAGAAACACCTACGGGACTGTTCGTGGTTTGGTTTGCATTGGGAAGACATAATACCCTTTTGAGCATCATGTGAATTAACATCTGCATTGTCTCACTCTTCATTTACCCGTGCATAACTTCTTGCATGATTAGTCTATTTTTAACACAACTCCAAGAAAACAGAGAGACTATATGCTTGTAAAAAAAATAATTGGCGATAGCAAAATACAATTCTCATTTGAGTAGAGAGGACATATATAAATTTAAAAAGTAAAATTTCTAAATGATGGACACATGATCGGAGGAAAGGAGACGAAAAGAACATATGTAACACTTATACATTAGGAAATAAAATCTCATCTTAATGGTTGATTGATTCAATTAAGAACCCCATGTATAATAATTATTTCCTCCGGGTATGAAATTTACAATTTACCTATTACGTATATAGATAGGCAGTATGCGCTTGTGGCATATATATTTAATTATATTTGTTTCTCTCATTCTCGCAAATCAGTCCATGTTTGGAAAACTTTACCCCCAAGATTTGTTAACTAAACTCTTTCAAAAATTTATCAAAAAGGGTAACGATAATACCAAAACTGTTTTTGATTGTGCCAAAACTCCAATGCATAAAAAGCTTGTACTTTACACATGAGTACAAGCATTTCAAAAATCATAATTAAACAATTTTCTTAGCCAAACAACTCTTGCCACTTGTCACATCTACAACCCTCATCACGAAACATCATTCTGCAATACTATTATAGATGGAGTTAAGTAAGAGAGAAATCACAAATAGTCTAACAAATAACGAGAGAGACAGAGAGAGAGAGAGAGAGAGAGAGAGAGAATTGGGTAATTCTTTTGCTGTTTGATTATTGGAAGTTGTTTGTACCATATCTGGACCTTACATGTGGCAGGAGATTTTTTAATGTTTGATCAATGGAAAATCCCTACAATTCAGGAGATACTTATATCTAGGAGAAGAGATATATAAGACGGTTGCCTTAATTTTAGGGGGTTACTTATTTGAAATTTGAATTGTATTTAAGTCGAAAACACATGTGATAATTGTCAAAATAATGGGTAGTTATTTTCGGCCAAGTAAGGACAATTGTCAATCGTTGAACAAGGGTGGAATTGAAGACATTCAAAAATGCATGATTCAAGGAACATGGTCCAAAATTATGGGCGGTTACTCCAAGTGGTTACAAGGCTTATGGATCTCTATAAATACAGACCATTGTACAACATTGCAAAGGTCCACGTACCAAAAACTCACAGCAGCATTGTAATTTTGTTTCCTAACTATCGAATTAGTCAATTGTTTCTTTCTCAACCATGTATGTCATCTCTCATCCCCTGTCTTTCTCTTCTTCCTCCTATTTCTTTTCTATGTAATTTCATTTTCTTTTTGTTGTTGAAGTCGTTTGTCAAGGCACTCGAACCTTTGTAACTTAGTTCCTCTTAATTAAGTTATTACTTTTGCTTGAAAGAAGGTTCTACAGATTTTAGGCGCTTTTCCATTTTATTTGGAGATCTCTTATCTCCTGGCACGCCCGCTCCCTCACAACACCACTTGGTGTTGACTCTGACATTTCTCCTGTCCCTGCAGAAATTCGTGTCAACAGAAGTTTACGTGGAACATTGGAGTGAATATCAGGTAACTCACCAAAACACAATGACTGCTTTTCGTGGCCACGTAAAAATCAGACAATTAGTAGAAAACCGAGATCAAATTTGGAAGTTGAAATGTTATGGACACAATAAATAAGTAGAAACAAATACTCATAAATTACAAACACGAGGCTGGAAATAAATTTTAGGGGGAACCAAAAATGTTGGAAGTAAAAATTCCTTGCAGATCGAGATTCCAGGGGCCAAAAAATTCCTACGCAATGGAGACGTTCCTCATAGTTTTTCTTGATAAAAAAAACCGGAGAGGTTCCTCATATAAGTTGTGGTGGAAGAAGGTGAATGAGAACCCTTTGCCGATCGCGATTAGGAAAAAGGAGAATCCTTAATCAATTTAACTGTAACAATGAACAGTTCTGAAATCATGAGCATCGTGGAATATTTTCTATTTAATATGTGAGTTCTCTTTTTAATTACGTATGATTCTTAGTCATAGGGAATTTCATCGTTCAGGACTTCAGGTCTCAAGAGAGTTCTTAATTAATGCCAATTTGTTCAGTTTTTTCTTTCCATTTTATTACATGAATCTACCATGCCGTTGCTCGGGGTTTGCATTGGGAATTCTTTCCAATTTCTTGTTGCAGGAGCATTTGAGTTTCTGTAAATGTTGATTTCATCTATTAATCCTGAATCCAAATATGTTTGATTACTCCCCTTGTAGAAGCATTTGAGTTTTTCAAAGTGTAAAATACATGATTTGGTCCCAAATCTGAAGTTTTCTTCCTCTTCTAGCAACGGGATATGCCTTGAAGCCAATTGACATGAATGCATTTAAAATGCATTGCGACGATTCAAATGAAATGCTTTTGTTTCTATTCATTTTTGGTTTTTTTGCCTCGTACTTTACCTATTCCGAAGTTAATAGGGGTAATATGCCAACTTTCTCAAATGAATTTACAGCTACAAGTCAAATGGTGCATTTAACGTTATTCATTGTAGTAAGCGATGCACAACATATTCAACTATATCTATAAATATACAACAACATAGGGAATGAAAAGCTACCAACTAAGTGAAGACCTACCTACATTATAATGTACCTTGAAATGAGCTTTTTTAGTACAATTCTACATCAGAAAATCATTCTTTTTCAACGAAGCAGAAGCTTGTCGCAGGCTCGGGTTCCGGCAAGGATGCTCGCAAGGACAAATCCGTTACTGACAAGAGCCCCACCGAGAAGGAAGCTCCTTCCAAGGTTGCTCATGCTGAAGCCTCCGCCCCTACTCCCTTTGTTTTCGCCCCTCAAGTCAAGCAGGGTTAGCCAGTTTTTTACCTCCGACAGTGTTTGAGCTAATCCTAGGCTCGACTTTCCCGTACTTCAAGTTGTCTGCCTTCCTGAGGACATGAAGCAGGTACCCTCGGATTTTGAGGGCAACATTGTGGACATGTTTTCCCATCTGACCTTGGTAAGTACTTATTCCGAGATTCACTTTTGTTTTCTAGCGTTTGAATAGTTTTTGACTGCCGTATTTTATGATTCCAGGCCAATCAATCCGTGCTCAGCTATCATCAGAAGGTTGTGAATATGTCCTCCGCCTTTTCAGCCTTGAAATTGAAGCACAAGGAGGTGATACAGAAGAAAAAGGAGAACGAGAATGAGCTAACCGCAGTTAAGCTTCAACTCGCGGAATTTGATTCTGCTAAAAAGCAACTTTTCGAGCTGGACACTTTAAAGAATCTGGTCAAGGAACTGCAACAGAAATCATCCGAGGAGGCAGAGAGGCATAAGCGGGAGCTTTCTGAAGCGCACACAGCCGGATTCGAGGAGGCAAAGGAAAAGATTGTTGAACATTATTGAGGGCAGGTAGAGCAGATCAAGAATATGGGCTTTTGAAGAGGTGCCAGGATCTATTACTTCAAAGGTGTGAGCACAGGCTACGGGCTCGGTCTCGATGCTGGTAGCATTCACACCGAGTCCTACCTTCATAAAGTTCCCGAGGTGAACTTGCCCGAGATCGAGATCCTCCAGAAGAAGCAAAGGAAGAAGGCGTTGAAGAAGAAGAGGAGGCAGTTGATGAGAATGCCGCAGAGAACCAAACCGAGGCCTAGTTTATTGAGAGTTTGTACCTCGTTCCCCCTTCTCTGAATAGTTGTTAAGATTTTGAGAAACAATGTTTCTCTTTCTTCCCCCAAACTATTTCTTTAATCATTTTGTTGGCTTAAAGGCTGGTGGAATTATATGTCAGGCCCATGTTATGGTTTGCACAGAACAATTTCTCTTTCTCCCCCCGAACTATCTCTTTAGAAATCTTGGACACGGCTCGGTGGAATTTTATGCCGAGCTGTAGGCAATAGTTTCTGATACTTGAAATTTGTTGATACTAGGTTTTTGGAATTTGAATGGATGAATGTTTGGTTGAATGAGTAGTTGGTTCATATTTCTGCATCTGCCTCATCATGCTTGAATGATTAACTCGGATATATCTATAGTAGTACCCCCATTCATCTCGGCTTAGAGCAATAAAATACCCCTGGCCTAAGTTGGGATGAATGTTCAAAGATTTTTCTAAGGTATGAAAGCCTATCCGAAGTAATTAACAGATCTTCTCGGATATTTTGCCGAGTCAATTGGGAATAAGTGAATGTTCATGATAAGACTTGCAAAAATTAAGAAAATTTTCTCAAGTGTTGTGATCCGAGAGTAATATCAGTGGATCGGATTAAATATAGAACATGTCTCAGTGAGATGTTAAAATGATTTCAAAACCCCTTGATGTTGGTTCGTTTGCTTGGGTGACCGAGTCAATTATCTAACTTAGAAGTATAAGTTATCATTGAAACAATACCCCTAGTGAGAGGTTAATTTGCTCGAAGCATCGCATCAGGTCTATTTTATAACTTAAGAGAATAAGTTATTAGTTGATCAATACCCCCAGTAGAGGGTGTTTTCGTTTTGCTCGGTGTATGTAACCGAGTCTATCGTTGAATCAATACCCCCACAAGAGGGAAGATTTAACCAGCTCGGTAGTTTTAACCGAAGCGTGTTGATAAAGCAATCGTTAGATTGGCTCGGTAGTTATACCGAGAAGTCTGATGGGATGAAACCCATGTGTGAGGTTGTGCCTTGGCCGAAGCCGTTTGGTATAAATACTGAGACACGATTAATATATGAAAGATAACAGTTGAGATCAAAAAGGCTTTTCAGTGATAATCTTGCGAGAATGTAGTACATCGAACATTTTCCAAAATTTTTCTAAGTGTGAAAAGCTACATCCAAGAATGACATCCTTAAGCATAATACTTTCTCAAGTTGTAAGCATTCCATGGCTTGTCTACGAGCTTCCCATCCATGTCTTTAATCTGGTATGCTCCTTTCCCCACCTTCTTAACGACTCGATAGGGGCCATCCCAATTGGGCATCAGCTTCTTTTCTTATTCTTGTTCGTAACCTTTTTAAGAACCAAATCATCGGGGCAAAAGGTTCTCAGCTGAACCGTCTTGTTATATCCCTTAGCAACCTCTTGCTGATAGGCTGCCAACTTTACCCGAGCTGCATCTCGCTTTTCCTCGGCCAAGTCCAGGTCGTTGCTTAAGGCCGTGTCATTAGTGGTTTCATCAAAGTACTCGGTTCGGATTGTGGGTAGCCCCTTCTGGATAGGGATAACAACTTCAACACCGTAGGAGAGAGAGTAAGGAGTTTGTCCGGTGGAACGTCTCGGAGTAGTCCGGAATGCCCACAGAACGTGAGGAAGCTCCTCCGCCCATTTTCCTCATACATCTGCTGAGCGACTTATAAACCGGTTTGATGGACTGAAAGAGGGGTCGGCATACATCTGCTGAGCGACTTATAAACCGGTTTAGGGCTACTGCCATTCCTGTAAGCCTTTGGACCTCCTTGATCGTGCTCGGTGGAACTAGCTGTTGCATGGCTGTGACTTGACTTGGGTCAGCTTCAATACTCCTTCTAGTGACCAAGTGTCCAAGAAATTTCCCAGATCTGACACCGAAAGAGCACTTCTTGGCGTTGAGCTTTAATCCGTGCTTTTTCAGTACGGAGAACATCTTTGTAAGGTCTCCAATGTGGTCTTCCTCTTGGATACTTTTCACCACCATATCGTCAATATAGGCCTCCATTGTATCCCCGAGCTGATCTTTAAACATCCGGGACACCATCCATTGAAAGGTGGCCTCGACGTTCTTCGGCCTGAAGAGCATAACGCGGTAGCATTAGAGGTCTCGGGTGTGATAAAAGTTGTCTTCTCCATGTCCCCCGTATCCATAAAGACTTGGTGGTAGCCTCGATATGCATCCATAAAGCTCAACTGAGCGTGTCCTACCGTGGCATCCATGAGTTGGTCTATCTGAGGGACTGGGAAACAGTCTTTTGGACAGGCATCATTGAGGTTCATGTAGTCCATGCAGACCCTCAGCTTCCCGTTATTCTTTGGGACCACCACCGTATTCGCCAACCATGTGGGGTACTGGACCTCCAGGATCGCCTGGGCTTCCAATAGCTTGTCAACATCCGACTCAACTGCCTCGGCATGAATAACGAAAGACCTTCTCGGTTTCTGAATAACCGGGCATCTCAACGGGTCAACGTTGAGCTGATGTTTGATGAAGCTCGGATCGACCCCAGGCATTTCGTACGGGGTCCAGGCAAACACCTCGATGTTTGCCTTGAGAAAAATTTCCATCTCCTCCCTTTCGGTCTAGGTTAGAGAGGATCCGATTAGGAAGAAACGGCTTCCGTCCTCATTGATTGGAACCGTAACGAGTTCCTCCATGGATTTTGCCTCGGCGGGTCTACCGACATCCTCTAAAACCAGTGCATCAAGTACCTCCACCCATTGCACCTGCTTCGGTTTCTTCTTTTCCTTTCTTCCCACGGTTGAAATGTAACACTTCTTTGCCGCAATCTGGTCTCCTCGGACATCCTCCTTCTTCCCTTTTGCCCCAATAAACCGTAGCATCTGATGGTACGTAGATGCCACGGCTTTCATTGCATGGAGCCAGTTTCTTCCTAGTATGATGTTGTAGGGGCTCGGGGAGTTGACTACAATGAACTCTACTTGCTGCGTCACCGAACTGGTGATGACTGGAAGAGCGATTGTGTCGAGAGGATACACAGGAGTACCGCTGAAGCCGACAAGAGGGACCTCGGAAGGGTTTAGGTCCTTAGAGGTGAATCCGAATCATTTAAAAAGTGAGTAGTACATCACCTCGGCAGCACTTCCTTGGTCCACCAAAATCGGTTCCACTTTAGCCTTTCCCACCTTGAGCTTGATGACGAGAGCGTTATTGTGAGGGAACTGAACACCTTCTAGATCCTTCTCGGTGAACGTGATTGTCCACTGAGAGCCCTTGGTTGGGAACTTCCGCTTCGGTTGTTGCTTCACCGAGAGCACCTCCAATGCTGTTGTGGCTTGATCAATCTCTTTGTAGATCCGAGACTCCATCATTCTCGTTACCGGGCCATGAATTACGTGCATTACCACAATATCTTCCTGGGCTCCCCTTGCTGCAGCTGCTCCGTGGCTCTGAGCCCGAGCCAAAGTCTTGTCCTAGTCAATGTAAATGTCCAGGTTTCCAGCCGTGACAAGAGACTCCAAGTACACCTTGAACGGCTTGCAAGCAGTAGTGTAGTGACCTTTCTCTCGGTGGTATGTACAGTATACCTTTTTGTCCTTAGTTTTATCAATTGTTCCCGTCTTATGATCCTGCCACCGAAAGAACCCTTCATTTTTTATCTTCCGAAGGAGCATATAAATTGGCTCGGTGAAAACCGTGCGCTCTGAGACAAAGTCACTCGCCTTCGGGGGCCTCTTTGCTGTCGTCTTGACTGTATTAACTGCTTTCTTCTGATTACCCGAGACATGGATAACCTTCAAAACAGAGGAGGAGGTTGGAGCATCACGCTCGATCAAGAGTTCCTCAAGCTCGATGTATTTGTTGATCCGTTCCATCAGGTCATCCATGTTCTTTTGTGGGTGTAACATCAGATCTATAAAGTCAGAGCTCTTGCTCTCCAAACCGTGCTTGAAGTGGGTTGCGGCAAGCGTTTGGTCACAACCTTGGACCTGGTGAAACATCTCCCAGTACCTAGCAGCGTACTGGCGCAGAGTTTCATTCGGGCGCTTCCTTAGCCCGAGAAGGGAGTCTACCTTTTTCTTCTGTATGTTACTTACGAATTGAGACAAGAAAGCTCGCTCCAGAGCCTCATAACTGCCAATGGACCCCTCCTCAAGCTTGTTGAACCAGAGGGACCCAAGAGTCCCCAGGCTTGTTAGGAACACCTTGCACATTATGGCTTGATCTGAGGTGTAAAGGTTGATAATTTGCCTGAAGTAAATAAGGTGGTTGTACGCGTCCGTGAGGGCGTCATAACGATTGAACTTAGGGAGCGTGAATCCAGCTAGCAATGTTGCCGAGGAGATTTCCTTCGAGAACGGAGACTTAGCTAGCTGCTTCAGACGTTCGTCCACGCTCGGAAAAGGAGGAAGGGGTGGTACTACAAATCCGTCGCTGGTTCAGGAACGCTTCTCGGTGTAAGCATGTTGATGCTCATCATGGCGACGCTCGTGGTGACGCGCCATTTTGTTGTCTCGGTAATGAGATCGTTCTCGGTTCTCTTTTTCCTTCCTCTTCCCCCCAGCGTTGTCATGGAGGGCTTTGTCGTCGGTACGGTAGGCGTGACGCCTCCCCGTAGCTCCGTCTCGGATGACGGTTAAATTTGGCTCTGGAGGAGAGGTTTTCTTCAGATGCTCCACCCGAGCTCGGAGGTCAGCAGAGTTTCTTTGGCGAGGGAGCATCTTATGGCGTTGCTGGCCAGAAGAGCGCTCGGTTAGGGCGGCCTCTTTTGGATCCCTTCGCAGATAGATCGGTTTGTACTGTCCGTCTTCAAAATAGTAAACCATCTCACGAGATGCGGACAACTGAGAGTACGGTGAACGAGCGCTTGATTCAGAGATTTGCGAAGAACGGTGTTGCGAGGAGTCGCCTCGGAGACCCCTTGAGAGGTGCTCGGTCGACGGGTTCCTGTGCCGAAGCACTAGAGCCTTGTTGTGAGCCCTTTCATTATTACGATCACCTATTCGATCCTTGGCCGGGCGTCTCTGCCCGAATTCACCTTCTCAGGATGTTGCAGTAGTCTCTACGGCCGCCTTCTTTTACACCGTCTGGTTCAGCCATGCAATCTGAGCCCTCATCGCCGCCATCTCGGCATCTCTCTCCTCGAGATGATGAGTGAGATGCTGGATGGTGACTTGTTGTGAGTCAAGAGATTTGAGAGAAGAGAGGAAGAAAAGGTGGATCTAGGGAGGAGCACCGGAGGTTCTGGGTGGGATCCCTAGCGGAGTCGCCAATTGTGGAGTCCCGAATTCTAGATGACCCTTAGAACCTTCACTTGACTCTAGTGAGCAACGAGCAAGACCTTCTTGGTTCCCCTGCACACATAGCACCTGGCGTCAGTGCCAAACCTGGCCAGGGAAGGCACTCCGACGGTCTAGTGAGAGATCACAAGTAAAGAAGAACTAGAGAGAATAAATAGTTGAGAGCAGAAGTGTTGTCCTATCTTTTTTTAGGTCTCCTTCGCTTCGTTTATATAGGCTCCCTAAGTACAGGGTCAAATTAGTCATTCCGGCTCGGACAACGTCACCGAGCGTCACGAGCCAGATCTGTAATCATCGCATGCACGCTTCCTTCAATCACAATTGGGCACGTAGCGTTACCGCTTCGGGTACCATCATGCTGACGTAGGTGTGGACGCACCTCCGGAGGATATCTCGAATCAATTCAGAGTCGCCACCCGGGTTTTAGCGGATTGTCCCCGAGGAACCAAACTCGATTGACTAGTGCCTCATTCAATGGATAAGGATTACTAGCCCGTCGTCACCATACTATCTTAGGTTCGGGAGCTCAGTTACAAGAGGGGAAGGGTTTTACGGCACCCCCCTCGCCCGGTTCGAAGACCGGTCTCTACTTGACTTTTGTGGGATTGTAACGAATGTATGCAACTCAACTTTGAACAAGTATGGGAAATGGGGGATGGGAGCCATATAACGATGATAAACATGTCAATGGATTATGGTGTATGGACGTCAGGTGCGAACTACATGAGTGATGATGATGATAGATGGATGCAAATTATAAACAAGAAACAGCAGAGAAACAATCATTAATGCATGCTAAACAGGAGTTAAAAGCTGAAAATAACATAAACAACACACATAATGGACTAAACCAATCTGACCCTCCCTCGGAGGCTCGAGCGCTCAAAGAGGACAGTATGAGCGCTCAAACCTCTTTCTCCCACACATTCTCATGATGCTTTCTGATGATTCTGGATTTGATGAAAATATGTTTGACGCACTTTAAGCTGCTTGAAAATGATACTTTGATGACTAAGCAGGAAGGTATGACCATGTTAACATAAACTTGAAACTTGATGATGAACCAAACAAGGCAATAAAGGCAAAATGGGTGAAAAATATATCATTGTGAGGCATCCAAAACACTCACAACGCAGTTAGTAGCCTGATATGATGAAAACTCTTGATGCACTAGAAAACAGTTTGAGCGCTCAAAGGGAGGCTTTGAGCGCTCAAACCATCTTCATGGTTTGAGTGTTTACATGCCTTACTGCCTTTATTTGGATCATCAACAAGCTCAAGATAGTACACAATAATGTAAATGTACTTGATGAACCAGAAACATTAACAAAATACACATAAAATGCTTGCATGAGTGAGAGATGAGTATTGGGCCATGCATAAGCATGATTAGAATGAGAGGGAGAAGAGATCAGGTTGGCTTAGCCAAACATCAACACACACACACACTTCGTGAATAGGTTGGCTTAGCCAAACATCAACACACACACACACTTCGTGAATAGGTTGGCTTAGCCAAACATCAACACACACACACACTTCGTGAATAGGTTGGCTTAGCCAAACATCAACACACACACACTGCGATGAACATATAACAGGATATTGAACTGAAATGTATAAGAAACAAGTGCAAAACAGAACAGAGTTTGAGCGCTCAAAGTGGGGGTTTGAGCGCTCGAACCATTTCGAACTCAGATTTTTGAAATCAGTTTTTCTTGATATCTAAGACCTTGTGAGCTCATAGAAGGTATGTGGAACCTTCATGAACTCACTGGTCTCCCTCAGGATGACCAAAACGTGATTTTTCACATGATTTTCTATCTTTTCAACTATGATCAAGGCTTGAACTTGGGGTTTGATGAATGGATGGGTAGTGGCTGTGTTTATGGGCTATAGATGAAGTATTTTGGACAGAGGAGTGTGAGTGTAGGGCTGATTGAATGATTGATTGAGCGGATGGGGGTGTATTGAAGGTTAGATGACCATTTTTGGCATGATCAAGTGGGTTTAATTGATTTTGGATGATGGAACTGCAATTGATGGATAATTACAGTAGAGAGGGGCTGATTATGGAGTTTTAGAGTGAGAAAGTGGTTAGGATCAGTTGGTATCTTAAAGACCTATGTGTATTTGGTCTTAAAAATGAGATTTTTGGGTGTTTTGGAGGTTGAAGATGATGGAAATGGATGAGAGTGAGTGTAAAACGTGATTGAAGGATGAGAGAGAGTGGTTTTGGTCTGATGAAGGGTTTAAGAGTGTAAGAGCTCAGCCAAGGGGTGGGGGGTCTTAAACAATGGGTGGAGGGTGGTTTATATAGAGAGAAATGGGAGGAATTTGGAATTTGCAATTCAAGTTGGAGAGGGAATGTTATTAGAGGGATTTTGGCGTGAAAACAAAGCTGAGAAACCAGGGGCCCATAGTTTAGGTGGAAAACCAGCTGAAAGATGTCTTGAAAATTTCTAGTTCGCGCAGGGTTTGAGAGCTCAAAGGGCCTGCAGTCCAAACTTCGCGGGGGTTGCCCCCGGTGCTACCGAACTCTGTTTTGTGCGTGGTTTGAATCGTTGGAAAGCTTATTGAGTGTAATTTCTAACCCAAGTGGTTTGAACCCAAGATGATTTTTACTCAAAATGTGTGACCATTTTACCCTCAGAAGGTCGGAAAACAAGTCGTTTTGGTAAAACTGGCACATCTCCCTCATTTCAAAATGGATTGAGACGTATTATATATCAATAAAGAGGGTTTTGAATGTACTAGAAGATGGCGTAGGCTTGGGTTTATTTTGAAGAGCATTTTGGATGGTCTGAAGGGTATTTTGGTCATTTTGGTTGGTTTAGGGTTGTTCTAGGAGGGTTTAGAATGGTTTAGGGTGGTTTGGTGAGTTCAAGCCTTGTTCTTAGCCTCAAGGTATGCACGATTGGTCTATTTCATCATCGGGAATGCTTGATAAGTTTCTCGGGTCAAAATCGGGGTGTCTATAGTAGGGACAGCTGTAGCATGCACGTGTGCCTTCCCAAGTTGGTTATGAGCGCTAACCACCTCAGGTGACGTCATAAAAGACGTCACCGATATATCGGGTCACCTTTCTGAGCCTATCTCGGATACGATCCATCTCGGATGAATCGTCCGGTTCATAGCTCATACCGGCCGAGACACCAATTTGTCTCGGATGGGCCTGTCTCGATCGGCCCATGGCACTTTGTTCCTTAGCTGGCTTGGAGACCCGTTTGGGCCTTGGCTCTCCTGGGCTAGTCCGAGCCCCATTAAAACAGCTAGTTTTTGGCCCACTACAGGATATGCCTTGAAGCCACTTGACATGAATGCATTTAAAATGCATTGCGACGATTCAAATGAAATGCTTTTGTTTCTATTCATTTTTGGTTTTTTTGCCTCGTACGTTACCTATTCCGAAGTTAATAGGGGTAATATACCAACTTTCTCAAATGAATTTACAGCTACAAGTCAAATGGTGCATTTAACGTTATTCATTGTAGTAAGCAATGCACAACATATCCAACTATATCTGTAAATATACAACAGCATAGGGAATGAAAAGCTGCCAACTAAGTGAAGACCTACCTACATTATAATGTATCTTGAAATGAGCTTTTTTAGTACAATTCTACATCAGAAAATCATTCTTTTGCTTCATTCACCTCAATTTCTAAAGTTTCATGAATGGGGGTGTTGTTTTCTGTCGTAGTAAACAAGTGATCATCATCGGTGAAAATCCATTCTACAAGCTGACGATTGCTGGTTACTAGACTTTGTGGGCAATCAGAAGGCACTACCATCACTTCATTTGCTGGCTTCGTTTTCTTGGATGCATCAGATGATTTCTCTGCTTCCTTCTTGAAGGCTCTAGACATTGCCATTAGCTTTTGCCATATTGATGACTCATTAGAAGCCAAGATCACCCTATTGTTGTATAGGAAGGTAGTCAGGAATATGACGAGAGCAGAAATCAAAGATGTGGCTGCAACAAGGAAAAGACCCTTAAAACTCTCGAGGTTGAGGCTGTCAGAGGTGATCCTGGCACCATCTTGATCTGCACATTTAGCTTCTTCCCCTAACCATTGGCGTTGGATTTGAGCAATTTTACCTTCCTCTGTTAAATGTAAGATTGCTCTTGAAACATCAGATACAAGGGGCGATCCCTTTGCAAAAGCCTGTAGGTAAAGATACACATAAAACATATAAAATGTGTTGCTGCGAAACTTGTGATAAAGGCTAATCCGAAAAGAATGAAACTATCGCTTCTCATAATTCAACCTTTCAAATTTCTTTTGGACGTGAACGGAAAACAGAACCTATGCCAAATATATTCGCACAGCTTTCAAGCAAAAAAGTCATAAGCTGCAGCACTAGAGCCACAACAAACAGCCCCATACAAGAAAACTGCTATATAAACAGAACTTTGGAAGGAATATTTGTGAATATTGATGTGATCTTTTACTCATAACCTTACAAATGCTTTTGTTAAGAATTGTGATTCGTGAACGACTTTCCCAATTCTGCAAGGTATGACATTAAGTTTGATGCTGAAGCTGCCCTAGACAAAAACCAGATACCACACACACACAGAGGAGAGAGAGAGAGAGAGAGAGAGAGAGAGAGAGAGAGAGAGAGAGAGAGAGAGAGAGACTCACAAATCCAAAGCCTGCAGTCTTGTAGATTGGTCCTACCATAGTGTACTTAGTACAATATTTGAGGTTAGAAAGGAACAACCTTATATAAGGGACCTCGTGGATAATAGCAGCAACTCCTCCATTCCTACTTCCTTTTGAAAGGGCGTCATCATACTGTTCAAAAGTGCTATAGTTTCTAGACTTTGTAAGATTAAATTTCTCACTTTTCAGTAGATCTTTGAAAAAAGTACCATTGTGGTAGCCAACATATTCTCCATTCTTTCTGAGGTCCTTTATATCTGTAACACTGGGTAGCAGCTTTTCTACAGTTAACATTGATGTTAAGCTCGCTGTATAACTCGATGTAAGTACCAGCACCACAAAAACCCACACGATTACCACAAACCTTGATAAGTTGCTGACCAACTTCTCCCCTAAGAAAACAAACAAAAAAAAACGAGTTAAACTTTGTGAGACATTTTTCAATGCTATTCATTATGCATTTGGCCTATTAAATAACCATAAGTTTGTGGTTATTGTCATAGAGATTCCTGGGCTTAAAAATTAGTATTAATTAGCTCTAGGCATGTGCCGAGTAGGTATGGATAAGGGTCTTACTATGGGCGAAAACGAGTGTAGAGAAGGAGAACCAGAATATCATTCCCACTTGCTTACTAGGGGGGCCTCGGAATTCTTTGTTTTCACGATGCTCCAGAACCCAAACCACAAAGCCAGTGAAGATGAAAAACACCCCAATTGTTAGCCACAGATCCATCTGTAGGGGTTTCATGAAAATCCATGCATTCTTCCTCCCATCATCCTGAATTCGAACAATCATCGCGACGTTGGACTCCGTGAATGGCAATGTAAAATCCACAAAATTTGATCTGTTTGCTAGAATTGTTACATCACCCACAACAGCATCATATTTCTGGAGATAGACATAAACTTTAGTTACTTGTCAAAGGGAAAATGATAAAGGTAGCATATTCAGATTGGAAATTTGATTACCCCGAGGTAGATCTGATGAACAAGTTCATTGTAATCTCCGGCGAGTTTGCCATCAGGAGTTTCAAATGGAATAAATTCATAAGGGGCAGCATACGGCAAAGCGTGGTCCATGATTTCTTTGAATACATCTATGCAGAAACCAGTGGCAATGACAGCATTAGTTTGGGGATGCCTTTCCACTTTGATAAATTCATCGATACCATTTTTTACTGGAACTCCAACCCTCAATTTTCGTTCACCTGTTGGAATTTCCCAACCTTTGGGTACAACACTGGAACTACCGGGCCAAATGATGGTTTCAAGATCTTCTTCGTCATTGGTGTCATTCTTATTAATTGGCGATCTTAGTTTCTTTGATATGCCATATTCCCAAGTCCAGAATCCAATTTCCATCTCCCTTTTTCCGATTACATTGACTATTTTAAAGGCTGATTGCTGTAACTGCCCATTGACTAGATGAAATTTACCACTTAACCCCTGGAACTTAATTTTCTTGATTGCTTGAAGTAGCCTTGGTCCCATTTCTGAGTATCCAATTGCAGCCAAATCTGTTAAGTTGTTTGCAGAGACTGGTTTCATGAACTTTGAATGAGCAATACCAGATCTCTCAATTGCCATTGCTAATGCCGTGGCACTGTCATATGCCCATAGTCCAGGCACGCTTAGTTCAAATCTATCCATGTCTGGATGCTCTCGACGGAATCTCTTTCTCCATCTTTGTGTAAAGTTATGAAGCTCATTTGAGTTTGGAACATAAGGCTTCACACCTAGTACCCCTTGCATTGAACTTATAACATTAGCATCCAGAGAATCCAAGAGATTAGTTAACACATCGGTGATGATCCAGACATATCCCTTGTTCATCATTCCAACTTCTTTCACCTTTAAGAAAAAGCGAGAAGCGAGAGATGGTAACATATGCACCACAAAAACTCTGGTCTGCAATGTCTTTAGCTTGTAGAGTTCTTGAAGGATATGATCATATGTAGCTGAAATAGGCATCGCAATTCGATACCGCACTTGGGTACTAATCTCCAGAAAAGAGTCGGTTAAATAAGGACCTATTCCCCTCCCAAACTCCGTGTCTTCATAAATGAGCACTACCTCCCTCCAACCAAAGGCCTTCACCATAGCTGAAAGGGATTCAACCTGAGAAGCGCCATTTTGTCCTCCTCGAATGAAGTATGGATTGTCTGACGGTGAGAGAGTAGGACTCGTTGCTTGAGAAATGATAGGAACTTGTGTTTTGTTCCCAATATCAATCACAAAAGCTGATTGTGTGGATTTTTGTGGACCTAGTATTGCCTGTACTTGGACATTTTTCAACAAGTCTATAGCTGCAAATGAAATATCAATATTAATTAGATCCCAACCAACACTTGAATATAAAGAGACTTTTGTGCACGGTTCTTATGAACACAACCAATACTTGAATTCATATACACAGACTTTTGTGCATGGTTCTTATGAATACAACCTCCACCCTTATGTAGTAGGAGTATGTATTCACCCAAGTACAAAAGAATTCGTAAACCACAGTGAACCACTTTGGGGAAAAATTTCCACAGAATGGATGAAACTGAACTTGTGGAGGGGTAAAAATAAACAAAATATTTTGAAGTACGATGGTCATGAAAGAATGAATCAAAGTCAACAAAAGTGTAATATCACATCATTTATTCATAACGAATACATGGAGTTTACATAATTCATCTCGGCATATAACCCAATAAGCACGAAGAAAACAGTATAGCCATTCAGTATTTATTCAATACTATTTTTAGGCCTAGTAGAGATGTGAACTCATACACTTATGGAGTAACGAAATAGCTTGCCCATTCTCCCTTACACTACCTTACCACCTCATTTATAGATTTACTCTTTGTTCTTGAATCCTATAGTTGGAGAGGGTAAAACCTAATTGCCATGGGGAAGGGCAGAGCACGTGCCCTAATTAATCACCACTAGAGGGTGAATAGCTCGGCACCACATAGGGAGTCCTTAAGCCCTGTGCCGAGCTAGTTTGGCCATGACTAAGGCTAGATTAATAAGAGTGAACTAATAAATCAGGATGCACTAGCTCGGCGTGAGATATAAAGGGATGCCCCTAATATGGCCGAGCTAGGTAGGCTACGTGTATAGCTTAAACAGTATTCTGGAATACATAATTCAGCTCGGCGTAATGAGTTGAGTTATGTACGGGTTATTCCAAGCTACATGCAAGCACGGCACCGCCACGTGTAGGGCGGTGAGACATTCCAGAATAATCTATGGCGGTTCCTTACGAGATAAGGAGCAATCCCGTTGAATGAGGGATTAATATGAGCATTCCTAACGAGATTGGGAATGAAGAATCCTATATGGAAAAAAAGACTAATGCAAGATGGGATCTTGCAGGATATGGATGTTTATGCCTAATAGGAAACTCCTATTAGGAAAAGGGTTCCTAAATAGAATAGGAAACAGAAAGGCACGAGATGCCTACACTCATAAGGCATCCATACCTATAAATACAAGACAATGACCATGACAAAATGTATGCTGTGAAACCTCTTTCATATGCACTGTGTGATTTAAGAATTTGAGTACGAGATACTAACTTAGGCATCGGAGGGCCTTTGCCGACGAGAGGAAAAGGTGCTCTAACCCTTTTTCTGCCTTGCAGATTTGGGGTTGAATCAAGGAAGCACGTGATCCAAGCTTACGTGAATTTTATCCCCGTACAATTGGCGCCGTCTGTGGGAAACGCTTACAAAAAGTTCTTTTCCTCTCAAGAAGATTAACAATGGGGATTTCAGAACCTGTTTTACGCACTCCACGACGAGAAGATGTGGAAGATAATGGTGAAACAACTCCTGTGCATACTACGAGAAAGAGTGCAAAGGTGGACATAACTCCTTCAGTTCTAAAAGCACCACAGAAGAAACCCACTGCCAGATGATTCAATATAGGGCATATCCCTGAGATTCCAAAGTTCAGGGATACACGCCTGGTGATTCATGATTCTCCAAAATCAGGCGAGATGCGAAAACGCTCAAGGACGCCACCAAAGGGAGATAGGGGAACCTCTCCCCGACATGAGAGGGGGAGGAGTCCCCCCAAGCAAAGAAAATCACAGGCGAGCATGAAATCAAGAACGGGAAGATAGCCTCGATCGGAGGGAGCAAGAGGCGGAAGAGTTGGCACGAGAGGTCACTCGACCCGAAAAGGAAATTCAAGAACTGAAAAAACAACTTTAAGAGAAGGAGAGAGACTTACGATCACGGACGAGATCTGTGCAGTACGAAAAAGAGAGAATGAGTCATCACCACGATGATGTTTCTACTGTAAGGAGAGTCTCTCCACGAAAAAGGAGAGAAAGGAGTCCCTCCGTTGAGAAAAAAGGAAGAAGGAAACATGCTAGGGACAGATATGAGAGATCTGGTTCCAATGAGCACACTCCCGAGCAGTATGTGAAAAGAAAGGAAACTGGCAGAGCTGATGGAGGTCCTAAAACTGCACGAGAGGCAGCTAAGGAAGCCCTAGGCCAGATCTCTAAATCACCACTGGCTCACTGGATCCGAGTAGATAAGACTCCGAGTAGGGTCAAGCACTCCATGTTCATACCCTATGAAACCAATACGAATCCAGTGACCCATATTCAACACTACCAACAAACCATGTTCATGCATCAACAAGATGACGCCTTATTATGCAAGATGTTCCCATCCAGCTTGGGGAAGGTTGCCTTGAGTTGGTACCACAAACTCCCAGAAGGGTCAATCTTGTGTTGGGCCCAGCTGGCTGAAGAGTTCACTGCTTGGTTCCTAACAAGCCGAGCAGCTCCAAAGACGTTCGATGCGTTAACCTCTATGAGACAGAGGGATGATGAAACGCTAAGGCAATACTCCAAACGCTATTGGGAGACTTTCAACGAGATTGAAAATTGCAGTGAGGAGTATGCCTTGGCAACATTCACGACGAGCTTGCCCGTGCACAGTAAGCTGCGAGAATCGCTCACTATGCACCCAGTCAAAACTGTGGCCAAACTGATGGAGAGAATCCAGGAACATACACGAGTGGAGGATGACATCTTACAGGCTGGGGGGAAGATTGTGGTTGGGCAACCTCAGCTTCCCGAGAGGAAAACAATAGAGTCCAAGGTGTATAAGAAGGAATACACAACGGGAAAAAGGGACTACACACAGCAGAGGAAGGACAGAGCTGACCCAAACCCCAAATCTTAATTTAGCATTATGACAACTTTCAATATTCCGATCTACAAGATGCTGTATAGGATAAAAAATTAGCCATGGTTCAAGAGGTCCCCTAAGATGACAGGGAACCCAAAGAAAAGTAGGGCAACAAATCAACATTGCAATTACCATAGGGACTGGGGTCACATGACTGAAGACTGCGTGGAATACAAGAAGTTCCTAGATGAAAAGGTGGCGGAAGGCCATCTAAAGGAATTTTTGGTTGTTGACCAAAAAGATGCCGAGTTGATAGAAGAGATGGATTACGAGAAGGGTCCAAAGGGAACAATCCATATGATACATAGATTGGTCGCTCCATACACGAACAATAAAATAAGGCACATTCAAAGGGTCAATGGATAGGTGAAGCAGGTCATGAAGCTCGGCACAAAGAGGCCGAGGTCGGAAGGAGTGATGGGAGTACCCATAATCCTCTGACGAAGATCTAGAAGGGGTTATCGTCCCCCATAACGACGCATTGGTCATTACCCTACGAATAGGGGAATATGATGTGGAAAAGATCTTAGTAGACCAAGGAGCAAGCACGGAAATTATGTACTACCACACCTTCAAAAAGATGGAGCTCTCGCCGAGCTCATTACAAAAGTGTCTTGTCCCTTTGGTTTACTTCAGTGCACAAACGGTGTGGCCTATGGGAAAGGTCACGCTGCCCGTCCGAGCTAGATCAGTAGTCGTGAAGACTGATTTCCTTGTAGTAGATTTGCCCTCCTCCTATAACGTGATTATAGGGAGGACTTGGATGCACAAAATGAAAGTCATCCCGTCCACTTACCATCAGAAGATCAAGTATCCGCAGATAGTATCGAATGTATCAGGGGTAACCAAAAGGTGGCCGACCAATGTTTCAACATGGTCCTGAAGAACTCCCCAAGGGCCAACCTCATCCAGACAGTTGAAGTTCCAGACCAGCCGACTCTAGAGGACTTAGGTGGAGACCCCACCAAGAAGATGGTGGAAGGATTAAAGAAAGTTCAGATAAAAAAGGATGACCCAGAAAGGTATTTCTTGATCGGCGAGACCCTTGCCGAACAGGAGGAGAAAGGTTTGACAGCTTTCCTGGAAGACCATATCGACGTGTTTGTGTGGACGCCCCAGGAGATGCCTGGGATAGACCCTGAGGTAATATGCCACCACCTGAATGTAGACTCCCGGCATAAGCCAGTTGAGCAGAAGGCAAGGAGGTTGGCACCGCAGCACGCAGACGCTGTGATTGAAGAGGTGGAGCGACTGCTGGAAGCGGAAGCCATACGAGAAGTGAGCTATCCTGAATGGCTGGCAAATACCGTTGTGGTCAAGAAAAAGAATGGAAAGTGGAGGGTTTGTGTGGACTTTACTGGCCTTAACAAGGCATGCCCTAAGGACAACTTTTCGCTCCCCAGGATTGATCAATTGGTGGACGCTACAGCAGGCTATGAAAGGATGAGTTTCCTTGACATATATCGAGGATACCATCAGATAGCCATGTATGAACCCGACCAGAAGAAAACGTCCTTCATCTCACCGAGAGGTCTTTACTGCTACAAGGTCATGCCATTTGGGCTAAGGAATGCTGGAGCGACCTATCAAAGGTTGGTTACTAAGATGTTTAAGGAACAGCTCGGCAAGTCCATGGAAGTCTATATAGACGATATGGTGGTGAAAAGCAAGTTGAAGCCCGATCATCTTGCCGACCTAAAAGCGACTTTCAACATTCTAAAATAGTACAAGTTAAAGCTAAATGCCTCAAAGTGTGCTTTTGGGTCAGCTCGAGGAAATTTTTAGGGCACCTGGTGACCAAGAGGGGGATTGAGGCCAACCCAGGTCAAATTACTACGCTTCATAATCTCCAAAGTCCTGAGACCACGAAGGAGGTCCAAAGACTAACGGGGATGGCAGTAGCTCTAAACCATTTTATCAGCAAATCATCAGATCGTTGCAGACCGTTCTTCCAGTTTCTAAAGAAGAGAGAAGGGTACGAATGGGGAGCCGAGCAGGAGAAGGCGTTCCAAGCATTAAAGGCCTACTTAGCTTCACCACCCTTGCTCTCAATTCCAGAAGTTGGGGAGCGATTGATATTGTATTTGGCAATATTCGAGCATGCAGTAAGCTCGGTCCTTCTACGAATAAAGGGGATAGAGCATGCTCCAGTCTACTTTGTGAGCAAAACCTTGTTGGATGCAGAGACGCGATACTTACCATTGAAAAAATTGGTGTATGCTCTTGTCATTGCCTCAAGAAAACTGCCTCACTACTTTTTACAGCATCCCATCATAGTGTTTACCGAATATCCACTAAGGGCTCTGCTACGAAAAGCAGATTTCTCTGGAAGGATCTCAAAGTGGTCAATAGAATTAAGCCAATTTGATTTAGACTATCAGCCTAGGATGGCGATCAAAGGGCAAATCTTGGCTGATTTTTTAGCTGAGTTCACTCCAACAAAAGCTCCACCACCACCAGCTCTCCACGATAAAGAACAGGGTGTCATTCCCCAGCTGCCAACAAGATTGGCTGAGCAAAATCCTGAAGAATGGAGGCTTTATGTTGATGGGTCAGCATGCAACAAAGGCTCTGGAGCAGGAGTGATTTTCTTCTCCCCAGAAAGTTTGGTGCTGGAGCAGGCACTAAGATTGGGATTTAGTGCTACCAACAATGTGGCAGAGTATGAAGCCTTGCTCGCTAGACTAAGGAGTGCCCTAGATCTCAAAGTAAAAAAGTTAAGAGTATTTTGTCACTCGCAGTTAGTTGTAAACCAACTTTCAGGAGAATACGCCACAAAGAGTGAGAAGATGGCCGCTTACTCAAAGGCAGCCAAAGACCTACTTGATAAATTTGACAAAGTTCACATCCAACAAATTAGCTCGGGCCAGAAAGCGCACGCAGATTCACTAGCTAGCTTGGGCTCAGCGGTCAACACGGAATACCGCCGTACAGTGGTTGTAGATTATCTGAGTGAACCGAGCATTGGCCGAGCAGTTGAGTTGATCATGGAGATAGAACTTGGGCCGAGCTGTATGGACCCAATAGTGGCATACCTACGAGATGGGACCCTGCCGGAAGACAAGAGGGAAGCTCACAAGATCAAAACCAAGTCCGTACGTTTCTGGCTCTCTCTAGAAGGTAAGCTTTATAGAAAATCCTTCCTAGGTCCATATTTACTGTGTGTACACCCAGCTTTGGTCCAGAAATTCCTCCACGAGATCCACGCCGAAACATGTGGAGGACACACAGGTGGAAGATTCATAGCCCAACGAGCAATATCTCAGGGGTATTAGTGGCCTTACATGCAAAAAGATGCAAAGATCTTTGTCAAGAAATGTGAAAAATGCCAGAGGTATTCACCTCTTATTCGAGCTCCAGCGAAGGACCTTCTCCTCTAACAAGTCCATGGCCATTTGCACAATGGGGATTGGACATCGTGGGTCCTCTCCCCATGGCAACAGGGAAACGAAAATTCCTACTCATTGCAC
Source organism: Vaccinium vitis-idaea (assembly GCA_963854785.1). Taxonomy (NCBI): domain Eukaryota; kingdom Viridiplantae; phylum Streptophyta; class Magnoliopsida; order Ericales; family Ericaceae; genus Vaccinium; species Vaccinium vitis-idaea. Next base: position 17,187,363 of record OY978221.1, read on the forward strand.
GGATCACTTCACCAAATGGATAGAGGGTGAAGCCCTAGCCAAGATTACTGAGGCCATGGTGGAGAAATTTGTCTGGAATAAGATCATCACACGATTTAGAGTGCCCTATTCCATCATCTCAGATAACGGGTCTCAGTTCGGCAAGAAGTTCAAAGCTTTTTGTGCTCAATATGGCATCAGAAACTACTACTCTACCCCAGCTTACCCGCAGAGTAATGGGCAAGCAGACGCTTCAAATAAGACTACTCTCAAAAGTCTTAAAAAGAGGCTGGAAAGCAAGACAGGAAGGTGGCCAGACGAGCTGTCAGCCGCGCTTTGGGCATATAGAACCACTCCGCGGTGATCTACGGGAGAGACGCCATACTCCCTTGCTTATGGGACAGAGGCAGTTATTCCACTGGAGATCGGCCTGCCAACCAATCGCACTACTCTTGTGGAGTCAGGAGGCAACGATAAGGCCCTAGCCGAGCAGCTGGACCTTGCCAAGGAAAAAAGAGAACGTGCACTTATCAACTTGGCAACATACCAGGAGCAACTGCGAAGGAGTTACAACAAGAAGGTGCAGCCAAGAGAGTTCAAGGTTGGAGATTTAGTCCTAAGGAAAGTCTTGGCCAATACCAAGGTAACCTCCGATGGGAAACTTGGGCCGAACTGGGAAGGCCCGTATATGATTGCAGGGATTGCTGGCATTGGGGCCTATCGTTTGGCCGACCTGGACGGCGACCCAGTCCCACGGCCATGGAATGTCCAGAACCTAAGAAAATTTTTACCAGTAATTTGTTTTTCTTTGTGTGATTACAAATACAGTCACATCTTTTTTGTAAACACGAGAATATTTACATTTTCCTTTTTTAGTTGGGATTGCGAATATAATCACCAATATCAGTTATTCACATTATTGTCTTTTTGTTATTAATAAAATTCCGCTTTAGTCAATACGAACCAAAATCACGAAAGTTTTTTATTCCTATTGGGGAGCAGATATATACTTTCAGCAACGAATTTCTAAGTATGAAAAAACTTAGAATTTTTGTAACGAATACTGCAATGAATTTCTAAGTATGAAAAAACTTAGAATTTGCAACGATTATTGCAAGGTCCAAGTACGAAACACTTGGAAAGTTATCTAAGTATGAAAAAACTTAGAAAATGCAACAATTATTAAACCCAAGTACGAAATACTTGGAAAGTTATCTAAGTATGAAAAACCTTAAAATTTGCCATGTCTATAGCAAAACCCAAGTACGAAGTACTTGAAAATTTGCCTAAGTATGAAAAGACTTAGAATTCACACAAAACGATTAACAACAGATAAGTACGAGCAAACTTAATCAAACCAGGTCACACAGGACCAACCATCAAACTAAAAGTACGAGGGACTTAAAAGTATCAGAAGCCACATGCAGCAGTACAGACCATGCAGGGCCGAGCAGAGCGATAAAAAGAAGCAAACACAGGCATTAAGCCTCTTCACTGAGCCTTGCAGCATCAGTGGCAAGGGTGGAGTCAGGGTTCTAACCTTCAGCAATATCTCCAGCAACGACACCATCGCCTCTCTGGATGGTAAGATCAATAATGGATTCTTCGACTTGGGACTACTCTGGAAGCGGCTCAGACCGAGGATGAGCATCAGGCTGTGCAGAGACATCCAGATGAGCGTTGGGAGATTGGGTCTCAAGCTGCTGTTGAGCTGCCAAAGCGTCCATGACACTAGGGAGCTCCATGTTTGTCCACATGGGGGAATCAACAGGGAGCCCCATCTTGGTACAGCATCACTTCCAGCTCGCCTCCTAAACGGCATCCCTGAGCGCTGGCATCTGAGCTCGGTAATGTGCAGTGATTTCAACCATAGCGCGGTCGTACTCAGCTTCAGCTCCGGTCTGAGCCACAACCAGCTCTTGGCGCAGATTCTGCTCGGTCTCCCATGCTAGTCTTTTCTGCTCAGCCTTCAGGCTCCCGACCTCATCTCTAGCTTCCTTCAGCTGCTGAGCGTTAGCAACACTCTCCTTCTCAACTCTCTCAGCCCTTTTTTGGGTAGAGGAGATCTCTTTCTTGAGCTCCTTCTCATTTTCCTTCGCCTTCTCGAAGCCCGCTGAGGCCTTTTGCATAATTTGCAGAAAGAACACAACTAGTAGTGAAAAAGTAGTGCATGGGGACGAATGCACGGGAGAATGGAAATCAAAATTCATACCTTTGCACTTGACTGAAAGATTGATTTCATCAAAACATCATATGAGCAGTTCTTCTCCCTCTCCATGTCCAACAGGAGGAGAGCGGCTCTAGAGACTCCGAACGCCACATCAGCGGAAGAAATCTTGTCAATCATGGTCAGAGGGGTACCGTCAGGACGACCAAGGATAGGGGACCAACGTTGCACGAGAGGTGGTGAATCAATGAAAGGACAGCTCGGACCTGAGTCCCCAGTCCTTCTTCTTTGCGAGGGGGGCTGGGTATCCTGAGGACTCTCCGCTGGCCTTTTATCCCTCTGTTGCTCGGGAGGAAGGGAGGTCGACGTTGGAAGGGGAGTGACTGGATGTACGGTTGTGGAAATACGAGGGGGAAGGCCGCCAAGGTTTAGCTTGTCAAGGAGGTTGATCGGCTGGCGAGGCATATCTCGTTCAGGAGAGGGGGAGTAGCCTAATGAATCTGAGTCTGCAGGCAGGGCAGATTGCTCTACTAAGGAAAGAACAACTGCGCGGTGGTCAAACCCTCCCTCTTCTTCTTCTTCTTCTCCTTCAACTACCACCCATCCGAATGTGCTCGACTCTTGGTCAGTCCGAACAAGGATCGGAATGGCAGTAGGGATCTCAGGGATATGAGCAAAGGTGATTTGCTATTGTAAATCCCTTGGAGCACGAGGACGCGTAACTCTCCTTCCAGACCGACCTCTGTGGGACCGAGTGTTTCTCTGCTCGGCTGGTACAAGTGGGGTGACTAAGGGAGTTGTAGGAGGCAAGGGGTGTCTCGAACGAGGTTCACCTACTCTTCTAACACCGCCCCAGTAGGAGGGGGGTGTAATACATCAGTAGATGGGAAGCACGGCCGAGACCTACAGGAGTAGGTTCAAATCCTCCAAAGTACAAAGCTGACGCGATCTCTTCACGGTGCAGCTGTCCGTGGTTTAGGCGGCCGCCTTGGTTTATGTTGCTTGCTGCAAGGAAAGAGCACAACACGGAAACGAATAAATTAGATAAAACGGGATATTTTCATAAGAGAAAAAGCAACAAAGGATAGGGTACTAACGTGGTTGGCCCGTGGCTGTGGGGCAGGCGAAGCCGATAGTGTTTCCCTCGGCGTCCCTGGGTTCCCAGTTGCCAGTAACTACCAGATAGTCATCCCCTTCACCCTTCGAGGAATTGGGGAGATCTGTGATGAGTTTCTGCTCGGGATCCCTAGCTTTAAAGTAATAGGAGTTATCAGCTGTAGGGACTACACTATATAGATAGTGTAAGTCCCACTAGTCCAGGTAGAAGCCGAGCAGCCTATTCAGGGCAACTGTGCCCATGACTACCCTAATGAAATTAGGGCACAACTGCATAGGGTTTAACCTACATCTATAGCAAACCTCTCTGAAAAATGGATGAAGAGGGAATCTAAGGCCACCCTCCACTATGAAGATTAAGGGAATATGAATCCAATCGGGAGATTGACCTTCTTCTCTCAGACCATCACGGTTGTTTAATCGGAATTGGACATCGTTTGGAATTTCATACTTCCTACGGAACTCTGCTATTTTCTGGGCATTACTGAGAAGGGCTCTTTGTTTCCCCATGGTTAGGGTTTCACTATTGAAACCCAAGGTAGGAGACGATGAAAAAATAGAGAAGAGAAGAAGTAGAACGGGCTAGGCTATGAGAGTGGTGGTTTAAGGAAGAAAACACTTACGTGAGACAGTGACGGGCCTAAAAGGAGACTCTCCGACTGGGATGGAGGGAGATCTCTGACGAAAAATGGGAATGGATTTGGAGTTTCTCGAGCTCTGGAATGTTGAAAATGGCAGATGAAACTTTCTCTCTCCTGCTCTTTTGTTTCTGAAGTAGGAAATAAAGAAATGAAGAAGGAGGGGAAGGGTTTTTTGAGGTTTAGAGGGTTTTGGGGGGAAAAAGCAATCATTATCCCTCCCGAAATCCCATAAAAGTGGGGCGTGACGCGCGAAACACGTAAGTAAAACCGTCCTTTGGGTTTATCTGGTGACCAATGGGTCACTTCACATTTAATGAGAAAGTAACCCTGCCCCCCACGTGAGGGGAGGCATGCAGCTAAGTGCATCAGAGACCGTTAAAGCTCTGCGCACTGCTGACGAGTGACAGCAGTGGGCAGAGCTGGGGAGCAATTGGAGAGGGTAAAACCTAATTGCCCTTGGGAAGGGCAGAGCACGTGCTCTAATTAATCACCACGAGAGGGTGAATAGCTCGGCACCACATAGGGAGTTCTTAAGCATTGTGTCGAGCTAGTTTGGTCATGAATAAGGCTAGATTAATAAGAGTGAACTAATAAATTAGGATGCACTAGCTCGGCGTGAGATATAAAGGGATGCCCCTAATATGGCCGAGCTAGGTAGGCTACGTGTATAGCTCAAACAACATTCTGGAATACATAATTCAGCTCGGCGTAATGAGTTGAGCTATGTATGGGTTATTCCGAGCTACGTGGAAGCACGACACCGCCACGTGTAGGGCGGTGAGACATTCCAAAATAATCTATGGCGGTTCCTTACGAGATAAGGAGCAATCCCGTTGAATGAGGGATTAATATGAGCATTCCTAACGAGATTGGGAATGAACCCCATATGGAAAGAAAGACTAATGCAAGACGGGATCTTGCGGGATATGGAGGTTTATGCCTAATAGGAAACTCCTATTAGGAAAAGGGTTCCTAAAGAGAATAAGAAACAGAAAGGCACAAGATGCCTACACTCATAAGGCATCCATACCTATAAATACAAGACAATGACCATGACAAAAGGTACGCTGTGAAACCTCTTTCATATGCACTGTGTGATTTGAGAATTTGAGTATGAGAGACTAACTTAGGCATCGGAGGGCCTTTGCCAACGAGAGGCAAAGGCGCTCTAACCCTTTTTCTATCTTGTAGATTTGGGGTTGAATCAAGGAAGCACGTGATCCAGGCTTACGTGGATTTTATCCCCGTACAATAGCCAAAGGTTTCTTTTAATTCAAGCTTCATTGAAACTGAGGCTTGTTTTCCCGAGTGATTGTAAGTCCCAAAGGGTTGCAAGTTTTCGGTTGCGGCGCTTTCTCCAGCACCTGGTCTGCATTTTGAAAAGTTGAGCGGCCACCACTCCGTAACGCTATTCAATACAGCAATGGGTCAACCCGTTACCCTAACGCTGCAGCAACAAAAAAATTACAAATTCACGACTCTCGATGGACGCTATTGTTATGCTACAACTGCTACACTCCGAACATGATGACCAGAACCTGTCACACAAACTTCGTTGCAAGGAAAGAAAAGGAGGAAAAGTCGGAAAAAAAATTGTTCACCCTCACTAAAACAAAGGTGAACAAAGCCCTCACCCTGATTGGTTAAAATGGTGTGAGATCCACGGAATCAATACACTTTTTGGTAAGCATGAAATTACTTTGTGGTGGGATCCACACCATTTTTGGTTGAATCCCACACCATTTCAACCAATGATAGTGCGGGTCTCGTTCACCCTCTTTTGGTGAGGGTGAACAAATTTTTTTTTTGGAAAGGTCAACTTAACAATACGTAACAGAAATGGCCGTAACGGCCAATATGCATGTAAATTCTCGCACAGCCGTTATTTGCACCCATAAACAAAGTGGTTAGCTAAAATATGTTACGTTAACGACCGTTTTTTAAAACGTTGGACATAACATTAACCTTCAGAAGGCATAACCTTTTTCAAAATAGCAGAACAAGTTATGACTCAGTTTTCTTACGGTGTCCTCAATCATAACATTAACCACTCGATGGTATAACATTAACTACCTCGTGGCATAACATTAACATTTAGAAGTGTAACAGAAAAGGAGGGATATTGAAGCATTCCACATTCTATCTAACTATAAGCAAATATTTTGGCATCCTCAAACGTCTCCAAATCTCTAACCCTAAATGATTAAAATTTTAATTCTTTTTAACAAAATCGAGAGCGGCAGAGCAAAAGCGTGTTGGAGGGGTGAAAAGAGAGAGGGGGGAGGGTGGTGGGAATTTTTAGGGAGGTTTTTGAGAAGCAGAGAGTTAAGTTTTAGAAAAAGAAGCTAAATAAAAGTCACACCATTTAATTTTTGGTCATTGGCTTTGTTTATCTTACTTTTTAACAATAGTAAATTAATTAAATTTATTTTGCTTACGTTTTAAAATTTTAATTGTAATGGTAAATACATGTCATCATGTGCATAGAACGGCCACAATGCTACTTTCTTTTATAAGAACGAATGTATGAACGATAGGTATGACACAAGCGTGAACTGATCACATAGTCATCGACATCCAATCAATTTGATTTTTTATAAGGATGTTTAACCAAATGAGGTCACCAATTGTTGTTCAATCGGATCATATTTTTATTCATGTCGTGACACTGGAATGAGGAGCACACCTAATCCGTGGTTTGTGTTGGAATTTATCAAAATAAATTGAGTTTATTTTTGGGTGTTTTATCAAAATATTCCTTGTTCTTAATAAGGCTTCTTTTAGAGCTTATTGGTTTGTCCCGTATTACTTAAATGGCAAAAGATTGAATGACATATATGGGAGCACATCTACTAAATTCACTATATTAGCATAGTTCTAGAGTGGCTTGGCTCCAAAGGTGCTCCGCACCACCAGCGAAGCCAGTGCTACGCACCCGCAGTTCGCTCACCCGCGCACATGCGTGAGCTTGGCAGTGGGCTGTGTGGCTGCAACTGTCGATCGAGATCGAACGGTCCACATAGGAACTGATCAGCATACCCATTCGGATGGACCGACTGGGTGTGGGAAGTTATAATGTCCATTTGAATAGGTGCAACTTGCACCGCATGATCAAGTCTAGCAGACATGGATGAAGAGGTACGACTTCATCCGATTGGGTGCATCTAGGTCTATAAATAGATCCCAAATCACAACCATTCTATTGTCCGAAAATTCCAGAAACTCCCTTACTCTCTAAAACTTGTTTTCTTGTACTGTTGATTTGTTACTCTGCAGAACCGAATTCAACATACCTTTGGTTCGTTTGATTCTTTTATAACTCGGTATTATGTCCGTCCTTCGTTTGTGTAGATGCAGGCAGAAGATCATTCGATCGGATTTCGTTTTATCCTTGAAACAGATTTGTTGCAACCCAATGCACACCAAACAGTGGGGGTAAATATTATTTTTCGGAAAGCGACATTGTAACGTGCCTCGAAGCAAGTTTCATGAACGCATTTATTTTCCGAAGACTTAAGTTTTTGACCAAAAGTTTGTGTGCACTGAATGAGGGTCAAAGAGTGCACAAATAATTGGTAAAATAGTCAGAGCTATGAGCAGTAACTTTTAGGGCATCACACTTTTTGGAGCATCACCAGTCCTTAGCCTTTTTCTACTCAAACACAAAATTCGTAAGAAGCCTAAAATTCATCTCCAATGCCATACCTATTTCCCTACCCATCTTGGGTTTTACCTTTTCCCTTCGAAAGATGCTACATACACAACCATCTAACAACAACTCAATCCACAACCCCACACATACATGTGGGGCCCACACACAATTATGAGGTGGGCCCCACATGTATGTGAGGGGTTGTGGATTGCGTGGTGGTTGGATGGTTGTGTACTAGTATTTTTGTTTTCCTTATCTAAATTTGGGGAGACCCAAATCCAAACATTTTTCTCAATCCCTCTTTTCACTTTCAGATTGATTTCAAATGTACCATTTTGACTCAAATTTTAAAGAGAAAGCCTGAAAAACACTAGATTTAGGTTTTAAAAAAAAATACGTAAAGCAATGGAGAAGACAGAGAGCCAAATAAAATTTTGACCCAAATTTGGGTTAAACATGGGGTAAGGACTGAAGATGCTCTTAGTAGAATGTCATGTACATGTAGGGATGGCAATTTCACCCAATACCAATGGATACCCAAACCAAACCAATCCTATCGGGGCAGTTTTTTATATTTTTTCCTACCCATGGGGCGGGGTTGGTTTTCAAAACACGATATCCGTCGGGTTTGGATTTGGGTTTGGTCTTAGCAAGTATTCGGCCAAACCCAAACCCAAACCGATCCATATAATATTACTTATAGGATATATAATACATATTAGTATATTTTTATATACATGTAATTTTTATTTTTCAATTCAGAACTTTTAGTAACTATTCATTTCATCTCCCTCCTTATTCCTCTCAAATCCCTTAAAAATCTCAAGAGTCTCTATAGGAACCTCTTAAGAAAAGCATGTTGGAATTTAGATGTTTAATGGTAAAATCATATGGTATGTTACTTTTTTATTTTAATATATAGTAATCTTTTTCCTTCATATGGTCATTAATGGAATGAATATTAATGCGGGTTTGGTGTGGTTTGGATAAAATCCAAATCTATATGGTTTGGTTATGGTGCACTAAAATTCATACCCGTTGGATATCGGTTTGGATTCGGGTATAAATAAATACTTTGGGTTTGGATATGGTAATCACAAAACCCGGACCAAACCGATCCATTGCCATCCCTATTGTACAGCCTTGTGATTAGAGACGGAGCTAAGGACGGGGGGAAGTGCCAACCTGGTTTCGAAAATACCACCCAAAAAAAAATTGCAAAGAGAAGTAATAAATATAAAAGTAAAGGAAGTTTGCAACAATGTACCAGTTTGTCAATATGGCCAAAGCGCATGTCGATAGTCATTTAACCCAGTTGATCAGTGTTCGACTCTTCACACATCGAAAGTTTGGTTTGCCTCTCAAAATTTTAAAGATAAAGAAAAGCACTTAATATACTGTATTAAAACTAGCCCGGAATCTGACATGAATTGGTTCTTGTTTCAGTTGGTAACGCAGTGGCCTGCCATTTGGTTGGCTTCAGTTGGTAACAAGAAAAATATATGTTGTATGTCTATACTCATTTAAAGTTGGAGTTATTGGCCAGTTTTATTTTGTGACGGTGCTAACATAAAAAGAGGTGTGGATAAGTGTCACCCGGACTTTACACAAATATTTTCTATAGACTATATTGGTTTGACTAGTTGTTTGCGAGTACAAAAAAAAAAAAAAAACTAATTCATCATTCAAAAAAAAAAAAAATCATCATATATGTAACTAGCTTTTTTTCTTTATATTTTTTTGAATAACATGGTTCCACCCCGTGGCCAAGTCTGGGCTCCGTCCCTACTTGTGAATTGTGATCCATGCATCTCTGTTATATTTTGAATTACGGGGAGGAACAAAATTACTTTTCACGTTATTATTTGAATGCAAAGTGTAAACATGTAACAATTGAAAAAGTAGATTATGCAGAGAAGCATATATCGAAAAAGAACAACGAATGCTAGAAGGACAATAAAAAACAAGATAAATCTAGTAAAACTCTCTTTAAGACTCAACTTTCGTCAATAATCAAAACAAAACTCTCCCAGCCCGAAGGCTTTTACCCCTTTGTTTATAGGCTATACTGCTATAGCCCCAATCCTACCAGGAAACAAACAAATGAAAGGGATTTAAAATATTATGACCTAAATCTAAAAAGGAAACACAAAATAAGGCAACCTAGGCTACAACTGAAACATTCCTACAGTAAAACAATAATTCTAGAATACTATAACATAGATGTACAATTTTCTAAAATGGGACATTTACGGGCTGGTCACCCTTGGATCCCATAATTACTAACAGGTCAAGCCCAACTCTGAAAAATTCTCATCAAGTCAAAGCGATACCTTTATGCGTGTTTCAGCAAATGCCAATCATGTGCACCCCATAGTTGTTCTCTCTCTCTCTCTCTAACTACCCACCCCACATGGGCACAATCCCTCTCTCTCTTCAACTCCCCAACCCGTATAAAAATACCTAAATCATAGGGTACCCTATGAAAGTGCCTAAAATCCTAGGGTACCCTATGAAAGTACCTAAACCACTAAACCCTATAATAGGAAAGTGCACCCTAAACCTAAACCCTAGGGTACCCTATGACTAGGGTACCATATGAAAGTGCGTAAACCACTAAAACCCTATAATAGGAAAGTGCACCATAAACCTAAACTCTAGGGTACCCTTATGACTAGGGTACCCTATGAAAGTGCCTAAACTCCTAGGCTACTCTATGAAAGTGTCTAAACCACTAAAACCCTATAATAGAAAAGTGCACCCTAAACCTAAACTCCAAAAAAGTGTGACTTACCTTAGAGGTAATTAAAAAAAATGACTTACCTTAGTGGTAATTAGACATCTCTTTTCTCGACCTAGAGGTAATAATCCCTTCTAAAATTCACTCTGCATCAGTGGCTAGAGAGCAAAATGGAATTGAAGCCAAATGAAGGGGTACGAATTTGTAGAGAAGAGCTCAATATGAAAGGGATTCTAGTACTTCGATCAATTGCTACATGTCCTCTACATATATGTACCTGATAAAAAGTAGGAACACTTACAAGGTTCTCGTCAACAATATTTTCTGAACTGTCATAATGTTAAGGTATGTTTCACATGCCTATGAGTTCTACAAACAAATTCTATTTCAAAAAATATAGGGACTCAAACACCAAACACACATCAAGCGAAAGACTACTTCCATACAGCCATACAGGTGTATATGTGGTTGGATTTGTATCTGCAGTATTGCTATTGTATTAAACCTTCCATGAAATATGGAAATGGTGCTACGCACGCGTTTCCACAATTAGTTCGCAAGTGAGGAAATCAAGATATATTAGTACCTATGAAGAGGAGAAATAATCATGAATAGAGAATATAAAACGTACCAGCAGATACTGCCTCCACAACATCACTCTTGGAATCTCTAGGGTGAAGAGCAATTTTCGTGGTATAATTTTGACCATGTGACGCATAGAAATCTTCAAGCGCCATATATATGCACGTCCGTTTCATCTTTCCCACAAAATCATCGTCCATATCAAGAATTAGCCCAACATCAACCTCTATTAAACTACTATCATTTTGAGTCCCGAATAATGGCAAAATGTAATAGCAGCTCATCGACAAGAGAAGTAGTAACCCATGCAACTGGGAATTCATTTGAGTAGCTCAATTGCTAGCTTTCTGTATGCTAAGCGAACGCTAGCTGGAGGGGTGGATACTATAAGTATTATTTTCTAGCAAAATGTGAAAGTAACATTGGTTACCAGCATAGAATACATACAGTTGTGTTTATATAGGCATGTAGTGATCCATACTGCCACAGAATTTGTGGACTAGTCAAACTGATGTACCTAAGGCCTAGCAGATATTTGTGATAAATTATTATCAGCATTAGTAGTTATTGAACATGTCAAACTATCATAATTAAGCTAGTAATTAATTTCGAGTAAATTGGCTAGTCTCAGGCTGACTAGCACTCAGGGGCGGAGCCAGGATTTCGATAAGTGGAGTCGAAAATTTGAACTACGAGCAATGCACTTTTTCGATTTGCTAGAAAAAACAATTGGTAGATCAAAATTAAAAGTAGGTACATATATATATATATATATATATATATATATAGGTGGATTTTCTAGTCCAAACCCTCCCGAGAATAAGAAAAAAGTGATTTTTTTGTGTTGCAAATTATTTTTGGAAAATCCGAGCCGTCCAATGTGTTCAGAAGGTGTTTTCAAGGGTCCACGCGGGAAATCTTCAAAAAAAAATACCGGGAAGGGCTTGATCCAAATAGTTTTCGCAAAAACTGCTTGGATCAAGCCCTTCCCGGTATTTTTTTTTGAAGATTTTCCACGTGGACCCTTGAAAACACCTTTTGAACACATTGGACGGATCGGATCGTCAAAAAAATGCTCGGATCATGGAGGTCCGGAAGTCCGGAGTCCGGAGGAGAAGCTTACCCTATATATATATATATATATATATATAGAGAGAGAGAGAGAGAGAGAGAGAGAGAGAGAGAGAGAGTCCCGATCTAATCCGGGACTCCACCTTCCCGATATTTTTTTTAAAATCCGAGCCGTCCAATGTGTTCAAAAGGTGTTTTCAAGGGTCCACGCGGGAAATCTTCAAAAAAAAATACCGGGAAGGGCTTGATCCAAGCAGTTTTTCGCAAAATTGTAAATATACAGTTTTTGCGAAAAACTGCTTGGATCAAGCCCTTCCTGGTTTTTTTTGTGAAGATCTCCCGCGTGGACCCTTGAAAACACCTTTTGAACACATTGGACTGCTCGGATTTCCCAAAAACAATTTTTAAAGCATCAAAACACCAAAAAACCTCCCATCCAGGATCCTTGATTGGATAATTGCCGTATATATATATATACATACAGTCCCATTCCTATCCAAACCCTTAAAATGTGTTCAAATCTCGACGATCCGAATCACTCAATATGTTTAAAACGTGTTTTTAAGGGTCACTGCGAGGAATTTCTGGTAAGGGCTCCCTTATATAAGCTACGGTGCGGGATTTTTGTTCGAGAAAGAATTTCAACGATCCAAACGGTAAGATGTGTTTAAAATGTGTTTTTAAGGTCAAACGCATGGATTCGTCGAAAAACAATACCCGGAAGGGCTTGATCTGAGTAGTTTTTGATAAAAACGTACATATACACATTTTATCGAAAACGGCTCGGATCAAGCCCATCCGAGGTTTTTTTTTTTTTTTTTCTTACAAATCTCACGTTAGACCTTAAAAACACATTTTAAACACATCTAATGGTTAGGATCGTTGAAATTCAATCCCAAACAAAAAAATCCCACACCGTAGAAAGTAAGAGAGCCCTTATTGGATATTTGTTGTGTGTATATATATATATATGCTCTGATACTATTTGATGCAGGGAGGCGTGTTCAAATAAGAATGCGCAACAAGGACGATCATGAATTTTGTTTGAACTAGAGGTACTCCCTCCTTGAACAAACAATTAGAGAAAAACTCTCAATTTTCATTAATCAATAAACAACCAAATTTTAATGTCACCCTACAACTTATTTTATACTAGAAACTAGGACCGAAAAGGAAACAGCAAAAGAGGAAGCTAAATCCCGGTTAATAAAGGATTAAAGAAAAAAGGAAACATTAAATTAGGAAACTAATTACTCTAAGATCCCTAATTTCCTAATTCGAATAATCCTAGCAAGATATAGAAATAAATATTCCTACTACATTAAAACAAACTGGGAAAGTAAAATCTTAATTAAATAAAACACACCTACTAAAATACTAATATAAAATAATAAAATAAAATTCATATATTTTTAAAATACTTCTAATATTGGTCTGCATCATTAATGATGCAGATCAGATTTTGGAAAACTAGCAATTTATTAGTATTTATTTGAATGTTTCAGTTTTAGTATTTTGTTAGGAGATTACTAGTATGGAGTTATTTAATTTCTTAATTTAGGTTGATTCAGTTTCCTATTCTAACTTTTCTTGTTTTACAAGAATTAGGGTTGCTACCTAGTATTTTATTTCCTTTTGAGTTTTAGGGTTGTTGCTAGTATAAATAATTGATGTAAGCCTTTGGGCAATGCAGTTTTTGAGTATTAATGAATGAAAAAAGAGTCTAGAGAGTGTTTTTCTCTAAACTATCCAGTTTGTGTTCGATTGTTGCACGTCTTTTCTGTAGTTCATAAGGCGCCCTGCATCAGTTGGTATCAGAGCACAAGTTCCAATCCTGACTATGGCTGGAGGACGTGCTGGAGGTCGAGATGGATGAGACGGTCGTACAGCTTTTGTTGATAAATTCTATGAACGAGATGAGGTTGCTCGAGAAACGCGAATAGAGGGAAGGTTTCAACAGCTTGAGCAGTGATTGGAAGAGGCGTTAAGAGCGCTGACCGATCAAATTGCTGCCTTGTTTGTAGGTGGAAATCTATCTCGCCGTCATCTTGTTATACCTCGGTTTTCGAAAAAGGAGGAGGTGTCGGATGACGTTTCTATCACCAAACCTTCGGCAGGTAACTATCAGCCGAGGGGGAGGACAAGGGCGGTCAAGATTTTAAATCATGATCAACGACTTTGGGAATCTGGTTCAAAGATCAACTTTTCTGAGTTCCAAGGATGTGTGACACCAGGAAAAATCCTAAAGGTTGATTTGGTGGATGAGGCTACGATTGAGTGGCCTTTCACTTCAAATAATATTCCAGATCCAACAGTGGATTGGAGTAAGCCACCAGTTTTTGACGAAGAACCGGTGGAGAAAATTATAAAAGTAGAAAACAAAAAAATTTTGCAAAAAAAAAGGTGTTACAAGGTTGGCATTGTTGGAAAGTGATATCGAAGAATCAATTAGATTTGAGTTTTCAGAAAAGCATGAAGGTGGTAAGGTTGATCAAGATAGTGAATTGGTTGATCCGTTTTGGGATATTTTAAAATATACTACATGCAATCGTAAGTGTATTTCGATCTGTAAGTGTATTTCGATCTGTAAGGATGATGGTTTTGTGTTGCTGATGAAAATTATTCGTTCATATTTTCGAGACTTTTCGTTACAGTTTCTGGTTGAAAAAACTAATTTGAAGCACAAGATGGATGCGGACAAGGTTCGGCGAATTCAACTGTATAAACTCGAGGACGAGTTTCTTCAAGCCCGGGAGAATGATGCAGACCAATATTAGAAGTATTTTAGAAATATATGAATTTTATTTTATTATTTTATATTAGTATTTTAGTAGGTGTGTTTTATTTAATTAAGATTTTACTTTCCCAGTTTGTTTTAATGTAGTAGGAATATTTATTTCTATATCTTGCTAGGATTATTCGAATTAGGAAATTAGGGATCTTAGAGTAATTAGTTTCCTAGTTTAATGTTTCCTTTTTTCTTTAATCCTTTATTAACCGGGATTCAGCTTTCTGTTTTGCTATTTCCTTTTCAGTCCTAATTTCTAGTATAAAATAAGTTGTAGGGTGACATTAAAATTTGGTTGTTTATTGATTAATGAAAATTGAGAGTGTTTCTCTAATTGTTTGTTCAAGGAGGGAGTACCTCTAGTTCAGACAAAATTCGTGATCGTCCTTGTTGCGCGTTCTTTATTTCAACACGCCTCCCTGCATCAGTTGGTATCAGAGGGAAGTGATAAAGTGTGCCATCTTCGAAAAATATAACTGCGCCACCTTAACAGCATCTGTAGTTTTCTTGCAAGCGATAAAGTATGCCATCTTTGAAAATCGATTGACCACCACGAAAACAGAATCATGACCACGTTTTGAACATGTCAGCCCCAATACAAAATCCATGCTGACATCGGCCCATGGCTGGGAAGGAATTGGCAATGGCATGTATAACCCGGCGTTAGTGGTTGTACCCTTGGAAATTTGGCAAATATGACACCCTGCCACGAACTTATAAACCTAACGCCGCAAGGTCAGCCAAAAATAGGAAGCAGACACCAATGCATAAGTCTTATCCCGGCCCACATGCCCCTCATCATGTAACTCCTTAATGATCTTCAACCACATGCTAGACTCCGGAACACAAAACAAAATTCCTTTGAATAAGAACCCATTTTGCATGTGAAATTCTGATTGGGCTCCCTCTGCGATATCTTCAATGATAGTAGAAAAATATGGATCCGCTGCCAATAACTCACGAAAAGCATCAAAACCTGTCACCTTAGTGCGCATCAAAACAAGAAAATTGGAACGCCGACTGAGGGCATCAGCTACTCGATTTAAAGCACCAGACTTGTGCTTGATAGAGAAAGAGAACTGCTGAATATATGCTGCCCATTTAGCATGTCTTTGATGAAACTCCGTATCATTGCTTGATACGAGTTACATCTAAGACAAAGACATCCCGATTCATTCCCTGAGCCTTTCTCAAGCTGCAAAGGAAAACATTGAAATCACGGTCGCGCCACTCAGGCTGCCTACGTACCCCATTGTAGGGATCAAACCGGCGTAGTTCTTGGGGGCATGTGCAAACAAACTCAACTGGTTTTCCTGGCCCGTGAAACAAACAATAACACACGATCGAGTTGGCAAGGCTTCCCGAGCCAAAACGCTAAATTGAACAAACGATTTCACACGAATTGGCAAGGCTTCCTGAGCCAAAACGCTAACTTGAACAAATGATTTCTCACGAATTGGCAAGGCTTCCCGAGCCAAAACGCTAACTTGAACAAACAATTTCATGCGAATCGACAAGGCTTCCCGAGTCGAAACGCTAAACAAACAATTGATTTCATGCAAATCAACGGCTTCCCAAGTCGAGACGCTAAAGCAAGCAAATGATTTTACGCGAATCGACAACTTCCCAAGCAAACATTCATCAAATAACGCGAGTCGATGGCTTCCCAAGTTGAAACGCTAAAGCAAACAATCGTCAAATAACGCGGATCGACGGCTTCCCAAGTCGAAACGCTAAAGTAAACAATCGCAAATCGACGGCTTCCCAAGTCAAAATGCTAAAGCAAACATTCATCAAATAACGTGAATCGACGGCTTCCCAAGTTGAAACGCTAAACAAACTAACATCCCAAGTCAAGATCAAACACAAATCCATGCAAATGATACCATCAATCCATCCATATGCACCAGCTTGGTGGCTAAAACAATTCTTATCGTGACATGATTAAGCGTAGCTACCCCCTGAACAACGGGGAGGCTAAATATGATGGAGCTATCCCTTGAGCAACAAGATGGCCTAATGATAAGGTGATTGTCCCTTGAGCAACAGGACAATCAAAGACATGTGATCGCCTACTGAACAACGAGGTAATCGATACGCTATTGAACCAACCACATTTATGTGATGGACTTTGCGACACAACGATTCATCAACAACAAATGCTCAGAACGTCTGATTAAATGCACTAACTGGGTGATTAAGACGACTAACAACTTGATATGATTGATGCACCAGCTAGGTGGCCAAAATGATGGGGTGCACCAACTAGGCGACTACAACATGTAATAAATCTATCTTTGAATTGATTGAAAAGATTATCCCGAATGATTGAAAGGGTGACCATTTCTGGTCTCGAAATTGATTTTGAAATTGATTGAGGATGATTGAAAAGAAGCTGTCCTGCAGGACGGTAGATTGAAAAAAAACTGTCCCGCAGGACGATAGATTGATTGATTGAAAAGACTGTACCGTAGAACGGTTGATTGAAAAAAACTGTCCCGCAGGACTGTTATGTGAGACTCATGCTTCGACATTTGGCGACAACAAGGGCAACATTACTTCCTTAAAAGATAGGTGGCACAACATTCCTTCCTTAAAACATTCCTTTCACGTAGTCCTGGATCACGTGCTTCCTTGACTCAACCCTAAATCTACAAGACAGGAAAAGGGTTAGAGCACCTTTGCCTCTCGTTGGCAAAGGCCCTCCGATGCCTAAGTTAGTATCACGTACTGGAGTTCTCAAATCACAATGCGTATGAAAAGGGTTTCACAGCGTACCTTTTGTCATGGTTCTTGTCTTGTATTTATAGGTGTAGATGCTCTTCAGATTAGGCATCTCGTGCCCCTGTTTCCTGTTCTCTTTAGGAATCCTTTTCCTAATAGGACTTTCCTATTAGGGACGAGTCTCCATGTCCTGCTAGATCTCGTCTAGCAGGGGTCTTCTTTTCCATATAGGATTCTTTCCTATACGAGGTATATTCCAAATCACGTTAGGACTTCCCATATCAATCCCTTGTTTCACGGGATTTGCTCCTTGTCTCATAAGGAGCCACTGTAGAATATTCTGGAATGTCTCACCGCCCTACTCGTGGCAGTGCCGTGCTTCCACGTAGCTCGGAATAACTCGTACATAGTTCAGCTTATTACGCCAAGCTGAATTATGTATTCCAGAATGCTATTCAAGCTATACACGTAGCCTACCTAGCTCGGCCATATCAGGGGCATTCTTTATGCCTTACGCCGAGCTAGTGCATCCTGACTTATTAGTTTACTCTTTATTAGTTCTAGCCTCATTCGTGGCCAAACCAGCCCGGCACAGGGTTTAAGGACTCCCTATGTGGTGCCGAGCTATTCACCCTCTCGTGGTGACCGCCATAGGCACGTGCTATGCCTAATAGTAGGGTAATCAGATTTTACCCACTCCAATTGCTCCCCAGCTCTGCTACTGCTGTCATTCATCAGCAGTGCGCAGAGCTTCAACGGTCCCTGATGCATCTCTTGCATGCCTTCCTCCCACGTGGGTGGCAATGCTGTCACGACATTTAATGCGAAATGACCCGTTGGTGGCTCGGATAAGCCCAAAGGACGATTCCGCTGACGTTTTTCGTACGTCACGTTCCACTTTTATGGGGTTTCGAGCGGGATAATCATTACTTTTCCCTCCCAAAACCTTCTAAACCCAAAAAAACCTCTCCCCTCCCTCTTCACTTCACACTCGTCAGAAGCAGAAGAAGAGAGAGGGAAAACATCTCGTCTGCCATTTTCGTCACCTGAGTTCTTCTGCAACTTCGCTCGTTTTCCGGTTTTCGTCAGAAAAAACGTCCTCCGTTCTCGTCGGAAAACACCACACTAGGTCCATCTTCTTCACGTAAGTGGCCTCCCTAGATCTCCATTTCTATTTCGTGTTTTTGTTGTCTGTTCATCTTCTTCCCTGGGTTTCAACTGCGAAACCCTAAATCCTTAGTGAGAATGGGTAGACATAGGGCTCTTCTAAACACTCGAGATAAAATGTTAGAGTTTCGTAGGAAGTATGGGATTCCTGCCGACGTTCAATTCCGGCTAAACCGATCTGAAGACCTGGAGGAAGAGGGTCAGGATGAAAATAGCATTCATATTCCCCTGATTTTCATCGTCGAAGGCGGCCTTAGGTTCCCTTTACACCCCTTCTTTCGTGAGGTCTGCTTTAGGTGTAAACTAAACCCAATGCAACTCTGCCCCAACTTTGTTAGGGTCGTTATGGGCACAGTTGCCCTCAATAGGCTGCTCGGCCTCCATCTCGATTGGTGGGACCTGCACTACCTCTATAGCGTAGTCCCTTCGATCGACAATAATTTTACTTCAAGGCCAAGGATCCCAACCAGAAGCTTATCACCAACCTGCCCAATTCCTCAAAGGGAGAGGCGGATGACTACCTCGTAGTCACTGGCAACTGGGAGCCCAGAGATGCCGAGGGGAGGACCATCGGGTTTGCCTGCCCCACCACTCCTGGCAGACTACGTTAGTACTTTCAATCCACGTGTTATTCCTTTCCTTGCTTATTTTTTTTTTTTTAAGGAATCGTCACTAACCGTTTTCTTACCACGTCGTCTTTGCAGCGGACAATCTTAATCACGGTGGGCGTTTGATCCACGGGAAACTCCACCGTGAGGAAATCGCTAGGGCACTATATTTCGACGGATTTGTGCCTACGCCAGTTGGACTTGGCCGTGCAGCCCACTTGCTCCTGGGCTACACTCCTTCATATTGGGGCAACGTTAGAAAGACAGGCGAGCCCAGAACCAGGCATCCCTGGCCGCCCACTGCTCCCCTGGTTGCCACACGCCCCCTGGAGAACTAAGGATCGGTCGATCCAGGGGAGGCCGAGCTAGGAGAGGATCCCGACGTTCCCGAGCTTCAACAGATCTCGAGCAACAGATTACTTTTGCTCACGTACCAGAGATCCCTACCGCCATCCCCATTCTCGTCCAACCTGATCAAGAGCCGAGCACGTCCGGGCGAGAGAACACAGGAGAAGAGGAAGAAGAAGAGGAGGCTATTGACCACCGTGCGCTTGTTCGCGAGCTCGCCGAGCAGTCCGCCCTTCTTGAGGATTTGGACGATTCTTCGGGCTATTCCCCCTCGCCGGACCGAGAGGAGATGCCACGCCAGCCGATCAACCTGCTGGACACATTAAACCTCGGCGGAGCTTCCCGTGCTCCACCAGCTGCTCAGACCATCACTCCCCCTCCTACATCAACAACAACCTCCCTTACTGATCGACAAAGGGATAAGAGGCCATCTGAGGGTCCTCAGGATGCTCAGCCCTCCCCGCAAAGGAGGAGAACTGGCGAGGCAAGCTCTAGGCAGCAGCTGCCTGACTCTCCCCCTCTGGTCCAGCCTTGGGCCCCTGCTCTGGTACATCCAGACGGCACTCCCCTCTCTGCCCTTGACAAGATTTCTTCCACTGAAGTGGCTTACGGCATCTCCAGGGCTGCCCTCCTCTCGAACGACATGGAGCGGGAGAAAAACAGCTCTTATGACGTACTGATGAAGTCAATCTTCAAGTCAAGCGCCAAGGTACGAAGTTTGATCACTTGTCCTTTATTTCGTATATTCCTACAGTTTGCCTCCACTCTAGTCATCCTGACCTATGTCCCTATAAATTACAGATCATGCAAAAAGCTGCCGCTAGTTTCGACCGAGCGAAAGAAGCCGAGAAGGAAATGAAGAAAGAGCAGAAGAGGGCCGAAAAAGCTGAAAGAGAGAGCGCCCAGCATGCCCAATCACTCCGTGGGGCTCGGGAGCAGGTTGAGAAGCTGAAGGAGGAGATGGCCGATCAGAAGAAGAAGGCTGAGGAGATGGAGCAGTAGCTGCGCCTTGACCTATCTGTGGCTGATGCCAAAGCCGGAGCAGAGTATGACAGGGCCGTGCTGGAGGTGACTGAGAATTACAGAGCTCAAATGCCAACGGTGCAAGATACTGTCTGGGGTGCAGACTGGCAGAGGTGCCTTACCAAGCTGGGGGTGGACCCGACTTCCCCTCTTTGGACTAGCATGGAGCTCCCAAGCGAGGTTGGTGCTGCTCGATCCAGACCTGATGCCCCAGCTCAGCCTAACTCCGAAGTCGAGCCCCCTTCCGAGAAGATCCCGACGGAGGAGGCCATCACTGACCTTGCCGTCCCAGACAGTGGTGTTGCCGGGGGCTCTGTTGAAAGCAATGATGGTGACCCCACCTCCGCCACTGTTGTCAATGAGCATAATGAAGAGGCCTAATGTCTTTTTCTATCATATTTCTCCTGCTACCTTGAACTCTGCTTCTGACCCTGTGCGGTCTTGTTCGGCCGGATGTGGCCCTTTTTAATACCTTGATACTTTGTTAAGTACTTTATTCCTTTGTTTTTGCAAGTGTTTCGTACTTGTTACTTCCCCAACCTTTATCCGTGCTGAGTTTGTTTTTATGCTGAGTTGTTCAAGTATCTTCGTACCTGAGCTTCTCACAGCCTAGGTGTTTTCATACTTAGGAACTACTGCAGTATGCATTGCAGACCCAAGTTTTTTCATACTTAGGACTTTCATTGTTGCTATACTCGTAGCAAGTTTGCAATGTTCGTTGCAAGCCTAAGTTTCGTCATACTTAGGATTGTTGTTGCAATGTTCGTTGCAAACTTGCAATGTTCATTGCAAACCTAAGTTTCTTCATACTTAGGGTTTTTGTTATTGCAATGT
This sequence comes from Vaccinium vitis-idaea, assembly GCA_963854785.1. Taxonomy (NCBI): domain Eukaryota; kingdom Viridiplantae; phylum Streptophyta; class Magnoliopsida; order Ericales; family Ericaceae; genus Vaccinium; species Vaccinium vitis-idaea. Next base: position 17,208,803 of record OY978221.1, read on the forward strand.
TCGTTGCAAACTTGCAATATTCATTGCAAACCTAAGTTTCTTCATACTTAGAATTTTTGTTGCAATATTCGTTGCAAAAATACGCACTCTCTGCTCCCCAATAGGAATCCAAATTGGAGGTTATTTGGGTTCATATTTAAACAACATCATAATAAGAAAGCAAAACTTTATTCGTTATCCAAACGATTTAACTGATTTATGCTGGTGATTGTATTCGTAATCCCAACTACGAGCTAAAAATAAATAAAAAGATGTGACTGTATTCATAATCACAAAAACAAATTACTGGAAGAATTTTCTAAGGTTTTGGACGTTCCATGGCCGTGGAACTGGATCTCCATCCAGGTCGGCCAAACGGTAAGCCCCGATGCCGGCGATCCCCACAATCTTGTAGGGGCCTTCCCAGTTCGGTCCAAGCTTCCCATCCGTAGACACTTTGGTGTTAGCCAAAACCTTCCTCAGGACTAGATCGCCAACTTTGAACTCTCTTGGTTGCACCTTCTTATTGTAGCTCCTTCGTAGCTGCTCCTGATATGCTGCTAAGGTGATAAGTGCACGCTCCCTTCTTTCCTCAGCGAGGTCAAGCTGCTCGGCTAGTGCTTTATCGTTGCCCCCTGATTCCACAAGAGTAATGCGAATGGTTGGCAAACCGATTTCCAAGGGAATCACTGCCTCTGTTCCATAAGCAAGGGAGTACGGCGTCTCTCCCGTAGATCGCCGTGGGGTGGTCCTGTATGCCCAGAGCACGGCTGGAAGCTCATCGGGCCACTTTCCCTTTTTCTTCTCCAACCTCTTCTTGAGACTTTTTAGGATAGTCTTGTTCAAAGCTTCTGCTTGCCCATTGCTCTGTGGGTAAGCTGGGGTGGAGTAATAGTTTCTGATGCCGTACTGGGCACAGAAGGCTTTGAACTTCTTGCCGAACTGGGACCCGTTATCTGAGATGATAGAGTAGGGTACTCCAAACCTTGTGATGATTTTGTTCCACACAAACTTTTCCACCATAGCTTCGGTGATTTTTGCCAGAGCTTCACCCTCTATCCACTTAGTGAAATAGTCAGTGCCAATGAGTAGGAATTTTCGTTTTCCCGTTGCCATAGGGAGAGGACCCACGATGTCTAGTCTCCACTGAGCAAACGGCCACGGACTGGTCAGAGGCAACAGATCCTCCGCTGGAGCTCGGATAAGAGGGGAATATCTTTGACATTTTTCGCATTTTTTGACAAAAGCTTTTGCATCTTCCTGCATGTAAGGCCACCAATATCCCTGGGATATTGCTCGGTGGGCTATGGACCTTCCACCAGTATGTCCTCCACACGTTCCAGCATGGATTTCATGGAGGAATTTCTGAACAAGGGCTGGGTGTACACACAATAAATATGGACCAAGAAAAGATTTTCTATAAAGCTTACCTTCTTGAGAGAGCCAAAAGCGTACTGCCTTGGTCTTGATCTTGTGAGCTTCTCTGTTGTCTTCTGGCAGGGTCCCATCTCATAGGTATGCTACTATTTGATCCATCCAGCGCGGCCCAAATTCTGTCTCCATTACAATTTCCACCGCTCGGCCAATGCTTGGTTCACTCAAATAGTCCACAGCCACTGTACGACGGAATTCTGTCATGACTGCTGACCCCAAGAAAGCCAGTGAATCTGCATGCGCATTCTGGCCCGAGCTGATTTGTTGAATGTGGACTTCATCAAATTTGTCAAGTAGATCCTTGGCTGCTTCTGAATATGCAGCCATCTTTTCGCTTTTCGTAGCGTATTCTCCTGAAAGCTGGTTAACAACCAATTGTGAGTCACAAAATACTCTTAATCTGTTTACCTTGAGTTCCAGGGCACTCCTTAATCCAGCGAGCAAGGCTTCATATTCCGCTACATTGTTAGTAGCACTAAACCCCAGGCGTAGTGCTTGCTCCAGTACCAAGCCTTCTGGAGAGAACAACACCACCCCTGCTCCTGATCCTTTATTGCAAGCTGACCCATCAACGTAGAGCCTCCATTCCTCTGGATCCAGATCGGCCATTCTTGTTGGCTGCTCGGGATGGTTAGTGTTCTGCTCCTTCTCGTGGAGGGCCAGCGGAGGTGGAGCAACTGTCGGGGTAAACTCAGCTACAAAGTCAGCCAAGATCTGCCCTTTAATTGCCGTCCTTGGTTGATAGTCAAGGTCAAATTGGCTCAATTCAATGGACCATTTGGATATTCGTCCAGAGAGGTCAGCCTTCCTAAGCAAGGCCCTTAGTGGATATTCAGTGAACACAGTGATGGGATGCTGTAGAAAATAGTGAGGCAGCTTTCTTGAAGCTATGATAAGAGCATATACCAGTTTTTCTAGCGGTAGGTAACGCGTCTCAGCATCTAGCAGTGTTTTGCTTACAAAATAGATCGAGGCCTGCTCTGTCCCCTTTACTCGTAAGAGAACCGAGCTGACCGCATGATCAGATACTGCCAAATAAAGTATCAACCGCTCCCTAGCTTCTGGAGTAGAGAGTAGGGGTGGTGATGACAAGTAAATCTTTAACTCCTGGAAAGCCTGTTCCTGCTCGGCTCCCCACTCATATCCTTCTCTCTTCTTCAAAAGCTGAAAGAATGGGCTGCAACGGTTTGAGGATTTACTGATGAAGCGATTAAGAGCTGCTGCCATTCCTTCGTGGTCTTTGGGCTTTGAAGGCCTTGCAGAGCCGTGATCTGATCTGGATTGGCTTCAATCCCTCTCTTAGTCACCAGGTGCCCTAGGAACTTCCCTGAGCTGACTCCAAAGGCACACTTGGAAGCGTTTAATTTTAACTTGTATTTTCTCAGAATATTGAAAGTTACCTTTAGGTCGGCAAGATGATCAGGCTTCAACTTGCTCTTTACCACCATATCGTCAATATAGACCTCCATGGTCTTTCCGAGTGGGTAAAATCTGATTACCCTACTATTAGGCATAGCACGTGCCTATGGCGGTCACCACAAGAGGGTGAATAGCTCGGCACCACATAGGGAGTCCTTAAACCCTGTGCTGGGCTGGTTTGGCCACGAATGAGGCTAGAACTAATAAAGAGTAAACTACTAAGTCAGGATGCACTAGCTCGGCTTAAGGCATAAAGAATGCCCCTGATATGGCCAAGCTAGGTAGGCTACGTGTATAGCTTGAATAGCATTCTGGAATACATAATTCAGCTCAGCGTAATAAGCTGAACTATGTACAAGTTATTCCAAGCTACGTGGAAGCATGACACCGCCATGAGTAGGGCAGTGAGACATTCCAGAATATTCTACAGCGGCTCCTTATGAGACAAGGAGCAAATCCCGTGAAACAAGGGATTGATATGGGAAGTCCTAACGTGATTAGGAATATACCTCGTATAGGAAAGAATCCTATATGGAAAAGAAGACCCCTGCTACACGAGATCTAGCATGACATGGAGACTCGTCCCTAATAGGAAAGTCCTATTAGGAAAAGGATTCCTAAAGAGAACAGGAAACAGGGGCACGAGATGCCTAATCTGAAGAGCATCTACACCTATAAATACAAGACAAGAACCATGACAAAAGGTACGCTGTGAAACCTTTTTCATACGCATTGTGATTTGAGAACTCCAGTACGTGATACTAACTTAGGCATTGGAGGGCCTTTGCCAACGAGAGGCAAAGGTGCTCTAACCCTTTTCCTGTCTTGCAGATTTAGGGTTGAGTCAAGGAAGCACGTGATCCAGGACTACGTGGATTTTATCCCCGTACAATTCCATTTCTTCGGTGCTCTTCATCTTGTTGTGTCCATGCGTTTGGCATTTTCATGTGCCAACGAGTTTAACACTTCTATTCTTGTGATGGCTTGAATTCTCATGCACCTACATCTTTGGCACTTTTTATTCTCTCTTTTCACCCCAGTGTGGGGGATAACTGCTTAGCTGGGTTCTTTTTCAAAGAAATTGATTCAGGCTCAAAGAGGCTTTGCAATGGATATTTATGTGGGGAATCAAACAAAGAATGTTTGTCTTCATTTTGAATTGTGCAACTTGATAAGGAGAACTTATGCATGCTCTAAGTTTTGCCTAGATCTCATTTTGAAGTTTGATCTAGCGAGCTTTTTGCCTTAACTTTTGCCTATGCCGCCCTTACGGGTTTTCGACCTAGCAGGCTTTTTCTGTGTCCAAGCATTGCTTTTTGATGGCGCCGGGGAATGGTCCCTTGGAAATCCTCCTTGTATGGGGTGAGGATTCATTCAAAATTCATCTCGTGTTTTGAAATGATTATCATGCTTCTCAAATGATGGTGAAAAACAATTCCACGTTGAGGGATTAGTACAAAAATCCAAGTTTATGATGACAATTTTGACACAACAGCATGACAATGAATTTTGATAGTTGCGACCGAACCACTGAGGGTTGCCTACGTATCCCTTTTGTAAGTAATCAGGTCGTGCGTAGTTCGGGACTTCAAAGGTTGACTCTTTTTTTGAATTTTCCTTTTTCTTGACAACAACAACAAGATATTACAGATTTGAACTTGAAGAACACACAGACACAAGAGCACGAGAGACTCGAAGTACAAATTGACTCAATAAAAGTAAACACTTGACTTAACACTTGAACATTTCCAAGACTCGTGGAAGATTGGATTATTGCATGGCCCGATTTGGTTCATTCTTTCCTGTTGTCCCGGGTATTGATCGGATCTACTGGTTCTGAAATGACAAGCCCACCAAGAGCGGGTACAACTGGTTCTAGCAACCAATCATCTATGATGTACTCATGTGGGTAGAGCTTGAAGCTGCCTGAGGGCGTGTCCTTGGTTTGATCGCTGAGAATTTGGAAGTATGGAGGGTAGTCCATCAGATCATAAGCGGGCTTGATTTCAAACTCTTGGATGGGTGGTGTGAAAACGTCATGGGTGTTATCCTCTTTCGGCAACTGCCACTTGCCTGGCATAGGATTCCACTCCCCTTTTCCTTTGGGTTCAGTGAGTTCAGGTTCCTCAAACAGTGTATGGAAGGAGTATCCATTAAAGGAATCATGTTGAGTTATTTCCCAAAGTTCTAGCCAACCATTGTACATTTCTTCGGTTATGATTTCAGTGAGGGGCTGCATTTCTTCCTTCGGGTATTCGTGATCTTCTCTTTTGATCCAATCATTTGCAAGGCTCTTCGATTCAGCTTTCCATTCTTCAAGGGCACAGATTCCGGTCTCCAAAGGTACTTCAACTGAAGGTTTTGGCTTGGTTTCAGGTATGATGAATAGGCTAGGGTTGAATGTAGTAGGGCTGGGGCTATTTTTGGTGGAGCTGAGGGTGATTTGGTCAATGTCAGAGTTTTTCTTACGAGGTGGGAGTGAGTTGGTGACAGTGCTGGATTTATCATTAGGGTTTTGAATGATTTTATTGTCAATGAGATCTTGGATCTCATGGCGGAGGCGTTGACATCTCTTGGTAAGGTGGCCGGGTGTTTGGTGTAAGGCACAAAATTGATTTGGGTTGTAGGATGGTGGGGGATTTTGTGGAGGTGGGGTTGGTTGAAGTGGTTTGAGGAAACCAGCCATGAGAAGCTCCTCATAGACCGAAGATAATGGTGCAGAGAATTGGGAAAAGGTTCTTTGTTGGCCTTTGGGGCGGTTAATTTGGGTCGTAATTTCATTGACTGGTGTAGTTTGGTTGGGGTTATTGTTGGGGGAGCTTGAAGGGGTTAGGCTGGTTTGATTGATGCCGAGGTTTTGTTGGTGCTTGGGCAAGGGTTTGGGCATGGTATTTGGGTTTTGTGATAAAGGAAGAATGGTTTTGTTTTCAATGAGATCTTGGATCTCGTGACGGAGGCGTTGACATTCGTCGGTAGCATGACCGGGCACTTGATGGAAGGCACAAAAGGCATTAGGGTTGCGTTTGGATGAAAGCTTTTGTGGTTGAGGTTTATGTTGGAGTGGTTTGAGGAGACCGGCCATGAGAAGCTCCTCATAAATCGAGGACAGGGGTGCAGGGAGTTGGGAGAATTCTCTTGGTTGGTCCTTGGGCCGGTTGATTTAGGTTGTGGTCTTGGTTGGTTTGACTGTGTTGATGGTGTTGGCTGTGAAGCTAGAGTTGCTATTTATGAAGCTGGGGGTGGTGCTCACATGGTTGTTATTGTCAAGCAGTGTGTTGCCCTTCTCAGAGTAAACCCTTTCGCCTTTTGGAGTGAGGTTGTTCTTTTCAATGTTCCACTGGTGCATTTTCGCATCTTTGGTGCCAACGAAATTCTCGAAGTCTATGGGTTTGAACCCTTCCATGACAGATTCCTCTAGTTCAGATATCTTGGCTAAAGCGGCGGCCATTTCTGGGCTTTTTCCGGGTCGTTGGAGGTTCTCTTGGAAAATGCGAACTCTCAAATCCTTGTCAAAAATCTAACTCTGAATCTTAAGAACAATTGTCCCTTATCTCGGGCCAATCATCCGTAATTTCTGTTAGATTGTTGAAAAAAAATTGATCTTTCAAATTTTCCCACGTCCGACTATCCTAAGGACTAATTCACAAGACAACGTGCATTTAGAATACACGACTCATCATCGGGCCGAGGTAGCCTCCTACTAACTGCACTGACTCCTAAGCTATACTACTCTCGACTCGGAGGGACAATACACAAATGCATATGCATGCATGAATGCAGCATGACAAGATAGAAAAACGGTAACACATAGCACGTAAACACGATGGAGCAGATAAACCTAACGAACGGACCGGTCACCTAATGTGGAAGGTTCTATGGTTAACTATATGCAAAAAGGCCAGTTTTGGTCTCACAAGGGTACCCCGGACTAGAGTCATGATTGTCTCCCACTGCCACGGATACCCATGGCGATGGTTATAACGACAGGTGTAACTCATCACGGTGGAAGGCGGCTGGGCATTTTGGGATCCCCCGTCACCGACAAGCCGTGCGGGGTTGCCAAAACACACCACCGTGGCTAGGAACAATGCAAATGCAATGCAAAAGTTGAATTAAAAACATTTCAAAAATCCCACAAAAGCTTTTCAAGTCGAGCCCTCTTGATTAATGCATACTTCAATAAAACTACACAAGTGTAATAAAATCAAAGTATGCATTAACCAGAGTCACCAGCAGAGTCGCCAGCTTGTGGACGCCCCTCCGGAGATTTTTATTCAGAATCGCCACCCGGGTTTTAGCGGATTGTCCCCGAGGAACCGAACTCGATTGACTCGCGCCTTATTCAATGGATAAAGATTACTAGCCCGTCATCACCATACTATCTTAGGTTCGGGAGCTCAGTTACGAGAGGGGAAGGGTTTTACGGCACCCCCCTCCTCCGGTTCGAAGACCGGTCTCTACTTGACTTTTGTTGGATTATACAAGAAATGTATGCAACTCAACTTTGAACAAGTACGGGAAATGGGGAAATGGGAGCCACATAATGATGATAAACACAATGATAGATTACGGTGTATGCATGTACGTCGTGAACTACATGAGTGATGATGATGACATACAAATGTGCAATAATAAAGGCAACAAACAAGAGGAGGTAGTATCAGTACACAATGTACAGTTGCAAAATAGCCAGAAATGACTCAACCAACAAACACCAAGCAAGAAACCAATCTGATTCTCTAGCAGAGATTTGAGCGCTCAAAGAGGGTGGTTTGAGCGCTCAAAACCCCCTCAATCAAACATGCTCGTGATGATTCTGATCTGATAAGAACACATTTTATGCACTGTTTCTCACTTGAAAACTGATCTGCGTTGGTTAAACAGAATGAGATGATTATAATAACACATGTTGAAGCATGTCAATGAGCCAAACATGGGAAGAAGCCCTGAGTAAGCAAGAGTATAACATTAAAAGACTTTCCAGAATACACAAAATGTGGTATGCAAGCCATAATAGGGAAAATATTCGATAAATCTGGAAAACAGTTTGAGCGCTCAAAGATGCTTCGAGCGCTCAAACTATCTTCATGGCTTGTGTATTCTGATGCTTCCTTGCCCTTATTTGGATCATTAACAGCCTCAAACAATACACAATAATGTAAATGTACTTTGATGAACCAGAAACATTAACAAAATAAACATAAAATGCTTGCATGAGTGAGAGATGAGTATTGGGCCATGCATAAGCATGATTAAAATGAGAGGGAGAAGAGATCAGGTTGGCCTAGCCAAACAACAACACACACACACTACATGAACTGAAAAAAGAATGCAGAACTAAAATAAACAAGATTCAAATGCCAAAACTGAACAAGGTTTAAGCGCTTATTGTGTCATAGACTAAGCGCTCAAACCGCATTCAAGGGTTATGAGCTTCTGTGATTTATGGCCATTATTTGGTACTTTTATGAGCTTAGACAATCTGATCATTGTTCAAAAGAGTGAGATACACTTATTCATCCCACAAACAAAGCTTATTCATTGCTTGATGATGATAAAACATCATTTCCATGGTTTTTGGCTTCATTGATCAATGATCAAGAGTGAAGTTAGCTGATTTGAGAGTATTTAAACCAACCAAAAGCCATCAAATGATGATATCAACATGAGAAAGCATCAGAAACCACAAAAATAACAAAATGGCCGAAATAGTTTGAGAGCTCGAACTGTGACATCAGCGCAGTTTGAGCGCTCAAACTGTGACCTCAGCACAGTTTGAGCACTCGAACCATTTCGAGCTTAGATTTTTGAAATCAGTTTTTCTTGATATCTAAGACCTTGTGAGCTCATAGAAGGTATGTGGAACCTCTATGAACTCACTGGTCTCCCTCAGGATGACCAAAACGTGATTTTTCACATCTTTTCGGCTATGATCAAGGCTTGAACTTGTGGTTTGATGAATGGATGGGTAGTGGCTGTGTTTATGGGCTATAGATGAAGTATTTTGGACAGAGAAGTGTGAGTGTAGGGCTGATTGAATGATTGATTTGATGAATGGGTTGTATTTGGGCTTAAAATGGTGATCTTTGAGTGTTTGAGTGCTTAAAGTGAGATGATCAGTGAAGAACAAGGACTGATTGAAGTGGGTTTATGGATTTGAGGAAGGTTTGAGGGCAGTAGGCTTGGTGAGAGATGATTTCTTCAAAGACCCATGGAGTTTAGGCCTTTTAAAGAAGGTTTTTGGGTGTTTTAGAGGTTGAAGATGATGGAAATGGATAAGAGAGACGCTAAAATGTGATTGAAGGATGAGAGAGAGTGGATAGGGCTGTAGAAGTGTGTGTGTGAGAGAGATAATCAGCCAAGGAGTCCCAAAAGGAGTGAGAAGAGGGGTTTAAATAGAGAGTTTTGGGGGAGAATTTGGAATTTGCAATTCAAGTTGGAGAAGGAATGTTATTAGAGGGATTTTGGAGTGAAAACGAAGCTTAGAAACCAAGGAGATCCCATAGTTTAGGTGGAAAACCAGCTGAAAGATACCTTGAAAAGTTTCTAGTGCGCGCAAAGTTTGAGCGCTCAAAGAGGGGTTTGAGGACTCAATGTGTGGTTTGAGTGCTCAATGTGTGGTTTGAGCGCTCAAAGGGCCTGCAGACCAAACTTCACAGGGCTGCTCCGGGTGCTACCGAACTCCGTTTTGTGCGTGGTTTGAAGCGTTGGAAAGCTTATTAAGTGTACTTTCTAACCCAAGTGGTTTTAACCCAAGATAATTTGTATATCCAAGTGTGTGACCATTTTACCCTCAGAATGTCGGGAAAACAAGTTGTTTCGTTAAATAGGCACATCTCCCTCATTTCAAAACGGATTGAGACGTATTATATATCAATAAAGAAGGTTTTGAATGTACTAGAAGATGGTGTAGGCTTAGGTTTATTTTGAAGAGCATTTTGGATGGTTTGAAGGGTATTTTGGTAATTTTGGTTGGTTTAAGGTTGTTCTAGGAGGGTTTAGAATGGTTTAGGGTGGTTTGGTGAGTTCAAGCCTTGTTCTTAGCCTCGAGGTATGCACGGTTGGTCTATTTCATCATCGGGAATGCTTGATAAGTTTCTCGGGTCAAAATCGGGGTGTCTACAGCATGCAGACTGGACAACTTATCTTGAGCATTGAGGTGTTTCAATGCCTCATGATCAGAATATAGAATGAAATCACTATGAATAAGATAGTGATACCAGTGTTTCAATGCTTGGACCAAGGCATAGAACTCCACATCATAGCTGTTGTAATTCATCTTTGCTCCATTTAGCTTCTCACTAAAATAAGCAACTGGTTTAGAATTTTGGCTAAGGACAGCCCCAATTCCAACCTTTGACGCATCACAATGCAGCTCAAAAGGCTGAGAAAAGTCTGGCAAGATCAAAACAGGAGCCGAAGTTAATTTCTGCTTGATCAATTGAAACGCTGCGGTTGCTGTATCACTCCACGCAAACCTGCCACCCTTCATACAATCTGTTATAGGAGCCATGATAGTGCTAAAGTGCGGAATAAAACGAACAACGGTAGAACGCCGCAAGCCCATGGAAACTGCGAACATTGAATAAAGTCCGCGGTTGTGGCCAGCTACGAATAGCCTCAACCTTAGACTCGTCCACTGAAATCCCATCCTTGGATGCAACATATCCAAGAAAAAACACTGTATCGGTTAAGAACACACACTTCTTAATTGCCCCAAATAATTTTTCAGCACGCAAAACAGTAAGAACTTCCCTTAAGTGCTGCAAGTGTTGATTAGGTGTGGCACTATATATTAAAATATCATCGAAATAAACGACAACAGATTTACAGAGAAAAGGGCGAAGGGCCTGGTTCATCATCCTCATGAAGGCTAGGCGCATTGGACAGACCGAACGACATCACCATCCACTCATAAAGACCCTCCCAAATTTTGAACACAGTTTTCCATTCATCCCCTGGCTTGATTCGAAGCTGATGGTACCCACTCTTCAAGTCCAGCTTCGAGAACACCCTTGCACTACTCAACTGGTCTAATGGATCATCCAGCCTTGGAATTGGAAAGCGATACTTCACCGTGATCTTGTTAATGGCCCTGTTGTCAACGCACATCCTCCACGATCCATCTTTTTTTGGAGTTAACAGGGCTGGTACTGCACACGGGCTAAGGCTATCATGGATAAAGCCCTTAGACAATAGCTCATCCACTTGTCTCTGCAGCTCTTTATGCTCTTTCAGACTCATACAATAATGAGGCCGATTGGGCAAATTCGAATTGGGAACCAAATCAATCTGGTGCTGAATATCCCGCAGAGGTGGCAACCCATCTGGTAAGTCTGCTGGGAACACATCCTGAAATTCCTGCAAAAGAGGTTGAACCATTGCTTGAATATCTTCTACTACCAAGGCCTTAGAACCCTCTTTCGCCACTAACACAAAAACCACCTTGCTTGCTGACAACTCCTCTTCAAACTGTACTCTCATCAGAACGGTGGTACCCTCCCCAGTTTGTGGTTTGGGTAAAACCTCCTTAGAAGGCAGCAACACAATCTTCACACCATTGAATGATAGCGCATATGTATTAGCGCCCCGTCATGAACCACCTTACGATCATACTGCCATGGTCGCCCCAATAGAAGGTGGCAAGCATCCATGGCCACAACATCACACCAGATTTCATCCCTGTACTTGGAACCAATAGAGAAAGCAACTAAACATCTTTTGGAAACTTTAACTTCGTTACCTTTCTTCAACCATGAAAGCTTGTAGGGACTGGGATGAGCCTCCATCTTTAGACCAAGCTTTTGGACTGCCTCTTCTGCCACCACGTTCTCGTAGCTCCCGGAATCAATCACAAATCGACACACCTTTCCTCCAATGGTACAAGTAGACTGAAACACATTACCACGGAGCCACGAGTCGCCCTCTGCTTCACGCGGAGCATAGCACAGTCGCCGAACAACCAATAACGGACCGTTATCCCCAACTACTTCCTCCACAACCTCCTCATCATATTCTGCCTCTTGCTCGTATGATTCACATTGCTCATTCACAACCCCATTAGAATTCACAAATAAAGCTTTTCCTGATCGCTTGCCCTTTCTACACTCAAAGGCACGATGACCAGGCTCACCACATTTAAAACACTTCGAACCAGAACCAGAACCAACACCTGCCCTAATTGTTGGCGGATTAGTGGGGAGCAAGCTAGCAATTGGCTTTGCGGAAGTATTGTCGACCGGGGATCAAGCCGTAGCACTCCATGGAGTCGAAGAAGGCCGACGACTAGCCTGTTTTTCTATCTGCAATGCCTTTTGATAGGCATCGGAGATAGAGAATAACTCGAACATATTTAACGTAAAATGGAACTATTCACGCAATCCTCCCACATACCTCGATACCAACTACTCCTCCATTTCTGCAAGATCATTCCGGGCTACCAATTGATGGAACTCTGTGGTGTAATCTTCCATAGAACGTGAATTCTGACGAAGATTCTGCAGCTGCTGATACATCAAACACGAGTAGTTGTGGGGAAGAAAAGCCACCCTCATCTTTTTCTTTAATTTTTCCCACGAACTAATCTTCTCTTTTCCCTGCCGCAACCGCGTCTGCTTCAGTTGCTGCCACCATGCCGCGGCCCTACCCCTAAATCTGGTTGCCACAAGCGACACCCGTTTATCCTCTGGAACTTGTTTGAACTCCAATACTTCATCCATAGCCGCAACCCAATCAAGGACCTCCTCTGGTGTCAAACCCCCTTGGAACTCAGGCAGGTCGATCTTCAAACCAGACTCCCATGGACGGAAATCACCGTTATCAACCATGATCTCCCGAGCTCTGCCCCTTTGTTGATGAAAGCCACCGTCGCCAACCCTGCCGACGCTGAATGCCCCCGCAGCAAAAGGGTTTTCAGCCGCTTTACCATCCGTACTTTCGTCCTCCTCTCGAGGCCGCTGATTGTACGGTTGATGGCAAGGTGGATTCCCTCCAACAGCTAGGGCAGCAACTTGGTCGGTTAAAGCGGTTATTGTAGCCGACAAGCTCTGTTCTAGTTGTTGGAATCGCGCCTTTGTTCGCGCCTCCTACGCTACGTCATCTCTTTCATAGATGACCTCCAAATTAGCGGTATGATCACCTCGTCCCCCTCGACCTACAGCACGTCCTCCGGCCATAGTCAGGATTGGAACTCAATGCTCTGATACCAACTGATACAGGGCGCCTTATGAACTACAGAAAAGACGTGCAACAATCGAACACAAACTGGATAGTTTAGAGAAAATACTCTCTAGACTCTGTTTTTCATTCAATAATAATCATAAACTGTCTTACCCTTAAGTCTTACAACTTATTATATAGGAAACCGGAAACCCTAATTGATTTGTTCCAAAAAGGAAGCCAAATCAATAAAAAAACACAAAATTACCAAAAATGGAAAATTCGAAAATAATAGCAAAATAAAAAACTAGACAAAACTCTAGAACGTTTCCCAAAAGCGTAGCTTAATTCGGATTTTCCTTGCCCAAGTAATTGGTAAGTCAAATCTTTCCTTAAACAGCAAATTTGGCCATTCGGAGCCCTAAACAGCGACGAAAGCCCGAAAAATGATGTACGCCATGGCCATAGGCCATGTGTCTTGATCGTTGGGCCGTTTCGGGTCCGACCAAGTGAGCCCAACACAAAATTCCACAGTAGCATAATTACGATTTTGCCACCCGAGGCTTAAAATGTCGAAAATACTCTTCCTCCATGGCTACTGCATAAAATAGTTTCGTAAAAGGAGGCTATATATATATATAACTAAATGTAGCTTTGATTAAATTGACCCCAATGACTTCATACTTCACCCCCTTATTTCGGGGATCTATAGGAGAAAAACTAAGGAGTTTCTATTTTGCCTCCTTATTTTTCTAAGTTCCAAACCTTTTAAGGTTGGGGCAAGTAACAAAGTTTAAAGTGGAATCATATAAGCAAAAACTTGGTGAAAACTATTCCTATCCTAATGAAATTTGAAAGGCAGTGGGATCAATTAACCCCATTTGTCTCTAACTCTCTCCGCCCCTGCTAGTATTACTGCATTAATTCCAACCGTGTCTGAGTGACACCAGCAGATTCCGTGATTTAGATTGATTGGAAAAATTATTCCATGGTCTTGCAGTACCGCTATGTGGTGCCCTAACACCCTTATTTACTAAACATTGTATTATTTTATGGTCATGATGCACCGCCAGAGTACAATTTTTTACTTTCATATTGCTCTCACCGAGACAAAATAATCAACGAAAACGTATGCAATACTTCTCAAAGGGAACGGCAAGACACTAGCTAGCTTGCTACTGGTAGGGCCTCCGGGATATCGCTATGATTTTATTGCAAATTATTTCAAGCTCCGGATTCAGCAATTAGAAAGATATTGCATATCAGTTTGACAAATGTGCTTTCGGAAACTCCAGAGAGCGTATTTAATACTCCCTCTTAAGACTACAAATTAATCGAGTCGTTCGTGAACTATTCGGTAATCGACTCATTAAAAGCTTGTTTGAGTTCGATTAAGGTACTAAACGAATCAAACTGAGCTTCAAATTTAGGCTCATTTGATAAATGAGCCGAACCTGAATTATATATGTATATCTTATACAGACCTTGAATATATGTAAACTTTCATATGTGCATAATGAAATCTTTATAACTTGTACGTGTTCGTGTATAAACTTTTAAAAGTATAAGCTACTAGAGAGAATGATATTGACAACTTTGTTACTTATATTTTCCATAGATCTTGTAAACTGACCTGTGCAATGTAATATGCTGACAAGTTCCACTGCATAAATTCCAACCGTGCCTGTTATGATCAGTTGGTTGAAGGGCTCCGTTCATGATAGGTAAGCTAGCTATTGGCTATTGCGTATCCGTTTGGCAAATATTGTGCTTTCAGGAATTGCACTGGGCCTACTGTAGTACTATAGAAACGCGGTATTTTGATAGGAATGGTCGTCCATTGCCAGCCTAACTTAGATAGAGAAAGTTGGGATTTTTTGAGACTTTCTCCAAGTCAGAGCCGTCGCTTGTAAGTTGCAAATTCTATTCAGCAAGAAAACGAACTGTAATCAATACCAGTGAAAATCACTTCTTCTTAACATTCTAGATGGGAAAAAATACAAAAGAAGAAAAGTTAAGAAATACTGGAAACAATATGATACACTAAATATTGGGGTTCCTATTTTAAGATATTGGGAATACTCTACTGATTATTAACTTTTATTTTTTGATCAGATTCTCTACTGATTAACTTATGCTATATACCAAGGATTTTTTTAGTCGCACAGAGCAAGTAGAATATATTTTCCCGAAATAATTGATGGTTCATATCCAAATGTCCGGCTAACTTGCGCGCAACTTAACTAATTCTGGGGCTCTGGAGGTAACGACCGGACATAACCCTCAATGGCCCTAAGAGTTTGTTAACAAGGAAAATCGAACTTGAAACCTTAGAAAACCCCTATGTCCCAACGTCCTTATTGCCAATTACCAGCTGATGTAAGCCATAGAGGAGTGATTCATCACATATATGACTATGGGGAATGGTAGGTGGGTGCTCCAGGGACACTGATTAATTTTTCCAGCGCATATAGCTTGTCTTTGTCGAGCGACCCAGACGGTCGGGAAAGAGCTCGGCAAGCTAACAGTGACCTACAAGACTCATCTACCTTTGATCTGATCAAAAGGTAAATGCATCGTTCATCATTCATGCAAGTTCAATAGTTTTTCTAGTTTTCATCCTCAAATCTGATTGGATCACTATTTTTTTTTTGTTTTGGTAAACAGATAGAAGAATCCATTAAATCAAAACACTATTATAACTGTAGGAAAATAATATAGGTAATACGAAATACCTGTTGCGGATTACACAAAATATAAAGGATCGAATAGCTTGCTTTACGAGCTCCTACCAACACGCACGTCCTGCACTATGTTAAACCTTTCACGCTAATGGAGCGGCTACTAGAGTCCTCCACTTATCTTCACACGTTGCAAATCCCTAGGGTTCTTTAATGGTGCCCTAGAGAGAACTAGGAGAGGGAGAGATTATATGTAGTAATTGATGTGTAGAAAAATATCACTAATGTATTTTTGTATACAAAGCAATGGGTATTTATAGATGAGATAAGTAGGTGATAGAGCTAACACTTACTTATCTCTATAGGATACTTATCTCTATCACTTAAGTGATTGTGTTCACCTAGAACTTATCACCTTAAGTGGTAGAATCCCCTTAGGACTTATCACCTCAAGTAGTTGAATCCGCTTAGGACTTGTGTTAATTATTATCCCATGTGGACGCACCCATGGACCCCATGCAACATCTCCCACTCGTACACAGTGGGTATATATTGAACCTCTCATTCAACGAAATTCCTCAATCCTATTCTCAACTTCATACGGGAAAATCAAACATGCGACCAAGCGAGAAAAGTACCAAAAGTAGTGTTATATCAAGCCACCATCTAACTAACATAACACCCAATATCTTGTCTATACCCCAAATCATCTAATCACACCAAATCTTGCACCTCTAATCCCTCACGTAGTTTAACAGAGCCGTGCAAGACCTTTCAATGGATTTGTGCTCAAAGATTGTATCAACAAACTATCATTGACACAATCGCCCGGGCTGTGAGCCACAAATCATTAGTGTGATATTAAATGATCTTTCCTTAGATACTCATGTCAATCTATCTCACCTTGACTGCTTTCCTAGAGAAGCTCCGCTGGACCGTATATCTCATGGCCCTTGGATAACATGCTAAAGTAGCAACACCAAGCTTTAATTTCATGGCATAGTTCTAAGTCCCAAAGGGTATATTATATACGGACTTACATAGTCCAAGGGCTCACACAGTGTCAAAGTAGAAATCTATTCTATCACACCCTTTTACGGTCGTCTCAACGCACATACAGTATGATTTGTATGCTACGGTGGAGCTCCCACTTAGGTTATGTGACACTCTAACACCATACAGATCTTGGTTCAAACGCTACTCAAGCGCCTAACCTGAGTTTCTGAGACAAGTTCAACTTAAGTTCTTTCTCAAGAATCTCACATCTGGCTTCATACAGGCTTCATGGAGGTGTGGATAAGCTCCATGTTCGACTTTTTCAGTCTCATCTTAGCCCTTGCTAAGGCGACAAATAACTATCAAATTTAAATCCTTGCTCACTTTATAAGAGCCAAGGTGACCACACAAGATCAATTTGTGTTTTATCCCGCTCGCAACTCAGCACCGAGGCGATCACCCATGTGAGAGGGTCGATCAAAAAACCTGGTGACAAAATTTAAATATGATATGTGCACTAATTAACAATATTACTTTGATATCGGCTGACCATCCCAACTGCGAAACATATGCCATGACGAGGAACTGTTCCACGCTGGCTCCTTCGAATTTGTGGATCTTTAGAGGCTTCTAGCGGTACACTCCCACTTAGCGGTACACAACCACTTAGGTGAAGGATCTCTCCCACTATCTCCAGCAACTATGGGATGAGAATGCATATCCTCATCTTGCATACTAGATGGAGTAAATCTCCTAGTGGTTCATCTAACTCATAGAGCTCGAGATTCTTCTTAACCTCACCAATGCTTGAAAAATCCTCCTCTTGGAAACCACATCGTGTGACAAAATTTCAGTCATTCCATAACTCATATGAATCAGACACAATATTATAAGTAGAAGAAGATGCAACGCAAATAGCATAATTACTAAAATTTGAATCAAGATCTAACACAAAGAAATCATTCAGCAAACCAACACGACCATAAAAGTTTCTTCCAAGATAAATAGACAAACTATTATCCTTAAACTAAAAAAAAAAATCCTAACTTCAATAATGCTAAAATTGAAACTAGATTACATCGGATAGTGTGTGCATGAAGTACATCATGAAGAAGTAAATTACACCCAGAACGCATCTTGAGTGGAAAGTCCTGACTCTCAAAATCTCTTCTTGCGCTCCATGGCCCATTATTACTTAGCTTCTACCTAAAGTTATCCAATGATAATCTACAAATCCAACTCGATCTCTAGCTACACGTTTTGTTGCTCCCGTGTCTACAATCCAACCAAGGAGAAAATGCCTTGTTGCTGATGTGCCTCCATACTTTAGGTGCAATTGATCCCACATTTCTTTGGCAGTAGTGAAATTCTCAAATTCACCAAGAAGGTCATCGTGCATGCAACTGAGCAAGGTAAAGCACACACTTTTGTCCCTCTTACGTCAATCGTCATAGGCATGTTGGTCATGGCGATGCTGCGCCATGGTCTCCGTCTCAAGTGGGGCCAGGATATTGGTCAAGTGATCAAGCAACTCCTGCTCGTTGAGAAGGTACTGAACCTTCCTATGCCAGATATCATATTTGGTTCCATTGAGTTTTTCTCCCTTATTCAGATCAGCAATGATATTTTTGGATGCCATTTAACTACATTCATCGCACAAGAAATTAATTAGGCACATATCTTAATATTTTATTCATAAATTTTCTAGATCCTAAAATTCTTTCCCACATTACAAAATAAAATTTTTTGCATTTTTAGGTGCTAGTAATTAATCATCTCCCATAATGTGAGATAGAATTAAATATCTAAATAATTTAAAATAAAATATGGAGAACAAATCCCACTTTCCACATTGTATAAACATGTATCAATATGAGATGATAATTCACATAAAAATATAGCATGAATGAATTGAACAAATCAATGAGAAAAAGAATAGAAATAAAATATTGAACTAATCAATAACACATAGTACTATCCAAATACAGTAGGAACAAATTGAGGCTTAGCAGGTGACAAAAACAGACTCACGGTCCCGCACAAGTCTAAACATTAGCACCAAGCATTTTTTTTTTTATATTCTTTTATTATTTGACACAAAGTTAATAAAAAACAATGGGACTAATGTGCACATAGGGGACTCACGACGAACACATAACTGGAGTTAGTGCGTTACGAATCCTTTTTGTTCATGAATAGGATCCAAACACTTCCCACATGCTTTATACGCACAACCCCAGATTCCATACAATAGCAAACACATTACTTATATAAAAGTCATGGAGCAACCAAACAAAATGATATCTCATGGATTTGCACACAAAACAAAGAGGCTAACCCATTTTTTTTTTTTTTTGTGTGCATCAGTTACATATAATATGCTGACAAATTGACCTGTGCAATGTAATATGCTGACAAGTTCCACTGCATAAATTCCAACCGTGTCTCTTATGATCAGTTGGTGTCACCGAAAATTGAACGGCTCCGTTTATGATAGCTAAGCTAGCTATTGCATATCCGTTTGGCAAATGTGCTTTCAGGAATTGCACTGGGCCTACCGTAGTACTTTAGAAACGCGGTATTTTGATAGGAATGGTCACCTGTAAGTTGCAAATTCTATTCAGCAAGAAAACAAACTGTAATCAATACCAGTGAAAATCACTTCTGCTTAACATTCTATATGGAAAAAATACAAAAGAAGAGAAGTTAAGAAATAATGGTAACTAAATATTGGAGTTCCTATTTTCAGATATTGGGAATACTCTACTGATTATTAACTTTTATTTCTTGATAAGATACTCTACTGATTGACTAATGCTAATATACCAAGGATTTTTTCCTCGCGCAGAGTAAGTAGAATATATTTTCCCGAAATAATTTGATGGGTCGTATCCAAATGTCCTTTTCTTTTTTTTTTTTTTTTTTTGTTTAAAAATTTTCACAGCCGAGCCGATTCCTGCGACGTATCACTGATACCGCAATAGTCGAGTGATTGATCATATATATGACCATGCTCCTGGGGCATGGTAGGATGGTGCCCCACTGAATAATTCTTCCATCCCATATAGCTTGTCTTTGTGGAGACCCACATGGTCGAGAAATTCTCGGCAAGCTAACAGTGACCTACAAGACTAATCTACCCTTGATCTGGTCAAAAGGTACCTCCACCGTTCATCATTCAAGTTCAATATTTTTTCTAGTTTTCATCCTCAATCTGATTGGATCACTGGTTTTTTTTGGGTAAACAAATAAACGAATCCATTAAGTCAAAACCCTATTACAATCTATAAAAAAAAATAGTAAAAGAAACAGGAAATACAGGGAAAAAAATCGTCGGAGCCATCATCAAAGTTGTCACGTCGCTGCCGCCATTGCCGCTGATGTCAGAAGTCCGGATCTGGAATCCCCAGATCCAGCGGATTTCAGCCGCCGATAGGAAGAGGAGATAAGGTCGATTAGCATGGGAAATTGCCGGAAACCAAGCGGAAGAAGCAATAAAGGAAAGGAGGAGGAGCAAGAAGGTGGAAAGGGGCGGTGGGGGAAGGGGAGGTGTGGCGGCCGCTAGGGGAAAACCTACGTAGAGCCTTCTCCTGCACGCCCTCCCCTCTCTCTCTCTCTCACTCTAAAACTTTTCTCTCCCCCCTTTTTCAACAACTAATTGTCTGGATCGTTGTTCGTTTGACGTAAGTCAATCAAGAGAACTCGGAAAAGGCCATGCAGATTCCGGCACCATCAATGTTGAAGTAAAATTTTCATATGAGTCAGTTATTCGTGGATATACAGTACTTTTCAAAAAAGGAAATAACATAAAATGTTGTAGTGACAAATTTTTATCTTTTTTATCATAAGAAATTCATTCAAGGAGAGTCATACGACATCTACACATAGGGAAGCCATAATAACATAGAACAAAGAGCTAAAACCTACATCATCAAGACCAGAACATCACATACTGCAAAGCAGGCCGAACCTAAGTCGAGTTTAGTGGTACTGTGGTAGTCAATGTGAGAAGGTGAACAAGCTCCAACCAGGAAACAGATCAAAGCACAAATGGAAACCCTAAAACCTCTATGGTTATAGCTAGTGGCGACTCTACGAATTTTTATTGATTGAATCATTTGCAAATACAAATTTCACTTGTTCTTACAACCCTAGCGTATAATCAATCATGAACAACTCACAAGTTTATGTAGTTCGCGAATTTACTTGGTACTCCATCAATTCTATTTTGTTCAATTTGACATCTAAAAATAGATTACTTCCCGAAATCTTTTGAATTTTTCTACAATGTTCAAAAGATCTCAATTACACCTTTGAACAATGCCAAAAAAAAATCAGAACATTACTTGAAAAAGCATTTCCCAAGATTAAAAAGACACGACTTTCCGTATCAAGCAAACAAAATAGAACAAAATAAGACAGGCAGTAGCATGTAGTTTCCAAATCATGTATTTTACGACTTAGACACCATAATTTTTTTATTTTTTTGCTGATATTTGCAATCCTAAAAGAATATTGGCCAAGATCATGTTTTTATCAAATTAGAAGAAACTTGATTCTTACCAAATGTAATCCTAAAAGCAATACTCCCAGATTAAAGTTACTTCTTGCCATAGCTGTGTGTGCAGTGCGTGACTATGTGAAGGTGGTGGTGTACATACCTCGGGTCGGGCCGGGCCGGGCTTATACTAAATAATAATGAGACTTGTGCATACTCAAGCCTGACCCATTAAGAATCAGGCTTCATTTTATATTCTCAAACTCAATCCGATTAAAGTTTTATTTCCAATAGCCGCCCAACAAGCCCATTTATTTTTCTAAAACGTGATATCACAAAAATAAATAAATCAACTACAACGATCACAAATTAGAATTCACAACAGGGAATACTTAAAATCAAACCCATAAAACATTATAGTTCTAATAATTAAATTGTTTCTCAAAAGGCAATAAAAGTGTTCAGAAAGTGGAACTCTCCAACATCCATAAAGCTTGACATGCAAAAAAAATTATATTCGGGCTGGGTTTTGATGATTTTCCTAAACCCATCTCATTAACTAATCGGGCTTAAAATATCAACCCGGCCCAATGATAAGTCCCCGGAAGTGTAAATAAAGGGGCTTATCTACCTCGTTTTTGTCACACACACGCGCATAACTTGTTTTATTTGATTGATATTGCGCGTAGGTTGTGTTTTTGTCGTTCACAGGTTTTTCGGAAGAATAAAGCATCTCTTTGGTGCCATGGCTCAAACACGAGTCAATCCGTAACCCAAGGTCCAAGGACACGTGGCACATCGCTACGGTGCCGAGAAATTCACGAGAAAAGTCATGGAAGAAGGCCAAGTACGCCCGAGCAAAGGCCCAAGTCAAGTTGAGAACGAACGGGCGAAGATCATATTTTGAGCACCTCCTATCAATAGGAGAATTGGTCCTATCGATAGGAGAGGGATCAGATTGGCCATCATTTTCTACCAAGCAACTCCTATCGATAGGATAATTGGCCCTATCGATAGGACAATGATCAGTCTGGCCATTTTTGTGAAGCAGTGAAGTCCTATCGATAGGAGAATTAGTCCTATCGATAGGAGAAGGATCAGATTGGCCATCCGTGCGCAAAAGAGTTCTCCTATCGATAGGAGAATAAGTCCTATCGATAGGACCTGGGTTTTTCAGCCAATTTTTGTACCCGACCAAGTTAAGACTTGGGGGCTTTTTGGACATTTCAATTGTAACTTTGGGACTATAAAAGGCCCCAAACTTCAGAAAATTAGGGTATCTTGCACTTTCACCTTCTCTCTCTACCTCCCTTCTTCTTCCTCACCCATTTTCTCTACCTTCTCTCTAGAAATTAGGTGTTAATCTTCAAGAACCAAGGCTACGGCCTTCATTAAAGTTGTAAGCACTCTTCTTATCTATTCAAATCTCTAATTTATTTCCATTTTCGTTATGTTTCACGTTTTTATGCCATTTTCACTTAGTATTTCCATTTGCCCTTTGAGTATGTGTGAGTAGTGTAGCAAGGCTAGGTCATGGGGTGATTAGCACCCCATGCCTTGGGTTATTTTTGTTCTTCTCTCAAAATGAGCATTAAAAGTTGTTTGTTTAAGAGTTAGGGTTCAATTTTATGTATCAAAATTTAGTCTTGTTAATCTCTTTGATCTTGTGTAGGCAAGGGCTTGACTACTTGCCACACATGATGCTTAGAGCTATGGCATTCTAAGTGTTTGTAAAAATGCCTCAATGAACCCTATTCTTGATCAAACCCATTTTCTAGAATCCAAATGTGCTAAAATGTTAAATCTTCCGGTTAAGCATGTTTGACAACGTGACTTAACCGAGTAATTGTGGAAGGCCCACTGGAAAACGGTGCGTTTTCGCGTTCGAAAAGATTGAAGATTGTTAGAATCGCCACCCGGATTTGAGGTCCGAACCCGAGAAACCGATCAAAAATATGACTCGTTTGTCCATTTGAAAAAGATTTCACTGATCATGGCGGAACCAAAGATTTCTCGGATTCGGAGGTTTGGTTACGAGAGGGGAAGGGTTTTACGGCACCCCTCTCGCCCGGTCCGTGAACCGGTCTCTACTCGATATTTTGTGGGATTTTGAAGATATTTGAAATTCGATTTTGAGCAAATAATGGGGAGTATGGGAATGGGAAAACACATAAACAAGTATTCAAATACGAACCAAGTGATGGTGGATGCTTGTGCAATGTACAATGCGATGGTGGAATGATATAAACAAAGAAAATGACAATGAAAGAGAGAAATAGGACTTAGAACACCATATTGAGCAAAATTATTTGACTTTCCAACACTATTTAGATTTTTTGGAAGCCTTTGAGACGTAATCAGGAAGAATATAAAACTACAAAGTTGTAGCCCTTCAAATTATTTACGTTTTGATATATAATACGTTGAAAACGGAGTTCGGAGTAAAAAGTTATGGCTGAAACACTATGACTGACTTTCTGTTGGGGTTTGAGCGCTCAAAGTGGATTGAGCGCTCAAGGGTAAGGCCTTGAGCGCTCAAGCCACTTCCAGGTCGCCAAATTCTGCTATAACATGACATTGGATGATCAAACAACCCCAAATCATTGATTATACTTTATTTTCTCAAAACTGGACAGAAACATGGACTTTGAAGAGTTTTGGAAAGTGAATAATGTTGTTGAAATCAACTTGGATGATGTATGAGAGAAGAACAATGCTTTTCTTGATACTTTTCAGACCTTGTAGGCTCATTTCAAGTATGAGGAACTTGAATGAGCCCACTGGTCTCCCTCAGCAAGACCAAAACAGTGATTTTCACATGATTTTCTACCTTTTCGGCTATGATCAAGGCTTGAACTTGTGGTTTGATGAATGGATGGGTAGTGGCTGTGTTTATGAACTATAGATGAAGTTTTTTGGACAGAGGAGTGTGAGTGTAGGGCTGATTGAATGATTGATTGAGTGGATGATGGAGTATTTGAGCTTAAAATGGTGATTTTGGCTTGGATGAGGTGGGTCTTGATGGAAGAGCTAGGTTTGGACGAAATTGATGGAGTGTATGGGCTGTAAATGGCTTATTAGAGTGAGAGAGGGGCTGTTGTAGTTGGTTTCTCAAAGACCCATGTGTTGTAGGCCTTTTAAAGAAGGTTTTTGGGTGTTTTGGAGGTTGAAGATGATGGAGGATGGTGGCTATGGAGGAGAGAGAGGCTAAAACGTGATTGAAGTGATGAGAGAGAGTGGGTTTGATCTGATGGGGGGAGAAAATGGCAGTAGGGGCAGCCAAGCTTGTGAGTGAGGGAGTGTAGGAGATTTATATAGAGAGAGAAATGGGAGGAAAATGGGTTTAATTTTTGAATTGGGTTTGGGGGGTGATTGAGGAGATGTTCAAGGGTCTAGGAAGTGTATTTAGGCAGTAGAAAACATAGGTAGACGCTCCTCTTGCAGAGAATATCATGATTAGATGTTCTGCAGAAAACTGATCTGGATCAGAGTTGAGCGCTCAAAGCCATGGGCTTGAGCGCTCAAGGTGGGATTTTTGGGTTTGAGCGCTCAAGGTCCAGGGCTTGAGCGCTCAAGGCTGTTGCTCAAAAGGTAAAACTTTGCGGGGCCGCCCCGGGTGCTACCGAACTCCGTTTCATGCGTGGTTTGAAGCGTTGGAAAGCTTGTCGAGTGTACTTTCTAACCCAAGTAGTTTGAACCAATGATAATTTGTACATTCAAGTATGTGACCATTTTACCCTCAGAAGGTCGGGAAAATAAGTCATTTTGGTAAAACGGACACATCTCCCTCATTTCAAAATGGATTGAGACGTATTATATATCAATAAAGAGGGTTTTGAATGTACTAGAAGATGATGTAGGCTTGGGTTTGTTTTGAAATGGTTTATGGATGGTTTGAAGGGTATTTTGGTCATTTTGGTTGGTTTAAGGTTGTTCTAGGAGGGTTTAAAATGGTTTAGGGTGGTTCGGTGAGTTCAAGCCTTGTTCTTAGCATCGAGGTATGCACGATTGGTCTATTTCATCATCGGAAATGCTCGAGTGCATCCTGGGTTCAAAATCGGGGTGTCTACAGTAATCTTGAGAGGAACAATTTAATTCAAGTCATGGGTGTTTTGAACCCCTTGACTTTGTCTTTAGTTTAAGTTAGCAAAACTTTCATTTTCTAGTCATTTAAGGGTAGAGAGAGAACCACTAAACAAACCACCTTATAAGTTGGCCATCTTAACGCCATAAATCTCATCGCAAGTCAATCTCATGCCGAATGCATTTGGTCCCTGTGGAAATCGACCCCGGTCTTGCCGGGTTACTATGTTTTCGACGACCTAGCCCTACGCTTGGGGCGACGCTAACTACAACAACGCTAGGTGTCAAGCACCCAACCCTATAGGCCTAAATATATATTCCAAACCGTAAAAAAATCAAGTTGGGTAAGCAAATTAGAAGTTTAGGAACAGTGAAATGTGTTCCAGAAGAAAAATGATCAGGTGTTTCCTCATGGATTAGGGTCATACATTTTGCTAATGGTGCCGGGTATTATTGTATGGAAACTGGAAAGTGTCTACAATCAAAATTAATGGGGTTTCTTTAAAATTTAAAAAGTATATCAATATGTATGAAAAGTGTATAAAAATATGTGGAGATGTGTTAAAGAATGTTAAAAAATAATGAGTTTTTTTTTTTTTATTTACTTATCGTCAGCTCGCTGACTGACAGACAATAGAAACACCCTCGTTTGTATAAACCAATCAGGAAATTATAACAACAATTTTCATCTCCATCAGCTGACCCCCACACTTGGGAATGACTCGTGTGTCCCAGGGATACCATAGCCCTCGATCAGACGATCCAGATTTTGCCATGGAGGCTTAACTAGAGGTCATTTTGCAAGTAAAAAATTATGGGCATAAGTGTTATACCATTTGGGAGGGACACCATAAAAAGTGGTATAACGGTGGTATAAATATGACGCATTATGGTATAATTGTTATACCATAAAAAGGGGATACCGCAAGAGGTATAACCAATTATACCAAATTGGGAACATGTTCATTAAAAGGGTATAACAGTTATACCAAACTAAAAATCCTTTTATTTTATTTATTTTTAATTCTTAACCATGGTTAACAATTAGATGTTATACATTGTTTCGATTAGTAGAGTGTAACGGACCTCGTTAAATGGATAATTTTAATAATCGAGGATGTTGATTTGGCTGGTATTATTGATGTAGTTAATGTCGTAAAATTTGGGCTCTTGTCGGGCTTTAGAAGTACAGTTACCGATCAAAAAACTCTTTATTTAAATGAAAATCTGCATTGTTGCAGTGCGATCAAGTACGTAACCATAATCGATTCACGTGAATTTTTAGTGGAAGGACTAAATCTCTCTTTTGTACGAGATGGACGGTTTTGATTTGCTGAAAATTTCCTGAGCAGCGCATTGTCACCTTTTAAAGCCTGTAGAAGCACCGAATGTGTTCCGATGAAGTGGTTTTCGACATGCGATTGTCACCTATTTTTGCGACAATTATATAATCAATAGGATGTGCAATCTGAACGGTTGGATCAATCTTGGGAAAATTTACTCGATACCTCCCTTTAAGCTCTAAACGGTCAATCTCACTGTATATGGACTAAGGTGTTGCGCATTAGTCTAATACCCTGTAGTCATACAATCACAACATAATAATAACGATCGAGACCGTCTGTATTGTTTCACTTGATGGTTTAATGATTGTGACCAATTTTTGGGCGTATCGGTTTTAGGGAAGCCCTTTATCGGGATGCGCAAATTAATGTAAGTAAGTTAATTTTTTGTCTGATCAACCTTTAATTGAAATGCTATAGACTTTATTATTGCAAGTTGCGATCTAATCCAACATATTTGAAATATTGAAAGTTCCGATCGTCAAAAAAAATGTCACACTTTATTCTATTCCTCCCGCGCAACTCGTTACACAGAATAATTCCCTAAAGTTGAACAAATAGAAGGGTCTTCCCACCCAAAAGAAGAATATATAGTCCCTCAAAAAATTCTTCATTTTTTTGAAAAAAAATCCCTCAAACTTTTTGAAGATCCGATTCCCTCTCCAGATACAGAGAGAGAGAGAGAGAGAGGGGCGAGCTTCAGCACCCCGACCGGCGACCATCAACACAGGCGACCACCACAAGCCTCCCACTCCACCTCCGGCGACCCACCACACCGCCACCGAGAACGAACTGAAACAGACGACCAGCAGCGACGACAGTTTCCCTCTGAAACAGACGGCCAACAGCAGCGATCACTCTTCCCAACCAGCCCGAAGACGATGGTCGATCTCTCTCTCTCTCTCACACACACACACACACATTCATAGAAAACCCCAATTTAGAAACCCTATTACTTGAAAAAACTAGGGTTCCAATACGAGAAACCTAATTCGAAAACTCTAATTGGAACCCCCTAAATTGAACCAACTAATTCGAAACCCTAATCCTAAAACCCCCCTAATTCTAGGATATTATTTAGTTTCGGGTCAGAATACATTACCATCCTTTGTGATTTGGTTCCAAAAATGTAAGTGATGATATTATTCATTGGAATCTCTTGGGAGATAGTACATAATTTTTCTTCAAAGGAAGTAGTTCCAAAAACGCATCATCATTTCTTATGTACCAATGTTGTGTTGTAGCTTTTAAGTCAATTGTATTGAAACTCCTCTTTATAGAGGGATTGTTTGCAATTGCATGGTGGCTCTTGGGGATTGTATTTCCCAATCATTTTCTGCGTGCTTACATTGTAGCTAATTCTAATATCAGTATTTGATTAATTAGCTTGTCCTAACAGTAGGAATTTGCTACCCTTATTAAGGTTTTGCGGCAAAGCTCCCTTACGATTTTTTTTCTTTTTTTCTTCTATTTTGGAGAAATATTATGGTAATTTAGTTTGCTATACTAATAGCTGATACATTCTTCAAAGAATTGCTTGTTCTTCCCAAAAATTTTGTTTTGTGAGCTTGAATAGCCATAGGCAGGCCCGGCCCTGTGTTTCTCGAGGCCCCAACCCTATCCTCAATTTGAGGCCCTTCATATAAAAGAAAATTCCCTATGAAAAGAGTAAGCAAGACTATTATTGGAACAAAGATCAACATCTCATGTAAATTTCAAACAAAATTCGGAATTGGGAGTACACATACAAGACTATTACTTCGATGCGCCAAAATATACATAATCCGATACACAAAAAGCCATAATCCCATACACAAAAGTGCTACCACCATGCATTGACCATTTACAAAAAGATATTAGTTCCATTGGCTAGACACAAAAAGTAATTATCATTACAAGAACTCAATTGTATCACTTGAACACCGCTCTTCTTGCATTTTTAGAGGCAAATGTATCAATTAAACTTTCATAATCTAGCCTTCCCGCAAAATCATTTTCAATGGATAACATCGCTAATCCATTCAACCTCTCTTGTGACATGGTTGATCGAAGGTAAGACTTGATCATCTTCAACTTTGAAAAACTTCTTTCCCCGGAGGCAACGGTAACCGGAATAGTCAAAAGAACTCTATAAGCAATCCATGAATTAGAGTAAATATCTTCAATGCCCCTCAAATTATTGAGCACTTCTATTGGTTTGCTTACTTCTTGTGGCAATATATCCTTCTTCACTCACCTCATTTTCAATGCTTTCAACTATAGGTTCAATTTGTTTGTCGCTAGTAACAAACCTATTCATAGCTCCTCTTTGAGATTCAATTAATTGTTCGACTCTTTGCTTCTTTTTTCTTTTTTCACATCCAGAAAGGTATCTTCGGCGAGGCATGATAACGATGATTAACTGAGGTCAAAAAATAAGAGTAAACACATTTAGACACTAAACTTTAACACATTTAGATTTTAGACACAAAACTTTAAAGTTTAAATTACCCTAAAGCTTTAAACAATTAAACTAGTGTGTAATGCGTATAATAAATTAAGAATTTAGCATTAAACAAGTGGTCCTTAGATCTAGAATTAAAAAAAAAAAAAACAAATAGGACTGCAAATACACAATCCCACAGCCACAAAAAAAACAATTAAACTGTTAATAAATTACCCTGGTCAAGTCACAAGTGGTCCTTGGATCTAGATTCTAGAATAAAGAAAACAAATAAACAATCCCACAGCCACAAAGTTTAATCTATTAAACTATTAAAGTGTAGACAAAACAAGAATACAAGATAGTAGTCAGTAGATTAGATTACCTTCAAACCGAATTATGTTCTGCCTTCTGCGTGAGTCGTGACTCGGTGAGTCGCTGGTTCGCTGCCTGACTGCCTCGCCGGATGCCGGAGCCTGGAGCTTCAAACTGGTTGAGAGAGTCGGGGAGAGAGAGATTTTGGAAAAGTTAGGGGCCTTTAGGGCTTGAAGTTGAGCCAGAGTTGCTCACCGCTTTCTTTTGTTTCAATTTCACCGAATGAATACAAGAGTACAAGACCCAGTTTTCAATTCAATTTTGATAATTAAAAAAAAAACATTCAATCGGTAAAGAGGGCCTCTAACAATATGGGCTTAAGTGATTTTGGTGGGCCTCAAAAAATAAAATGGGATCAAGTGATTTTGGTGGGCCTCTAACAATATTAGATCAATTTATTGTACATTTTATACCAAACCCATACCTGTACTAACCTATTTAGTTGGGGGCCCTAAAATTAGCCCATTTTTGGTGGACCCCAGTCCTGGGCCTGCCCAGCCTGCCCACAGGGCCGGGCCTGGCCATAGGCTTCTGGAACAACCCCATCCCATACCGAAAGTCTGCATGGGTTTTCCTGGGAGTATAATGGATTATGTAAGCTACTCGTAACTTGGCACAAGGCTCTAAAGGAGGGCAGTTTGTAACTCCGCCGTCTACATTGAAAGTGTGCATGGGTGCTCTTAATGAACCATATATACAACTGGTATCTTGGTCATGTTATTAGGATTCAATAGGTTACTCAGTTAGTGGTTTAATTAGGGCGTTAGTAGTCAGTAGTCACCTAGGGAAGTTACAGTTTCTGCAAATTTGAATCATTACCTACTCTTTTATTAGTGCAAAGCCTTAAGGACGGAGTACAAGTCTTTCTAGACACAGCATGTTGACGCAAGAAAAATCCAACAAACAGTCACATGACTGGTTAACTTTATTTTTCCGGTAGTCCCAATTGCAACTTGTAATTCATTCTTCCGTAGGAGAGATTTCCTTGAGCCTGAGTTCCTCTATCCACCTAGGGCTTTGCCTGGAGCAGATGAAGAAATGATTTTTCTGTGCTCCTGCCACATGTCCTCTTGGCTTTGAACTTCAGTGGTTGCCTTTCTTGTACTTTTCTGATTTTCTCATAAGACGATCTGAATATCATTGCAGCGGGATAAAGTTTTTCAACATCTATGGACCCTGTAGCAAACAACTTCCTTCGAAATAAAAAATAAAGCATTGTGTCTTGATTTCATTTACAAGCACGTACTGATAAACTGGTAAAATAGTCAGCATCTGGGGGTGGCATCTTAATCATGCCTACATATACATATTTACTTCTTACTGAGTTGAACTCAAGAAATCTGAGTACAAAGGGCTTCAACAGTTTAGGAAATCTTTCTCTTCCACGAGTTCTTTCTTTCTCTTGACCAATGATCTTACCATCAGTTCTACTCATTAATTAGTGTTAATCAAATCATCCATTTAGTGCATTTTGATTCGTTTAAGTCATGTAAGTGCCCTGATATATGATATGGAAGGTGTTGAAGAAAAAGGAAGTACAGAAACAAAAAATGTATAATTCGGCTGTGAACACAATTAGATGACCGGCAGAAGAAACTACTGAATTTCAAATCATAGTAGGATTTCACAAAGGGTCCCTCGAGTCTTTATTTTCTTGCAGATGAATTGATTAGACATAATCATGATGATTGTGAGGTTTTATGAATTGATCAAAACAAAGTAAAGAAATCATATCATTTCTGCCGTGTTACTCTCATTATGTTGACCATACAGATGAGTTACTAGAAAAGGTCATTACCAAACCAACTAAAGCCTTGTGTCCTAATCCATTGGGGCTGGTTACATGAGTCCCAGTGCATCAACTAGACTAAATTATCAAGAACTTTACTTGAGAAACATCTCAAAGCCATAATGTTCGTTCACATCTGTCTGTTTATATGTCATAATCCATACTTTTTATTATCTGCTTATCTGTTCTGCCTCTTTAAAATATGTCAGTGGATAAAAAATTAGGCCCATCGGATATTTTGATCTGAGTAGTTCATTTTTTCATTCAGAATCAAGACCCTACAATCCGAAAGAATTTTGAAAAAAATTATACAATTGTACGCCTAGTATCCCCTTGATTTGAACCTTAGATATCAAAGTGCTTGTTGAGAGGAGCATTCACTAAAAAAAATTATCTTTATCGGACATTGATAGATCAAAACAGGTCATAATTTTTGCGTTTTGAATCAGGACCCTATCGATGGAACAAATTCTTAACATCATGGTTGTGTAAGTTTTTGAAATACTAGGTTTGTGAAGATGGTAATCATTGGAAAAATAGTACTAAAACAGTAATAGAAGCTGTATTATAAAATGCCTAGACAATGACAAGATAATATATACTATCTTTTCGTGGTTGCTAGATTCCTTAATGGCTTTTTTTTTTGTCTATCTTGTAGTGCAAATATTACAGAAAAGAATTTTCTATCGATGAAGCAGTGCTTATGCTATTTATTTTTCTCTTTCTTGGCAGAAGTCTAAGAAATTTTGGCTTGCAAGCTCAGCAGGATACCAAACCTTGGCTATTTGTAAGTTGGAGGCTTGGAGCCTTGGAGTGTTTATCAACTTCACTAGGTTGTTTTAATGTTAATTTTCTTTAGGCGCCACTTGGATATATTTAGGAACATTGTCACCCCCTGCAACATGGAACATTTAGCAGATTGCAAGTTGACAATTGTCTCTAAGAATGACATGATTCCTGGAAAAAAAGAATTTCCTTTTGCACTTCTACCAAGACATCCCAGAGTTATGTTGGCAATTTAGTTTTGTTTAATGTGGAAGATGACCATTCCTGTTTGCTTGGTACATTTTAGTTTTGAAGAACTTAGTTTCCTATGCATGCTTGAAAACTGAAGATTAGAAGCGTGCGTTATCCGATGAACATTATACTCCTCATATCGGTGCTGCAATCCTTTTCCATCTGTTTGGTTGCTATTGGGCTACACAGTTTTTTAAAGCGTGCTCGTCAACGGTGATAGCAGGGTCTGGTGCTTCCTATTATTGGACTCATGGTGAAACATCGGTGAGCTACTCCTTCGAGCACATAAACTAATAAACTGTAGATATTACCCTATATAATTGCTCCCTCCCAATTCAAAACGTCTTACCCTATATAATTTCCTGTTCTGGTATGCTTCTTATTAGAGTTAAATCATGTTATGGATCAAGGCCATTGATGTTGTGATGAACCTGATACATGTGGAGAAACTTTGTTTGGTGTTTATGACTTCGTTTCATTCATTTTTAGCAACAACAATTGAAGAACTGCACCCTAGTAACTTGTACTTGTATTATAGATGAACTTAAAGGCTGAAGTTCAAATTTATCTAACTCGTGCTTGTATAATAGGTTCGAATTTATAGGCTGAAGACCAATGCTACTATCGCTGCTTCTAGGGATGATCATGATATTGATGATAACGACGAAGATGAGGACAAAGTGAAAGATTGGATGTTGCATAGAGGTAGATTAGGGCTAGATTAGATTTTGCAGGAGTTATGGGGCTCAAAACCAAGCCCTAAAAGAGAGAACTCTAGCTACACACTAAAATTTGGAATTTCATTCATTCAAATATTTGTTGACTGAGAACTTCAAGTAGTAGACAATTGATTCAACAACCGATTGGTAGTTTGGAAACTGAAGTACTGAATCAAACTTATTTAGCTTCATTCCCTCTGTTGGATGCACAATTTAGAAGCCAAGCCAATGTTGCATTGTATTTTAATGATCACTCTATGGTGAGCCTTTGACTTGCAAACAAAAATTTTGATCCCTACTGATAAGTACTAATTTTTAGTCGATCTGCATTCAATAGGAGCCCTAATCTAAAAAATTTAGTCGTTACAATGTTAGTTGAAAACAAAATTGTTTAGTTGAAATGTTGATCTGGTTAGAGATTTTTAAAGTTTTTTAGTATAATGTATTCAGTAATGCGAAGCACAATGAAATGCTGGTCATAAATTTTCAAAAATGTTGTGGTTGATTTCTTGGAGTTTTTTTCCAATGATCTTTTAGTTTTTTTAAAAAAAATTTTGGCCGAGAAGAATCCTTAATAAAGTTAAAATAAATAATGAAACAAAGAAAATTAAAATAATGAAACAATCTTACATAAAGGATTAAACTCTTACATGTAAGAGATATGGAGGGTAAATTTTTGACATAGACTCTTACATGTAAGATTTTAATCTTACATGTAAGAGTTATAGTGGGTGCGAAAAGAACTCTTACATGAAGGAGACATCGACGGAAAATTTTCAACAGAGACTCTTACATGTAAGAGTTATTGCAATTCATTAAAATCGCCACAATCATATACCCGTCCATTTTGTTCATTTTCTTTTCAAAATTTAGTTGAAAATATAATTTGAGTAAAAGAAATTAAATAAGTAATAGTTGGGGAAAGGGGTGGGGCCGGCATTGGGAGGGTTGTGTCAAGTAGGGATGGCAATTACCCCAAACCCGATGGATACCCGCCCCGCCCCCGCTTATTTGGATGCGGATATTACTTGATTTTTCATCCAATAGGAGCGGGTATGGTAGAACTTAAAGAATCCCCAGTTGAAAACGGGGCGGGTATAATTTTGTGATATCCACCTCCGAATACCCGTACCCGCCCCCGTTACCAATTGTATATGTATATTTTTTTATGAATGTATGTATATATGTGGGCATATAGTAGTATATAAATGTATATGTATGTGTGTATATATAAGTATGCATATACGTATAATTTGTGTATATTGTTCCGAATTAAAACTATGTATGCTAAGTGTTAAAAAAAGTTTAGTGATGGTAGTTAAAATTTTATATATCTTGGTAGACTGTTATTTCTTTGTAATTATCTATTCTATTTTTTTGTAAATTGTTGTTTTTGTTATTATAGGACACATAAATTAGATCATATCCTTTTTTTTTTTTTTTTTGGTTCAACAAGTATGGATATGAATTTACCCGAACATACCCGATCCCCAGTAGGAGGCGGGTATGGTGGATTGTCCACTATCCCTTTTGGGTACGGAGGTGGGGATGGGGATGAAATTCCCAATTGGAGATCGGGGGTAGAATAGGGTCCCCCGATCCATACTCTACCCGTTGCCATCCCTAGTGTCAAGGGGGGTGCCAAAAAACTCTTACATGTAAGAGTTATCTCTTACATGTAAGAGTTATTGACTTTATTAAACGACAATGTCTCATGCATGTAGGCGTTGTTTGATGATTGCACCTTGATTTTCAATATTGCAATTCATTAAAATCGGCGTAATCGTATCACGTTCACTTTGTTCAACTAGTTCTAGTGCTTCGTGCGTTGCACGAGTGTGATGCCCGTGGGTCTCTAGATTTTGCTACGAAACATTGCAGCATTTATTTGTCAGAGTAGCATAGTTTATGTACATGTTGAGTCTTGGAATACATTAACATGAGATTCTCATGTTACCAAAAGTCTATATATATATACACCTTCGGGTGGTCGGAGAGCGTGGTGGTCGGACTAGCGGGGTAGGGCTGCTATTTGCAGCAAGACTGCGAATCTGCGATCGAGAGAGAGAGAGAGAACATGGTGGAGTCCGTGTGCAGTCGGTGGACGGTGGTCTGTGGTGGACGGGTGAGGAGACCGTGAGGGAGAGAGGGGATCTGATTTTGGGGGGAGAGAGTTAGGGATTTGGGATTTGATTTTGGGGGGATATTTTGATTTTCACGTTGAAAAAATTGGGGGAAGTTTTACAGTGAAATTTTTGCTCATTTTGGGAGATTGATATTTTGATTTTGGGGGGAATCTCTAGCGGGAGAAATAATTCAGGGCATTTTGGACCAAAAAATAGTGTGTGCAGTGCATTGCATTAACATGTATGAAAAATCCTCGTAAAGTTACGATGCATCACTCGAGGGCCTTTCGAGTTTTTTTGGAAAAATCGGAACCGTCTATCTTTTTTCTAAGAGGGATTATTTCTTTCATGTCAAAAATTAAGTAAATTGATTATCTCTATATGCTCGATCGAAGTTTAAATTTTTTTTTTTACTAATGATTCCCACGTCCCGAATCTCCCGATGAAGGGGCTTTCAAAATCAGATTGACCCAAAATTTAGTGAGGTTTATTAAAACACCAAGACAAACAAAGGCCTGATTTGGCTAATTTGAAAAAATTGGTTTTTTGGTTTTTTCGTTGTCCTTATTAAAAAAAAATTGCATTTGTTAATTTTTGGTCGATTTTTTGTGATCTCTTGGCTTGTCTCAGTGAGAGGAATCTGAAAAGTATAAAATTGTTATCCAAACTTAAAGTTTTGTGAATAAAGACGAAAAATAATCCAAAAAACTGGTTTATTTTCGACTTTATTCAAAAAACTATTATTTTTTACCATAATTTTATACTCTTTGGATTTGTCTCGACGAGATAAATCCAGAAACCACAAAATCTTGACGCAAAACTAATAAATGCAATTTGTTTTTGAATAAGGACAAAACGAAAAAAACTAAAAAACCAATTTTTTCAATTTAGCCAAATCAGGCCAAAATAGTAGGTGTTTTGGGACAATCATTATTGGTGCGAGTTGAAACCTGGACTGGGTTAAAATATAACTGGTTGTAATTGAGAAAATGAGAGGCATCAATTGCTTTTCTCCTATGCCGCATGTCTCCTATTCGGCATTGTTATGGACCAGATTCTCTGCAGAGTCTGTGCCAAACACACCAGAAATGCCGCAGGTCCAAAATGCGGCATTAGTTAATGTCCTTTCTGGGCATCTGCAAAGCCTGTTCTGTGGGCCTGGCTTGCAAAGGCTTCTTCCCTATGCCGCATGTCCACTATGCGGCATTGTTACAATGCCACAAGTCCCCTATATGGCATTCAGACGACTTTTTGGATTCTATGATCTGAAATAAATATAACCCGTCAGATTCTAAACTACGATGCATTTATTAGTTCTCATGTTGTAGAATCCAATAGGTGTGTATCACCGGTACGCTACTGGTACAAAGAGATCTCAAGAGTTAGAGGAGCTCCTGCTTTGGCGTTGTACTGGTTTGGTACTAGTACAACTGGAATCGAAGTGGCATTTCACAATGGTTGAGCTTGTCGTATTGTATAAGCTGAAAGGAATGTGACTTGTCGGATTAAATAATCTAAAACGAATGTATTTTTTGGATATTAAAATACGTTGTATTTATCAAGTTTCAGATTTTGGAATCCAATAATGGTATTGAGACTTCTTAATCTCATCCTCCAGTGCACTGTTGTTTCTTCATGGATTCGCAACCTAGCCACTTAATCCCAAACAAAGAAAGAAGCCATCAAATTCATACCAATTTCTACCTCCTTTATTCCAGTCACAAAACTTTCAAATGAAAGCCAATAAGCCATGAATTTTTACCCCCAAAAAATCATCACTAAAATGTGTGGAAAATCTATGTTATAATGCAGTACAAAAACACGAAGGGAAAAAGTACAAAATCAAGTCACTTGAAAAAATTTGGTCTTCACCCCCCTCAAGCAATTTGGTCTTCATACGGTGGAGGAAATCAACAAGTTACTTGTTCTTTCACCTTGTCACAAGGAATTGTTCTTGGCCTTTGATTCATCCTGAGGCCAAGTTGCTGCCTTCATTTTACCCTCCATCTGTTCAGACAAGCAAGCTCGAATAAGATTGAAAATTAAGTACATGTTAATTAAGGCTTTACATGTCTAATTCTTTTACAGCATCATGTCTCTCCTGATTTTTCTTCCAGGGTATTCAGCACCTGTAACAATATTTCCATGCATTACAAAATCTAGAGTATTGGACCCAAAAAGAGAAACATATAGAAGGAAAGTAAGAGAAGGCTCCAAACTGGCCTACTTTGAACTCTGGTGGAGAGCGTCATAACATGTGTAGCTGTGTTATTCACACCACTGTTAAGGTCCATCAGATGAGAACAATGATCCTATTTTTTCATGCGTCGTTTAGTACTACTTGTTTGATAGCTTGTCACATCGAGGACCCATTGACTAACACCTTCAAGCTTTTGGGACAACAGGCGGATGATGCCATTTATTTGGGGCCCAAATGTTTAATACTCCCTCCGTCCGGATTTGTTGGTCCATTTTGGGGATTCCAACTTTTTTTCCATTACATTTTGAGTTTGTTAATTTCCTATTTTATCCTCAATCCCTCCATTTAATACTCCCTCCATTCCAATTTGATAGTCTACTTCGAAACTACATGCAATTTTCAAACTCAAAAATAATGTAGTTGCAAAAAAAAATTTTTTATAAATATGGATCTTGTTTGATAGATCTCATTGAGAACTTTAATACGGTGCAAAAAAATTCAAAAATGTAAACACATTATTTAAAAAAAATAAGTTTTTGTGTTGTTATTTTAAGTTTTAGAAAAGGGGCAAAAAAGTAAAATTTTCATACTTTATGCTTTGACTTTTGAAAATGGACAAATATTTTAGGACTTGAAAAAGTACGTTTGTGGACTAACAAATCTGGACGGAGGGAGTATTGTACAAGGATAATACTTTGTAATCAGAACTCATGATCAACCCACTTTCCATCACTGAAGCCATTAAAGACTAAAATCTTAGTTTCTTAGCCTCAACCGCAAAAGTTCTAGTTCCACAGGGATTCCGTGCTTATTTTGGGCGTACAATTGAGTGAAGCTCAAATCCAAATTTGTCAGGGCTGAGTTATCTATACAGGTAATCCTCAATGAAGTGAAATGTATAACAACAGTAGTCTATATCTCCATAAGATCGAAGTCGAACATTGTACGATTTCCATATCGTTTTCAATATGCTAGGAGTTGTGTAGCCATTTGAAAGTACGAGGCACAAGGAATGGTCTACAAAACGTCAGCTTATGGATTCAAATGGCTGGGAGACTGGGACTTGCGGGCTGACAAAATATTATTTACACAATAGTTGTAGTTTTGGTTATTTAAATCCTGATCAGAAAGAAAGGCACTTTTCTTATCACTGACAGTCTAGACCCTAGAGAGTTATGGACCTTGAAGACCCTCCTGGTGGAAGATACTCGAGAAAAGGCAGCAAGTCATCTTTTGAAGTGAAAGTGGGATTCAGCACTTGCCACCCAGCAAGAAGAGCCAATTTGGCACTCCTTATTACTTCCTCATTACTGAGATTCAAATCATATTATGCTACATGGGACCAATTTGCAGCTTGTAGTCTTTCTAAATGAGAGACAAAATATCATTGAAGCATGTCATTCCCCTCCCACGCTTCATGTGGGTATGGAACATATTCTTGTATAGGATGGCAATAGAACCTATCCTTCATAGCAACTTTAATCGTAATGGTATCCAAAATTTCTCTCTCTCGCATGAAGGAAAGGAGACCCAGGCTATGTAGAAATTGTTCTTTTCTCACTACTAATGCATTCACTTGAATAAAATGATTTTTGGAACCAAGTTGTAAGCCAAGAATATAAATCTAACTCACTCCTTTTACATAGAAATCAACTTCCATTCGATTAACTCCATTGGGAATGTTAAGCATATTGTTGGAATTCCACCCCGTGTGGGTCGGATGGGCTTAGGCCCGGATGGGAGTGATTTCCTATTGCCTTTAGGATTTCCTATTGTGTTTAGGTTTTCCTATTGGGTTTAGGATTTGTATCTCTACATATACTCTTGTTGTCTCCTTTATTTAGTGTGTGGTAGCACAATGTAGAGAGAGAGACAGAGAGTGTGAGAGGGGGGCCGGTTGTGGCTCCCCGGAGAGAGAGATACACGAGAGAACTGGTGAGGATTTCATTATTGTGAGATTGAGTGTGAGTGTGTAACACAAGAACACGAATTTCCTCCGGATTATAGTGAAACCCCCTCCCCGTGGATGTAGGTCCGATTTGGCCGAACCACTTATATTGTGTGTCGTGTTTATCTCTTGATTTTACTGTTTCTGTACGAGAGGTGTGCATTTGGGCACAACAAACTGGTATCAGAGCTCGGGTGGAGCGAGAGGTCATCGGATTCGCGCTTGAAACTCACGGATTCAATAACGGAAAAAAGAAACGAAGTCAGTCGGAGATTTTGCTCACAGGGTTTTGTTTGTCTCGACGAGACGAGTCCAACGGAGTGCTCGCAGTCGGTTTTGGTCACCGGTTCCTAGCTAATTGGACTGTTTCGAATTCATTGGTGAGCTTGGTTTTGTGTGATTCAGGCCGGATTTTGCAGTCCTAGATACATCCGGAGAGATTGAGGAGGATCTGATGCGGTCAGGTCAATCAGATAGGATGATGTTGAGTCGGAGGCAAGCCATGGGAAATCCGATGGTAGTCCAGGAGGTGCTAAGGAGGTCGAGAATGGAACGTGGATGAACTAGAGCGACGGATCGGTGACAGAAAGAAGAGCAGAGTTGGAAAAGCTACACACCAGGAGTATTGGGCAGACTTTGCAGAGATCAGAGGTTGACCAGAGCAATCGGGTGATTGCGGATTCGCGGCGTTTGAGTCGTGGTGATCAGTCGGAGAAGCTAGTGAGCAAGGATACATTCTTTCGAGTGTTGCATCTCTGTTTGGTGGCTGCGGATACACTTGATTGGTTAATGGTACAGATGCTTACTAGAGTGACAAGTCAGAGTTGGTCAACGGTGATCGGAGGTAGTCTGGTTCAATCGGATTTGAAGACCTATCATCAGGATTTGCAGTTATGATTCGAGCTGCATTGGATTGGATAGTGGGCCACCATACAAGCTTGTGGGAGTGCAATGATAGATGGAGCTAATGTCAGACATGACCAGGCAGTATGGGTGTTTTGTGACGCGAGCAGGGATGACCACAGTTGCGGATGCACATAGGATAGGCGCAGGATTGTACCAATGAGTCATGACCAGATGGTACTGGATGCACTGGGAGTCGATTCAGGTGTGTGCATGATGCTGGCTAGAAACGATGATGCAACTGGTTGTTCAGGATATGTTCACGGGAGCTCCGGACAGAGGGATTGAGATGGCGATCACATGATGCAGCATGGTATTCTATTTCTTCTGTGTTTTTTGTGGCGGATTATCTTTCCAGTTATGAGCTCATGTTGGTGTGGAGAGATGGAGTCACAGATTATGTCCTGTGATTGGGCATGAGCATTTGGGTTTTGGATGCCCGAATGCAGGCACTCCGATTAGGGGGTGCAGGATTGTGATCAACTGCGGAAGATCTGGCTTGCAGGGATACATTCATTCGAGTGGTGTGCTCGGTTAGGGTGCAGAAATGCTTGTTTGGGAATGACACAGGCGCTTGTCAGAGCGGTAGATCAGTTTGAGCCACGAAGATCTAGCAGGATCTGTTCACATCCCGGATTCACGAGAGGTGTATCTCGGTTTTGGGGTGCGGAGGTACTCGGTGAGGGATGCGGTGTCAAAGAAGGAGTCAGCCTCATCGCAGATGGTGTGTGAGATCATTTGGGGATTCGAGCCTCTGGTGTGGGCAGAGGGTAGCTGCATTCTCTTGAAAGGACAGGATGCTAGAGTGGCGGAACGCGGCGATGAAGCTGTGGGCGCTTCTGTTGGTGAGCGCATACATCTCGGGTTTGAGGTGTGCGAGTGGAGGCATTCTTTTTTAGGGGGTGCGGTACTCGGATTTTCTGATTGGCTGCGGATTCTGGTTTTCAAGGATACACTCTTTCGGGTTTTTGTACTCTGTTTGATGGTGCATGGATGCTCGATTGGTTAGTGACACAAACGCTTGCTAGACGTAGCTGATTGGAAGTGGCAACATGGGGGTGTTGCAGACAACTTTGCCCACTCGGTGTGGAGGGGGTGGTTGTTGTGATTCCACCCCGTGTGGGCCGGATGGGCTTAGGCCCGGATGGGAGTGATTTCCTATTGCCTTTAGGATTCCTATTGCATTTAGGTTTTCCTATTGGGTTTAGGA
Source organism: Vaccinium vitis-idaea (assembly GCA_963854785.1). Lineage (NCBI taxonomy): Eukaryota > Viridiplantae > Streptophyta > Magnoliopsida > Ericales > Ericaceae > Vaccinium > Vaccinium vitis-idaea. Next base: position 17,250,103 of record OY978221.1, read on the forward strand.
TTTGTTGTCTCCTTTATTTAGTGTGTGGTAGCACAATGTAGAGAGAGAGGCAGAGAGTGTGAGAGGGGGGGCCGGGGTTGGCTCTCCGGAGAGAGAGATACACGAGAGAACTGGTGAGGATTTCATTATTGTGAGATTGAGTGTGAGTGTGTAACACAAGAACACAGATTATCTTCGGATTATAGTGAAACCCCCCTCCCCGTGGATGTAGGTCCGATTTGGCCGAACCACGTATATTGTGTGTCGTGTTTATCTCTTGATTTTACTGTTTTTGTGCGAGAGGTGCGCGTTTGGGCACAACACATATTAATCAAGCAGCAAGCACAACAACATGCCCAACGAGATAAATTATGTTAAACTTTTCAGACCAGTGACTTTTAAGTATAAGATAAAAATAACTCTAAACACAAAACTAAGAAACAAAACAATAAAACAAAGTTACTGTTAGATTTATCAGAGCATCGAACCAAAATCAATTGGTTGTAAGTGGAGCAGCCTCTAGATTACATAAACCATGTTTGGCTTAGATGAGTGACATGGGAGGAGTCTAACAACAAATTTACTTCTCCATATACTATATCTCATAAAAACAGGGAAATCACAATATGGATACCACCATAGCTCAGCCAACAACAATAGACAGAGAAAAAATAAACGAAACGGCAACAAAAATAGTTGTTACCTTAGATTCGTCAAGAGGACGATTGGACCAGTTAGCGCGCTCTGATCTACTAGAATACCAGTTTGACTTGGTCAATGATGGCGATCCCTTCCCATAGATTGATAGCAAGTGGTACTTCAAATTTTCTCTCTCCCCCTTGGGTCAGGTTTGTTAGCGATGCTTGAATGTAGAAGCAACATTGATTTCCGGCATGTATAGAACTAGCAGGGATCAACCTCGTTGGCGATTTAGGGTTCAAGTTTTGTCATCGTCGATTTCTATGGTGGGGCTCAACTCCCCTCATCATTGAATGCAGAAGAAGCGACGGTCGTCGATTATCCAAGCTTCGCCCATTTACCCGGAGTGGGAGAGAGATGAAACCCTAGAGTTTCAGAGAGAGAACGGAGAAGAAGAGTCGATTTTGGGAGGGGGAGAAAAGTTCTGGCGAAGTCGAAGGGGGAGAGAGAAACGAGAAGCAGAAATGGAGAGGAAGAAGGAAGAAGGCTTAACCACCCTGGTTAAGCTTTTTTCGCTTTTTGCCTTTTTCGACGTGCAACCGTCTTACCTAGTTTTTTAAAATTTAATATTGTACAGATGGAGGGCTGTGATGTGGGGGGATACCGTGTCCCAGGGACACAGGAGCACCTTCCTTTGTTCTTTTTGTCCGAAAAGAACTGACAAAAGAGGAAAAGAAAAACTCCCATTGTGACAATTTGATAAGGACCACTTGTGTGTCTTGTCTTACTTGGGGAATCTTTGGAGACGAAAAGGGAAACTACACAGAAGTATCCTAAAGAAAAAGAAATTCCATAAAGAGAAAAAGATGGAGTATACTTGTGGATTACCCGCTAACAAAATCTTGTCCGGCCAACTAATAGAGGAATGCCACAAAAAAAAAAAAAAGCAACATCAAATCAAATGCTTATCGTGTTTTTTCCAACAAACTAGTATCTTATCTTTTTTAACGACTAACATTGTACTCATTCAATGCACAAAACAATGAAGCCCACAATGAGTTTTTTTTTTTTGTTTCTATGCATCGAACGAACCAGTCTATTGGTACCAACCGGTGTCGGGGACACATTCGTGGGTCCCAAACGATCAATCTGAATCATTCATCCATCTCAAAATCAAATTTCGAGTGGGCCCACATGGGAATCGATGCAATTAGACTGCCAGATGAGCTCCATCGAAATGGGGTGAGTTTGGATCGAGCTCATCTGGCCATCCGATTGCATCGATTCCTACAAGAGCCCACTTGGAATTTGATTTTGAGATGGATGAATGGTTTGGATTTATCGTTTGGGACCCACACGCTGTTTGTACATGGTTGTACAAAGGGGGTTGGTACCCCTTGTATTTCCGACATCGAACAGACACACTGCTGATATCCAGAATCTCCATGTGCGTTACGCCCCAAATTTAGCAAGGTACTAATAATAGACAAATTAAATTCGAAAGTAGAAACCAAATCTCTCTTTCAATTGCCATACATACATCTTATAAAATTGGGAGAGTTGTTATAGGGTCCATTATACCTATTCTGTAACACCCGCAGTCCACACAATAGTTTCATAATACTTCCAGTCCATCCATGGATTAAAAGAACAAAAATACCCCTAGCTTGCAAATGAAGTTGGGTCTCTCTCTCTCTCTCTCCCCCCTTCCCATCCCCATCGATCCCCATCCATGGCCGACGAACCACTAACGCCGTTGAGCTCCCTCAGGTCGCCGCGCAAAATCCGGCCCAGCAAACTCCTGCTCTTGCTAAACTCCTCCTTCACCTTCCCCTCTCTCGGCATCCAATCGCCTCTTATTTACAGCCCCTGCCGTCCACTGCAGTTTTCTGCCCAACCGTCTCTTTCCGCGGCTAAAAGCTGCTCTCGCCGTCGAGACTCCGGCTGCTTCCGGTAAAGGCCGCGGTGGAGGCTCACCAGAGATACTTCTAGAGGTTAAAGACCTTTCCGCCGTGATTGCTGGAGAGGGTAGAATCCAATTACATAGAAAAATACCTAAGCACGTACAAACCACGTGCTTAGCCTGGACACCACGTGAAGGTGGCTTAGTTCGGGGGGACCACATGAAAGTGCCCCAGGTTATGGCCGAGCAGGGTAGGCCAAGTGTGCAGCCAGGATAGCACCACGAGATGGTGGCAGCACCATGAGAAGGTGCACGGGGCCAGTGCCGAGTAAGGTATCTGGTTGGCAACATCATATATGGATAGGCAAGTATATTCCCGAGCTAACTGCCTACATGATAAGGTGGCGGGTCATTCTAGAGGGATCTTGAATAGTCTCTTACGTGATAAGGAGTAAATCCTGAGAATTCAGGGATTATCATTAAGCTTCCATATTGGGCAAGAAGTCCAATATAGATACAAAATCCTTACAAAGAAGGGAATTTTGATTATATTGCCATATGGGATGAATCCCATAAGTGAAAGGACTCCTAACGTAAAGAGGATTCCGATAATGGCAATGATTTCTAACGTGCAAAGAATCCTTGTAGAATAAAGATTGTGTTTCTATATGGAACGAGTCCCGTATAGGAAAGGACTCCTAATGAGAATAGGATCTTTGGACAACAAGCACCCCGCATCGATAAATAAGGTGTCATACCCATGAAGAAAGGTATGTGGTAATTCGTGTTTACATGCTTTACGTGTTTTATGGTTTTCTCCTTGTATGTGATACTGACTTAAGCATTAGAGGGCCTTTGCCGATGAGAGGCAAAGGTGCTCTAACCTTTTGTTTGTTTTATAATGCCAGGGTTCTGACATGGTAGCATGTGTTCGATCTCCTAGAGGCGTGGAAATAGCATACTCAGATTTTTCCCCTCTACAATTGGCGCCGTCTGTGGGAAACGAGAAATTCAAAGGACATCAACAATGTTGAGCCATAGCGCACAAACGCCACGTGATGGTGATGGCGAGAAGAGCGCTGATCAGAAGAGAGCAAATATGAAGTCCATCATTGGAGGACAAGGCCCCAAAGACCATCAAAAAGGATTGAGAACTCCTCGCCGTGATCGAAGAGGGAGATCAAGAACTCCTTGTTGTGATTGAGGAAGAAGGTCACGAATTCCTCGCTGTGATGGAATAGTATGATGAAGAACTTCCCCACGAGAAGGGAGGGAGAAGTCTACAAGAAACAGTAGGAGAAGGTGAAGAAAGGAATGTGGTAATTCGTGTTTACATGCTTTACATGTTTTATGGTTTCCTTCTAGTACGTGATACTGACTTAAGCATCGGAGGGCCTTTGTCGATGATAGTCAAAGGTGCTCTAACCTTTTGTCTGTTTTGCAGTGTCAGGGTTCCGACATGGTAGCATGTGTTCAATCTCCTAAAGGCGTAGAAATAGCATACTCAGATTATTCCCCTCTACAATTGCTGGGCCTGAGACCAAGACGCAGATACTCAAGGGCGTAAGCCTCTCTATCTGTGAAGGAGAGGTCTCTAATTTTATACCTGCTTATTTAATTACAACTCAATTTCATTTAGATATGTTATTGTGAGGATGTGTGGGATAATGGGTCAATCATAGACTGCAATACTCGTAGATTGTTTAAGTAATTGGATATATAGGCTTGGTATTTGCTTCATTGAACTGACGAAAGAGTAATTTGGGAATAAAAAAGGACAAAGAAATGTTGGTGCCAGGAAAGTGGACAACCTTTATAAAGGCTATAAAGGCTACACAAGTGATCATCCTTTATAAAGGCTATACTAGTCTACCAAAAAGCTATTGTACAAGTAAATGTTTAGCTTATATGCATGTATGTAAGGATTTTGTACGTAATTTTTTTTTAAAAAAAATGATATAATCCAAATAACATCTTATAAGTCCAGATAACCATATCTTATGAGTCCAGATAACCATATCTTATGAGTCCAGATAACCACGTCTGATCCAAAGTAGGTTTTAAAAACAAATACATAGTAAAGATAACCACATCTTTTGAGTCTAGATAACACCTCTTGTGATTCCAGATATGGTTATCTTCTTTGGCGAATTTTCCGGCGAAGTCCAATTTTCTGGCAACTTTTCCGGTGCCGGCGAAATTCTCCAGCAAACTTTTCCGGCGCCGGTAACTTTCCGGCATCGGTGAACTTTCCGGCAAGAGTATGTTATGTATTAAATTTAATGTGAGGGTATATTTGTCTATTAAAAATGGAGAGTGGACCTTACACTTTAGAAATTGCAAAAAGGTGGATTAGAGGAGTTATGGAACTAAGAGGTGGACTAGACATGTGTAGACACCCCAATTTTGAACCCGAGATACGCTCGTGCATTTCCGATGATGAAATGGATCAATCATGATTACCTGGAACTTGTGAGAATGACTAGGATTTTGATAAAAATCAACCAAACACCACCCAAACAACCAAAATAGCCCAAACCAACCCAAGCATTGCTAAACCAAAGCTAAACCATCAATCTGCCACTAAGAGCATTGAGCGCTCAAGCTTGAGGCCTTGAGCGCTCAAACCCCTGAGAAGCACCTTGAGCGCTCAAGCCCATGGCTTTGAGCGCTCAACTCTGATCCAGTCAGCAACTTGCAGAGTATCTCATCATGAGATTTCCTGCATGGGAGCATCTGGGGATGATTTTGTACGATCCTTATACGTACATTATACTCCACTAAGTCCTAAAGTACACCTAAAACTACCCCTAAACTACAAACCCACTTCCTCTCTCTCCTCTCTTCCCTCCCACTCACTCTATAAAACTATCTAACACCCCTGGTTTGGAAGAGAGAACACTCACACTCCTCCCCTCCTGAATCCACCCAGAAAATCGATCTCCTCTCTCTCTCTCTACAAAACCACTCTCCCACCATCAAAACCATTTACAAAACCACTCATCAAACCCAGAAATTCAGCCCTTGATCTTCAACCAACCACACACATTGTCTAATTCACCCAGAAGACAAGCCAAAACATCCACAATCCTCCATCCTCAAGCCCAAAAATCAAGTCCAAGTCACAATCATTCCAAAAAGGTAGTTAAACATGTGAAGAGCTCACTGTTTTGATCCTTCTGAGGAAGGCTAGTGAGTTCAAGCAAGTCCAGTATACTTGCATTGAACCCACAAAGGCCTAAAAGTTGTTCAAAATCCTTTTTAAAATCTGCAGCTTTCACAGGGGTTGAGCGCTCAAGCCTTAGGCCTTGAGCGCTCAAGCCCAGTTCTGAGCAGTTTCTGTTTTGTTGAGTTTTGCGCTTTTCCTAGGTTTTGATCATTATTTAACAGTTAATTATGCTCATGTAATCCATAAAATAGTTTACTTTACCTCAAAATCACATGCATGAGTGTAGATTAACATTTTATGAGGATTAAACATCAAAAACTTTTGAAAATCTTATGTTTGAGTGCAAAACAGAGACTGTTCAACCTCATAAATCTTCATTTCATGTATTCATGATCATTATTGAGGTATCAAAAGCTTGTTTAAAGGTCAAAAATCAAAGAGCCAGTTTATGGCTTGAGCGCTCAATGTCATTGACTTAAGCGCTCAAGCTGTTCTTGGGCAGTTTGCTGATTGTTTGTTGTTCTGATGATAGACCGTGATTTAGTATATTAATTGTGTGCGTGAGTTATTGTCGTTGTGTTCAGGACCTGGATTCCTCCCTTATTCCTCCATTTTCAAACATTTCTTTGTTAAAATCATTGAAATTACGCTCATTTCATCTTTCTTTAAGAGATTGATCAAGTTTACTTTTATCTGTTTCTCCTGGAAAACCCTTGATGAATGTTTGATCTCATAAAGAAGTTGTTAAAAGTGTAATTTCACAGAGGCCAAGGATTGGTTTGAGCGCTCAACTCAGGAGCCTTGAGCGCTCAAACTGGTTGAGGAGGTTGAGCGCTCAACTTCATTGGTTTGAGCGCTCAATCCCTATTCTGGGATCCAGTTTGTGAAGCAGTTTAATCAGGTCTTATGTTCATAAAAATTCCTGAAATTGTTATATAGTTTCTGTAATTTATTATTCCTTGTAAATATTTGTATCATTTCACTTTACTATCATCATCATTTCTCATATAAATCATGTACACAAGCATCCACTTTAGATTTACATTTTGTATTTTCTTACTGTTTATGTGATTCCCGTCCCCGACCCCCCTGTTTATGTGAATAAATCGAATTTCAAATATTTTCAAAATCCCACAAAATGTTGAGTAGAGACCGGTTCACGGACCGGGCGAGAGGGGTGCCGTAAAACCCTTCCCCTCTCGTAACCAAACCCCCGAATCCGAGAAATCTTTGGTTCTGCCATGATCAGTGAAATCTTTTTCGAATGGGCAAATGGGTCCACAACATGTTACAAAGAGCTATAATGGACCTTAAAGTAATTCTTTAAAAAAAAAAAGGTATGTTTCTAGCCTGTATTTCAATTTGGTGCTCTCTCTCTCTCTCTTAAAAATTCTCAACTTTTTGGCTAATTATGTAGGATAACATTGTTGGAAAATGGGGTAATTTTGTTCACGACAAAATTCGTTAGGGAATGAATGAGAAATTGTCTCATGAAGTAACTCTTTGGGGGTACCCAAATTTTCTGAAGGAAGGAGTGTGCACACTATGTGGGCATTGGGCTTTGACCCATAAATTGCGTGCACACCGTTGCTGTCCGACCAAACTAGTCGTTGATTCAAGAGTCCTAATATTTACAGACTAAAGTTTCGGAAATGGGGATAGGAAAACTTTGGCCATATGGTCATTATGAGCACAGTTCTTGCAACAATTTTGAATTGAGAATTCAATATTGGAATTGAAGTGCAGATCTTCAATTTTATGGCTGTTTGAAAATTCATTCTTAAAATATTGATTTGCCGTCACATGAATTCATTTACCTATTAATTTTGATATTGAATTTAGAGGCTCCTCATATTAAATCATCGAGGGGAATAAGGCTAAAGCCTACTATATATGCTCATAGTTATCGTGGCGAAAAAGTCAACCTAGTTAATTGGAGATCCCAAGATATAGGTTCAATGGGACAACCTAATTGCGTGTGACAGAGAACAATCATTGAGGAGACAAGATCTTTTGCCCATTCCTATGGTGAAAAAGTGATGCCTGCAAAGGTAAAAGGTTAAGCATAGCTTTTAATGACTCTTATATGTATGTTAGAAACTTTTGGATTCTAAGCTAGGTATAGCAGGATACTTTTAATTAAGAGGTAACCTATGTGAGAATGAAGCGGCCGCTTTTGCAAGAATTTGACTACAAAAAATTCTCTAAAACACTTACAGACCCAGGCAAGTGTTTTAAGGCCAAAACGAGCACAATAATGAGAACTAAACTTTGTTAGGGAAGTTTCCATGTGAAGTTTGTTGTCTCAGTTTACACAAATGACAGAACAATTCAAGACATCGCGTTCACTAATAAGCGAGTAAACTCGATTGACTTTCACATGGGAAGGTTTAAAGCCAAAGCCTACCTATCTTTATATAGAATCTGATTTACTCTCTCTTCGAGTCAAATGTGTCAGCATTGTTTTTCGCGTCGTTATTTTGCCAATTTCATTCATGTGGGGGATCATTGGAAAATGGGGGAATTTTGTTCATAACAAAATTTGTTGGGGAATGAATGAGAAATTGTCTCATGAAGTGACTCTTTGGGGATACTCAAATTTTTCGAAGGATGGAGTCCACACACTCTGTGGGCATTGGGCTTTGACCCATGAATCTTGCACACGGCGTTGTTGTCCGACCGAACTGGTTGTTGACTCAAGAGTTTCGAAGGATGGAGTGCACACACTATGTGGGCATTGGGCTTTGACCCATAAATCTCGAGCACGCCGTTGCTGTCCGACCTAACTGGTTGTTGACTCAAGAGTCCTAATATTTTATGGACTAAAGTTTTGAAAATGAGTAGTTCTTGTTTCTGTGTGAGAGAGTGCTATAGAGTTCGGTTCGCCGAACAATTCTGGCGAGGTGCAGCCGCTATTGTGCAACCGTCTTATCTTAGGAAATAGACGTCGAAGATACTCAAGCATCTTGTGGTAAGGCAACAATTTTGTTTGAAGGAGACCGTATGAAATAGAGGATTCGATTTGAATTTCTTTACATATTTCATGAATTTGTCTTGTTCATTTATTTATCCATAATTTGTGTTTGTTATTTTTCTCGTTATTAGTAATAAAAATCTCATAATCTATTTTTCCGCTATATTTATTCCTATAAGACTTTCTGTTCCTGTTTAAAAAAAACTGTTTAATTCATATTGCAAACGAATACCTAAAAAAGGTACGATTCTGACCTATATTTTTGTTCTACCCCCATATTAATTTCTGTATGTGCAATTTTATATAAAGATTATAGCTCTTTGTAACATGTCTAGTCCACCTCTTAGTTCCATAACTCCTCTAATTCACCTTTTTGCAATTTCTAAGGTGTAAGGCCCACTCTCCATTTTTAATAGACAAATATACCCTCACATTAAATTTAATACATAACATACTCTTGCCGAAAAGTTACCGACGCCTGAAAAGTACACCGGAAAAGTTCACCGGCACCGGAAAAGTCACCGGAAAATTGGATTTCGCCGGAAAATTCGCCAGAGCAGATAACCATATCTGGAATCACAAGAGGTGGTTATCTAGACTCAAAAGATGTGGTTATCTTTACTATGTCTTTGTTTTTAAAACCTACTTTGGATCAGATGTGGCTATCTGGACTCATGAGATATGGTTATCTGGACTTACAAGATGTTGTTATTTGGATTATATCATTTTTTTAAAAAATAATTATGTACAAAATCCTTACATACATGCATATAAGCTAGACATTTACTTGTACAATAGCTTTTTGGTAGACTAGTATAGCCTTTATAAAGGCTGATCACTTGTGTAGCCTTTATAGCCTTTATAAAGGCTGTCCACTTTCCTGGCACCAACATTTCTTTGTTCTTTTTTATTCCCAAATTACTCTTTTGTCAGTTCAATGAAGCAAGTACCGAGCCTATGTATCCAATTACTTAAACAATCTACGAGTATTGTAGTCTATGATTGACCCATTATCCCACACATCCTCACAATAACGTATCTAAATGAAATTGAGTTGTAATTAAATAAGCAGGTATAAAATTAGAGACCTCTCCTTCACAGATAGAGAGGCTTACGCTTGCCTCTGAGAGAGAAACATCAAAAGGTACCCCTTCCCTTGTTCTTAGAAGGTTAGCTTCCAGGGAAATTGGGAATCTATGTCTGGTAGTGGTACCTTACAAAATCTCACTTTTGTTGAACACCCTTTTAAAACCAATACTTAAATCCTTGGTCCTGCATTCTTTGACCTTCCCTTAGATTTCACACTGTGTTACCCTATTCTTGAAAAGAGTGACCTCGTAAAAGACAAGCCTCTAGATTTCTCCAATTGGGCCAAGAAAAATTTCGTTTGCTGGCCAAATTATGATAGAGAATGGGAAGACTGGACCGAGCGCATGTTGAAACTCAAGAAGAAGGAATTAGAAGACACTGGACTATTACATTTCATCTCCTTGCTTCAAATTGGTATAAACCAAAACCCTGCACTTATACATGCTGCCTTAGTCTTCTGGGATCCATCATTTAATTATTTTAGATTTAACTGTGGAATGATGGCTCTCACAGTTTTAGACATGTATTTCCTTATTGGGCTTCCTCCATATGGCCCTGCCTTCGACATTACCTCATCCATTGAAGTACCATTTTTGAATGAAATTGAATATACCGGGAAAAATGCTTCATATGGTAAATTTCTAGATGCTGAAAGGAAATACTCAGATGAAGTATATGGAAGAGAATTGTTTACATATCTTTGGTATACCCTGTGCAAAATGATTTTTTGCCACAGTGGTAAGAAAATGATGCTTGAATTTGCACCCTTAGCCTACATCCTTTCAAAAGGTCAAACCATTGAGCTGGCTTCTTACTTTTTAGGCTATGTTTACAAGGTAGGGTCTGACAACCATGCCAACCACTCACTTATAATCTGGGAGGCCCCCTCTGGTTTCTACAAATCTGGGTGTTGGCCTATTTTCCAGATCATCAGGTTGCTGAAAGATCTCCCCTCAATATTTATGGGGAAAAAATTCCTTATTTTAGCTTCGACTCCCCTTAATCTAGTTGGATATTTAGAGTATTTTTATAAGGTGAGAGAGGATAAGGAGGAAAAGGAATTCCTTCATTTTGATGACTGGGATGTTGGCCCTATATGGATTAGAAGAATAATGGAGCAAAGAGGGACCAACACTTATCGTGATGCTTGGGCAAGCATTCTTTTGCCAAACGAAATCATCATAGGGGGCTACGTTGGAGGATGCAGACAAGCCTATGTGGAGGTTTATTGCCCTGCACAATTTGCTAGGCAATTTGGTTTAGTTCAAGCTATCCCTTGCCCTTATCCTGGAGAGGTCAATATTGACCTATCTGCAAGGGGTAAAGTTGATAAGAATCAACTTTCGCGTATCAATGTTGAATATAGGAGAGTCAGAGCAAGATTCCAGCCATACAGATTTGCTATTGTAGGCTCTCCTCACCCAAAAATTTCTCAATGGTGGCACAATATCATGGAATTATATAACAAGTCTGAAGTTGTCAAGACCTTTATCAAGGAGATTGGTGTTACCTTCGAGAAAGCAACCCAATCTGACTCACTATCAGATGATGGGTTTGGGAGAGGTTCGAAAGACCCACAAGAAGGAGAGCAACAAAAAGAAACATCGGAAGCACAATCTTCTATCTTAGTGCCTGTTGCTTTGGATATTAAACCTCTCCAAGCAGTGCCACAAATGGTTACCAGAGCTCAGAAATAAAAGGCTACTCTTCCTTCTCCAATAGGTACGTTGTGCTTCTTTTGTAAGTATATTTTGCTTTCATTGTACCTGCTTTCCTTATTTATATCTCTCATATGTAGGATCACCACCACCCAAGAAGACTAAGACAAGGAAGCAGCCTACTGAAATTCCTGTTTCATCTCCTTCGAAGCCAGGTAATTCAATAAGTTTGCATTGACTTCTGCCACTTTTGTAAGATATACTCACTTTTTTTTGTTCCTTTTAGCAGCTAGGAAAAGAAAAGACTCCATGGAACCAGGGCAAGAGGTTGATCCCAAAGAAGCTAAACTAACCAAAGTTTATGAAGCTTCAAAGAGGAGAAGAAAAATACTGATTGAAGAACCAGAAGTGGAAGAAACAGAAGATGTTCCAATAGGCCAATCTGTAAAAGGTAAGCCTCATGATTTTTTTCTTCAGATACTGTATCCTTTTGGCATTCGAACTCAATTTCATACCATTTATCCTTGGTTGTAATTTCAGAAAAAAGGGCAAAGTAGAAATCTGTTGAGACTACAAAGACTCCTTCAAAGCCAACAGAGTATACACCTGTAGAATTTCAAACAAAAGTTGGCCCTTCTGTAACTGAAGCTTTGAAATCTGACTTGGCTGTCAAATCTCTCTCAAAGGCTGTATCACAAGAGGCTGCTTCCCCAATTGTTACCAAGATTAGTGAAAGAACTAAAGTTCTCAAAACGCAACCTAAAGTCACCTTACATGATCTTTCTCCTCCTGTCATCAGCACTATTGCAAGGGCTTTGGTTTCAGAGAGTGTTCGAAGGGAACACATTGAAATGCCAACACCAACTATCACAGGTCCTACTGCAGAACCTTCCCCTCTTATGGGTGGTCTAACTCTGAATAAAGGAGTGTCGTCAAGTGATTCTTCTACAAAAATCACTGATCAACCTGACCTGATTGCTAGGAAACAAATCGTTGAAGAACCCTTAAATGAAGAGCCTTTACAATAGCAAGCTCCTGCAATTGAAGAAGTACTTGAACAAAACATTATTGATGAACATACAACAACAACTAAGGAAACCATTTCTGAAAATCCTCAAGATATTGGAGCTGACAAGGTTGTTGAAGCTATTTACCCAAAAAAAAAAAAAAGGTTGTTGAAGTTGATGTCTTAGCTCAGGTTGCTATTGGATCTTCTTCACCTAAAGATGATATCAGTCTGTTTCCTGAGATTTTTTCAGGTACTGTTACTGCAAAAACTATTGATCAAGCTAAAGTAGCACTTAAACAGGTTGCTCTTGACCTACCACAAGGTGATGATTTTCCAGAAGAGTAAGTTTTGCCAGAACAAATCCATCCAGATGAGGTATTAGTGTTTTATGCTTGTTCATCTTTTGTGGTTATTATGTACCTTAGAGAACTAAACTTGATAGCTTACGTATTTCTTTTAACAAGGAACTAGAGCTCCTATCGATGTTGTTGTTAGTGATCTTTCTTATTTGGAGCAGTTCAAATTAAAAGTCAGTGATTTCTATCAAAGAATCACAAATTCAAAAGCTCCAACTTCCTTTCCTCAGTCTCCTATTGTCCAACTCAAAGCTCGACGTCCCTCATCTTCTTCTGAGACAATTAAGCCTACTCTTTCGCGAGAAGAAGTTCAGGAATTGAGGGAAACTCTCCAGCAATTCTTAGAGTTGGATTTCGAAGTGTTAGCTGAAGGAGATCTCAAGACATGTCTTCTAACTTGCTGTCAGGCTGCTTGGGCAGTGAAACCTGCTTCTCAAGAGTTGCACAAGCAGCTTTTAGACAAAGCTTCAAACTTTCAAATCAATGTCTATTAGCTCTGTGATATCCAAGAGACATCTTCAAAGGCAAAGCTTGAAAGCAGCATTGTCAAGTGTAGAGGATGAGGCTCAAAGTGTGACCTGTTCTTATGAAGCTGAAGCTATCAAGCTGCACATATTGAAAGAAGAAGAAGCACGTTTGTTGGAAACTTTGGCTGCAATCAGGGGTGAGATTGATCAAACTACTACTAAAATGCACACCCTTGTAGACAAAGCTGTTTCAACAGTAGAGACTGTGAAAAACCTTAATGATCACTGCATCGAACTACTGATCAAGAGGAACTATATGAGTTTGTTTGTAACAAAGGTGCTTAAGTGTTGAGTGACCTAAAAGATACAATTGTACAATTTTTAGCATGATAAATGAAATAACTTCTTACTTCACCTTCATATATGTTTAAATTGCTTGTACTGTTAGTCTCAAAATTTTGATTATGAGTTTCAAGTATTGTCATTGCATGCTTATCAACAATTTTATCTTGAACAGCACAAGCAAACAAAAGACAAACTATTCCATCTTTATCTTCTGCTAAAGGATTCCCAAATAGTTGGGACATAAGCGTTTAGGTATCTCCCATTAATTTTCCTTCTATGGGCATAACCATTCAAGTCTCATAAATGATATGCTCCTCTTTTAAGCACTCTATGTATTTGGAAGGGTCCTTCCCAATTAGGGGCCCATTTTCCAAGTCCTTGCTTTCTTTCCTTGATAGGCAACACTACTTTCCAGACTAAATCACCTATATCAAAGCTTCGAACAGACACTTTCTTATTATAACTCCTAGCTACTCTTGATTTCTGTAGCAGAATTTGATTCAGAGCTTTAATCCTTTCTTCATCTATCTCTTCAAGCTCCATATGCATTGCTTGATGATATGTTCCAATGTCTATATTGTTTTGAGAGGCAACTCTTTGTGATCTCACTACAATTTCCATTGGCAATACAACATCATGCCCATAGGTTAGAGCAAAAGGAGTAGTTCCTGTGCTAGTCCTTTTGGTGGTTCGATATGCCCACAACACATTTAAAAGCATACTTGGCCATTCTTCTGGATTTTTATCAACCATTCTTTGAATACCTTTTTTGATGATCTTATTGGTTGATTCTGCTTGGCCATTTGATTGAGCATAATAAGAGGTCGAATTAATTAATAAAACTCCATGAGTTGCTACAAAAGCTTTTACTGCTCTACCTTCAAAAATGGATCCATTATCCAATGTTATGGTTTTTGGAGATCCAAATCTGTAAATTATCCCCTTTATGAATTCAATAACCTGTTCTTGGGAAACATTTTCAAAGGCTTGGGCCTCAACCCATTTGGTAAAATAGTCAGTGGCAACTAAAATAAACTTATCTCCACTTCTAGAAGCAGGATAAATCATGCCAATCATGTCCATTGCCCAACCTCTAAATGACCAAGGCTTAACTACAAATTGCAATTTAGTGACAGGTAATCGTTTGAGAGGTCCTGTCTTTTGACAAGCTTGGCATCCCTTTCATAATCAATATAGTCCTTAAGGATAGTAGGCCAATAGTATTCGTACATTCGAATCAACCATCTCATCTTGATTCCTGCTTGATGAGCTCCACAAATACTTTCATGAACTTCTGCCATAACCTTAAAGGCATCAACCTTATTCAAACATTTCAACAAAAGTCCATCTGCGCCTCTCTTGAATAACTCACCATTATACATAATGTAATTAACAGATCTTAACCTTGTTGCTCTATCTATTTTTGCATCAAATTTTGTCAAATAATCAATCAATGGTTGTCTCCAGTCATTTGGATTAGAAGAAATAGTGATTTCATCTATTTCGAAGTTAATATTCCTATCCTTAAGCATAGGCAAGGATTTCCTTAAAGTCAATTGACAAAACTCTTTGCTCTCATCAGTGATAAACTTAAATCCTGATACTCTTTGAGTCACTGCATCTGCTTCTCCATTAAAGAATCTTGGAACATAAGTGAATGTAATAATGTGGAACTGCTTTATCAAAAGCTTAACATACTGATGGTAAGGTTTCAAACCAAGACTATGTCAACTAAACTCTCCATTTACTTGGTTTATAACTAATTGAGAGTCTCCAAAGACTTCAACTATATCCACTTTTAAAGTTAGCAGAAGTTCCAAACCCATAATTAAAGCTTCATACTCTGTTTGATTGTTTGTACATTCTCCTTCATTTATTTGAAAACCAAACTTGGTTTTCAAGCCTTGAGGAGACTCCAAAACAATTTCAATTTCAGTCATTTGAGATGTTTTCGAACCATCGAATCACATTTTCCATGGCTTAATTGTTACCGTGTCAACCTCTGCTATTTCTAGAGTTTCAACTCTATTTGGATGATCTGCCAAAAAGTTAGCCAAATCTTATCCTTTTATTGACTTTTGGGGAATATACACAAGGTTGAATTCAATTTAAGAAACAATCCATTTCCCAATTCTGTCACTAAGTACAGGTTGAGATAATAGATATTTCATAACATCAGTCTGAGAGATTACATAAGTTACTCTAGGCATCATATAGTACCTGAATTTCTTCGAAGCAAAGAACAAAGTTAAACATAACTTTTCTACTGCAGAATACCTACTTTCACAATCATTTAAAATTCCTACTTAAATAATAGATAGCTTGTTCCTTGCCTTCATCATTGTCTGGAGCTAACAAAACTCCTATTGAGTCATGATTTCCTGCTAAGTACAACTTCACAGGCTTCCCTTTCTCAGGTGGAACTAGAACTGGAGGATTGATCAAGTACTCCTTGATGGCTTTGATAGCATCATCATGCTCCTTTGTCCATTCGAAGTCCTCTCCATCCTTCAATTTCAACAAAGAAGAAAATATTTTAGTTTTCCCTACAATATTAGATATAAATTTTCGAAGAAAATTCAATTGGCCAAGAAATTTTTGCAGTTCTTTCTTGTTCAAAGGAGGTTTAGCCTCAATAATAGTTTTAGCCTTGTTCTTATCAACTTGAATACCTTTGCTATGAACCAAATATCCCAAAAAATTTCCTACCATGACCCCAAAAGCACACTTAGTAGGATTCAGTTTCAATTGATAATGCTTCATTTTTTAAAAAGCTGTCTTCAGGTGTTGTATATGATCTTCCATTGATTCTGATTTGACAATGATATCATCAATATAACACTCCAAAAAACCCCCAATTATTTCATAAAAAATAGTGTTCATTGCTCTTTGATAAGTAGCACCTGCATTTTTTAGCCCAAATGGCATTTTGACCCACTCAAAAGTCCCAAGATTACCAGGGGCTCTAAATGCAGTTTTATGAACATTTTCTTCAGCTATACAAATCTGATTATACCCAGAATGTCCATCCATAATAGACATGATCTTGTGTCCTGCAGAGCTATCTACACGCATGTCTACTATAGGCATTGGGTATTCATCTTTAGGAGTTGCAGTATTTAGATTTCGAAAATCAATGCAAACTCTAATCTTTCCATTTTTCTTAACAACAGGAACAATATTTGATAGTCATTCTACATATCTTACTGTTCGAATGAAACCAACATTTAAAAGATTTTGAATCTCTTTCTTAACCAATATTATGGTTTCAGGAGACATTTTTCTTGGAAGTTGTTTAAAAGGTTTGCAATTAGGTTTGATAAGTAATCTATACTCAACCAAATTCCTACTCAAACCTGTTAATTCTTTGTAACTCCAAGCAAAGCATTCCTTATTCTCTTTAAGCACTGCAATCAACTTAGCCTTTGAAATAGCATCAAACTCTTTATTAATGTGCATAGTATTTGGAACAATTCCATCTCCCAACTCTACCTCTTCTAAAGGATCTTGGGAATTCACATGGCCTACGAAGGCCTCTTCAAATATACTTTGCCTCAACCCCCAGTTAGATTTTTCAGCCAATAATTTTCCTAATCGTTTGTTTCTTGCAACTTCTGCTCTATCTCTAAAGCCATAAATTTAACCAAAGCCAAAGAGTTGGCCTCTTCAAATTCTACCTTGGATTTACATCCAAGCAGCCTCATCTGGTGGATTGTCTGATTCATAATCAACTGTTTGTTTAAGCCTTGATTTTAACTCTGTCAATTCTCCAACTTCCAATACACTGGATGGAGGGGTGGCAAGTTGTGCTATTTCACTGAAAGAGATGATCTTAGGTTTATACGTTTCAGCCTCTACACAATTTGCTGAAGTACTAAATGGATGAGGGTCTGCCTTGAACGATCTTCACTCCCCATTCCTTTTCCATTTTCATACTTCACAATCATTAAGGTGTGATGCATTGAAGAAGGGATGCAACCATTCACATGAATCCAATCGCTTCCAAGTAAAACATTATATTTACTTGTGAAAGTATCTACAACAAAGAATGCTCTGTCAGTTTCCACTTGGCCAACTTTTAGATGTATGGAAACAATTCCCTTAGGGTTCTTACTTTCACCAATAAATCCAGCAATGGATGTACTTGTTGGAATCAATCGAACCTTCTTTTTTCACAATTTCTTCAAAGTCCTGCAAGGTAAAATGTTTACTGCTGCACCATTATCAACCAGGACTCTATTTAAAATGATTCCATCAAATGAAGCAGAGAAGTATAATGGCTTCAAATGACGCCTCATATCAGCTGAAGGTGGTTTGAAAGGATAAGAAATGTCAGCACAATTCAAATCAACAATTAAAGGATGCTCAAAATCTGAATCTGGAACAAATGCTGCTCTCTCCTTAGAAGTTACTTCTGGTTCCTCCATTGCATTAGCCTTGACAAGAAGATCTTCTACTTCTTCCTCCTTCTGAATTTTAGAAATTATTGCTCCCCATCCCTCATTCCAACCATTATCACATGTTAAATCATATTCATTGTAAGGACCCGTGTTTTTATCTTTTTTCGGAAATAATGTTGGGGTAATGTGGGGAAATGTGATATATGCATAAGTGATGAGGTGAAGTGTAATATAAGTGGAATGGGGTTAAATTGGTTTACACAAGCCACCTTTGGGCTTGGGGTGTAATTATCATTATGTATTTATGTGTGTGTGTATAGAGAGAGATATATCATCTCCCTCCTCCCAAAAATCAGCCCCTCCCCCCTCTCTCCTCCATTTTTGCTCTTTTGAGCTCAAATTACTCCTTCCTCATCAAACTTCTTCACAAATTGACCAAAGATTCATCATCTACGCGTGTTTGGGAGCTCGGAGTACCATCTTTTCGCACCAGGAGGGCCAAAAACGGGATTGCTCAAATTGGGGATCTAGGAATTCGTTTTTGGGTTGACTTGGAGCAAAACCAAAAGGTAGGGAATCATCCTTCAATTCTTAATGCAAATTTGATGTTTGTGTATGTGTGTTACTCTCATACTTGCTAGTTTCCTCTAAATCCTTGCTTTAAGTTCTTTGGAGATGTTCTAATCTTGTTTGTGTTGATATTGAGTGGTTCCATTGACTTCCTAAGTGATTCTCTAGTCATTTTGTTTGTTTGATAACCCAACTCAAGTGTTTGGGTTGAGATCCCCCACAATGGGTGAGAATTTGCTCGTATTGGTTACTGTTTACGCTTTTCGGGCGACGTCGAGGCAAAATTTGGAAATGTGTTAAACTACAAAGTTGTAGCTCTTCAAATTCCCTACGTTTTGATATATAACTCATTGAAATTGGAGTTTGGTGTGAAAAGTTATGATAAAAATACTCGGACTGCTCAAATATGTGAAATTTGCTTGTCGTGGACTGGGTATTGATATCCAGATGCTGGGGTATTGATACCCAGCAATTCTATGTTTTGGCCTTTAAAAGGGCTCGGTATTGATACCTGGACGCGGGGGTATTGATACCCCGTAGTTTTGTTTGACCAGCGGACTGGGTATTGATACCCAGATTGGGGTATTGATACCCAAAGGTTCTGTCCCTTTTGGTATAACTTGGGTATTGATACCCAGTTTTCTAGTATTCATACCTAGAGGTTTAAACTTTAATTTGAGGTGGCTATCATTTTACAACTCGTGAGTTATGCGTGATATTAAGTTGAACTTATATGGTGACAAGTGGAAAGGTGAATGTAAAATATGTGACACGGGGCACGAGAGGGTATGCCCGGAATGACACGGGGCCTTTATGGTATGCCCGGAGTGACACGGGGCCTATATGGTATGCCCGGAGAATAATCAAATGTTTAAGGGAAATGTGATGAAGATGATAATTGTTTTGGGACAAATGTGGCGTGTTGTGTGCGTGATGAATATGAGATACGTGTCATGAGTGTAACTTAGCATATTTGATGATTCCTAAAATCTCTTCAAGGTCGTGTTACGTGTTTGATCCGTAATGATTCTTGTTTGGCGAAAGTCCATCGAAGTCGTGTCTTGAGTGTCGGATTGAGATGAGATTATGCATGGATATCGATATGACATTAATGAGTATGAAATGATAATAGAAATGTGATAATGATGACACGGGGCCCGAAAGGGTATGCCCGGAGTGACACGGGGCCGATATGGCATGTCCGGAGTGACACGGGGCCTTTATGGCATGCCCGGAGTGACACGGGGCCTTATGGTATTCCCGGAGTATAAATAATGAAATGAATGAATAAGATGTATGAAATGAATGTCTTGAGAACACATGTGATGTGTCGGATACGGAACGTATAAAATGGAGCGGTACTTGGTCCGAATTAGTGATTATCGACTTTTGAGACGTTCACAGCCCACTCACATGATTCTATCAATCTCATTAAATGATTTTCTTTTCATCGTGGATGTAAGTTGGCTATCATTGAACCTTGTATCATTCTTAGTGCTTATCTAAAAATCTCTTGGTCTTACCATATGATTTAGCTTCTCGTCTACACGTTATGAGCATCTCGTTTTCATTCAGAATCGATAGATGTTTTCCTACTGGGCTAGTGAGCTCAACCTTACAAAATTTCAGGTGCCCAACACGTCGCATTGACTTGGATGTGCGTGGAGTGATTGCATGCATGTTTTGAAAAGCTGAAGGGAGGAGTTGTAGCATCATCTTTAAACTTATTACTTTTGAAATTAGACGATTTTGTAACTCTATTGGATATTATATTTTGACTCGGGTTTGTAATAATTTTTCACTTATATTTTCTTAACTGGGATTTCGGTTACCCATAGACCATTGTGTAATTTTGAGGTTGACTTTGACTATTCAACATTTGACGTGGCCCGTGGATCTGTTGACTGTCCTCGTGGAATTTCTTTATGAATTATCCTTTCAATTTCGAGGGCGTGACATTCATCATCACTGGAAACATCAATGATTTCCACAGGGGTAACTTCTGATTGTAGAGCCCTTCGAACTAATGAACAATCTGGCCCAAATGGTCCAAAATTCATGGGAGAAGGAAACACCATGTTAATTTGGACTTCAGGCAAACTTCCAAACTGAATGGTCCTTTCTACATGTGTTTGTTGCTCTGATTCATTTTCCGCAATCTCTACTTTTTCAGTAGAGTCCATTGCAGAAGTTTCCATAGGGGAAAATGCCTCAACAGGAGAGGCATTTCCTTCTCCTTCTTCCTGTTCTACTATCATAGCTTCTAATAAGCCAGATTGATAGCTTGCTAAGGAATTTGAAGAAACATGACTATTTTCATGCACCTCATTATCCATCCTTGAAACCAAACTCTCCAATGTATCCTTCTCAGATTGTGTAAATCCCCTTCCAAGAGATTCCTCTGAATCTTCTCTTTGAAGTTTGTTAAACCTTGGATTAAACTTATTACCCCCATTAGAATTCTCCTCTGAAGCATACTCTTCCATTTGGAAGCTTGTATACCTTCTTTGCAACTTCCATTTTTGAGTTCCTGCTAGCATAGGAACAATTTAAGGTGCCTTGGTCTTTGGATCTCGAACTAAAACCCATTGACCAGTAGGAGCATTTGGAGGCTTTACCATCTTATTACCAAACTTGGAGGAGGCTTTATAACCTTGAAAAAGTTCTGGTTTTACTTTCTTTGAAAACCAATTAGGAACTCCTTTAACCAAAGTGAATTGTTCCTTTTGAACTTCATTTTCTTGATCCATTGGAGCCTTTCCAGTGTTAACCTTCTTCGAAGGAGGATACTCCCTCTTCGAAGCTGGTGGAACTGGACTAGAAGGCACATTTATTTTGGAAACCAACCAAGGCTTCTCATTTTTTTCATGATTAGGACTTACCCAGGGTTCCTTTCATTGTTCTGATATAAAGCCTTTCTTTCCATCCTTTTTGGAAAGAAATCAACCCCTTGCCTGTCCAGGTCTTTGAAAATTAAGTAATAGGCTCTGCATTCCAAGAAGGATGCTTCAAGTATGGGAAGATGAGAATGCTTAAAACCTTTATGAGAAGAACTTTCTGGTGCATACTTTTGCTTGTGAGTTTTTCCAACATCACTTCGAAGTTGACCAATTTTTGGTCTTCCTCTTCCAAATTGCACAGAGTTCATCCCAAATGAACTTGCTTGTTCTGCCACACTTCTCGAACTGTCTTGGCCAAAGAGGTTGGCACTTTGGTGTTAGCAGTTACTTCTTCAATCTTTGGAAATGGATCTGTGTCTATACCCATAGGCTTTTCTGGAAACATGATCCTTCATTTCTTAATCTGCTCTTGAATCCTGTCATGAAAAATATTACAATTCTTAGTTGAATGAGTCCAAGAAGTATACCATTTGCAATACTTTTTCCCTTGCATTTCTTCCAATGTTGGAAGTTTAACATTTTCAGGAAGTTTAATAAATTTTTTCTTTAACAGATAATCAAAGATTTCATCTGCCTTGGAGACATCAAATGAATATACTTTACTAGTTGCTTTCTTGTTAGTCCTTGGTGCTATAGAAGAATCCTTTCGAACTAAACTTTCACACACACAGGGATTATGTTCAACAATTTCAGCTGCATCAATTTCATAAGTAGGATCTCTATAATATGTTGAGTAAGAAAAATTATTTCTATCAATATCCTCTTCTAGCAGAGATTCATATCTTGATGTTTTGTAAGTTAAATCAACCAAATCCCTAAATTCAGTAGAATCAAACTTTTTTCTAAGTTCCCTAATTAAACTATCTTGAGCAATTCTAACAAATTCAACTTCTGGTAGTTGAAGTTTACATTTGTTCCTAGCCCTTTTGAATCTAGCAATAAATTGAGTAGCCTTTTCATCAGGCTTTTGTTTCAACCTTGCTAAATCAGTCATGATAACTTCAGGTTCAATTTGATAAAACTGAGCATGAAATAGTTCTTCCATCCTTTGCCAATTTGGAACTAATTATGGTGGCAAATTAGAGTACCATTCAAAGGCTGTTCCTGTCAATGAATTAGAAAATAACTTCAACTTAATGAACCCA
Organism: Vaccinium vitis-idaea; assembly: GCA_963854785.1. NCBI lineage: Eukaryota > Viridiplantae > Streptophyta > Magnoliopsida > Ericales > Ericaceae > Vaccinium > Vaccinium vitis-idaea. The sequence continues at coordinate 17,272,706 of OY978221.1, forward strand.
TTATTACCCAATTCCTTACACTGAGCAGTAAATCTAGCAATGTGCTCAGTTGTTGATTGTTTTCCATCCCCAGGAAATAAGATAAAATTTGGGATCTTAAACCCCCTAGGGACTTCAAACTGCCTATCTATCCATTGTGGATAAAGTTTTCTATAAATTTGAGTTTGTACCCCCCGGTTTAGAGGTCCATAAACTTCTTGCATGAGGCCAAGTATTTCATCTCGAAGGGCTGGATTCCCTCCAAGATAAACCCTTGGGTTAATTGGTGGTTCCAAATTCATATTTCTAGGCATATGATCTTCTGGAAATCTCTCTAAAGGTCTATCAAAAGGTTTGGTTTGCTTAAAACCCCTTTCCTGCTTTGCGAAAGGCTCATGAAGATGGTTCAAATGTACCCTTCCCATCTCTGGCACTCCTGGATATTTTGGAATTCCAATTTCTGAATTGGGCATTCTCAAACTAGTTTTATCATGAAAATAATTTTTTGGAGTAAAATCATACTCATCAAACCAATAATAATCATTTTTGAAACCCTTATTCCCATCAAAACCATCAAAATTAGGTTCGTAAGGGATATCAGTGGTTTGCTTAAATGTTTTCTTAGGCTTAGGAGTTTGATAATCATAAGTCTTTGCAGGTTCATACCAAGACTCTGGTACATCATCTACATTTATAGGTTCCTTTCCAGGCATTGACTTATGTTTGCTTGTACTAGCCTCTCCTTTATCTTTTTTTGAAGAGAGTACTGGCTCAATCCTAAGTTTTGACTATTCTTCCAACTTTTGAAATATAAGTTTCTGGGTCTGAGCCAATTCTTTAAATGTAGCAATCAACTCAGCAAATTGACTAGATAACACGTTTCCTCCAACTTCTGGATTCTTTGGGTCATTAACATGCACTATTCTATTATTCCTAGTGTTCATTCGAGAAGCTTGGCCTATTCCTATGTTTTGATATTGGCCATTACGGGTTTCTGGACCTACTTGAGGGCCTTCAACCTGTTCGTTCTCTTTAGGATTAACATTATTCTCATCTTTTGGCGTTTGGCCAACCTGAGAATCATCTGCTTGCTTCCTAAGTTTTGGAGCCATTCAACACTTTCAGGTGTCCGACCGCACGTGCCAAAAAATGTGTTTGGTTCTTTTACTTCTTTGCAAAGGAAAATAATTATGTGCGAGCGTGCCAAATTAACTTTGGAAAAACCAAATTCAATCAGGCGGCTGTGTTTTAATGGTTCAATTACCTCAATTAACAGGATTTTCTTTATAAGTGAAGAAATACAAACCAATATACTTAGAAAATTAAAGAACAACAGGAAAACAAGATACTTTGATTGATAAATCAAAGATAGACGTACTTCGAAATTGTTTTCAACTTCAAACAAAAGGTAACAAGAACTTCGAACAACTGATTGTTAGAAGAACAATCTAGATATATTTCCTAAACTACTTCCTAACCTACTTCGAACTGAGTCAAAATCCTAATTCTACTTGCCAATGAACAAACCAAGCATCATTCTTTGATAGCTGTTTGTTGAAGATTTGACCAGGGGCATTTCTTTCTTCAACTTCTTCTATTTATAGGCACTGCTTGTATCTTGAACTTCCCGCTCAAAGAATTTGAACTTGGCTTGCTTCGAACTCCATGTTTCCACTTCAAATTGACAGTTTCATCCCTCTAACAGATCTGATCTTAAATTTCTGTAGTCTTCCTACAAAAGCTTTAATTTGAATCTGCACAGTTGCTTAACCAACTCAAATGATTAAGTGTTAAGGAAGTAACTGCCTTGCACGATATGCTCCACTTGTCTTAACTGTCAACTACCTCGTTTCATACATTTACACGTGGAATTCACGCATTTAGCAGTTGAAATCAAGGCTTCAAAGTCAATTTATTATATCAGTTTGACTTGTAACTGCCGATAACTGCTTTTCAAACATGAGAACTAATACGACATCGTATTAATCCATCTTTATTTTAGTAATCCAGTGCGTCTTCATTGACACATATTTGCCAACGTTTGACATTATTGATTACGTGTCAATTAATTATTGGATTTGTTAATTTTATATATAAACACCCACAAAAGCCAAGTAAAGACCGGTCTTCGAACTGGGCGAGGGGAGTGCCGTAAAACCCTTCCCCTCTCGTAAGTGAGCTCCCGAACCTAAGATAGTATGGTTATGACAAGCTATCCAAACCTTGTCCAAAAGATGAGGCACGAGTCAATCGAGTTCGGTTCCTCGGGGACAATCCGCTAAAACCCGGGTGGGGACTCTGAGTCGATGAGAAATCTCCGGAGGGGCGTCCACACGGAGATATGAAGGCAGCCCCGCACCTGGGCCCGGTCTTATTCCCCAATAAATTATTTTTGTCTTCTTGAACTACGTGATGACCTGATTCTTCTATGACCAGAGATACGTAGGTAGCCCTGAGGCCGAGCACGGTCCAAATCCTTTTTTTGTCTATATTTCCCCTTGTATTTCAAACATCTCATGTAATAAAATACCATTTTTAGACAGAATATTAGTTTTCTTCTTCTGATTGTATATATGTCTTCATTTACTATTCTCACAAATCTTCAATCACTCATTTGTTTTGGAAAAGTTTGTTCTGAGTGCCGAATGTGCGGGGTAGGGTGCTTCGGCTTCTCTACACGTAACTGTGAATTACCGAACCTTTTCTTCTCTAAATTCATAGACCAAATAATAAACCGAATCATTTATATCATATAAAACTGGGTCTTTCGTCCCGATATATTTATTTCTTATTTTCTAAAGTATTTGTTCATATGGTGACTTGACACACCTAAAGTCATGTCAAGTGACGACTCTAACTTATTTTATATTAAATTTTTCAGGCTTAGTCATAGTTGTAAAACCCATTTTTTATAAAATCACGTCGCTTGAATATCACTTGGATCACTCGACTATAAGCCTGTTTTCCAAAAAACTCTTAGTTGAAATCCGGGGCGCAACAATGCCAATGATGTCACATAGATCAAACAAAAGATTATTGGTAGTTAAGTAAAAACTAATTTAATCCAAATCCTGACTATGAATCACCAAGATAATTCAATGGATCTAATATGAACCAAAGATGTCCACCAAAAGTGTCACGCCTTTATCAATCGAAATACATATAAAATCCACCTAGGATAGATTAAAGTCATAAATATATCCGTTGAAAAGTCAAAGTCAAACATACAATTTCCAAGCCAAAGTTACACGCGTCTCTAGCCAACGAGTGCCCATACCCAAATACACAAGTACCAAAATGATTTAGAGTTATCACATAGTTTGAAATTGTTAAGAGATTGAAGAAGTTAAGAGATTGAAGAAATTGAAGTTACATAATCATCTCTCAAAAAAATTAAGTATAAAGATGATAAAATAACTCTATAGTCATGTATGCTTCATGTCATGCATCCATACTCCAAGCATCCATCTCATGGTCCTTGCTGATTACATGAAAATGAAAGGGTAAGCAAACTAGCCCAGTAGGAAACAATTCTACTAACGCTAGGTATATATAGAATGATATGCGCACAAGGAATTGGATGCCATGAATGAAATAAGCAAGGATTTCTATGTGGAGTGGGTAAAACCTGACCACCCCAGTAAAGGGCATAGCACGTGCCTTTATCACTCACCACGAGTGGGTAAGAAGCTCGGCACCACATAGGGAAGCCCTAGTCCTGTGCCGAGCTGTACTGGCCATGAATAAGGTCAATATGGTAAAATAAATTAAACACACTAGGATGTACTAGCTCGGTATAAGTCACAAGGGGATACCCCTAAACCTGCCGAGCTAGGTAGGCTACGTGTATAGCTTAAACAACATTCTGGAATACATAATTCAGCTCGGCAAAATAAGTTGAACTATGTACAGGTTATTTCGAGCTACGTGCAAGCACGGCACCGCCACAGAAAGGGCGGTGAGACATTCCAGAACGATTTAAGACGAATCCTTATGAGATAAGGAGCAGTCCCGTAGCATAAGGGATCAATATGGGAAGTCCTAACGTGATTAGGAGTACACCCCATATGGGAATAAATCCTATATGGAAAGGAAAACTACTGCTAGACGAGATATGGAAGTTATCTCTTAATAGGAAACTCCTATTAAGAAAAGGATTCCTAAAACAAGTAGGAAACCAAGGCACGAGATGCCTAAATCAACAAGCCATCTTCACCTATAAATACAGCACTATGCCCATGGAGAACGGTACGCTGTAACACCCAGTTATAAGCATTTTGTTCTTTGCTTAATTAGTAACCCAGTACTAACTTAAGCATCGGAGGGCCTTTGCCGACGAGAGGCAAAAGTGCTCTAACCCTTTTTCTGTCTTGTAGATTTAGGGTTGAACTAAGGAAGCACGTGATCAAGACCTTACGTGGATTTCATCCCCGTAGACTATGGATGAGTAAAACACGTGACAAATGCCCACCAAGTACCCAAGTGTTCAACTAAGTACCCAAGTGTCTAATCAATTCATCATTTAACCCCTATTCAATACCAACTATGTCATGTGTCGACATTTGCCAAAATACCGTGTCATTAATTATTATATTTCCAATCAATTCACAAAGTCAACCTTTTGTTTAAATAGGGAGTTTATCCCTTTGTCGAATTTTGTGGGCTCTGTGCACCCCTGCTGAATTTCGTGGGCTCCGTGCACCCTTTCACAATGTCACATTAAGCCATTAATCATAACTCATTCGTTAAGACATTACCAATTTTCACATTTCGATCCAATCGTAACAACTTTCATCATAAGTGTCAAACTGACTCATTGTGGTGCGTGTCCATTACGTATCACTAAGTGTCCAACCAATTCACGAGTCACGATCTCATTTTTATGATTACGAAGTGAATTGAAGTGTTATCACAAAGTATAATGTCAAATACACGAAGATATGAGCAAACGGGGACCAACCAATCATCAAGGAAGGACCCGGAACAAAATAGGAAAATGGGGTGCTTGCTGGATTTTCTACCCAGGTGGTGGGGGCAGTTTTTAAAGGTTCCAAAAGTTACAGATTTTCACCCTTAAGCTGTGGAATTTCAACCCAAGGCCAAATTTGATGGTTTAAGCTCAAATTAGAGGTTCTGAACAACAAAAAACATGGAGGGAGGGTAAATCATGTACTAAGTGAGTAATCTAAAAACCAAATTCATAGATCAAGAACAAATCAAGGAGAAAACCCATTTTAATGGTGGAAACCAAAAATTACTAGCAATTGGAGACTAATACTAATATATGTTCAACAAATCAACTAGATACAACTAGAGGGAGTAGAGATGTGTCCCCTACCTCACAAATTAAGCTTGAAATGGGTTGGAGATGAAAAGCCCTAGCCTTTAAAGCAACCCGACTGAAATCTACTTGCTCCAAGCAAACCACGAAGACTTGGACGCCAAATCACTCATAGATGACGGATTTGAGGTTAGATCTTGAAAAGGAGGAGTGTGGGAGGTGGATTTGGTAAGAGAAATGAAGAAAATTTGGAGAGGAGAGAGAGAGTGTAGGCCGACCAAGATGAGAGAGAAATGGGTGTTATGTTTTGAATTTTTTTTGATCCACACATGTGTTTTAAATACACCCAAATGCAATTTACTAACTCCACATTGACCCCACCTTAAATCATTTTCATTTACTCACACTTCCCCAATATTATTTTTGAAAAATCAATTAAAAACAAAGGTCCTTACAAGATGCAAAGTCTAAATCTCCGGAAAAAACACACTAATATACCAACTAATTTCAAAACCCGTACTGGTTTGTTAAAAACCTTTTGTTTTCTCTTAGCAAGAAATCCATAAATTACAGATTATGCAAATGTACAAGAACACAAACAATAATTTATAAAGAAAATCCAAAATCAAATTCCGTGTATCACACGGTCTCCTTAAAAGCAAAATACGCCGCCTCACCGGATGGATGTTTGAGCGTAACGGACGTCTACTTCCCAAGATAAGATGGTTGTACAATTGCGGCTGCACCTCACTGGAATTGCTCAGCGAATTGAACTATGTTGTACTCTCTCAGAAACAAGTACAACTCGAATGTAGAAGAAGTAGGAGAATGTTTGGTGAGGAGAAGCAAATATATAGTGTTCATGGGGAGCCTTTGAATTTAGTATGGGGAGCCTCAAAATTCAATCAATACGAAAATTAAATCAATACAAAATTGAATTTCCGTAACTGCAAATTTAAATCGCATTAATGATTGTCTATGCTATTCAATTCACGTAATTGAATTCCAAATCAATTTTGCTATTGAATTCTGGCATATCACAATTGTGATGGTCAACACAATTGGGCAAAATTGAATTCCCGTAATTGATTTCACAATTGTAATGGCTTTCTTTGGGTAACCTCAAAGTGTCCAACATTTAGGGCCAATCTTGGAGCCTATACACCCACTTCATAAGACAATTTCTCATTCGTTCTTGATAAATTTTGTTCAATTTTTCATGGTTTAATCCCCTTAGTTAGGAGTATGTAAACCCACTTGGACCCACCTCAAAAGGTTACCGGGTCCCTACTTAATTTTTTACTTAAATCACCAAAAAGATTATAAACAAAATACCCTCAATTCCAACAAAAATCTCCATTAATCCCCACCGTCAAATACTCCATTTCCTCAATAAAAACAATTAGGGTAAATGTCACCGACAGACCCTCTAATTTGTAAAAAAAAAACACTATATACAACTTCACTCTTTGAAATCACACTGCTTTCCCTCCCCTTACTAAAATGATCTTCTAGTGACAACCCACTAAGACCATTCTCTTTAACCGGTAAGAGTCTTACCGGTAAAAGAATGGTCTTAGTGACAGCATACTTTAGATTTTTCCTTACTAAATTGGGTATAACACTCTGATCCAAAAATGATAGAGGTACAACAACTAGTCACCAACACGGCTCCAACACACTTATATGGTGTGTGGGCCTCACACCATGTCAGTGTGTTGGAGCCATGTTGGAGACTAACTATTTTTTTTTGGGGGGGTAAATCAGCTTGAAATAAAAAGAGGCTAAGTGAATGTACAGCCTACAAGGGGCATACCACAGGGAGGAAAAAATAAAAAGAAAAGAAAAACAAAAAAGAAAAGGTGCATAATTCCTGGCACAACCAGTCGGGATGGATAAAAAGAAGGCCACAGAGGCTATATTGGAAAACAAAGCCTAACTACCAGGTGTTTTGCTCCCATCTAATAGAGAAGAGAGAAACACCGGACAAAATATGTAGAGCATTGAGAACATTTAGAACATAGTAACCGATTAGGGTTGATGCAATCCTTGATTTGTATAACGAAGGAAGCCCAGAAAGCCTTGGGTTGGAACCAATGAAGTGGTGATGGAATAATCTTCAAAATTGACCAATGAGTTGGGCCTTCCAAGTAACTTGGAAGCATGATACTGTGCAATAACAAGTTGTTGGGGAGCCCAATGTGGAGCCTTCAACGAAACAGCCTTGGAACTTGTTTATGCCAGCCCATCCTAGATCTTGATCCGAATGGATATCAAACATAAGAGTAATCTGGAGGACAGCCCCCTCCAAAAGGGATATCAAACATAAGAGTAATCTGGAGGACAGCCCCCTCCAAAAGGGATTTCAAATGCTCGAAGGGACAACCCCCAAGGATAGGTGATATAATCAAAGGGACAGACCCTTTAAAAACTTCCCAACAAAGGGATAATTACAAACATAAGAGTAATAAAATTGGGTCCGAGTATAAACCTTCGGATCAGAAAATGCATACAAACCGAGTAACTTACACAGCCCTGCACATTCCTGGAGTGGGTAAAATCTGACTACCCTTGGAAAGGGCATAACACGTGCATAAAGTGTACATCACGAGAGGGTGAGTAGCTCGGTACCACATAGGGAATCCTTAAGCCCTGTGCCGAGCTGTACTAACCACGAATAAGGTCAAGATAATAAGAATAAACTAATAAGTCAGTATGCACTAGCTCGGCGTAAGTCACAAAGGGATGCCCCTGGCATAGCCGAGCTGGGTAGGCTACGAATATAGCTTAAACAGCATTCTGGAATACATAATTCAGGTCGGCAAAGTGAGCTGAGCTATGTACGGGTTATTCCGAGCTATGTGGAAGCACAACACTGCTACGGGTAAGGCGGTGAGACATTCCAGAATGATCTAAGGAGGCTCCTTATCAATCCCGTGAATATAGGGATCGATATGAGCATTCCTAATGAGATTAGGAGTGTACTACATTTAGGGAAGAATCCTATATGGAAAGGAAGACTGCTGCAAGAAGCATTTGGGGATTGGCATCTAATAGGAAACTCCTATGAGGAAAAGGATTCCTAAAGAGAATAGGAAACAAGGGCAGCGTGATGCCCTAATGAGCAAACTATCACCACCTATAAATGTGACATCAAACCCATAAAGAAAGGCACGCTGTGAAACCCTTTTCATAAGTATTGTGATTTGTGAGTACGAGATACTAACTTAGGCATCGGAGGGCCTTTGCCGACGAGAGGCAAAGGTGCTCTAACCCATTTTCTGTCTTGCAGACTAAAGGTTTCATCAAGGAAGCACGTGATCCAGACCTACGTGGATTTTATCCCCGTACAATTCCGTAAACTTTTGGACACCAATCCACCCAACACTATAACACAAGCAGTAATTCCTCATGACCATTCATAGTGGATTGCCTATAACACAATGCTAATGCAACCGAAAAAATCAATTAAACAGAGATGATCATTTTGTAAAAGGAGTAGAACAATATTAAGGATGTTTTGTTCTCACACAACATTCGCCCTCGGAATGCTCACACTCCCTCTGATCTTTTTCGCTACAGCCATAAAAACAAAGATCCAAAGACCCTCGACTCCCACTCACTTCTCCATATGTACACTAAATATTACCTCCTCTCTAAAAAAACAGAAGCATAGGCACAAACATACACTCACATGGCTACTCAATATATAGAGGTTCACACAAAATTCCAAGCCCAACTATTTGAATCACAAGGCAATACAACCATGGGGATACGGTAACCATAAAACTACTAAGGACAGAATTTACTCATTGAAAGGAATTAGAGAAAGCACACTGCCAATCCCATTGTCCCAACTCTTCAGAGAATAAGATATCTCCCTGTTAGTAGAAGTACTAGAAACCCATGCCCCTTGACTGGCTGCAACAACCTGCACACAATGGATTATATAAATTAGCACTGAACTAAGATGCTTTGAGTTAAAAAGACCTAGATGAGATTCCACTCAATGATAAACCAATTAGACTGATGTCCCTGAGGTAGTTTATCAAGAGACATCAATCTAAATCTTATCATAGAGCATATTTTGTGAGTGATTACATCAATAGTGCATGCAATGCTTTGGAATTTCCGAACATTTCTCTCGATGCATATATGATAAATAGATGTGGTGAAGGCCAACTTTATTATGACAGAGCGTAGTGTTTTTCCCTTGAGGGATGACAGAAGGTCTATCCAATTTGCCCATGTACGATTAGCCCAGCTAACATTTAATTTCGACATGACAAGCCCCCAAACCTGTGAGGTGAAAGGGCAGTTAAAAAAACAAGTGATCTTGTGTCACGCCCTCGATTTTCAACACAAATAAATGAACATTTTGTTAAGAAATTTCTAATAAAATAACTCATAGTGTAATGCAAAATCACTTTTGCAACATTTCCTTACATTTCCTTACATTTTTGTAATAATCTCAATCTCGACACCCAATCCCCCATCTAATTTTACATTAAAGATGTCATTCTTTTACAAGAAAAAAAAAAAAAAAGATTACAATGTTTCAAACGATCCTTCGTGTCATGATTTGACTATGCCATGCACACCATGCACTCCATCCTGCACTTCAAGCGAAACCTGAAACAGCAAAGGGGTGAGCATACACTTCGCCCAGTAGGTGTCCCCTTTGGGTTTCAGACTCTAAAAAGAAAATATGCATAAATAACATGTATCGAATAAGAGCATAAAGCAAAACCAACATTTACAAGTAGGTTTCTACACTTACCATTTGAAGTAAAAGTACTTCTCATAACACCCGAGGACACTTCCACAATCCAAACTTCAAATAATTAACCAATGGATATCCTTCTAGCCACACAACAAACCGTACATGCAACCACTAGTTATAAAATGTCATTCATTGCGTCCCCAAATATTTCACACCTACTTACATATACATATATACTCACCCATCATAAGCAAATCTAAATATTTCCGCGAGTCCACGTACCCCGCCTTGCCTACATATTCCAAAAGCACCAACGTGTCTCACTAATACTAACATACGTCTCAACGTGTCCCATACGTGCCAATGCATACTACAAGTTCACATAAGTATCACAATACCACTCCGCGTTAACGGTTTACCCACGTGCCCACTCAACACATCTATAATCAACCTATCGTATCTCATTTATATATGTGTGCGGGTGTACATATGCTTGATATACTTGGCACCATAAGTACCCACGTGTCAACTAACTATTTAATAAGTGCCTTATTGGATCCTACAAACACTCGTGTCCCACGTGTACTCTACAAGTTTCTCTCACATGTCCCACAATACCCATGAGTACCTCGTGTCTCTCAAATACCCACATGTCTCTCAAACATTCCACCAATGCCCATGTATCTCATAAGTACCCATATTAGTTCACTCATCAAATCCCGATCCATTTTCCTTAATTTATCACAACTCAAGTCCAAGTTCATTTCACGCGTATAAACAACCAAGAGTCCTTATTCAAATTCGTTAACCACCTCCACAAGTCTCACCCACAACCTCGCATGACAACGCGAATGATGAAAAGATGTGTCGGAGGAAGGAACAAGACATCCAATGATCATGTGAAGAACGGAGAATACAAATACAACATTTTAGCATTTCCCAACCAGTTGGAGGTTTTTGCCCAACTGGTTGGACCAATACAGAAACAAGCACAATTCTTCAGAAAAGCCCAACCGGTTGGTGGTTTTTGCACGACTAGTTGGGAAAACCCAGATTTTCTGCGAATTTTTCTCAAAACATGAAACTTCAACCCAAGTGCATATATGATGATTTAGGCCAAAAATTGGAAGTGTCAAGCAACTAATGGACATGGAGGGAGGTAAAAACAATAATCAATTGCATCAATCAACTACCAAATCCTTAGATCAAAAACCCAAACTCAACAAACCCCACTAGGAAGAAAAATCAAGGTTTTTGAGCAATTTAATGAACAAGGGCAATATATATACAACATATCACATAGATACAACTAGAGGGAGTAGAATTTGTTCCCCTACCTCAAGGTTTTGCTCCAAGTCAACCAAAAAAAATGAATTTCTAGATCCCCAATTTGAGCAATCCCGTTTTTGGCCCTCCCGATGCGAAAAGATGGTACTTCGAGCTCCCAAACACGCGTAGATGATGAATCTTTGGTCAATTTGTGAAGAAGTTTGATGAGGAGGGAGTAATTTGAGCTCAAAGGAGCAAAAATGGAGGAGAGAGGAGGTGGGGCTGATTTTTCTTTTGGAGAAGAGGGAGATGATATATCTCTCTCTAGACACACACACACACATAAATACATAGGGATAATTACACCTCAAGCCCAAAAGTGGCTTGTGTAAACCAATTTAACCTCATTCCACTTATATTACACTTCACCTCATCACTTAAGCATATATCACATTTCCTCACATTACCCCAACGTTATTTCCGAAAAAAGATATAAAAACACGGGTTCTTACATCTTGACTCTCACTCCCTGGGCAAAAACTACACACAGAGGTAGTTTTTGTGCCAAAAAGTACTAGCCTATCCTCAGTGTAAAGTCTATTTAATATGGAAGCCAAGTGATCATGCTACATTTGGGAATGTGGCTAGGGAACCATATTACGTCGCTCCACAAAACTTTGGGAAAGTGAGTACGTAGATTCTCCCACAAGGAAGAGATAGTAAACTGTCCAGAGGGGTTGAGAGCCCATTGGATTTGGTCTTCTTGGTCAGAGTTGGTGGTTCGAAGGATAGGCAAGTGACTCCTAATCTCATTGAGTTCCCAAGTCTAGGTAATAGGAAAAGCCCAATCAGAATTCTGAATGATAGCCCCCACACTAGAGTCTTGGGGAAGCCCAACATCATACATGACTCTAGGACCAAATTTCCCCACCAAAGGGCCAAGTGGTTGCTAGTTATCAAACCACTGTGAGGTGTTGTGCCCATTACCAACAACATTGATGATGTGGGTGTAGTGGGCCGGAATATAGCAGATCAAAGGGGTCTCGGATAGAGAGCCCAAATGTAACTCCAAGCCCAACATTGGAACATAATAAGATAAGCCGTCCGAGACGGTCTTAACCGAGACTTATCGGCATCTCGACCGATTTAAACCTTGATCCGGACGAGTCATCCGAGACGGATCATATCCGAGATGGCTCGGAAGGAGATCCGAGATATCAGTGAATTCCAAGTTGGGAACTAAAGCCGGGCGCTACGTGTGCAGGTGTACCAAGAGGGCTAGGCTATTAGAACTACCAACCCTTCAATATGAGTGAATTCCAAGCTATGAAGCATAAGTACTTAAAAATAGATATTGGAGTGAACTGCAGTAGTTTATTATTATTATTTTTTCAAAGTATAAAATGCTCAACGGAGAAAAGAATTTAAGGATTGCTTTATATGAAAACTCTAGACCTATTAGTCATCACTTTAGTTGATTATGAGGGGTTAATAGGAAAAAGGGAAATATGAATTAGTGGGGAAATAAGTACGAAATTGAAGTTAATATGCTATATTTATCTTTATTTTGTTACTTTTTCCCGAGTGATTCAGACCTCCGTTGAACTAATTTATTATCGTGGTACCCACATCATTATGATTGGAACTTAATTTCCATCCGATCAGATTAATTTTTATTATGATGCAAAGTGAGTTGTAAAAGCGTATTAAGAAAGAAAAACATGTTGGGGAAGATCTAAATCAGTATAGAGCTATTCAAATAGTCTCCGTACTGAGTCTGTTAGAAAGGAGTACTTAGGGTTAACTGTTGGGGAAGATATAAATCATATGTCAACCTAACTTTGATGAGGGTTTGTGCCATGGTATCCAGTACAAAAAAAAAACATGTTATGTCAAAAGGGCTAAATTTCTGAAAACAGAAGGGTTCCGGAGATGAGTCTTGAATCCTACAAAAATTTATTTCAGTGAAATCAAGCACTTTAATTATGATCATGTTATTTTTGCATCTCAATGAAATGTATTTGCTATGCTGTCATGAGGTGCACCATGGTCTCCTGCACTACACTCCTTAACAAGTGTCCCGTAATTAAAATCTCTATGTATATATATACTGCCCGTTGATAGTGTCTGATGCAAAACAGAATGAAGTTTTATAGTGGGCTATATGTGAGGGAAGCATCTTTAGCTTTGTATGACTTTTCCCGCTAACTTTTTGGTGACTTTTTGAGTAAATGTATGTATGTGAAGAGAATGAAATATTAACTTGTAAAGCAGTGGCAGCCCCAGAAATTAACTCCAGAAATTCTAAATTGGGTATTCAAAATACTTACGTACACTCTACAAACTCTAAAAAATCACAACTAAATGAACAAAATACTATCTATTAATCTCAGCAATCCCAAAACCAACAAAATACATAAAATATTGTAATTGTCCTTGACAAGTTTTCATATTTTGAAACCGTTCTATACAAATAAGTAATTTGTGGGCTAAATTTTTGGGTTGAGTGTTCCATTGTTTTGTGAGCTGGGTGTTCAAGAGTATTGGAATTGGGTGTTCAAAACAACTCTAAACTAAAATTATTTCCTGTAATATATATTAAAAAAGAAATTTAGGGTGTTCGCTTGACCACCTTGAGTAAGGTGTGGAGCCGCCACTGTTGTAAAGCGTGAAGAAGGAAGAGAAAGCCAAAAAGTCCCTCCATGGAACGGGGCCTAATAATGCAGGGTTTAGCATGACTAAGCAATAGTCGAAATCACATGACCTTTTTTTCCAAACGATAGATTTGGGATGGCTGTTACTTGTTAGACTAATGTACTAGTCTTTATCAGGAACTTATGATGTTCTTGATCAGTGCATGGAACCTCAATATTATTCACTTCAATCCAATCAGTACATTACTCATGTATTTATACCTCACCTTACATTAAATTAATTCAACCACACCAGGAAAGCTTCAACTATATGATAACCGACCCTAAAGCCAAAGTTAGTGGAAAAAGCCCTGCAAACATAGCTAAAGGTGCTTCTCTAGTCACAAGCGGAAATCCCCCTCACACTTAACTTTGCCATTTCAGTGCCACCATCACACACAGAATGTACCTCCTTGTTCTTAGCAATGTTTTGAAACCCGGATCGGACTGGCTAGTTGACCGGTTGGCCCATCACCCAGACAAAGATCCAATCCGGTCAACTCCTGAAAACCGTTGGGAGTATAGAACCAGATAAAACCGATCCTAAACCTGCAAAAACTCAGCAAATCAGGAGATCCGGACAGGTTTTATTGAACGGGTTACTCAGAATTCAATTGGACCCGCTTTTCTAGTGCCATGTGTCACCCAGTCGGACAAAAAGGTATGTCCACATTAAAAAATTCTGATGTTGCTCATCCTATTTACTCCCTCCGTCCCAATTTGTTTGCTCAGTATTCCTTTTTGGGCTTTCCCAAATTGTTTGCACACTTTCCTGAATTGGCTATAATTATGGACAAACTTCTCATTTTACCCTTTTCAATCCTTTTCACCTTTGCATGGAGAAAATTACTTTGAATTAGCACAAAACATACAAAAAGTAAACATACAAAAATTTTGGAGCCAAACTTTTCGTGATTGTTGGAGCAAAATTTGATTTTGGAGCCAAAATTTTCGGGATTGTTGGAGGCAAAATTTTAGGGATATTTTGGGATTGTTAGACCAAATTGTTTTTCTAGAGCGAAAATTTTGGAGCCAAAATTTTCAGGATATTTGGCCAAAATTTTAGGGATTGTGAGCAAAAAAAAATTTTGGGAGCAAAACTGTCATAGCCAAAATTTTCAGGATATTTGGCCAAAATTTTCGGGATTGTAGGAGCTAAATTCATTTCCCATCAAAGAAGGGTAAGATTGGAAAAGTATGACTTTTTAAAGCCTTTGACTCTGACCCACTAAATTGGGAGATTCCCCGTACTGAGCAAACAAATTGGGACAGAGGGAGTATAAGGCAACTGAGGTAAGTTTTGCTCCCATTTTCCCCATGTGGGACTAGAGAAGTAACTTCAAAACATGCACAGTCACACTTTTCATTTACTAAAGGTTACAGAAGCCTAAACAATTGAATATATGAATTTTAAAATCTACTAGGATATTACTTTGGTTATTACTCATTCAAGATCCATAATTATTAATATGTGTTTTATATATGTAATTATGGATCCGTCCACAGTCCACCCAATCACATTTCCGATTCGCTCCTGTTTCCTGGGTTTCAAAACATTGGTTCTTAGTACTAATCACTCGAAACATCCCCGGTTCATCACGATCAAACTTTGTTGGGATGCACCCCATGTGGGCCGGATGGGCTAAGGCCCAAAGTTAGTTAGGGTTTACTTTGTATAACTCTAGGATTATAAATACCCTTGATTTTCTTTATTTGGTGTACAACAATGAGAGTCTGAAAAGGTGAGGCTAAGTGGGGGAGCCGGTTTGGGCTCCGGAGAAGTTTTTCATGTGTATGTATTGTGTACATATATATACGACGGAGTTTTCTTCAGATTTCTTGTGTGTTGGTGTGCGTGCGTAACCCCGAGCACAAAAAAACTTTTCCTCTGGCACTTGCACCGGAAGACTGAACTGGGGCCCAACTCGACCTTATATATTACATTCCTCTTGCTTGTTGACTGCCCCCACCCCAACAACCCAGTTGCACCCACCATCTTCAGTACTTTTCTATGTTTGACGTCCTTTACCTTCCTTTGTGTGCTGCTTAACAAATCCCCCACCTAACACAAGCTTTCGAGCAATCTCGTCCAATATCACCCCTTCTGCTTCCTTAATTTTCCTCATTAGTGTCAATGCATTGTCAAGTCTGGAATTCTCAATGTTACAGTTGGCCAAACCCGAGATCAGAAGTTCACACACCCTATGCTGACCTCTACTTGCTGCTAAGAGGAGCGTGGTGTACCCATCACCATTGATAACATTAACATCATAACCCCTCCTCATTAACATATGAATGGATTCGATATCACCATGACTTTGCTCCCCGATGCAGAGGACATTATGCTGCAGAGTTTTACGGCTACGTACCTTTTTCAAGTGCATACTCGAGAATAATTACCTTTTCCAAAACAGCACTGTTCTTGTTAGCTTTCGACAGGGTAATTGCAGTCTCACTGTAATGGTTCTTCAGGTTCACATCAGCCCCCGCAAAAAGAAGCAACCGAAAAGCCTCAACATTGCCATCCGCCGTGGCAATCACGCTGCAGAGATCCATTTCTATGATTAGAAACGACATATGATCAAGTGAACATGGATTACATGAGGATGGAACCTATAAGCTACCCCCGCATGGTTATCCCATTCGCGTTCTATCAAACACATGAGAAAAGAAATCTATAACGATGAAAATCAACTAATTAGAAGTAGCGTATTACCAAAGCTGAAATATGGAAACCGAGATACACGAGGATTAAACACAATAAGCTAACACCTATATCATTACCAGATTTTGTATAACGAGCCTGATTAAAGCTAACCTAGATATGAACTCTCTAGGATTGAACTCATATGTTCTAACCTACTCTAAAGCGAATAACGAGCCTGATTAAAGCTGTTCCATGTTTTTTACATGAGTTACCTATGGCAGTGTGTCACTTCTATTTCCCTCTCCCACAGTTTCGCTGCATAAGGGCTGCACCAAATGTCTTCAAGCAAATCGACGTAGGGTTGTCACAGACATTTTGTCAAACAACTGATGTGCAAATATGACCAAGGTACCCAAAGGCCACAAAATGAATAATGATCTCACTAAAAACACAGACGCTCCCAAAACAGAAATCTGGAGCAATACAAAAGAGACCATAGATTCACAGACATTTGCCAAACACCGGATCCATAGTGGTTTGTTACCCAGGAAATCCACCTCACAATCCAGACCAGATTTGAGAGTGTAACCCCATACTTACAAATCTGACTGACCCATGCTAATCTATTCACAATATATACATGTACTAGATGTAAGAGGATCAAAACAGTAATTTAGAACTGAATTGGACGGGCCGCGCGAACGCAGGCCCCCGGTACCACAAATTATGACGTAGGCTCAACCTCTTGGGCTGACCTTAGGCGGGCACCCCTCCAAAGTGCAATGGAGGTCGCCAACCTAGGCCATGGGCCTTCTTGATCGCCCATTGACCCCGTCCAGGTAAGTATGTTGCCCCGTGCTTATTCTATGTATTTTACTCATTCGTTTGGGGTGTGTTCATCTCCGTCCCTTCGATGTGGGATTTCTGAAAGGCGCCTTGACTCAACTGGTTTCTCTTTGCTTACATTACTTGAAAGATCAAATTTAATGGCAGACTAATCAAGGAAAATAATTTTGATGGAAGACATGTTAGTTTTGACAATGGTTGAAAAGGGAACTACTCGAGTTTGGGCTTGATTTAAACTCGCTAAAAATTGGTCAAGGTTAAAAATTGACAAATAAACTGAAGGATGTGCGGAAAATCCCTGTGTCTAAAACAGGATCGCCCATTTGTGAAGCGTGACTACAATAGGATCGCTCATTTGTTGGCGAAACATTCCTTGTTGGTTGTTAGGCTAGAAAGTTAGTGGGAGGTTGTTCCCTCGTGGCTCTCTATCCTAGTACTTGAGGATTCTCAGGCCGTTGGCCCTTCCATTAGTAAGCAATAAATTTGTTTCTTCTCGAGTTGAAAAAAAAAACATATATTAAACTCCTTAAGATTTCAAATTAAACTTGAGTACAAGTTGCAAATTCGCTTGTTCAGCTTTTAATGTCTACGAGATTTCAGAGATCGGCTTACGTCCGGCTCGATTAGAACTTATTTGAGATCGGCACAAGTAATAAACAAATCGAGCATAAACATTTTTAAAAATTAAACTTGTTGAAATTTGAAACGAAAGCTTGAAAAAAAATCCACTACTCGCTGATTCGGTTTGGTTATTAGCCCAACATCATCCAGCCTTATATCTGTCTTGCGTTGAAACAAAGTAACAAATCTAAAAGCAAGCTTGTGAAGTTTTTTTTGTTTTGTTTTTGTTATTTACGAACAATATCATCCCATTATTATTAGAATAAAACATTACAAACATAATAAAGCCGCTCGCTCGAGCAACTTCTCATGAGCAAGCTTAACATAGGTGGATGTGCATGATCCGGAACCAAAGCCGAAACTGAAACCACTTTCTAAGTCGATATCGAGGAGAAAGCTGGGAAGGGCTTGGAGTTTTTGGTGGAAGAGTAAGAGCGCATAGGCTACATAGTCAAGTGTTGTCTCTTGTTGTCTCCTTTTGCACTTGTTTTATACTGTTCCCATGGGCATCATCACAATGCAAAATCTTTAGCCTTTCACACAGAAGAGTTGTGCAGTTTCATTTTTCTGTATGCTGTCATTATTCAAGGCTTAGACCTTCATTATCTGTTTAGCAGAAATGCTAGGAACATGAAAATTTTGCAAATTTTAGTCAGTGAATGAGTAGATCAAATTTTGATGAGGTGTGGGCGAAAACAAAGAACGCAGACTACCCACCTACGTTTCCAGATGTTTCGGGGGTTTGTAGCTGCGTTATATCAACAAAATTGTAGTTGAATTGGAAAAGAAGCTACAGATGCAGTTTTGGCTTTCTTCAACTCCGGGTATTTGCTGAAGGAAAGGAATCATACGGTTATCACTCTTATTCCTAAAATTCCCAATCCGCAGGAAGTTGGGGACTTTATGCCAAAAAGCTTGTGTAATGTGATATGCAAAAATGTTGGTTAATCAGTCGGTTCAAAAAAGTTCTCTGCAATATGGTCTTTAAGTTTAAGAATGGCTTCGTCCCTTCCTGGCCTATTTTGTATCTACTATTTGAATGGCTTAGGAAGCGTTAGAGTTCAGTTCGAAGAAGACCAAGGGTAGGAAATCCTTTTTGCTCTTAAACTAGACATGAATAAGGCCTACGATAGAGTTAGCTGGGAATGCTGAGAATAATGGGCTTCAGTCAGATTTCGGTGGAGTGGGTTAAACAATGTATCTCAACTACGGGTCTTTCGTAAAGCAACCCCATCCATGAATTTTCACCCGTTTAATTCGCCGATAAGCCATTGGTATTGTTTCTAGATTGAAAACCCCAATCTTGAACTAATCGTTGATGGAAGGATGTTCATAGGTCTCTAAAACATCCCCTCCTGAAAGGGTGAACCAACAATGTGAAACCGTTGTCCTGTACTAATCTGCATCTCACATGGACATAACAATATTATTGTGAAAGAATTAAAACATCTTCTAACCAACTAAATCAACATATCAAATGAATTTCGAATACAATATCATAAACATCAGAAGTCCCACAGAAACAATATCATACAATATCAAATGAATTTCTAATATAATATCATAAACATCAGAATTCCAAATACCAAACAAAAGTGTTCATTGGGAGGCGATGGAGATTACACTGTTTGGGAAAATACCAAATAAACATTAGTAGTCCCAAGTAATACACTGTCTGTACACTGTTTGGGATGGAGATTACAAGGCGGGGGTGTGGAAGTGTGTGAAATGGCGTCTTGATCGATGGAGTTGAGCGGTGATGGGTAGCTATGGAGTCAATGTTAAACTATGTGAACTTAATGCAATAATCAATGCATAATAGTATCATGCAATTAGATTGGTAAATATATAACAGCGTAGGGAACGAAGTGCTCCCAACTCTCCCAACTAAGTGAGGACCTTCATTCTATACATTTTGAACAAGTGGTACACGAAAGAATTGAGTCTCTTGTACAATTTTACGGCAGAAAATCATTATCGTTCTTCGTTAGTTCTACAATTTCTATAGTTTCATGAATTGGGGTACCCGTTTCCGTTGTAGTAAACCCTTCATCTGGACTTGTCCATTCTGCAGGCCAAGAGTTGCTGGTTGCTGGACTTTGTGGGCAATCAGAAGCCACTGCCATCCCTTCATTTGCTGGGTTTGTTCTCTTGGATGCATCAGATGAGTTCTCTTTTTTCTCGTCGAAGTTTTTAGCCATTTCTATCAGCTTTTGCCATAGTGACGAGTTGTTAGAAGCCAAGATACACCTGTTGTCGTATAGGAAGATAGACAGGAATATGAAAAGAGCAAAACATGAAGATGTGCCGGCAACAAGGAAAAGTCCTTTAAAACTTTCGACGTTGAGGCTGTCAGAGGTGACCCTGGTACCGTCTTGCTCTTCACATTGAGCTCCTTCTCCAAACCATTTGCGTTGGATTTGAGTCAATTGACCTCCTTCCGTTACATTTAAGATTGCTCTTGAAACATCAGGTACAAGGGGAGATCCCTTTGGAAACGCCTGCATGTAAAGATCCACATAAAACATATAAACTTTCTTGCTGCTTAAATTTGTGGTAAAAGATGATTATTGATCAGTAGAAGCCAAAACATAAGTAAATGAAGCTTCTCGAAAGTCTATCTTTTTCAAAGTTTGACTTTTTTAAAATTGTTTTTGGCGCGAATAGAAAACAAAAATAAGCCAAACAAATGCAGACAACTTTCAAGACAAGAAAAGTACAGGGTTGATGCTACTAAACAGAATACCTGTGTAGAATTATGTGTTCTTTTGTGTTTCTTTTGTTTAAAACTAAAATTCCAATCAGTGTACCTCACAATTTTTAAATCACTCGAGCAAAAAACTCTGTTTTGGAAATTACTTTCCCAACTAAGTAGGGCATCATATTATATTTCAAGATAACACGCGCGCGCACACACACACACACACACACAGAGAGAGACTCACAAATCCAAACCCTTCAGTCTTGAAGAGTGGTCCAACCATAGTGTACTTGGTACAATATTTGGGGTTGGCAAGAAACAACCTTATATAAGGGACCTCGTCGATAATTGCAGCAACTCCTCCATTCTTACTTCCATTTGAAAGCGCGCCATCATACTCTTCGAAAGTGCTATAGTTCCTAAGCTTGGAGGGATCAAATCCCTCTCTCTTCAATAGCCCTTCCTCAAAAGTACCTGTCTGGTAGCCAACATATTCTTCATTCTTTTTGAGGTCCCTTATATCTGTGACACTGGGTTGGAGCTTTTGTACTGTTAACATTGATGTTAAGCTTGCTGTATAACTCGATGTCAGTACCAATACTACGAAAACCCACACGATTACCACAAATCTTGATAAGTTGCTGATCAACTTCTCCTCTGAGAAAACAAACAAAAAGCAAACCAGTTCCTTTGTGGTGAGAAAACAAGTTGTCACCAAAACCTCTACTTTTTGCCAGTGCTAATGTGCTATTCATTGGGCATCCGGATTATTAAATGATCATATTGAAATGATAATTAAAAAGTTTAGAAATTACAAAACTGAACGGATGCTGCTAACTATCTTTGCTAGCTAGGAGCATGTGTAAAAGAATTATTGATAAGGGTCTTACTATGCGAGAAAACGAGTGTGGAGAAGGAGAACCAGAATATCATTCCGACTTGCTTGTGAGGTGGGCCTCGGAATTCTTGGTTTACACGATGCTCCAGAACCCAAACCACAAAACCAGTGAAGACGAAAAATGCCCCAGTTGTTAACCACAAATACATTTTCAAGGGTTTCATGAAAATCCATGCATTCTTCCTCTCATCATCCTCTATTCGAACGATCATCGCCACACTGGACTCGGTGAATGGCAACGTGAAATCTGCAAACCTCGTTCTGTTTTCTCGAATAGTTACATCACCCACAACAACATCATAATTCTGGAGATAGACACAAAATTACTTGAACTTGCCAAACAGAAAATGAGAAACATAGCAAAATCATACTGAAAATTTGATTACCCCGAGAGCGATCTGATAAACAAGAGCATCGTAACTTCCAGGTTTATCGCTTTCGAAGGAAAGAAACTCGTAGGGCGCATACGGCAATGAGAGCTCCATGACTTGTTTGAACACATCTATGCAGAAACCAGTGGCAGTCACAGCCTTAGTTTGAGAATCAGTTACCACTTTGGCAAACTCATCGAATCCACTTTTGGCAGGAACTCCAACCCTCAATTTTTGTTGACCTGTTGGAATTTCCCAACCTTTCGGTACAAGATGAGATTCACCGGGCCACGTGATGGCTCCAAGATCTTCTTTGTTAGTGGTGTAATTCCTATTACTGGCTAGTATCAGCTTCTTTGATATGCCATAATCCCTAGTCCAGAATCCAATTTCCCTCTCCCCCTTTCCAATTACATTGACTATTTGAAAGGCCGATGGTTGTAACTGCCCATCCACTAGGTAAATTTCACCACTCAACCCCTGAAATCTAGTGTTCTTGATAGATTGAAGGAGCCGTGGTCCCATTTCGGAGGATCCAATTGCAGCCAAATCTGCCATGTTACTTGTTGAGTCTGGTTTCTTGAACTTTGATCGAGCAATACCAGATCTCTCAACTGCCATTGCTAATGCCGTGGCACTGTCGTATGTCCAAAGTCCAAAAACATTTAGTTCAAACCTATCAATGTCTGGATTCTCTCGACGAAATCTCTTTCGCCATCTTTCTGTGAAGTTTTGAAGCTTCCTTGTGTTTTTAACATGAGGTTTCACACCTATGACCCCTTGCATCGAACCTATAATCTTAGGATCCACGCAATCTAAAAGATTCGTAAGCCCATCTGTAATGATCCAGGCATATCCCTTGTTCATCATTCCAACTTCTTTCACCTTCAAGAAAAAGCGAGAAGCGAAAGATGGTAACATATGCACCACAAAAACCCTGGTTTGCATTGTCATTAGCTTGGAGAGTTCTTTCAGGATGTGATCGTCTGTGGCTGAAAGAGACATAACCCTTCGATAACTTACCTGAGTACCAACCCCTAGCAAAGAATCAGTTAAATAAGGACCTATTCCCCTTCCATAATCGGTATCCTCATAAATTAGTGCAACCTCTCGCCAATTGAAGGCCTTCACTATAGCAGCAAGGCATTCAACCTGAGATGAACCATTCTGTGCCCCTCGAATGAAGTATGAATTGTCCTTGGGTGACAAAGAAGGACTTGTCGCGGGAGAAATTATAGGAACTTGCGTTTTGTTCCCAATGTCAATCACAAAATTTGCTAGTGTGGATGATGGTGGACCTAGTATTGCCTGTACTTCGACATTTCTCAACAAGTCTATAGCTGCAAATAAAAGTTCAATAACAATTAGACACTAATACATAAAATAACAATCACCGCCCAATTGGTGGTGTTTAGTCTCCATGCATGCGTTAGTAGTTCATTTAAATGGCGTATTGAAATACGTAAAATGTACATTACGAAGCGCCAAATGTTATTGCATTGTGTCTAGCTTAACTTCAAGTCAATGCGCGGTGCTTAGTGAGACGCATACTTCAATAATTTTCCAAAGCATGCATTTTTCCATCAGAGGTTTAATTCTTTATTCTTGGATCCTATAACCAAGGTTTTTGAAACTCAAGCTTCGTTTGAGACTTGGTTTTCAAAATTATCGCTAGACCAAGAGGTTTGCAGCAATTTGTTGCATGCAGCATTTTCTCAAACACCTGATCTGCATTTTAACATGAGATTACTAAATGGAGCTAAAAAATTCAACGAATTTTTTTTTGGTCAGTTGTGAATGGGCCAAACTATTAGTCTATTACCGTTCAGTGACACCAAGTTTAGAACGTTAGCACGTAAACGACTTGCCCCCCGGATTTTCAATATTTTCACCATGACCCCTGGTTCTTTTTTCTTTGTTTGTTTTTTTATTAAACTTCTTCTCACTTACCTCCTTAAAAATTACATTAGAGTGAATACTAATGTGTTTCTAAGTTTCTTAATACTCCCTCTGTTCCAATTTAAATGTCCCCTACGAGAGACCGTGCAAGTTTGACATTAAAAAATAAAATACTTTTGGAACTACTTTTTAAATTTTTTTGTACCGTTCAAAAGATCTCAACGAGTACTTTTGAATGGTGTATAAATTTTTGAAAAAAAATCTAGAAATATGTTTTCTTTTAAAGTCAAAATGGCACGACTTTACATATGGGACATTTAAAATGAGATAGAGGGAGTAGAATTCAAAATTTTACCTTCATTTCATGTGTAGAATGTGTTAATTTTCACGCTTGTGTTTGGAAATTTTTATAAAAAAGTGCAGTCAGAATTTTTATACGTAGTGAAAAATATTTAATTTTTGGTAGGTTTTTTATTGTGTTCTAACTATGAATTTTTTTTTCAAGATCATGTTGAAAAGTGCCACCTCTGCGTCAATTTTCTGGATCTGTCACTCCACCTCTGGCCGACAATTGCATACGCTACATAAACACCTTGTAAAAGAAATTGATAATACCTATAAGCGCAACAGAAACTTGAAATCGTACCTTCATCAATATTTGTTCAAGTGATAGAACAAACCAACCCATGACTCACGTAACAAACACCATTGATGGAAACACAGGCTTGTTCTTATTCAGGTTAGGTCAGGGACCCTTTGTATTGGTATTCATAGGCAACATGCTTCCTACCATCCAGGGACGGATCTAGGAATTCTCCCCAGCGGGGGCACCAATGCTAAAGTCAAGAGCAAGTAAACTAAATGAAACTCTAAAATTTAGGAAGCTGATTTTGGGACTCCCTTTTTCAAAGGGCCGACGTCTATCTTCGTCGTCTTCCAATATCTTGGGGAATCATAATCGATTCCATCATCATCATCTCTCATCCGAGACTCGAATGGTATCGGTTGTGTCACCATCGGGTCGCCTCTTGATCGAGGCACCCCTGTGTGTCACTCGAAAATCTGGTTAAGTATGGAAAAGTATCTTTTTTCGGAAAGTTTCAATTTGGCCGATAAAAAGTCCCGGTATTTGTTCCTTGGATTTTTCTAAGCATAATGGTATAATCGGATGATCTTTTCAAGTACGGGAAGGTTGTCTTTTGCCTCTTTTCTTCGGAGAGCCTTTGTACTAAAAGTGAGGGGATGAGATTTTGATAAGATTGGAATATCAAAATTCTGGAAATGTCATTGTTTCCGAAAGGGGGGTACTTCCTTATTTTCATAAATAAATTAAAGTAAAGAGATCTTTACTTAACTTTGGTTTATGAAAATAAGTGTTCTGAGGGGTACTTCCTTATTTGTTTTCCCTTATTTGTAAAAAAATAAAAAATTCCTGAAATTGAGGGGGGGCACGTGACCCCCCGTGCCCCCGTGTGTATCCGTCCCTGCTACCATCAAGGAAAAGTTATCTCCAAATGGTGCCTTTCTGAATGGCCGTGTCTCTTGATCATGTGTCTATTCCTAATGGATATGAGTACTATTGATATATCTTTTTCAATAAGTATACCCTTTCACATAGGATAAACTACCCTTTCACATAGGATGTATCTTTTCATAATAAGAAGAGACTTCTTCACAATTAGAAACCACATAATTGGGCAATTTATTATTTATTACTCATAACTTCAATTAATAAATTGAAACTACCATTTGGTGAAGGTTTAAACCTCACACACCCCATCCACAATCCCTTAGAAATATATTAGATTAGATTTCTTACTTTGTAAAAAAAAAAAAAAAAAAACTCGACTAAAATCGGTAACATATCCTTTCCCAGAAAAATAAAAAGAACACCCTCATAAATTTTGTGCACCACATGCATGTTCATAAACGACTTGCATCTCCATAGCTGCCACACATCAGTTATACAAGCAACTTGACCACTTACATCTCCAAAACTTGCAGCTAGAACCACCAACCCCCATGACCGCCATGAAACGTCAACAATTTTCATGAGAATTAATCATAACAATTCTCTTTGCCCTTACTTAAATAACCCATCCTTCTCATCTTCTTCTTCTTCGAAGCCACCTCATTGGGCTTTTGCTTAGGAGTAAGCTTCTGCCGGAGAATCATAGGCGAAATCGGAGAGTCATGGTGGTGGTGGTGTTAGTGCGTCGCTGAGATCAAGTATGCGTATGCATGAATTAGTATATTTCGATCGACGTATCCTATAGGCAGGGACGGAGCCAGGAATCTCACTACGTAGGGGCGAATTATTTTTCTAAAATACTTTACAAGGGCGAATTTTTTTTCTAAAATACTTTGCAGGGGCGAGTCTATATAATTCGTGGGAGAAATTTTATTTTTCTATATAATACTAGAGGTTTTTCTCTTTTCCTGCAGGGGCGACCGGCCCTACTGGCCCCCCTCTGGCTCCATCCCTGCCTATAGGGAAGCTTATTAAGTAGAAACATATAGTGAAGCTGATTAAGTAGAAACAACTAAAAGGGTTTCGGCATGTCAACATGAAAACTAAATAAATGATTGTTGTCCATCATGAGGTCGCATGTTCGATATCACAGAGACATTCCAAATCTCGGGTCACTCGAGATCCACGCAAGATCTCTCCTACCACTTCTATTCCATTCCCACTTTATTATAACCCTATTAACGTCGTCCTAGTATTATCAACTAAGGATATAGAAGATGCCCACCCCATCATATTGTACCTCTCCATACTATATGATTATTATGTGAAATTATGATGCCAATTTTGTGCTATAACAATAGTAATAATCAGCAGGAAATATTGCAGAATTAGGCACGTAGAAATAAATTAACGTACCAGCGGAGGCTGCCTCCACAGCATCGTTCTTCGAATCTCTGGAGTGGAGAACAATTTTCGTGGTACGTGTTTGAAGATTCGATGCATAGAAGTCTTCAAGCGCCATAGATATGCACGTATTGCTCATCTTTCCCAGAATAGTGTCCAAATCAAGAATTAGCCCGACATCAATCTCTTTTAAACCAGTGCTTGCATTTTGAGCCCCAGCTATTGGCACAATGTAATAGCAGCTCATCACGAACAATAGTAACCCATGCAGCTGGGAATTTGAGTATCTCGCTTGCTTCTGCATTCTGAGCGAATGGTAGAGCGAGGAGGAGAAGAAGAAGACGACGACAATTGTCAAGCTTTGTTTATATTTCAAAAGGATTGGTTCTTGGATATCTCCATCTTATACAATGCTATATATACAATCAAAGATGCTGATAAGCGAGGTTAATTTCACATTTTGTGGACTCAGTCAGTTCGTACCTAGGGTGGAGTATTCAACAATCAAACTATAACAAAATTTGACCCGGAAGCATCAATTGTGATTAATATAATTATAGGCCGTGTAGGGTATTAACAATTTAGCACCATTAGATCGATTTCTAGAATTTCCTACGGTAACCAATTGAAGCTAGCTCAGCTATCCAGGATGGTTTTAAATACCGGCCGTTACATAAAGGTTATTGGCCTCTCCGATACCGTTACACTCCGGTATCCCGGTGAGAGGAAAAAATCACATGTATATCGGCTGGTTTCTTTTACGTATCGGTCCGTATCTAGTACACGGACCGGTTCACGACTGTCACAACGATACTCGACCGTTATGGGTTATTTAAGTAATTTAAAGTTATTTTTTATGAAAAAATAATTTTAAAAATTCAAGACCGCTACACCCGGTTCCCGTTACGTAACATTTGATACTACTGAAATCGTTACACTCAAACCGCTACCGTTACGTATCTCGAAACTGATATTTAATACCTGGGAGTTTAAAAGCTTTCGTGTGAGTGTTATTTTCCTTATATTTGTTGGGATTATTTTCCCGTTAATGAGGCTATTAGTTGGATTGAACATAAAATGACCGTGAACTTGTTTAAAATTTGATGTAATTGATGCTTTTGAATTATCTTGTACTAAAAGAAAAATAAGGGAGAATTTCTTACGATAGAGTTTGTGTCTGTTTGACGAAGATCGACTATATACATACATATGCATATGGTCCAGATAGTAGCACAATTAATCTTGCCTAATCCCTTTGATTCCTAAGGTTCCACACCGGTTTGTTCGAACGTTTGTGTCTGAAGAAATTGCGCATGCATACACACCACATGTTGGACGGGAAAAAAGACGAGTCCATTGATTGCAAATATGGATGCTGCTGTTACCTAATAAGAAAATGACATCCCCAAATCAAGACCTCTAATTTTGGAGTATGGTGCATCAAGGGCTCTAGAAAACCAATCAGCTTGTTGATCAGCTCGACTCATTTAGTACTAAACTGAGCTCGAACTCGAGTTTTAGACTTGTTTAGTAGTAAATGAGTCGAGCTTAAGGCTCAAAGCTCAAAAACGCTCAACTCACAAAAACTCGCCTCTGTTGTATAGGCTCCTTAGGCAACTTAACCTAGCCTGACTCATTAAGAGCTTAGCTCGTTTACGAATGAGTTAATCTTAATTTATACTAAATGAGTCAAGTTCGAACACTATAAAGTCCCCGCTCGGCTCGTTTGTATCCATAGGTTGATGTGTATGCATGGTATGTTATATTAAGTTAGAGAAATGATAAGTGTCAAGAAAAATCACCCAAAAAATATTCAGAATTTAAAATGAGTGATTCAGATTATGGGCAAGTGAATTTGAACTACTTATTTTTAAATTCTGAGTAATTTTTCTGTCTATGTAGCACTCCTTGTTAAGTTACCATATACTACAAGGGTTTTGCTTTGATTGGCGATCAATTAAGACAAATTTGCTTTGCCAAGACTTTTCTTGTTGCTGTCAGTCATTATAGTATATGCAGGACGATTAGATGGATGGATAACTGAATTGTTCCTTGTGTCATGATCGGTGCTGCAAAGGGTCAGAGCATTTAATATAGAAACCGCGTTAATTTGATTGGATTGTCCTCCACGGTCTAAGGTCAAGCTCTTCTACTACTACTCCCTCCGTCCGGATTTGTTGGTCCACAAACATATTTTTTCAAGTCCTAAAATATTTGTCCATTTTCAAAAGTTAAAGGATAAAGTATGCAAAATTTACTTTTTTGCCCATTTTCTAAAACTTAAAATAACAACTCAAAAACTAATTTTTTTAAATAATGTGTTTACATTTTTGAATTTTTTTTGCACCGTATTAAAGTTCTCAATGAGATCTATCAAACAAGATCCATATTGATTTAGTTTTTCTTTTTGTAACTACATTATTTTTTAGTTTGAAAATTGCATGTAATTTTGTAGTCAAATTAGAATGGAGGGAGTATTAAATGGAGGGATTGGGGATAAAATAGGAAATTAACAAACTCAAAAGGTAATGAAAAAAAAGTTAGAATCCCCAAAACGGACCAACAAATCCGGACGGAGGGAGTAGTATTACTAAACTCCACAGTTGGTCGAGTAGCCCAAATCTGGATTTGGGCCACAAATAAGGGAGTATTATTCTGGCCACAAACAAGGGACTACCGTGTTCGTTTTAGATTCTTGAAACCAGTTTTTGGGAACCTGGTTTGGAACCCTCCCATCATGGTCTTAATTGTCATCTCAAAAGCTGTGGATCCCTCCATAATTTATTAATATTACCACCCTTTCCTTTCTCTCTCTACAATAAAATAACGGTGGGTCCCACCATAGTTTACATCTTTTTCCTCTCGCCCTTCTTTCTCTCTACAAGTTAATCCTCTCTTTTCTGACTCATCTTTGCCTTTTTCAGATAGTAAAAGTTTTCTGACTTTGGTCAGGTGGGGTTTTGGGGGAAACCGAACGGGGTTTTGAAAAACTGGTCTCAAAACCGGGTTCTCCAAAACCAAACCGAACAATTATTCTCCGCCAGCGAAAATTCTCAGGACTGGTGGAGGTTTGTACTCTCATGCACGTGAGCAGGGTTCAATTCCTATAAGCACCTATCCCCCTTTCTAAGTCCATTAGAATAGAGTAGATTAGGATTAACGAATGACAAAAAAAAAAAAATTAATCGAGTTACATGTAAACTGATCCGGACAATTGGTTCTAAAAAAAAAAAGAAGAAGCTTTGTAAGTCGTACTTGTCATGTGCAAATCTTCAATATATTTGAGATGCCCTTAAGGACCCGATTGGATGGGGTTAAGGAAGGGGGTATAAGGCCTGATGTGACAAATTTAGCATTGTTTGGCTGGGCAAAAATGCAGGGGATACATTTTCACCCCTCCAAAAGTTATCTCCGATAGGGGGATAGAGGGGTATAATTTTTGGGCACCCCTCCCCCTGCCCAAAAGTTATCACCGGGTATAAGGAAAAAATAACACCCCCTCTCCCTTACTTCAACTACAAAAAACCTTATCCCCCCATTTTATCCTCCATTCAAACCAAGTACTATTTTATTTCCCCCCCCAATTTTTTAATACCCATCCAAACCAACTATTTTTTTATTCCCCCTTCATAAACATCACATCAATATGGGTCAACCCTCCAAAAATTATACCCCTTCTTATCGTATACCCTATATAACTTATCCCCTAGAATTTTAGCACCATCCAATCGGGGCGTAAAGGACAGCATGCAGCCATGCATGCTAACCCATCCGAACAGTTTGTGCTGGGCAACGGCCCATATCAGTCCGGTAATAAATGGTGCAGATTTATTTGGGTCCGAACTGATCTGCGCCGTTGATCGCCAAGCACATACGATTCGAATGGGGTCAGCGTGCATTTGTCCTTAAGGGACAGCATGCCCCACTTTCTTGCCTTTCCTATTGCCAGCCCAACCTAGATAGACAAGTTTATAATTTTGGAGACTTTTATACCGTCTCTATATCGTCAAGTCAAAGCTGTGGGCCGTGGCATATCACTTCAAATTCTATTCACCAAGAAATTAAACTGTAAGATTAGAGGTGGTAATTTTCAACCCAACCCATGAACCTATCCAAATCCACCCATCTAAAATTCAACCCAACCTATCCATATTATAATGTGGGTTATAATATGATTGGAGGTTTATAGTTTTGAAATTAAACTGTAAGATTGGAGGTTTATAGTTTTGAAAAAAGTAAAAAAGAGAGAGAGAGAGAGAGAAGAAAGCGGGGCGGGTTGGGTTGGATTGGGTTTGGCTAGACCCATTTTCGACTTACCCGTATTCAACCCACCTACTCTCAACCTATATTCAACCCACTCATATTCAACCCATAACCCATTCAAACCCAGCCCAACCCACCCATTTGCCACCTCTATGTAAGATCAATGCCGGAGAAAATAACTTCTTCACAAAATTCTATTCAAATGAAATTTACAGCTAACCATTCACCATGAGGGGAACATATAAGTCAAACGGTGCATCTAACTGTAAACTAGTGTTAGTGTTATGCCGACGTGCGCATTACGATTTTAGATTTTATTTGCGGTTTGTGAAAAAAGAAAAATAGAATGGTTAGGTTTGGCCAACGTTATGTATTGTAGCTATGTAATTAAATAAAATATGTATTCATAACAAATTAAACTCTGAATGTTGTACCATCGACCAATTTTCGGATTTTCAAATTAAGGTTCAGCTTCAAAAAGTTTTTTTTTTTTTTTTCGAATTCATATTTCTTAATTCTTTTCTCTGAATAAATTATGGAAAACACTAAAATTAAAAATGTTGGATTGTGTTAAAATTATTTATGCCACACTTAGGGTCCATCATTTATACATCAAACATGAAGACCAAATATAAGCTCAAGAAGATGTTATTGAACCGTTTGATTTGTTATTGGTTTCATTTTAGTTTTTTGGCCCAGTGAGTAAAATATTTTATTTTGGATCCATAGACAAATAGAAAGAGAGTAAAGATATAGAAAGAAATAGAGAGGGAGATGTATAAGTAACGAAATTGAATTTATCTTAGAGAATCAAAAGATATATTTACCAATGTGGATGGCTATAGGCATCTTTGAGAGGTGGTGGCATCTTTGGTAACGTGAAATGCAAGACAATATGGCGATGTTACAATCTCCCTACCTTGTGACGTTACATTGGCCGAGCAACCTTCCCCCGGTTGCATTGTTCCAACTCTGGGATTCAAGAGGTGACTGATGCAAATTCAAAAGGTAGCCCCAATCATGTAGACGAGGGTTGTTTCTGATACCACCTTTAACGAATCGCACCAGCTGGATGCTAATAATGAAAGCAAATGATTATAGCCACTGCTGGGAATTTGATGCTTAATCCTACTTCAATGCAGAGAAATAGCATATTTCTTAAAAGAGTCATGAATCTCTCAAATAACATAAACTGGTACAAAATGCCAAACTACTATATCTTTTCAGTAACAAGAATTGGAATTTCAGAAAAATCAAGAACCGATCGAAGGAGAAAGCCATACTCGTATCGAAATTGCCCAGATACGAGTCGAGTGAAAACAGATAGATGACTGAAGCAGGAAATGAAGCAATTTGGTGCTTATTGTTTGTCTTTTTTTAAGTACTCCGAATTTTTTCAATTCATTGCTGTGGATGCAGTACCAAGTTAGAATTCTCAGTTTTTTTTGGCTTAACGTAAGCTTCATGGGCCGAACTTCCTTTGGTTTGGCAAGTCCATGCCCCAAACATACATTGTTGTGTATCGTATTTTTATGGCACGGTAATTTTTGGTATTTATTTTAAGGACTGTCTGTTTTAGGTGCGGAAAGGAATAATTTCAATATGTACTTTAGTTGAGTGCGGTAGTTTTTAGTCAAGAAGGTTGGAACATATTGAAGAAGAAGTTGGATGCTGCAAGTTTGGCTCGAGCATTTCGAGGCTCTCTGCTAGCAAAGTGTTTTGTTGGTTTTGCTGGAATTTTTACTCGAGCAAAACATCCAGCAAAAATGCAGCGGCACAGGGAATAAAAAGAAAAAGCTCCCAACTAAGGGAAGACGGACATTATATATATATACATTAAAAGAGTTTTTTCGAGTTCAATCCTACATCAGAAAATCATTCTTTGGCTTCATTTGTCTCCACAATTTCTATTGTTTCATGAATTGGGATGCTGATTTCTATCATAGTAAATACTTGATCATCATCAGTGAAAATCCGTTCTTCAAGCTAAGAATTGCTGGTTACTGGACTTTGTGGGCAATCAGCAGGCTCTGCAATCACTTCATTTGCTGGCTTTGTTTTCTTGGATGCATCGATGATTTCTCTTCTTCCTCGTCGAAGGTTCTAAACATTGCCATTAACTTTTGCCATATTGATGACTCGTTAGAAGCCAAGATCACCCTATTGTTGTATAGTAAGGTAGACAAGAATATGAAGAGAGCAGAAATCAAAGATGTGGCTGCAACTAGGAAAAGACCCTTAAAACTCTCAAGGTTGAGGCTATCAGAGGTGATCCTGGCACCGTCTTGATCGGCACATTCAGCTTCTTCCCCAAACCATTGGCGTTGGATTTGAGTAATTTTACCTCCGTCCGTTAAATATAAGATTGATCTTGAAATGTCAGGTACAAGGGGAGATCCCTTTGGAAATGCCTGCAGGTATAGATACACATAAAACATATAAAATTTGTTGTTGCTGAACTTGTAATATAGGATAATTATTGAATGTTAGGATCCAAAAAGAATGAAACTGCTGCTGCTGACGTAAACAGAAAATAGAACCTATGCTAAATAAATTTGCAGCTTTCAAGCAAGAAATTCAGAAGCTGCAGCACTAGAGCCGCAACAAATACCCCTATAGAGCTAGCAACCGGGCAGTGGACGCTGACCGCTGAGCCCACTCTGGCCTCGCAGGGCGGGCCCCTGTGGTTGCGAGCTGGAGGTGCCATAGCTTATAGCTAGAGCAATGGGAGGGGGCCCCAGCAGAGAGAAAAGTAAGGATAACGAGCGCTCCGCCCGCCAAGCGGGCGGCAGGAGCAGCGGGCAAGTGCTTGGTAGGCCAACAGCCCAGTGAACCGGGCGGGGCACTCGACGAAAGGGGGGCACACTGAGCAAGTACAAGAAAACTCCAAGCTTAATGCTATTGCTGTACAAACAGAACTTTGGACAGAATACTTGGTGAATAATGATGTGTTCATTTGTGTTTCTTCCATTTAAAACTGAACTCCAACCATTGTACTCATAATTTCACAAATGCGTTTGTAAGAATTCTGTTTCGTGGATGACTTTCCCAACTCTGTAGGATATGACATTATGTATGATGCTAAAGCTTCCCTAGGCAACAACTAGACACACAGACACAACGGCCCGGCCCTGAGATTTTCGGAGTCCCAGACAAACTTATAAAGTGGGGCCCAATGTATTTAACTATGTAAATAATAAACAACAAAGTAAATTTAAAAAAATATTAAAAATGCCAACTTAAAGTCAAAATTAAGTATTGTTTTCTCAAATATGAGGTAATTTTTGGATCTGTTGAAATTATTGTTTAAACTAAGTGATTATGGATGATTTAATCTAGATGATTTGAGTAAATTCTTAAAAGATGATGGATGCGCACATTGAACTAATTGAGAACTATAAAAAAAGATTAATATTGCATATTTTTAATTAGAGATGTCTATTAAAAAATATAAACGGTTGGAAAATAGCACGAAACTCAAAAATAGACAAACAAATTAGGAGGGGGAGTACTACAAAAAAAATGCGGATAGGGTGGTCCTCCATTGACAACTAACTTCGATGGGGAGAATTGGGATTTCTGGAGCCTTTTTATATACACAGTCTTTATATCTTCAAGTCAAAGTTATCGCCTAAAACTGCAAATCAATGCTACTGATCACTTATTGTTAACATTCTAGATGAAAAATACAACAAGAAAAAAAAAAACTCTTAAAAAATACTGGAAACAATTCTGATATACGAATGCCTCTTTTTGATTGAGAGATTTCAAGAGAAAAGAAAGGAAATTTAGAGAGAGTATTCTCTCCTATGTTTGGGGTCCGGGGACCCTGTACTGCCCAAAGCACTACAGGGTTGTAGTCCCCCATTCACAGTTGTCCGTTTGGCAATCAACGGTCCAGATTATTCTACAGATAATTAAATACTTATCTTTACGTAAAGATAGCGTGAAGATAATTCAGACCTTTGATTGCCAAATGGACGACTGTGAACCTGGATCCCTATGTTTGGATAGCCAAAGAGGGGAGAAATGGTGAGAGAATGTAAGAGAGGATGAGAATCAATAGCATTGACCTTTGCAGTTTTAGACCCCATTTTGTTTCGTTGGAGAGATTCCGTGAGAAAGGAATGTTGGGGAGGAACAATTATTTAGGTTACC
The DNA here is from genome assembly GCA_963854785.1 of Vaccinium vitis-idaea. Taxonomy (NCBI): domain Eukaryota; kingdom Viridiplantae; phylum Streptophyta; class Magnoliopsida; order Ericales; family Ericaceae; genus Vaccinium; species Vaccinium vitis-idaea. The sequence goes on from OY978221.1 coordinate 17,307,930, forward strand.
AAATTTATCCCTTCTAATTTTAAAAAAATACAAAATTATCCTTGGCGAGAACATTTCAGACATTTCTCCCAATTTTTTTCTCTGTTGCCTCTTCTGTCATTTCAGCTTCCCTCCATCTTTCCCTCCACATTACTGTGTACCCCATCTATTAATTTGTCCTCCCCTCCTTTTTTCCTCCAACATTTTTTCCTCCATTGATAAAGAGCTCTCATTGTTTATGCACACTACAAGAAATCAAGGTTCTTGCGAGGAAATAAATTCCTCGCTAAATGCCAAAATTTCCTCGCAAAAAGTTTTTTGCGAGGAAATTTCATTCGTCGCCAAGTCCTTGCAAAAGGGTAGTCTCCAAATGTTTTTTGCGTCCAAAATTTTGTTTCCTCACTAAAAAGATTTTTTTTTGCAAGGAAATTTAAATTGTCGCTAATAAGTGAACCCTTTTGCGAGGAAATAATTTGCGAGGAATTTCATGTGTTTGGTGATTTGGAATTTTCCTCGCAAAATGGTCAACCCTTTTGCGAGGAATTTCAAGTGTTTGGTGATTTAGAATTTCCTCACAAAATGGTGAACCCTTTTGTGAGGAAATTCATTTGCGAGGAAATTCATATGTTTGGCGATTCAGTAGTTTCCTCGCAAAATGGTGGTCTAGATAGCAACAACTCAAATTTCCTAGCTAAATATACATGTTTACTAACAAATTATTTCCTCGCAAAATGGTGCACTCGAAAGCAACAACCCAAATTTCCTTGCCAAATGTGCATGTTTAGCGACAAAGAATTTCCTCGCAAAATGGTACACTTAGTAGCAACCAAACAAATCCCCTTGCAAAAAATCACTTTTTGGCGAGGAAACAAATTTTTGTCGCAAAACAAAAAATACATTTTGCTAGGAAAATTATCCTCGCAAATTTATAAATAAAAAAACAGTTTTCTTTTGGCGAGGAACTTCACTAAATAACTCTTTTAGCGACAAAAAAGCTACCAATTGTTTTCATTTTGATTCCTGTCATACAATGACCCGCTATATATATAATTCAAATAGCACAGTTCATCAAACTCAAAGGCAATGACGGACATTAACCCATTTCACAAATGTCAAAATATGATACTTATATGCCGAGAACATTTTACCATGTATCAAGTATCTATACAAAAACCACTATGGACTAAATTATGTACTATTAAGTACCAAAAGATAAGGCTGATCCAATATCATCTTCCTCCATGTAGAAGTCCCAAAAACCAAAGGCATCCCCTTCTTTCATATTGAAGTCCCAAAAAAAGGAAGGCAAAAAACAGCTTTCCTCAAAACATCATTGGTCTCCCATCTAGCACTCCATTGCATCTTCATCCCCCATAAGATCACCATAATTTGTTGAGCAATCTGCAAAATGTTTACAAATTTTAATCTTTTTTTTGCAAGGCGAAAAAAGATTTCATTAAAACTATATAAATCCGATACAAGCATATGAGGGAGAGCAAAAGAAACGACATCACAGCGAGAGGGAAACATCCCAACTAGGTTGGGACATAACCTACTCGACAATCAAATGCCTCTAAGGTCTTTAAGATATGCTATCATCAATTGCAGATCATCCCAAACTGTCGGCATTATTTCAATTTGAAGGATATGTTCTCAGTAAAATAGATCGACAGCCACATTCAATGAAGAAACAAGTGGGGAGAGCCTAGAACTATACGGTAAATGATCCCAGAGAATTGCCACAATTCAGCCACAAGCCACAAAACATCCAGAACTATGAGGTAAATGATCTCAAGGATTGCAATAACTCAGAAGCCTTCTCAAAGAATTCAAAAGATGGAGCAATAGACCAATGTCCAAGACTTATCAGCAGCATAGTAAACTCAGAAGCAGCAGGGGCAGCAAAGAAAAATTAGAGGCAGCATAGAAGATCAGAGGCAGCACATCATGAGACAAACATCATCAAGAGGATAGACTGAACTATAGCAGTATAAGGTTGAGAGCAGCATAACTACTCCATAGATAAAGCTACTCCAGAGAATCTCTATAATAAGGAAGCTCATGGTTTTTGAATCTTATGTATGTGTCACTCCCTGATTGGTTGAGGCAAAATCATAAATCCAATGGCTAAGATGAAATCCTATCCAACGGATGTTTTATTAGTTCGGTTCAAAAATTGAAAGCATTCACCTACGCCCTATTCCTTCTCTCTCTTACTTTCCCTTTCTCTCTCGATCTCCTCTTCCTTTAGCCGACTCCATCTCTTCTACTTCTCTCTCTCTCTCTCTCTCTCTCTCTCTCTCTCTCTCTCTCAGTAGATGTATTTGAACATCTGAAGGGCGTGAATGACTAAATGCTACTTCACTAAAGCAGTAGTGGAAATAGCTACTTCACTAATGCAAACAACACAAATGCAAACAACAGCAGATCAATACAAATAGCTACTTCACTAAAGCAGCAGTGGATCCCAGAAGATGTAGCAACCTATTCTCTGCTTCCTGTCTTAGGAACAAGTTTTTATAGAAATAGTTACGTGGATACCTTATTTCTCTTAGTAGTTACAATACAGACAAGTTACGGAGACAATGAGCTGTACATTGGACATTAGCCAAGAAGTGTCGATGTCCGACACCAAACACATTGCCTTCTTTCAAGTGTTGGTGCTTGTCAATGTAGGAAAAGTAGGGCTAAAAACACAAATTCAGAAATAGAATATATAATTTTTGAAAAATAATAAGGGCATGAAATTACAGAAACAGATACTCTAATTGAACAACACTTAAGTTTCAGATATTCAAGGACCTAAGTTTCAGATATGCATTTTCCATCGAGTACCACCATGAAAGCAATACATAACTTCCTATGTAGTATCGTTTAAAAAAAAATACTCTCAAGATGGCCATGTTTATTAAATTTCTAGCACCCTATTGAAAACTAACAAGCAAGAAACTGTACTGGACATAGACTCTCCCAACCCATCAAATTGTGGTTGAAACATCCATCGAATACTTGATATGCTGGAAAAAAAAAACTTAAGCACAAAACGGTCCCAGCCGCCTAAGAAAGCAAGGAATAGATACTCACTAGCATCATTGGAAGGCATGTTGCGACCATTTAGCTGTAACAGTAGATTTATTTGGGATTGCATGTTAGCCATGGTTTCTGATAGCTGCTCAGTGTTTTTACGAGTCTGTGTTGCTTCTGCTAGAGCCTCATCACACTTCCTCTCCGCTGCTGCAGCAGCTTCTCTAGCCTCTTCAGCATCTCTTATAAGTTGTGCTCGAGATGCTTGACCAGATTTTGTTAAGCTAGGCTTGGGACCATGTCCTAAACCACGTATGTATCCTGGTTTGGGTCCTAAGACGGCACATGAGAGCTCCTCATCGGTCAAAGGAACAGATCCATTTTCCATCGACTGATCCTTAGCTTCTTTTAACTTGTCCTGCAATTTGTGAGTGAATCATGCCTTTGACATGTTGAAACTACTTTTTCTGGAAGATAAAACTAAATACGTTATGAGATATTTTTCACTTACATATACGGTTTGTGAACCATCAGTCCAACAGTTTCTCTTTTCGCTGTAATGAGTCTCCTTCCAAAGCTCAGGGAGGTCAGGATTCACGATCTTCTTTTTCTTTTTCTGATGAATTAGTTTCATGAAAAAATATAGATTTTTTTTGTACTCAACAAATATTGAAATGTATAATTAATAGAGGACATACCATATCATTTTTGACTTTGTAGAAAGGCTTTGATCCAGCGACATGGTGAATCCTTGGCTTAGATCGACTAGCCTTATACTTGTCACACTTTCCCTGCATTTTCAATAACAAATTATGAGTGCCACAATATCTATATGATTTAGAAAATCATGCCACATGTAAGAATTTACCGTAAGAGTTCAAATCTTGAATATACTACCGTTCTTAACTATAGCGAATAAGTAATACATACCACATAGATGGTGTCTTGCCATAAGTTACACAAATATGTCCAATCTGCCTCCTCTATGTGTTCAGGGCAATTGACAATCCCTTTGTCAAACTTCTTCTTGAGGCGGGAGGGGTAATCACAATATCGCCTACCCATAGCTCGCAATATAGCTCTGTTCACATAAGGAGCTTCAGGAAGATCAAATTTTTCCTGTTTTCCACAAATTCATCCGGTCAAATTCATATATAAAGACAACAATTTTGATGTCAAGTAAAATCTGATTTAAATTATCTTTCTTATGTGAGTTATTTTTCATCAAATCATCCAAATTTCATCAAAATTCTACCGAAACTTACTCGAATGTGCGCAATAAACATTTCCTTTGCATCTTGGGACACCGCCTCCCAACTTTTTTCCTGTAAAGGAGCAAATTGCCGAACAATAATACCTAACTCTGTGGAGTACATAGTCAAGTCATCATTGTTCTCACTCGTTGGTCGTCCCAACGTCCTAGAAAATCCCAACTTCACCTTCTCTCCACGACCTCGAAACTTGGCTAGTGCTAAACCTTTAGTTCTCCCACGTCCTTTAGTTACAGGTGCATCTTCTGAAAAATGGAAATATAGATTCCTAAGAAACTGCATTGTCTAAAATTTAAAGTGAAAATTGAATTCTCTGCAATTAAAACTAGAAATGCGTAAGAATTTGTAACTAGGTAGGTGAGAGAGAGAGAGAGAGAGGTAATTACGTGAGAGATCAATTAAGAAATTACGTGAGAGATCCAAGGTTTGCAAGCCTAGCATATTTTCAATACTTGAAGGTATGGTTCCATTGAAGTTGTTCTCATGAAGGTCGAGCCCAAATATTCGAGGTTTCAAAGCTGCCCTATTTCGAAGGGAATGACACCTGAAAGAAGGTTTTCTTACAAACCAAATGCAGCTAAGTTGACTAAGTAGAAATTCCCATGGGTATGTTTCCAACAAGCTGGTTTCGCCCTGCTGCTAACAGTCGAGGTGACTTGAGACATTAGCTATGGAAGTGGGTAAAACACCACCAAAACCATTTCCAGCGAAACCCAATTTTCAGAAACTTTCATAACCGATAGATGAGAATGAAACTGCAGAACTTTATGTTTGAAATATAAAAGAAAGCATTACCCAAACTGTCAACAATCAATCTATCAATGGCAATGGCCATAAACTTTCTTAGCAGATACTTCTATTATGGAGTGAAACAGTGTGTAAACATTGCATAATGCTCCAAAAAATTCTTGAACAGACGCAAAAGTAGACCTGTCTAAACCTAAAAAAAGGAGGACAACTCTTGCAAAAAGTAGTACCACTGTTGTGTGCTTCTAATGTACACTACTTGTATAAACATATTGCAACTAACCCATCGTTTTTTTCCCTCATAAACTATCTCAGAAAACTTTCATTTGCCATAATGCAGTATAACTGGAATAAAAGATTACAAAAAATCACTTTTGAATAAGAGGAACAATCTTCATTCATTTGGCTTCCATTGCACGTACTTTCCTCATAAAGTGCACAACAGTAATTTCAAAATGGGCAAACATTATAAACAGAAGTACGAGACCCAAAACAAAAGTTAATAAGCAATGCTTCACCATTTCGGATTCCTAAATCAAAATTGATCATCCAGGACAGCAAGGCACAATATGTGACACTTCCTAAATGATATGAATACCCTATTGAAATACGTAAGTAACATACTACATCATTATTAGGTGAGAGAGAGAGAGAGAGAGAGATGTAGTCCAGGTGTGAGAACATGTACCAGGAGTCAAGGATTCACTTGCTTGCACAGACTCAGATATGTGTGGAGCAACGGATGAGTTGTGCTCTGGATTATTTGGCATAGATTGCACAGCAGGGGTAAGCACAGCAGGGCAAAAAACTTTTCCTCCATCGCTGTGCTATTCTTTTGCCGTGAGGACGCGCGAATGATTTAAAGATAATGCAAGGATACAATTGTATGCCTAATGATGAGAGTGTTCAGTTGGGGAATGATGTGAAGCGGCTGATTCTCCGTTTGATGCCTTTGTTTTGGAAACAGATGATTAGAGGACATAATGGTAAAACAACATGTAACACTTTCTTTTCCTTCATGTTGTCTAGTAAAATGAGATTGGTATGGAAAAGTAAGAAACCACTCCTACTTAATTTTATCTATCAAAACATGATGATAAGAAAACATAATCTTTTCTTTTCTTTTCTTTTCTCACTAGTGTGTGAAACCAAACCTTTTCTTTTCTTTTCTCACCTAAATTGCCAAACGGGCTGTTAAATACTGCGGTTTTAAACTAAGGATTTTTACTCGCACAGAGCAAGTGGAAAATATTTGATGTTCTAAATTAAACGTCCTTATTGTCACTTACCAACTGACGTAAGCAATAGCCGAGTCATGAAATTGGCATATGATCCTGAAGTGATTATTCGGTGAACAAGGGTCATTGAAAATACATGACTCAAAATCAATTCGGTTTACATTCACACCCAAAATAAATATTATATCAGAATATATTTCCAACAATTTCGTAGTGAGGAGAGAGATTGAGGCATCCATCTTCTATGTCCCAGGGACACTGAATAATTTTTCTGTCGCATATAGACTAGCTAGTCTCCACATGACCCACTCGGTCAGGAAAGAGCTCGATCGGCAAGCTAAAAGTGACCCGCTACAAATACTCACCAACCTCTTCTGGTCAAAGGTGCATGCACTGTTCCCCTTTCAAGTTCAATACTTTCTTCATTTTTAATCCTTCATCTGACTTGATCGTTGTTTGTTAGAGGTAAGTCACTCCAGAGAACTCGGAAAGGCCATGCATTTTTCAATTAAATATTCTATGATGTTGGAAAACTGCCTCAGTTAAATCACCTGAACTTGTATACAAGATTTTCAATAAACATAAGAAAATGCTAAACTCCGCCATTAGGGCTGAGGATAATGTGTAAAAAATATCTCAATATCCGAGAAAAGTGTATTAATATCCGTGAAAGTATATTGTTATTCGTGACATATGTACTGAAATCCGAACTCATTTGTCCTTATGTTCATATTACCCTGCACCTAATGGGCGGAGGTTAGCACCCATAAACATACATATATTCTTGTTTTTTCTTGTTGAAGCTTTCGTTATGTTCTCAAACTGGTTTTCTTTTTTGTGTACTAGGCTCAAATTGTTTGTGCAAGGGATCATATATATGAACTCAAGAGTTACGCTTGTTAATACTTTTATTATGTTGTGCTGTATAAATATTTTACCTTCGAGAGTAATACAATGGTTAGAGTGTTGAGACTTATTTTGATGATTCACGTTAGCCTTCAAGTCCATTACTCACATAATTACATATGATTCTTCTCATATTCTTACACTTAATCATTCTCACACTGAAGGAGCTAATTAGGAAAAGGAAAGTTGATATTTTGAGGATCCAAGAAACAAAATAGAAGTCAGTTTCAAGAAAATTTGTTAATTCTATTTCGGGTGGATCAGAATTTGAATTTGAGGAGGTGGAAGCTGAGGTTTCTGCTGGAGGTTAATGACCATTTGGAGCTCAGCTATTTTCACCTTGGAAACATCATGCGGCAACAAAATGTAAGAGAGGATAAGAATCAATAGCATTGATTTGCAGTTTTAGACCCCATTTTGTTTCATTGGAGAGATTCCGTGAGAAAGGAATGTTGGGGAGGAACAATTATTTAGGTTACCAAATTTATCCCTTCTAATTTTAAAAAATACAAAATTATCCTTGCCTCTTCTGTCATTTCAGCATTTGAGTTTGTGAAAGTGTTAGATACATGATTTGGTCCCGAATCCGAAGTTTTTCTCTTCTTCTAGCAAGGGGATATGACTTGAAGCCACTTGACCTGAATGCATGTAAAATGCATTGCGCCGATTGGAATGAAATGCTTTTGTTTCTATTCATTTTTTTTTCTTTTTGCCTCTTACTTTACTTATCCCAAAGTTAATAGGGATAATAAGCCAACTTTCTCAAATGAATTTACAGTTGTAAGTCAAATGGTGCATTTAACGTTATGCATTGCAGTAAGCTATGCATAACATCATCCAATTATATTTGTAAATATACAATAACATAGGGAATGAAAAGTTGCCAACTAAGTAAAGACCTACCTACATTATAATGCACCTTGAAATGAGATTTTCAAGTACAATTCTACATCAGAAAATTATTCTTTGGCTTCATTCGTCTCCACAATTTCTATAGTCTCATGAATTGGGGTCCTGTTTTCTGTTGTAGTAAACACTTGATCATCATCAGTGAAAATCCCTTGTGCAAGCTGAGAATTGCTGGTTGTTAGACTTTGTGGGCAATCAGCAGGCACTGCCATCACTTCATTTGCTGGCTTTGTTTTCTTGGATGCATCAGATGATTTCTCTTCTTCCTCGTAGAAGGTTCTAGACATTTTCATTAGCTTTTTCCATATTAATGACTCGTCAGAAGCCAAGATCACCCTATTGTCGTACAGGAAGGTAGACAGGAATACGATTAGAGCAGAAATCAAAGATGTGGCTGCAACTAGGAAAAGACCCTTAAAAACTCTCGAGGTTGATGCTGTCAGAGCTGATCCTGGCACCGTCTTGATCTGCACATTCAGCTTCTTCCCCAAACCATTGGCGTCGGATTTGAGTGATTTTACCTTCCTCCGTTAAATATAAGATTACGCTTGAAACGTCAGGTACAAGGGGAGATCCCTTTGGAAATGCCTGCAGGTAAAGATACACATAAAACATATAATAAACACCGCTATAGAGCTATGCCAAATAAATTCGCCCAGCTTTCAAGAAAAAAAAGTCGTAAGCTACAGCACAACAAACGCTCCTATAGAGCTAGCAGTCGGGCAATACGAGAAAACTGAAGGCTTAATGCTATTGCGATACAAACAGAACTTTGGACAGAATACTTGTCAAGAATGATGTGTTCTTTTGTGTTTGTTCCATTTAAAACATAAACTCCAACCATTGTACTCATATCTTCACAAATGCTTTTGTTAAGATTTCCGTTTCGTGAATGACTTTCCCAACTTTGCAGGGTATGACATTATGTTTGATGCTGAAGCTGCCCTAGACAACCGAACACGCGCGTGTGTTTGGAGAGAGAAAGAGAGACTCACAAATCCAAAGCCTGTAGTCTTGTAGATTGGTCCTACCATAGTGTACTTGGTACAGTATTTGAGGTTGGAAAGGAACAACCTTATATAAGGGACCTCTTGGATAATTGCAGCAACTCCTCCATTCTTACTTCCTTTTGAAAGGGCGTCATCATACTGTTCAAAAGTGCTATAGTTTCTCGACTTTGTGAGATTAAATTCTCTTTTCAGCAACCCTTTGAGAAATGTACCACTGTGGTAGCCAACATATACTCCATTCTTTCTGAGGTCCTTTATATCTGTGACATTGGGTTGTAGCTTTTCTACTGTTGACATTGATGTTAAGCTTGCTGTATAACTCGATGTCAGTACCAACACCACGAAAGCCCACACGATTACCACAAACCTTGATAAGTTGCTGACCAACTTCTCCCCTGAGAAAACAAACAAAAAATAAATGAGTTCATCTTTGTGAGACATTTTTCAATGCTATTCAATATTCATTTGGCCTATTAAATCACCATATGTATGTGGTTATTGTCAAAGAGATTCCTTAGCTTAAAAATTTATTAATTAGCTCTGGCGCATGTGCCGAGTAGGTATGGACAAAGGTCTTACTATGAGCGAAAACGAGTGTGGAGAAGGAGAACCATAATATCATTCCGACTTGCTTACTAGGTGGGCCTCGGAATTCTTTGTTTACACGATGCTCCAGAACCCAAACCACAAAGCCAGTGAAGACGAAAAACACCCCAATTGTTAGCCATAGATCCATTTGTAGGGGTTTCATGAAAATCCATACATTCTTCCTCTCCTGTATTCGAACAATCATCGCCACGTTGGACTCCGTGAATGACAATGTAAAATCCACAAAATTTGATTTGTTTGCTAGAATGGTCACATCACCCACAACAGCATCGTATTTCTGCACGTAGACATAAACTTTAGTTACTTGGCAAAGGGAAAATGATAAAGGTAGCAAATTAAGATAGCAAATTTGATTACCCCGAGATAGATCTGATGAACAAGTTCATCGTAATCTCCGGTGAATTTGCCATCAGGAGTTTCAAATGGAATAAATTCATAGGGTACAACATACGGCAATGTGTGGTCCATGATTTCTTTGAACACATTGTGGACGGTCGACCTCCCACGCCGGTTTGTGTTTGTTTGTTTGTTTGAAAATAGAGTCGCCACCCGGGTTTTTGGAAAATGGTTTAGGACCCGAGAAACCGTTTTGAAAATGATTCGGAAGATGATTTAGAAAACGATTTGAAAACCAGATATTCGTTTTGGATTCGGGAGCCAGGTTACGAACGGGGAAGGGTTTTAATGCACCCCATTCGCCCGATTAAAAATCGGTCTTTACTAAACATTGGTGGGATTTTTAGAAAATATTTTAATGCCGAACTTTATTCAAATAAACAATTTATCACGCAAAACAGACGATAATAATGAAAACAGATAAATAATGCAAGTTATAACAATAAGCAAACAACCAATCAAAGATTCAAACTGTTCGTGCAAGGCACTGATTAAAATTTCAAATTTTACGAAAAGTATGCCGTGCGGCACACTAGGTGTACCGTACGATACATACAGTGTGCCGTGCAGCACTGTTTATCATTTTAACGGTCGAATTTTCAAAAGTGTGCCGTATGGCACTCCAAGTGTATCGTGCGGTATAGGAGGAGTGCCGTGCGGCACTATTTATTTCACAACAGTTTGAAATTTTAATTTTTCAAAACAATTAAGTAGAAACACATACAAGGCATGAAATATGGTTAAAAACAGATTATTTTGAATAAGAAAACAATGTGCTTAGATAAGGAATGTTCCTCCTCACTAAATTACTCCGTACGAGGCGATATTTTCACCATACGACGCGACCGGGAGGTATGAAATCAAACTGATTTTGATGTAACATGGGCATACCAAGTATGGAGATGATATAGGAGATCATTCCATACTTGGTACCCCTCCCCTCAGGGTACCAAAGTTGTGAATTTTGGCGAAACGGGATCGTACCTCGGTTTGCAATTCTCAGATTAAAACTCTTACTTGAACTTATGAATGTGGCTTGAGCTTCCTTTGGACTTCAATTTCACTCTGGTATAGTGACAAAGAGGGTTGATGGCTTGAACTTGAGCAAGCTTAGAATATGAATCTCACGACTTTAGACCGAAAACAGGGGTTCGAACCTTGGGTTGAGTTTTGCTGTGAAGGGAGAATAAGGTGGATTTCTGGGAGTTATTGGTGAGGATGGAGGGGTTTATGATCAAAGGAGTGTGGTTTTTCAGGATCTAGTGATGGAGCTTCATGGTTTTCTCCTCAATTTTTCATGCCCTGTCCGTCCGAATCATCTCGGCTTTTATAGCCGAGGTCAATGTGATCTCCAAGTAAATGTGTTGGCCAAGTAAAATGATGAGAGGCTAAGGATTATAGGTTTTTGTTCTTGCAAGAAACCATGATGAAAAATGGGGAACGAATGTCAACAATTCGAGCTGCTGGAAGCTCTGCAAAAGCTGTGTGTCAAGTGACAGTGTCGTACGGCACACAAACTGTACCGTGCGGCACACCAACTGTACCGTGCGGCACACTTCCACCGCCAAAATTCAAAAGGCTGTCGTACATGACTGGGGCTGTGTCGTGCGTGAGAGATGAGTACCGTATGGTACTGTTGACTGAGTTGACTTGGAGAATTTCAATCCGAGAGGCCTTCCGGGTATTTCCTTTCATCATCGGGGATTAAAATGTACACAAATATCTCATTTTGGGGTGTCTACAGTTGCCCCTCTTTGACGTGGCTTGTCAATCATTTGTGTGATGAAAGTCACGTCAAAGATAGAAGACACCCCTCGATGTGGACATCTTCGTACGAAAACAAACAGCTAAACATGATGCATGTGGTCGCGCTCATAAGAGCTGCCTATGTACCCCTTTGTAGGGATCAGACCAGCGTAGTTCATCAGGGCTTAATACAAAACGATGATTCATGCAAATATAAGAGTTTACAGAAAACGTACCTTGATCGGATTACGAGGATTTATCATTCTGTTCTTCAACGAGGGAAAAACGAATGATGCGTTGTATACAAAACTTATGACTTCAAATCTATTGGTGAAATCCTGTTGGTGCTGAACTCCGTTGTTTAAATGCCGTAGAGGGCTTACGAAACCAGTTGGCGCTGTCGTCAATGTCGTAGAGGACTTACGAAACCAGTTGGTGCTGTCGTCAATGCCGTAGAGGACTTATAGAACCAGTCGGTGCTGAGATAACCGTCGTTAATGCCGTAGAGGACTTACGAAACTAGTTGGTTTTTGATAAACCGATGTTAATGCCAGAGAGGACGTACAAAACCATTCGATGCGAAACCATTCGGTATTGAGAAAATCGTTATTAATGCCGGAGAGGACTTATGAAACCTTTCGGTGCTAATAAAACCGTTGTTAATGCCGGAGAGGACTTACAAAACCATGAAATCATCGTTAATGCCATAGAGGACTTATAGAACCAGAAAGCCGTCGTTAATGCCGTTGAGGATTTATAGAACCAGTCGGTGCTGAGAAACCGTTGTTAATGCCGTAGAGGACTTACAAAACCATGAAATCATCGTTAATGCCATAGAGGACTTATAGAACCAGAAAGCCGTCGTTAATGCCGTTGAGGACTTACAGAACCAGTCGGTGTTGCAATGAATGATGAGATAGAACCAGCGAGTAAGGTTCAGTGAGCGCATGAGGTTTTATAACCGCAACATCTCTTTAAAGATTTGAAGCATATCCACAACATCTCTTTGGAAAATTGGTTTCTTTGTTAAAATTGTACCGTGCAACATCAAACCTGTACCGTGCGGCTGAGTGTGAGCATCGTACGGTAAAGTCTGAAAGGAGTGTACCGTGCAGCATACAATGTGTGCCGTGCGGTAGAGTTGGTGTGCCGTACGGCACAGGTGGTTTTATAACCGCCCGAAATCTTTGGTTTTCTCCCACTTTCAACACATTCAAACTCTTAGTTGGTTTACTTTGAGAGAGGAGGAGTCCGAAAATCATCACCTCTCTTATTCTTCTTTTTCTCTCCTCCTTTCCCAAAATTTCTTTCAATTTTTCGGTCCAATCACACCAAAAACCGAGTTTTCGAGATACAGTTGCCATGGCGGATTCCGGCGAGGAACCGAGCGGTTCTACTATGTCTGCCACTGACACGACGTCGTCGGTGTTTGAGGCGGCAAGTACATCATCCGGCGCAACCGAGAGTAACCCATCCATGGGTATTCCGGCCAATATGGATCCGGTTGTTGCAGATCCGGTTCATGAAGCTTCTCATACGGCGCCGATTGGGACTGAAACGTCATTATCCATGCCGAAAATAGTACTGACAGGACTCAGTGAGACTCACACGGGTGAGATATCAACTTCGGTGGAGGTACGGGGTACCATAGGTAACGTTGGTGCCACAGTGATGAGTAGCGGCAATGTTGGTGAAGACCCAAGTGCCGTACGGCATACCGAGAGTGTCGTGGGTGATGTTGGGAGTACCGTGGCTGGGGACCCAAGTACCGTGGGCAGTGGTGGTACCATTGGTGATGACCTGAGTGCCGTACGGCACACTGAGAGTGTCGTGCCTATTGATCAGAGTGTCGAGAGCGCTGCAGCCATTGATCAGAGTACCACGGTGAGCCCTTCTGCTGTTCGTGAAGGTCCAGAAGCTATGGACATTGATCCTCCAGGTACGGGTACTTCACCTTCTGATATTGCAATGAATCTCAGTGGGATTGATGTTGTTGTAGAGAAAATTGGTACCCAAGAAGGTGGGTCTCAGACTGTTGTTTTTCCGGGTGATATTCTGGGGGCTACCCTTGTGACTGAGGTTACTGTAGGTGGTGAGCGGGTTGTGACTGATATACCGGTGATTCATGGAGGTCCTGGTGATAGGGATGTTCAGGTGGAGGATGTTGCAGGAGGGAGTAGCACTGATAGTGAGGAGATACCATTGGTGAGGCGTATTGCTCCGGGTCCGGCCATTGCGATTGGTACTGCTAGAGTGCCAGAAGGGAGTGCTGATAGAGAGGCAGAGGTTTCAGAGCCTCTACTGTTTGTTCCTACAATTGGTTCTTCTCGTAGGCCAGGCTTGACTTTAGCAGATACTTTGGAGGGGGCGAGGGATGAGGATATTGCAGCTACTTTGCAGGAGTCTCCCCAGTTTGAGAATAGTCTGATTCAGGAGGATATACCATCTCATGTCAGGCATGATGAGAATAGTCTGATTCAGGAGTGCTGATAGAGAGGCTGAGGTAGCCGCCGGGGAGGAGCGTATGACCATAGTCCGGGAGGTTGAGTTGGCGTTGGAGCACAGGGTCCCTTTTACGCCTGCTACTTACGTGCCACGGGTTCACTTCTTTGTTCCTCAGGGATGTGATACATATACTCCATTGCTACCTGCGTACTTGGAAACAAATGTTGTGCGCGACCGCTCGACCCACATTGCTTATAGAAATCCCTTGGTATGCATTTTGTTTATTCTTTGCTGCTTGTATCTGCTATACATTTCTTTTTGACAATGACTGACAGAAATTGTATCATGCTTTTGTTGACAGACTCAGAGATCCATGGGCGGTTATGGAGGTTTCGCGAGTTCTCTGGCATATTACCGTGTGTTGCCGCCAAGTGTGAGGGCCTTGGTTGATGCTTCTGGGTTTACTATCTTCGTCCGACTCTTGACAGTGACTAGGACGGATCGCAAGCTGATACGAGCTCTGGTGGAGAGGTGGTGGGATACCACCAATACTTTTCACTTCAGATTCGGGGAGATGACCATTACTCCTCTTGACTTTGCTGCTATCACCGGCCTGAGAGTTGGAGGTGAGCCCATTCCCTTTGATTCAGAGCTATACTTGGACACTGCTGCCGTAGAGCACTACTTAGGGAGGAGGCCTGGAGGCATTGAGCCGGGGGTGAGATACACTGTCTTGGTGGATTTCTGGGACCATGAGCAGGAGTCAGAGGAGGAGGCCAGACAGATGGCGAGGGCTTACTTGTTATACCTCTTCGGTGCTTCTCTGTTTCCGAATAGGCAAGGCATGGTACACTTGGGTTGGCTACCGGCGCTGGAGAACTTGGAGACTGCTGGGAGATTTGACTGGGGTGGTGCTGGCTTGTGCACCGTATTATGCTTCTTGGGTTGCGTCTGCCGCGGAGTAGGCACGAGCCTTGGTGGCTATTGGAAAGTTCTGGAGGTAAACTTTGCTAGCATTCCTCTTTTGTGCAAAATCATGATAACGCCTTAGCCATATTCCTTGACTTGATTGCCTTCTAACATGTAGGTATGGGCTTATGAGGTACTGGGGATATTTGTCCCAGCTAATTCTCATAGCAATGAGAATGTGCTTCCGCGTGCTGAGAAGTGGGGTTGGAGTTCACAGGAGCAGGTGATCATAAGGGAGATTTTAGGAGCTTCAGACTTTTCCTTCATTCTACGACAGGAGATAGCGTAAGCTTCTTTATGATCAACTTTTCATGTTCTCTTGTCTTCTCATTTTGAAAAAATGACAAACCTTTTCTTTGCAGGTGAGGTGGAACGTCTGGGATAGGTCGCGCAAAGATTATGTGGTTAAGAGCAGGGAGTGGACACGGAGTCGAGTGCTATTGGAGTGTCCATACGGCTGGCGATGGTACTTGGGTGACAGAGTGTCTTGTCAATCTCTTGGGATTGACCATTTCAGAGTGCCTTTGCCCCTTCCTTCACTTGTTCAGAGGACTGATGAGTATACTCGAGCAGAGATAGAGAGACACACAGTGCCGACAGAGGTGATCTTCAGCCCTTCGATAGATTATGAGGGATATTTGAGTACTCATTTGGCATATAACCTGAATATGGAGAATCGCCTGAGAGCTGCTCCTACTTTACCTGAGTTGAGGAGAGAGATTGAGGTAGTGACTGCTGATGGAGCGCTTGGAGTAGTGACGGTGCCTCTTATTACTCCCACAGTTACTCTTGCTACGACAGAGGTGACTTCTGATTGTTGTACTTGCTGTAATTATCTCCTCATATCAATATCCCATGCATTACTGATGTTCCTTTGTATTTCAGATTCCTGCTGAATGGGCTGCGGCTTCGTACCAGTTGGTGCAAGACTTGCAGGCCATGGTCCGTCAGTTTGTGATGGGCATGGCTCCAGAGGTACGCCCGCGAGCTGAGCCAGGAGTTGTACTTGGTCATAAGCGGAGTGCTACCAGAGAGAGGACACCAGCTCGAGGTTCCAGAGAGGCTGGCGGAGGCACATGCCGAGGCGCTGGAGAGACTAGAAGAGGTAGAGAGACAGGTCGTGGTACTCGTAGGAGGAGAGAAAGTAGCCGTGGAGCAGGTACTAGCAGTGAGAGAGGAGCTAGTCGCAGGGCCACTCCTAGCAGTGGAGCTGTTGAGGTATATATTAGGCTTGCCTTTCCTTTCTGTTAATCATTCATACTTCACATCGTGCTTTGACAGATTTTGTTGCTTGTGTAGGGAGCGTTAGGTTCCTAGAGTGCTAGGCGTTCAACGCCTCGAGCTACTTCAGCAGTTCCAGTTTCAGGCCGAGTCCTGCGTTCTACTGCAGTTCAGGAGGGACGGAGGGAGAGTGCACCACAGAGAGAGGAGTTTGTGGAGAGCAGTAGTACTGAGAGTCATCCTTCTATGCCGGAGGAGTATAGACACTTGGGATTCGTGCCACCAAAGCGTCCTCGTACCTGAGACAGTTGTTAGTGGTAGCTTTGGGGACCTGCATGTCTCGTTTTGATTTGGGCGCCTGTTTAGCCCTTCTGTATAGATGGCCTGCGAGCCGTGGTAGTTGACTTAGCATTGGGCCTGTTTGCCCCTAGACATGATTATGCTCATGATGTGGATATTTTCAGTTTGATTTTATAAAAACTTGCACCTTGATTTGTTTTTATTCACATTAGCAATGAATTTGAAAAATCAGAGTTTGCACGTGAGTACTGAGAATGATGGAGAAACTGACTCGTATTTGTGGTTGTGATTCACATGACTCAATGAAATAAAGGAACTAATTTTGAATTTATGGATACAATGCAAGAATCAATGGTAATGGACCATCGCTTGTTATGTATATGTGCTAGTATTGCCGTTGACACATGAATGGAATACTTTCTTCTCATAACATGATGTACATGAATTAACCAAGCTCGCAAGATGATAATGTCATGAAGCATAGTTTGCCGATGTTTCTATTCTTGATGTACAAGTCTTCGAGGCACTTGATCATCGAAATTTGGTTGGAGTTGTCAACCAATTCTTCACTAGGTCGTATGCATGTATTACGGCTAGCGTGCACAGGCCATGTGCCCAAAAGAAGCATGGAATGAGTTCTGGACGTTCACAACTCAATTTTGCTGAAACTGTCAAAACTGTGTCGTGCGGCACTGGCCTAGCAGTGCCAAAAATTTTGCAACTTGCAGCCGATTTCTGGTCTTTCCTTTTGGCCTTTCATTATTCCAATGCACGTCCTAGGGTCCTGAAGGGCCACTGTGAGGTATCCTTTGGAAAGCTTTGTAAATTTAGCATGATTCCTTACGGTTTTTGAGTCGGCACGTTCTTCGAGATGGCCGTTCTTTGGGACTTTAAACTTTGTATCGTTCTTCATGCATGGCAGCTATAAAAGCCATTCATTCCATTCCTCATTTGCATCCCAAATCCATAAACTTCTCCTTTGTTCAACTCTTCTCACAATGGCAATGAGTTTCTCAGCTTTAATGCGTCCTTGGCTTGATGATCTCGATGGTTTGGATTGGCTCCCCGGACCGTCGTCTTTGAAGGTAGTCCTTTACTCCTACAGGTAGGCTTCTCATTCAGCTCTCCTTTTTCTGGTTTTTCACTCGTTCTCATTTTACCTCGACTCTCAATTTAAGGCTTTCTAAGGTTCCTTACTTGTTTTCTCTCTTTCACACAGCTATGGTTATGCGACAAGGCTAATCTGCTGGAGCCTATGCCCAGAAACCGGGTTCATGAAACACAAGGGTTTGTTATCAGAGGCTTCAAGGAAGTTTTTGATGATGTGGGAGGTTCGGCTCAAATTCTCTCCCATCTCACAGAGGAGGTGATTTCTTGGCGTTTGACTTGGTTTGATCTTCCTGACATGGCTATCAGCAACATGGGGCGTCAGCGGGTAGTTCTGGCAGGTTTGACCCGATGGACTTTCTACATTCCAAACCGTGTTCTCTGTACGGGGATAAAATCCACGTAGCCCTGGATCACGTGCTTCCTTGGTTCAACCCTAAATCTGCAAGACAGAGAAAAGGGTTAGAGCACCTTTGCCTCTCGTTGGCAAAGGCCCTCCGATGCCTAAGTTAGTATCACGTACTTGGTGAATTCAAACCACAATGCGTATGAAAATGGGTTTCACAGCGTCCCTTTCTCCATGGGCATAGTGCTGTATTTATAGGTGAAGAAGGCTTGACTTAGGCATCTCGTGCCTTGGTTTCCTATTAGCTTTAGGAATCCATCTTCTAATAGGATTTTCCTTTTAGGGGAGAGTTTCCATATCCTGCTAGATCTCGTCTAGCAGAGGTCTTTCTTTCCATATAGGATTCTTCCCTATATGGGGCATACTCCTAATCACATTAGGACCTCCCATATCAATCCCTTTCTTTACGGGATTGCTCCTTATCTCATAAGGAGCCGCTGTAGAATATTCTGGAATGTCTCACCGCCCTACTCGTGGCGGTGCCGTGCTTCCACGTAGCTCGGAATAACTCGTACATAGTTCAGCTTATTACGCCGAGCTGAATTATGTATTCCAGAATGCTATTCAAGCTATACACGTAGCCTACCTAGCTCGGCCATATCAGGGGCATCCTTTATGCCTTACGCCGAGCTTAGTGCATCCTGACTTATTAGTTTACTCTTTATTAATTGTAGCATCATTCGTGGCCAAACCAGCCCGGCACAGGGTTTAAGAACTCCCTATGTGGTGCCGAGCTATTCACCCTCTCGTGGTGAACATCTATGGCACGTGCTATGCCTAATAGTAGGGGTAATCAGTTTTTACCCACTCAGTTTTTACCCACTCCAATTGCTCCCCAGCTCTGTCACTACTATCATTCATCAGCAGTGCGCAGGGCTTCCACGATTCCAGACGCATCTCTTGCACGCCTCCCTTCCACGTGGGTGGCAACGTCATTATCGCATTCAATGTGAAATGACCCGTTGGTGGCTCGGATAAGCCCAAAGGACAATCCTGCTGACGTTTCACATACGTCACGTCTTACCTTTATGGGGTTTTGGGCGGGATAATAATTACTTTTCCCCCTAAACCCTTCGAGTCTAGAAAATCCTCTCCCCTTCTTCACTTCCCTCATTCTCTTCATCAGAAGCAAAGGAACAGGAGAGAGAAAGAGCTTCGTCTGCCATTAACGTCGTTTCCAGAGTTCGTTCCTTGCCATTGCACCTCCATTTTTCTGTCAAAGAGTGCCCTCCGTCTTCGTCGGAAAGCCCCTTTTTAGGTCCACCTTCACGTAAGTGACTTTTTTTCAGATCTTCTGTCCTTTCTAGTTTTCTGTTCGACTCCCATTCTTCCCCTGGGTTTCAATAGCGAAACCCTTATTTTTTAGTAAAAATGGGAAGGCATAGGGCTCTTCTAAGTACGCCTGAGAAAGTAATAGAGTTTCGTAGGACGTATGAGATTCCCGCCGATGTGCAATTCCGGCTAAACAACCGTTATGACGGAAGAGAGGAGGGTCAGGATGAAACAAGAGTCCATATACCCCTAATTTTCATAGTCGAGGGAGGCCTTAGGTTCCCCCTTCACCCGTTCTTTCGAGAAGTCTGCAGCAGGTGCAGACTTAATCCGATGCAGCTGTGCCCTAATTTCGTTAGGGTGGTCATGGGCACCCTTGCCCTAAACAGGCTGCTCGGCCTGCACCTCGACTGGTGGGATTTACACTACCTATATAGTGTAGTCCCCACCATAGACAATAACTATTATTTCAAGGCCAGGGATCCCCAGCAGAATCTCATTACCGATCTGCCCAACTCCTCGAAAGGCGAGGCAGATGACTTTCTTGTGGTTACTGGCAATTGGGAGCCAAGGGATGCTGAGGGGATCACTATCGGCTTCGCCTGCCCCACTGCCGCAGGCAAACTACGTTAGTATTTTTCACCTGTATTGTTTTTATACTTCATCCTAATGGACACCTTTGCTGATCATATTCCTTTTTGCGTTGTCTTTGCAGCGGGCAACCTTAATCACGGTGGCCGTCTGGTCCACGGCAATCTCCATCGCGAGGATATTGCCCTTGCCCTTTACTTCGACGGGTTTGCACCAATTCCTGTTGGTCTTGGCCGTGCAGTTCACCTGTTACTGGGCTATACCCCATCATACTAGGGTAATATCAGAAAGGTAGGAGAGCCAAGAACAAGACACCCCTGGCCGCCAACTGCTCCCCTAGTCGCCACACGTCCCTCTGGTGAGCAAAGGACCGGCCGATCTAGAAGAGGCCGAGCTAGGAGAGGACCAAGACGCTCTCGAGCCTCGACAGACCTCCAACAACAGATCACTTTCGCTCATATCCCCGAGGTTCCAACTGCCATCCCGATCATTGTCCGAGCTGATGAACAGGCGAGCATATCTGGGAGGGTGGTAATTGCGGAGGAAGAAGAAGAAGAATAAGAATAAGAAGAAGAAAGGGGGAGTGAACTCGATCATCGCGGGATCGTTCGCTCTCTTGCCGAGCAATCTGCCCTTCTAGCTGATTCGGACGACTCACCGGGCTACTCTCCTTCACCAGATCGAGAAGAGATGCCTCGTCAGCCGATCAATTTACTAGACGTGTTGAACCTTAGTGGTCCAGCATCCCGTGCTCCTCCGGCCGTCCATACTGTCCACCCTTCCAACGCTCATGAAGTCTCCCTTCCTGAGCAACAAAGGGACAAGAGGCCAGTAGAGAGCCCTCAAGACGCTCAGCCTCCTAGTCAGAGGAGAAGAACTGGGAGCTCAAGTTCAAGCCAAACTCTCCGTGACTCGCCACCTTTGGTGCAACCTTGGGCTCCAGCCTTGGCTCGCCCTGATGGAGCCCTTCTCTCCGTGACTGACAAAATCTCCTCCACCGAGGTAGCTTTTGGTGTGGCCAGAGCTGCTCTTCTACCGCTCGACATGGAGAGGGAGAGGAGCAGCTCCTTTGACACTCTGATGAAGTCGATCTTCCAATCAAGCGCCAAGGTATAAAGATCATTTGTTGCTTCCTTAGATGTTACTTTACTTCCGCGATACCGTCCTCCCTAATTCCTGGTTTTGTCTCTCTCTGCAGATCATGCAGAAAGCTGCTGCTGGCTTCGACCGAGCAAAAGAGGCTGAAAAAGACCTCAAAAAAGAACAAAAAAGGGCTTATAAGGCCGAACGGGAGAGTGCTCATCATGCTCAATTGCTCAAAGAAGCTCAGGAGGAGGTGGCTAAGCTGAAGGATGAACTGGCTGAGCAAAAAGGGAGGGCTGAGGAAAATGAGCAACGACTGCGCCTTGAGCTGTCCTCTGCCAATGCAAGGGCTGAAGCTGAGTACGACAGGGCCGTGCTTGAGGTGACGGACAACTACAGAGCTCAGATGCCGGTCGTGCAAGATGTCGTTTGGAGTGCATCTTGGCAGAGGTGCCTCACCAAGCTTGGAGTGGATCCAACTTCCCCTCACTGGACTGACATGGAGCTCCCAAGTGAGGTAACTGCTGCTCAAACCATCCCTGATGCTGGAACGCAGCCCAATTCTGAAGCCTGTCCTGACCCCATTGCCGAGCAGTCCCTGCAAGAAGAAACTGTCCCTGATCTTTCCACTTTTGTTGATGGTCTTGGGGATGCTAACCCCGACCCCAATCTTGCCACCGGCGCTGGTCAGCACGGTGAAGAAGCGTAATGCTTGCGACCATTCCTGTCTGTTTGTTTTTGAGCTCTACTTTTGACCCTGCGTGGTCTCGCTCGGCCGTCTGTTGGCCCGTTGTCATTTTGATACTTTTGCTGATGCTGGTACTTTTAAGTATTTTCGTACTCGTTATATTATGCAATTTTATTGCCTCAAGTATTTCCAAGTATGTTTGTGTTTTTTCACCTCGTAGTATTTGCTGGAAGCTTCTTCATGCTTACACCAAGTGTTCAAGTGTCTTCATACTTTTGTACTGCAACATTCGTTGCAAGCCTAAGTTTCTTTCATACTTAGGTGTTATTGCTGCAATGTTCGTTGCAAGCCTAAGTTTCCTCGTACTTAGGAATTATTGCAGTTTTCGTTGCAAATCTAAGTGTTTTCATACTTAGAGATTTACCAATATTCGTTGGAATTGTATATCTAAGTTTTTTCGTACGTAGAAATCATTGCAGTATTCGTTGCAAATCTAAGTGTTTTCATACTTAGAGATTTACCAATATTCGTTGGAATACACACACTCTCTGCTCCCCAATAGGAATCCGGATTGGAAGCAACTCGGGTTCATATTAAACAACCTCACAGTAGGAGAAAAAAATGAAATTTTATTAATAAAGAGAAAAGTCTAAATAATTATTGGTGATTTTATTCGTAATCCCAACAATGTACCAAAACACATGTGAATTTATTCGTATTCACTCAAAATGGATGTGATCATATTCATAATCACGTATGCAAATTACTGGTAGAATTTTCTCAAGTTTTGGACGTTCCATGGTCATGGTACTGGGTTTCCATCCAGGTCGGCCAAACGATAGGCCCCAATGCCAGCAATCCCCACAATCTTGTATGGGCCTTCCCAGTTCGGTCCAAGCTTCCCATCAGTGGATACTTTGGTGTTAGCCAGGACTTTCCTTAGGACTAGATCCCCAATCTTGAATTCTCTTGGCTGCACCTTCTTATTGTAGCTTCTTCGTAGCTGCTCTTGATATGTTGCCAAGGTGATAAGTGCACGCTCCCTCTTTTCCTCGGCGAGGTCGAGTTGCTCGGCCAAGGCTTTGTCGTTGCCTCCTGACTCCACAAGAGTGGTGCGGATGGTCGGCAAGCCTATCTCCAATGGAATCTGGAGTGGGTAAAATCTGATTACCCTACTTTTAGGCATAGCACGTGCCTAAGGCGATCACCACGAGAGGGTGAATAGCTCGGCACCACATAGGGAGTCCGTGGGCCCTGTGCCGATCTGATCCTGGACCATGAATAAGGTCAGGATAATTAAATAAGTTAATATATCAGGATGCACTAGCTCGGCATAAGACATAAAGGGATACCCCTGGTATGGCCGAGCTAGGTAGGGCTACGTGTATAGCTTGAATAGCATTCTGGAATACATAATTCAGCTCGGCGTAATAAGCTGAACTATGTACGAGTTATTCCGAGCTACGTGGAAGCACGGCACAGCCACGAGAAGGGCGGTGAGACATTCCAGAATATTCTACAGCGGCTCATTATGAGATAAGGAGCAACCCCGTGAAATAAGGGATTAATATGGGAAGTCCTAACGTGATTAGGAATATAGCTCGTATAGGAAAGAATCCTATATGGAAAAGAAGACCCCTGCTAGACGAGATCTAGCAGGACGTGGAGACTTGCCCCTAATAGGAAAGTCCTATTAGGAAGAGGATTCCTAAAGAGAATAGGAAACATAAGGCACGAGAGGCCTAGACTCAAAAGGTACCCACGCCTATAAATACAGAACGATATCCATGAAGAAAGGTACGCTGTGAAACCTATTTTCATACGCATTGTGTTTTAAGCTCTCAAGTACGTGATACTAACTTAGGCATCGGAGGGCCTTTGCCAACGAGAGGCAAAGGTGCTCTAACCCCTTTTCTGTCTTGCAGATCTAGGGTTGATTCAAGGAAGCACGTGATCCAGGGTTACGTGGATTTATCCCCGTACAATTGGCGCCGTCTGTGGGAAAAGTTACGAAAAAAGCTCGATCCCTCTCAACGGAGATCAACAATGGTGCTTTCAGAACCCCTTTTATGCACTCCGCGACGAAAGGATGTAGAAGACGATGGTACCACGCTTGTGTATACTACGAGAAAGAGCACAAGGGTGGACAAAACTCCTCTGGTCCTAAGGGCACCACAGAAAAAGCCAGTAACCAAGAAGTTTGACATGAGGAGTATCCCTGAGATTCCAAAATTCAGGGATACACGCCTAACACACCATGATTCGCCAAGGGCAAGGCACTCAAAGACACCGCCCAGGGGTGGGGAGGCCTCCACCCGACGTGAGCGAGAAAGGAGCCCCCCAAGGAGGGATGGTCACAGGCACACAAGGGATCGACAGAGGGAAGATAGCCTTGACAAAAAAGAGCAAGAGGCAGAGGAATTGGCCCGTGAAGTTACTCGACGGGAACGAGAAATTCAGGACCTGAAAAAGCAGCTCCAAGAGAAGGAAAAAGATTTACGCTCACGGACGAGATCCGTGCAGTATGAAAGACAAGAAAAAAGTCGTCACCACGAGAACGTTTCCACTGACCGAGCTGCCTCTCCACGAAAAAGGAGAGACAGGAGTATTTCTGTGGAAAGAAGGGAAAAGAGGAAGCATGCTAGGGACAGATACGAGAGATCTGGATCCAACGAGCACGTTCCCGAGCAGCATGCGAGAAGGAGGAATACCGAGCTGATCAAGGCCCAAGAACTGCACGAGAAGCAGCTAAAGAGGCCCTAGGCCAGATCTCCAAATCACCATTGGCCCACTGGATCCGCGCGGAGAAGACGCCGAGTAGGGTGAAGCACTCAGCGTTCATCCCATACGAAACCAGCACGGATCCTGTGGCCCACATTCAACATTACCAACAGGCCATGTTCATGCATGAACAAGATGATGCATTATTATGCAAAATGTTCCCCTCCAGCCTGGGGAAAGTAGCACTGAGTTGGTACCATAAGCTCCCAGAGGGTTCCATCCTGTGTTGGACTCAGCTGGCCGAGGAGTTCACTGCACGGTTTCTTACAAGCCGAGCGGCTCCAAAAACCTTCGATGCGTTAACCTCTATGAGACAGAGGGATGATGAGACTCTGCGTCAATACTCAAAGCGCTACTGGGAAACCTTCAACGAAATTGAAAATTGTAGTGAGGAGTATGCCCTAGCAACATTCAAAACAAGTCTGCCCGTGCATAGTAAGCTACGAGAATCGCTTACCATGCACCCAGTCAAGACTGTGGCCAAATTGATGGAGAGAATTCAGGAACATGCACGGGTAGAAGATGATATCCTGCAGGCTGGAGGGAAGATCGTGGCAGGACAACCTCAGCTCCCAGAAAAGAGGACCATGGAGTCAAAGGTATACAAGAAGGACTTCACAACAGAAAGAAAGGATTACGCCCAGCAGAGGAAGGACAGAGCTAATCCAGATCCCAAGTCATATTTCAGCATTATGGCAACTTTCAACATTCCAATCTACAAGATGCTGTATAGGATCAAGAATGAGCAATGGTTCAGAAGACCCCCAAAGATGACTGGGAACCCAGAGAAAAGGAGGGCTACCAATCAACACTGCAGCTATCACAGGGATTGGGGGCATATGACTGAGGATTGCGTGGAATATAAAAAAATTTTGGATGAGAAGGTGGCGGAGGGTCATCTCAAGGAATTTCTAGCTGAAAGCAAGAACGACGCCGAACTGATAGAGGAGATGGACTACGATAAAGGTCCAAAAGGAACAATCCATATGATACACGGACTGGTGGCCCCATACACAAACAACGAGATAAGGCACATCCAAAGGATTAACGGGCATGCGA
The DNA here is from genome assembly GCA_963854785.1 of Vaccinium vitis-idaea. NCBI lineage: Eukaryota > Viridiplantae > Streptophyta > Magnoliopsida > Ericales > Ericaceae > Vaccinium > Vaccinium vitis-idaea. The sequence continues at coordinate 17,333,687 of OY978221.1, forward strand.
AGCAAGTCATGAAGCTCGGCACGAAAAGGTCAAGACCTGAGGGAGTCATGGAGGCCCCAATCACCTTCACTGATGACGACCTGGATGGGGTGTCAATACCCCATAACGACGCGCTGGTGATCACCCTACGAATAGGGGAATATAACGTGGAAAAAATCCTTGTGGATTAAGGGGCTAGCACAGAAATCATGTACTACGACACCTTTAAGAAGATGGAACTCCCGGCGAATTCGCTGCAAAAGTGCCTTGTCCCCTTGGTTGGCTTCAGCGCGCAAACAGTATGGCCTATGGGAAAGGTCACACTACCTGTCCGAGCAGGATCGGTAGTATTGAAGACTGATTTTCTTGTGGTAGACATCCCTTCTTCCTATAACGTGATTATAGGGAGGACATGGATGCACAAGATGAGGGCGGTCTCCTCAACTTACCACCAAAAGATTAAGTACCCCGGGGCAGACGGAATAGAATGCATCAGGGGCGACCAGAAGGTGGCCGATCAGTGTTTTGCCCTGGTCTTGAAAAAGTCCCCAAAGGCCGAGCTAGTCCAAACGGTTGAAGTCCCAGACCAACCAACTCTGGAGGATGTCGGGGGTGATCCCACCAAGAAGATGGTGGAGGGACTGAAGAAGATACAGATTCAGGAGGACGATGCAGAAAAGTATTTCCTGATCGGCGAGACTCTCTCCGAGCTGGAGGAAAGAAATCTGGTTACTTTTCTTAAGAACCACGTTGACGTATTTGCTTGGACCCCCCAGGAAATGCCTGGGATAGATCCTGAAGTCATTTGCCACCACTTGAACGTGGACCCTCAGCACAAGCCAGTTGTGCAGAAGGCGAGGAGGTCGGCCCCACAGCACGCAGACGCTGTAATTGAGGAAGTAGAACGGCTACTAGAAGCGGATGCCATACGAGAAGTGAGCTATCCAGATTGGTTGGCCAACACAGTGGTAGTCAAAAAGAAGAATGGGAAGTGGAGGGTCTGTGTGGATTTCACCAGCCTCAACAAAGCATGCCCCAAAGACAGCTTCCCACTTCCCAGAATTGATCAACTTGTGGATGCTACATCAGGCTATGAAAGGATGAGTTTTCTTGACGCGTATCGAGGATACCATCAGATAGCTATGTACGAGCCCGATCAAGAGAAGACGTCCTTCATCTCCCCCAGAGGGCTCTACTGTTACAAGGTTATGCCGTTTGGGTTGAGGAATGCTGGAGCAACCTATCAGAGGCTGGTTACTAAGATGTTCAAGGAACAGCTCGGCAAGACTATGGAGGTCTACATCGACGATATGGTAGTCAAAAGCAAGTTGAGGCCTGATCACCTTGCCGATCTAAAGGTAACCTTCAACATTCTAAGAGAATACAAGCTTAAGCTAAACGCTTCCAAATGTGCCTTCGGGGTCAGCTCGGGGAAGTTTCTTGGGCACTTAGTAACTGAAAGGGGGATTGAAGCTAACCCAGATCAAATCACGGCCCTGCAAAGCCTTCAAAGCCCAAAGACCACGAAGGAGGTCCAAAGGCTAACGGGGATGGCAGCAGCTCTAAATCGCTTCATCAGCAAATCCTCAGACCGCTGCAAACCTTTCTTTCAACTTCTGAAGAAGAGAGAAGGCTACGAATGGGGAGCCGAGCAGGAACAGGCCTTCCAGGAATTAAAAAGCTACTTATCATCACCACCCTTACTCTCTACTCCAGAAGCTGGGGAGCGGTTAATATTATACTTAGCCGTATCTGATCGTGCGGTCAGCTCGGTCCTCCTACGAATAAAGGGGACGGAGCAGGCCCCAGTTTATTTCGTAAGCAAAACACTGTTGGATGCTGAGACACGTTACCTGCCGTTGGAGAAATTGGTATACGCTCTTGTCATAGCATCAAGAAAGCTGCCCCACTACTTCTTGCAGCACCCTATCACCGTATTCACTGAGTATCCACTAAGAGCCTTGCTCAGAAAGGCAGATCTCTCTGGCAGGATTTCCAAATGGTCCATAGAACTGAGTCAGTTTGACCTTGATTACCAGCCTAGAACAGCAGTCAAAGGGCAGATTCTAGCGGATTTCGTAGCTGAGTTTACTCCAACAGTGGCACCACCGCCACCACCTCTCCACGAGAAGGAGCAAACTGAAAAGCCCGAGCAGCCAACGAGAATGGCCGATCCAGAACCAGACGAATGGAGGCTTTACGTAGATGGGTCAGCCTGCAACAAAGGATCTGGAGCAGGGGTTGTGCTTTTCTCTCCAGAAGGATTGGTTCTGGAACAAGCGCTGCGGCTGGGATTTAGTGCCACCAATAATGTGGCAGAATATGAAGCCTTGATTGCGGGATTGAAGAGTGCCCTAGAACTAAAGGTAAACAAATTGCGAGTATTTTGTGACTCACAATTAGTTGTTAACCAGCTTTCAGGAGAATACGCTACGAAAAGCGAGAAGATGGCCGCGTACTCAGAGGCAGCCAAAGATCTGCTTGATAAATTTTGTAAAGTCCACATCCAGCAAATCAGCTCGGGTCAGAATGCACATGCAGACTCACTAGCTTGCCTGGGATCAGCAATCAGGACAGAGTATCGCCGCACAGTGACGGTGGATTATCTGGGCGAACCAAGCATTGGCCGAGCGGTGGAAGTCGTGATGGAAACAGAGTTTGGGCCGAGCTGGATGGACCCAATAGTGGCATACCTATGAGATGGGACCTTGCCAGAAGATAAGAGGGAAGCACACAAAATCAAGACCAAATCCGCACGCTTTTGGCTCTCTCCAGAAGGTAAGCTTTATAGAAAGTCTTTTCTTGGACCATATTTGTTATGTGTACACCCAGCCCTTGTTCAGAAATTCCTCCACGAAATCCATGCTGGAACTTGTGGGGGACACACCGGTGGCAGATCTATAGCCCACCGAGCAATATCCCAGGGATATTGGTGGCCCTACATGCAGGAGGATGCAAAAGCTTTTGTCAAAACTTGTGAGAAGTGCCAGAGGTTTTCTCCCCTCATCCGAGCCCCAGCGGAGGATCTATTGCCTCTAACCAGTCCATGGCCGTTTGCTCAATGGGGATTGGATATCGTGGGTCCTCTCCCCATGGCAACGGGGAAACGAAAATTCCTACTCATTGGCACTGACTACTTCACCAAATGGATAGAGGGGGAAGCACTCGCTAAAATCACAGAAGCCATGGTGGAAAGGTTTGTGTGGAACAAGATAATCACAAGGTTTGGAGTACCTTACTCCATCATCTCAGATAATGGATCCCAGTTCGGCAAGAAGTTCAAAGCCTTTTGTGCTCAGTACGGCATCAGGAACTATTACTCCACCCCAGCTTACCCACAAAGCAATGGGCAAGCAGAAGCTTCAAACAAGACTATCTTAAAAAGTCTCAAAAAGAGGTTGGAGAAGAAAAAGGGAAAGTGGCCCGATGAGCTACCAGCCGTGCTCTGGGCATACAGAACCACCCCGCGGCGATCTACGGGAGAGACGCCATATTCCCTTGCTTATGGGACAGAGGCAGTGATTCCCTTGGAGATTGGTTTGCCAACCATTCGCACTGCACTTGTAGAATCGGGGGGCAACGATAGAGCCCTGGCCGAGCAGCTAGACCTCGCTGAAGAGAAAAGAGAGCGGGCACTCATCACCTTAGCAGCGTACCAGGAACAGCTACGAAGAAGCTACAATAAAAAGGTACAACCAAGAGAGTTCAAGGTGGGCGACCTAGTCTTGAGGAAAGTCTTGGCTAACACCAAAGTGTCCTCAGATGGGAAACTTGGACCGAACTGGGAGGGCCCATACAAGATTGTGGGAATTGCTGGCATCGGGGCCTACCGTTTGGCCGACTTGGATGGAGATCCAGTTCCACGGCCGTGGAATGTCCAGAACCTGAGAAAATTCTACCAGTGATCTGCTTATGTGATTACGAATACAATCACATCTTCTTCTTTTTTGGTTTAGAGGTGAATGCGAATAAGTTCACATCTGTTGGGATTACGAATAAAATCACCAACAGTTATTTAGATTTTTGTCTTCATTAATAAAAATTTCATTTTTCCCTTACTATGATGTTGTTTAAATATGAACCCAAGTTGCTTCCACTCTGGATTCCTATTGGGGAGCAGATAGTCTGTATACGCAACAAACATTGCAGCAACAAAATTACAAGTACGAAAAGACTTAGATTTGCAAACGTATATTGCAAAATTGCAACGAATATTGCGACAACAAAATCCTAAGTATGAAGAAACTTAGTGATACGTGCAACGAATATTGCAAGAATCTCTAAGTAAAAACACTTAGATTTGCAACGAACATTGCAATAACTTTCTGAGCACGAAAAGCTTAGATCTGCAACGAATACTGCAATGATTTCTAAGTATGAGTAAACTTAGATATACAAACTCCAACGAATATTGGTAACTATCTAAGTATGAAAACACTTAGGACTGCGAAAGTTCAAAAGACACTTGAACACTTAGCATGCAGAAAAAAGTGTAGCACGAAGAAGCTTACACTTGAAAGCTTGAAAACACTTGCAGAAATACGAGTGCATAACAAGTACGAAAATACTTAAAGAGTACCAGCATCAGATATTAAAAAGGCCACAGACGGCCGAACAGACCACGCAGGGTCACGAATAGGAGTTCAGATGGTAACAGAATAAGAATATAATAGGCATCAAGCCTCTTCACCATGCTGGCCAGCATTGGTGGCAAGGTTAGGGTCAGGATTGTCACCTCCAAGGTCTGCGGCAGCACCATCTCCTAGGACAATAAGATCAGTGATGGTTTCCTCTGGCGGAGTCAGCTCGGTAGTAGACTCAGGTTGAGCTTCTAAGGTGGGTTGAGCCCCAGCATCCGAGTTGACTTCGGCAGCAGCTACTTCGCTGGGAAGTTCCATGTCGGCCCAGAGTGGGGAAGACGGATCCACACCTAGCTTGGTAAGACATCTCTGCCAGGCCGCACCCCAGACGGCATCTTGAACAACTGGCATCTGCGCCTTGTAATTGTCCGTAATCACGCCAACAGCACGATCATATTCGGCTTCAGCTTTGGCCTCTGCATCAGCAAGTTGTTGCCGAAGTCCACGCTCCACCTCCTCAGCCTTCCCCCTTAGCTCGGCATTAGCCCTCCGCAGTCCCTCGGTCTCTTCCCGAGCATCTTTCAGCAACTGAGTGTATTGGGCATTCTCTCTTTCGGCTCTCTCCGCCCTTTTTTGCTCCTTCTTCAGCTCCTTCTCAGCGTCTTTAGCCCTCTCCAAACCAACCGACGCCTTTTGCATGATCTGCAAAGTACGAAACAACCGATAAGTGGAAGGGTAATAGCGTAAGACAAGAGTAAAAGGGAATTTTGCTTACCTTGGCACTGGATTGAAAAATGGACTTCATGAGGCTGTCGTAGGAGTTGCCCTTTTCCCTATCCATATCCAGGGGGAGAAGAGCAGCTCGGGAGACGCCATAGGCGACATCCACAGAGGAAATTTTATCGATCATGTTCAAAGAAGTACCATCGGGGCGAGCAAGCAAAGGGGACCAGGGTTGTACCAGAGGAGGAGAGTTGGAAAGGGGTTGGCTAGAGCTCAAGCTCATGTCCCCAGTCCTTCTCCTCTGCGGGGGGGGCTGGTCACGTTGAGGGCTCTCGACCGGCCTCTTGTCCCTCTGGTTCTCGGGGAGAGAGGAAGATAGGAGGTGGGAAGGAGTGATGACGCGGATAACGGATGGAGCACGGGGAGCTCCGCCAAGGTTTAGCTCATCCAACAGGTTGATCGGCTGGCGAGGCATCTCTCCTCTATCTGGAGAAGGTGAGTAACCCGACGAGTCGTCGGAGTCAGCAAGAAGGGCGCCTTGCTCAGCTAGGGATTGGACGACTGCACGGTAATCAAGTCCTTCTCCTTCTTCTTCTCCTTCTTCCTCTACTGTCGCCCTCCCAGATGTGCTGGCTTCCTGGTCGGTACAAGTAAGGATGGGGATGGCAGTTGGAATATCGGGTACGTGGGCAAACGTAATTTGCTGCTGAAGACTTTCTGGAGCAGTGGAACGCGCTGATCTTCTTGTGGCTCGGCCTCTTCGGGCACGAGACGTTCTTTGTTCAGCTGGTCGGCGTGTTACGATCAGTGGAGCGGATGGCGGCCAAGGATGTCTCGTTCTGGGCTCTCCAGCTCTTCTGATGTTACCCCAGTAGTATGGAGTGTAGCCCAGTAGCAGGTGAGCTGCACGGCCAAGGCCAACGGGAGTTGGTGCGAAACCGTCGAAGTAGAGGGCCCTGGCGATATCCTCGCGGTGGAGGTTGCCGTGGATCAAGCGACCGCCGTGATTAAGGTTATCCGCTGCAAAATAACACGATGAAGAAAGAGTCAATCATAGTCTCAAGAAAGAGTAAACACAATAATAAGGAAACTATTCGGGTATGAAGTACTAACGCAGTCGGCCTGGAGTGGTAGGGCAGGCAAAGCCAATAGTCCTCCCCTCGGCATCTCTGGGCTCCCAGTTGCCAGTGACTATGAGATAGTCATCTGCCTCTCCCTTTGAGGAATTTGGCAGGTCAGTGATGAGCTTCTGGTTGGGGTCCCTGGCCTTGAAATAATAATTGTTGTCAACCGTAGGGACTACACTGTAGAGATAGTGCAAGTCCCACCAGTCGAGGTGGAGGCCGAGCAGATTGTTAAGGGCGATTGTGCCCATGACTACCCTAACGAAGTTGGGGCAAAGTTGCATAGGGTTAAGATGACACCTACTGCAGACCTCCCTAAAAAACGGGTGTAGAGGAAATCTTAGTCCACCTTCGACTATGAAGATCAGAGGAATGTGAATCTTATCTTGGTCCTGGCCTTGCTCCTCTAAATCTTCACTCCTATTTAGCCGGAATTGTACGTCGGCAGGAATTTCGTATTTCCTACGGAATTCTATTACTTTTGCGGGGGTGCTTAGGAGAGCCCTATGTCTGCCCATTCTCACTAAGGATTTAGGGTTTCACAGTTGAAACCCAGGAAGGAAGATGAACAAACGTTGAGAAACGGCGAACGGGACAAACGCGAAATAGAAATGGAGAACTAGAAAGGGGCTACTTACGTGATAAGGAATGAACCTAAGGTGATATTCTCCGACGAGAGGACGTTTTTCGGCAACAATCGGAGATGGCTTTGTTGCAGAAAACTTGAGCGACGTTGATGGCGGTGGAAGGGACGTTCTCTCTCTCTTTTCTTTGCTGCTGTCGAAATGAAGCGGTGAAGAAGGAAGAAGGATTTTCTAGACTCGAAGGGTTTAGGGGGGAAAAGTAATCATTATCCCGCCCAAAACCCCATAAAGATGGGACGTGACGTATGTGAAACGTCAGTGGAATCGTCCTTTGGGCTTATCCAGCCCTCAATGGGTCATTTCGCATTTAATGCGAAAGTAACTTTGTTCCCCACGTGAGGGGGAGGCGTGCAAGAAGATGCATCTGGAATCATGGAAGCTCTGCGCACCGCTGATGAATGACAGCAGTAGCAGAGCTGGGGAGCAATTGGAGTGGGTAAAATCTGATTACCCTACTTTTAGGCATAGCACGTGCCTAAGGCGATCACCACGAGAGGGTGAATAGCTCGGCACCACATAGGGAGTCCGTGGGCCCTGTGCCGATCTGATCCCGGACCATGAATAAGGTCAGGATAATTAAATAAGTTAATATATCAGGATGCACTAGCTCGGCATAAGACATAAAGGGATACCCCTGGTATGGCCGAGCTAGGTAGGGCTACGTGTATAGCTTGAATAGCATTCTGGAATACATAATTCAGCTCGGCGTAATAAGCTGAACTATGTACGAGTTATTCCGAGCTACGTGGAAGCACGGCACAGCCACGAGAAGGGCGGTGAGACATTCCAGAATATTCTACAGCGGCTCCTTATGAGATAAGGAGCAACCCCGTGAAATAAGGGATTAATATGGGAAGTCCTAACGTGATTAGGAATATAGCTCGTATAGGAAAGAATCCTATATGGAAAAGAAGACCCCTGCTAGACGAGATCTAGCAGGACGTGGAGACTTGCCCCTAATAGGAAAGTCCTACTAGGAAGAGGATTCCTAAAGAGAATAGGAAACATAAGGCACGAGAGGCCTAGACTCAAAAGGTACCCACGCCTATAAATACAGAACGATATCCATGAAGAAAGGTACGCTGTGAAACCTATTTTCATACGCATTGTGTTTTAAGCTCTCAAGTACGTGATACTAACTTAGGCATCGGAGGGCCTTTGCCAACGAGAGGCAAAGGTGCTCTAACCCCTTTTCTGTCTTGCAGATCTAGGGTTGATTCAAGGAAGCACGTGATCCAGGGTTACGTGGATTTATCCCCGTACAGAATCACTGCCTCTGTTCCGTAAGCAAGGGAATACGGCGTCTCTCCCGTAGACCGCCGTGGGGTGGTCCTGTATGCCCAGAGCACGGCTGGAAGCTCATCAGGCCACTTTCCCTTCTTCTTCTCCAACCTCTTCTTGAGACTTTTGAGGATAGTTTTGTTCGAAGCCTCCGCTTGCCCATTGCTCTGTGGGTAAGCTGGGGTGGAATAATAGTTTCTGATGCCGTACTGAGCACAAAAAGCTTTGAACTTCTTGCCGAACTGGGACCCGTTATCTAAGATGATGGAGTAGGGTACTCCAAACCTTGTGATTATTTTGTTCCACACAAATCTTTCCACCATTGCTTCTGTGATTTTGGCAAGAGCTTCCCCCTCTATCCATTTAGTGAAGTAGTCAGTGCCAATGAGTAGGAATTTTCGTTTCCCAGTTGCCATAGGGAGTGGACCCACGATGTCTAATCCCCACTGAGCAAACGGCCACGGACTGGTCAGAGGCAACAGATCATCCGCTGGAGCTCGGATGAGAGGGGAATATCTCTGACACTTTTCACACTTCTTGACAAAAGCCTTTGCATCCTCCTGCATGTAAGGCCACCAATATCCCTGGGATATTGCTCGGTGGGCTATTGACCTTCCACCAGTATGTCCCCCACACGTTCCAGCATGGATCTCATGTAGGAATCCCTGAACAAGAGCTGGGTGTACACACAACAAATATGGGCCAAGAAAAGACTTTTTGTAAAGCTTACCTTCTGGAGAGAGCCAGAAGCGTACTGATTTGGTTTTGATCTTGTGAGCTTCCCTCTTGTCTTCTGGCAATGTCCCATCTCGTAGGTATGCCACTAGTGGGTCCATCCAGCTTGGCCCAAACTCTGTTTCCATCACGATCTCTACCGCTCGGCCAATGCTCGGTTCGCTCAAATAATCGACAGCTATTGTACGGCGGTACTCCGTGTTTACTGCTGATCCTAAGCATGCCAATGAGTCTGCGTGTGCATTCTGGCCCGAGCTGATTTGTTGGATGTGAGCTCTGTTAAACTTGTCAAGCAAATCCTTGGCCACTTCTGAGTATGCAGCCATCTTCTCGCTCTTCGTAGCATATTCCCCTGAAAGCTGATTAACAACTAATTGTGAGTCACAAAATATCCGTAATTTTGTTACCTTGAGCTCCAGGGCGCTCCTCAATCCAGCGAGCAATGCTTCATATTTTGCTACATTGTTTGTAGCACTAAATCCCAGCCGTAGTGCTTGATCCAGTACCAAACCTTCTGGAGAGAACAGTACCACTCCTGCTCCAGATCCTTTGTTGCAAGCTGACCCATCAACATAGAGCCTCCATTCCTCTGGGTCCAGATTGGCCATTCTCGTTGGCTGCTCGGGGTGATTGATTTCTTGCTCCTTCTCGTGGAGGGCTGGTGGAGGTGGAGCCACCGTTGGGGTAAACTCGGCTACAAAGTCAGCCAAGATTTGCCCTTTAATTGTCGTCCTTGGCTGATAGTCAAGGTCGAATTGGCTCAATTCGATGGACCACTTGGATATTCGTCCAGAGAAGTCTGCCTTCCTAAGCAAGGCTCTTAGTGGATATTCCGTGAACACAGTAATGGGATGCTGTAGAAAGTAGTGAGGTAACTTTCTTGAAGCTATGACAAGAGCGTACACCAATTTCTCTAACGGTAGGTGACGCGTCTCAGCATCTAACATTGTTTTGCTCACAAAGTAGACCGGAGCTTGCTCTGTCCCCTTTATTCGTCGGAGAACCGAGCTGAACGCATGATCAGATACTGCCAGGTATAATATCAACCGCTCCCCAGCTTCTGGAGTAGAGAGTAAATGTGGTGATGACAGATAACTTTTTAACTCCTGGAAAGCGTGTTCCTGTTCGGCTCCCCACTCGTATCCTTCTCTCTTCTTCAGAAGTTGAAAGAAAGGTCTGCAGCGGTCTGAGGACTTACTGATGAAGCGATTAAGAGCTGCTGCCATTCCTGTTAGCCTTTGGACCTCCTTCGTGGTCTTTGGGCTTTCTAGGCCTTGCAGAGCCGTGATCTGATCTGGATTAGCCTCGATCCCCCTTTTAGTCACCAGGTGCCCTAGAAACTTCCCCGAGCTGACTCCAAAGGCACACTTGGAGGCGTTTAACTTTAACTTGTATTTTCTCATAATATTGAAAGTTGCCTCCAGGTCGGCAAGGTGATCATGCTTCAATTTGCTTTTTACCACCATGTCATCGATGTAGACGTCCATGGTTCTGCCGAGCTGTTCCTTGAACATCTTAGTGACCAACCTCTGGTAGGTCGCTCCAGCATTCCTTAGCCCAAATGGCATAACTTTGTAACAGTAGAGTCCTCTTGGTGAGATGAAGGATGTTTTCTCCTGGTCTGGCTCATGCATGGCTATTTGATGGTATCCTCGATATGCGTCAAGGAAGCTCATCCTTTCATAGCCTGATGTGGCATCTACTAGCTGATCGATCCTGGGGAGTGGAAAGCTGTCCTTCGGGCATGCTTTGTTGAGGCTGGTGAAATCCACACAAACTCTCCACTTCCCATTTTTCTTCTTGACCACAACTGTGTTGGCTAGCCAGTTTGGATAGCTCACCTCTTGTATGGCATCCGCTTCTAGTAGGCGATCCACCTCTTCAATCACAGCGTTGGCGTGCTGTGGTGCCGACCTCCTCGCCTTCTGCACAACTGGTTTGTGTTGAGGATCCACGTTTAAATGGTGGCAGATTATTTCGGGGTCTATCCCAGGCATCTCCTGGGGATTCCAAGCAAAAACATCGATGTGGTCCTTCAGAAAGGCAACCAAATCCCCTTCCTCCCGTTCGGCAAGTGTCTCGCCGATCAAGAAATACCTTTCCTCATCGTCTCCCTGGATCTGTATCTTCTTTAACCCTTCCACCATCTTCTTGGTGGGGTCACCTCCGATGTCTTCCAAGGTAGGCCGATCTGGAACTTCGACTGTCTGCACCAACTCGGCCTTGGGGGACTTCTTCAATACCATGTTGAAACATAGGTCAGCTACCTTCTGGTTTCCCCTAACGCACTCAATGCCATCCGCTCCAGGATACTTGATCTTCTGGTGGTAAGTTGAGGAGACTGCCCTCATTTTGTGCATTCAAGTTCTTCCTATAATCACGTTATAGGAGGAAGGGATGTCTACCACAAGGAAGTCGGTTTTCAGGACTACTGATCCAGCTCGGACGGGCAACGTGACCTTTCCCATAGGCCATACCGTCTGTGCACTAAAGCCGACCAGTGGAACTAAACACTTTTGCAATGAGCTCGGTGGGAGTTCCATCTTTTTGAAAGTTTGGTAGTACATGATCTCCGTGCTAGCTCCCTGATCGACAAGAATCTTCTCCACGTCATAATCCCCTATTCGTAGGGTAATCACCAACGCATCGTTATGTGGCACAACTACTCCGTCCAGATCGTTGTCAGTGAAGGTGATTGGGATCTCCATGACTTCCTCAGCCCTCGACCTCTTCATGCCGAGCTTCATGACCTGTTTTGCCTGGCCGTTGACCCTCTGGATGTGCCTTATCTCGTTGTTGGTATAAGGGGCGACTAATCCATGTATCATATGGATTGTTCCCTTTGGACCTTTCTCGTAGTCCATTTCTTCTACCAGATCAGCATCATTCTTGCTATCAGCCAAGAACTCTTTAAGATGGCCCTCCGCCACCTTCTCATCCAAGAATTTCTTGTACTCCACGCAATCCTCAGTCATGTGCCCCCAATCTCTGTGATAGCTGCAGTGCTGATTGGTTGCCCTCCTCTTCTCTGGGTTCCCAGTCATCTTTGGGGGTCTTCTGAACCACTGTTCATTTTTTATCCTGTACAGCATCTTGTATATGGGTATATTGAAAGTCGCCATAACACTGAAGTACGACTTGGGGTCTGGGTCAACTTTTTCCTTCTTCTGATGTGCATAATCCCTCCTTCCCGTCGTGAAGTCTTTCTTGTATGCCTTTGGCTCCATTGTCTTTTTCTCTGGGAGCTGAGGTTGTCCAGCGACAATCTTTCCTCCTGCCTGCAGGATGTCGTCCTCTACCCGTGCATGCTCCTGAATTCTCTCCATTAGTTTGGCCACAGTCTTGACTGGGTGCATGGTAAGCGATTCTCGTAGCTTACTATGCACAAGCAAACTTGTTTTGAACGTTGCCAGAGCATACTCCTCACTACAATTTTCAATCTCGTTGAAAGTTTCCCAGTAACGCTTTGAGTACTGTCGCAGAGTCTCATCATCCCTCTGTCTCATAGAGGTTAATGCATCGAATGTTTTTGGAGCTGCTCGGCTCGTAAGGAACCGTGCAGTGAATTCCTCAGCCAGTTGAGTCCAGCATAAGATGGATCCTTCTGGGAGCTTATGGTACCAACTTAAGGCCACTTTTCCTAGGCTGGATGGGAACATCTTGCACAGCAATGCATCATCTTGCTCATGCATAAACATGGCCTGCTGGTAGTGTTGGATATGGGCCACAGGGTCCGTGTTAGTTTCGTAAGGGATGAACGCTGAGTGTTTTACCCTGCTCGGCGTCTTCTCTGCGCGAATCCAATGGGCTAGTGGTGATTTGGAAATCTGGCCTAGGGCTTCCTTAGCTGCCTCTCGTGCAGTCTTAGGGCCTCCATCAGCTCGGCCAACGTCCACCCTTCTCGCTTGCTGCTCAGGAATGTGCTCATTGGAACCAGATCTCTCATATCTGTCCCTAGCGTGCTTCCTTCTTTCTTTCTTTTCCACTGAAGCACTCCTTTCTCTCCGTTTTCGTGGAGAGGCTGCTCGGTCAGCAAAGACGTCATCATGATGATGGACCCTTCTATCTTTTACGTACTGCACGGATCTCATCCGCGAACGTAAATCATTCTCCTTCTCTTGGAGTTGTTTCTTTAGGTCCTGAATCTCTTGTTCTCATCGAGTGACTTCACGGGCCAGTTCTTCTGCCTCCTGTTCTCTTCTGTCGAGGCTGTCCTCTTTTACTTTATTCCTAGTTCGCCTGTGATCATCCCTTCTCGGTGGGCTCCTCCTCCATTCACGTCGGGTTGAGGCCTCCCCACCTCTTGGTGGTGTTTTTGAACGTTTCCGTCGCTCGTTTGATCTTGGAGAATCATAGTTTATCAGGCGCGTATCCCTAAACTTTGGAATTTCAGGGATATGCCCTATGTTAAACCTTCTGGTGGCAGGCTTCTTTTGTGGTGCTTTTAGAACTGCAGGAGTTTCGTCCACCTTTGCACTTTTTCTCGTAGTGTAAACAAGGGTGGTTCCGCCATCGTCTTCCACATCCTTCCTCTGTGGGGTGCACAGAAGAGGTTCTGAAAGCACCATTGTTGATCTCTGTTGGAAGGGATCAAGCTTTTCTGTTAGGTTTCCCACAGACGGCGCCAATTGTACGGGGATAAAATCCACGTAGCCCTGGATCACATGCTTCCTTGGTTCAACCCTAAATCTGCAAGACAGAGAAAAGGGTTAGAACACCTTTGCCTCTCGTTGGCAAAGGCCCTCCGATGCCTAAGTTAGTATCACGTACTTGGTGAATTCAAACCACAATGCGTATGAAAATGGGTTTCACAGCGTCCCTTTCTCCATGGGCATAGTGCTGTATTTATAGGTGAAGAAGGCTTGACTTAGGCATCTCGTGCCTTGGTTTCCTATTAGCTTTAGGAATCCATCTTCTAATAGGATTTTCCTTTTAGGGGAGAGTTTCCATATCCTGCTAGATCTCGTCTAGCAGAGGTCTTTCTTTCCATATAGGATTCTTCCCTATATGGGGCATACTCCTAATCACATTAGGACCTCCCATATCAATCCCTTTCTTTACGGGATTGCTCCTTATCTCATAAGGAGCCGCTGTAGAATATTCTGGAATGTCTCACCGCCCTACTCGTGGCGGTGCCGTGCTTCCACGTAGCTCGGAATAACTCGTACATAGTTCAGCTTATTACGCCGAGCTGAATTATGTATTCCAGAATGCTATTCAAGCTATACACGTAGCCTACCTAGCTCGGCCATATCAGGGGCATCCTTTATGCCTTACGCCGAGCTTAGTGCATCCTGACTCATTAGTTTACTCTTTATTAATTCTAGCCTCATTCATGGCCAAACCAGCCCGGCACAGGGTTTAAGAACTCCCTATGTGGTGCCGAGCTATTCACCCTCTCGTGGTGAACATCTATGGCACGTGCTATGCCTAATAGTAGGGGTAATCAGTTTTTACCCACTCCATTCTCCGTCAACTTGGTGCTCGTCAAGTACTGCCGCCTGCAGGCCCCGAGAACTTTGTCATGCCAAATTTCAATGTTGCCACATTCAGAGCTTATTAGAACAATTGTAGAGAGCGTATGACCATTCCAAGTGATCCATATCCCAGTGTTCTCCTTCCGGCACGTTACAAGAGATGGCTAACACAAGATATCGAAGCAAGAGCAAATGGAAACTAAGACAGACTTTAGACTCGATCTTATTGTGCTTGAAATAAGTTGTGTACCCACTGTTATGGATGTTGTTGTTGTTTGTTTCTTTTGAAAGTTTCATGCTCAGCCATGTAATCAAAAAAGTTTGTTCAAATAAAACTTGAGTTTTGAGAATTTTCTACTCTTGATTCTTACCGGCTCTATCTGTTATATCTAAGATGCGCATAATGACTTGGAATCGACTCAAGAGATTGTGACCGAACCTCAGGGTGAGGCTGCCTACGTATCCCATCTCGTGCCCCTGTTTCCTATTCTCTTTAGGAATCCCTTTTCTAATAGGACTTTCCTATTAGGGACGAGTCTCCATGTCCTGCTAGATCTCGTCTAGCAGGGATCTTCCTTTCCATATAGGATTCTTTCCTATATGGGGCGTACTCCTAATTACGTTAGGACTTCCCATATCAATCCCTTATTTCACGGGATTGTTCCTTATCTCATAAGGGGCCGCTGTAGAATATTTTGGAATGTCTCACCGCCTTATTCGTGGCGGTGCCGTGCTTACGCGTAGCTCAAAATAACTCGTACATAGCTCAGCTCACCACGCCGAGCTGAATTATGTATTCCAGAATGCTGTTTGAGCTATACACGTAGCCTTCCTATCTCGGCCATATCAGGGGCATCCTTTATGCCTTATGCCGAGCTAGTGCATCCTGATTTATTAGTTTACTCTTTATTAGTTCTAGCCTCATTCGTGGCCACACCAGCCCGGCACAGGGTTTAAGGACTCCCTATGTGGTGCCGAGCTATTCACCCTCTTGTGGTGATCGACTTAGGCACGTGCTATGCCTAATAGTAGGGTAATCAGATTTTACCCACTCCAATTGCTCCCCAGCTCTGCCATTGCTGCCATTTGTCAGCGATGCGCAGAGCTTCAACGGTCCCTGGTGCATCTCTTGCACGCCTTCCCCCTCTCGTGGGGAGCAGGGTTGTTTTCGCATTAAATGCGAAGTGACCCGTTGGTCATTAGATACGACCAAAGGACGATTTGGGGTGATGTTTCTCGTATGTCACGCCCTACTTTTTTTGGGGTTTTAGGCGGGATAATGATTACTCTTTCTCCCCCCAAAACCCTTATTTTCTAAAAAAAACTCTTTCCCTTCTCATCTCCACTCCACCTCGTCAGAAGCAAGAGAGAGAAAGAAGAAAAACTCTAGTCCGCCATTAACGTCGACCAAGCTTTCTGCAACAAACCCATCTCCGGTTTTCGTCGGAAAACGTCTTCCGCTCCCGTTGGAGAGTACCACCTTAGGCCCATACCTTCTCACGTAAGTAGCCCATTTCTAGATCTCCATTTCTGTTTCGTGTTTGCCCTCTTCGTTTTCCCTAGTGTCTGTTCACCTTCTTTCCCTGGGTTTCAATAGCGAAACCCTAACTCAGTAAGGATGGGAAGGCATAGGGCTCTTCTTAGCAACCCCCAAAAAATAGTAGATTTCCGCCGGCAGTATAATCCCCGCTGATGTTCAATTCCGGCTAGACAACCGTGATGACATGAGAGAGGAAGGTCAGGACGAAAACAAGATCCACATTCCCTTGATTTTCATAGTTGAGGGAGGCCTTAGGTTCCCTCTGCATCCTTTCTTTAGGGAGGTCTGCTCTAGGTGTAGTTTAAACCCCATGCAATTGTGTCCCAATTTCGTCAGGGTAGTCATGGGCACAGTCGCCCTTAATAGGCTGCTCGGCCTTCGTCTGGACTGGTGGGACTTACACTATTTCTATAGTGTAGTCCCTACAATTGATAACAATTATTATTTCAAAGCCAGGGATCCCAACCCTGGGAGGAGTACATGGACGATGAGTCCCATTTTTACCCGCGGCCCTATACCCAGACCTTGGATGGGGTTTGCAACTACAACCCCAGCATTCCTGAGGAGGTTGATTTTTTTGATAACAACCTCCCTAAGCGAAACCTCCTTGTCAGTATATATTGTATGAGCCGCCAGGCTTACCTGCCTGCGATTGGGGTTGAGAACTGGCAAACCGTGGTATACAGGCCAGACAGGGTGGCGCACCAGTTGGGGTATGATCTGGTGGTACCCGCTGCCGGGCCGGAGCCCGTGAATTTCCAGGCTGCTTTCAACCAATTCCTCGTCTCCTATACAGACATACTTCTGGACGGAGTTGGGCACTGGCACTTTCCGAAGTCCATTCGTCCTCCTCTGGCCTCCATTCAATTCCGCTTGCATTGGCGGAGGAATCTAGACTCTTTTTTCGCTTTTGTGCAAGGCGATGCCAACAGAGCCACTCTGCGCGTCGTGTACAAGCCAGACTTCACACTCCACGCTCCCAAGCCTCAATCCGATGATTGGCGCGGTGTACAGAGCTGCGGGGTTTTGAAGGAGAGTACTACCGTGGCCCCCTCAGAGGCCAGGGTTGTGGCGCCGCTATCTGCTGTGCGCGTCACCAGGTCCCAGGCAAGGGCCCAAATATCCTCTGCAGACGAGGAAGAGGCCGTGCGGCCACCCGCTCGATGGAGGCTACACAGGGTATGTAATGTATTATCCCCGTTGTTGATTGTGATGCTGCTTTTTCTTACAGCTTTCCCTTTTATTACTTATATTTTTTTTGTTTCAGGCGGTGACCGGCAAGTGTGTCAGAGAGTCACCAGAGCGTGCAGCTTCTCCGGGACCCGACAGTCCGGAACAGGACTCTAACACAGATATGACACCATTGAGGGTCCGCGCCGCCGCGCTGACTCAGGGTCAAACCGCAAGCCCTTCTGTCCCAGCGCAGCACCACGTAGGGGACAGTGATAGCAATGGTGATCAGCTTCCAATCAGCACCCTCCTTGGTAGGGGGCGTGAAGGAGCCGTGGTTGGTGGGCCAGAGCCTGGTCATCAAGCAGAGGCCACTAGTACTCCTTCCCTAGCTGCTCAGCCCACAAATTTGATGAAAAATCCACTCCGCACCCGCAGGCGACAGAGAGGCATGCATTCCTGGAAATAATGCGAACAGAGGAGCGTGTTAGCCCTTCAATTGCTGAGATACTTGCTCCACGTGGTACGAGTGGCTCTGGAGGGGGAGAAATAAGAGGAATACACTCTGGAGGGCATCGCGCTCCGGAACCACAGCCCGAGAAGAGATCAAGGGACACTGCTGAGGGCTTTGGCAGGGGTTATGAGCTTGAGTTCCTGCACCCGTATGCTGATAGTGAAGAGGAACAGAGCCCTCACACTGTTGTTGAAATGGGCCCGCCCTCAGTTCGCTCCCATGTACCAACTGAGTCCGCCCCTTAGCGCACGTCATCTGTCGAGAAAGGTAATCATCTTGATTCCTCCAGTACTTTCCAGAACATAGGGGGTGACATTCATGTGGGGCCAAGTTTTAGGCCGCGTACTACTCATAGCATAGGAGAATTTGTGCCAACTTCAGTTGATCCAATTATTCATGAATTGTTCAAAGATGATTTTTCAGAATTGGAAACCGCCGTGGACCCTCAGGGGAGAGTGTAGGAGATGCAAGCCGCCCTTCGTCAATCTGTCCCGGAGCAGCAGGAGCCTCTAGTTGAGCAAGAAGGAGACACTCAGTAGGAGCGCCTGGCTGCCATTGCTGAGGGGGATGCGCCCGAGGGTGAGGCAAAATCCAGCGCCCCGCAAGAGGGCATGGGGCAGATGATCGTTTATCAGAAAGAGACCATAGACGTTGATGACAGCTCAGAACATTCGGATGGAGCAGGGCCCGGCGCACCGAAACAATCTTCATCTGAATATAGTGATTCTCAGTGCCAGGAGCAGGTACCTCCTGCCATCCCTGCGTCTGTGGTGCCATTCTTATCATTCCGTGTTGCCAAGGAAAACCTGCCTGCCCTGCAAGCTGTCCAACAGACGCATCCAGAGACCTTCGCCAACTTCCGGGCACAGAGCCCTTTAGGTGGTGGCATGCTTCTGGACAGCTTGGCGACAATTATTACTTCTTTGGAGGCCATTCCTCTCAAGAAGTTTGGTGATATATCGCTGCAGGACAGAAATGGGGCTCTTATGGACCTTCAAAAATTAGGAGGCTTGAAGATTGGTTGGCTTATCGCTCAGATGGAGCGTATGCACAGCGCGTGCGTGGGCCTTCAAGATTTTGCTCTGGGCTGAAGAAAAGTAGAGAGAGGTATAGCGAGCCCAAGATAGAGTGGACATCGCGCGCATGGCTCTTGCTCAAAGAGAAAAGGACTTGAGAGAGAGACAGACCGAATTGGAGGCCATTCTACGCGAGAAGGTAGAACTTGAAGCTGCAGGCGGGGAGATATTTGGGAAGAATGACCCAGTTTCCAAGGGCTTGTTCCCTGACCCTCCGTAGTGACTGTACTTCTTTTCCTTGTAATGGGAGTACCACATTATGAATGGAGAGGGATTTTTGCTTATAATTCATTCTTTTCTGATTGCTTTCCATACTTGTGCTTTTACGGTTACCAAAATTTCTCTGAATAATCCATTCATTATGACTTATCTTGCCATTGCATGAAATGGAATTCTATTCATAATTTCCCGTAAGTAACTAAACACTTCATTAACTCTTGATAACAACAGAAAAAGGGAAATTACAAATCAGGAGCGAAACATCTTTTCATTCAAGGGTAGTATTTCTTCATAAATTTGATATTGATGGGCCCTGTTAGAAACCCATCGGAGACTCTGGAAAGCCTATAGTGGCCACTCGACCCAACGTTAATGACTTGATACGGTCCCTCCCATCTTGGGGTGAATTTAGGGAGCTTGACATTTCTCATCACGTCTGTGGTTGATTTCCAGACCAGATCCCTGACCTTGAATTCTCGTGGAACCACACTCTTGTTGTAGAACTTTGATACTGACTCCCAATACTTGGCCTGATGCTCTGCGGCGAGTTCCCGCCTTTCCTCCAAGGCTTCCAGATCCGCACGCCGCTCCGCGGTGGTGACCTCTATTGATAGAGCCAACCGCGCGGAGGGTACACTCAGCTCGACCGGGAGTACGGTCTCTGCCCATAGACCAAGTTGAAGGGACTAGTTCGCGTTGCCTTTCTCTTTGCTGTGCGATATGCCCAAAGTGCCATGATCAGGTAGTCTGACCATGTTCCACCCTTCTCGTCCAGCAGTTTGCTCAGGATCCGCACCAAAGACTTGTTTGTGGCTTCAGCTTGGCCATTCCCCTGAGGGTAATACGGCGTTGAAGTCTGATGTTCCACAGAATAGGATTGAAGTAGCTCACCCACATCCTTATTGATAAAAGGGGTCCCGTTATCCGACAGGATCACCTTTGGTATGCCAAATCTGCATATGATGTTTTCTTTGATGAACTAGGCGACTGTCGCGCCTGTCGCATTCTTCAATGGCACTGCCTCCACCCACTTAGTGCTTACTTCAGTGGCTGCTAGAATCCACTGATGCCTGTGTGAGTGCGGCGAGATGGGCCCAACAAGGTCCATTGCCCAAGTATGAAAGGGGTACGACGCGTGGATTGCATGAAGTTCTACTGCTAGCGCGTGGACCAAGTTTTCAAATTTTTGGCATGCGTGACACCGGCGCACGTGCGCCTTAGCATCAAACTCCATCCGCGGCCAGTAATATCCCAAGTGGATAATATGCTCGTATAGTTTCCGTCTGCCCTGATGTTCTAGCTCGTGAGCTTTGTACAATACGTCCTCAGCCTCTTCATTGGACAAACACCGTAATGGGATGTGGTCCAAGGCTCTTCTGTACAGGCTTCCATCTTTAATGAAGAATCGACCTGCGGACATCTTGATTTGCCTTCTATATTCCCTCTCAACAGGTAGCGCGCCCTCCTGTAGGAAATCAATATATTTCTGCCTCCAATCCTGCTCCACTGAGAAACAGCATTCCTGTGCTGGGATGGCTAGGGTGCATCTCTCGCAATCACTTAATACCTCTACGGCATCCGCTTTCATGCTAGGCCAATAGTAGCCTTGCCTCTGGACCCTCCAGTAAAGAGAGATGTCATTTTCTCCACAAGTTACATCATGGATCTGACGCAACCTGGTCTTGGCTTCTTGAAATCCAACGCACTGCGCAAGCCATCTTTGAGGGCCGCGGTAGTATAACCTCTTACCAATCATGGCAAACTGTGCTAATTCTGACAAGGGGACGTCGCCCTGTCCAGTAGCTAGCTGTTTCATCAACTTTTCTTGCCACTCCTCTACAGCTTGTTCCTCGCTAACTCCGTCAGCGACTGATGGCTCTGTCTTTTAGACGATTTCTATGGCTATCCTTTCTTCATTAAATTCAAGTTTTGCTCCCAGTGTGGCAAGTGCGTCAGGGAACCTGTTACCCGATCTAGGTTTTTGAATGATTTCCACTTTATTAAAACGATGCATCAGCCTTTGTACAATGGCCCTGTATCGAGCAGGAGTAGGCTTATTAAGTGCGTAGAGGCCTTCCATTTGTAGAATTATAAGTTTCGAATCCCCCACAACTTTGAGGGTCTTTATCTCTTTTGCAATTGCTGCTAGGAGCCCCAGGATTAAGGCCTCGTATTCTGCTTCATTGTTTGAGCACTTGAAGGACAATTTGTATGCGAGGTATTCGTGCTGGCCGTCCGTACTAGTGAGGACTATTCTGGCACCTCCTGTGCCACCAGGAGATGGTTTCGAAGCATGCTAACACGTAGCAGGATATATCACAAAATCCTACCCTGTGGGTCCTGTCTTAGGTTGGAAAGTTCTAAGACTATCTATATGCAAATGCCGATTTTGGTTTAAAGGGGGTTCCCCAGACTAGAGCCAAGATCTGCCTCCCCTGAGCCAAGAATACTGACGTGGCAAGGGTAGTAACGACAGGCTGACTCATCATCGTCCAAGGTTGCCGAGAATCTTGAGATGTTCTAACACCAGCAAGCTGGGTAGGGTAACCAGGACGCAGCGGCAAGGCTAGTAACCATGCACGTGCATTGCAAAAGTTTAACAATAAAATCTTTTCAAAAATCCCACAAATATTTTTAAATTAATCAAGACCTTGAAATTTTACCCGAGCAAACAACCGGGAAAGCTCCAGTCCAGATTGATCGGGCTTTCACCCTGACATCAATCCTTTCTAGTACAGCGTGAAGCACGTACTTGGTGTCAAGCTTTCGAAGGGTCGTTTTACAAGTGTAAAATGTCAAAATAAAGTTTAATTAAAAAATATCGATCCCCAGCGGAGTTGCCATTTTGTGGACGTTCTTTCGGGAGCCCACACGTTTTGGTTGTGTTTGTGAAAAAGGGCGATCCGAGAAAAAGGAAAATTTAGAGTCGCCACCCGGGGTTTAATTTTTGGAAAATGTTAGGTACCCGAGAAACCGTTCAGAAAAAATAATGACTCTTGTGCCGCTGAAAAAGGGTTTGATCTACGAAAAATAAAGATTTGGGTTCGGGAGCCAGGTTACTTGCGGGGAAGGTTTTGTTCGAAAAATGCACCCCGCGTGTCCGGAATTTTCCGGTCTTTACTAAACATTTGTGGGATTATTCTTTGAAAGATTTTATCGAAAACTTTATTTCACATAAACAATGAAAGAGATATCATGCTTAAAAGGAAATGAATAATGATAACAAATCACGTAACACGCAATCAAGTACATAAATGTAAGAAATTTAACCAAAAGGGGGTGTAAATGAAAAAAACAGAAAGTGGGAGGGGTTAACTGTAATTAAACCTCCCTGGTTTTTACGAAAATAGAGCATCGGATTTTAGAAAACAGAGCAAATCGAATATTTTTCCAGTGATGCCGTACGACATCCAAAACCATGCCGCACAGTGCACTTTGGGTGCCGTACGGTGTCTCTGTAAGTTATGTTTTTAAAAAAAAAAATCCCATTTTTGTCTGATTGAAATCAGCATCTGTTTTTGTGTAAAAACCATGTTTATTCACTGATCAAAATAGGTTTGGAAAATAGTTTTAATGGATGAATGTACCTCGTTTTCAGGGACGGCATCCCGCGACAATGGGCGATGTCACGTGATACTAACCCGAGAGGCTCAAGCCTTGTTGAAATGTCTCCGTTTGGACTCGAGGAAGAGCTACAAAGCTCTCCTCGAGCCCAGTGGAAACCCCCCTCAGAAGATTATCACTCCAATTCAAACACAAATATATACCTCTGGGTTTGCTCGGCTATGACCAAAGTCTTTGAAAAGGATCGGTTTGGAGGCTGGGAATGGTAGTTCTAAGCTTATGCGATTTGAGCTTGGAGATGGTTTCGACGAAGTAACGAGGGACGACAACAAATTTTGCTTTCTAAGAGAAATTTTTCTAGGAACTGATGAATCGATCGTCTGGCCGCTCCTTCTCTCATCTTATATGGAGGAGATTTTGGACGAGCTCATAATTTGGGCGATACCCGTACGCCAAGAATCGCATCATTTGCCGAATCTCATCATTTGTTCTGAGCTGCTGGAGCAATCGCGGGAATCCTGTTGATGGGACAAGGGTGCCGTACGGCGTCAAAAGTGTATCGTACGGTGCACATAGCAACACCGCACGGTGCAAAAGGGAATTGTAAGCCGTACGGTTTTGGGTTTTGGGCCATACGGTTCAAGTGTGGTTTCGGGTTTTTGGTTCCTTTGATTTATCCGACTCAAGCAACCGTTTCGAGGTATATTTCGCGCGTTCTTTTCATCATTGGGGATGCACAAGTCATCAAAATTGGGGTGTCTACACACGTGGCAAGAGATTTTTGAATGTTTGATCAATGGAAAATCCCTACAATTCAGGAGATACTTATCTCTAGGAGAAGACATAAGACGGTTGCCTTAATTTTAGGGGGTTACTTATTTGAAATTTGAATTCTTTTTAAGCCGAAAACACATGTGATAATTGTCAAGATAATGAGTAGTTATTTTCGGCCAATTAATGACACTTGTCAATCGTTGAACAAGGGAGGAATTGAAGACATTAAAAAATGCATGATTCAAGGAACATGGTCCAAAGTTATGGGCGGTTACTCCAAGCGGTTACAAGGCTTATGGATTTCTATAAATACAGACCATTGTGCAACATTGCGAAGGTCCACGCACCAAAAGCTCACAGCAGCATTGTAATTTTGTTTCATAACTATCGAGTTAGTCGATTGTTTCTTTCTCAACCATGTCTGTCATCTCTCATCCCTTGTCTTTCTCTTCTTCCTCCTATTTCTTTTCTATGTAATTTCGTTTTCTTTTTGTTGTTGAAGTCCTTTGTCAAGGCATTCGAACCTTTGTAACTTAGTTCCTCTTAATTAAGTTATTACTTTTGTTTGAAAGAAGTTTCTACAGATTTTAGGCGTTTTTCCATTTTATTTGGAGATCTCTTATCTCCTGGCACGCCCGCTCCCTCACAACGCCACTTGGTGTTGGCTCTGACATTTCTCTTGTTCCTGGAGAAATTTGTGTCAATAGAAGTTTACGTGGAACATTGGAGTGAATATCAGGCAACTCACCAAAACACAATGACTGCTTTTCGTGGCCTCGTAAAAATCAGACAATTAGTAGAAAACCGAGATCAAATTTGAAAGTTGAAATGCTATGGACACAATAAATAAGTAGAAACAAATACTCATAAATTACAAACACGAGGTTGGAAATAAATTTTAGGGGGAACCAAAAATGTTGGAAGTAAAAATTCCTTGCAAATCGAGATTCCAGGGGCCAAAAAATTCATACGCAATGGAGAGGTTCCTTAATCAATTTAAGGAGAATCCTTTGCCGATCGCGATTAGGAAAAAGGGGAATCCTTAATCAATTTAACTGTAACAATGAACAGTTCTGAAATCATGAGCAACGTGGAATATTTTATATTTAATATTTGAGTTCTCTTTTTAATTACGTATGATTCTTAGTCATAGGGAATTTCATCGTTCAGGACTTCACGTCTCAAGAGAGTTCTTAATGAATGCCAATTTGTCCAGTTTTTTCTTTCCATTTTATTACATGAACCTACCATGCCATTGCTCGGGGGTTTGCATTGGTAATTCTTTCCATTTTCTTGTTGCAGGAGCATTTGAGTTTCTATAATGTTGATTGCATCTATTAATCCTGAATCCAAATATGTTTGATTACTCACCACCTTGTAGAAGCATTTGAGTTTGTCAAAGTGTAAAATACATGATTTGGTCCCGAATCCGAAGTTTTCCTCCTCTCCTAGCAACGGGATATGCCTTGAAGCCATTTGACATGAATGCATTTAAAATGCATTGCAACGATTCAAATGAAACGCTTTTGTTTCTATTCGTTTTTTTGTTTTTTTGCCTCGTACTTTACCTATTCCAAAGTTAATAGGGGTAATATGCCAACTTTCTCAAATGAATTTACAGCTATAAGTCAAATGGTGCAATTAACGTTATTCATTGTAGTAAGCGATGCACAACATATCCAACTATATATGTAAATATACAACAGCATAGGGAATGAAAAGCTACCAACTAAGTGAAGACCTACCTACATTATAATGTACCTTGAAATGAGCTTTTCGAGTACAATTCCACATCAGAAAATCATTCTTTTGCTTCATTCACCTCAATTTCTAAAGTTTCATGAATGGGGGTGTTGTTTTCTGTCGTAGTAAACACGTGATCATCATCGGTGAAAATCCATTCTACAGATGAAAATCCATTGCTGGTTACTGGACTTTGTGGGCAATCAGAAGGCACTACCATCACTTCATTTGCTGGCTTCGTTTTCTTGGATGCATCAGATGATTTCTCTGCTTCCTCGTCGAAGGCTCTAGACATTGCCATTAGCTTTTGCCATATTGATGACTCATTAGAAGCCAAGATCACCCTATTGTTGTATAGGAAGGTAGACAGGAATATGACGAGAGCAGAAATCAAAGATGTGGCTGCAACAAGGAAAAGACCCTTAAAACTCTCGAGGTTGAGGCTGTCAGAGGTGATCCTGGCACCATCTTGATCTGCACATTGAGCTTCTTCCCCAAACCATTGGCGTCGGATTTGAGCAATTTTACCTTCCTCCGTTAAATATAAGATTGCTCTTGAAACATCAGGTACAAGGGGCGATCCCTTTAGAAATGCCTGTAGGTAAAGATACACATAAAACATATAAAATTTGTTGCTGCGGAACTTGTGATAAAGGTTAATTATTGAATTGTAGAATCCAAAAAGAATGAAACTGTCGCTTCTCAAAATTCAACCTTTCAAATTTCTTTTGGACGTGAATAGAAAACAGAACCTATGCCAAATAAATTCGCATAGCTTTCATGCAAAAAAGTCATAAGCTGCAGCACTAGAGCCACAACAAACATCCTCATACAAGAAATCTGCTATATAAACAGAACTTTGGACAGAATACTTGTGAATATCGATGTGTTCTTTTGTAATCATAATCTCACAAATGCTTTTGTTAAGAATTCTGATTCATGAATGACTTTCCCAACTCTGCAAGGTTTGACATTATGTTTGATGCTGAAGCTACCCTAGACAACAAGCGGATACCCCCCCCCCCCCCCCCCCACACACACACACACACACAAACACATAGAGAAAGAGAGAGAGAGAGAGAGAGAGAGAGAGAGAGACTCACAAATCCAAAGCCTGCAGTCTTGTAGAATGGTCCTACCATAGTGTACTTAGTACAGTATTTGAGGTTGGAAAGGAACAGCCTTATGTAAGGGACCTCGTGGATAATAGCAGCAACTCCTCCATTCCTACTTCCTTTTGACAGGGCATCATCATACTGTTCAAAAGTGCTATAGTTTCTAGACTTTGTGAGATTAAATTCCTCTCTTTTCAGTAGCGCTTTGAAAAAAGTACCATTGTGGTAGCCAACATATTCTCCATTTTTTCTGAGGTCCTTTATATCTGTAACACTGGGTTGCAGCTTTTCTACTGTTAACATTGATGTTAAGCTCGCTGTATAACTCGATGTAAGTACCAGCACCACAAAAACCCACACGATTACCACAAACCTTGATAAGTTGCTGACCAACTTCTCCCCTAAGAAAATCACAAAAAAAAAAAAGGAGTTCATCTTTGTGAGGCATTTTTCAGTGCTATTCATTATGCATTTGGCCAATTAAATCACCTTATGTATGTGGTTATTGTCATAGACTTAAAAATTAGTATTAATTAGCTCTAGGGGCATGTGCCAAGTACATATGGAAAGGGTCTTACTCTGGGCGAAAACGAGTGTGGAGAAGGAGAACCAGAATATCATTCCGACTTGCTTACTAGGTGGGCCTCGGAATTCTTTGTTTTCACGATGCTCCAGAACCCAAACCACAAAGCCAGTGAAGATGAAAAACACGCCAATTGTTAGCCACAGATCCATCTGTAGGGGTTTCATGAAAATCCATGCATTCTTCCTCCCATCATCCTGAATTGGAACAATCATCGCCACGCTGGACTCCGTGAATGGCAATGTAAAATCCACAAAATTTGATCTGTTTGCTAGAATTGTTACATCACCCACAACAGCATCGTATTTCTGGAGATAGACAAAAACTTTAGTTACTTGGCAAAGGGAAAATGAGAAAGGTAGCAAATTCACATAGCAAATCTGATTACCCCAAGGTAGATTTGATAAACAAGATCATTGTAATCTCCAGCGGGTTCGCCATCACGAGTTTCAAAGGGAATAAATTCATAGGGGACAGCATACGGCAATGCGTGGTCCATGATTTCTTTGAATACATCTATGCAGAAACCAGTGGCAATGACAACATTAGTTTGGGGATGCCTTTCCACTTTGATAAATTCATTGATACCATTTTTTACTGGAACTCCAACCCTCAATTTTCGTTCACCTGTTGGAATTTCCCAACCTTTGGGTACAACACTAGATCTACCAGGCCAAATGATGGCTTCAAGATCTTCTTCGTCATTGGTGTCATTCTTATTAATTAGCGATCTCAGTTTCTTTGATATTCCATATTCCCGAGTCCAAAATCCAATTTCCATCTCCCCTTTTCCGATTACATTGACTATTCGAAAGGCTGATTGTTGTAACTGCCCATCGACTAGATGAAATTCACCACTTAACCCCTGGAACTTAATTTTCTTTATTGCTTGAAGTAGCCTTGGTCCCATTTCTGAGTATCCAATTGTAGCCAAATCTGTTAAGTTGTTTGCAGAGACTAGTTTTTTGAACTTTGAATGAGCAATACCGGATCTCTCAACTGCCATTGCTAACGTCGTGGCACTGTCATATGCCCATAGTGCAGGCAAGCTTAGTTCAAATCTATCCATGTTTGGATGCTCTCGGCGAAATCTCTTTCTCCATCTTTGTGTAAAGTTTTGAAGCTCATTCGAGTTTGGAACATAAGGCTTCACGCCTAGTACCCCTTGCATCGAACCTATAACATTAGCATCCAGAGAATCCAAGAGACTAGTTAACACATCGGTGATGATCCAGACATACCCCTTGTTCATCATTCCAACTTCTTTCACCTTTAAGAAAAAGCGAGAAGCAAGAGATGGTAAAATATGCACCACAAAAACTCTGGTTTGCAATGTCTTTAGCTTGTAGAGTTCTTGAAGGATATGATCATATGTAGCTGAAACAGACATAGCAATTCGATACCGCACTTGGGTACTAATCTCCAGAAAAGAGTCGGTTAAATAAGGACCTATTCCCCTCCCAAACTCTGTGTCTTCGTAAATGAGCACTACCTCCCTCCAACCAAAGGCCTTCACCATAGCTGAAAGGGATTCAACCTGAGAAGACCCATTTTGTCCTCCTCGAATGAAGTATGGATTGTCTGACGGTGAGAGAGTAGGACTCGTCGCTTGAGAAATGATAGGAACTTGTGTTTTTTCCCCAATATCAATCACAAAACCTGATTGTGTGGATTTTTGTGGACCTAGTATTGCCTGTACTTGGACATTTTTCAACAAGTCTATAGCTGCAAATGAAATATCAATATTAATTAGATCCCAACCAATACTTGAATATAAAGAGACTTTTGTGCATGGTTCTTATGAACACAACCAATACTTGAATTCATATACATAGACTTTTGTGCATGGTTCTTATGAATACAATCTCCACCCTTATGTAGTAGGAGTATGTATTCACCCAAGTACAAAACAATTCGTAAACCACAATGAACCACTTTGGGTAAAAATTTCCACAGAATGGATGAAACTAAACTTGTGGAGGGGTAAAAATAAACAAAAATATTTTGAAGTACGATGGTCAAAGAATGAATCAAAGTCAACAAAACTGTAATATCACATCATTTATTCATAACGAATACATGGAGTTTACATAATTCATCTCGGCATATAACCCAATAAGCACGAAGAAACAGTATAGCCATTCAATATTTATTCAATACTATTTTTAGGCCTAGTGGAGATGTGAACTCATACACTTATGGAGAAACGAAATAGCTTGCCCATTCTCCCTTACACTACGTTACCACCTCATTTACAGATTTACTCTTTGTTCTTGAATCCTATAGCCAAAGGTTTCATTTAATTCAAGCTTCATTGAAACTGAGGCTTGTTTTCCCGAGTGATTGTAAGTCCAAGAGGGTTGCAAGTTTTCGGTTGCGGCGCTTTCTCAAACACCTGGTCTGCATTTTGAAAAGTTGAGCAGCCACCACTCTGTAACGCTATTCAATACAGCTATGGGTCAACCCGTTACTCTAACGCTACAGCAACAAAAATTACAAATTCACGACTCTCAATGGATGCTATTGTTATGCTACAACTGTTACACTCCGAACATGATGACCAGAACCTGTCACACAAACTTCGTTGCAAGGAAAGAAAAGGAGGAAAAGTCGGAAAAAAATTTGTTCACCCTCACTAAAACAAGGGTGAACAAAACCCTCACCTTGATTGGTTGAAATGGTGTGAGATCCACGAAATCAATACACTTTTTGGTAAGCATGAAATTACTTTGTGGTGGGATCCACGCCATTTTTGGTTGGATCCCACACTATTTCAACCAATGATAGTGCGGGTATCGTTCACCCTCTTTTGGTGAGGGTGAACAAATTTTTTTTCGGAAAGGTCAGCTTAACAATACGTAACAGAAATGGTCGTAACGGCCAATATGCATGTAAATTCTCGCACAGCCGTTATTTGCACGCATAAACAAAGTGGCTTAGCTAAAACACATTAACGACCGTTTTTTAAAACATTGGACATAACATTAACCTTCAGAAGGCATAACCTTTTTCAAAATAGCAGAACAAGTTATGACTCAGTTTTCTTACGGTGTCCTCAATCATAACATTAACTACTCGATGGTATAACATTAACTACTTGTGGCATAACATTAACATTTAGAAGTGTAACAGAAAAGGAGGGATATTGAAGCATTCCACGTTCTATCTAACTATAAGCAAATATTTTGGGATCCTCAAACGTCTCCAAATCTCTAACCCTAAATGATTAAAATTTTAATTCTTTTTAACAAAATCGAGAGCGGCAGAGTAAAAAACGTGTTGGAGGGGTGAAAAGAGAGAGGGGTGGGAATTTTTACGGAGGTTTTTGAGAAGCAGAGAGTTGAGTTTTAGAAAAAGAAGCTAAATAAAAGTCACACCATTTAATTTTTGGTTATTGGCTTTGTTTATCTCACTTTTTAACAATAGTAAATTAATTAAATTTATTTTGCTTACGTTTTAAAATTTTAATTTGTAATGGTAAATACATGTCATCATGTGCATAGAACGGACACAATACTACTTGCTTTTATAAGAATGAATGTATGAACGATAGGTATGACACAAGCGTGAACTGATCACATAGTCATCGACATCCAATCAATTTGATTTTTTATAAGGGTGTTCAACCAAATGAGGTCACCAATTGTTGTTCGATTGGATCATATTTTTATTCATGCCGTGGTTTGTGTTGGAATTTATCAAAATAAATTGAGTTTATTTTTGGGTGTTTTATCAAAATATTCCTTGCTTTTGATAAGGCTTCTTTTAGAGCTTATTGGTTTGTCCCATATTACTTAAATGGCAAAAGATTGAATGACATATATGGGAGCACATCTACTAAATTCACTATATTAGCATAGTTCTAGAGTGGCTTGGCTCCAAAGGTGCTCTGCACCAAACCGGCTAAGCCAGTGCTACGCACCCGCAGTTCGCTCACCCGCGCACATCCGTGAGCTTGGAAGTGGGCTGTGTGGCTGCAACTGTCGATCGAGATCGAACGGTCCACATAGGAATTGATCATCCATGTCTGGGTGTGGAAAGTTATAGTGTCCATTTGAATAGGTCCAACTTGCACCGCAGGATCAAGTCTAACAGACATGGATGAAGAGGTACGACTTCATCTGATTGAGTGCATCTAGGTCTATAAATAGATCCCAAATCACAACCATTCTAGTGTCCGAAAATTTGAGAAACTCCCTTACTCTCTAAAAGTTGTTTTCTTGTACTGTTGATTTGTTACTCTGTAGAACCGAATTCAACATACCTTTGGTTCGTTTGATTCTTTTATAACTCAGTATTATGTCTGTCCTTCGTTTGTGTAGATGCAGGCAGAAGATCATTCGATCGGATTTCGTTTTATCCTCGAAACAGATTTGTTGCAACCCAATGCACACCAAACAGTGGGGGTAAATATTATTTTTCAGAAAGCGACATTGTAACGTGCCTCGAAGCAAGTTTCATCAACGCATTTATTTTCGGAAGACTTAAGTTTCTGACCAAAAGTTTGTGTGCACTGAATGAGGGTCAAAGAGTGCACAAATAATTGGTAAAATAGTCAGAGCTATGAGCAGTAACTTTTAGGGTATCACACTTTTTGGGGCATCACCAGTCCTTACCCTTTTTCTACTCAAACACAAAATTAGTAAGAAGCCTAAAATTCGTCTCCAATGCCATACCTATTTCCCTACCCATTTTGGGTTTTACCTTTTTCCTTCGAAAGATGCTACATACACAACTATATATCTAACCACAACTCAATCGTTCTACCGATTGAAAAAAAAAAAAAAAAAAACCACAACCCCTCACATACATGTGGGGCCCACACACAATTATGAGGTGGGCCCCACGTGTATGTTAGGGGTTGTGGATTGCGTGGTGGTTGGATGGTTGTGTACTTGTATTTTTGTTTTCCTTATCTAAATTTTGGGAGACCCAAATCCAAACATTTTTCTCAGTCCCTCTTTTCACTTTCAGATTGATTTCAAATGTACAATTTTGACTCAAATTTTAAAGAGAAAGCCTGAAAAACACTAGATTTGGTTTTTAATAAAATAGGTAAAGCAATGGAGAAGACAGAGCCAAATAAGATTTTAACTCAAATTTTCATCCAAATTTGGGTTAAACATGGGGTAAGGACTGGAGATGCTCTTAGTAAAAGGTCATGTACAGCCTTGTAAATACCACGGAAAAAAAATTGCAAAGATAAGTTATAAATATAAAAGTAAAGGAAGTTTGCAACAATGTAGTACTCCGTACCAGTTTGTCAATATGGCCAAAGCGCATGTCGATAGTCTTTTGACCCAGTTGATCCGTGTTCGACTCTTCTTTCATCCGTGTTCGACTCGTCACACATAGAAAGTTTGGTTTGTCTTTAAGTAAAACTTTAAAGAAAAGCACATGATATACTGTATTAAAACTAGCCCGGAATCTGACATGATTTGGTTCTTGTTTCAGTTGGTAACGGTCTTGTTTGATAACCCAGATTCAGCACTTAAAACTGAATGAATTAAGTAATAAGTAATTAAGTAGGTTTGATAACCACATTATACAGTACTTAAAAAATTAAGTGGCTCTTAAAATACAAGGTAAAATGTTGACAAAAATTAAGTAGCTTCGAGCTACTGAATTTATGAATGGTTTCATTTAACTATTTTTTCCTCCACCAGACTATCAACACCACTTACACCACCACTCTGCCACTCGCCCACTCCTACCACCACTGCCGCCACTATACCACCACCACCCTGCCACTCTCACCACCACCACTCACACCACCATAACCATCACTTCGCCACTCCCACCACCACCACTCCATCATTACACCACCACCACCACTCCCACCATTACTACGACCACCATTACTGACAACACCATAATCATCACTCCACCATTACACCACCACCACCACCACCACTATTGCCGCCACCCCACCATCACCACTCACACTACCCCCATTGCCGCCACCACCCCACCACCATTATTGCCGCCACCCCACCACCACAACCACCACTATCGCCACTACCCGACCACCACCACCACCACTACTCTGCCACTCCCACCACTAATACCACAACCACTGACACCACCATCACCACCACTGCCGCCACGACACCACCACTACTCTCATCATCGCTCTCCCACCACCACGATGCTACCACTCCACAATTACAAGCACCACCCCACAATCACAACCACCACCACCGCTATATCACCATCTTGCCAATATTCTGTATATTTTTATTATTTTGATAAATGTACCTTTTTTTCATTTATTAATTTTATTTTTGTATTTCAATATGAATATATGAAATGAAAGACAAAGTAAGATATTAGTGAATTTAACACCAACACCGCTATACCATAATACCACCATCTTGCCAATATTCTACATATTTTTATTATTTTCATAAATGTACGTTTTTTTTTTCATTTATGCATTTCAGTATGAATATATGAAAGACAAATTAAGAAAATTAGTGAATTTAATACTTCAGCTCCTTATACAGATCAAACAACTTATTTATTCCAGTGCTTAAGATTCAGTACATATCAAACAGCTTATTAGCTTAATAAATTCAGCATTCAGTACTTAATTTTCAGTTTTCAGTTTTCAGCTTTATCAAACAGCCCCGCAGTGGCCTTCCATTTGGTTGGCTTCAATTTCCAGCTCCTCCACGCTTTTTTTCTTTTTAAAATGTATAAAAAGATCTTTCCACACAATTTTGAGTGTCTTGAGCGCAAACCCACCCCAAAACTAACTTTTTTTGGGGGTAAATTCCCCAATACTAACTTGTGTTGCATTGGTAACGCCAAACCAATTATAATTATGTTATTTGCTACACAAGCAATTATTATGTTACAAGTTTTATGTAAAAATACGTAAATACTTAGTTTCTTTACGTTACATTTTGTTTAGTTTTTCTAGAAGCTCAAAATTAAGTAACACTAACAAGAAAAATATATGTTGTATGTCTATACTCATTTAAAGTTGGAGTTACTGGCCAGTTTTATTTTGTGACAGTGCTAACATAAAGAGGGGTGTGGATAGGTGTCACCCAGACTTTACACAAATATTTTCTATAGACTATATTGGTTTGACTAGTTGTTTACGAGTACCAAAAAAATAAAATAAATAAA
The DNA here is from genome assembly GCA_963854785.1 of Vaccinium vitis-idaea. NCBI lineage: Eukaryota > Viridiplantae > Streptophyta > Magnoliopsida > Ericales > Ericaceae > Vaccinium > Vaccinium vitis-idaea. The sequence goes on from OY978221.1 coordinate 17,367,665, forward strand.
AAAACAAAAATAAAATAAAAACTAATTCATCATACAAAAAAAAATTCATCATACATGTAACTAGCTTTTTTTCTTTATATTTTTTTGAATAACATGTAATTATTTTTCATTGAATGGTTCCACCCCGTGGCCAAGTCCGGGCTCCGACCCTGCTTGTGAATTGTGATCCATGCATCTCTGTTATATTTTGAATTACGGGGAGGAACAAAATTACTTTTCACGTTATTATTTGAATGCAAAGTGTAAACATGTAACAATTGAAAAAGTAGAATATGCAGAGAAGCATATATCGAAAAAGAACAACGAATGCTAGAAGGACAATAAAAAACAAGATAAATCTAGTAAAACTCTCTCTAAGACTCAACTTTCGTCAATAATCAAAACAAAACTCTCCTAGCCCGAAGGCTTTTCCCCTTTGTTTATAGGCTATACTGCTATAGCCCCAATCCTACCAGGAAACAAACAAATGAAAGGGATTTAAAATATTAGGACCTAAATCTAAAAAGGAAACACAAAATAAGGCAACCTAGGCTACAACTGAAACTTTCCTACAGTAAAACAATAATTCTAGAATACTATAACATAGATATACAATTTTCTAAAATTCACTCTGCATCAGTAGCTATATAGAGAGCAAAATGGAATTGAAGCCAAATGAAGGGGTATGAATTTGTAGAGAAGAGCTCAATATGAAAGGGATTTTAGTGCTTCAATTGCTACATGTGTCCTCTACGTATATGTACCTGATAAAAAGTAGGAACGCTTACAAGGTTCTCGTCAATTTTGACAATATTTTCTTAACTGTCATAATGTTAGGTCTTTGTATGTTTCACTTGCCTATGAGTTCTACAAACAAATTCTATTTAAAAAAATATACGGACTCAAACACCAAACACACATCACACCAAAGACTACTTACATACAGCCATACAGGTGTATATGTGGTTGGATTTGTATCTGCAGTATTGCTATTGTATTAAACCTTCCATGAAATATGGAAATGGTGCTACACACGCGTTTCCACAATTAGTTCGCAAGTGAGGAAATCAAGATATATTAGTACCTACGAAGAGGAGAAATAATCATGAATAGAGAATATAAAACGTACCAGCAGATACTGCCTCCACAACATCACCCTTGGAATCTCTAGGGTGAAGAACAATTTTCGTGGTGTAATTTTGACCATGTGATGCATAGAAATCTTCAAGCGCCATATATATACACGTCCGGCTCATCTTTCCCACAAAATCATCATCCATATCAAGAATTAGCCCAACATCAACCTCTATTAAACTACTATCATTTTGAGCCCCCAATAATGGCAAAATGTAATAGCAGCTCATCACCAAGAGTAGCACTAACCCATGCAACTGGGAATTCATTTGAGTATCTCAATTGCTAGCTTTCTGTATGCCAAGCGAACGCTAGCTGGAGGGGTGGATACTGTAAGTTTTATTTTCTAGCAAAATGTGAAAGCAACATTGGTTACCGGCATAGAATACATACAGTTGTGTTTATATAGGCATGCAGTGATCTCCACCGAATTTGTGGACTAGTCAAACTGATGTACCTAGGGCCTAGCAGATATTTATGGTAAATTATTATCAGCATCTGTAGTTATTGAACAATGTCAAACAATCATAACTAAGCTAGTACTCCCTCAGTTCACGTTTGTTGGTCCGTTTTAAGGATTCCAACTTATTAAGGAGATAAAATGATGACATAATTATGGTGCTTTTTGTGAGGCAAATTTCCCTTTTAACCCATTCTACAAATGATGGTAACTATTAATTAATATAAAAAAAGAAGGGTAAAAGAGTAATCTCACTCTAGTTTGTACTTTGATTTGAATACATGGACAATTTTTATGGAATTGAGAAAAGTATGTTTGTGGACTAACAAACGCGGACGGAGGGAGTAATTAATTTGGAGTAAATTGGCCAACTTTTTTTGATAAAATCAATCATTGATTTTATCAAATGAGGATGATTGATAAAATCTCAACTTTTTCAATGAAAAAAATGAGAAGTTTTTTTTGGATAATCCTACGGGTACAGAGGTACCCGCACAGAAAATGTACCGAGCCCTCTCGGGGACCCACTTTTGGGTCCCACAAGAGTGATCCGAACCGTTCATTGTTCTTAAAATATTTTTCCGAGGGGCCCCACCAAATTTCAGCTCAATCGGACGGTTGGAAGTGCTCCAACCCAAGTCCCACCGTTCCAACCAAAAAAAAAATTGGTTGGAACGGTGGGACTTTGGTTGGAGCACTTTCAACCGTCCGATTGAGCTGAAATTTGGTGGGGCCCCTCGGAAAAATGTTTTAAGAACAATGAACGGTTCGGATCACTCGTGTGGGACCCAAAAGTGGGTCCCCGAAGGAGCTCGGTGCATTTTCTGTGCAAAACCCTCTGTACGGGTAGCACTGTCCGTTTTTTTTAATGCAAAAAGGTGAGATTTTGATAGGAATGGTCGTCCATTGCCAGCAGAAATTGCAGTGGGCCTACCGTATAGTACTATAAAAACGCGGTATTTTGATAGGAATGGTCGTCCATTGCCAGCAGGAAGTAGGGATTTTTGGAGACTTTCTCCAAGTCAGAGCCGTCGCCTGTAAGTTGCAAATTCTATTCAGCAAGAAAACAAACTGTAATCAATACCAGTGAAAATCACTTCTTGTTAACATTCTAGATGGAAAAAATACAAAAGAAGAAAAGTTAAGAAATACTGGGAACAATATGATACACTAAGTCTCCGTTTGTTTTCAATGTAAAACATTTTCGGTTGAAAAATATTTTTAAGGTAAAATGATTTTGCGTAAAATGTTTTTTGTTAATTTGGTTTTCCGGTGTTTGGTTGCACTTGAAAAAATATTAGAACTGTTTGGTTGAGAGTTGTGAGAAGAATGTTTTGAGAAATATTTTTAAGATAGTGTTTGGGAAGGCTACAATACACACTCCTTATTTGGGTGTGTATGATACACACCCCTATAAAAGTTACGAATTTTTTGTAAAAGTTACGAATTTTTTTATAAAAGTTATGAGACACACCAAAATGTTACGAATCATAAAAAATGTTACGAATCATATTGCTGAAAAGTTACGAAAAACTAAAAAATGTTACGATTGCCGATGAAGTGGCACAATCTGCACCATGCAATAGGTGCATATGGTACAACCAAATAAGGGGTGTGTATTGTAGCCATTTCCAGTGTTTGGATGAGTTTTTGGAAAAAGTAATAATTAGAGAGATGTGTAATAATTGGAGAGATATAGAGAGAGAAATGAGAATAATGATTAGATAGAGGGGTGTGAGTAGAGAGAAAAATATGATTAATGATTGGAGAGATGAGAGATGGGGAAAGAATCTTTTTGAAATTTTTTTTGAAAATGTAAAGTGAACAAATTGTTTTCAATTGTAGATCAAAGTGTGAGTAGTTGATGAATGAAATTATTGGCGTGGCTTTGTTCGAGCAGAGTGCACGTGGGTAGAGAGAAAGAGTGTTTTGCTGTTTTGTGGGGAAGAGAGAGAGCAGCCTACGTGGGTAGAGAGAGAGTATCTTACTGTTTGGTCATGTCTGTCACTCATGAGGGGAGAATGATTGGCTGCCCAATCAATCTGAGATGTAAAGGTCAAGTGTGGAAAGGGTCCAAAGGGAAGAGGAGGATGAGGTACGTACAGCTTCTCGGAAAATAACTTTCCAGTTTTTCGAGGGTAAGTTGTTTAACCGGAAACGGAGTAAAAGATTTTCCAAAAAAAATTATTTTTCAGGATTTTCAACAACCAAACACCAGAAATTATGGAAAATGTTTTTGACAAAAATAATTTACGTCCAAACAAACAAACGGAGTCTAAATATTGGCGTTCCTATAAAACATTTTTTACACCAGCGGTGTAAATCAAAGTTTCCTCCAAATCTATTACATTGCGTCATGTGTCCATGTTCTACCTTTGGGGACCACTGTTTGGACACATGGCGCAATGTAATGGATTTGGAGGAAACTTTGGTTTACACTGCCGGTGTAAAAAATATTCTACAATACTCTACTAATAACTCCCTCCGTCCGGATTTGTTAGTCCACAAACATACTTTTCAAGTCCTAAAATGTTTGTCCATTTTCAAAAGACAAAGGATAAAGTATGGAAATTTTACTTTTTTGCCCATTTTCTAAAGCTTAAAATAACAACTCAAAAGCTAATTTTTTTTAAATAATGTGTTTACATTTTTGAAATTTTTTTGCACCGTATTAAAGTTCTCAATGAGATCTATCAAACAAGATCCATATTAATAAAAAAATAATAATTTTTATAACTATATTATTTTTTAGTTTGAAAATTGCACGTAGTTTTGTAGTGGATTATCAAATTAGAAATGAGGGAGTATTAAATGGAGGGATTGAGGTTAAAATAGGAAATTAACAAACTCAAAAGGTAATGAAAACAAAAGTTGGAATCCCCAAAACGGACCAACAAATCCGGACGGAGGGCGTATTAACTTTTATTTTTTTAATCAATTACTCTACTGATTAACTAATGCTATGTATCAACGATTTTTTACTCACGCAGAGCAAGTAGAATATATTTTCTTAAAATAATTGATGGGTCGTATCCAAACGTCCTTTTTTGTGTTTTTGATAACCGGATGTCTGGGCTAACTTGGGCTCTGGAGGTAAGGACCAGCCAAATATGATGAGCTAGAGAGGTGTGGATAGTCAACAGTAAAGACACGGTAAGAAAGAGAATGAGGTGGTCTAGAGGAAGGGTGAAGAATAGAGCAGGTGTGCACAGAAAGAACTAAGGCAGTGGATTGCTCTCAGTCTAATCCGTGATACCCTTGGTGACCTAGGAGATGGGGCAAGAATTTCACTAGAGAGAATGTTTTCCTCTCTTTCAGTGATTACCCTTTTCTCTCTCTAGAATGGCATATGCCTCTGCCAAGATTTCCCCAACCTCTGGGCATTGAAAGGGAATGTCCCATATTTATAGGCACCTTGGACCAATGATCAGGTGTCAGGCTGTCATCCTATAATATGATAACACGTGTCATTTCCGTACAACCTGACCGTACGGGTGACGTCATCCACCGCGCAGCTGACCCGCGCGGTGGCGAACCATTCCCCCGCGCAGCGATCCTCTTGTTCTTTATAGCCACTAGATCTCCCTTATTCCCGTTAGGCCAAGGTCGTGACCTGTTCGGTCGCGCCTATACCGCAACCAAGCCTCAGGGGGCTCCCGGGGTCCTACCTTTAGATTGCGGCAGGTATAATTACCTGGGCTAAGTTGGACTTGCTTCTCGCGTTCTCGCCCATGTTCTGGGCCGCGCTAGCCATGCAGGCCATGGGCTTTTCTCCTGTTCGGATGGCCCATAGTTGTCCAAACGCTGCCCTTGTTGGGCCGGAGGTGCGCGCCATGGAGGCGCCTTGCGCAAGAAGGTCCCGCGTCAGTGGCCCCCCGCGCGAAGAATTTTGCCTTCGTTAGTGCCCCCCCGGCGTGGATCCTTCCGCGGAGAGTGCCACGTGTCGTGCGGACATCGCGCCACTTGGGTGACACTTGTCATGATCTCAACGGTGGGTCAACGTTGACTCTGGTCAACGGGGAGGTCTTGCGCTGACCTCCCCTACAATGGCCCCCACGCGCGTGTGGAACACGTGGGCGCGTGACGTGTTTCTTACGCGGTTTGGGGGCGCCTTTTCGGGTGTCCGACATGATGGTTGATTACGACCGTTCGGACCTCCCTACCCTCCTTATAAATATCTCCTTCTCCCCCATTTCTCCACTTCTGTTTCTTTCGATTATACTCAGAGCTCTCAAGCCCCCTTCTTCTATAATTTTGTTTCTCTGCAAGTTCTCTCTTCTGCAACTTTTTCTTCTTCATCTCTTGCAAACACAAAGATGACCCGTGGCGAGCAAGTGACAGGAGGGAGGCCCACCGTTCAAGGTGGTCCAATGCCTCCGTTGGACCAATGGCATAGGGCCCCTTATTTCCATGGTAAGGGTGACCCGTTCTGGCAGAAGGTGGAGTCATACACTCTGGTGGGCAGCGAATTGGACGATGTCTTGTGCATTCATCCGGAGGCGCCGCTTGAGGATGGAGACATGGTGCCACCCTCCTCTGTTCTTCGTCTTCGCCTAGAGAGGGGAGACTTCCCTTTCTCTTCGGTCCAGTATTCTTCTCTTTATGTTCCCCCCGCCGGCTGGAGCGAGTGGGTGAACGATGTAATTGGGGATGCTGCTTACAAGAAGGTCCTGGAGCGTTCTCACATACTGGAGCCCATCAAGATTTCCCAGGTACTGACGTTGAACAGGAGGAATGAAAATATCGACTTTTTGGTGTCACGGTGGAGTACAGATACTCATACTTTTGTATTCCCGTGGGGAGGGTTTGGCCCCACTCTCCAGGATACCAGTGCACTCCTACACCTCTCTTCTCGTGGCAAAAAGGAGTTTGAGCCCACCAAGGCTGACTACGCAGATCAAGAGTTGACGGGCAGGTTAAAGTTGGCTTACAAGGCCGCTGGCCACAGGGGTTCGCAGTGGGACAGGAGTGGGCATAGGAGGGCCATGACAGACCCAAAGAAGACTTCTTGGGGTTCTTGGATAAGGTACTTCTTCAAGGATCTTCAACCCGCGCCATCCGGGAACGCGGAGCGCCTGGCCATTGACGGCCCAGAGTACAAAGTGATATGTACCTGCCCGCCTTTGTCGCTTTCTTTCTTTCATTTTTTCTATTTCCAGATTTTCCCATCGATGCACCGAGCGAGTTTGTTTTTTATCTCGCGATGAGGATTGCGTGAGGGGACAGATTTCCGCTGGGCCCTCTGTTTCTTGGGCACTTATACCAGCAGTTGGACCGTCTATCCGCGGACTTTGAGCGTTCCGTGGGCCGCTACGACATTATTTCCATGGTGCATACTCAGTTCCTAACTGCACTGGTGTATGAGCATTTTCCCGTCGTTGCTCCAAAGCCCAAGAAGTTTCCCGTGCAGGTGTCCAAGCCAGTCCTGGACAGTAGGGGTCGTCCGGTCAAGGAGGATGACGGTTGCCAGAGGTACACTCTTGAGGGTCCGATATGGCCTATTATCCTCCGCTGGAACAACACAGCCACCATGAAGCTTTGGGAGGAGTATGGATGATGAGTCTTATTTCTATCCGCGCCCTTACACCCAGACCTTGGATGGTATTTGCAACTATAATCCGAGCACTCCAGAGGAGGTTGATTTTTCTGACGCTAGTCTTCCGCAGCGTAACTTTCTTGTCAGCATATACTGTACGAGCCGCCCGGCCTACCTGTCCGCACTCGGAGTTGAGAACTGGCGGATAGTGGTGTACAGGCCAGACAGGGTGGCGCGCCAGTTGGGGTATGATTTGGTGGTACCCGCGGCCGGGCCGGAGCCTTTGGAGTTTCAGGCTGCTTTCAATCAATTTCTTGTTTCTTATACGGATATACTTTTGGACGGGGTTGGCCGTTGGCGTTTTCCAAAGTCCATCCGTCCCCCCCCCCCCCTCGCTTCAACCCAGTTCCGCTTACATTGGCGCAGGAATCTGGATTCCTTTTTTACCTTTGTGCAAGGTGAGGCCACCAAAGCCAGCCCACGTGTCATATTCAAGCCAGACTTTACTCTACACGCGCTGTAGACACCCCAATTTTGAACCCGAAATACGCTCATGCATCTCCGATGATGAAACGGATCAATCACAATTACCTGGAATTGGTGAAAATGATTTGAGTTTGACCAAAACCAACCAAACACTACCCAAGCAATCAAAATGTGCCAAACCAACCCAAGCATTGTTGAACCAAGCCAAACCATCAATCTGCCATCTATAGCCTTGAGCGCTCAAGCCCATGGCTTTGAGCGCTCAAACCCCTGAGGAGCACCTTGAGCGCTCAAGTCCACAGCCTTGAGCGCTCAACCCCCGTCCAGTCAGCAACTTGCAGAGTATCTCATCATGAGATTTCCTGCATGGGAGCGTCTGTGGTTGATCTTATACGATCCCTATACGTATAATACACCCCACCAACTCCGAAAATACACAAAAAATACTCCCAAACACCCAAACCCACTTCTCTCTCTCTCCTTTCTTCCCTCCCACTCACTCTATAAAACCACCCATTGCCCCCTGGTTTGAGGGACGGATTCCACCACTCTTTACCTTCAGTTTCTAACCAAAGAACCACTCCTCTCTCTCTCTCTCTTCAAAATCATCCTTCTACCATTAAAACCACCTACAATACCATCCACAAAACCCAGAAATTCGACCCTTGATCATCTGTCAACCACCTACATTGTCCAATTCGTACAGAATACAAGCCAAGAACATCCATAATCAACCTCAAAAAGTCCAGAATCAAGCTCAAGTCTCAAACATTTTCCAAAAGGTAGTAAAAACATGTGATGAACTCACTGTTTTGATCTTTCTGAGGAAGGTTAGTGAGTTTAAGCAAGTTCTCTATACTTGCATTGAACTCACAAAGGCCTGAAAGTTGCTTAAAAACCTTTCTCAAATTTGCAGTTACAGCAGGTTTGAGCGCTCAAGCCTCTGGCCTTGAGCGCTCAAGCCCAGTTCTGAACAGGCCACTGTTTTGCTAACTTCTGAGCTTCCTTTTGATTTTGATCACTATTTAAGAGTTAATTGCGTTCAAGTAGCTCTTAAAACAGTTTATTTCTACACCAAAACTACATGCATGAATGCAAATTAACCATTTTATAGTGATTAAACATCAAAAACTTCAAATTCCTTATATTTGATTGCAAAACAGTGGTTGTCAAACCTTTTGAAACTTTGTTTTCTGTCTTTGGTGATCCTGAGGAAGTGTGGAAATCAGTTTAAAGGTTAAACAGTGGAAAGCCATGTTATGGCTTGAGCGCTCAAGGTCAGATCTTTGAGCGCTCAAGCTGTTCTTGGCCTATTTGCAGTTTTCCAGCAATTCTGATGATGGCTTATGGTTTAATTATTTGTTAGTGTGTATGGGTTGTCAATATAGCGTTTGTGGTCAGGATCCCTCTGTTTTGCAGAATTGGTTTGAGCGCTCAACCCATGATCCTTGAGCGCTCAAGCTGGTTCTAAAGCAAAGTTTGCTTTAAGCATTTTCTGGTGATTTTAAAGAGAGGTGATGCTTGTGTGATCTTTCTGTGATGTATTTAAGCCTTAAAGCATCATCAGATATCAAAAACCAACAAGGAAAATGTTCGGGTGGAATGAGGGTTGAGCGCTCAAGTCACCACCCTTGAGCGCTCAATCCCCATTCTGGAATCCAGATTGCAAACAGTTTAATAAGTCTCATGTCCATGATTTCTTGGGTTATTGTACGATTTCTGTTGTAATATATTTTTATGAATATTTGTTGCATCATGTTCATCATCCATGTAGATTGCACGCACAAGCATCCACAGTAAAATCGCATCTCTTGCATGTTTTGTTGCTACGTGTTTGCCATTCCCGTATCCCCCATTTCGTGTTTAAAATCAAATTTCAAACATTTCCAAAATCCCACAAAATGTTGAGTAGAGACCGGTTCACGGACCGGGCGAGAGGGGTGCCGTAAAACCCTTCCCCTCTCGTAACCAAACCCCCGAATCCGAGAAATCTTTGGTTCCGCCATGATCAGTGAAATCTTTTTCAAATGGGCAAACAAGTCATGTTTATTTTTGATCGGTTTCTCGGGTTCGGACCTCAAATCCGGGTGGCGACTCTAACAATCACAATCTTTTCGAACAATCTCGGTGGGCCGTCCACAAGCTGGCGACTCTGCTGGGGACTGTTGGTTAATATATATTTTATTTAATTACACTTGTGCAATTTTTGTTGCACTTGTGTAATTTTATTGAAATATGTGTTAATCAAAGTGGGTTTAATTCGAAAAATATTTTATGGGATTTTTCAGATGTTTGGAATTTAATTTTTGCATTGCACTTGCATGGTTCTTAACCCCGCTGGCGTGTTTTGGCAATCCTGCCCGGCTTGCCGGTGACAGGGAATCCCGAAATGCCCAGCAGCCCTCGACCATGATAAATCACATTGTCACTATCGTTTTTAACGGTAGGAGACAGTTTTGATTTTGAGTCTGGGGTACCCTCAGTGACCAAAACCGGCCTTTGCATATAATTAACCATAGAACCCCACGTTTAGTAATCCACCTGTGTGTTAGGCTTACGTGCTCCATTTTGTTACATGCTATGTGTTACCGCTTTTTCTCGCCATGCCATGTTGCATTCATACATTCGCATTGTATATAGTCACTGCGAGCGTCGTTGGTATAGGTTTTCTGTGTACATATCCTACTTGGTTTTAATGCCTTTACAGTTAGTAGAAGGTTGCCTCGGCCCGATGATGAATCGTGCATCCCATATGCGCGTTGTTCTTGCAAGTTAGCCTTTAGGACGGCCGGACGTGGGAAAATTTGGATCATCGAATTCCTAAACAATGATCTAAAACAGGTTTAAGGGACCTTGGCCCGAGGAGGGTCAATCGCCCTTAGGCATCTGATCTTAGATCATTGTCGGAAGTGGTATGGACCAGGATTTCCCAAATCCGACCATCCGATATCAAGGACTTATTACTCAAAAAGAAAACTTGAGGATTGAGGCAATCTTCCAAAACTGTCAATTTTTAGTCTAGGAGACTTAAAATCCACGGAGTTTGAGATACCTCCGGTGTTGGTCGTGCCCGAACGGCCACCGTGATTTGGACTAGCCTTAAGATCATTGATATCTGGATTACAACATCCAAATTGCTTTGTCTCGGATGATCAAGAAAAGCGATTGGCTCTGATTCCAACAAAGTTTGGAGTTTAACCTGCCGAGTAATGGTCTACCCGGGGTGTTGGAAAATCTTCTGTGCAATGATCTTAAGTGAGATTCAGATCCGGTAGACTAACCCTAAGATTGTACATGTAGTCTAGGAGACTTAAAATCCACGGAGTTTGAGATACCTCCGGTGTTGGTCGTGCCCGAACGGCCACCCGTGTTTCGGACTAGCCTTAGAATTGATTGCAACTGGATGGCAACATCTCATTGCTTTGTCTCGGATGGTTAAGAAAAGTGCTACGGCGTCAACATCTAGGCTTAGGTTGAAACGCCGTATTCACCGAGTAATGACTTACCCGTGGTGTTGATACAATCTGCTGTGCAAACGATTCTAAGTGAGTTCCGAAACCGGTAGACTAATTCCTAAGGCTAGAAATAAGACTGACTCCGTGAGTTAAGTTGTGGCGAGACGATAGTGAGCATTCATAATTCATTCATTTTGTGCATAGTAGACACATTGAGTACACATCTGAGTCCGATTTTTGCTTTATAATCAGTTCTTGAATCATTGGGCCTGCAAAGAAGAAGAAGACCTTACCTGTTTGGACTCGACCTCCTGGACAAAGATTGTCTAGATCTTTATCACCAAAGGCCGAGACAAGTATGGCAGAAGAACAGAGACAAAACCCCCCAAATGAGTTTGAGCAACTGAGAAAGGAAATGCATGATGAGAGGGTCCGAAATGACACCCGAATCGCTCAACTGATGGCAATTATGGTAAACATCCAGGGTCGACTTCCCCCACCGCAGCAGCGAGTACATGATGATGAAGCTCGGGATCAGGAGATTCCCAATGATGAACATCCGGAACAGCCTCCTCCCCCTGAAAATCCTCAGCTGGCTGAAATGCTAGCAAAAATACTTAAGTTGGAAGAATCTGTGGCTAAAAGTGAAAAGCGAGCCATTACCGGCTTTGACATGAACAAACTTTGCATCTTCCCAGGCGCAAAGCTTCCCAAGAGGTTCAAGCATGTAGACTTCGAGAAGTTTGACGGGACTGGGGACCCGAGAGGACACGTTCAGGCATATGTAAGCTCCCTCTCGTTACAAGAAGTTGATGAGCCTGCTATGGCACAGATGTTTCACGAAACTCTCACAGGGCCTGCACTTCAGTGGCTCTTATCCCTTGACATTTCAAAAAGACAAACTTGGGAAGAAATGGTGGCTGCTTTCATTAAGCAGTATGAGTATAATGTTCAACTCAAAGTCACCACTCGAGAGCTTGAGAGCATCAAGATGAAGGAAAGGGAATCTTTCGCAGATTTTGTGAAAAGATGGAGAGCGAAGGCTGCACAGATGACCGATCGTCCCAGTGATAAGGACCAAATGCGCATCATAACCAAGAACCTTCAACCCGATTTGGCTCAGTACATGGTCATGGCCCAAGCACATAATTTTGAAACCTACTTTGAGATGGGTCTGTCGATTGAAGAAGCTCTACAAAGCGGGATGCTAAAGAAAGGAGACTCATTCCCCAAACCAAAGCGAAACTACATTGGGAACACGTCTTCCCTGTATGCGAACCCCAGTTACACAGCCGGTACCTCATCCAACACCATGAATCACCAATCCCATAAAGCCGAACCCATAAACGCCATCTTATCTCAACCAATCCAATCAATTCAACCACCACAAAATCAAAGAGGACGGTGCATCTTCACCCCTCTTCCCTTACCTTTACCTGTTGTTTTCGAACGACTCGTGCAACAGGGAAAAATCAAACCTCTTCAACCAACTCCACCTCCACAAAATCCCCCGCCAACATATAACCCTAACACCTTCTGTATATTTCACCAGACACCCGGTCATCCCACTGAAAGATGCCAGCGCCTGCGTCATGAGATTCAAGATCTCATTGACAACAAACAAATCCGAGATCCCACTGAGAAGCCCAATATCCTCACAAACCATCTGCCAACCCACAAAAGGAATACTGACATAGGTCAAATTACCTTTAGCTCCACTCCAAAATCCACTCCGTTTGACCCAAGCCAGTTCATCCTACCCGAAACAGACCCCAAGCCCATTGTGCCAATACCTGTTGAGCACGAAGTATGCTTTCTAGACATCCACTTGGATCCCACTGTGTGGCAAGAATGGGGTGATTTGATAATGGCAATGGAAGCTCGGGAGTATGAGCAGATGGTGGCCAACAATGTGGCAAATGAAGAAGTTTGGCCGCATAATGAACAGCTTAATGAAGGACTTCCATTTGGTGCAATGATTAACCTACTTTGGGATCCGATGTTTGAGGATCCACTGGATGGATTTGCGCTTCCCAATCTATTTGAACCATTGCCTATGCTACAAGATCAACAACCTATGGAAGAAGGACAAGGACAAAATTGGCAAGAAGAGAATGGGGCACCCGATGGTGCACAAGAAGATGAATGGGACCCCACACCTAATGAATGGCAGCTCATGGACCCTAACAACCCTCTGGATGGATCCACACTTCCCATGTTCTTCGAAGAAGCATATTTTCCAATGCAACCATTATGGGAGGGTCGCCCTGATTTTTCCATGATGAGTGAGTACGTGATAAATCGAATGACGGAAGGGATAGAGTTCACACCTTATGACTACATAGTTGATGAAAACCTTCCGGCACCCCGAGTGCAAGTCCCGGAGGACTGCAACATCATGGTTTTAAATGGGGGCCTACCCGATGTTTGGGGACAGCAAATGGAAGAAAACGTTGTAGCAAATATGTGGGCCAATCAGAATGAGGGCATAGCACCGTTGTGGGTCGGAAACAATGAGGTTTGGGCTGTTAACGAGGCTGCCATGGAAAATGGAGATGTTTGGAGTGAAGCGACTGTGGAAGGAATTACCAAAGGTTTGGAAGGAGCCAGTATTGCAAAGGGAAAGAGAAAGGCGGAAGGGGATCTTGTCGATTTCTACACGGACTACACTGATTTATGGGGAGATGACATCGACTCGGTTCTTCATCTTCTTCGGAGTGGTCGGTTTTATCAACCACCTCAGAGGTTCACTGGAAACACCTCCAACCCACCACCAAATACTACAAACCAGTTACCATTTAACCTAGCTCCACAAAACAACCCAGCTCCACAAAATAACCTAGCCACACCAAACAACCTTAGTGACCCAATCGCTAACCCAGCTGATTTCCAAAATCTCTTTAACCCAATAACCAACCAATCCCAAGCTACCTCTACTGCCAACAGTCGTGTTCCCCGTCCGAAGCCTCCACCAACCAACGAGGAAAACCCCATCCAGAAACAACTTGAGAAAACCCCAGCCGCTCTTACCATTTGGGGATTGCTTATGAGCTCCAGTGAGCATCGTCAGAAACTCGCTCAAACATTATCCTGCATGGAAATTGCGCCTGATATCACCCCTGAAGCCATGATGGCCGCTATTGTCACCAAGCCTACCATTGCCACTAAGCCAACCAAACATGTTGTAACCTTTACCGAAGCTGACCTGCCGCTTGAGGGAACTGACCACAATAAGCCTTTGCATGTCACCATGAAGTGCATGGGGAAATGGATCCCGGTGGTATTGATAGACAATGGGTCAGCACTCAATGTATGCCCCCTTCGAACGGCTTTATGTTTGGGACTCAAACCAAAGGATTTCACACCATCTAGTCTCACTGTTCGGGCTTATGATAACACCCGTCGCAATGTGCTTGGGACTGTTGAAATGGAAATTGCTGCAGAGGGGTTTAAGTCAACAGTTGAGTTTCATGTGCTTGAGATCCCAGCTTCGTTCAATTTGCTGTTGGGACGTCCCTGGATGCATCGATCTGATATTATGGCAGTTCCATCCACCTTGCATCAAAAGGTTTTGCTCGGTTTGGAAAGTGGGACAGTTGCCCTCTACGGAGATACAGGCATTCGCCCTCATGCTGAAGACAATGCTCCTTTGTTAGAAATTATGCATGATGAGAATGATGTTCAACTTGGGGGCTTTGCTTTCGATACGTCTGGTGGTGTGTTTACGCTTCGTATTGATGACGATTTTTCAATCAGCACCACAGCCCTCGAAATGATGAGAAGAATGTCTTATTTGCCAGGCACGGGCTTGGGACGAACTCACCAGGGGGTGGCTCAGTTTCCAGAATTCCCTTCTCAGCGAGGTCGTTTCGGGTTGGGATACGAACCTACACTGAAAGAGATGCAAAGGGGAAAGACCAATGGAGCAAGTAGCAGTGCAAACCGTCGGATTCGCTTTGTTGGAGAAGGGTCGAATGCACCTTATCGCGGCCAGCCTGAGCCGTTTGTAAATGAAATAAGTGGAAAGGTACACCCTGGGTTCGAAATCTTTGCTAATGATGCTTGGGACAGCGAAGATGAACATGAAAAGGTCGAGAAATTGGTGAAAGACCTTAAAGCAGATTGGATGGAGGCTTTGGATGGTGGGGTCTTGATGTCAATGTTCGATGAGGTCAGTCTGACAGGTAAGGATGAAGAAGAGCCAGTTGTGATGATGCTCGGACAGGAGGCCCTCGATGATCCCAGTGTGCTGATAGTGGATGCAGTCGGTGAATACAAGAATTGCACTTTCACTCCTGTTGTAAAATTTACCAATGCATTCACTAAGTTAGAGTTCGAGTCTGAGTCAGGGTTTGAATTTGGCTGTGAGTCGGAGTTTGTGCCTCTTGGCCCTCCACGTCGTCATTTCTATTTCGAATTTGAGTCTGATGTCATGTACTGTGCCCCAGAGGGCTTTGCTAATGAAATAAACGGTGATTTCGCTTACTTTGCTGTTCCCGAAATAAATTGTGTTGACCCTGACAATGATGAGACTGAGTTTGAGGGAGAAATACCCAAAGAACTCAAGTCTCTAATCGAAAGGGAAAATGAAAGGCATGCTCAGCCAATAAAAGAAGAAGTTATTTCAGTTAAATTGAGGGATGAGGAGAATCCTCGCATGGTTCAAATCGGTTCCGGGCTATCTACTGAGGAACAAGAATTACTCGTCGATTTACTCAAAGAATTTGAAGATGTCTTTGCTTGGTCCCACGCAGATATGCCCGGAATCGATCCTGAAATTGTGCAACATCGAATTCCCCTGTATCCTGATGCAAAACCGGTAAAACAAAAATTGAGAAAAATCAGGCCAGATTGGGTTGAAAAAGTCAAAGAAGAAGTCACCAAGCAATTCAATGCCGGCTTTTTGATGGTAACTGAATATCCACAGTGGGTTGCAAATATTGTGTCGGTGCCCAAGAAAGATGGAAAAGTCAGGGTATGTGTAGATTTCAGGGATTTAAACAAAGCCAGTCCGAAAGATGATTTTCCCTTACCGCACATTGATGTATTGGTAGACAATACGGCAGGGCACGCGCTGCTATCATTTATGGATGGTTTTTCAGGATACAATCAGATTTTGATGGCACCAGAGGATCGGGAGAAAACGACCTTCACCACTGAATGGGGGACGTTCTGTTATCGGGTCATGCCGTTTGGATTAAAGAACGCAGGGTCGACTTACCAACGGGCTGCAACAACTTTGTTGCATGATATGATGCATAGAGAAGTTGAGGTATATGTGGATGACATGATTGTAAAAGCCAAGGAAAGGGAAGGACATCTTCCGGCGTTACGCAAGTTCTTTGAAAGGATACGGAAGTATCGGATGCGCCTCAATCCACAGAAGTGCACATTTGGAGTCACCGCAGGGAAAATGTTGGGGTTTATGATCACTACCCGAGGGATTGAAGTTGATCCAACGAAAATCAAGGCGATATTAGAAATGGAGCCACCAAAGACGGAAAAAGAGGTTCGGAGTTTTCTTGGGAAAATTCAGTTCATCAGCAGATTCATCGCCAAGTTGACTTCAACTTGCGAGCCGATGTTTCATTTGCTCAAGAAAGGAGTGCTGTTCAAGTGGGATGACAGGTGCCAAAAAGCCTTCGAATCAATTCGGCAGTATCTTCAAAGTCCCCCAGTATTGATGCCGCCAACACCTGGAAAGCCGCTGATTCTGTATTTATCAGTAACACAGTCTGCAATGGGTTGCATGTTGGCACAAGAAGGTGAAGCAGGTATCGAGAAGGCAGTGTATTATCTAAGTAAGAAAATGGTTGGAGCCGAAGAAAGATACACCTCTTTGGAGAAGACTTGTTGGGCTCTTGTATGGGCCTCTAAAAAGCTAAGGCATTACATGTTAGCTTATTCGGTGGTGTTGATTTCTCGAATGGACCCCCTCAAATATTTGTTCGAAAAACCGGCACTCACTGGAAAGTTGGCACGGTGGTTGCTCTTATTGGCCGAGTTTGAACTCAAGTATGTAACGCGAAAATCGGTGAAAGGCAGGGCTGTGGCAGAATTCTTGGCAGATCACCCAATCGAAGGGCCAGAAGATACAGAGTTCCAATTTCCCGATGAACACGTTATGACAGTAACAGAGGATGTTTGGAAATTGTACTTCGATGGAGCTGCAAATCAGAGAGGATTCGGGATCGGCATATTATTGGTTTCACCAGAAGGGCCGCACATTCCCCTATCTTTCAAATTGAATTTCGAAGTTACCAATAATCAAGCAGAATATGAAGCGTGCATTGTTGGAATGGAGGCTGCTTTTGAAATTGGGGTTAGGAAGTTGGAAGTGGTCGGAGATTCGAATCTGGTAGTATCTCAAGCTAATGGTGATTGGAAAGTGCGAGAGGAAAAGTTGAAACCATACCACAAAGACCTCGATGACCTGATCCATCGATTCGAGCAAGTTACTTTTACACATATCCCGAGAATGAAAAACCAGTTTGCCGACGCTCTTGCTACTTTGGCATCCATGGTGGAATTGCCTGTGGGAGTGAGAATGAGACCAATCATGATTGAGCAAAGGAATAAGCCGGCATACGAGTATGTGATGAATGTCGGCGAAATTGACGATGGCCTGCCTTGGTACCATGATATCTGGAATTTGGTTGAGAAAGGAGAATATCCAGAAGGAGCAAACAAGAAAGACCGGATAGCATTACAAAGGTTAGCTTCGCAATACATCCTCTGCGGTGGAAGGTTATACAAAAGGTCGTATTGTGGCATGCATAAGTTGTGCATTTATGGTGATGACACGAAAAGGGTGATGGAGGAAATTCACGAAGGAATCTGCGGTCCTCACATGAGTGGATTAATGATGGCAAAGAAGATTCTGAGGCAGGGGTATTATTGGTCAACTTTGGAAACAGACTGCGTGCAGTATGTGCGGAGATGCCATAAGTGTCAGATCCACGCTAACCTCATGCACGTGCCGCCATCTGAACTTCATACAATGGCGACGCCCTGGCCTTTCTCAGTATGGGGGATAGATGTGATAGGGAAAATCACGCCACCAGCATCGAACGGACACAAGTTTATATTGGTGGCAATTGATTATTTCACGAAGTGGGTAGAGTCGGCCTCTTACGCTACATTGACCGCGGTACAAGTGGCTCATTTCATTAAGCAAAACATCATCTACCGATACGGGGTTCCTAATGCCTTCGTGTCAGACAATGGTGTACATTTCAAGGGAAGAGCAGCAGAGGTGCTTGAGGAATTCAATGTTCAGGTTCACAAGTCAACAGTATACAGACCACAAACCAATGGGGCAGTAGAAGCAGCAAACAAGTCAATCAAGAACATCTTGGAGAAAACCATCGAGTCATCCAGGGATTGGCATGAGAAGCTGCCATTAGCATTATGGGGGTACCGCACTTCGATCCGAACTCCAACAGGGGCAACGCCCTATTCACTGGTTTATGGAATGGAAGCAGTACTTCCTATTGAGCTTGAAGTACCATCCCTGAGGGTGATGATAGAAAGTGAGATTAACGAAGCCGATTGGTTGAGCGACAGGTTCGCAGAGCTAATGTTGTTTGATGAAAGGAGGTTGCGGGCATTGTATCATATTCAGGGATATCAGAGAAGAATTGCCCGCGCATTCAACAAAAAGGTGAAGTCCAGGGATCTGGTTGAAGGGGATATGGTGGTGAAGGAAATTCGGGCACCGATATTCGATCCACGGGGAAAATTCAGGCCAAAATGGGCAGGACCATACATCATCAAGACTATCCTCGACGGTGGGGCAGCAGTGATCCTTGATTTGGATGGTAACGAGTTCAGCAATCTTGTCAACTTGGACCAACTCAAACGATATTATCCCTGAGAGATGCTCGTTGGGCGGAAAATCGCAAGGGCGAACCGACCCAAGCAAAAATTAGAGCAAGCCTGCTAGTCTGAAAACCCACACTGGGCAGTCTAGGCAAAATCTAAGGCGAAAATCCAAAAGAAGCTCGCTGGACCGAAAACCTGAAAAGGCGGTACCAGGCAAAACTTAGAGCACAAAAAGGAGAGTGTTAATACCCGAGTGAACCTTTCCCTGAACTACGCCATGACCTGATTCCTTGAAAAGGGATACGTAGGCAACCCTATCTTGGGGTTCGGTCTAAATCTGATGAGTTGGCCCGCAGTTTTGCAATATTTGAAGAAGATAGCATATGGAACTAGATGAACCAAGAGGGGGAAACCCTTCATCATTCAATTTTATTCAAATCACTTCTTCGATTACATAAGCTGAGCATGGTAAAAAAAAAAAAAAAAACACCATTTATTTTGGGAAACAGCCTAGTGGGTCAGAAAGGAAGTTGTGCTAATTTCTTCAGCGTATGGCCCTCATCTGCATCCTCATCCAATCTCTGTAGTGCCCATTCAAATGAATAGTTGGGTAGGGATCAGGAGCCCAAACAACCCTGTGCCTCCAAGAAGTACGATAGCGCTCAAGAACGGAATGTTTGAATACGGGAAGGCAGAAAGTAGCAGGAACTATATACTCCACTTCTTGGCGAATGCAGTATTGACGGAGAATACGCTGTGGAAAATAATATGCATAACTTTGCAGTCCCGCTAAAATCACCCATGTGTCTCCCATGTGATTGGCCGTCATATCTGGCAAGGGCAACCAATGGCACCTCCAAGTGATGTGATCCTCTTCCAATGATCTGAAGAAGTCAACCCATTCATCTTCATTAGGCTCGTCATGCACAAACGGCCTACTCACCCAAGTCCGGGGCTCGTAAACCCAATCACCTGCTGGCTCCCTCAAAAGCCCAACCTTGTCACACAGCCATATCTACAAAACCAAAAACACCCAAGTCAAAGTCAAAACCAAAGCCAAAAATTCCCCAAAATTCCCAAAAACCCAAAGCATCCAAACCAAATAAACCAAACCTGAAGCAAAAGTGGACTCCCAGCAAATGTATCTGTCCTCCCAGTCCTAACCGCATCCAAGCCCATGATTGTTTCAGCCAAAACCAAAGGAACCACATCCCGCCGCTGTTCGATCTGAGCAGCAACACCAACAATGGCAGAACTGGGATGGCCATCACCAGGGACCAACAAGTATAATGCCAAGAGGCACATGCAAAGTGCAAACATGCGCCTGTTCTGAACGGTAAAATCTAAAAGATCGCCTGTTGGGCTGTAATCCGCAAAAAGACGGAGGATGTTGAGAGTCTCATTGCGAATCAAAAAGCGCGCGGCACCATTCCCAAGGCCAAGCTTCCTGCTGAGAATGTTGGCATAATTTTGACGGATGGGTGGTATGACGGGATCGGCGAAAGCATTACCGCCAAGATATGCCTGAAATTCTTCGACGGTCAGGCAAAGTTCTTGCATGCCGAAGCGGAACACATGGAGCTCCGAATCCCAACAGCGGACGGCGGCACGTAAGATGTCCTGGCAAATAGGAAAAGTGTGGAGGTGGCGAAGGGCATTAAGGCCAAGACCCCGAAAGTTGAACCAATCAATGTTTTCAAGGCTAGCAATCCAAGTGTTGATAATGGAAGGATCAAGGGAAGCCATGTTTGGGGCAATGAAGAATTATTGAGGAATGTATATGGAGTGAGAAATGAGAATTGATGTAGAAATGGTGTGTGGAAAAGCTTGATCATGAATGGTATTTATAGGGGATTTGTGAGGAACCTTACAAATTTGCCATGCAACATTGGAAATCAAAGATTACATTTTCAAGATGGTCAATTGCATTTTTCCAAAGTATTTGTGTTTGAAAATTTGAAAATGCATTGGAAATGTACGGCATTTGTGGGGAAAATGTGAAAAGACCTTGGGAAGGTGATATTCAAAGCTTGAAAGGTGTTGTAGCAGAGCAACAAGACATTTGGGACAGAGGAAACCATGCAAAAGAGTCCAAAAATGCATTGGGAAGCAATACCACAAACCAGCCCAGCACAGGCATTGAGCGCTCAAGGCCAGAGAGTTGAGCGCTCAACTTCCCCCAGACCACCTTGAGCGCTCAAGGTGGTGAGCTTGAGCGCTCAAACCCCATTGAGCGCTCAAGGCCTGCAGAAAATGCAGCAGACAGCAGCAGCTGCATTATTACCCGTTTGATGCCCGAAACCTTTTCCAAGCTTCTTAAACCTCATTCAACACCCAAGCCAAGTTTCAATGAGCATTTGTGACTTCACGGAACGTCCCGTACCCCGAGTTATCAAGCCGATACGTGTACGGATACGAGATACAAGCTTAAAATGGCCACTCAAAATGTTCAAATCCATTTCCAAGCCTGGCTAGCCATATCCAATCATTGAAACACGTGTCGGAAGGCACTTTTGACTTGTCGGAACATTTCCCGGGGCAATTCTTCAAAGATTCAAGGTTTTGAGGTCCCGACGGCTTATTTAAGCAATGAAACGGCGGCCATCACCGCGTCTAAAATGGTTTTAGAAGTTTTCCGGATGAAAGGTCATGATCCCAGGGGCATTTATGTCATTGTTGACTTGGTCAAGGTGGTAACATGGTAAATCAGTACATGCAAAGAGGCTCATGAAGCATCTTACTTTCAAATTTGCCTTATGAACATCAAATTCCGTTCTAAGGTCACTTGGTATAAATTGTTATTGATTGCTTATACGCGGGAAGTGTGTCAAGTTATGCGTCATGTAAATACATCTTCCGGTTGTACATAAATTCAAATAATCATGTTTCGTCCAAATTCTCGAACATGTTAGCTTTTCTTAAAGGTTGAATTTTAAAACTTTGTACTCGGATGTTTGAATTCAAGAGTTTGGTGGATAAATCGCGTACATTCTACAACAGGTTGTTCGTTTGTACATCAAAACAGCAAGTAATACAACGAACAATGAAAGTGCAAATCATGTGCATAAACTGAACTAAATTCATGCAAGGCAAAAACATCAAGTTTGTACAGGGCACACGACGCCCAATGAAGAAATCCGCAACTGGGGCACGCAGGCCCAATCCATCTATCTACTGGGGCACGCAGGCCCAATCAAAAAGAAAAGATATAAAAGCAAAAACAAGACTCTAAGCTACTCTATATCTACTGTGTACTACTCCGCCTCATCCATCGTCTCGTCCGACCTCTCAGTCTCGTCCCCCTGCCGCTGCTCCAGTCGCTCCTGCCGGGAAGAAGGATAGTTAGCGTCATCAACGCTGTCATCGCTCGAGCTCGTGGTCTCAACTATCCCTCCAGGTGCTACCTCCACCCTCTGACGGGTCGATCTCCGTGGCCTCACCTCCGCGGGCTTTGAACGCCCAAGCCGCACAGTCGTGTCTCCAGGACCACCAGCTCCGTCATGTGTCCTCTTTCTAATCACGGACGGCTGCATCATCAAGCAAACAAGGAAAGAATCAGTACATGGTATAGTCAAGGTATTGAAAGCACAAGGAAGATAAATGGCATACCGGTGCGACTCTCAGTCGAGACGGACCAGGAGCAGCAGGAGGTACTGGCTCGCCCTCCCGGCGGATAGCAACCTCCTCTCCGGCTATGAGGCGGCGAATCAGGACGCGCAGTCCTCGGTTCTGCTCATACAGAGTCTGTACCGCCTCATGTGAAACCTGCGAGCACATCAAAATTTGAGTCATCAAGTACATTTGGGCAATCATAATTGAAGTTCACAAATTGAAAGAATGAAGTGTTTCTTACCGGTGCTGCAAGCCGCGGGAAGTCTGCTGGAGGCCTTGGGATATCTATGTCCCCTATCTCACCCCCGGCAGAGGTAACGCGCACCCACCACCTAGCTCCCGCTATCTCCTGAGATGAGGTACCAGTACCCTCACCTCCTGCCACCCCGCCAGCTGAGGCGCGCGCCTTCGCGGCCTTCTCTCTCTCCATCCTCTCCATCCACTCTGCCGCTCTCAGGGGACCGGCCAGATACCTGCTCCGGTAGTCGATATAGCTCAAAGCAGGGCGCAGATACTGGCGTAAGTCCAGGTCAGGCGTCGTGTAGCGCTCAATCTCTGCCAGCGTATACCGGGACGTCATCAGCACCCGGGGAGGAAGGCGTCCTGGCACCTGTGGTTTATCGGCCCGTATCGACTGGCGCAGCACCCTGTCACCAAGGTACCAGAACCAGCCGTACTGGCACTCAAGTAGGACCCTCCCTCTCGTGAGCTCCCTGCTCCGAGCCAGGTAAGGCTCGTCAACGGCATCCCATACCTCCCAGCGAACCTGCAAGAGTTGTTAAGAGCATCAGTAATCGACTGTGAAATAGAACAAAAGCAAATTGAATACATGAGAAAGAGCTCGATATTTACCAGAGAAGCGGCGAGTCTGTCAAGTGAAGCACGGAGAACGTGGATGTTCCCCCGTGCTGTGCCGCCGTAGCGGAAGCCTTCACCCCAGCACAACGCCCGGGGGATGACGTTCGGGTCCTGGTGCCGTGTCTCAGGGGGGTGTAACCCCAACACCTCGTAAGCCCAGAGCTGCAATGAAAACAACGAATCCGTCAATCAGTGCGAATTTTGATAATCAAGTGCGAGTATTGAAATGCATGCAATTAAATTTGAAACTAAGAGTTTTGAGTTTACCTCCCAGACGCTCCACAATCCTGAAATGCCTGTCCCTTTCCGCCTAGAGACAGCATTCATGAACGCGTAGCAGCTTCCCAACGCTGCCCCTCCCCAGTCATATCTCGCCGCCCTGGCGAAATCTCTCAAACCTCCGAGATAGGAGAGATGCACCCTGTTACGCCTGTTTGGGTACAGTGATGCCCCAAACAAGTATAACAGGTAGCACCTCGCCTTCCGAGCTGCGTCCTCCTCGTCAGTCGGCTCGCCCAATCCCTTCGTCTTGAATTGGCCATATGTGGCCGTCTCTCCCTCCTTGTTGGGCACGAAGCCCAAGAACCACCTCAGCGCCGCATCATCCCTGCCAATCCCAGAGTCGAATGGGATCGGGTCTCCTCCTACCTGCAGCCCTGTGATCGCTGAGAAGTCCAGCGGCGTCATCGTCGCCTCTCCGAAGGTGAGATGGAAAGAACTCGTAGAGTCCCTCCACCTCTCGGCCAGTGCTGTCACCACAGCATGGTAGTGCTGTGTGCCCGTGAGAGTCGGGATGAACCTCCCAAACCCAGCCAGATCCACCAGAGCTCTCACAGAGGCATGCAGCTGCTGGTATACCTCCCAACTTGAGCCCATGCCTCCATGAGCCTTCAAGCGCAAGTCACTCTGCACGCAATCAACAGACAGTCAAGCAATCAAGTGTCAGTCCAATCTCTTATCCAAATCTAGTCATCAACAAGCAGTAATTCAATCATTCAATGCAAATCAGGATTATTAATTACTAAAGTGCGTGAAAACAATGAAGCAAGGAAGTGAAAGCAAGTGTACCGTCAGGCAGTCTGTCGAAAGATGGACCTCGGGGTCCAGTAGCACCTCCTCTCCAAAGTACAACTCCCGTTGGGGAGTGTAAGCGTCTGAAGCGGAAGGCACGAAGAGGTGCACCGGTGGAGCGTAAGTCGCCGCGTCGAAAGCTGGTCTCCCCCTCCTCAACCACAGTCTAGCAGCCTGGACCACCGTCACCCTCCGTCCAGCTGCCCTCTCCTCCTCCTCAGCCTGTGTCCTCGCCTCCTCCGCCGCCTCCTCTGTCTCAAACTCCTCGCAAAAAGCCCTCGCCGCCTCATCCTCAGCGGCGGCCTCCCGTAGCATCGCCACCTCTCTCTCTCTGCTCTCAACTACAGCCTCCCTCGCTGCATCTAAGATCCCCGGGGCATCTGCTGCAGCCGCCATCACCACCTCCGGCGGCGCGTGCTCAAGATAATCCTCCCGAGAAATCCCAACCGGCCCCTGATCCGCCGGTCTACTACTCTGACCCCGAGTCAGTGACTCCCCACCAATCACCACCGCCTTCCCCCTATCCACTCCGCTAGGCTGCTGGCGAGGTCTCGGCTCTATCCTTCAGCGGTCAACCCTAGTCCTGGTGACCCCGCTAGTACCCTCCGCCCTATCCCCGCCATCGCCGCCGCTCGTCCCCCTCTCCTCAACTGTATCCTCACTACCGTCGCTGTCCACGTCGTGGACCTCCACCATCTCCATCCCCTCTCCCCTCTCCTCTACTCTCTCTGGTGCCGGGCCACCATCACCACTACCCTCACCACCGTCACCACCACCGTCACCACCGGCATCACCACCGTCACCACCACCGGCACCACTACCCTCACCACTACCCTCACCACCGGAACCACTACCCTCACCACCGCCACCACCATCATCACCACCACCATCACCGCCATTACCACCCTCACCGTCACCACCACTTAGACCACTCCCTCCACTGCCACCCTCTCTCTCCCTCTCTCCTTCTTCATTTCCAACCGCCTCCATGGCCGTGGATGGTGGCACAGCCTCTGATGGCCCCTCAACCGCCGGGCCAGGGCCTTGAGCGCTCAAGCTCGGCGGTGGCAAAACCACCGCACTACCACCGTTGCCTTCCCTCGACGTCGGCGAGTCCACCGGAAGCCGTGACTCATCGGGATTCTCCATGAAAACCGATCTAAACGTGATTCGAACCTTAATCGAACAGAAATTGGACCGAGACCGTGCGGGAAAACCCTAGGAATTGGGGGTTTTCGATTTTGCAGAAAATTTGAGTGAGAAACGAATGGGTTTGGTTCGGAATCGCGAGAGGAGTATGAGGATTTGATTTCGGAAAAGTTTTGGAACGTTATGAAGGTTGATCGGAGTAAAAAACGGATTTAAACGGACGTTATGTTTCTGAACCGTCGTCCCCGATCAGGGGTCTAAGCGCTCAAGCTGGACCTTTTGAGCGCTGGAGGGTCAACTTGTGAAGTTGAGCGCTCAAGGCTTTGGAGTTGAGCGCTCAAGGTAGGGTTGAGCGCTCAAGGGGGAGGACCCTGAGCGCTCAAACCCAATCCTGGCAGGATTCTTGGCTTCTTTTGTAAGCTTTGCAGGGGCATTTTGGGCATCCCTTATGATTTGTTAGTATACTTTGGACTTGTCGGTGCCAATCAACTGAACGTGTAATGATCCAAGGATCTAAAATCTCGGCAATTGGTCGCGCCAGACCGTGTTAATCAATCAAGATGTGTTGTGTATCATGTTTTCGCGTTAGCGTATGCGCGAAGTATTTTGACTGCGGTTTGAGAGCTTTAGGCTCATTTAAATCATTTTCTGAAGGCCACGTGCTCGTTTAAATCATAGTGCACCAATCATGTTTTCGCGTTAGCGTATGCGAAGTGTTTTGACTACGGTCTGAGGGCCACGTGCTCGTTTACATCATCATTTTGAAAGCCACGTGCTCGTCTAAAATCATGTATAGCAATCATGTTCCAAGTCAATCTCATTAATCATCTGAGTTTTTGTTGATCGCCTAACTGTCATGCCGCTAAAACCATCATATTTATGTGTTCGGTTCAACAGCGTATCGATTGTCTCGTTGCTCAGTAGACAATCATCTTATCATTGGCTATCTTGTTGCTCAAGGGATAGCCCCATTAAATTTAGCCTCCTCGTTGTTCAGAAGGTAGCTACACAATCACAATCACAATCACAATCGCAATCACAATCACAATCACAATCACAATCTCAATTATTTGCTTCATTCGCTAAGGCGTTTCACGACCCGGGAAGGCTCATTGATTCGTGTTGTATCATTTGTCCTGAGGGACCAAACTTTTTGATCAATCGTCCTGAGGGACAGGAGAACCCATTGCATTTGTTTGATGCTCCCAGGAACTACGCCGGTCTGATCCCTACAGTGGGGTACGTAGGCAGCCTGAATGGCACGACCGATTGATTTTTAAAATGTTTCCTTTTGGCAGTTTGAGATGTATTACGGATAAAGAGTTGGGTGTCTATATCTTGGACGTTACTCATACCAAATCAATGGTATCGAGTCTCATCCAAGAGGGGCAACTGTAGACACCCCAATTTTGAACCCGAAATACGCTCATGCATCTCCGATGATGAAACGGATCAATCACAATTACCTGGAATTGGTGAAAATGATTTGAGTTTGACCAAAACCAACCAAACACTACCCAAGCAATCAAAATGTGCCAAACCAACCCAAGCATTGTTGAACCAAGCCAAACCATCAATCTGCCATCTATAGCCTTGAGCGCTCAAGCCCATGGCTTTGAGCGCTCAAACCCCTGAGGAGCACCTTGAGCGCTCAAGTCCACAGCCTTGAGCGCTCAACCCCCGTCCAGTCAGCAACTTGCAGAGTATCTCATCATGAGATTTCCTGCATGGGAGCGTCTGTGGTTGATCTTATACGATCCCTATACGTATAATACACCCCACCAACTCCGAAAATACACAAAAAATACTCCCAAACACCCAAACCCACTTCTCTCTCTCTCCTTTCTTCCCTCCCACTCACTCTATAAAACCACCCATTGCCCCCTGGTTTGAGGGACGGATTCCACCACTCTTTACCTTCAGTTTCTAACCAAAGAACCACTCCTCTCTCTCTCTCTCTTCAAAATCATCCTTCTACCATTAAAACCACCTACAATACCATCCACAAAACCCAGAAATTCGACCCTTGATCATCTGTCAACCACCTACATTGTCCAATTCGTACAGAATACAAGCCAAGAACATCCATAATCAACCTCAAAAAGTCCAGAATCAAGCTCAAGTCTCAAACATTTTCCAAAAGGTAGTAAAAACATGTGATGAACTCACTGTTTTGATCTTTCTGAGGAAGGTTAGTGAGTTTAAGCAAGTTCTCTATACTTGCATTGAACTCACAAAGGCCTGAAAGTTGCTTAAAAACCTTTCTCAAATTTGCAGTTACAGCAGGTTTGAGCGCTCAAGCCTCTGGCCTTGAGCGCTCAAGCCCAGTTCTGAACAGGCCACTGTTTTGCTAACTTCTGAGCTTCCTTTTGATTTTGATCACTATTTAAGAGTTAATTGCGTTCAAGTAGCTCTTAAAACAGTTTATTTCTACACCAAAACTACATGCATGAATGCAAATTAACCATTTTATAGTGATTAAACATCAAAAACTTCAAATTCCTTATATTTGATTGCAAAACAGTGGTTGTCAAACCTTTTGAAACTTTGTTTTCTGTCTTTGGTGGTCCTGAGGAAGTGTGGAAATCAGTTTAAAGGTTAAACAGTGGAAAGCCATGTTATGGCTTGAGCGCTCAAGGTCAGATCTTTGAGCGCTCAAGCTGTTCTTGGCCTATTTGCAGTTTTCCAGCAATTCTGATGATGGCTTATGGTTTAATTATTTGTTAGTGTGTATGGGTTGTCAATATAGCGTTTGTGGTCAGGATCCCTCTGTTCTGCAGAATTGGTTTGAGCGCTCAACCCATGATCCTTGAGCGCTCAAGCTGGTTCTAAAGCAAAGTTTGCTTTAAGCATTTTCTGGTGATTTTAAAGAGAGGTGATGCTTGTGTGATCTTTCTGTGATGTATTTAAGCCTTAAAGCATCATCAGATATCAAAAACCAACAAGGAAAATGTTCGGGTGGAATGAGGGTTGAGCGCTCAAGTCACCACCCTTGAGCGCTCAATCCCCATTCTGGAATCCAGATTACAAACAGTTTAATAAGTCTCATGTCCATGATTTCTTGGGTTATTGTACGATTTCTGTTGTAATATATTTTTATGAATATTTGTTGCATCATGTTCATCATCCATGTAGATTGCACGCACAAGCATCCACAGTAAAATCGCATCTCTTGCATGTTTTGTTGCTACGTGTTTGCCATTCCCGTATCCCCCATTTCGTGTTTAAAATCAAATTTCAAACATTTCCAAAATCCCACAAAATGTTGAGTAGAGACCGGTTCACGGACCGGGCGAGAGGGGTGCCGTAAAACCCTTCCCCTCTCGTAACCAAACCCCCGAATCCGAGAAATCTTTGGTTCCGCCATGATCAGTGAAATCTTTTTCAAATGGGCAAACAAGTCATGTTTATTTTTGATCGGTTTCTCGGGTTCGGACCTCAAATCCGGGTGGCGACTCTAACAATCACAATCTTTTCGAACAATCTCGGTGGGCCGTCCACACGCGCCCAAGCCTCAGTCCGACGATTGGCGAGGTGTACGGAGCCGCTGGGCTTTGAAGGATAGCACTACTGTGGCCCCCTCAGAGGCTAGGGTTGTGGCGCCCCTATTTGCCATGCGCGTCACCAGGTCCCGGGCAAGGGTCCAGACATCTTCTGTGGATGAGGAAGAGGCCGCGCAGCCACCCGTCCATCGCAGACTGCACAAGGTATGTAATATATATATGCTTTTCCATTCTGCCCACTACGCTGATTGTGATACTGTTTTTCCATTCCGTGATATATATATATATATACTTTACTCTGTTTCAGGCGGTGACTGGCGAGACCGTCAGGGAATCGCCAGAACACACAGCTTCCCCGCAAACTGGTGGTTCGGACCAGGGTTTTGATACGGACAACATCCCTTTGAGGACCCGAGCTGCTGCGTTGACTCAGGGTCAAACTGCAAGCCCCCTATCTCGGCCCAACGGTCCATAGGAGATAGTGACAGCAATGGTGATCAGCTCCCAATCAGCACCCTCCTTAGCAGGGGGCGCGAGAGAGCCGTGACTGGTGGGCCAGATTCTGGTCAACGTGCGGAGGTCACCTGTACTCCTTCCTCAGCCCCTCAGCCCGCTGAATTTGATGAAGAATCCACCCCGCACCTGCAGGCAGCAGAGAGGCACGTATTCTTGGAAATAATGCGACCAGACGAGCGAGTTGGCCCCTCAATTGCCGAGGTATTTGGTCTGCGCGGTGTGAGTGGTTCCAGAGAGGATGAAGTAAGGGAGATTCATTCTGGGGGACGTCGCGCCCTGGGGCCCAACCGAAGAAGAGCTCAGAAAGCTCCGCTGAAGGCTTTGGCGGGGGTTTTGAACAGGAGTTTTTGCAACCCTATGTTGATAGCGATGATGAACAAAACCCTCACACTGCTATCGAAACAGGCCAGCCCTCAGCTAGTTCCCATGTACCAACTGAATCCGCCCCTCAACGCGCATCATCTGTCAAGAAAGGTAATCATCCCGATTCCTCCAGCACCTTCCAGAACATAGGGGGTGACATTCATGTGGGGCCAAGTTTTAGGTCGCGCAATACTCATAGCATTGGAGAATTTGTGCCAACTTCAGTTGATCCGCAATACTCATCTTCGCGATGGAATGGCGTGCACTGGATGAGCCAGAGGAATCTTCCTAATGGCTAGTGACGTCACCCACGTTGCCCGGGTATACGGAGAGAGCACGTGTCATCATATTATGAGGGGAATATCTGCAACCCAATGATTGGGTACAGATCCCTATAAATATGAGACATTCCTTCACAAATTCTAATATAGATTAATTCATCCCCAAGGCACGGAAATCATAGAGAGAGAAAGTGATTCAGAGCTCTGGAACCAAGGACATTATTCTTGCTAGTGCTCGCGAACCCATTTCCTCTTAGAGCTGTGACATAAGGATGATGATGATCTAAAGGGGAGTGGACTAAATACTACTGCCTTCTCTCTTTGTGTATTTGGCCTAATCTTTCACCCCTTGCACACTCTCTTGTTTCTTGCTTAACCATTAGTTATTGTTTGCCTCTCCAGGTTGAATTTATTTGACTATCCAAGAACCTAGCCACACAAATTATGGATAAATACATGAACAAGAAAAATTAATGACATATGTAAAGAAATTCAAATCGAATCCCCTATTTCATACGGTCTCCTTCAAACAAAATCGCCGCTTCACCACAGGATGCTTGAGTATCTTCGGCGTTTGTTTCCTTAGATAAGATCGACGGTTGCACAATAGCGGCTGCAACTCGCCGAAATTGTTCAGCGAACCGAACTCTATAATACTCCCTCACACAGAAACAAGAACTACTCGAATGTGAAAGAAGATAGGAGAATTGTTTTCTAGTGTGTTGAAACAAAAAAAGGAGAGGCTCTGAATTCAATATCGAAATTAATACGTAAATGAATTCATGTAATGGCAAATCAATATTGCAAGAATGAATTTTCAAACAGCCATGAAATTGAAGATCTGCACTTTAATTCCAATATTGAATTCCCAATTCAAAATTGTTGTAACAAATGTGCTCATAATGACCATATGGCCAAAGTTTTCGTAGCCCCATTTCCGAAACTTTAGTCTGTAAAATATTAGGAATCTTGAGTCAACGACCAGTTCAGTCAGACAGCAACGGCGTGCGCGCAATTTATAGGTCAAAGCCCAATGCCCACAGTGTGCGCACTCCCTCCTTTGGAAAATTTGGGTATCCCCAAAGAGTCACTTCTATGAGACAATTTCTCATTCATTCCCTAACAAATTTTGTTATGAACAAAATTACCCCATTTTCCAACAATGTAATCCTACATAATTAACCAAAAATTTGAGTAATTTTTAAGAGAGAGAGAGAGAGAGAGAGAACACCAAACTGAAATACACCCACTTCGTAAGACAATTTCTCATTCATTTCTTGATGAACTTTGTTCAATTTTTCATGGTCAAATCCCCTTAGTTAGGAGTATGTAAATCCACTTGGACCCACTTCAAAAGGTTAGCGGGTCCCTACTTAATTTTTTACTCAAAGCACCAAAAATATAATGAACAAAATACCCTCATTTCCAACAAAAATCTCCATTAATCCCCACCGTCAAATACTCCATTTCCTCAATAAAAACAATTAGGGTAAATATCACCGACAGGCCCTCTATTTGTAAATAAAAAAAAACATTACATACCACTTCACTCTTTGAAATCACATTGTTTTCCCTCCCATTACTAAAATGATCTTCTAGTGACAGCCCACTAAGACCATTCTTTGACCGGTAAAAGTGTTACCTGTCAAAAAATGGTCTTAGTGACAGCCTAGTAGGCTGACTTTAGATTTTTCCTTACTAAATTGTGTGTATAACACTCTAATCCAAAAATAATAGAGGTACAACAATTAGTCTTCAACACGGCTCAAACACATTGACATGGTGTGTGGAGCCCACACACGCCATGTCAGTGTGTTGGAGACTAATTGATGTACATCTATCACTTTTCTGATTTGATCCATGCGTTGATTGACCATTAGTTGATTACACAGAGAATTCTGACATCACTAAACTAAAGCAAAAAATACCACAACCCTTCTTCTACACTACGTTAGTATAAAAACACGACATCAACAATTTTATAGGTAAAAACCAAAAATTTCAAAATCCTTGACACAATTAGGTGTCAGTGTATATGATATCTCAAGCTCATGGTGATATACAACTACTAGAATCCCTTTACAACTAGAACTAAGAAAATCCCTAATAGAATTCACAAGCTTTATAGAGACTTGATCAATAGTTGTAGCCTTACCTGGAAAGTCCTGTATTTCCTTTCCATCCATATAACATGTCATGCCCGCGAAATTTTAAAGCATAATTCATTGAGAAAATCCACGTGGACGGTCAACAAGTCCACGGGCCACGTCAAAGTCCAAATGAAATATAGAAAAGTCAAAGTCAACAAGTTACAATAGTCTAAGGATACCCGATAACCCAAATATACAAGTACATAAGTTTTAAGTATGTTTACAACCCATTGTCAAAAGAGAAGACTTAATCAAGTTACAAAATCATCTTGGCAAAAATACTACTTCTAAGATGATAATGTAACTCCTCCTTTAGCTTTCAAAACAATGCATGCATGCACTCCAAGCACTCCATAATCATGCTCCTTGATGGGTACCTGAAAGTGTAAGGATGAGCTCACTAGCCCAGTAGAGAAATGTCTAACAATCCTAAGTGAAATGAAATGAAATGTATATGGATGATAGACAAGAATACACAAGTCATGTAACAAGAGTTAGAGAGAATTTGAATGGTTAAAGGGCTTAAAGATAGCACATAATCAACTAGTTTTAGTTTCCACTTACTCTTGTCTCTCATACCCAACTTGTACCCGACACATACCCGACACGCCACATGTGTCTGACACGTTAACCATATACGTTCCATTCCTTTTTAAAAAATATAGTTGTCCTATTGATAGGAGGTTAGATCCTATTGATAGGGGAGAGATCAGATTGGCCATTATTGAAGCATCAGAGAGTCCTATTGATAGAAGGTAAAGTCCTATTGATAGAGCGTCAGAGGCTCCTATCGATAGGAGATCAAGTCCTATCGATAGGACAGCCATCAGATTGGCCAGAACGAAAAGTGAAAGGCTCCTATCGATAGGGTATGAAGTCCTATCGATAGGACAGCACCAGATCCAAAATTTTACAACTCAAGGGGTGATCAATGGGGCTTCTCTTAAAGCATTTCTTGGTTCCAAATGGACATGTTAAGATGTAAGAGGTTCAAACAACATAGTAACACAACATACCATCAATTTACAAGATTTGCTAGTTTTCCCCAAATTCAAGCAATGGACGAACAATGGGTTTCATATAAATTACAAGCATCACCATGAAATTAAGCAACAATGGAATGGGTTATCTACCAAATCAAGAGAAGAATAACATAGAAGCTAGGAGATAAGGAGTTTCAACAAAAATTTGACTAGGAGATGGATTTTTCTCAAAGAAATCAACAAGACAAGGAAAACATAGCAATCCAATGACTATACATAAATACACACTACATTTACACTTAGAAGGGTTAGAAATTTCCCTACCTCAAGTGAAGGAAGGCTTGAAACCCACCAATGAGCAAAACCCTAACCCTTCCTCTAAGCTCCAAGCAAATGCTCACCTCCCGGAGTGAAACGAACGCAAGCCAAGCTTCCTAACGCGTAGAGGGAGTGATTTTGGTAAAGGGTTGTGAAGGAATTAATGGGAGAGAGCGTGTGATTTTGTGGGAGAAGAGAAGAAAATGGAGGAGTAAAGATGAGAGAGAGAGAGAGGGCTGGATATTTTGGGAGAGGGGGAGTGTTCTCTCTCTCTCCTCTCACACACCATACACATATACTTTCAATTAATTACACTTCAATCCCAATAGTGGCTTGTGTAAACCAAACAAGCCCCAATCAACACTTAACACAAAATCTTCCAACATTTAATCATTTTTCTCATTTCCTCACATTTTCCCCAACTTTATTTTTGGAAAAATAATTAAAAACACAGGTTCTTACATTCTACCCACCTTACAAAAAAATTTTCCTCAAAATTTGAACAACAAGCCATACAAATGATCACAT
Organism: Vaccinium vitis-idaea; assembly: GCA_963854785.1. Lineage (NCBI taxonomy): Eukaryota > Viridiplantae > Streptophyta > Magnoliopsida > Ericales > Ericaceae > Vaccinium > Vaccinium vitis-idaea. Next base: position 17,401,871 of record OY978221.1, read on the forward strand.
AAATGTCTATGCATGATATGCAATATGTATCCGACACCATGACTACAGAAAAAAAAAATGCAATATCTAAACCACCTACTCAAATTGATCAAGTCGTAAACAACTCCGGATACTTCTCTTTCATCTCGTCCTCTCTTTCCCATGTTGACTCCTCACTCCCAAAATTATTCCATAACACCCGAACTAGTCGAATAGTTTTACCCCTTAGAGTTTTCTCCCTTGTATCCATAACCCGTATCGGCTTTTCCCCATAAGACGCATCGGCTTCAAGCTCTAATTCGGACCATTCTAACATGTGTGACAGATCCGGCTCATATTTCTTTAGCATCGAAACGTGAAAGACATCATGAATTTCCGAAAACTGAGGCGATAACGCCAAGCGATAAGCGACTTCCCCAATCTTCTCAATGATATCAAATGGCCCAAGGTATCGTGGTGATAACTTACCCCCTCGCCCGAAATGTGTCAAGCCCCGACACGGTGATATTTTGAGAAACACATGATCTCCAACTTCAAAAGATAATGGACGTCTCCGGCGATCGGCATAACTCTTTTGGCGACTTTGAGCGGTTAACAAGCGTTGACGAATCACTTTGACCTTCTCGGTTGTTGCTTCTTGCGCGGCCTTAAGCCTTTGGCGAATTAATCTCATGTTCTCGGCGGTTTCGTTTACTAACTCGGGCCCCACTAGCGTTGCTTCCCCCAATTCGGTCCAACACACCGGTGATCTACACGGCCTACCATATAAAGCCTCATAAGGCGCCATCTCGATGCTCAATTGATAGCTATTATTGTAGGCGAACTCGACTAACGGTAAGTGATCCTCCCAACTACCCCGAAAGTCCAACACGCAAGCTCGTAGCATATCTTCCAAAATTTGAATCGTCCTCTCGGATTGCCCATCTGTTTGTGGATGATACGCGGTGCTAAACAACAAATTTGTTCCAAGCACGGCTTGCAAACTTTGCCAAAAACGAGCGGTAAAACGCGGATCTCTATCGGACACAATTGATACCGGAATCCCATGAAGTCGAATAATCTCCCGGATATACAAGCGACTAAGTGTCTCAACCGAATCGGTGACTTGAATTGGCAAAAAGTGAGCGCTTTTGGTGAACCGATCAACTATAACCCATATGGCGTCATGCCCCCTCAGCGATCTCGGTAAACCCGTCACGAAATCCATGGTCACGTTCTCCCACTTCCACTCAGCTACCGGTAATGGTTGTAATTCTCCCGCCGGTCGTTGATGCTCCGCTTTTACTTGCTGGCACGTAAGACACCGCGATACAAAAATAGCTACGTCCCGTTTCATCCCCGGCCACCAAAATTGCCTACGCAAATCATGATACATTTTCGTCCCACCTGGATGCACGGCTAACGGTGAATGGTGAAACTCTCGCAAAACCTAATCCCAACACGTAACCGGTACGAATAGCTTGCCTTTGAAACGTAAATTTTGGTCGGCGTGAATCATCCACCCACTCGGTGCTTCCCCGCTAAGAAATTTGACCCGAAAGTTACCCGCTCCCTCATCCGCTTATTGAGCTTCAACAACCCGATTGGATAAAGTCGATTGGACTGTCAAATTACATAAGGTTACTCCCTCACGGACCTCCTCACAATGCAACGCACAAAACCCCAAGTCCTTCATCATTTTCCACTCATCAATCGCTAAACTCGCCAATTGTGCCGGTTTCCGACTTAGCACATCCGCTACCACATTCGCTTTTCCCGGGTGATATTGCAATTCGAAATCATAATCTTCCATGTGTTCCATCCAACGGCGTTGACGCAAATTAAGCTGTTTTTGTGAAAATAAGTACTTTAAGCTTTTATGGTCCGAAAATACTTCAAACTTTTCACCATAGAGGTAATACCTCCAACTTTTCAAAGCAAAAATAACCGCCGCAAGTTCTAAATCGTGAGTCGGATAATTACGCTCATGATCCTTCAATTGCCGTGAACCATATGCTACCACTTTCCCATTTTGCATCAAAACGCACCCAAGTCCCTCCCGCGAGGCATCGCAATAAACAGAGTAGCCAACTCCACGTTCGGGCACAATTAGAATCGGTGCGGTAGTTAGACGCTTCTTCAATTCACTAAACGCTGCCTCACAATTGTCATCCCACACAAATTTAGTCCCTTTGCCAGTTAATCTAGTCATTGGAGCCGCCAGACGAGAGAAATCTAGCACAAAATGACGGTAATACCCGGCCAAGCCCAAGAAACTCCGAATCTCAAAGACGCTCTTCGGACACTCCCTTTTCAATACCGATTCAATCTTCCCCGGATCCACGGACACCCCGTCTTTCGATACCACATGACCCAAGAATTTCACCTCGGACAACCAAAACTCGCATTTACTAAGTTTAGCATACAATTGGTGCTCTCTCAAGATTTCAAGAACAATAGTGAGGTGGGATTGGTGATCTTCCTCAGAAGGAGAATACACAAGAATATCATCAACAAAGACAACCACGAAGCAATCAAGATAAGCCCGAAAGATTCGATTCATCAAGTCCATGAAAGTAGCGGGTGCATTGGTTAAGCCAAAAGACATGACCACAAACTCATAATGGCCATAACGAGTGCGAAAGGCGGTTTTGGGAATGTCCTCACGACGAATCCTCAATTGGTGATACCCGGACCGCAAATCAATCTTGGAAAAACATGTGGCACCCTGGAGTTGGTCAAACAAGTCGTCGATCCTAGGCATTGGGTACTTGTTCTTAATTGTGACTCGGTTCAACTTACGGTAATCGATACATAGGCGAAGCGACCCATCTTTCTTTTGCGCAAATAGTGCCAGTGCTCCCCATGGTGACGTACTCGGTCGTATAAAGCCTAAATCTTGTAATTCTTGAAGTTGTCTTTTGAGTTCTCTCAACTCGGCCGGTGCAAAGCGATATGGGGGCATAGAAATCGGTTCAGTGCCCGGTACTAAGTCTATCGCGAACTCGATCGCCCTATCGGGTGGCAAGCCCGGTAACTCCTCCGGAAATACATCTGGGAAATCACAAACTACCCTCGGCAATTCCCCGTGTCACGCCCCAAAATGGGGAAATGACCGGCCGTGGACCACGAGGCTTCAGTCCGTGAAACACGCAGCCTAAAATAAAATAAAGTCATTGAACGTAAAATATCATTTTTTTTTATCAAACCAAACCAAAGCCAAGGTACCCGATCATAACCATGGGCACAACCATCCCATAAACCAAAATGATAAGAATATATCACCAATAGAAAAAGGAGTTTTGATTTCTATAAATAAGAATTAACAAAGTGCAGAAGCGATAATAAAATTAGAAAACTAGAATGCAACACCCTATGGAGGTCGACACAAAAACTCCCCAAGACGCCGCCAGAGTCCTCACCTATCAACTCGATTTTCCTGAAAATGATGTTGGAATAAATCCGTCAGCTGACAAGCTCAGTGAATGGCAAAACATGTATAGTAAATAAAGTTCTAAAAATGGGATAAAAATAGATTACCATATATACATAATTTGGCATACGAAGTGTGCAACAAAACAACAATTATACGAATAAATTTTTTTACCAATAGCAAGTCTTAATGGTGATCACAACACGATATCCAAAAACAATGGGGAACCTCAACCAATACCAAATAGTACCAAGTTCCAGTGAACAAAATTCTCAAAAATTGGATCCAATATCGAAACTTAGAGTCACCACGAGTAGGTAGCCCGTGGAACTTTTCCCTAAGAACGATCCAGCGAAAGTCAGCCGTTGAGCATTAGGGTCACCGGCCAGGACACGATCTCTTCCCTAATGGCCAGAGTCACCCGCACACAGAGGATTAATTTCCCTGGACTTTCAATAATAAATGTTCCCATCAATATCCACCAAATTCTCACCAAAAGAATATTTTTTTCGCATGCCGAATAAAAGATCAAATATGAAAAATTCACGTTTTTAATAACCAAATGATAATTTCTCCAAAAGAATAATTTAAGGGACACGACGAGTTCGAAAATACGTAACATGTTTAACCACTCACCTGAATCAAACGGTAGTGCAACTCGAACACGCAACAAAAGACTATCCTGTACAAAATACAACATACGATATGACTCTTGCTCAAATATGAACTCGTATAAGTTAAGAATGCCAAATACTATTAAAACTAATAACCTAGCCTAATCCCAATTACTAGCCCACAATACCCATCAGATCGAACCACAAAAATCCAACTTAAATTATCTAACTCCAACATCTGTTTCCTATGTAACCATCTGTTCTTTTCCAAGACACCCAAAATGCATACCACACATAATATTATTATGCCAAATCACTACTCTCTAATCCTCCGAAAACAAATGATAAAATATACTCCATTCGCCAACTTCCTCTTCTATTTCGTGTTCTCTCTCTCTCTCTCTCCACAAAGTAAAAGCTATTAAACTAGTCCCCATCTCAGGGGTTTGTCTAATCCATGGAACAATATTCGTCACAGGAAAAAGAAGTATATGAAGGAGAATATTACCTCTAATTGTGAAACCCAAAGAGATCAACCTCAGAGAACCCAACGATTGTTGCTGTTTTCTCTCAAAACCTCTCAATTTTCTCTCATATAAAAAGCAAAGCTTCTCTCCACTAACGTCTGTTGTAACCCTATCCCTATTGTAAACTGGCCATTCGCCATGTTTCCTCAAAAATAGCTAATTAGGTAATTAGGCTTCATGTCGATAAGTAAGAAAAATAGATTACTTATTATTCAAATTCTAACGTAATACAAATTTATATAATTAATCTGGGACCACTAATTTAACAAAATCAGTCGTACACGTCAAAAATTACAATCAAGCCATCAAAACCTATAAGATGCACAGATAACTAGCTACGAAAGCCCAACTTCTAAACAAAAATAAAAATAATAATAATCATTTTCATGAATATAGTTAGGGGCGTAACACCCCGCGCATAGATAAATCCTCATCTAGTGTCAAACTAACCAATAAACATGAAATGGATTCCCTTTCCCGCGGACCACACAAATACGGCTCAATTGGTTCCCGACGCTCCCCAAAGAATTCAAAACAACCTCCCTCCGGTGTACAAATGAGGACCCGACGCTTATAACAATCGATGGCAGCATGATACGTGGAAAACCAATCCATTCCCAAGATAATATCGAACCCGGACATGTCTAGCACGATGAAATAAAAAACGAACCGGCGGTCTAGAATGACCAACTCACAACCCCGACAAATGTGATCAAGTGGTGCCCTACCGCCCAATGGTGTGTCAACAAACAATGGAGGATGCAAGTTATCAGTTTCTAACTCCAACGCACACACAAATGAAGAAGCAATGAACGAATGTGATGCTCCCGAATCAAATAAAACCTTAGCAAAGGAGTTGAAGAGGAGAAACGTACCCCTCACAACTGAAGTCTCCAGAACCTGAGAAGTCATAGGTGGGGGCGGTGGTGGCAAAGGGGTGGAAGCGGTAATATGATAGGCTCTCCCCGGAACTGTCTGACTCTGCGTGTGCCCACCCCGCTGAATAGAACCCTAACTCGGTGTTGAAGAACTCGCACCCCGCTCAATAAACTGTTGACCCTGCCCGGTAGAACCCTGTCTGTACTGAGACTGCCTGTGTGAACCCCGACTGAAACTATGACCACCCCTCAGCTGTTGGACCGACCCCGACTCACTGCGTTCTCCACCTCCCTGTGTACAATTCCTCGCTATATGACCCGCCTTCCCACAAGAAAAGAAAGTACCCAGAAACTGAGTGCCCTGAGAATGAAGACCCGGAAGGAAAGGACAATAGGCACGAACATGACCGACGCCGTTACATTGGTGGCACACCAACGGTGGTCGAGCCGAACCACCCCGAGAGCCTGAAGAAGATGGTACCCGAATACCCAATTGACTATGCGAAGCTTGAAATTGATCTCGAGACCTCTTATACCCTTGCCCCCCATAATGGCCCGACGGTGCACTAACAGTGGTTTGTGCCGGTCTAGCTACTTCTTTCTTCACCCCACTAGATGCCCCACTCGAAACTTCAAGCGTCCTAGCCATCTCTACCATCTCGGCAAAGGTCTTGCAACGCGATGCAATCACTAGGCTCCTAAGTGGATCCTCCAACCCTTTCAAAAATCTCTTACACTTTCCCTCCTCAGTGTTAACCAATTCCGGCGTGAAACGAGATAGTTGTTGGAATCTCATGGAGTACTCCGAAATGGGCATGTCCGCTTTCTTCAAATTCTCAAATTGGTCCCTAAATTGGTCCCTAAGCGATTCCGGAAAATATCGCACCTCGAAGATTGCCTCAAATTTGGCCCACGTCATGTTCTCAACATCCGGTTCCTCTACACCCTTGCCAACCTATCCAATCTTCGCGTATCTTTCCTAAGTGCCAAGACCGAATCCCACCACTCATTCGTGCCCTTGGTTAATTGACAAGCCACAAGATTTACCCTAGTTGTGTCATCATTGATCCCCAATGCGTTGAAAAGCTTACGAATATCGGCAAGCCAATGGTTCGGCCGAAGTGGGTCACTAGTATCCCCATCAAATGTCGGTGCATCCATACGACGAAAATCTTTCATGCTCTCCCTCGCTTCCGAACCCGTAGATGGTGTTTTCAAAAGATTTTGGGCCGCAAGGGCCGCCACGATTTCGGCCGCTAGTTGGTCGGTTTGATTAACTTCTTGCTCACGCCTATCATTTCTAGCTTTCGTTCGTCGCTCATCCCGATTTTCGGAACCGTCCCCCGGTTGAGTCACCTCATTCTCCGCCCTTTTCTCGTGAACACTAGCCCCATCTTGCACCCTACCGCCCCGACCACGCCTAGTGGTTCTTCCCCCCGTAGCACCCATAGCATGAGAAGCTCTTCTCTTTGGTGCCATCAATCTATAAGAATGTAAGAAAGAAAGATTTATAATTAAGTCCAACACAATCTCATACGAGGTCCAACCCTCTAATGCTTCCCAACACGGGTATACAACTCACAAGATACTTATTTATACTATCAAGATGCTACATGATGCTCCATGTTCATGAATGTCACACAAGCACACACAATGTATAAGAAAACATGACTTAGTGAAAATTTTAATGCATTGGTTTTAAACCCTGAGACTTAGAGTCTCCCCACGGTTCCTAGGTTTTCGAACCTAACTCTCTGATACCAAGTTGTCATGCCCTCGAAATTTTAAAGCATAATTCATTGAGAAAATCCACGTGGACAGTCAACAAGTCCACGGGCCACGTCAAAGTCCAAATGAAATATAGAAAAGTCAAAGTCAACAAGTTACAATAGTCTAAGGGTACCCGATAACCCAAATATACAAGTACATAAGTTTTAAGTATGTTTACAACCCATTGTCAAAAGAGAAGACTTAACCAAGTTACAAAATCATCTTGGCAAGAATACTACTTCTAAGATGATAATGTAACTCGTCCTTTAACTTTCAAAACAATGCATGCATGCACTCTAAGCACTCCATAATCATGCTCCTTGATGGGTACTTGAAATTGTAAGGATGGGCTCACTAGCCCAGTAGAGAAATGTCTAACAATCCTAAGTTAAATGAAATGAAATGTATATGGATGATAGACAAGAATACACAAGTCATGTAACAAGAGTGAGAGAGAATTTGAATGGTTAAAGGGCTTAAAGATAGCACATAATCAACTAGTTTCCACTTACTCTTGTCTCTCGTACCCAACTTGTACCCGACACGCCACATGTGTCCGACACGTTAACCATATACGTTCCATTCCTTTTTAAACATTTGATTATTTTTCGGGCATGCCATATAGGCCCCGTGTCACTCCGGGCATACCCTTTCGGGCCCCGTGTCATTACGGTGTCTATATGTCTCATCACCTTACTTTCATGTGTTAATTTCACGCAAAACTCATGTTTCGTGTTACCCAAACGTGTCCATAAAGGAGATTTTGACCCGAGTGTCAAGGAAGTCAAAGTGACCCTCCCGGACCCTAACATGTGACCAACAACTTACACAAACGAGCCACAAACAACGGATCATGATTCATGAAATTTTTCAAAAAATATAGGTGTCCTATTGATAGGAGGTTAGGTCCTATTGATAGGAGAGAGATCAGATTGGCCATTATTGAAGCATCAGAGAGTCCTATTGATAGAAGGTAAAGTCCTATTGATAGAGCGTCAGAGGCTCCTATCGATAGGAGATCAAGTCCTATCAATAGGGCAGTCATCAGATTGGCCAGAACGAAAAGTGAAAGGCTCCTATCGATAAGGGATGAAGTCCTATCGATAGGACAACACCAGATCCAAATTTTTACAACTCAAGGGGTGATCAATGGGGCTTCTCTTTGAGCATTTCTTGGTTCCAAATGGACATGGTAAGATGTAAAAGAGGTTCAAACAACATAGTAACAATACAACCATCAATTTACAAGATTTGCTAGTTTTCCCAAATTCAAGCAATGGACAAACAATGGGTTTCATATAAATTACAAGCATCACCATGAAATTAAGAAACAATGGAATGGGTTATCTACCAAATCAAGAGAAGAATAACATAGAAGCTAGGAGATAAGGAGTTTTAACACAAATTTGACTAGGAGATGGATTTTTCTCAAAGAAATCAACAAGACAAGGAAAACTTAGCAATCCAATGACTATACATACATACACACTACATTTACACTTAGAAGGGTTAGAAATTTCCCTACCTCAAGTGAAGGAAGGCTTGAAACCCACCAATGAGCAAAGCCCTAACCCTTCCTCTAAGCTCCAAGCAAATGCTCACCTCCCGGAGTGAAACAAATGCAAGCCAAGCTTCCTAATGCGTAGAGGGAGTGATTTTGGTAAAGGGTTGTGAAGGAATTAATGGGAGAGGGTGTGATTTTGTGGGAGAAGAGAAGAAAATGGAGGAGTAAAGATGAGAGAGAGAGAAGGCTGGATATTTTGGGAGAGGGGGGGTGTTCTCTCTCTCTCCTCTCACACACCATACACATATACTTTCAATTAATTACACTCCAAGCCCAATAGTGGCTTGTGTAAACCAAACAAGCCCCAATCAACACTTAACACAAAATCTTCCAACATTTAATCATTTTTCTCATTTCCTCACATTTTCCCTAACTTCATTTTCGGAAAAATAATTAAAAACACGGGTTCTTACATAACATACATAGATGCAGCAACAACACACCTCATAATCAAGCATTTGAATCCCTTGGCCTTTACATGCAAGTTAAACCAATCTACTACATCCAACAATCTACCTCGGACACCGGAATTGGGGATCCTCCGCCACATTGCATACTAGAGAGCAGAGAAAATGGGCACTCAAAGAATAAGTGATGGTGAGACTCTTTACCATTGGTACAAAGCACGCAGGCATCATTCATCGTCACAACCCAACTCACCAGTCTATCCTTTGTATTTAACTTATGTTGCACAACCAACCAAAGAACAAAGGACCATCTAAGAACCAACTTACTAACCCAAACAATAGTAGCCCAAGTTTGAGTAGGAAATCTATTCATAATAGCCTCCCAAGGAGATTTCACAGTGTAATAACAACTCGGATGTGGCAGCCACACAACTGTATCCTCCCTTTCACCATCAAGCATAAAGTCAGAAGGAGTGATCAACAATGGATTGAGTGACCCTATTCCTAGCCCTTGGCCATCTCCAAACCCCTTGGCAAATAAGGGAAGAAACCTTGGACTTCAAAGATCGACCAAGATTGAAGACAACTTCATTACCAAATCTACTATAACGGGGGCCCAAGGGGTGCCAATTATCAAGCCATAGGAAAGTCCCATGTCCATTACCAATCCTATACTAAATCAAGGACTACCCCAACCTTCTAAGCCTCAAAACTTTCCGAACAGCCCATGAAGCATCACTTGGGATATCCATACACCACAAACTTTGCCCTTTTAACCTTCACCCATAAAGTATCAGGCTTCATGCTCAATGCCAGAGGTGTCTCAACATGGTCGCCTTGTTCCCCTCATTCATTCTTCTATAATCCCAAACGACCTTCTTCTTTTGGACTACAAACCTGCTCCCATCTCACCTTTGTAGCAGAATGTTTAATATCAAAGCCAGACCAAAGGAAAGCCATTTAAAGTACCCTCTATCTCCTTGACTACTTTATTAGGAACTAGTTGAAAACCGACGTGCTTCGCACGTCATTTATTGCCCATTGTGGATCATCTCTTGGTTATGGATGGTGAGGATCTAAGTTGGCTAATGATAATTGTGAATCTGTTTTTGTTATTGCCAAAGTTTGTGGAATTTTATCATTATTAATGTGGTTTGCAAATTAAATGGTTCTACAATGACTAAAGTAAGGGAGGATACGTCTGAATTGGTTGATGAAGAACTTTCATTTTGGCAAACATTGGTGGGTGATCTTCCTACATAGCAATGTTGAAACCAATTATTGGATAACAGAGCATTCTCAGTGGTATATTTTTTTGGTAGGTTGTTGCAATTAAAGTGGATGTCATTTGTTTGATCGTTGTTATTGAGAAGCTAAGTTTGGGATGTTTTAACCAAACTTTTCTATCATCTTTGTGAAGTTGTTACAACTGAGAACTTTGAGAAGCTCAAAGAGCTGATGAGCTGCCACCAGGTATTGCAAGGCAATACTGTCTTACCATTACATTAAGTCATGAGAAATAATATGAACAGATCGGTTATATATATATATATATTAAAAGGTGTGCTCACTTCTACAAAAGATGTGCACGATATCAAAACACATAATCTGCCAGGGTTCAAAATATAGATACAAGATTCAAGCCTCCATAACTTTGAAAGGTCCATATTTACATCTATATGAATGCGATGAAAGAGTGTTCACAAGTGATGTTACTGTAAGCACGCGATGCGTGCAATCTTAGGCCCATCAACTCATTTTCCAATTTTCCCCCTAAGTAATAATGCTCCCTATGGTTATGCGTGCCTTTTTAAAACTCTTGTAGTTTTTATTCTATAATGAATTAAATATGCAATATGGATCTTATTTGATAGATCTCAATTAGTTCTATTAGACAAAATTTTTAAAAACTTTGAAAACATTACCAATAAAAAGATATAGACGTTTGAAAATGACACGGATATTCGTAGGGAGCATTTAAAATGGGACGGGGGGAGTACCAAAGAACAAAAGTAGAAATAAAGAACAATTCATAGTGACAATGCGCTCCTGTGACGGAACATAATCAATAAAACCAAAATGTTCCCACAAAGAAAGTGCGTAACCCTACCTCGAAACTCAAGGGCCAATATTTCCCTACTCATCCCAAAATTCATAGCCAAATTAGTAAAATACTCAAAACACATTTGCTTTCACCCAAAAAGATCACATTACTTTTTTAGAACCAACGAAAACCGGCCAAAATGGCTCAGAGACCTGCTTTTGAAATTCAAAGGCTTGGTCTCTTACAACTTATCTCCAAACCAAGTACCAAAATTGTGGAAAACTCAGGAGACAATTTTTTCAAAAGTAAAGAACTTTCGTCTGAACACCTTGGCGGTGACCTCAATGCCAGTATCCTCTCAGCGGCTATGGATCTCTTATCATGTATACGACCATGAATGGCAGCACCCTATTTCAAATGCCAACAGGATGGGTTCCAATCCAATATTCAAGCTCGTCTTCTCTATAATCTGAAGATGCAAAGCCGAAAGTTTGTCAAATTGCTTGTTTGATCACTTAACATATAATTGACACGAGTTTGCACAATTCAAAAAGTACATAACACACGTGCTGAAAGCAAAAGTCTGCATAATTACACATCAAATTAATGCACATGATTTTTTTGTAGTTATTGTTCTTGTAGTTTACTGAATCCATGCATATATTGATGCACATGATTTGCCATGTCTATATCTCCATTTATTTAGAATTGTCATGTCTCATGTGTTGGGCCTGTTTTTGTGCATTTTAGATCTCAAAACGACTAACATAACCCGTAACATAAGTAAGAGCCAAAAATAGACATAGACCGGAGCATCTACATGGTTGATTACTGTAAAAGGTTGTTATTAGTATATAGTACTAACATAGAACAAGTCAATAAAGTCAGATTGATCCCAAGCCGTAATCTACTATACCACTAAAAATAAAATAAGGTCTCAGGATAAGAACGGTGAAGAAATAACAAGGACAAAGCATATTCTGAAATGATATTCACTCACTAATCTCCAATCAAAATCTGTAAAATTTTCGATTTTGGTAGCAAGACTCGCAAGCCCCAATTCCATTTTTTGATTCCTTGATCGCATCAGAATAACATATGTTGGGTTTTTCCGCTCAACGCTTTCCTTCTCTTCTTTCGCTTCTTTCAAAATCTCTCTTCCTTTTTCACTCTCTTTTTCATCCTTTATTCAGTTATTGTCCGTGCATAAAGAATCATTATGTTTCTTCCTTCGTCATATTTGATTTTCCATATACTCAAATCACTGGTTTTCATTACCCCACTATTCTCTTTACTGCTTTAACGAGTGATCACTTCTCATCATTTTTTTTTTTTTACACTCAATGTCACTTCTTTCTACTCTATCATTCCTACATTGTTTCCTTTAGGAATATCCAGTTGGGTTTTCCAAACAATAAACCCAATTGCTACACGATAGTTTTTATTGGAAAGAGAATTTCAATAATCTAACTCAATCATGTAACCCTTCATAACTATTTTTAGTTAAGATTGAATGTCTGGACTGTCAATCTTGGTCAATACAACAGTTGTTTAACTTTAACCCTTTCATATTGATAGCTAGATACATGAGAAGAAATGGAATGGTTATTCCTCCTCATCCAATACACAAAAAACGATTCGATCCATTTGTACATGAGAACTCCAGTACCTTTTTTTCACTGAAACTTGGAATAATTTTCAAAAGCAATGGTTTTCCCTGAGACTTTGTCATCAAGAATAAAGCAAGAAAGAAAAATAGCACAGCCCGAGAAAGAAAAACCCATCAACCCATCACTCACCTACTTTTCATTGATAATATTTGTTCCAGTAATGAGTCTAATGACAGTGTTTGTCAACGGACGGATCAGCAAAAGTAATAAACCCAAAGCCCCTGGGTCGACCTGTGTTCCTATCTCGCATGATAACCGAATCTGTTATCTCTTCTTACTTTCCAAAGTATTCCGCGAACTGATCCGTACTCCACACCACCAAAAAAATCCCACAATCGGACTACAAACATGACACAAATTAAAGACAAACAAAACTCAATGAAAATATAAGCAAACCTAATGTAGCATCTTTAGCTAATCCACCGATGAATGACTTCCCTAATCCGGTAATAAAAATATCCGTAAGCAAAAAGCCCAACCAGCTTAAGACAACCAATACAAATATAGAAAGGGGAGACACGAACCTGGACTGGCGCCATCGCCGAAGTGAAGATCAAACTTCTTGGAATCCATGGCGTTCGAGTTTTCTAGATTAGAGAAATTGCGAGGGTTTTGAGAGGTTTGAGAGAGACGGGGTTTTGATGTTCAGTAGCCTTCATAGAGCGAGAGACTGGGTAGTGAAACGAAAGGGTTTGTTCACGTTGAAGCACTGCAGCGTCAACAAAATTGAGTGAGGGCATTTTGGCATTTGTTGCTGGCTTGTTGAAACAATTTATTTGTAAATCCATTCATTTGCAAGGCCTCCGGAGACTCATCCATGTTGATAAAAATGATGATTGCCTGTGCAAAGTACATACATAAAACTGAGACTCTGGCCAAACTCATTGCACCGATTCAAACCGAACATTGTCGTGGGGCTTTTGAGAGACGAGGAGCGGGGTGGGGGGTCGTTGGGTTCTAGGAATACCTATTATATATGGTGCTCAAATCATGGACCAATGTTGCTTGAGGAAGCAATCTATCTGCTCTCCCTAAAATCAGTGAAAAGACACTCATGGACTTTCTTGCCTTTGTCCCCAAGTTTCATCCTTAAATTAGGGAAAACAAAGACTTTTGAAGATCTCGTACTTCAGGACAGTAGTGATGTACAAGAAAGGAAAAAAACTGGAGAAAGTACTCCAAAAAGTTTTAAAAAAGCCATAAAATGTGGACAATCATTAGATTGGCCAAAAAAAACCACAAAATCTGTCCTTTTAAACATTAAGGGTAGCAACAGGGCCAGAAATCAGAAAGGAAGAAGAAGAAGAACAAACCGTGCAAATCTTCTTTTCCCAGATTTTGGGGAGGTAGCGTTTGAAGGAAGAAAAAAAGACCAAAATAGCCCAAGCTACAAAACAAATTACAAATGCAAAAAGACCAAAATAGCCCCACCAACAAAACATTGCATAGCACAAAACCAATGGCATTTTGGTCCAAAAGTGGCAAGCCAACTTGTGTTTTTATATATATAAGGTTAGATAACAAAAATATAGCTCTAATACACTTGCAAATTGAACAACATTGATTGGATTAACTGAGCTCTCCCACCATATGACAGCTTCCTATTAGACCACCCGTGAATTCTATGCAAAATCTTTTCCTTCATAACCAAACAATCAACTGCTTTAAGTCTAGTAGATATAAGAGGAACCCCTAGATATCTCACATGTTTTTTGTTTTTGCTTTGGATCTCAGAATAAATACGCGCAGATGCTCGGTCTGCAAACACTTTTTGCGGACAGTCCGCAAATAAGTTATTCTACTGGAGAGAGAGAGCGCACATGGAAGGGCGGGGATAATTGGATCAGGGCTTTTTCGTAATTTCATCAAGTAATTAGACGGCGTTAGACACAGCTGACTGACAGTGTTGCGTAGTGAGATTGTAAATAGTACAGGGTTGTGCAGTGTGATTGATACATCCAAACAGTGTTTTACTCGCACCAGCGATCTCCGTCGTCGACACTCAATACAATCGGAAAATACAATTATGCTCGTCTTCCTCAAATCCCCCATCTGAGAATCGCTGATAGGCAGACCTATTCAGAGCTCAGTCTTCGAAATTCAATTCGCTATGGTACGCAAATCTCGATACCTCAACCTCTTCCACTTTCCTATCTCTATTTCGTGGTTCATTTCTCATGTTTCTGCATCTCTTCGGAATTCAATTCTTTATGGCATAGGGTCCTGGGAAAAATGATTGATTTGTAGAAAGAAATTTTTGTTGCATATGAATTGCTCTTGATGTTAAGGCTCTAAAGTCTATGCAGATACAGTGGAGGGTGTTTTTTATCAGTCTCTGCGCCTTTTAGAGAACCTGTGAACCTTAAGGCAGGCATACTGACATGATTGGGTTTCAAGGACTCATGGCAGATGAAAATATTACCACTGCAGTGTTTTTTTTTTTTTTTCCTTGTAAATAACTGCCACTAATTGTATTCAAAATTTCAAGATGATTGACGAAATAAACTCCAGAGACTCATGTTGCTGCTGCGGAGTGCAAATGCAATGAAGACCAATAAACATGTTCCTCATTAACTGCTTTTCTAGATTCGGGCAACTGAATATTTTAACCAGAAATCATATATTACCCGTAGTCAAAGTAGTATGTTCTATCTAAGGAAGTTATTCCCCTAAATGGAGTGGAATTCTGATACAAGTTCATGGAACTAAACCAAAATGTTTGAGACAAGTTTTTGGTAGGTTCAGTTGTTTAAGTTCATTCTAATCCAGAAGATGCGTGAATCGTTATTGTGTGTTCTGGTTCTCAATTGACTCTATCTTCACAAGATCGATGAAGTTTCTAGATTGCATTAAGTACATGCTTACTTGCTTTGGCTGATCTATTTAAGTTGGCTTTGCCCATGTCTGCGGATTCTTGCAAATTATGGATATTTGCATGATTGCATCTTATCTCTGTACTGTTTGAACATTTTACCTTTTACCCTTAGCTGCTGCTATAGCCACCAACATGACTCATATCGATTATCACTCTAAACCCCCCATCCAGATTTTCTGTAAGAATGTCCACAATTTGGATGTGTGAACTCAGTATTATTTGGCTGAGGCCTTTGGAGTCCCCTCCAGTCCAGAATTGGGGCCTCACGATCACTAGCCAATATGCTTTTCGTTCATGCCTTTCTTCGTTCCTGGTTCGATATTATAGTGTCCAAGGCGTAGAGGAACCACACCATCCACCGAACTTGGTGGTTAAACTCTATTTTGGTGACGATATTGGAATTGTAAGTTTTACATTGTCTCTAGAAAATAAATAAATGTATATATGGCTATGTTTTTTACACTGCTCTTCTATTCTGTTTTATCTATTAGTAACTTGCCATTTTTTAAATCTCTTTTACACTTGGGGAATTGTGTTTATTTTCTGTCAAGTAGAAGTTATGTTCATAACATTATAGCTTTATACCTGAATTAAAGTTCAACCAGATGGGAAAATGTGACATTTTGGTTTCTTTTGGTGTCATTCTGTGACTTTTTTTATAGGCACCCCTTAAGGGCATTCTTACTCTTCATAGGACGGCTTTGGTTCAGCGTCTCAGCGAGAGGTGGGTCCAAGGCAACAGATTATTTAGCACCCAAGGTGCAACAACTGCTAGCACCCCACAGCCTCCTCCACCTCCCCCACCTCCTGAGAAAACCCATTTTGGTGGCCTAAAGGATGAAGACCGCATTTTCACCAATGTGTATGGTTTGCACGATCCTTTCCTTAAAGGGGCTATGAAACGAGGCGACTGGTATCGAACCAAAGACCTAGTACTCAAGGGTGCTGATTGGGTTGTTAATGAAATGAAGAAGTCAGGTTTACGCGGACGTGGTGGTGCTGGTTTTCCATCTGGACTCAAATGGTCCTTCATGCCAAAAGTATCTGATGGGCGCCCTTCTTATCTTGTTGTTAATGCCGATGAAAGTGAACCTGGAACGTGTAAGGATAGGGAAATAATGCGGCATGATCCCCACAAACTTATTGAAGGTTGCCTAATAGCTGGTGTTGGGATGAGGGCTACTGCTGCATATATCTACATCAGGGGCGAGTATGTGAATGAACGCAAGAACCTTGAAAAGGCTTTGAAAGAAGCTTATGAAGCAGGACTTATCGGAAAAAATGCATGTGGATCTGGTTACGATTTTGACATTCATATCCACTATGGTGCTGGTGCCTATATCTGTGGTGAAGAGACAGCACTACTGGAAAGCCTCGAGGGTAAACAAGGGAAACCAAGATTGAAGCCTCCTTTTCCAGCTAATGCAGGGTTATATGGTTGTCCAACAACTGTGACCAATGTTGAAACGGTCGCCGTTTCTCCTACCATTTTAAGGCGCGGGCCAGAGTGGTTTGCTAGTTTTGGTAGGAAGAACAACTCTGGGACAAAGCTGTTTTGCGTATCAGGTCATGTGAACAAACCCTGCACAGTTGAAGAGGAGATGAGTATTCCACTGAAAGAACTGATAGAGAGACACTGTGGGGGTGTTAGAGGTGGATGGGACAATTTACTTGCTGTGATACCCGGGGGTTCGTCTGTGCCATTGCTTCCTAAGGACATATGTGATGATGTAATGATGGACTACGATGCGCTCAAGGCCGTCCAATCAGGATTAGGGACTGCAGCTGTGATCGTGATGGACAAGTCTACTGATGTTGTGGATGCGATCTCGAGGCTCTCTTATTTTTACAAGCATGAGAGCTGTGGTCAGTGTACGCCTTGTAGGGAAGGCACAGGGTGGCTTTGGATGATTATGGAGAGGTTGAAAGTTGGGAATGCTAAGTTGGAAGAGATTGACATGCTTCAGGAGGTGACAAAGCAGATTGAAGGGCACACTATTTGTGCACTGGGCGATGCTGCTGCTTGGCCTGTTCAGGGTCTTATTAGGCATTTCAGGCCAGAGCTTGAGAGGAGGATTAGGGAGCGTGCCGAGAGGGAGTTATTGGAGGCTGCTGCTTGAGTCTTGAATTCAGGTTTCTTCCTGCACCCTTTTTGTCTTTTAGTTTCTATATTACGAGTATTTGCAACCATTCCCAATGATCTAGGCACGTTCACCATTCTGAGTAACACACTCAAAGTAAGCCTTCTGCCCCAGTCTATGGGGCCGGCTGCAAGAATCCTTTTTTCGCCATTCTGATCTGTCAAGTGCCATATTATATGTTTCTTTCGGTATGTGTGCATTTTTCATTTCATGTCTGAAGGATATTACAGAAGCTCAGGGGCATACCCCAGCCAAACAACTGAAAAACAGAGCTCGCACCTGCAACACAGCAGAAGGACCAGGAACAAAACAAACAACCTAACTCAGCGTAAAAAAAAAAAGATAAAGGAGAGAACCCAAAACTAGCCCAGGTTTCTCGTTGGGACAGACTAGAATTATGTGGACCAAACTCAATCTTTATGAGCCAACCTATTGTCTATGCTATTCTGGATACCCCTCCAAGCACTTGTAGCACCTCCTGTTAGCTTTATGGTCTTGGTGATCAGCTGGTGGTCAACATCCAAAGCTTTTTGTTGAAAAGTTCTTTGAATCCTTTCGCACCAGATATGGTAAACCATAGCTGGTATAGACACTTCAGAACAGCTTTCCTGAATCCCTGCTCTTTTGCATACTGCACTAACCAATCTACTTCTTCATCAAAGCTTTAGGGGGTCTTTCAGAACCTGCATTCTTCTTGGAACAGCCTTCTAAACAGCACCAGTAAAAGGGCACCCAAAACACAAATGGCGATAAGACCATCCGTCCTCCCACACAGAGTACAGGCATGATCACAATTAATACCCCAGTTAATAGGTCGGTCTTTGATGTTGAGTCTGTACTGGACTGCAACCCCAAAAATGAAGGACCATCAAGGCACCTGCCTACCAAACCAGTTAATAGAATGCCACTTTTTAAAATCTTCTCTCACAACCATATCCGTGGTTAATTTAGATCTTCCCTTCCCCCTAACATTTCCAATATCCTTAATCTTAGAGCTTGTTGTCCAATGATGTTCCCTAAATACTATATAGTAGGCCCCCTATGAATGTATGATGATATTTGCCCTGCTGGTATTTGGAGGACTTGTGTGATCTTACTATTACTTGGAGCACAAGGTTGTCTAAACGGGATACCTATTGTTTATCTTTTATTTTTCCATTTTATGTATCTTATAATTTCCGTATCTGGATTTTTATTCATAAGATACGTCAATAAGTGTATACTATAAGGTTATAAATAATAATGGGAAAAATCCATTTAACCCCCTTTTCTTTATCTCATGTTCAGTTTACCCCACCTATATTTTGGAAATATGCAAGGACCCTTCTATATGGTTTTGGACTAAAGCGCAACCGTTACCTTTTCCCTCCTTACTAACAGCTTATGTACCTCAGGCTTGATTTTTGAGGTGGGTAAATAGATTATTCGAGTCTCTTCAAACTTCACTACAGAAATACCATATTGTCATTGAGTCACCAACCACCACCCATCGCACTCCCACAGCGCCCTCGCCACAACCACCCATAAGAATGTAATCTAGCATCGTCTATGGTTCGGATAATTAGAACAATCTCACAGTTTGTTTTAGTTTGACAACAAGTATCGCCCCCACAACCATTGGCGACAATTATTATGGGATCTCCATTATCTTCTTCGAACGCAAATAACTTTTAATCAACCCGATCAAAAACCGATCAATTGATTGTTTAATAAAGACTAAAGAGGGTGAGAGAAATTTTAAGATGGGTCACCAAATGAATAAAAAAATGCAGAATATCAAACCCAATTTTGGATAAAACGCAAATGAAAAGCTAAAAAAATTGGGATCTAATTCTTAATTTGGCTAAAAATTTGATGGAAAAAGACCCAAATTTTCCAATCTGTTTCAAAATAGGTGATAGTATCTAAAACACCAACGTACTTGTACCCGTACTGTAGCGGGTACTGGTACTTCATGGGTACTTCTAAATATGTACCGGGTACTTTTGAGTTTCTGGGTACGGCAATGGGTTGGGCCTATTTGTAAAGATTTAAAAACTTTAGGGGTTCCGCGTGGAAAAAAACCTCAAACAATTGGCCTTAATGTGCAATCCTCAATGCGATAAAGTCATAAACTGAAGATCACGACTCAAGTAGGATACCACATTATACCCAAGGCGAGACTAGGTCTTTCACTTGATGAGCCAGAGATGGAAGCTATGGTGTTTAGAGATGAAGTCGATGAAATTATTCAGGATCCATGATTCTTAGGACTATTTTCTTTGTTTCATTTTTTTTTTTTTTTTTTGGAGCTTGCTTTAAGTGTTTGGTATGTACTAAAACTCTAAAACGACATTTCATTGCTTTGATCTAGGATTCTAGGCACCTTGAACTTGATGTATGAACTCTTAGTCTCTTAACTTTTATTTATGCTGCTTTTTGTTGGCAAAATGGGTTTATTATTTACTTTATACATTGGAACATAGTAAAATAGGAAAAAATAAAATAAATTACACTGACATACCCAACCGTAACCCGTATCCTACTTTTTAGGTTTTTGCTGTATCGCGTACCCGTACCCTATACCAGTATCCGTGCTTCATAGGTATTCGTTAGACCGTTAGACAGTCCAATCTCCGAGATTGAGCAAGCAATTGGGGTGAGAGAGCGAACAAAACTTGAGAAGTAAGAAGTCCAAGGGCATGAAGCACGGATAACTGAAACGTATGTCTAAGCTTGAGAAGTATAGCTTAGACATACGTTTCAGTTATACCTCTAAACGTAATTCGTATTGAGTATCGCAGGAATTGGCAATAATGCTGCTGGAGTGTCGATGAAACCATATAATTTTGCAAGAAGATACGAAAATCCTCTGTAGATTGGAGGTCTAAATTTATCCAGAAAACTGATTTTCCTTGAAAAGTTAATGCAGAACAAAGCTGTGTAAGAAGACTGAGCGAAAACTGAAAACAATGCTTACAGTTTTTCCAAATAGGTGTAGCTTGCCGTCAAACTAAGAGCCTTGTGCATTGATGACGGCCTTTGGAGTTGTGTTCTCTCTCTCTCTCTCTCTCTCTCTCTCTCTCTCTCTCTCTCTCTCTCTCTCTCTCTCTCTCTCAGGGTAAGGTAGAGATTATAGTCTGTGAATCACATAGAAGAACCTTGTTTATTTGTTCATTTTATGGACACGAATAATCTACCCGTTACTGATTCACGGCAATTCTCAACTTGTGTGTTCTTGTATGTAGGGAAACACCTTTGTTGCTGGATTGTAGAATAAAAACGGCGGAAAGGGAAGTACTCCCAACATTAGAATTGACTCTGACAGCTGTCTGTCCAAGTGAGTGGCATGTTTATTTTTATGATTTTGTATCAGTAACGATTGCATCAGAGATGCTATAATTCCTCCCCAACTTGTGTAGGACTGGATTTTTATTGTGAATTCTTCTGTTTTGAGCCTCGAGGACATGGTATTGACAGCTTGAAGAAACTTGCTTTAAGAATCTCTATTTCTTCAATAAAACAAAGATGCCATGTTGCATGTTTGAGATTGAATCTCAAGGAAACGATTTTCACCATCAAAATCACAAATTTGTTGACAATTGGTTTAGATCTTCTGTAGTGAAAGAAATGGATTCATACGAGAGTATACCACTCTTGGTTACAGGGGAGCTTGGCAGGAACATGTATGACCACCTGTTACTGAAAATCCATATATGTCATGCCAACTTCCAACCACTCTTCTAATTGCACGATGTGACATTGTAGTATTTAGCATTCAACAGTGAGTAGGTTCTTGGGACGAGGAATGCCATGTCAACATGAAGATCAGTTTGCCCGTTACACAGGAAAACAGAAAATTTTAAATCTCTTAACGAAAATGTTTATGCTTGTGGAAAAGGTAGTATCAATGTTAGCCTCGAAAGAGCGCTTTTTTTTTTTTTTTTTTTAAATTTCCGAAGTACCAAAAAAAAAAAAAAAAAGAGCGTTTTTTAGATTCTGACTCCGAGTGTCTGAGAAATATTAAAGTTCTAATTATAAGATACTAGTTTGATATTTTAATTTTGTTTATTTAGTAGGTAATTTAACAATAGTAGTAAATTAGCTGTCTCCTATCTCCAGGTTGCTGCAATCGTAAATGTCTAGTTAGGGTTTTTAGGAGGCAGAAATAACAGTAATAGTGAGAGGAGTGTTTTTGGCGAGAGATTGAGGAGGAGACTACATCTACCGGTATATTGCTAAGACTCGTTTGTTGCCTCTTGGGGAGGTTTGGAGAAGAGTGGTTAGCGAGATGATTGTTCCGTTGTACATGTTGAATACTATGGAATTTAAGTCAATGTGGAGATTTATTACAAAAGTACCTTGAATATTGACAACTTCCTTATTAGTCAAGTTTTAGAATTTTCTTATAAGTAGGAACTATCGAGAGTACTAGGGTTTGTCCCTTTTGGGACCATTGTGGTGGTGAGGCTCCTTTGGATACTACCATTACCGTGGTCCGTGGAGAGTTTTCTTTGGGTATCATTGTGGAGACTGGTGTTCCTTTTATCTTGAGGGCTTGATATATAGGTTTTGGAGTGTGTTTGGATTTCACTAGGGTTTGTGCTCCCTTTCGGGTTCCACCAGATATTTGTCATTGACTTTTTTTTTGTGATTCTTTGAGAGCGGCATGCATATATAGCCGGTTCTTTATATCCTCTTCTCGTTCATTGTGAATCCTTTCCCGCGCTCTTCGCCCTTGGAGTACATTTAAACTTTGTGTGCTTAGGCTGATCCATATATATCTCTGTGTCCTGTTTCGATTTCCTTTGTGTTACCTTCATTACACGTATCAAAAAAACTCACAAAGTCTCTCTCCACATCCTACCTCCATTTTGCTACCAAACATAGACATTTTGCAACCACAAAATGTATTCATTAAGGAAAAAATTATGAAACTCTAAAATGCAAGTTACCTCCATTAATGATATGGTCTCTTCTGATCTCATTTTTGTCGAGTTTTTAAAGAAAAAGAACTTTCAGTGGGAGAGTATGTAAGAGCATCACATCAGCAACTAATTTCATTGATGTTGCTGATATAAAGATAAAATCATTTTGGATTTATCTATTATAGTATTGCAGGATGGGTTTTCGCGAGAAGCGCCGTGAGCACGACAAGTGGCATGAATTAATTGGGTTGTGATGAAAATTGTAAAGGAAGCATGTAGCATTATCAAAGTAAATATAACACATTCCATAAATCTTTTTTGAAATTTCAAACCCTGAATCTTAGTGTATATCCATAAATATTCTAATTACCCTTTCCATAATCAACTTTTTTTTTTTTTTTTGAAACCTACAGTACACAATCTATATTATAGAATAGACCCATTCCTACATGGAAATCGAGTACTATACACAAATTTCAAAAAAATTACATGTTCTACAGTTACCCATTTGTCTGATTACATTTTATCATTTATTTTCTTCTTGCTTTGCATCTTATATAGTATTGCAGGATGGATTTTCGTGAGGAGTGTCGTGAGAGCGACAAGTGGCACTTATAACTTTTTAACGGTAAAAGAAAAAATTTAATGTATAAATATTAAACTAGAAAATTCAAAAGAAAAGGTGAAAAGGAAACCTAAATGGCTATTTGATAATCAACATCTACAAACCAATCCATATGCCTAATGATGTACATATCTAAGAAATTGATTGGAAATTTGAATTTCGAATTCTTAATTTAAAAGCTATTTTTACTAAACTTTGAATATGACACCTTTTTTTAACTTGAATTCCTACACCTAATATAATCTCTTCCTCCTATTACCTAATTAATCAAAGATATCACCTAATTAATCAAAGATATCAGTTGACACCCGAGTAATCCTATTACTAACTAAATCCCTTGATTTATGGGATTGTTTATTTTCTCAAAACAATTCTCCCTCCCACCTTTTATATCTCAAATGCCCAAAAAATATTGTACTCATTAGAACGCCATTTATCCATCAGGATCCAGGCCAACTAACTTTACACGTCAAACACATCGGTAAGTTTTTTATTCCAACACTATCCTTGACTCAATTACTTCTTTAACTTATGTATTTTCGATTTTTCAGTGCAATCCCAAAGATTCAATATTGGAACATGAAAGGTATGTTTTTATTTGGACTTGGTGTTTGATTCAAACATCGACCAAGTAACATAATCAGGTATACAATATGTGGATTTGTAAGAATGTGTTTATATATACCACTGATGTAATTATATACAAGTGGAGTTTTTAATTTAATTCATAATTTGGTTTCTTTTGCAGAAAATTGGGAGAAAAAAACATGAAAGTGTGAGAGAATAGTCTCAAAATATTTACTAGCATTTAACGACTTAATGTAATTCCAGAGCAATTCATTACCGCGCCTGTCATTTCTCATGTTGGGTAATTGCTTGCTTGATAGAACTTTTATTCTTTCTTCATTCTTACCTTTTTGTAAAGTCAGCTCAATTTTTTATTTTTTGAATTGAGTTTGGCATTATAAAATGTTGATGTGCTATGGGTTTATGTATTTTGTGTCCATTTACTTTTGTTATTTCACACCAAAGTTTTTTTACTACATATTGCGATTTCTAATGTATGGTAATTTTTTGTGACATTGACAATAGTTAGTTAATACGCTCTCATTGATAGGAAAATTTTGACTGCACACTATGTTGTATAGTTGTAATTAAACGTCAATCAAGTGCTATGTATTTTCATTGTGCTATAAACCATTCTCTTTTTGGTGACATTGACAATAGTTAGTTAATACGCTCTCATTGATAGGAAAATTTTGACTGCACACTATGTTGTATAGTTGTAATTAAACGTCAATCAAGTGCTATGTATTTTCATTGTGCTATAAACCATTCTCTTTTTGCCACAAAGTTGATAAAGTTTGATGTTGTTGGTTGAGGGAGGTGGAAGTTAGGGTTAAATCTAAAGAAATGAAGAGAGGACTTATATGCTACTATAAAAAAGAGAGAAAAATATTTTTTCAAGTCATTTTCCAACATTCATTATAGGAAATCTATAGTCTATAGCAAGGGGTGACTTTGCATAATGAGAGATCTGAAAAAGACACTATTGGAAATTTTCTAATTTTTTAGACATTTTAAAAAAATGCTATTATTGGAAAAATATCAAAAAATAGGTCATAATACAAAAGTGAATTCGTTTATTTCAAAATCAAAACTCGAATGCCTACACAACGCGCAAAATAATATCCGATTTGAAAAGAAAATGTGTAACGCTTCTATCATCTCTACCATTAAAAAAACCATAGATATCCCCTAAACAAGTGTTGCAAAAGAAAAAAACTTTTCCGTATCATATGTTTTCTTTTAGAATTTGCAAGTGAATTAGATTTTGTTTCTTTCCATCCGAACTGCATTTTTTTCGGTAAACTATAAATTTTATAAAGCTCAAACAAAGGAAATAAGAGGCCTAAGCCAAAACAAGAAAGGTCACAACCTATCTGCACAAAGCTAGAAAAAGCATGAAAACTACCAGCCTAAGGAACAAAAATTATGGGAGACACTCTCCATCTAATGGCAAGCAACCGGTTAGAATCACTCTTTTTAATGCCCCTCCAGGAAGCCATGCTAGCCCTAACATCCGAACTACATTTAATTGAATCTAACTATTTAAAACCAATACGTTCTATAAATTGTTGGGGTAGGTTAAGATGCAATCAACGAGGCTCCTATTCACTCGACTTACTATGCAACTAGAGATCCTTCTGTTTACTCAAGGGCAGAGCCAAACGAAAAAAGTGCAAAGGCATCCATTATAATGGAACCCAATCTACTACTAGGCCATTCTTCCGTTAAATTGTTGGCATCAATATTAATTGAAAATAGTGTTCCAATTATGTAAATGGAACTTTTTGATGTTGATTGCGTGATATGACTCTACAACTACCCATTTATTGTATGAAGACTTGGGAAGTTAAACCTCTTGATTGATCATTGTACTAATTAGGGTGAGATAACCATCTTTGTTAACTGGTTGGAGTTATTGTAATCAATAAAATTTCTACCATTAGTGTAGGTTTATACTGATTGAGAGGTTCAAAAGTATACATCTTTTTTTTTGCACGGAAAAAAAGGATTTTATTAATCAAATATCAAATATACAATATTAAACAGGGCAAGAGAAAAGCAACAAAGCCTCTCGAGACCCAAAAAATTGAAAGGCTGACCAGAAGACAACCAAACAATCAAAGGGAAAAATAACCTACACACAACCTCAACCCCAACTTATACCAAAAGTATACCTCTTTCATAGGCGTTATTTTGAAAAATAGTACGCAAACATTTTTGTTTAATTCACGGGTTTCACAATAGTTTTACTTTAATGTAAAACTTCTAATTCAAGATTTGTTACGCAAAAACTGACTGTCCATCCAAACGTAAAGTATACCAGGATTTGAAGTGATCAAGGGTCGCCGTGTGGCGCGGGGATCTGGCTACCCATTGAGAAAATGTACGGCTCGGATTTAATCCAAGCAATGGACGATTCAGATTTGTATGGGGCTCGGATTAAATCCGAACCGTGCATTTTCACAATGGACGGCTGGATGACGCGCAGTGCCGTGCACATGGATCACGGCAGGAACTCCACTCCCTATTTGAAGAGATCGAGTATACTATAATTAAGATGTATATTGGCCGATACCGGATTGAGAAGAATAATAATTCAAAATTACAAAATTGGAGACAATCAAATGATCCTTTAATTTGAGAATAATTGGTATAAGGAAATATATTGGTTCTCCCCGGTTGGTTATTCCTTTTAACAATAATTTTAGTAAATGAAAGCGATTAATCATATCTTCCCAAAGATTCGATTTCTTATTTTAATCAAACCTAAACGTTTTTTCATGTAATAGGATTCTATATAGATATTATATTTCAATGGTAATATTAATTATTTGACTGCCTCATTCAAAGAAAATGACATGATCGACTACAATTTTTTTGGAATTCTTAATTTAGAAATTTAGAATTCCTATTGGCTTAACTATCCCGCAATGTCAGGTATGACAGCAAGTTACACATTAAGCAAAACAAAAAATTTCTTCTGTAATATAAAACACTAAAAAATAATTTTTAAAGTGCATTTTCAAAAATGGCGTGCAATATAATGAAACAGGTACAATTTTTTTTGCTGCCCTATTTTTAGATGGTGGTGTGAACCAGTAAATTAAATTTGTTTTTTCTGAACGGTACAAGAAAGAAGACATCAAGATTCTAAATGTGTAAAAAGAACAGAAAAAAGTAAGAAGTGCTCACCACACAAATTGATAGACATCAACATTGAACAAAATTTGGCTTTTCCTTATCTTTTGCGTTTTTATAATTCTTTTATCCCCACCCTTTTTTTAATTTTGGATTAATATTCTTAATTTCATCATTCGTCCCGAGAGATGAAAAAAAAAAAAAAGGATGCACGAATCATAGCGGGACTGCGGGAGTAGTTTCTCATGTTGACCGATAAATAGTCCTGGTAAGGCAGGCCCGTTCCAAACTCCGTCCCCATCAGATCAATATTTTGAGTTAGTTGACTTGCAAAAAAAATAGAAATTTAGTTAGATGCTACACTTTGGATGAACCTGAAAAAAAAAAGGACAAATTTATTGGAGACATTTTGTGATTAGTTGGTATTCAAAATTTACAATTCTTTACGGAACCGCTCAGATTTTTCCCATTAATTCTCTTTGAAATAACTCACGAATGTAGTACAATTCATGTACGCACCCACTTGGATGTAGTTCGGTAATTCAATTTGTAGAGGTTGTCGAATAGTACACGTGAATAAAAAAATCAACGTGATATCCACATGATCAAAATAGATTTGTCTCATAGTATTAGCATATTTTTTTAATTATACTGACCATCCATTTTCATACATAACTAATGCTACTTGCCCAAGGGACTAATGATAACTGATCAATATGATTGTTTTCTTGGATGATTTGCACAACATATTCTACAAAACAGAACAGTTCAGATCACACCCAAAAAAAAATAATAATAATCGATTGAGCATACTCAAACGCGGATAAATTAGTTAGGTTTAGATTGCCAACTCTAAGAGCAACTTTAATGGAGAAAGTGGAACTAAAATGTCTCCAAATTCGAAGATCATCACCTCTAATAAGAGCAATATTAGTGGAGAAAAGTTAAACTAAAGTTTCTCCAAATTCATATATTGTTCCAATAGCCCTTCCAAGTTGTAACATAGATGAACAAACTTTGTATTTCGTATAAATTTTACTTTCTCTGATGCTAACCATAAAGTTAATATAATCCCGGAATTATAAGGAGTTGTAAACTTGTTCTCAAGCTAAATCCCGGCCCGTTCTTCCTGTTGGAAACCAACTTGCCATGATCTTCTGAGGCTTTGTTTGTTATCTCTGCTTCTCCTGTAAGTTGCAGGTTAGCCCTCACCAAACGATTTGGCTCACGTCCTCACAATCTAGCTCGACAGCCCCCATGAACGCCCGGCTCATCAGCAGTGGCGACTCCACATGGTTGAGAGGGGGTCAGCCGACCCCACGACAAAAAAAAAAAATACTACTATTATATTGAAAATTTTGAATTTTTTTTTGAAAAATTCATAAATGAACCCCCTAAATTTGGTGGTGACACCACTGGATAACTCCTAAAAGTTCATAAAAGTTACTTATTTGTGTGGTTTTTTTGAATTTTAGTCATTCGTTTTGTTCTTTTGACAAGGAGATGTTGATCTGTTTTGCTAGGTTGAGCTTTAAATGTGATTTTTGTTGGAATAAGATTTTTAGTTGCCATTATTGTGATTTTTTCTTTGATTTATGATTGGTAAAAGTTTTTGACGTTTATGAATGACCCCACGCTTCCGAACTTCTGGAGTCGCCACTGGCAGCGTCGGACCAAATGATCTCCAAAAAAAGAAGCAAAAGTTTACCCTACTTTGCAATTCTCTTTCTCTTCTGGTCTTGTTTAAAAAGAGAGAAATATATGGCTCTCCAACTTGTCAACTCATCAATAATAGTTGCAGTCAAATATACTGTACTAAATTTGACAGATAAAAGAAACAATATCAATATTTTAATAGAATGGGCTAGTTCCAATGGCTCTTCAATTTGTAAAATAGACAAACAAAACTTATATTGTTTTGATTTTGCTGTCTCTGATGCTATTGCTTACCATAATATAAGATAATCCTGGAGTTATAAATTTTGCTTTCTCCTTATTCCTCAAAGGCTAAGAAAAGGTTTCCTCTGCTGCTTAAACATAAGGTAAGTCCTAACAAAAACCTCTCTCACACTCCATTCTAGGCTTAAAATTCTCTTACCTCTGTTAGTGAAATCTTTAGTGCTTATACTGGAAAGGGATTTGAACTGTCTATCACCCAATTTGGATTTGGCTCTGGTAATCTCCCTGTTTATGCCATCTCTGTGTTTTTTTTAATCTATTTACAACATATGTTGTTTACATTCACTGTGAACTTGAGTTCTCATAATATCGCAATTGGGAGTATGGTGACAGGACTATTGGTGATGTTTAATCTCGTACGATATATAATTTTACATACTTCACAAATCAAACTTAGTGGATTATTATCCGATGCACATTTAATATGGATTGTAAGAATTTTAACTAATCCTTAGGATATATAACTCAATCCGATGTTCATATCTGGTCAAGCAAACAGACCTAAGGGCAGTAATCCTCCACGTGGTCAGATTTGGGGAAGGACAAAACAAAAAGTTTCTCAACTACCTGGTGGGTTATGTAGTTTTGACATGGGAAAAAATAATGAATTTGGTTCTTTGTAGAGTACCTTTCAAAAGTGTTTCTCCTTTTCTCCTGTTTCTTGATTCTTATTTCCAGTTCAACCTATGCTAGCTCTGATGAAAATGCGGCATTCTAAAACCCGATTAGGTAGGGGGGAAAAAAGGGAATCAATTTCGATTCATCAAAGGAACAATGGATTTACTGTAGAGTTGAGACTCATTGGATAAGTTTATGTAGTAATTTTGGAGTTATTGGCAGCTGCCAAGCACTAGGCTACTCACTACTATATCTTTCATTTGATAAACAACAAGAAGATAAGACTTGAGTCACTTACCCAGATACCTGGTCTATTCCCATCTGAAATTATTGAAGTTTATGAATTCCATTTGGTTTTTTGCTATTTCCAGAAAACCAGGATCCTGAATTACTCTTTTGGTTTTCAAAGAGCCTGAACAAGTTTAGGGATCATATTGGTTACTGATTTAGTATTCAAAAATTTCGCTAGTCTAGTGGAATTTTTTATTCCCTTTTGTCTCTTACTCGCCCCGAAGTTTTGAGTCTCTCGATGCTCCATGCGTGGACTTGAGTGATAATCACCATAATAAGGACATTCTTGTATAGTACTTTTGTTTTCTAACCAACATATTATTCACAAGGTGCTATAGATAATTTTAAGCGTACTACGAGATTTTTGCATTGTTCTCTAGTACACTTCAATACTAAATCCACCATTTAGGTGTCTCACAAAAGTGACTGACACACTCCATACTCTTAACTCAAATGTCTAGTATCCAATACGAGTGCTTTATACATTTTGAAGAGTCTTTGCAACATAGGAGTCTCTCGACTCTCTCCAATAGGTAGTTTCACACTCTTTCTTCCTTTCATGCAACAGGGAAACATTGGCAACTTTGGAAACTAGTTTGGGATGGAAGAAAGTGACAGTAGCGAGCAAGTTTTGGTTGAAATTGACGAGTCAAACAAACTTTTGGCTTGTGCCCTGAGAGATAAACTACGTGATGAATCTCCCTCCTTGTCTGAGAATTGCATCTTCAAGGTCCCTTGTACACTCAGACGAAATAGCGAGACAAGTTATGAACCTAAAATACTCTCTATCGGCCCTTTTCACCGTGGAAAGAATATACTTGAACCAATGGAGAAAATAAAAATGTGGTATTTGCATTGCTTATTGGCCAGCTTACCAGGTCCTCCAGAAGAAAGTTTGCAAGTTTTCGTTGAGACCATTAGAGAGCTTGCAAAACGCACTAGAAATAGCTATGGAGAGATCATCGATTTAAGCGAAAGCGAGCTCGTGGAAGTCATGATTGTTGATGGTTGCTTCATAATAGAGCTTTTCAGGAAAGACGCATGGTTAGTGCCTAGACACAAAGATGACCCTATATACAACACCTCCTGGATGCTTGAAAATCTCTACCATGATCTGATTTTGCTTGAAAACCAGATCCCTTGGTTTGTTCTAGAGTGTCTTTTTAACTTAACGGTGTCTGTTCACGAACAAGAAGAAGATTTCCTAACCAAACTTGTCCTTAGATTCTTCGAAACCATGATGCTAATGACGGTACCAGGTGAATACAAACCAAAAGGTCGCGAAATTAAGCATATTCTGGACTTATTACGTAGTAGTTTACTATCCTCATCCCTAGACATTGAACCAACCAATACAACTTGGGAATTATTTCCACCTGTAACTGAGCTTTTGAGGGCAGGAGTCAGATTCGAGAAGGGAGCTGGTGATGACATCGTGAATATCGAGTTTTCAAATGGGGTGTTTAAAATCCCCCCGATAGGAATCCGGGGGAATTCTGAATCACTGTTTCGGAATCTCATCGCGTATGAGCAATGCGATCGCCATTGCACTGATAAGTTCACCTCTTATGCTGTGTTTTTGGATTGCCTCATCAACACAAGCAAGGATGCTGATTTGCTAGTTGATGAGAGAATTATAGCACATGCGTTGAGCACTGAAGACTTGGCCATTCTATTCAACGGGCTTTACACCGACACTCTTGTCTATAATTTTTATTATGGAGGGGTAGCGCGAAAGATAAATGAATACCATAGGTCTCAATGGCCAACGTGGAGAGCGACTCTGAGGCGAGATTATTTCAACAATCCATGGGCTATCTCTTCCTTTATAGCTGCTATTGTTTTACTTTGTTTTAGTTTCTTACAAACCTTGTTTACCATCCTCTCTTACAAATCCTGACCATCTAGTTCTTGTTAGTGCAAGCTAGTTATAGTTTTGTTCCTCTTCTTGTCATTTGACATGCATGTATGAAATTTGATTTTATTGTTAAATCTATCAAAAGCGTGTAAATCACACAAGACTTACATAATGAAGCACAGCGGAATACTTCAAGCTTTCAGAGATCGACGAATCAAGACCCGCTCTACAAGCACAAACTGTAACCACGAACAAGAACCCGAACACCGTCTTCTATCCTCGTCGCGTCGAGAAGACTACTAGAGCCTACTCTTAATATCCACACCGCAAATCCTAGGGTTTATAGATGGAAACCCTAGAGAGAGAAAATATTGATAGGAGAATATTGTGGGAAGAAGGAGATATATGAAACTCTAATTGTTTCAAGTGTCTCTCTCTAATATCTGCAAGACTTTATTTATAAACAAAGTCCTAGAGTTTAAGCTCTCTTTAAACTCTCCCAAGAGAAAGAGATAGAGATAAGAGCCCATCTCTTATCATCCTTTCTAACTAACACAATCACTTAACCCATGTGGACGATCCGTGTGGGTTGGGTCCGGTCCAACCAACCCATATTTACTAACAATCTTGTTATGAAAACTTTTAAAACCAAGAATTCAACAAATAGAGCAATCACCCGAAACACAAGGATATATGTGTTGTTCTGCTGCTAAGCAGACGTCAATGGGTGAAGATAGGTGGAGGAACTTCTATGAAAAGAGGTGAATACAATAACCCAGAACATATATGTAGTGGGCCGAAATCTAACAGTTCTAACGGGGTTCGGCGGAGGAGTCCGGAAGAGCCAAGGCCCAAGCAGACCACCAGGCCCAGCTCTTGAACGAAACGTAATGGGCCAACCGAGACAGGCCTCTCTGAATCAAACCAGTGTCTCGGCCGGTAGACTATGAACCGGACGAACCATCCAAGACGGATTGCATCCGAGATGGTTCGGAAGGATAATCCGAGATTTCGGTGACGTCCTTCGTGACGTCACCCGAGGCGGTTAACGCTTGTAACAAACTTGGGAAGGCACATGTGCATGAGATAGTTGTCCCTACGTCAGCATGACAATACCCGAAGCGGTTACGCTATGTGTCGTTGCCACATTAGAGAACGCGTGCATGCGAGACTCGTGAGGCCGGCTCGTGATGCTCGGTGACGTCATCCGATCCGAAATGACTGGTTTGCCCCTGTACTTGGGAAGCCTATATAAACGAAGCGAAGATGCCCTAAACAAAAAAAACAAAAAAAAAAAACACTTTCTCTCTCTATTTTTATCTTCTCAATTCATCTTTCTTCTCCAGCCTCTCACTAGATCGTCGGAGTGCCTTCCCTGGCCACATTCCGGCCAGGTTGGGTGCTAACGGCGTGTGTTACGTGCGCAGGAGCTCGAGAAGGATCAATCTCTACCCACTCGCCGCTCACTCGGGTCAGGAATCGCTCAAGAGGGCTCACTGGATTTTTGAGGACACCACAATATATCTAATAGAGCTCCCAAGTACTGCTTTTAGGTACGAAAATGGAAATTCCTAAATTACAAATCGGGTCGCAAAATGCTCGAGACTTGTAAACAAGTCATACCTAGCGACTATTTATCCATTCATTGGGTCAAGCGTTTGTGAACGGGTTATGAGCATCATAGTTTTAAATACCGGCCATTACTAACGGTTTTTGCGCTCTCCGATATTGTACACCCCGGTATACCGGCGAGAGTAAAAATTGCATGCGTATCGGCCAGTTCCCGTTACGTATTGGCCGGTTCCGGTTACATATTGGTCCGTATCCGATTTACAGACCGGTTCACGGCCGATACTCGACCATTATGGGTTATTTAAGCAATTACAAATTATTTTTTTCCAAAACACGATTTTTAAAAATTCACGACCGCTACAGCCAATTCCCGTTACATAACGTTCAATGCTAATGAAACTATTACACTCAAACCATTATAGTTACGCATTGCGAATCATTATTTAAAACCTTGATAAGCATCAACATATCTGATAGAGAAACATGAGGTAGGGCATTAGACAGTTGGATATAGATTCCCTTCTATTCGGAATTCAGCCAAATGTCTTGAATTTGTTATTACTAGGTCCACGGCCTCGTGCATAGCACGAGAATAATGCCCGTTGATTGGATTTGAAAGCAAGTACTTTTATGACAAATTCTAAAGCACAAGAGCTGGAGGTTTTTCATTTAAATCCCAAGTGAAACTTATATTCAGTTTGGAACCAATTTTCCATGTAAATGCAATTTGAGATTAGACAAAACAGAACAACAAAAAGCATTTGACAAACAAATTAGCTCTCACACAATAAAAGAAGGAAAAAAAAAAAAAAACTAACCAACGGGCATATTCACATTTAACTGGGCGAGAGGGCCAACAATTAATGACCTAAAAAATCAGAGATGGTGGGGAGAGGGGGGAAAACCAATATGTAGAAGGGGCTTACAGTCAAATTTACAGTTTTGAGGACAAAATGAAATTGACAATAAGATTTTTAGAAGTATTCAGTATCAGAATCATTGTAAATTGCATGCATTACTGTCACAAGTTATGAGCTATAAATTGAGATCCTAAATCGGGAAGGGCAAAGCTTTATTTGAAGTGTTTCGACCCAAGACTTACATATCATCACTCGGTAAGTTGCATGGATCCCTGTAAAGTAGAAACTAACCGGGCACACTGAAACTTTTGTTGGTTTTGTATCCTAGGATATCATTTTGTTCGCATGCAATAGCTTACGACGCTTTACATGAAGCTTTTACGAAACTGTAATCCTTAGGCATTTTTGTGTTGCTGGCTTGCTGCTGTCATGAACTCCCTCCCTTTCCATGTCAAGTATGTTGAAATAAACTGAGACCAGTCAGTGAAAAGGAATAAAAGAACTATGTTTTAAGCAGAAAAGATGTCACATTGAATAAGTGGGCTTGTGTGCACATGTTTAAAGTCTATAGCTTTATAATAAAGAAAAAAGAGGGACCAGTGGTAGGCAGAGGGAAAATTCTTTCAACCTCGGAAACAAATCCGCTGAAACTCTAGCTCAGCTAAGCTAGAAGTTGCAGGTTATTAGTTCACCTAATATATAAACATAAAAAATAAAAAAAATAAAAAGAACCAAATCCTCAGTCACAAGTAGAGAGACTTTTTTCTTTTTCTTTTGCTTAATAAGTACTTTTATGACAAAATCGGTTTATGTGCCTAGCACGCTAGGTGTAACCCGTTGGATTTTAATTGTTTTTTTATTCATTTACCGTAGGTGTTTCATCGATAAATCTAACATGAACAAATGCAGTTATCCAAACTTCCAAACATGAATCTCCTTCAGGCCAAACTAAGGCCAACCACGACCATAGAAGGAGAAGTCATGTAATCAGAACTTGTACGCTATTTCTGTATGTTTAAAAAGGTTAGCACGTCTTTCACATTCAACACCTCTGATGAAAAGGGGCTTAATGGCGGTTGAACTCTTTACAAGCCATTCTTTCACTAAATATCAACCCAAAAAGTCAGAAAAAGAAAATAATTAGATTTATCACATGGCGGTGTGCGCATAAACTTAGTGTTCATGATCTTTGAAGTTCGGAGTGAATGTCTTTTTTTGCCAAGAAGTGATCTGGGTTCTAAATATCTGTTATGTCATCATTTAGTAAACTGCAAATACACCAAGGAACTTCCCATCCTGGGGTGCAGCAAAGGATTTGTAATCAATACCATAAGCTAAGAGCTAAGTCACAATATTTGGCAATATGAACCAAGCTGGCAGCTGCTGTGTAACAGACGCCTGCCCAAATTGTTGCGACATCAGACCAGTAATACATAGGTAAAGATCGCTCTAGTAGTGGTCATCGCAAATTACAATGATCAGGAACAATTCAAAGAAAATAAGCAAAACTAAAAGTCGTGTAAAATTTAGATCGGAGGAGGTCGAAAGCAGAAAATTAAAGCAGAACCCCATAAAAACAAACACACCTAGGTTACTCCACAACTCACCTGATCCACCAAGACGACATCTGAACCAAAAACGGCAGCGTAGGAGCAGGCGTATGCGGCAAGGAGAGTGAAAGGATCAAAAGCTTTCGTAAGTCCTGGTCTAAGGGTTTAAAAGAAGACGAAGAAGAGATGATCGACGTAGGATATAAGCACCCGCTGACACGACAACGGCACCACACGACACTCCACCGCCACATCCATCACCCCCGGTACCCAATTCGCAGAAGGGAGCGGCAAAGACAAAAGCACTCGGCCCCACCGCATGAAACAATCGCCTCTCGATGCAACACAAATTACAACATCTGCCATCGACGAAAAGACACACCTGATCCTTCCCCTCTATACGTGAGTCTGCCAATTGAAGGGACCCAATTGGAAAAATGGCGCAAAATGTGAGCACTCGCTCAAATCACCCTTACGCTCTTATTCTTTAGGCTTATGGATTCGTTTGTAGCCATCATACATATAGATCTCTCATGGAGGGGTGTGAGCATATTACTTTTCTTTCCCTTCCAAAAAACTAAGCACGATATATGCACAAAAAGCATGAGCATGACATAGTGAAAGCACGTAGCATGAACAATTAGGCATATTAGCATGAAACAGAGGTCATGACAGCCTATTCTATTTGGAATGCAAATAGATTTCATGTTGCAACTCAAATACTTAATTTAGAAAAGTAAAAATTGAGTATCACATGAAAACTTTGCCACCATATAACTTAACAAAAATAAACAAAAACTGACAAACTTCAATCCAGATGCAAAACTCCATGAACAGAAATAGATAATCAGATACGGAAGTTACCTCAATTCTTGCAAAAAAAAGTTGCTTCTTGGTGCTCCACTTGATTGTCAACACAAACTATAAAACTACCAAGGGGATATTTTGGTGCAAATACATAATCAATTTAAAGAATAAAACATTAAGCCAAAACAACAATCTAGAAATCCCCAAGATAGTATCACATAGAGATGAGGGTTCAGGTTGAATCTGTTACCATACCTAGATTTAGCTTGAAATCACTAATTGAAAAAGCAAGCGCTCCATTACCTCACTGAAAATCCCAAACGAAATCGAATAGGTAAAATAGCAAGGTTTTTTGCGAACGTGACCCATGGATTTCGAAAATAATGGCCTAAATTCAATCACGGCACCAAAGCAGCTGTATAAACACAGACCACATTAAATAAAAAGAATAAACATTTCTTACCATGATCAGATCAGGTATACTGCATAAGTAACCTCCCCAAATTATCCAATGATGAAATCAGCTCCAAATCCTTTGTTTTTCCTAAGCAGGCTCCAAACCCTTTGTTGGGAGATGCTTCAATACTTTCCAGGAATTGCACATTTCCGAATGAGAGAACTGAGGACCTTAAATTGAAACCAAGAAAAAAAAAATATCAGTATATGAAGTTTCAAATCTGTGAGTAAAGAACTAACAATGGAACTACAAATACAAAAAGAAAATACAGATTTTGGGGGAAAAAACCATTAGTGCAACAACGGTTCTGGGAAAGAATTTTCATTTTAGCGAGACAACTAAGTTAGGGAATCAATCAAACAATCTAAAAGAGATCAAATTGTAGAACAATCTGAGATGTAGCAGTACAAAATATTTGGTCGACAGCATCAAAATCGTAAAGCAAGACACCTCTCTCTACGACAATCATTTAGTATAACTCCTTTCATATGGAAGAGCACTCTCTATCGAAACTATCGTTTTCAAAATTTGCCACCAAACCATGGAAATGGCCCCTGTACTTTGCTTCGCATCTCAACTTGTTCAACCAAAATCAGAAAATATGCAGCAATAAAAGAAGTTGCAGATCAGTTTGCATAATACCTAATACCCAGAAGAGAGCAAATAAATTAACAACACGCGATAAAAAAAAACAACACATTCAATAGATTTCGGAATATCTGCAAATCGAACAACTCATTTTCACAAAACACATCATCAGTATGTGTATGTGTATTTAAACGAATATTAGTTGGTATTGTTATTGGGGAGGTCGTTGAATGGAAAAGAATACCGTAGAGATGAACAAGGGGATCTAAGCACTTCTTGGATGACTCTTCGTCGAATCCGAATTCTAGGGCTAAACTCAGCAATCGAGTCTTTTCCACCCCCAACTCCTAGTCTTCCATCTCTCTCTCTCTCTCTCTCTCTCTCTCTCTCTCTCTCTCTCTCTCTCACTCTCAACCACACAATCGAAACCTAACCAGTTCCCAACAAAATCAGATTTGAATAAACTTGAACAGTTTGTCAAAAACTGGTTGAAATTCACGTATACCACATGAATTGAAAGTTGAATTAGAAAATAGTCGCCATAAAAAGTACAGCTCATGCATATGTGTAAACAAAAGAGATGAAAACGAAGAGAAGAGAAGAGAATGGAACCTGTTTGGCTAGAAGCTCTCTTGCAATGTTCCCAGGTGCAAAGAAAGGAGCGTCGGGATCGTAGTGTCGACGAAATGAAGTCCAGTACGGAAACCCTAGCAATGATCGGCCGAGGTTGCTGATTCTTCAAATGCGCTACTACCCGTTTCGGATCCCCTGCTCTCGCCTATTCTCCGGCGAGTTTTATGCATTTCCCGGCTAAAACTGCCAATTTCCCGTCCAGAATTCGCCTCAACTTTTCCACTTCCTCTGCAAATTGAGCTTGTATCGACTGAAATGGCTGGTACTTCAGATGGGCAAGTACCCATGTCGGATTCCCTGCTCCCACCTCTTTTCCGGCGGGGTGTGGGCGTGTCCCGGCACTGAACCAATCCCTGGGGGTCGACGCCCGTGGTGGAGGGCGGTGATGGCGCAGTTCGCCTCGTTCTCCTCTCCCCCTCTTTCTCTCTCTCTCTCTCTCTCTCTCACGTAAAAAATGAGAAGGGACACAAACGGAAATAAAACAAAAGTTGGAAAGGGGTATTAGCAAATGTCAAAAGACTCAATTGCCCATGTACAAACACATAATTACAGCCAATTCAACAGTAGAAATTTCCAATTGAAGGTTAAAATCGTCCAAATTGGACAAAATTGGCCCAACATGAAATTGAGAAGTCCTCTCTTTCTTTGCCTTCGGTTTGTGGAGATATACAGAACATCATGGAACTTGTACATCTTGGTTGTGCTTGGATCATTAATTTGCGGAGAAGGGAAAGGAAATGAATTGGAAGGGAACACAAATGCATCTGTTGATATTTACCTTTTACATTTGCCATTCCCTATTCAAAACTCATGATCAAAATACTATACACCCGGATCCATCTCATAAAGTTAGTCCCGACCGAAAAGACATACAATATTTTCGGATCAAAAAATAAAATACTTCCAATCGTAACATTTCAAATTTCTTTGCACCAAATTAAAGAATTTATTATGGGACAGAGAGTAGAAATCATAGATACACATGATTCAAAGGCCAAAGCATCTCTATTCTTATTCATTAACTAAACAGGTTTGAACATCTAGCGGAAAGTTTGTCAATAATCCAGAATTGAAAAATCAACGGTGACAATTGACGAGAGGGAAAAAAACAATGTTAAGAAGAAGAAAAAAAAATAGACGCAAAGGAAGATATGATTCTAAAGATGAAGCTGGAGAAAACCAGGATATATATGATTCACAGAGTTCAATTTTATTTCGGGAAATTCCGGGCCGCCCCCATTTTTTGTGGGGGTTTCCGTTCAAATCCTATTTTGTCTTTGACTCCCAAATAAACCCAGCACGCGCGTGGGATAATTTTTCATTCAATAGCCGTGAACTGTCACATGCGTGCGCGCGGAAGGGTTTTCCATTTACAGTCGTGAGCTGTCACATGCGGACTCTCCCTCTCTCTTTTTCTTCCTGACACAAATTGCATTTATTTCTCCCTCTCTCTCCTCTCACTCTCCCGTTCTTTTCTCTCTCTCTCTCCCCCTCCGTCCTTTTCATTCTCTCTCTCTCTCTCCCCCCCTTTCTCCTCTTTTTTAATTTTATATTTAAAATAAAATAACTTTTGTTGTACACATTTATTTTTTATAAAAATTATATATTTGAAATCTACTCAATGAGATCTTTCAAACAAGATCCATTGTGAATATGAAATTAGATACCTGAAAAAAAAAGTTTTTTTTATACCCATTACCTCTAATTCACATCCCCAAAAATAAAAAAACTCACATCCTTCAAATGCAAAATTCACAAATCACAACTCACTCTCCAAAATACACGATTCACACCTCAAAAGAAAGGATTCACAGACCCAAAATGTAGAATTCACACATCATAACTTACTCTCCAAAATACAAAATTCACACCCAAAAAGAAAGTGTGTTATTAAGGGTGTGAATTGTTGCAGGAGTGTTAATTGTGTGCTATTGGGGATGTGAATTGTTACAAGGGGTGTGAATTGTGTGCTTTTTGGAGGTGTGAATTGTTGCATGAGTGTGAATTGTGTGCATTTGTGGGTTGTGAATTATTTAGAATGAGTGTGAATTCTGTATTTGAGGGATGTGAATTGTGTATTTTGGAGAATAAGTTGTGATGTGTGTGAATTCTGCATTTCATGTATGTGAATTCTTTCATTTTACAAGGTGTGAATTGTTTAGAAGAGGTGTAAATTAGTATTAATTAATGGATATAAAATAATTTTTTTTAAATGTACACAATTTTATATTCAAATGAGATCTCATTTGAAAGATCTCATCAAGTATATTCTAAATATATAATTTTTATGAAAAATAAATGTGTATAATAAAAGTTATTTTTATTTTAAATCTAAAATAAAAAAAGGTGGAGAGAGAGAGGGAGGACGGGGAGAGGAGACAGAAGAGAGAGAGAGAGAGAGAGAGAGAGAGAGAGAGAGAGAGGACGGACAAAAGAAAAAAAGAGAGAAAAAGTAGTGGAGTCCTATTTTCTTTCTGATGGAGAGAGAGAGAGAGAGTTCTCACGCATAAAGAGAGAAGTAGAGAGAAACAAAAGTTATGACTTGTCACATCAATCATTTCTCTCTCATCCTCAAAGCCAAGTCACCGTACGGAAATTTTGAAAAGTAACTGCGCGCGTGGAAAGGGGTTGGACGGGATGAATCTGACGTGCGAAGGGTTTGGACGGGATGACGGGGACAAAATGGGGCCGGCCTGTCAGAAGCCCATTTTATTTTTTATTTTTAGGTAAATAAAACAGTAAAAAAGAACCATGATCTTGTCCTGCCCGTTCCTTGGCTGCTTGGCAGTCCAATTTATAGGCTCGGACTTGCCCGTACTTTAATTTGCTAATGTTGCATGCCCCTAAATGGCAGCCCAGCCCACATACAGAGTGCCATGGCAGCCCATATCATGCTATGCCATGTGTTACACATGCCATGGCTCGTACCGGCCCACCCCCTCTTTTTTCTTTTTTTATCATTTGTCATTCTTAATCTGAGTCATGCTACTATGCACACCCTCTAAAAATTACTCAATATGAGATTTTTTACTCAAAATATGAGATTTTGTGGCTCTAAATATGAGAATTTGTGGCTAGAGATACGAAATGCATATTGTATGCACGCTCATATGAATAGTCACAAAATCTCATATATTTTCACAAAATCTCATATTTGGTGCCACAAAATCTGATATTTTGAGTCACAAAATCTCATATTTTGGAGCCACAAAATCTCATATTTTGGAGCCACAAAATCTCATATTTGGTGCCACAAAATCTCATATTTTGAGCCACAAAATCTCATATAGTCAATGGTCAAAGGTGGCACAAATTCCCACACGTCATACATGGCGCAATCTCGGCCGTCCATCCGTATGGGGTGCATACCATATGCCATCTCATATTTGGAGACACAAAATCTCATATTTGGTGCCACAAAATCTCATATGGGAGGGTGTGTACTGTAGCATGCCTATTCTTAATCTATTACATAGGGTAGGACGGAATGAGATTCGATCTCGGGATACAATTTGGGACATCTAAGAGCTTTACCGCATGAGCTGACCACCACTTCCCGGCCCACCCCAATTTACACCTCTAAAAAGAGGCAGGTTGCACGTGATCACCAAACTTGGCATTGAAGTATCTTATTCCTGAAATTCTAAGGATTCAAGTCCTGAAATCTCCTTATTCCGCAAAGGCTAACTTGAAAAGGGAGGGTTAGTTGCTCCTGAAATCTCCTTATTCCTCAAAAGTCTAACTTGAATCGACTAGTAAGACTGGAAAGGTTTCCTCTGCTGCTTAAACATAAGGTAAGTCCCAACAAAAACCACTCTCACACTACATTAATTTTATGTTTAAAATTCTCTTACCTCTGTTAGTGAAATCTTTATTCTTATACTGAAAGGGATTTGAATTACCTATCACCCAATTTGAATTTGGTTCCGGCAATCTCTCTTTTTGTACGACCTTACAGTAGTTTTTCATATGCTGTCATGTATAATTTAAACAGTGAACCTGAGATCTCATCATTCATCAATATGACTGACAATTGAAAGTATGAGAAACTTTGGAAACATTAACGGCAAATTTAGTGAAGTCATGTATAATCGCGTAGGTTATGTAATCGCATCAGATTGATAACACCACACCTCTTATGATATTATGTACTTCACATTTTGTGGATTGTTATCTGATGCATATTTAACATGGATTGAAAGAATTTTAACCAATCCTTTGAATAAATAACTCAATCCGATGCTCTGATCTAGTCAAGCAAACGGGCCTAAGGGTAGTGTAAATCCTCCATGTGTTCATATTTGGGGAAGGACAAAAAAAAGTTTCTCCACTACATGGTGGTTAGTATTTACCTTCCGAGAGTGTTTCTCCTTTTTCTCCTGTTTCTTGATTCTTATTTGCAGTTGAAACTATGCCAGCTCTGATGAAATGCAGCATTCAAAAAACCTGATTGGGT
Organism: Vaccinium vitis-idaea; assembly: GCA_963854785.1. Lineage (NCBI taxonomy): Eukaryota > Viridiplantae > Streptophyta > Magnoliopsida > Ericales > Ericaceae > Vaccinium > Vaccinium vitis-idaea. The sequence continues at coordinate 17,444,641 of OY978221.1, forward strand.
AAGACTTACACGGTAATTTGCATTCACAAGTAAAGAAAAAAGAATCACTTACTATACTTGCCCCGAAGTTTGAGTCTCTCTATGCTCCATGGACTCGAGTGCAGGATGGCTTCATGTCAGAATCATCTAATCACCATATATAATACGGACAAGAATTTTGATGAAATTGTAGATTAATCGATTATTTAACACAATACTAAATTATGTTATGGCAGCTAGACTCTTTTGGGGAATTTTAGTGAAATCATGGACCCCGCAATATTACTTATTCGACATGAATAATTGAAGGAAATTCTCCTCAAAGAAAATGGATTATGGTGTCTAACTTGAACGATTGATAGGTCCGTGTAGATAGATGCCTTTATCGATCTATACCTGCCAGTTTGAAAGTAACAATCAAATGTGTCTTTGTTCCAAGCAACGTGTAAGCACCACACAAATGATAGACTGGTTCACTCTTGTCTATGACTTTTGTTTTCAAAGATAAATAGGAGTATTTACAAGGTGCTATACACAATTTTAAGGTAATATGAGAGTTTTGCATTGTTCTTCAGTACACTTCAATACTAAATCTGCTTAAGGAGTCTCACAAAAATAATGGACACATTCATAGTACTCTCACTCCAATGTCTAGCATCTGATACGAGTGCTTTATACAGTTTGAAGAGTCTTTGCAACATAGGAGTCTCTCGACTCTCTCCTATACGTAGTTTCACACTTTTTCTTCATTTAATGCAACAGGGACACATTGGCAACTCTAGAAACTAGTTTGGGATGGAAGAAAGTGATTGTAGTGAGCAAGTCTCGATTGAAATTGAAGAGTTAAACAAACTTTTGGCTTGTTCCCTAAGAGAGAGACTACGAGATGAATCTCCCTTGTCTGAGAATTGTATCTTCAAGGTCCCTTGGACACTCAGACAACACAATGAGGCAAGTTATGAACCTAAAATAGTCTCTATCGGCCCTTTTCACCGACGAAAGAATAGACTTGAACAAATGGAGAAAGTGAAAATCTGGAATTTGAATTGCTTATTGGCCAGGTTACGAACTCCTCCAGAAGAAAGTTTGCAAGTTTTCGTTGGGAGCATTAGAAAGCTTGCAAAACGCACTAGAAACTGCTATGGAGAGACCATCGATTTAAGCGAAAACGAGCTCGTGGAAGTCATGATTGTAGATGGTTGCTTCATACTAGAGCTTTTCAGGAAAGACACATGGTTAGTGCCTAGAGACAGAGATGACCCTGTATACAAAACGTCCTGGATGTATGAAAATCTCTACCATGATCTGATTTTACTTGAAAATCAGATCCCTTGGTTTATTCTAGAGTGTCTTTTTAACTTAACGTCGTCTGTTCACGAACAACAAGAAGATTTCCTATCCAAACTTGTCCTTAACTTCTTCGAAACCATGATGCTAATGATGGAACCGGCTGAATACCAACCAAGAGATCGAGAAATAAAGCATATTCTGGACTTATTACGTAATAGTATACTATCCTCATCCCAAGGAAATGAACAAAGAGTGCATCATCGTTGGGAATTCTTTCCGCCTGTAACTGATCTTTTAGGGGCAGGAGTCAAATTCAAGAAGGGAACTCCTGATGACATCCTGAATATCAAGTTTTCAAATGGGGTGTTTAAAATACCTCCGATAAGAATCCAGGGGAATTCTGAGTCTTTGTTTCGGAATCTCATCGCGTATGAGCAATGTGAATGCCCTTACAGTCCTAGGTTCACTTCTTATGCCGTGTTTTTGGATTGCCTCATCAACACAAGCAAGGATGCCGATTTGCTAGTCAAAGAGGGTATTTTAGTACCAAGGTTGAGCACTGAAGACTTGGCCACTCTCTTCAACAGGCTTTACAATGGCACTCTTGTCTATGATTTTTATTATGGAGGGGTTGCGAGAAAGATAAATGAATACCAGAGGTCTCGATGGCCAAAGTGGAAAGCGATGCTGAGGCAAGATTATTTCAACAATCCATGGTCTATCTCTTCCTTTATAGCTGCTATTGTTTTACTTTGTTTTAGTTTCTTACAAACCTTGTTTACCATCCTCTCGTACAAATCCTGACCATCTAGTTCTTGTTAGTACAAGCTAATGGCAAAATATATGACAGTGGCAAGCTAGTTATTGTTTTTGTTCCTCTTCTTGTCAAATGTCAATTGACATGCATCTATGAAATTTGATTTTATCTTGTTATGAAAACTTTTAAAACCAAGAATTCAACAACTAGAGCAATCACACGAAACACAAGGATATATGTGTGGTTCTGCTGCTAAGCATACGTAAATGGGTGAAGATAGGTGGAGGAACTTCTATGCAAAGAGGTGAATACAATAACCCAGAACATATCTAATAGAGCTCCCAAGTACTGCTTTTAGGTACGAAAATGAAAATTCCTAAATTACAAATCGGGTCGCAAAATGCTCGAGACTTGTAAACAAGTCATACCTAGCGACTATGTATCCATTCATTGGGTCAAGCGTTTGTGAACGGGTTATCAGCATCATAGTTTTAAATAGCGACCGTTATGTAGCGGTTTTTGGGGTTTTCGATACCATTACACCCGGTATACTGGCGAGAGTAAAAATCGTGTGCGTATCGGCCAGTTTCCGTTACGTATCGGCCGTTTCCCGTTACATATTGGTCCGTATCCGATTTAGAGACGGGTTCACGGCCGATCGACCATTACGGATTATTTAAGCAATTGCAAATTATTTTTTGCCAAAACATGATTTTTGAAAATTCACGACCGCTACAGCCGATTCCCATTACATAATGTTCGATACTACCGAAACCGTAACACTCAAACCATTACAGTTACGAATTGCGAAATCATTATTTAAAACCATGATAATAAGCATCAAACGGATTGAATTCGAGACACCACTCCCAACATATCTGATAGAGAAACCCGAGGTAGGGCATTAGACAGTTGGATCATTAATTTGCGGAGAAGGGAAAGTAAATGAATTGGAAGGGAACACAGAGAATATGCATCTGTTATATTTACCTTTTACATTTGTCATTCCCTTTCCAAAACTCATGAGCCAAATACTATATACTCCCTCCATCTCATAAAGTTAGTCCCCTCGAAAAGACATACAATTTTTTCGGATCAAGAAATAGATTAATACTTCCAATCATAACATTTCAAATTTCTTTGCACCAAATTAAAGAATTTATTATGGGACAGAGAGAGTAGAAATCATAAACACACATGATTCAAAGACCAAAGCATCTGTATTCTTAATTCATTAACTTAACATGTTTGAACATCTTAGTGGAAAGTTCGTCGATAATCTAGAATTTAAAAATCAACGGTGACAATTGACAAGAGAGGGAAAAAAAACAATATTAAGAAGAAAAATAAAATTACAGGCAAAGCTAGATATGATTCTGAAGATGAAGCTGGAGAAAACCAGGGTATATATGATTTCACAGAGTTCAATTTTATTTTTACGTAAATAAAACAGTAAAAAAGAACCATGATCTTGTCCTGCCCGTTCCTCGGCTGCTTGGCAGTCCAATTTCTGTGCTCGGGCCTTGCCCGTGTACTTTAATTTGCTAATGTTGCATGCCCCTAAATGGCAGCCCAGCCCACATACAGCCTCTACGAAGTCCCATGCCAGCCCATATCATGCTATGCCATGTGTTACACATACCATGGCTCGTACATGGGGTAGGCGGAGTGGGACTCGATCCCGAGATGCAGTGTGGGGCATCCAAGAGCTCTACCGCACGAGCTAGCCGCTACTTATCGGCCCACCCCAATTTACACCTAAAAAGAGGTAGGTTGCATGTGATCACCAAACTTGGCATTGAAGTTTCTTAATGGAGTACTATAGTACTGGAGTTAGTTGTAATGTAACGTTGGGAAAAAAAATGTCGCTGTCTCTTGTGATTGTTAGAAAACATTTAGTCCAAGGCGTGGCGTGTTCAATTTCTTCTCAGTACATAATAACTAGATACAAGGAAAATTCAATAAAACTACTCTTTGACGGGTAAGAGTGTATCCTTACAGGTCAGAAATCATAATACACTCTTACCGGTTAAAGAATCTTATATATTGTCAATATAGTGAGTTGACAATAGAAGGACTGTAAACCTCCTTCGTATCAACGTCACTTGGAATACTTACACAAAAGAATAGAATCAAATAGCAAAATTATGGGAAAGGAAAAAAAAATAGTGGAAATTAAATACAGGGAAGAAAAACTGAGGCTAAAGAGAGGGAAGAATTTATCTCTCATGCATGTTTGATCATAACTTAATTTTTAATGGAACCAAGAGGAAGCCTCCGCATAATGTTGGGATTTTAGCGGAAATTAGGTGATACCCACAACACACACATATTGAGATCCAATACTAAACAAGTATTAACACAAAGGAAAAAAAAATAAGAGTGACACGAGAGATTTATGTGGTTCGGCCCAAAACCAGCCTAGTCCACGGGAGAGAGACACTCCATTATAAGAACACTAGAGAGATTACAACATTTGTGAGACAAAAATATACCCAACCCGACACCAATACCCGAGCCCTGAAGTTATACACACTTCCCCGCTCACCTGGTGTCCATGAGCCCCAAATCTCATGCGTTACCCGCTCACTAATATTTTTCTTTATCCTCACAGTGTATTCCAATAGCACCAAAGGTGCTACCCAACCCTCTACCTCTCCATCTCTACATTTCTATCCACTGATTTTGGTTCACCTATGTACAATCTATATATACACAGTGGGGAAATAAAGTCTACAATTGCCATAAAGGCCAATCATGTGTAAACTATTCCCACATCAGGCTTAGGCTAGAAAGTCTTCATTGGCTGCCAATTGAAGTCATGAATGACATCAATATAACCCATCCTTTCAAGCCATCTCTCTCAGTGGGGAAAATTCAACACGAAACGGATTCGGGGTGCTAGTGATCACTCTTCTGGAGAGCGCATCCGGACCGTTCAAAAATATTTTGGATGGCCTAAATTTTTTCATGAAAAAATCTGAACCGTCGATTACTTAGATGGACGGCTCAGCTCACCAGGGACGCTCTCCAAAGGCGATCACCAGTACCCGGGCCCGGAAAACTGCACCTTCAAAATTGAAAAATAACAGCATACTATACTAACATGTCTTAGATTACGTACAATTAGTACTATGTTGGATTTACCCACCGAGACCTGCCATTTAATGACCGTTTCTCAGAGCGCAGGCTTGAGATTACAGAGAGAACCAAAGGGAGGGAGACAGAGAGAAACAAATAAGACTGGAATTCAGGTTTTCTCTGCCGCTTAAACATAAGGTAAGTCTTAACATCTCTTGCTCCGATTTGTGTTAAAATTCTGTCACTCACCTCTATTTTTCACTCCCTATTGTCCCCAAACACTCCATTTTTGTCTTTATTTAGATTGAAAATTACCAAATTACCCTTACCTCATAAGTTATTTTTTCCATATGAAGGACAATTTAGTAATTTCAAAGTGAATAAAGACAAAAACAAGGGAGTGTTTTGGGATAAGAGAGGGGGTGAATATTTCCCCTACTTAAATCTTGACTGATTTTACGAATAAGGTAATGATTTTCCACTCCCTTTATACCAATTGCACACTTTGTGTTGTTAATTTTTTTTTCTTTTTTGCTTTATTCATTTGAAATTATAGTACAACCTTCAAGTATCAAAATTAATTCAATGAATGATCTATCTCCAATATTTGCACGCTTCATAACGTTGGATTTGGTTGCGGTAAAGTCCCCCAATACATACGCCATCAACCAGGCCAGATCTGCGCCTAGCCGAAGTTGCAAGATTGAGGACTTGAATCCCGACTAGCATAAAAAGTTTAATCCTGCAAGAATATTTGATCAAAAAAAAGATGGATCCTAGAGCAAATAAGGTAATCGTCCTCTTTAAACCATCTTTCTGTGATTTTCAAACTATCTTTCTATGATTGTCAATCTATGTGAAAGGCAAATTCTAAAAGGTGCCCGTGGGGGTACAAGTTTAAATACATTAATTACGTTTTTTTTGGTAATTTGATTTCATTTGTTAATAATCACATTGATTACAAATCATTAATTCCCATAGAAAGAAGTCAAACAATATTTTAAATGGCACTTTTTCAAGAGACAGATTTATATTCAAGGTTGAAGCAAACACTTCAATATGCTTACTATCTTCTTCTTTCTTTCTTTTTTGAAAAGTGTTTTCAAAGAGGAAAGCGGAAAAAACAATAAAAGAATACGGAAAAACCCAAAGAATTAATACAAATTTTCCGGAAAAGGAAAACATTATCACTTGTTCACAAAAAGAAGAAGAAAACCACTCCCATTAATGACAGGATTGAAACCTATATTTTGTGTGAAGTATTATAAATCGGAGTTTTGGTCAATTTCATTTTTGCTATCTCACCCATGTTTTGTATGGTTGTTATGGAATTTTAATTGTTTTCGATTTTTGAGACATTGAAAGTTGAGACTCATATGTTAATTTAATTGTTTGTGGTAATACTATTCAATTGTTTGATATTAGTTTTTTGGGTTAATAATCTACTTGCCCCTCCAACTATTCAATTTTTAGTTACTTCCCCCTTCAACTACCAATTGACTTTACTTCCCCCTCAAACTATCCAAATGTTATCCACCTCGTCCAATTAGCAACTTTCCATCCAATTCATGGATGGAAAACTTAACCCCAACCCCTTTGAAGGGCATTTATGTCTCTTCATTTATCATATATGTATAATTTGACTGCTCCTTTCGTCTGAGGTCATGGGTTATCAGTTTAATTTGACATTGATTAGGCTTTTGCGATTTGGAAGTTTTAATGGGGCAAAACGGCTATCATTTCTTTAATCTTTGTTCTTGTTGGAACTGGGTTTGCTTAATCTGGGAATATGGAAAATGGGTTAGTGTCAATCCCAAGGATTTGTTCAATTTGTCAAGTCTGATTGCTCTTCTCACCAAGTCTGACCAGTTGAGTGTTGTTTTATTTAGGTCCAGGCAAAGAGGACACCATTTCCAGATTACATTGAAAAGGTCCAGAAAGATGTTTTGGCTCGGGCAGGTGGTTTGGGCCGTGTTGAGGCCGCGTTAGGCGACGGTCGGCTGAGTTTGATGGCATTTCAGTTGTCTTTTGTTTGAATTTGTTTGGGGTGAGAAGAAGATCAGAGAATATAGGTGACGAGACATAAATGCCCATCAAATGGGTTGGGGAAATGTATTGGAAAGTGGCTAATTGGATGAGGTGGATAACATTTGGATAGTTAGAGGGGGAAGTAAAGTCAATTGGTAGTTGGAGGGGAAATTAACTAAAAATTGAATAGTTGGAGGGGCAAGTAGATTATTAACCCTAATTTTTTTCCCCGGTATAGTGAACGGTAGTACTAAAGATAGTGATTGCCCTTTTGATTTGACATTAATTTTCTTGTTTCCATCGGGAAATAAAACAAAAAAAAAAAACTTTCAAGAATTAGAAGTCTACACGTGTAGATGATTAGTAGTGTAAAATTGTGCTTTGTAAAAAAAAAGAGACTTCTTCTTTAACATTAAGGAGGGAAACAAATAAAAACGGGTCTCTTCACTAATTTGTTGATTATCTAGATTGACATAGGAAAGGATAATGATCTTGGTATTTTGTAAGAGCATCTTCAATCAAGCTCTAAAACAATATTTTAGAGACCGGACGTAACATATTGAGAGAAAATTTTGTAATTTACCTTCTTTTTTCTTCAACTTTTTGTACTTTATGAAGGAACCCATTGTACTTTTTAGAGATTTGGTCTGTAAATTTGCTTTTGGGTCTCCAAATATAGAGGACCCACACCCCCCGTTTTTGTCTCCAAATCTCTAAAAAGGACGTTGGGTCCCTCCAAAAGTACAAAAAGTTGAATAAAAGAGGGATCCAATTACAAAATCTCCCCTCTATATATCACATCCGGTCTCTAAAATAGAGTTTTAGAGCATGGTTGAAGATACTCTTAAATGACATTCTCAAAGTATTGCTCCATTTTTTTTTCCCCTTTCTGTTGCTTGATTCTTATATCCAAATCTTATATAGTATTGCAGGATAGGTTTTCGCGACGAGAACTGTGGTTGCGACAAGTGGTACAATCTGATTGGATTGTCGTTAAAATTTTCAAGCAACACATGTCACATAATCTTATTATCCCTCTAAGAACTTATCCATATATGGTTTTATGTTATTTCAAAAAATGACCTTAATATGGGAAGATGAAATCTAGAATGGTATTGCATAAATCCTACTAAGGCCATAGATTTATTATTTTTATTTTCTTACGAATGGATTGTAATTAAATGGAGAAGCAAAATTAGAATAGCAAGTTATTAATTTCCGTATTAATGAGTTGCATGTAAAAGGAAATGAAAAATAGTATTTATCTACGAATGGAATTTTTTTTTTTTTCCTTATAGATTCCACGATTTCCTAACTAATTAAAACACAAAAAGGTGGAGTATGTGGGTGAATTCCGCATAGGAACAATCACATTTGATTTATTTGCTATATACCTACTTTTTACTAATCTCACCCTCAAAGCATAGAAGGTATACGATCTTTGGTATCAATCTTGACATTCGAAGTGTAGAATAAATTAGTTATGATCACTTCTCTTTTGATTGTGTTGTTATGTGCTCTTTTACTAATTTTTTTCCATATTATTCATGTGAATCAAGAAGGGCTACCGGTGCAAGTTATTGGTATCAATCTTGGCTCTCAAAGTGTAGAATAATTACTTATATGATCTCTTCCTTTTTGTGATATGATAATTACTGTATATGATTTTTCGTTCGGCAATGTGTATGTGGTCTGTTCAAATATTGTAATGGGTTAAACGGATAGTGGTGCGTTAAATTTGTGACCTCTATATGCTCTGCGGGTGATTAGTACGTCTTGAATTAAATAATCAGTTCCTAGCATATTCTTGATTTTTCCTTTTTGTTTTTGTTTTTTGCTTTCCTTTATTCCTTTACTCCTCTCATATACGATTTTTTTTTTTGTCTTCGTGCATAATACATGCTTGCATAGAAAATTCTAATATCTAATGTTTTAATTTGTGCAGAGAAGGAAACAATCAAGATCCCACTAATGACACCTTGCAAGTTGATCAAGTTGAGCCCTCAATTGGAGGAATAGGAAGGATTAATCAACTAGACAAAGTCATATCCAGTTTTGGAGGTATTTCTCATAGTTAAAAATCTCAAATTTAGGGCACAAGATGTAAATAAATTATAACGGTTAAATTATTTAGAGATGTATATCTAGACACATATACTTGAGGGAATGGAAACTGCCTCCAAAATTACAACTAGGACGCTTGATTCATATCCATCGAAATCCATTGACTGATTTAAGACCCATACACTTGCTTATAGAAACTGCCTCCAAAGTAACTAAAAAAATAAGCCAACACAGCAAAGACCAGTGTGATTATGTTTATTTTGTACTTCTCTTATTGCTTTTTTTCTTTTAACAATTATGTGTACTCTGGGCCGGGTTACACACACCTTAACTAATTCTGGTGAACCAATTGAAGCCAGTATAAATCTCGTACCTACTAGTTACAAATGAGTTGATAGCACTTGAAAAGTTTTGAACGACAACTTTAGGAGAGAGAACCCCCTAATTAAGACTGAGACTTCGACTACCAGGCTAACCCGTGTGGTTAACCGAAGCCCAATCCATATTCCTCTTAGTGCTTACTTATGAACAATATGCAACATTAAACTTTAGTTGTCACTATATTTCAAGTAGGAGAGGACTCATTATTACAATTCGTTCTACGCTTAAGAACTTTAGATCCATCAAATAAGAATCTCAAGTTTTGAAATTAAACAACTGGATCAGAAAACAGATATAAAACAATAGTATAAGTGTTCTAAGATCAATTATTTCTAATACCCAAAAGAATACAAATTTTTTTGGGTTTATCATTCATCAACATACTTAATACCCAAAAATACACACTTTCATCGAATTTTTTTTTTTAAAGGCACACACTTTCATCGATTAATCACTCATCATTATGCTTAATAGCATAAGTAATACACGCGTTTTCAAGAATAGCACTGCACTTGCAATACAAAAATAATTTTTTTCTTGGGACCTGGTGGTGCATAGCACCATCACTTCACCCCGTGCATAGGTTTTTTGCTAGCACAACGTATGCTAAAACCTGATTAGGTAGGATTTACCATAGTCATTTCTTTTCACAGTTTAAGAGATATCTCTCTTGATTTAGTTTTTACTTATGATAATGGTTTCCCCATAGAGTTCAGACTCGTTGGTTAAGTTTCTGCTGTAGTTCTTGAGTTATTTGCGTGCATGGCTATTAAACACCAGACTACTGTATCTTTCATTTGATGAAGACCATGAGGAAAAGACTTGAGTAAATACCCAATGATAACTCATATAATGGTTGAAGTTTTATACATTCCACATGGTTTCACCATTTCTGGAGAACCATGTTCTCTTAACTGTTCTTTTGCTTTTAGAACTCGGGGATCATATGTGCTTCATGCTACCAAAAAGTGTATTGCAGAGGTAAATATGACATCACTTTGTGTGGGTTCTACACTATTTCAACCAATAAGAGGGAAGGTTTTGTTCACCCACTTTTAGGGAGGGTGAACAAAACTTCACTCCCATTTCTTTCCCTTAGACCTACATATCCTGAATGCGAATAAAAATTCAAAAGATCTCATGAAACATCCTCAATTCCCAAATCCCAATTAAGGCAACCAATCTGTCGATGAAGCTGCGGCTCCATTTCGCCATTAAAATACTCTCCAAATCCAATACGTATTTTGGGTTCTCCTCTCGGCAGTAGAGAGAAACCACATAACACTAACTGCTCCTTTGGCTGGTGAAAGGAGAAAGGAGAAGAAAGGGGAGGGATCTCCCTTGTTAGTGAGAAAAGAGAAAAAAAGGGAAGTGGTTTCTCACCCTCTCATCCAAACAAACTTGAGAAATCAAACTCTCTCCCTCCTATTCCGGTGACCTAACTCTCTCCGGCGACTCTCCGACAACTTCAAAACTCAATTTTGAGGATAGATCTAGATTCGTCGAGACGAGACGAAGGCAACGGTGCAAGAACGACAATGATCCGACAAGGGGGTGGATTGCACGGCTGCCAAAAGTCGACGATGTCCCCCTTTTCTCACCAAATCGCGCCAACCATGGTGAGAAACAAAATGGAGGTTTAGGGTTAGGTTAGAGGTTTGGAGGTGAAGATGGGTTAATTTGTAGCTGATTTCCACAAATACCCATGAATCTAAGGGTCACTTTAGATGGAGTTAGCTCCAGGGACCATATCAATGCACATTGTAAACATTGGGGACTCAATAGACAGAATTTATATTTTGGGGACCAAAGTGACACTTTGCCAATACTTTGGGGATCATCCGTACAAATAAGCCGTTAAAAAATACATTTTTTTGAAGAAAAAGTTCAAACTTTTTTCATGAATGAAAAGATCTCATTGACCTCTAGTAAATTGCTAAAATATATTTGAATTTTTCTTGAAAAAATGCATTGTTTTTAATTTATCGTTTTGCGAATCGGACTATAATTTTGGGACGAACGATGTATATCATTTCATTATCAACTCTTCATTTCAAATGGCACAACAATTTCTCAGCACCGGCGAAATGAGATTTCCAATATGAAAAGTAGCCACACCACTTACCCTTTGAAACTCTCTAATGTATAATATACAAATTCAAAAGGGTCTAACTCATGGGTTGTATGCATTACTTTATTAATTATTTATAATTTTGATTGTAATCTTGTTTTTTTGTTTCTGTTGATAGAACCCACAACGCATTAAGAATTTGGAGGTTTAATTGGAAAAAAAAAAAAGAGTATACTCCTTCCGTCCCTTTTTTAAGTATGTTACTTAGTAAATCCAACTTATTAAAGAAACATCATCATTACACATTTCACATCAATTTTTACCTCCACTTTCTAAAATTATTCTCCACTTTTACCAATTAACTCTTTACCCACTAACTTTTCGAAAGGGCAAAATGATAATTGTACAACTTTTACCTATTAACTTTTCAAACACATACATCTACTAAGGGACAACCCAAAATGAAAATGTCGACACTAAAAAAGGGAGGAGGGAGTACTATTTTTCATTGGTGCAAAATTGCTAAATATTGACATTTTAGTTGTTGTATATTGAATTGTTCTTAGACTTGATCTGCTAAGACAATTCAAGCAATTGATTTGTTTTGATAGACACCAATTCCATCATTCACTAATGGGGCTCCTTTTAATATCTGAAAGGAGACAAAGATTAAACGGATCAAGGGCACAACGGCATAACGCCATCCGAGAACTAAACCCAAAAGAAGGAAGGAGCCAACCGAAACACCACAAAAATCAAACAAAGCCTCGCTCCAATTAAAACAACCCAACAACCAAAACAAAAGAGAACCTAAAAGCAAAAGGATAAAAACCACAAGAACAAACGAAGGAAAAAAACAGCACCAAAAGCCAAAAAGCAAACCACAGACCACCAAACCTCGATTAAAATGTGTCTTTGACAAATGAGTTAATAGCACCTAAGAGGTTTTGAACGTGAAACCTTAAGAGGGAGCAAACTCTTAAGTCCCAATTCTTGACCACTAGACCAATCTCTTGTGATTGACGCTCATGTGTTACATGGACTCAAGTGCAGAATGTGTCTTAAGTATTAGACTCATCTAAGGACCACATGGTCCACATGGAAGACATTTCGGCATATTTCTTCTGTTCTATAAGGAACATTGACAGTTTCATGCATTCATTTTTTGTTTTTATCAGAGACAGTTTCATGCATACTATGAGAGTTTGTGGATTGTTCTCTAGTACACTTCAATAATACTCCGTAAATGTGCTTTCTAGGTGAGTGCCTAGTAAAAAATTTTGGACCCATTCCACAATACTCAAGTGTCTAGTTTTTGTATGGGTACTTCGCACATTTTGAGGAGTCTTTGTAACATAGGAGTCTCTCTGTAAACACTTTTTCACACTCTTTCTTCCTTTCATGCAACAGGGAAACATTGGCAACTTTGGAAACTAGTTTGGGATGGACGAAATTGATTGTAGCACGCAAGTTTCGGTTGAAATTGAAGAGTTGAACAAACTTTTGGCTTGTGCCCTAAGAGATAAACTACGCGACCAATCTCCTTCTATGTCTGAAAATTGCATCTTCAAAGTCCCTGGGACACTCAGACGACGGAATGAGACAAGTTACGAACCTAAAATAGTCTCTATCGGACCTTTTCACGGCAGAAAGAATAGACTTGAACCGATGGAGAAAATAAAAATGTGGTATTTGCATTGCCTACTTGTCCGGTTTCCCATTCCTCCGGAAGAAAGTTTGCAACATTTCAGCGGCGAAATTAGGAAGCTTGCAAAGCGCACTATCAGCTGCTATGCAGAGATCGATCCAAGTCGTGAGAACGAGCTTGTGGAAATGATGATAGTTGACGGTTGCTTCTTACTTGAGCTTTTCAGAAGAGACAATTGGATGGTGTATCCAGACAAGGATGACCCTATATTCAACACATCCTGGATGCTTGAAAATCTCTATCATGATCTGATTTTGCTTGAAAACCAGATCCCTTGGTTTGTTCTAGAGTGTCTTTTTAAACTAACAGTATCTGATAAAGAACAAGAAGACGGTTTCCTAACAAAACTTGTCCTTAAATTCTTCGAAACCAGGATGCTAATGACGGTTCCGGCTGAATACCAAGGAGATCGAGAAATAAAGCATATTTTGGACTTGCTACGTATTAGTATACTGTCTTCTTCCCTAGACAATAAACCAGAAAACAATACATTGGAATTATTTCCTCCTGTAACCGATCTTTTAAGGGCGGGAGTCAGATTCAAGAAGGGAACTCGTGATGATATCCTGAAGATCGAGTTTTCCGACGGGGTGTTTAAAATCCCTCCTATAAAAATCCAAGGAAATTCTGAGTCTTTGTTTCGTAATCTCATTGCGTATGAGCAATGTGATCGCCAATGCACCGACAAGTTCACTTCTTATGCAGTGTTTTTGGATTGTCTTATCAACACAAGCAAGGATGCAGATTTGCTATGTGATGAGAGAATTATATCACATGCGTTGAGCACCAACGACTTAGCCATTCTCTTCAACGGACTTTACAATGATACTCTTGTCTCTGACTATCACTATGGAGGGGTAGCGCAGAAGGTAAACGAATATCATCGGTCTATATGGCCTAAGTGGAGAGCAATTCTCAAGCGCGATTATTTCAACAATCCATGGTCTATCTCTTCCTTTATAGCTGCTATTCTTATACTTGTTTTTACCTTCTTACAAACCTTGTTCACCATACTTTCTTACTAATAGACCCTTCCTATCTTATTCTGTATCACAAAATATGATAGTGGCAATACGAGTTATTGTTTTCTTCCCTTGTCATTGTGGCATGCGTGTGTGAAAATTGATTTAATCTCAATACGAAAATTCACAAACTTATAAAACAGAATATCTAGCAATCACATAAAACAATAGTATGGCTGCCAAGCCAACATCAACCGGTGAAGAAGTAGAGAAAATATGAAAAGAGGTGAAACAATGAGCCAGAATATCCATTAACAATAAGAACCATAGGGCTCCCAAGTAGCCCTTTCACACATGAAAACACTAGACTACAAATCAGGTCGCAAAATACCCAATACAAGTAAACATGCCATATCTAGCGACTATTTACAGATTGATCGGGTCAAAGAAGCTTGTAAACAGGTTACAAGCATCAAATGGATTGAATTCGAGAGACCACTCACAACATATAAAATAGTGAAACCCGAGGTAGGGCATTAGACAGTTTAGAAGGTAAATGACTCTGAAAACAAAAAAGAACACCCTTGTAGAACACCAGGAAACAATGGTTTTGCTGTATAGGACAGTTGCAGCATAACATCAAATCAATAGACCAAAGTAGTAGTTAAAAAAAAACATAAATTTTTGAAGTAGAAGCACAAGGGATCACATTCAAGTTCTATAGAAACAACCACTTGAATAAAATCTGTTTTTAGCATGCGAACTCCATTTATGAACTAACCATGCACAGTAGAATTGTGAAGTAAAGTCCAACATCGCCTGGATACTAAAGTGATATGAAGTATATAATCGTGAGGGTACCCTCACTTCATGAACTAGCTTTTGGGGTTGAGTTCTACCCCCAAGACCGTGTAACAAGAATTACCAGAAAAATGATCATATCCCCCATTATGTGTCAATCTACGATGACGAGCTTGTTGTACTCCTCACCAGATATAGCCCATTCCATGGTAATTTCAGGGTTCAAATCACCACTTTTCTCCAAAAACACTTTCAGCAAATTCTTTGAAAATCCGCTCACAAGCGCCACGCCTTTCTGGTGACTTGGCACCGGAGTAGCCTTAGAGTTCCTAAGGTTCCAAAACACTATTTCCGGTACTTCTTTGTACCCACTCTCATTGAATTTTCTGCATATTGCTTCATAATCAGTCTCCCAAGGATTCAGAGACGCTTGATCAAACTCCATATCGCTAAACACAAACAACCTCTTTATCATCTTATCTTCACTTATGTTCCCTTTCTTGGCGACTTCCAAGATTTTATCAAACACCTTTTGAAAATCTGTGTTCATGTCCCAGTCCATTCGTTCCACGGATAAAACCTTTGACTGAAGACTATGTCCCTCTATCATCTGGAGCTGAGGATTTTTGCTGAAAGTGATGAGCTTGTTTTTCCATGGTTCTTCGCTTAGTTCTGAGACTAGTAGTCCTAGCGCAACAGATACTTCAAGTGGAGTCCCATCCATGCTTCCTGAGACATCACATATGGCAAGACAGTTCTTCAGCTTACCTATTTCCTTCAGGTCATCAACTATTCTTTTCCATTGCAATTCTGCTACTTCTCCACCATCCCCTTTACTAAGTGAGGCTATGATCTCATGGGGAAGTAAAGCACCAGCAGCAATTTTTAACTTCCCTTGCTTCACATTGTCAAGGTACTCTCTAAACCGTCTCTCATCGTGCTTTAAAAAAATCTCCCTGTAATTTCTCATGGCAATTGAGGTGACTCGGTTATAAGGTAGCTCACTCCATGCTCTGGAGGACATGTAAACCTCCGGTATCATTAGCGCTTTTCGTAGTGGCACGAGTACTTCCTTTCGTAGGCGGACTTGAATTATGTAAGCATAATGAGACTCTTCAATTCGATCGTACTCTGGATGTGCTTCTCGCGGAAATAGCTTCCTGGCTATGCTTTCGCATATGAGTGTTGATCGATCAAAGAACGAAGAGACAGTGGGACACCACTTAGCAGCAAAACTTAAATTGTACAGATTACCAGCATTCATATTGTCTAAATCAGTTTTAAGTGCATCCGCGAAGACATCTGACACCTTGTTATGCAAGAACCGGTAAACTGGATCACTATAGTACCTCTCGATGCTCTTTTTACCTAAATAAATCCGGTGTTCCTTTGTTCCATACCACATCTTCCTGTGTTCTTCCTCCGTCTTCAATTGTTTCCTCACATCAGGGCCTTCAAGCAGCCGATAAAGTATAACCAACAAGTCCTTGAAATATCCAAATTCTGCAACCGATGTAGCATTAGCTGCCAATGTTTTTGGATGATTTTGATGAAGCCATAACGCTGCAGCATAAAACCCCTCTCTTTCACCTTTTCCGGTCCCCCTGATACCTCTCAAGTGACAAACAAGCTTAAGAGCAGTCAAAGGATTCTGATCCCAAGCCAATTGTAATAGATTTGTGACCTCATGTGGCGGTGTATCAGCAACCACATGGAAGAAAAAATCCAAACATGGGTTTCCACTGGAAATGAAAGTAGGGGAGCGATTTTCAGTAAAACCCATGTACGCTTTTGGTGCATCGGGGTACTGGACAGTGTTATTGTAGTTAGACACCATCACATCCATGAAAGGGTCACTAATTCTTTCTGGTCTTTGATCCAAACAAGTGGATTCTGAATCACAATGAGAGTTTCCTTTCCCTTTCTGGGTGTAAAAGCTGAATTTCAAAGGTGGTGAGGAATGGTAGATTTGTGCGGGTCCAAAAAGAGGAAACGGGGGATCATTTTCTGAACTTTCCACACTAAGATGAGACATCCATCGATTCGCAAGTGATTGGTGAACATTTGGGATATGAAATTCCCTTAAACTGCTTGTCCACCTAAGAGTTAAGGGACTCATTTTTTTCTGTTCTTCGGAGTGAAAATCTGCATGAGAAAAGGATCATATTAGCGCAAACAATTCAAATTCCTGTCTATTGGCTGAATTCAAATACAAAAAATTGTAATAAGGTATGGTAAAAGTGAAATTCTACTGCATAGCAAAATAGTAGACATTAATCTTAATGAATTCGATAAACAACAATCAAATCAAAGATTATAAACCCACAGTTGCACCAAAAATTCACTTTTTTTTGTTTTTTCAAAAGCAACAGAAGACTCACATTGTAATGGCGAAATTGACAGCAGAATCCAATATGATTGCCAAACAGAAATGAGCAAATAACTACCCTTTTGTTAGTTTATTATCAACCCATTTTCTTTCCATTTTTTCCATTTTTCTTTTTGTCTTTTTCTTTTTCTTTTTCCTCCTCTTCTTCTTCTGCTTTTTTTACTATGAGGGTTAACATATTGTCTGAAATTCAGGATTCTGCCCAAAATTGCAAATTTCAGCCAAAGTGTCTTAAATTGGGAAGCACCCAACTTGGGAATACGGTCATGTATTACAGAACATTACAGAAAGTTGAACATCTCGGCAGTGTTTAAATCACATTTTGCATTGAGAAGGGCTGCTTTAATTACTAGGCATTGAGAGGGTCCAAGCATGACATTTTCAGGTCAATAGGGCCCAAATGTAAGATTGTTAAAAAATTATTGAAAAATTAAATTTTGGAATAAAATTAACATAAGGTTTAGAGAGGATAATACATCTGTTTCTAGCTTCATCAATTTATTAGTGGATATTAACCATTCAAAAGAAGAAATTTTACTATATTATCATGGTATCAATAAAAAGGAAGAGTGGAAGACATGGAGTAATACGTTTTCATAAACTGGAGTAATACATTTTCCCAGACAGGGTCCTATTTTGGGCCTAAAAACTGGGGCATATGCGGTGGCCTGGTGGGTTTATGCCCCAGGTAGGGCCGGGATGGTTCAAGCAAACGCGTTCAAAAGATGTACTAGTAAATTTGTTTTTTTTTTTTTTTTATCACTAGTAGTAAATTTGTTTATTTCCAGAAACAATTTGATTTTTCTTTACATCCTCTGCACTGCATCATTAGTGCGAAACCAAAGTAAATGAAAATCTACTTAAATTCATAACTAAATAGTATAACTCAACAAAATGAATCAGACCCAATAACTTTTAACCAAATAAAAAAATTTATTTTATTATAAAGTTCCGCATGGCAAAAATTTTTGGCACCGCTAAACTAAAAATTCCAGCGCTGGAAACGAAAGAAATATATATATATATATATGTTCATTTATCCAAACAGCATATAGAAAATATAAACACATGGGAATTGAAGGCCAAAACATCAATGTTTGAACGAAAATGATATCATTACACTTAACTTGTTTGAACATCTACCGCAAACTGTCAATAATCTTGTAAAAAAACAAAAAAATTGCATCAGTGATCCAGAATTGATGAATTAATAAACGATAAAATGAGAAACTAAAAACTAGGGTTGGGCGTCATGCCGTGTTCGTGTCGTGTCGAATTGGGTTCCTGTCAAAATTACATGCTTAACTAAGCGTGTCAAAAAAAATGAACCCTAACCTGATCTACTGTTAATCGTGTCAACCCGAAGACGACACGAATTCACACGATTAACTTGGAAACAACCTATTTAGCCAAATTTGGCCCAAACACGATATGAATTCACACGATTAATTCGTGTCATTCTCGGGTTACCGACGAACAGGTTAATTCATGTCATTCTCGGGTTATGTGGGTTGAACCCAAACCCAACCTATTTACTAATCGTGTTCTCGGGTCGTGTCATCATATACGTGTTTCGTGTCAGAAAATACTCAACACTAACCCACAAACTTCGTCTCATGTTCGGATCGTGTTTTCATGTCGTGTCATAAATTCTCATCCCTACTAAAAACCATAGTAAGTAGTAGGAAAAAGTGCACACACACAAAGCAGGATATTATTAAGGAAGATGATGATGCTGGAACCCCATGGCAAAGTGGGCATGAGAGATGAGGTCGCATATTCGAATCCACCGTTCCAAATCTTGGGGCTACTGGGATTATCCCGGTCATTAACTTCAGGGTCTCGGTCGAGGTGCGCACAAACTGGCCCAGACAATCCGAATATCCCACCATCAAAAAAAAAAAAAAAAGGAAGATGATGCTGGTAAATATCACACACACACACAGTGACACACATGACACATCCGGCTTTGATAAGTGTTACGACTGACCTCAAATGAATGTCCTGTTAAGAAATGATTTAAGCTTTCCAGTGGTGATGGCCGGTCAATAGGAGTCCAACTGTGTTTGGTGTGTGAGAGAGAAAGAGGGGGGAAAGGTTTAAGAAGGGTGTAAGAGCTTCAATTGAAAGAAGAACTGCGTGATCCCCAAGTAATGTGGATTCGACTCCTCTCGAAGCCCTTTTAGGCGGACACGGGGTTTCTGTTGTGCAGCACCTGTTGTGCACCATCGGAGCCATCCATTGCTCGGATGGACGATCCAGATTTCACCTCAGCACCTTTGCATCCGAACCGTTCGTTGTCGTGTGTGCAAGATGAAATCAGGGCCGTCCATTCGAGCAATGGACGGCTCGGATTATGCACAATAGGTGCTGTGTGGGGTGCTGCACAGCAGCAACCCCAAATCCTAGGCCTATTGTGGGTTCTTCTTCGGTCCACTAAATGTCTGTGTAACCAATCTGAATCGCTCATTTTTTTAAATCTGGTCGATAATATTATTAGAAAAAATCACGAAACATTGGTATTAAAAACAACAAATCATGATTTCATGGTACGGTTTTTAGAAATCACCAAGAACGTGAAAAGGAAAAAAATAATTTAACATACATAGCACCAACAAATTATAGGTCCAAAATATCCTTCTATGAAACTATATATTGCACCTTGAATCAAAACGTATTGCACTACGGCTGAAACTATATTGCACCATGTATGGAACTATATTATCGTTCAAAAAAAATGTATGGAACTATATTGCACTCAAGTGAGTACAACTATGTTCGCTTTGTGATGTCTAAATCACATTTTTTTTGTTTTGAAAAATGAAAAGATTGCTCTTCCTCTCCTCTCGATTAGCTCAAACTCATTACACTTAGGTTAGGTCAACTTGTCTTGCTATAGTGAGATCAAATCAAGTTGTTTGGACAGACATTTGATACGTTGCACTGTAACTGAATTAGGTTTGCACCTTGTATGAACCAACTTTGCACCTTATTTCAAAATCACTGTACTTAGCTTTTGCATGATTTGGGGAAAAAAATACAATTAGGGATATTTTGGGCAGTGCAGTGACCATGAAATCATTTTTTTATTTTTATTTTTATTTTTGCCCCAACTACCATTTTTTGGTAATTTCCCCAATATTATTCATGTCAAAATCCATTGAATATCGATTCATAACTTTTTTTTTCCTTTTTTGGGAACAATTATATTTAATGAGTGTAATACTGATTTGAAGCTGATTTATTTGACATAAGAGTTACACATCAATTGATATGTAATTAACATGTTTATTGCATGGTTAGTGTTCTTAACATGCTCTCTGAGGTTTCTGTATTAGTGAGAAACCTCAGGGGAGGTCAATGAAATCTACCCTAAAACGAATGGTTAAGATTATTTAAGTGGACCTAGAAAAGACCCACAATGGACCGAGCAAGATTGTTCAATAGTTGAAGAGAATAGAGTGTAATTTATCGATTTTCTTCCTCCTAACATCTTAGGTTTGAAACATTTTAATTCTTAAATCTTTTGAAATCTAATCGGATCATAGAACAATTAAAATAGGATTTAACCATTAAATGATAACCGAATTTAATTTTTCAAATAAAATTACGTCTTTGAACTGGGAAATAAATAAAATTACGTTACAAAAATGTTTAAGTGACCTTTTGAGAGGAAATTAATTACGTAATGAATTGGAAGCGTGATTCTGATACTACATTTGGATTTTGGACGTGTTATAAAAGGTTGATCTAAAATTACATGGATGCATGATGCTATCACGTAAGTTTTCTATCTTACCTCTCGTTCTGACTCGGATTTCAAATCAATTAAAATAAACTGAGTGGAGAGATTTTAGATTATTATTTAGGGAAAAATTTAAAATACCTCTAAACTTTTACCTCAATTTCTCATCGTCCGCCAAACTTTCAAAAAAAATGAATTTTACTTCCAAAACGATAAGGTAAAGCAGGAAGAGATTTTTCTAAAAGTACTTGATTTTTTGGCTAACCGAGCTTGCGACATAGTAATTATTTTTTTATGTGTACATGATAAACTCATTATAATTACTTCTACTTACAGGGTATTTTTTTTCTTTTGTCAAAAAGAAGCTTCATTGATAGAAAATAAAGGTACAAAAGATTACTATATCTTTTAAAAGTAACATCCGTCCTCAGTCAAAGGACTGGAAAGCTACAAAAGCAGGGTAACCTTTTCAAATACAGACACCCAGTCTACTACTACCTCTCGTAGTCACATAATGGGCCACCCCATTGACACTCATACGCACAAAAGAAAAACTCACACTATTCAAAACAAACACTTTAGGCGTTGGGTATCCTCAATAATCACGTCCACACGTACTGATGGGTGATGGCAAGTCAGTCCACACATTATAGTTTCTCATTACTTTCTTTCATAACAGCTTTTCCTTAATTGGGGTTATAATAAGGGATCCGACTACGGGTACAGAGGTTGGGGTACAGAGAATGTACCGACCGTGTTTGGGGACCCACTTTTGGGTCTCACACGAGTGATCCGAATCGTTCATTGTTCTTAAAACATTTTTCCGAGGGGCCCCACAAAATTTCAGCTCAATCGGACGGTTAAAAGTGCTAGAACCAAAGTCCCACCGTTTCAATCGAATTTTTTTTGTTTGAAACGGTGGGACTTTGGTTCTAGCACTTCTAACCATCCGATTGAGCTGAAATTTTGTGGGGCCCCTCGGAAAACTGTTTTAAAAACAATGAACGGTTCAAATCACTCGTATGGAACCCAAAAGTGGGTCCCCGAACACGGTCGGTACATTCTCTGTACCTCAACCTCTGTACGCATATGTTTACCGTATAATAAGTGAGTGGGGGATATATTTTCTCTTTTATCTCCTAAACTATCTTAAACGTGTTTTTGTCGTCCTTAAACTTTTAAATCAACCTACTTCGTCCCCTAATTATTGAGAAGGTTGCCAAAACTCAGCCTTAGATTGTTTCTGTCCATTTCTTCTCCCATCTTTTCTATTTTCCTCCACAAATCTGAGATCCAAGACCAGAAACTTTACTGAATTCCAGACACTGTTGCGTTTTAAACACTCCAATTCCGTTTCCAGCTACAAACGTGCATTCATTCATTTTGTTGGGCCTGCCAACCCTTGCTTCTAGGTCCGATTTAGGCCTATTTCAGCCTAATTGGAGCGTTAAGCTAAGAGGGATTTACGGGCCGGTCTAGTGTGTGACTCATTATTCCTTCCGGGTCTAGCAAAAATTCAATTTGCACGCGGAAGGTAAAAACAAAAGCAAATAACAATAATACCCTTAGGCGCCATTCGTGTTCTCTCTCCTCTATCAAGACCAGAAAACTAGCTCCTCCCGTACCTGAACAATTGACAGTCACAAAAACCACAGGGATTAGAAAAGGTGGAAATCCAACCGTCCATCGGACGGCGACGGAGACGAAGACGAAGAACGAACGTTTTAAAAAATTACCTGTGGGCGAAGCGGGCGAAGGAGAGCGCCTGATGACTGGTCCCGATCACTTTGACGATGGAGGTCTCGAATTCACAGATAGCGTTTGATACGATTGTGGTGATGGGGTTCTCGTTGTCGAAGGTCGATGAGGAGGCGATGGTGACGATTGTGGTCCAGTAGTATTGGATTCCCAAATTCGCATGGATGCATGGATGCGAATTTTTCCACAAATTCGCAGTGGTGCGAATTTCTGAAATTCGCAGGTGCGAACTTGAGCAAAACAGGGGAAGATAGCGTTCGATACGACTGTGGTGATGGGGTTCTTGTTGTCGAAGGTCGATGAGGCGGCGATGGTGACGACTGTGGTCCAGTAGTATCGGATTCCCAAATTCGCATGGATGCGAATTTTTCCACAAAATTCGCAGTGGTGCAAATTTTTGAAATTTGCAGTGCGAATACAAATTCGCAGGTGCGAACTTGAGCAAAAAAGGGGAAGAATTAAAGTGATACCTTGAAGAGGAGAGCTTAGAAGTAGAGAAGAAGTCCAATCATGCTTGGATCGAATCTGGTACTCCCTAAGCTGTTCCGCCAGATTCGATCTTGTTATCATCGCTTTCACCCCACCTCCTTCTCTCTCTCTCTCTCTCTATCTTCCTCTGCCTCTCTTTCTCCATCTAGATGATTCGCGTATGTATCCAGAGATCAGTAGTCATTTACAATCGACGACCTCATGATAGAGGGAGAAAAATGAACAGGAAGAATTCAAACTCCAAAAAGGACGAAGAAGGGGTGAGAGAAAGAGGATCAACGTTGTTCCCTTCTTCTTTGTTTGCTGTTTTTTTAATCTGATTTTTTTGGCTTATGAAAATGAGAGTTATCCCCTCTCCGATTATCACGCCCACGTTAAGTTCATGATGCCGTCACAGTCGCAGAGGGCGGCGATCTCGTCGTCGTCCAGTTCATGACGTTGGGGTGGACGCGGATGATGGAGAAGACGAACAGAGGAAGAAGAATTCAAGGACAAAATGGTAAAGTAACCTACTCACCTAGACCTACAGGTAATTAAAATGCGCGACTATCCTTTACGGGAATTAAAGAGTAATTTTTTGTACTGGGCGGTAATTTTCTGTTAAGCTAAGCTGGTCTGGAGGCCCATATCATGAATCAGTCACAAGGGCAGAGCAAAAAAATTTACCAAGTAGGATCAGAATCGTACCAAAAATTATATGACTTTTTTTATGTCAGAAAAATAATTTTAATTATATAGTTTGTTCAAAATCTATAATCAACAACTTTTCACACATTTAAAGTACCATATATGAAAGGATAATTTGTTTACCAAAAATTCATATTGTTTGGGGAATTTTGTACTTTGGATTAAAACAATTTTAACGGTATCAAATTCTCTAATTAACTTCAAATCTCTAACAACATTACGAATTGTAGAACATTGAGTGGGTCAAGTGACCCCTCTTGACTCCTATTGGTTCCGCCTATCGTTCAAGTCCATCGTTATAACCAATAGAATTTGCGAATAAGAAAACTCAATCTGGAGGAATGAGAAATAAGGGTCGTTGGATAATCACATCTCATTTGCATATTGCCTTACTTGCATATTTTGAGTTTATTAAACCTAAACATATCTAAATATAGGAGAGTGGTTTTGGCACTCCACTTCTTTATAATGGCACTCTAAAATTTATCTTTTACTGCAAAAAATTCACACAAGTATTCAAAGACAAATTTTGGAGTGTCATTATAAGAAAGTGGAGTGTGCCAAAATCATTCTCCATAAATTTATTGACATTATTGCGTTACAAATACAAGTAAACATTCAGTTACTACTCCATACATGACCAAAGACACCACATCACACTCCAGCGCAACCATCACTTCATCTTTTCCTGTACCTGCCAACATCTCCAAAAAGGGTTCGGATTAGGATGCACATAATGAATTATTCGAGCAATTTGGAAGTTTACCAAGTTATTTTCATACCCTCTGGCAAATTACGGAGTTTAGATTACATAAAGAGAACAAAGAAATACATACATACACACACACACATGAATTAACAGAGAGAAACTAGCCTGCTGTTAAACACAATTTGTTCATTGCAAACAGCTCTAGATATAGAATCTCAATGATTGCAACTAAACACGAGTTGCGCTCGTTTTGGGACTTAAGCCAACACATTCAGTATCACATGCAAAAATAAGACGCTCATAATGGTTAAAATCAGGGAACCAAAGTTGGACCACGATGGTATTGGCCTTAAAGGTTGAGGATGCATTTACTAGATTCAGTTTCACGAGAAAGCATAAATAAAAATGAGGTGAAGATCTTACAACATGGACTGTGAACTGCCAGGACTCGGTAATGCATCATAGTGTCCGTAACCATGATAAAGAACCCGAATTGGGTTTCCTTTGCCATATTCTTGACCATATTCCGCAATGATCTTAAGACAGCTAGACTTATTATCCCTCATGTACACTGTGATGGGAACCCTGCAAACGATGAGAAATACATTATCAAGGAGGAGGCTTTGCAATGTAACCTTGGACAGCTGCAACTGGATAGTGACGACTGAAGATTGAATTAATTATTTAAGCTATACCGAAACCATGAACAAAAAAAAAAAGTTATATCAAAACCATCAGCCTAGAAGATCTCAAGTATCAAAGTGCAAACACAACTAATTGACTGTCAAAAACAGTTCCAACCATCTGACCTGGTCTAGTTTTAGCGACAGAGCAGAATACAATCCGTATTTAAACGAAAGTTTACATTATGTAGAACTCTTAAAGTGAAGATTTGAAGAGATAATCAATTTACGCTATTCGCCGGCCAACAACATGATTCGGTAACTACTAAGTTCTAAGCTGAGAAGTCGGCAGGATTTAGGACTAATTAGGTGAGAATTCAATTTATGACATGGAAGACCTACTGTAAGACATGAGAGGACATGAGCAGCTCAGGTTCCCCTCCCCAAATGTGAGGTTGCCTCATCTGCTCAACATACGTGTCAAAATCACCTTCAACAAACCTGCATATTCACATACTCAATTACTCACTGCAGACGGGTTGACTGAATAAAATCTGCTATATAGGCAAGGTTAGTGAATTAAGCACTGCAGTTACACAGATGCTACTAGTCAAACATAAAATGCCAGACAAGTCGTCTGAGACAACCCTAAGTCATGGTCAGGTGATACAAACGATAACCGTACGGAACTTCAAAACTGGGGAACAGTATACAAAATCTACCTCTTCAATGATTTATGGACTGTTAAGTTCTGGCAAAGAAGACCATTTCTATCAGAATGAACTGTCAAACAAAATATTACAAAGCAAACACAATATGAATGTAAATGGATCCTCTTTACCATTCAGTATCTGTCCGCCTGTAGATGAATTCATCAGCAACCTGTCAAATGAGATCGACTCTTTCACAATAAGACTATAAACTAGCACAAAGGGAACAAAGGGAACTGGAAAAACTAAAAACAAAAGAAAATCTGTGGCCTAGTAAGACATTTACAATGCCAAATATGAATGCTGCTGTATTTTCAAGACTTAAGTTCACTTCACTAGCTGATTCAATTTTGTGGATTATGGAGATAAAAAGATGCACAAAACTATTCTTGGCTTTTCCTAAAGGGTGATTATTCTTACCATTTCGTAAAACTTTTTATTTAACCAAGAAACATAATAGCTCATCTAAGAGAAACTTTTAAAAGGTCAACGAGGATTAGACTTCTAAAAGAATATATGAAATATGAATGAGATTGTGTACCTTAGTTCTAAGCTCATCAGCAAGTTCTTTTTGAAGGCTCTCACTAGGGCATGGCTTTCCTTCTCTCAGAGAAGCACCATGGACCACAGACCGGAACAAGCATCTTCCATCTCCTGGTATCCCTGCAGTAAATGAATTCCCTACTTCAATGCACTCTCACTAGACAAGATTATACACAACTATACAAGGCTGTTTATACACAAAGAACTTACAAGATTAATTGGAAGATAACATTATTTTTCCAGCATTACAATCCAGATAAATATATCAAGAGTGGATTGCATTGGCTATCCACTCTTATGGTTGGACAGTAAAGGTCGAAGATGGGCAATCAATCATTCTTAAAGCCAATGTTTGTAGGACCAAAAGGTCGGGCAGATGAATTACAGAATGGCTATTCAAAGATATAAGCCTGCTGAAACACAGCGCAGTCTGTTAATAGTAGAAAACAACCAATGTCAAAACTGAAGGAGAATCCTCATCCTTCCCAACTTGTTAGTCCTTATGGGAGTCTCTACCATTTCTAAATTGCTTATATTATATACTTTAATGTATAATGTTTTATGTGATTTCGAAAACTTTGCCAAGTTGAACTATTTGAGATCTATCAAACAAAAACCATATTGCAGATAACAAAGTATTATTAATTAAAAGATATACACAATTTTCTGTTCTGTTAGGATAAAGGACACAGTATGGTTTTAAATTGCGGTATCAGTCAGCACAAGTCGCAGTCATCAGTAACGGATATCGAGACTTTCGGTCAATGCATAACGGGAATCGGACACCGCACTCATGAATTTTTTTCAAGCACTAGCAAGTAAATAAACTATTGAGACACATGTTCTAACTTCTAACCCTATCTATGACAAAATTGAATATTTTCAAGATTTATGGGTATTGGGTACATGTTTTTGAAAGAAAAAAAAAACTAATGGGTCCACAACACACCCAATAAAATTCCTCCTTCCATAACGTTTACACCAAAATTCAAAACTACTGGGTACATGTTTACTAGTACTCCACACACCCCCAATAAAATTTCCCTCTACATAACGTTCCAAATCCTCACCCACAACACCAGTCGATCGTTTTGTTGAGAACGAAGAAACCCTCTACCATTTTAAGAAACCCTAAATCGCACCTCCAATCAAACCCATAATAACCCATAATCACTCAGTATAAACCCCAAATTGCAGTCTATACGAGCAAATAAACCCGGAGAAGAGAAAAAAAAACACACCGAGGAGCCCAAATCGAAGTTTTTTTTTGGGTAAAATAATCGAATCAAATCGAAGTTGAAATTGAAGAAGAATGTGAAGTTGAAGCCGAATCGAAGAATAGGGAGAAACTGAACATATTTCTCCATTATTTTCGCCAAAATCAAAGGTATTTGGTGAAGGTTATTATGTATGTGAAGTTTTTTTCCTCTTTTTCTTCTCTTTCTTTTGTGACCCATACTACCCAGTGGAAATAACGGAGTTTGGATGTCTTTTGGCCACAAAAATCTCACCCATTTCTGTAGTTTCACATGGATTTCTAAATAAAGGAACTAAAAAGATGCAATGGCAAGTAACAGGGGTGTAACGGGATGGTTAGCTATTACGGGTCGATATACCTGTTAAGTAACGGCCATTACTCATGAGCATACCCGTAACACCGTTATCCACAACCCTAACCATACCGTCTTGTCAAAAATCTGTTACGTAACGGCCGTTTTTTAAACCCCAACATACAAATGGGGACAGACTACAGGGTACATTACATCTCGAACGAAGACCAAAAATGGACCTCTGAACTTTCTCATACAAATACCAATAACACAATGCAGCAGTAGACAACAGTGGAATTGCAATGATAACAAGACAGTAGCAAAACCCCAGCCCCCCATCCATTACATAGAAATGAACAAAACCTGAAAACCATAATTCACGGGATAAGGATCCCTTTTAGCCTTCATACAGATTAAAGTTGTAACGTACCAAAACAAATCTTACGAGTTTGCTAAGACAATTGCAAGACAGGTTTGGTGGTTAAAAAAACCTACATACAGAGAACCAATCTTTAATTTTACATCCAGGAATTGTATACAGGTGACATGTGACGTTTATATCAAGTCCACTGGCATTTAGAAATGTAAACTCGAAAAACCTATTGAAGTGCACAAAGGAACAACACATCTAATAACGCGTCTTCACCCATGTAAATGGCAGCATGGATAAACAAATTACATTTAAATCAAGACAAAACATCAAATTTGTAACCTACTTATTTCCTAGAGCAAACTATTTCAGCCAAATTAGCAAAGTCAAATTAAAGCCACGAGATGATTTTCCAAAGAAGGAAGTTAGATATTAAGCCTTGCTCCCTAAATGTTCAACATGATTCCTCTCCCTCACAATTTACCTAAAGAACATTTCATTTTGACATATAAAATCGTTTATACCCCTATATTTAATCATCATGATGCTTTCTCAGTTCAAAGAACGAAATTTGAATTGCATAAGATAAAAAGGAAAAAAAAAAAAAAAAGCAGAAGATGAGAAAGGAAAAAATTGCCAACCTAATCCCAGATCCATTCTAAATTGTAATTACCAGCATTTTCCATGAGAGTAAAGGCTATCACGGCTATGAAACCAAGCATAAAATAAAATGCAAGAAAAGAATTAAAAGCCCCACAAATACGAAGAAAGGCATCATTTTGCAGTAGTACCCAAGGAAGCAAGCTAATTTTTGTGCAGTCAAATAATAATAGTAAGGTATTCGCCAATTTTTCCCGAGAAAAACAGAAGGAAATAAGGACATTTTACGTCAGGAATTTGGCAACAACACATACGAATTTTACGAAGATTGTTACCGAGCGAAAGATCAGGTTTGGGCATGATTTTCGTAGCGACGAAAAGCAAGACGACGCATGCGTATTAACAAATACGAGCAATTTTGATTCGAGATGGAAGACTTACCAGTTGATCATGATAACGACTCTTGTGAAATTCATAATGGAAACTTGAGGTTGCGGTGTAGATGAGAGATCAGCGAATCGAATTCGATGCCCCCTTTCTCTTTCTCTCTCATACGAAAGATGCGAGCTAGGGCATGCATTATAGACGAGAGAGAGGCTCGCGACTTGGGATGTGACTCGCGAGTTTTCTGAGTCCTGACTCACTGCATTGCGACTCGGAAACCTTGTTGGCTGCGACTCTCGACTAGGCGTTTGGCAGATTGAAAAGGTAAAGGTTAAAGCTAAAGAGAATAAGTTATTTCTGCCGGCGTGGAAACAAAAATTTCCTTCAAATCAATTGTGACCGATTTGGAGAAAACATTTGTTTTCGCCGACGGTGGAAAGAATGTTTTCTCAATGCGGACAGAAATCAGCCTAATGTTTGCTGTTAAGACTTAAAATATATATTTAAATGCGTGAAAAATGCATAAATATCTATTGAAAATCTAAAAAGTACATTAAAGTGTGTATTTTTTTTTTCTTCTTTATTTATTATCATCCAGTTTGCTGACAATAAAAGGAACCAAAAGTAATATAAAAAAAAATCAATATTCTCTCTTTTTTCCATTTTGAACTTCAATATTCACACTTTGATAATTGAAAAAGTCATAAATTATGAAAAATGCTGAGAAATGAAAAGTTCAAAATTTTAGTTGTTTCTCACCAAATCTCATAAACTGCACACACAAAAATTATATGTAGAAGTATTTGATTTTCATTAAAAAAAAATATTGCGATTTTAGAACGAACAACTCTTTCTGTTTCAAAATAGTTTGTCCATAATTCGCTTTTATAAACCTCTTAAAATGATGCTCATAGTTTGTAATGTAATTTTTTTTTTCGCAACACTATACAATATGCATCTTGTTTTTATATGAATCGTGTTTGATCTATATATTACGGCATTTACTTCATAAACTATAAAACACATAGAATTTTAAATTTTAAATAGTGAATTATGAACCGTTCTTTTGGGACGGATTGAGTATTATTATGAAATATAGGACCTAATATTTTTCAGATGAAAGAAAACTATAATTGCGGCACTTAATATCGCCACGCAAGCAAAGAAGACTCACTCCGAGCTGGGACCCTATCATACAACGATACCGTTACATTTCTCAAAATCGCGATTGAAAACCATGGTCCCGACTAGGAAACCTTGTTAACTACTCGTGGCAAACCCTGGCACCGGGATTCTGACAGCACCAAAAGCCAGCGGCCAAAAAAAGGAATAAGATCCACAGCCACAGGAATTGCTAAACGGTCATAACCAGATTTTTGAACTTCTTACCGCATATTAAAAGAACGATGCATTGGCTACAACCAATAATAGCCGTTATTTTTCCTGGTTTTAGCGCCACCAAGAAAATTATACTCCCTAATGTACCTATATATATGTATCTTGCTGTCTCTCTCTCTCTCTCCATACTTCCTCTTCAAATTAACCCAATTTCGAAATTATGCTTATTCTGTGGAATCCTGTTTCCCTAATTACCACATTTGGCTTCTAAACCCCCTCCCTCTCTCTCTCTCTCTCTCTTCATCGATCGATATAAGTTATGGATTCCGGCCCATCCAAGCGTTGGGGCGAAGGCGATTCGTTGTCTTCTTTTTCAATGGCATGAGCTTCTCACTCTCTCCTAATTGTCGTTGGATTTCTATAATCTTCTTTGCAGTTTTAATGTATAAATGAATTTTTCGCAGGAATCAACTGCTGCTGCCACAAAGATGCGCAGGAGACGCAGTCCATTGCACACTTGTGGAGCTTCAATCTCTGCAATTGCTTACAAAGCCTACACAAAAACTAGAGATTGCAGTGGACCGATCGGATCAATGTCGAATAGGATGGCCAAGTTAGCTGCATTCTCGTTCCCGTTGATCCATGCCATTCAATTTCAATGGCTAGCACTTCTCTCATTTGCCGATGATAACATCCTGATTTTTGAGAAATTGATGGAAAAGATTTTCCCTCCATCTACCAGATTGTTTGAGAAAATAGACGAGTTTCTCGGAATTGCAGAAACTCTACCACGAAAATTCGATGAAGCGGTTAGTAAATTACCTACTTCTGTTCACCAAGTTCCGTTCCTAGATTTGGCGTCGACGTTCTTGATATCGTGGTTGAAGTTTTTGATCTCTAAATTGACTCGTTGGGGATCAAATAATGCGAAGGAGAGGGAAATTAGGGTTGATATAAACTGCAACAATCTCAATATCGAAGGAGAATCAGCAGAGCAAGTGTACTTGAATATAGAATCGCCAAGCCATATTTCTATATCAGCTTCTTCGCTAAACGAGCCAGAGATTGTTCGCCAAGAACACGGTTCCCCAGATTCTCCGATGGATACTCGGGGCGAGAATGTGGAAAGGTCATCTTTTGTGTCCGATTGTTCAGAAAATGGAACCAAGATATTCACAAAATCATTTAAGTCGGTTGTTATGGAGTGCAGCTACAAGGAAATGTTAGAGAAGGGAGAAAAGAGAAATGGAGAGAACGAAGAAGACGCGGTTAAAGAGGATAGTCCTAAAGCAATCGCAAGCGAGAAAAAAGTCGTAGAGAGCGAGAGCGTCGGAATGGAGCTTCCGATTCTGGAACTATTTGAAGCAAGTTGGCACATGAAACCGGGAAAAGTGGGTAAATGAGGCTCGTTTCCACGTTCGATATCGAAACAAATCAAAGAATACAAGTTTGATCAATTAGGCATGTCCTAGTTGAATTCAATCAGTTTCATATTGTATATGCTTCACAGCAGTTACCTAAATAAAGCACTCCAGAATGGAGGTGGATGTCAATGTTCTGTAACTATCAGCAGCTTATTACACTAGTTGCTTGTTTTGTAGATCTATTTTGGTTGATGATCGCCGATGGGTATACACTCGGTTTGATCTCGTCGTTTTTTTTTTTTTTTTTTTTTTTGGCCAGACGAGAGAATGTAGGTGTGTTAGTTTACTTACCACAAAGGGTATCAACGTTGTTTCATTATAGAACCTAGAAGTACATGACCAACTGAGTTGGAAGTCCTGGTCGATCTCATCGGTGTAGTCCTGGTTGTTTTCTTAAGATTGATTTCCCTGCACTTTTTTCTTGGCTTTCCAGGCATCTCTCATCCAATTTTCCTTCTCTGCATTTTTGAAATAAGGGATGCACCACTTTTGTTTTAGAGTGCCAATATCATGCATCTGTTGCCCTTAATTAAATGACTTGAAACACTTCTCTGCAAGATTTTCCATCTCTACTTTGACCAGGTCATCTAAAATTTTTGTACGTTTCCGAGAGGAATCTATGGTGACCGTCGTCTAGAAAACTTATTAGCCATCACGGAAATCGAGTTGTAGTTTGGGAGGCGGGGATGCTGCTGTGTAGGCGTGAAATGACGCCGGTTTGAAGGATGGAACGCGCGGGAAAAAAAATGAAGATTGTCAAAACGACGTCGTTGTGATTTAATTAAAACAATGCCATTTCATGGTCTTCTACGAGGAAAGAATAATAAAACGACACCGTTTCATGGTCATTTACACGGGAAAAAAAAAAACAAAATGGCGTCGTAACAGAAATTTCAAAGGTTCATACGATTTACAACTGATTAGGGGAAAATGGAAATTCAAATGGTACATAGGATTTCATATGGGAAATTCACCAGCAATCAAAACCCACAAAACTGGTAATTAACTAAGTTTGGACAGATCACCACTGCCAACACGAGACCACCATTCTTCAACAAAAAAAAAAAATTTCTAATTTGAGTTACAATCGAGTCATTAAGTAACCACCAACGAGTTTCTTAGTCGCCCAAACTCCTGCACTCGAGTTACCGACAAATTCGTTGGTGGGTGGCAGTATTTTGCTCCCTTTGGGACATGGAATCGTGAGAAGTCAGGGTCCTGCCCTCATCCGCCAAAATTGCATTGAGAAACATTTATGAAGCTAATCTTAACCCATATTTCCAGAAATGCGTTTCAATTGAAGAATTCATTTTTATCTAAAAGTCATGAACTGTATACAGGATACAGATATCAGCCACCAATGGCATCCATAAGCAAAATGAAACAACTCAAAAACATCGCAAACCCTTAACTCCAAAGAAAAATATAGAAACGGCACAATACCACAAATGCACAAGTGCAAGTATAACCCTTAGTTCAGCTCATATAAACCCTCGGTTCAATTTTTTCCTGACCATATAAACCCTTAACTCCACTTGAACAATATCACAATTGCAAAGTATAGAAATGGCACAAGTTTTTTTTCCATCTTAATTACTCCAAATTCAAGATCATCTTGTAACTATGAGATTCATGAAACAACTCAAAAATAATTCTTGGCTTCTTACCTCTGCCCTAAAATTTTAGTTAGATTTAGGTATCAAATTCGTTGAGATTGTTTCGGATCACGAAGCAACTCAAAAAACTCCTCATCTTGTAAATACGATACATCTCCAGTCACCTAAAAATAAAAGAAAATAAGTCGAAACAAGTAAAGAAAAACAACATATCGACTAGCCTCAAGTCAAATCTGCACTACAATTATCTTGGATATAGAGACAAAAAATTAGTGCCCAGATGTTGTAAAGGAGGTACAGATTGGTTAGTAAATTTGGCCATTGACTGTATTGGCAGGGATAGAGCCAGAGGGGGATTAGTAGGGGCGGTCACCCCTGCAAGAATAAAAAATACCTCTATTATTGTATAGAAAAAAAATTATATAGGCTCACCCTTACAAAGTATTTTAGAAAAAAAAAAAAGTTTCACCCCTGCGTAGCGAAATCCATGTCTCCGTCCCTGTGTCTTGGTGCTCCCAAGAGTTCATTTCCAAAAGAGTACAGGTTGGAGTAAATTGCAGAATCATGTTCTCTTGCCAAGCCAATTGAGAAGGGACTATGTCTCCCAGTCTGCACCATTTGTAAAAGCCAAGCCTTGAACATTCTATTTTTCCCGGAGCAAACTTTTAGCATCTTGGTTTATGGGACATCTGGCCACAGCAAATTGTGGGAAGCACAAAATCCAGATTATGACATATCTGTACTAGCTTCAACCCACTAAGAGCCCGTTTGGATGAGGTTTTTGACCCCCGACTAAATCATCCTCCCCCTCCTCATCCCGGTCCCACCCTATATCCCTTGTTTGGGGACACCAAAACCCTTCCCCGACTAAATCATCTTGCCTCCCCTCATCCCCCTTCCCCCCGACTAAATCCAAGCAGGGGGGGTGCTTATGTTTTTGGATTTATATAATTATTTAAATGTAAAACTTAATATGGCATTCACAAAGACAAAATAGTCATTTGACTGATTTTTACATCATCTACCCTCCTCATCCTTCCTTTTTTATCCCTCATCCAAACCATGTACTATTTAATCCTCCCTTCTTAACTGTCACATCAATGTGGGTCCACCCTTCTTATTTAATCACTCATACTATTTAATCCCCCTTACTATTTAATCCCTCTCAAACTAATACGTCATCCAAACGAGGCGTAAATTCCTCCAATCTAACTGGACCAAAGGTTTCCGTTCAGGTTTTCAACAAGAAGTTTCTAAATGAGAGGTGTTTTTCATGAGCATGTACAACATCTGGGCACTAACTTTTGTTTTTCTTTTTCTGGGGAAAGTTGTTGATAATAGGAATAAACCTCTCCTACAAGCAAAATTTTTACCCAATTTTTTATCATTCAAAAGCACAAAGAGGGGACCATTGTACGCAAATCAACAAAACCCAATTTTAATGACAAATTTGACGTCAAAAGCCCCGATTTTTATCATTTTTTTTTTGTCATTCGTCATTCCTAATCTATTACATGGGGAGGGGAGAATGGGACTCAATCTCAGGATGCAGTGTGAGGCATCCTAGAGCTCTAACGCATGAGCTAGCCACCACAAATTGTTTTTATACTTCTTGAGTCAACAACCCTAACATTCCAACACAAAGTCATGTAATAAATTTCGATTACAAATTCCATCCGCATCAACATCGCCAAGATCGAGATTTGAAAAAAAATCACATATCCTCAAGAGAGCTTACTATGGGTATCCAGAATACCCCTCCTCCGCAATACCTCTCCAGATGCCCCTCTGAGGCACCTCCTCCAAGGTGCCCTCCGAGGTACCTCTTCCACGGATGCTTCCTCCGAGGTACCTCTCTGAGACACCTCTCCTATGGACCTCTACATACTTAATTAGGCTCTCGTGAACCTGGCGACTCTGCCCAAGACCCTAGGTCGGGAGCAGGGCCTGGGTACCCGCTCAGGACCTAAGGAGCTATTGGCTTGGAGGCTAGAGCGAAGGGATTGTCAAGACCCACCTCCACGAAGTGAGCTCCATGACCGGTCATAGAAAGAGAGAGAGAGAGAGAGAGGCTCGCCTACGTCATCAATCTGACAGAAGATCTCTACAACATCCCGACAGACACGCCGATATAAGGAGCCTGTATCATACCTACCAACTGGCTGTGATACAGGCATCCATATATCACCTAACTGTGCCTATGAGAATCTGATCACAAGAACACCAATTCTGATCATAGTATTCAAAGAGAAACTGCACTCCGATATGCATTAATGAGGAAGATATGCTTCCTTGCCTTCCAAGGCCTCAAGGCTCCTATATAAACAAGAGTTTGCGGAGCATTCAAGACAGACATTCAACACACACCTACCACTACTACTCCATATTGCCATCTCTCTCTCTCTCTCTCTCTCTCTCTCTCTCTCTCTCTAAGATTGCCCTAAGCTCTCTCCTCCTCCACCTCCGATGGTCTCGAGCATCATTGTAGCACCTACCATATCCTCAGAGGGATACCTCAGGTACTCTTCCCACACTTTATACTCACATTATACTCTGCTGGGGAAGAGTGGTACGCGCCACAATGCCTCCAAAGAAACCAACAACATTAGGGCATACTAGCGTGGAGGTGATGGAAGCCTCCTCGGATCACGTTCTAGAAGAAATACAGCAAATCCCACAAGCTACCATCATCGCACAACTAAAGGCGGTGACGAAAACCCTTGCCAACATGCAACAAGTCCAGACTACCATGCAGCAAGCCCAAACCCTCCTTATGGAGACTATGTTTACACTACAGAAAACACAATCCCAAGCTGAAACAAACACACCTCTACCCAATGGCTCTGAAAGTGGCATCCCCACAAACCAAACTGCTGGAAATGACCAAGACCCACCACTAAGGGACGTTTGTACTAGTACGGAAGTCCACGCTTAAAAAGATGCTTCCGTGGGAATAGGCTCGGCCGCTATTACTCAACTAGCGGCAAGCCCAGCCCCTATCACCATAGAGCAAGTCAAAGCTCTTATCCAATCTGAAAAGAATCCCTCCACTTTGATTCCCGATATTGATTTATGCCCTCGGTACCCATCTACCATCACAAGCCTACCTTATCCAGAAGGCTACACCGTACCCAAATTTGTCCGTTTGACGGACTAAAGGGGAATGCTAAAGAACATGTGACCAAATATGTGGATAGCTTAGGTATCCATAGCGGAGATTGTAACCTTCGACTTTGTGAGTTTTTGAAGTCTTTGACAGATAAAGGCTTATTCATGGTACACCAACCTCCAAGCTGGCTCAGTCCTCTCCTGGGAGGACATGGTGAAAAAGTTCTACTCAAAATTCTTCTATGTGGAAGAACGGCTCACCATTTTCCAGCTAATGAAGGTCACCCAGAAGCCTTATGAAGATCTTAATGCCTACGTTCGCCAATTTCGCGAACTGTCAGTTGACCTCCAAGATTCGATTTCGGACGATAACCTGACAAAAATGTGTGTGGATGGAATGCAACCAACTTTCAAGCCCCACTTGGTCACCCATAACTTCGTCGATTTCTCGGTGTTGTACGAGGCCGCTCGAAGCCTAAGCGAAACAGTGGATCCTCCAGTTCGTGAGCATCCACCACAACCACCACGTTACCAATCTTCCTCATGGAAGCCCACCCCTCGCCTAGCCGATTAGGAGTCCAAGCGGGCAGTCTATGCTGCCTCTGGTCCATCCCACAGAAGCCGCCAAGAACAATTCAAACGCCCGAAGTTCAATGAGCCTCCACTCCTACCAGTAACTCCCGTGGAGGCTCAAGCATTTTTGAACGCTTGGGTACAAGACGGGAAGGTGGTCCTTCCTAATGTGACCAGAGAGCCTTCCCAAAGAGACATGAGCCATCCGAACTATTGCATTTTCCACAGAATGGTTCGTCATAGCACGAAAGACTGTTGGGGTCTCCGATCCCTTTTCCAAAAGTTCGTGACAGACGACTCGGTGGAGCTTTCAATGTGCAAAGATGTCCTCCGCAACCCTCTCCATACTCATAAAGACAATGGCAAAGCAATCATGACTGCAACCAATAAAACTCTCTTAAAGATACTCAGCCGCACACTGGAAGGCCATCAAAAAGGTTGGTCCCATGCCTTACCTATGGCCTTATGGGCATATCGCACCTCCAACAAAAGACCCACCCAAATGACCCCATTTTCCCTGGTGTATGGTACTGAGGCAGTCCTACCTCTGGAGATAGCGGTACCCTCAGTAAGAATGACCCTCCGAAGTGAAGTACTCCATGATGCGAGGCCAAGCGAATTGAAAGCCTTGGATGAAAGAAGAGATCGCACCCACACCAATCTACGAGTTTATCAGCGGTGGATAGCTCAAGCTTATGTTGCCTTAGTCAAACCAAGGCAGTTCGCGGAAGGTGACCTAGTTCTCAAAGCCGCTCCTCATGTCATGAGGGGAGTTTCCGCTTCAAAGTTCAGCAAAATGGGAGGGTCCCTTCCTAGCCAAAGAAGTAAATGCCAACGGCTACTATCGCATCTTTAGGCCCGACTCTGAAACCACCATGGCGCCAATCAACCCGAGGTGGTTGAAAGCATACCACCCTTAGAAGTTGCCCAATGTAACAAAAAAAAAGTTTTCGTTTTAAGTAACCAAGAAGTTCAATTCGAACAATGCAATGTAGTTCGCAAGCAAGTGAATGAAATTTTCAGATTCTCGCTACAGTCTCCATTTACTTTCTCAAGTACAAGTACGAATTGGCATTTAGCAATATGAATTGTCACATCCCCATACATAGCCCTACCCCACGAGAGTCCTAAATAAGATTCGCATGTTAGAAATCTGATTTGTCATCTCCCCTCTTTAGAATCTCCAAAGGCTCACTAATCGGATTTATGAGTCAGAATCATGAATGCGAGTTGTCATTTCCACCCCACCCTTAAAATCTCCGAAAGATCACTAATCTGAATTAGTCAGATTCACGAATCTGAATCTTAGATACAGACAATACTAGGATTGTTACTTCACTCCCTCCAGTCACAATCCTTAACATCTCCGAAGTCATGGTGTCAGATGCTATGCGTAGCTGAGTCATAATAAGTCCTATCACTCCGCTATGAACTATCATCCTACATTCCATTAACTTCGACTTGTCCATGTCAAAAGTCCTTCACAAACCCCCTTTAAAAACCATGCCCCACCACTCCATAAGAGGAGAGGACCACAAAAACACTTCATTAGCCCAATCTTTCCCTTCAAACTTTTTTTTCCAACAAAGGAACCATGAGTAACCGATCCCAACTTACCCGGATCCTCCATTCACCCCGACCAACCCAAGCAGGGCGTAACTCGCCAATTTGGTGATACATTAACAGATTCAGCCACCTCCCAGGTACTGACGAGGAGAAGGAATACCATCACCACCAGGATGGTTTGCAAGGGGACGAGTCCCCCAAGACTTGGTGAAAGTGTTTTCAAAGAATCGAATTTGACTCGGGCAGGATCACTAAAGGCATCCGACGAGCATGGTACTCTCTTCCACTCTTGTCTCTCCAGATTCGACAAACACGAGATGACCTCCCGCTACACAACCATAGACTCCTCCACGATGAGGAACTCATATTGCCCTATCATATACAACGAGCTGAGGTCATCTCGCCCGTTGGTGTTGATCATCTGCGCATAGTAGCCAAACGATGATATCCCACCAACCATCCTACCATTTCTCTGTCACAACTTTCCAGGTGGTCGACCCGAATGGAGGCCTGGAACCAGGCTTCATCACAATGGATGACGATCAAGAGTTGATAAACTTCTAGGAGAAAATGCCCCCCCCCCCGACACCCTTTATGACAATTCTACTATGGAATTGTAATGGGGCTCGGAGCAGGAACTTCTAACTGTTCCTAGATCACACTACACCGACAAGACCTAGTGATCATTTCCAACACTTGGGTCGGAGGAGAACCTGCCAAGCAAGTGATTTCAGATTTGGGGTTCGATAGCTCGGCCATCATAGACCCCTCAACTCCAAACTCATTGGGAGGATTATGGTTCTTATGGAACCATGACCAACTTAATTGTACTCTATTGGGTGCCTATCAATACGGGATGCAAGTATTGGTACGTCGAATGTAATAAAAAAAAATTGCATTTTCATATTCCAATATCTCCCAATTGAAAAATATTGTTATTCTAACATTGTTCGAATTGTCTCACAATGCTCTCGCCTCTTGGAAGTTATACGTCTAGCCTAATTGGAGGCGTTATACGCTACCCAACTTGAGCTCGCAATCACTCTCCGAAAAGATCAATTGTCTCACAATGCTCTTACCTCCGAAAAGAGCAATTGTCTCACAATGCTCTTACCCATTGGAAATTATACGTCTAGCCTAATCGGAGACGTTATACGCCACCTGAGCTCACAACTATTCGCCGAAAAGAGTCATTGTCTCACAATACTCTCACACCTTGAGAATTGTACGCCGAGCCTAATCAAAGGCGCCATCTCATATTCTCACCCCCAGGGCACGCGTCGTAAGTGTATTGAGGCATAGCCATCCGAGTTAAAATCAAAGCATCTCAACATTTTTTTAGCGACTGACGTTATCATATTTTTTTTCTTTCCAAGAAGGGACGTTGCCATAATTTTGTTTTTATTTAAAAAAACACATTTTATTCATCCCCTTACATTTCCATTAGTTTGTTTTTCTAGAGAAAACCATACTTGTTCAAACCATCAACTTAACACCAAACAAACAACTTGTTTTTTTTTCCCCCTTCTTTTCCTCTCCCTTTTCTTGTTCCATTCCCACACATATTAGTACAAAAAGAGAGGGGGTGTTTCGGAAATGCTAAAAGAAAAACAAGTGAACAAAGTACAAAAACACAAAATACTAAACGTGGCACATTACTTCATTAGTTCAACTACTTCAACTAACATAAAAAAAGGGGGCAAAACAAGATAAAACCATAATTTCATGTTCACAATTTCAGCCACTCAAGCCTTGCCCCGCCAACCCATCAAGATCAAACTCCGAAATAGCTAACCCGGACGCCGCATTAAGCTTCCCCACGCAAAAAAGCTTCATCCTCCTCCAAACTAGCAACAAGAGCTTTGGCCTTTCCAAGCTTCTCCTCCACTTGTCGAAACACCCCCTCCAAATGAGCTACGGTGCTTGTAGCAATTTTTAAAGAGGCTCTCAACTGCTCCACCTTATCAAGCCACCTAACCGCCTCTAGCTGAGCTACTAAATGCTCATCTCGGTCAAACAGCCACTTCACTTCTAAGCCATCATTCTTCAATGATGTCAGCTTCTTGTGAAGGAACTCCAAATCTTCACGCAAAAGGGGAAAGGGGAAAGAACTCCAAGATCTACAAACGTGCTCGGGTGAATTCGAAAAATATAGAGCACCCTTCGCTTATACGGATTCTCAATACCATCAAAATATTCCAACTTCACCGTTACCGATTTGCACCCCTTCTTCAACTCCACTGAGCCATCATCTTGACGGACCACAATAAATTCACCGTCTTTCTCCTCCCTTGCGCTATCAGTCACAACTTCACTAGTGGATCCGCATGGAGTTGCCGAGGCATCCCCCACTCTTCCAAGGGTAGACGACACCAAATCACCTATCCATCCCACTCCAACAGATGAAGATGTCCCAAAAGAAGCAAATCCAAAAGGAGCCACCACGCTTGAAATTGTTGACGAACTCTTTGCATGGGCAACGTCTCCCTCACCCGCTTGGGAAGACGAGGAATCAATCTCCTCTAGACGGACCACCTCCTTTGATGCAACTACCAACCCTCCATCTAATACAACATTAGTTCCTTTCTCCACCACCCCACATCTCCCTTCCTCTATCTCGTCCTCTTCTCTACTTTCCTCGGACTCACTACTTAAATCATTTGCACTACCATCTCCCTCCGAACTCTCTTCATTTTCACCATCCATCAATACCTCTATCGCAGAAGGCATGGGGATATCCCTTAACTGTTTCCCCATCCCATGCCGACAAGATGGGTTTGAGGCGAACCCACCTTCATTCGGACCCTCCGAAGGCATCTCCACATCATTCAAATCGTCAGTTGGTACATCTAACCCATCTGTTGCATCGCCGAAAATCTCTCTCATGTGATCATGCGACGCCATGTCTAACACTTCAGTCTCACCGCTAGAAACCCTTCATCTCGGCACTGCAGGGGTGCTCTCAGTATTCTTGACCTGCATTATTAAAAAAAAAAACATTTATATATATAATTTTCCAATGTATACACATACATACAAAAAAAAAAAAAAGAAGGGAGAGAAATGCATTTATAAAAAAAAAGGGGGGGGACTTTTGATACCCTTTTTATCTGAGCCAATTCTGAATCCGCAAAAGGTAGCTTCTGCGCCTTCTTACTCTGGGTCCCCGTGTCGCGAAAACCATCCACCAAATCCAGTATCTCATCTTTCAAAAACTCAGAGTAACCCCACGTCTCCCTATTAACATTCGAAGCAGTGTATAAATCCGAACTCTTTTTCGAATCTACTACCTCCACTGTCACTGACTCCGAGTCCGGAGGACTCTCCACAAACTCATAAAAAGTAGTCAAATTATTTTTCCAAAAACTGCGCCCTAAAGCTGTGCAACAACCAACTCTGCGCTTTCCTGGGAATGTCACCATAGCTTGGCTCACGTCTGCATCTTTCCCCCACTCCCCTTTGAGATACCGGCTCCATGTGTCTTGCCCATCTACAAACACTAATATCGTCGGAACGCCTTGATCCAACCCAAATTGACGCGCCACTCGTAGAGGATTATAAATCACAACCCCAAATTCTCCACCAACATAGAACGGCATTGTGCCTGGAGTGAGTAAGTTCACTACAAGGTATGACTTCCTATCCGCCCCCACACCCATCGCCGCGGTCTTGGTCTCCTCAGTATATATCCCAAAAGGAATAACTCATCGACAATCCTCCACATACGGTCGAGCAACGAACTTGCTCTCATCATCCATTGCAAAAGCCAACCCACCGCAAACTTTAACAATGTGAGTACCACCACTTTTCGTGTGCTCGCCCAACCACCTTGCCTCGCGATACTCTGCCTGTCCCAAATCAAACTCATTGGGGGTAGGAGCGCAAGAAACAAACCTCTCGTAAAAAAATTCCGAGAAAACATGTATGGACAAGTACTTATATCAAACCGCCCCTTGGAAAGCTGCGCCGCAGGCGCGATAAGATCCAATCTCCTATACAAAGTTCCCAGAAACAACGGCGCCAAAGGCACAGACTTTCCCGTCGAAAGTATAGCAGCAATCTTAAACAAGCTTGGACCTATCCCTCCCTCCGGTAGACCGGGAAACACATGTAATGACAGCCAAAGTGTCAAAAAGGCCGCGAGATACCACACTTTCTTAAACCCCACTCCTGGCACCTCATCCTTCAGATCGTCTTTTCTAATGGGACTGAAATCGCGGTACCAATATAATACCCACCCACTGAAAGAATTCTTAGCACTCTTTTTATCGCGCCAGCTGGGCGCGGCATACACTCCTTCTCGATAACCTCACTTTATGGTTGTAAACGAGTCCTTAGAGTTCTGCAAAGCCTCTACAATCTCTTGTTGCTCGGATGTCAAATCAAGAGCTAGATTAATCTCCCATATTGCATTCAATCCCATCAGGTAACAAACATCTTCCAGAGTCGGCGTAAACTCCCCCCAAGCTGCGAGAAAAGTATGAGAAATGAAACACCACCGCGATAACATCACATCCACCCAGCCCTTATCCCAAGCGACATTAGCTCGAAAGGAACTAGATATGGCTAAATATACCTGAGCCATTTTCAAAGGCTCACGGAACTCCGGATCACCAAGAATTTCCCCCGCCCATGTTTCATAAACACGAACAGATTGGAATTTACATTGGACAGTGGAGAATGGATATTCACTTCTTTCAACTCCAAACCTGTACACAACAGTAGGGTCTAACTCGTCGCCACCTACTACAGCTTCTAGAGCTCTCAACAACAAATTTGGTGGACCCTTTCCCGCCACGCTAAACTCCCTTATGGCTTGCCAAAAATTATCAATTCCACCTAGATAAGGAGCTCAGAACCAAAATTCCTTCCCAAGCACTTCTGGTACGTCT
The DNA here is from genome assembly GCA_963854785.1 of Vaccinium vitis-idaea. Classification (NCBI taxonomy): domain Eukaryota; kingdom Viridiplantae; phylum Streptophyta; class Magnoliopsida; order Ericales; family Ericaceae; genus Vaccinium; species Vaccinium vitis-idaea. Next base: position 17,488,837 of record OY978221.1, read on the forward strand.
CCTTTCTTGCCTATTTCTCCTTTCTTACTTGACTTGTTAACTTCACCCTAATTACTTGTTCCACCCTTCTTACTCGATTTATCAAACCCACCTTTTGCCTTAACCATCTTCTTGGATGAACCCTTCATCTTTTCACCTTGTTCCTCCGATCCACCTACAAACACACAGAGACATCATATTATGTAAGGTAAGGCAAGGCAATGAAGAAAAGCATTTCAAAAAAAAAGGGATGATTAATTCTTTCCACCCCCGTCCCCAATTTTCAAAAAAAAAAAATTAGTGATTCTCTACTCCCTCACTGCCGTGAAGATTGATAACAATTTTCTAAGTAGGCATTGATTGATTCTCCACTCCCCCACCCCGCGCGAGGAGTGATAAAAAAAAATTTGATTTGCCACTGCCCAACCCCCCTCCGCGAGGGGTGAAATTTTTTTAGTGATTCTCCACTCCCTCACTCCTATGAAGATTGATAAAAAAAAAAATATTCTAAGTGATTCTCCACTCCCCTACCGTGAGGGGTGAAATTTTTTTTAGTGATTCTCCAATCCCACACTATCGTGAAGATTGATAAAAAAAATAAATAAAAAGATCTAAGTGATTCTCCACTCCACCCCCCTCCGCGACGGGTGAAAAAATTTTTAGTGACTCTCCACTCCTTCACAGCCGTGAAGATTTATAAAAAAAAAAAACTTTAGGTGGGCATTGATTGATTCTCCACTCTCCCACCCACCCGCGAGGAGTGATAAAAAAAAATTATTTGCCACTCCCCCAGCGGAGGGGTGAAAATTTTTTTTAGTGATTCTCCACTCCCTCACTCCCGTGAAGATTGATAAAAAAAAAAAAAAGTTCTAAAGATTTGCCACTCCACCCCCTTCCGCGAGGGGTGAAAATTTTTTTTAGTGATTCTCCACTCCCTCACTCCCGTGAAGATTGATAAATTTTTTTAAGTGATTCTCCGCGAGGATTGATTAAAAAATTTATTAAGCAATTTACCACTTGACTCTACGGTTCCCTATTTCTTCTTTTTAAATTTTCCTAAGCAATTTTCCACTCCACCTCCCCCCAAGAGATTGAAAATTTTACTAAGCAATTTGTCACTCCCCCACCCCCCGCGAGGGTTGATTAAAAAAAATTCTTCCAAGCAATTTGCCACTCCCCCAAACCACCCCTATCGGGCTTGATGGTATTTCATCAATTTAAAAAAAAAAGTGAGAGAGCAAAAATCCCACTCTCTCCCCGAGCTTTATCTCTCTCCGAGACCCCCCGCCCACCCACCTCCCCCACTCGGTACTCCCCTCCACCCTCTCCCTATCTTTCTCCGAGACCCCCCCCCCCCCCCCCCCCCCCCCCTATCGGTACCCTTCCACCTTCTCTCTCTCTCTCTCTCTCTCTCTCCAAAGTTTCTAAATGAGAGGTGCTTTTCATGAGCATGTACAACATCTGGGCACTAACTTTTGTTTTTCTTTTTCTAGAGAAAATTGTTGATAATAGGAATAAACCTCTCCTACAAGCAAAATTTTTGCCCAATTTTTTATCATTCAAAAGCACGAAGAGGGGGACCATTGTACACAAATCAACAAAACCTAATTTTGATGACAAATTCGACATCAAAAGCCCCGATTTGTTATCATTTTTTTTTGTCATTCGTCATTCCTAATCTATTACATGGGGAGGGGGGAATGGGACTCGATCCCAGGATGCAGTGTGAGGCATCCTAGAGCTCTAACGCATGAGCTAACCACCACAAATATTTTTTTTATACTTCTTGAGTCAACAACCCTGACATTCCAACACAAAGTCATGTAATAAATTATGATTACAAATTCCATCCGCATCAACATCGTCAAGATCGAGATTGGAAAAAATATCACATATCCTCGAGAGAGCTTACTGTTCATCACCGGTTGGGGGAGACAGTGGTGCGCCATCATCGGTAGTGGGCAGCGAAGCGTTGGCTGTGGCGGAACGACGACGATCGGCAGCTGTGGAGGGTCCATGTCGACCATTCAAGGGTTTTTTTTAGGACCTTGCTACGTGTACAGAAGAAAGTGCACAAAAAACGCAGAGCGCTCTCGGGGACCCACACGAGTGATCCGAACCGTTTATTATTCTTAAAACATTTTTCCGAGGGGCCCCACAAAATTTCAGCTCAATCGGATGATTAGAAGTGCTTGAACCAAAGTCCCACCGTTTCAATCAAAAAAATGTGGGGCCCCTCGAAAAAATGTTCTAAGAATAATGAACGGTTCGGATCACACGTGTGGGATCCAAAAGTGGGTCCCCGAGAGCTCTCTGTACGTTTTTTGGACATGTTCTTCTGTACCCATAGGTTTTTCCCTTTTTTTGTTTCTTCCCTGATAAAACTTTTGGTGTTTTGTTGGAGGCGAGCCAAAACGACGTCGTTTTAGCTCTCTTTTTTCCACGTGGATGGCTTCAAAACGGCATCATTTCACGCCTACACAGCAACGAGGCTGTGCACCCCTTGCACAGCTGCATCCTATAGTTTGACAGTAACAAAACAATCAAACTTTCGATTCCACACACAAACAGTTATAATGCGATAAAGAGATGGTACCGAATCCATGGTACCACCCATAATACCGAAATTGTACAACTGGCTTGGATCCACACACGAATGATCAGAACAATTCAATAATTTTCCACAAAAAAAATAGCTTAAATGGAGATCCAAACTTTAAGCTTTTCATTCAGAATTCAGCATAAAAATTTAAAGTTTGGATCAAGCACCTAAGTATATTCAATCGAGCTAAATTTTTGCAAGAACATTATTTTAAAATCATTGAACAGTTTGGATCTGTACAAATTCGGTAGCATGGGGCAGTACCCCTGGCAGCCTCCCCTATCAATGGAACGTGCAATGTATTTGTCAATTTTATACTGTTGCTCAGCAAGTACCGATCGTTTTTTCGATGTGGGATTTGAAGTTGGGAAGTCTGTCTCGCTCTCTCCATCTCATATTCAGAAGCTGCGAATCTTCCTTTCTTTCGGGTGGTTCTTTTTTCGTCCTACCACAAAGTTGAATTACATCAAACCACTTCTGTTGATGAGAATAATTACTTGTTCAACTTCAACTCAATTTGGGTTTGTTTGTGGACCAGATAAAGAGAGAGGAGACTGTTGTCCACCGATTTCCCCAAGGGACAGGAGAAATGGGAGTGGCCAACACCGGGTGGTGTAGAAGATGCGAGGGCGTGCCAGGAGAAATGTATCTCCAAGAGAAATGTAGAAAAGCGCCTGAATATACTGACTAACTTCTTTCAAGCAATTGAGAAACTCGAGCTAAAGTTACAAGGGTTCGTGGGGCCTTGAAAAAGGACTTCCACACTTGAAGAAAACTGCGTAAAAGAGTTCAGAGGAAGGGGGAAGAAAGAACGGGGAAGAAGTAGGAGATAGACATAGCTAAAAGAGATCGATCGACTAACTGCTAGAGTTAGGAGATAAAAACTAAATTTAATTTGCTGCTGTGAGCGTTGTTGGTGTTGGGACCTCTGCAATGTTGCACAATGACTTGTATTTATAGCTTCTGAGTTCCTTTGTAACTTCTGGAATGTAACCGCCCATGATCTCCTATAATTTCGCCATGTCTTCTTGAAAATGCATGAGGGTGTGACATGTGTCCCCTAATTGGCCGAAAATAACCAACCATGTTCTCAATATAATTAATCACATGTTAATTTCGGCCTTAACCGCTTGTTTTAGATAACCACCACTCTCCTATAATTTAGGTAACAAACTTTATCTCCTAAATTATAGATAATTCGGCTATTAATTTAAATCCGAATTAAAGTTAAAACAATTTCTAACCAATTCCTTTGCCACGTGTAAATTTTAAAATTTATGGTACAAACATTGCCCCCCATAAACTTTATTTTTTTTATAAAAATGAAGTTTAATAAAAATATTTTTCAGGAGATAAATGCAAACAAGAGTCCTTAATTGATAGGGGATAACGGCTAGAAGAAACCGAATCGTCCAGGACTCTTGTTACCGTTTAACCCCAACACGTGGCATAACTGGATTGGCTTAGGAAATGTTTCCGGAATACTCAAGATACGCCTTCCATACGTATCTATAAAAAGGATTTAAGAGAGAGAGAGAACAAATACGATCCACAGTAAAAAACAATTTCTCTCTCTCTACCTTTACCTTTTTCACCGCCATAGCCAAAAGCTTGCCACTGTAGCAGTAAAAGTTTCGTCATGGCTACACTTCGAGCACAAGCCTCCGTTGAAGATGAGAACAACACAGGCACCGTGATGAAGAAGTTGATTGCAGAGCACAAACCCAGCATTCGTGATAAGATTCTCTTCCAGGTACCTGACCAAACCGAACACTCTTCTGGATTGCCCAAATATGGCTTAGGGCCTTGTTTTTCAGACGAACTTCCAGATTATTTGGGCAAACATTACCCACACGATATTCCTCTTCCCTTGGCCCGATCTACTAAGGATTGGGCCCCTGATTGGGAAAACTATGCAAAATCGAGACCTTTTAAGGTGTGGGTCACCTCCACTTCTGAGTATAATGAGTGGCTAGTTAGGGTTGAGAAAGTGAAAAGAGACGTTTGGAAAAAAGCTGGGATCCATAATGCCATCCTTATGAGTTACGATATGCCACCCCCTGATACTGCCCTCATCAGTGCTCTTGCATTCTTCTGGTCTACAAGCACGAACGCCTTCCACTTCCCTTGTGGACCGATGACACCCACACTTCAAGATGTGGCATTCATTACGAGCCTCCGTCCCCATGGAATAGAGGCTAATGACGCTTTAGAGCCTCCTAAGATAAGTTTTGAATATCCGAAGAAGAAGGATATTACCTTTAATTATTTTCTGGAACAAAATGTCGTGACAAACCTCAAGGTTGAAGTCTCCGAGATGGAGCACATTGCCTTCCTGATCTACTGGCTAAATAAATTTATCTTCTGCAGCAGCCATTTAAAGATCACCCGGTTTTACACCGACTTGGCCAAAGCTCTCTCTGTTGGTCAGGAGATTGCTTTGGCCCCAATATTTCTTGCCCACTTCTATAGGTGTATGAAGGAATTGGTGGACCACAAGATTTCTGGCTGTACGGGTCCTCTTTGGTTGTTGCAATTTTGGGCGTGGTCTTACTTCTCTGATTTAGCCCCTGAAGAGACGCCAGAACAAAAGCAGAGAAAGAAATCAGGGGATAAAGTCTTCTGCGGCCTGTACCTTAAGTCGCTTGTTCCTAAGGAGCATTCATTCGACGACTGTTTCAAGTACTTTTACTTCCTTGCAGAAGATCCATGCCCAGAATTCTGAATGCCGTTTGAGAGGAACTCCACTTGCTCTGATTGGCTGCAAACCCCTACAACAGAGTTATCCCCAGAAGATCCAGTCCATAAAGCAATATGGGCCAGCTTCTTGGTCGCGAGGGATCTTCCATATGGCATGGGCTCTGGTGGGCCAAATAACAAATGTGGGGTGGAATATTACAACCCCACCCAGTGCGCTAGACAGTTTGGCCTAGCCCAGTTCATACCCATTCCCCCTTATCAAACTATTAATTCTGCTCTGAATGAGAGGATGTTGCTCACCCTGGATGACACCAAGAAACTTATGGAGAAGAATGCTGCTCTGATCTCCTCCAAATTCAAACTTGCTCCATTTCCAGAATTTCCTCTGACGACTCCGGCTTTTGACATGTGGTGGAGGCAGGCTAGCTTTAGCCAATCTTCTGAATCCCTGGAGCTGATACTGAAGAGAATTTCTCCAATGGCAGTGGCAGAAGGATTGCCAATAACCAAAGAAACAAAAGTGGAACTGTTGGTGAAGAAGACGAAGGCTACAGAGAAGGCAAAGGCTAAGTCTTCATCAAAGAGGAAAGGTACGCCTTCTCATGCCGAAATTTATCAATCCATTCGTAGATTTGAGACCTTCTTTAAATGCAAATGGAACCCCCGTAACCCTGAAGCCATGGAAGAAGCTAGGAGAAATAGAATGACTGAGATTGAGGCTAGGCAAAAAGACTTAGCCGCTGCAGCGTGGTGGAAAATATTCCAGACTACTCCTCCAGGAGATCCCATGCCTACCTTAGAAGATTTAAAGAAACCGTTTGGGAAACCTATTCCCCCAACCCCTGACACTTCATTCGTTATTGCCGACACGCTAGCGTATGATGGCATGTATGAACTTTTCCCAGAAAATAGAAGAGTCACAGTCGTTAAGACCGATGCCCCCCAATGGGAAATAGAAGATTTCTATAAGCGTGGGATAGTTAGGGTAATAAATTCCGCCCAAAGAGGTTAGAATTTGATGCAAAATCTTCTAGTACTTTTGCTTGTAACATCTGCTTACTGATTATTGCCTCTTCTTTCAGATGCTGCTCCTTTGGTGGAATTGTCTGATCATGAAGAGGAGGATGAAGATGATGAAGAAACAGAAGAAGAGGCATCGAAAGCAGAGAAAGCTCCACCCCAGAAGCCAAAACGGCGATTGATAAAGGTAAAAGCTTTTACTTCTTCTTGCCATTTATTGTTTCTGGTTGGGCTCCTATTGACAGCAGCTCTTCTTTCCAGGAGACTTCTGTTTTTAGATCCAAAAGAACCCGATCCACTACTAGGACAGAAGATGCGCCTATATTTGCTTCATTAGAGGAGGTATTGGAATTTCCCAATCTCCTCCTTCTACTTCTCTGAGTATAACTGATCATATCATTTCTTCAGGCTGTGGATAGCAAGAGGTTGAAAAGGAAGAAACTCCAACAGCAAGAGCAATCTGATGAGACAGGCGATAAAACCATCTCTAACTCAGCGCCAAAGACTTTGGCTGAGCAGAAGAGCACTGATGCAGCTTCTTCTGACATTGGGGTTTCTTCTAAAGAGAACGTCCCAGCTTCTGTCCCAGTTGAAGTCACTATCGTTGATCCAACAGGAAACTTATCACAGAGCTCTGCCATCCCTGTAAGTAATCATGGCATTTTAATACCAAGATATATATGGAATGCTTCTGACCTGATAAAACTTTGTTGACAGGCCTTCTCCAAGGACTCTAGTCTGGCTTCCCCTACTCGCTCCACTGCTGTGTCGAGCAAGGTCAAAATAGACACTCGGGAGATCCTCAATCGTCTGAAAGAGAAATTGAAGAAAGGGACAAGCAGTAGCCAAGTGTCTTCATCAGCAACATCTTCTGAGAGTAATCAAAAGAGTCCTTCTGTGGAAGAAGTATCCAAGGCGAAAGATGCTCTAAAGGCAGCCTTGAGCTTCAACTTTGAAACCATGATCCAGCCTGAGATTCTCACCAAGTTGAAAGGTGCTTTGGAAGTTCTCACCTCTTCTGAGGGTATCCCAGATGTGCCTCAAGATCAATTAAGGCAATTTAAAGCTGTCCTGCCATCTCTCATCCAGGATTATCAGAAGAATATGATTGAAATTCAGGAGACGAAGAACAGGCAGTCTCGCTTTACAGATCTGGGGCAGGGGCTGGTCATTGGCATGGATAAAATGGAGAACTTTCAACATCGGAAGGAGCAGCTCTCTCTCCAGAAGAATAAAGGCATTAAGAAGATCAAAGAGATCCGGGATAATATTGCCCTTATGCAGCAACAAGTGGTCCAGCTCCAAGCAGAAGACATTGGCTATGATGAGAAGATAGAGGAGGTCACACATGAAGAAGAAGAAGTTGCTACTGCTATCCAACCTTTGATAGAAGAGCACGACCTCCTAAATGCCGAGATTCCTCAGGTAGAAGCTCGGCTTGAAACACTGGTGACCAACTTGTCCACTTCTACAGCTCCTTGGGACAACTTTAAGGCTAATGTTTTGGAGAAATTGTAATCTCCTCTTGTCGCCTGGTTTTTGTTTCTTCTGTTATTGTTGAACTTTTAAAACTTCTGTTTTTTGGAGAGGTACTTGGCAAGCTTTAAAACTTTGGTTTGGAATTATGGTTTACTAATACAGCTGTTTGTGTCCATCATCTCCCACATAGTAGGATACCATAACTTCAAATATTTGCCATTGATTGGATGTTTATGCATTTCACCATCTAAATCATGTAGCATGTATGTACCTCCTCTCAAAATTTGTGAGACTTGGAAAGGACCTTCCCACGTAGGAGACCATTTGCCATACTTGTGATCTTTCTTCTCGAATGGCAACACTGCCTGCCAGACCAAATCTCCTTCAGCAAAAGATTTCTCCTTGACTCTTTTGTTGTATGCCCGAGCCACCTTCTGCTTCTGGACCACTAGGTGATCTAAGGCAGAAAGCCTCAGTTCATCCAGATCTTCTAGTTCCATATACATAGCCTGATTATAATCTCCAAAATCTAGGCCATTCTGGAAAGCAACTCTAGCAGATCTGATGTTTGTTTCCATTGGTAAGATTGCGTCATGGCCATAGGTAAGAGCATAAGGAGTAATACCAGTGGTCGTTTGCTTAGACGTTCTGTAAGCCCATAGTGCGTCTGACAATGCTTCATGCCAAGTCCTTGGTTGATCTTCTACCTATCTGCTGATAATCCCCTTCAGGATCTTGTTAGTAGACTCGGCTTGTCCATTGCCTTGGGCATAATAAGGAGTTGAATGTGTCATTGATATCCCAAATTGTTGCATCACGGCCTGAATTCTATCCCCAAAGAAGACAGATCCTCTATCGGCCACTATATGTTGAGGAATGCCGAAACGATGTATGATCTTCTCTTTTATCATGGTGATAATTTCTTCTTGAGACACAGAAGTCATAGGGATAGCCTCAGCCCATTTGGTGAAGAAGTCAGTGGCCACGACTATATAAGTGTGTCCTTTAGAAGAAGGAGGGAAAATTTTGCCAATCATGTCCATGGCCCATCCTCTGAATGGCCAAGGCTTTATTACTGACCTCATTAAAGAAGCTGGAATCCTCTGCACAGGACCGTGGGCTTGACAGGCTTGACATCCTTTAGCAAACTGAATGCAATCGTTTAGAATGGATGGCCAATAATATCCATATCTTCTTAAGAGCCATCTCATTTTTCTTCCAGACTGATGTGCTCCACAGATGCCCTCATGAACCTCCCCCATAACCTTTAGAGATTCTTGAGGTCCAATACATTTGAGAAGAAGATCATCTTCCAGACTCTTCTTGTATAGCTCATCTTCTATAAGCACATACTGTACCATTCTTTCTCTGATCTTCTTAGTTGAAGAGAGGTTTGGATACTTCAGGAAGGTAATAATCTCAGCCCTCCAATCCTCTTCTTGCCCCCCGAGGTCAGTAGTGAAGGTTTCCATAGAAGCACTTCTTCTCCTGACAGAAGGTAAGCTCCTTCTTAGAATAGTGATTGTTCTCTTGTACCATCCTTGGGGAATCTTGATTCCGGTGGCGATCTGTGCCAATTCATTCGCCTCTTGATTGAATCTTCTAGGAATATAGAGGAGACTGGCATCATCAAATTCGTCTAGCAATTGCCTCGCCGCCATGTAATAAGGAGCTATTTCTTCACTGTTGCATCTGTAGATGCCCCCCAATTGGTTGATCACCAACTGAGAATCTCCAATGACTTCTATAGTAGCTGCTCCCATTTCTTGTAGGATCTCCAATCCAATAATTATCCCCTCATATTCAGCTTGATTATTTGTACATTGGAAATCAAACTGAAATGACATTTGAGTCTTAACTCCGGCAGGAGATATTATTAGGATTCCACAGCCAGAAGATGAAGCTGTTCTGGAACCATCAAATAATAATTGCCAAGGAGCATATGAAACAGTAAAAACGTCTAAGCCGATTGCTTCTTCATCAACATCCAAACATGGATGATCTGCTAGAAAATCGGCCAACGCTTGTCCCTTTACTGCTTTTTGGGGAATATATTGGAAGTAAAACTCCATTAATGCAAGTGACCATTTACCAATTCGGCCTCTAATGATGGGCCGAGAAAGTAAGTACTTAATTAAATCGGTCTTGCAAACCAAATAAACCAACACAGGCATCATGTAGTGCCTAAGTTTTATTGCTGAAAAGTACAAGGCTAGACATAACTTCTCCACAGGAGAATATCTGCTTTCTACAGCAGTTAACAATCTACTAAGATAATACACTGCTTGCTCCTTGCCTTGTTCATTATTTTGAGCTAACAAGCTCCCAATAGAAGTTTCTGACGCTGAGATATAAAGTCGAAGAGGCTTCTTCTTGATTGGAGGCATAAGAACAGGAGGTTGAGTCAGATACCTCTTGATAGCTTCAAATGCCTCTTGGTGACGAACTTCCCATTTGAAATCCTCTTCCTTCTTCAGCTTCAGGAGCTCTGAAAAGACTTGAACTTTCCCTGCCATGTTTGAGATGAATCTTCTGATGAAGTTAATGAGGCCGAGAAAACTCTGCAGCTCCTGCTTGCAAGACGGAGGCTTAGCTTCAAGGATAGCCTTAGTCTTGTTCTGAGGTACTTCAATGCCTCTTTGGTGAACTAGAAATCCAAGGAAATTGCCTGCAGAAACTCCAAAGGCACATTTCAGAGGATTCATCTTGAGGCTGTATCTTCTTAAGCGCTCAAAACTAGATCGCAGGTGCTCCAAGTGTTCCTTGAATGAATCAGACTTGACCACCACATCATCTATGTAGATTTCCATAAAACGGCCAAGCATATCATGAAACATTGAATTCATTGCCCGTTGGTAAGTTGCTCCTGCATTTTTAAGGCCGAATGGCATGACAACCCATTCGAAGGCCCCCAAAGCTCCTGGGCATCTAAAGGCCGTCTTGTGGACATCCTCTTCTGCAATGTAGATTTGGTTATATCCAGAATGGCCATCCATGAAGGATAGCACCTTGTGTCTGGCTGCTCCATCGACTAAGACATCAGCAACTGGCATAGGGTATTCGTCTTTAGGAGATGCCACGTTGAGGTTGCGGAAGTCAATGCACACCCGCACCTTTCCATTCTTCTTAATGACTAGAACAATGTTGGAAAGCCATTCCACGTATCTGGTTGGCCTTATGAATCCAACTTTCAGGAGATGCTCCAGTTCTTCTTTAACCCGTAGGTTTAATTCTTCTGACATTCGCCTAGGCGCTTGCTTGAAGGGTTTGAAACCTTCTTTGATAGGGATCCTATGCTCCACAAAATTTCTTTGCAACCCAGGCATGTCTTCATACTCCCAAGCAAAACAATCTTTATACTCATGGAGGAGATTAATGTAAGCATTCTTAACTACTTCTGGAAGGCGTTGGCTTACGTAAATAGGCTTTGGATGATCTTCTGAGCCTAAATTTACCTCCTCCAGAGGATCCTGAACATCAGCCTTCAAATCATCTAGTTTTGCTGGTGGTGCTTCCAGATCTCCTAACTGGATAACATCGTCAGAAGGTGTAGAATCTCCTTCAAAGAATAACTCGATCGTCAAGACCGAATTATCTTCTGAATCCAATGATCGTAGGCTCTCCTCTGTAATATGGGCGATCAATCGAGCCAAGGCAGCCTGTAAAGCCGCCATCTTCTCACTGGCTGTTGGAGCTTGATCCATAAGAAAGGGCTTGAAGAAGTGGAGTGCTCGGCCTATTAATCTCTGTAAGGAGAGGGCCGACCAACTGTTTGTAGATGGCTTTGAATTCGTCTACAGAAGTTTGAGTGGACAAAGTAATTGCTGTAGGCTTGCCATATTTATCAGTCCCGGTGAACTTGACTGGACTGATTTCATTGTCATACAACTTGGCGTCTGCATGGTTAGAAGAGGCCAAGAAAGGCCTCTTGTCTGCCCAAACCACTTCAATATCATCACCATGCCAGAAGATTAGGCATTGATGAAGAGTAGAAGGAACGGCCATGCAAACATGAATCCAATCGCGGCCCAACAGTAGATTGTAGCTTGATCGTGAATTAACCACAAAGAATGGAGTGGTCAAAGTCTTTGATCCAACTTGCAAGTTCATAATGATGATACCTTGGGCCGTGGTGATGCCTCCAGCAAAATCAGAGATGCTGGCGCTAGAAGGTAACAAATCTTGATCTCCTTTGCCCAATTTAACGAGCATGAAACGTGGCATGAGATTTGCAGCAGATCCATTATCCACCAATATACGATTGACGGGAATACCATCTAGATGACCTTGAATGTAGAGAGGACGGAGATGCTGGGTCATCAAAGGATCTGGCTTCTCAAATAAGACGCTGGCCACAGGAGATGGGCAATATGCAGTGGGCTCGTCTTTCAGAACCACAATGGAAGGAATCTGGGAGTCAGAAGATACTGGAGCAGACGCTTTCAGTACTGGTATAGGGGCAACAGGCGTGACAGAGCTGATTTCTGGGGTATCGCCTGTAGCCTCTACATCGCCAACCATAGAAGATGGCTGTCCTTCCTTAGCCATAAAAGCAGTGGGAAGAACAAACACCATGTTGCAAGAGAGATTGGCTAAATAAGATGAAACTTTTGTGACAGGGGCCTCCTTTTGCACAACCAGCATATCCTCTGAGGAACGAATGTTGATAGGACGTGGCTTTGCGAGGATATCCTTCCAAGCAGGCTTGCGAGCCTTTGGAATCTCAGCAGAGGATGGCTCTACATTTTGAAGAGTAGGTTTCTGTACTGGACGATATTCCATGCGAGGTTTCTTCTGCACATGCTTAGGAGCAGGATAGCGTTTTGGTGGGATAGGTGGAGGAGTAGGAATCCCCTGTGCCAACCTTTCAACCTGACGGATCCTCTGCCGTCGCCGCTTCTGAGATTTTGATAGAGGAATCTCAGGCTGTGGAAACTTAGGATGCTTCACTTTGAACCAATGGTTAGGAGAAACAGATCCAGGCGGCTTAACCATCCTAGGCCTGCCTTCTTGTGGAGCTGTGATGACTAAGGAAGACATTTGCTTCTGGATTTCGTGAGTGATGGGTTTCAGGCGATTAAACACCGAAACACGCTTCTGAGGAAAACGGCGAGGAGAGAGTGATGGAGTCTCTTCCCTTGGGCGCTTGACCACCACACTTTGTAGACGCTTTGGCTTCTCCGGTTTTCCACATTCACAGCAATGGTGGACAGATGGCTTCTTTGGCATAGAAGAAGATCCTCTACGACTTCTAATAACCTCCTGATCCCACCATATAGGAGAAGGGTGATCATCAGGAGAATCATCAGGGTCATGAAGGATCTGCTTCCCTTTAGCAGCTTGTGATGGTGCACCTAGAGAGATCTTTTGTCTTGGAACAGTCCTGGGTGCTCCTCTCATGTCCACATAGACCATGTTAGCTCCAAAGTCAGCAGGGAATGGATCTTCATCTACTGCCATCCCCTTCTTTGCAGCTTCAGGGAATTTGAAATCCCCTTTATCAATTCTGTCCTGGATAGCATTTCTGAAGATGATGCAATTGACCGTGGTATGGTTCCAGGAGTTGTGATACTTGCAATACTCCTTGCCTTTGATCTCAGCAGGAGATGGAATCTTGTGACCAACAGAAAAGCGTAGAAGCTTGTCAGCCATGAGTTGGTCGAAAATTTCTTCTGCTTTCGTAATGTCAAATGTATAAGCCCTGGTAGTCTTAGGCGAAGCCATGGATCCTTGTGCTTTAGTGGGCTCGACTTTGACGAAAGCTTTGCAGGCGTATGGCTTTCGGTTAACAATTTCTGCAACTGCAACTTCTGAACTTTCTTCTGTCTCCGCAATGGCCACTTGGTAGTTAGGATCCCTGTAGTAGGTTCCCTTAGACGCATTGCGGCGATCCTGATCTTCTGTCAGCAACTGTTCATAACGAGTGGCTCTTGCAGCCAACTCAAACAAGTCCCTGAAAGCCACATCAACGAATTTCTTCTGTAATTCAAGACATAAGCCATTCTGGGCCAGACGAACATACTCGGTCTCAGGCAAAACCACTTTGCATTTGAATCGAGCAGTTTTAAACCGAGTAATGTATGTCTCGGCCGGTTCTCCAGGCATTTGGTAAAGCCTAAAGAGATCAGCCAGAGTGACCTCTTGCTCAGTCCTGTAGAACTGCTTGTGAAATAATTCTTCTAATTGAGCCCATGATTGGACCGAATTAGCTGGGAGATTTATATACCATGTGAAGGCAGTGGCAGTAAGAGAATTGGGGAATAACCTCATTTTAAGGAATTCATTACTTGCCGCCTCTCCACACTGCACGGAGAAGCGTGCCACATGCTCCACTGATGACTTGGTATCTTCTCCAGAGAATTGGGAGAAGTCTGGAACCTTGTATCCCTTAGGAAATTCCACTCGATCCACAGCCTCATTATAAGGCTTCTTGTAGATAGGCCTTCCAAACTTCTGCAAAGCAGGTCCAAACTGATCTTGGACATATTCAATGACCTGCTCTTTGCTCAGAAGCACTGGATTTTGGGCAGTTGGAGATGGTAGTACCCTTTCAGAAGGTGCGACGTTAGAAACACCAGCAAAGAGAGGATTGGGATCTTTCCATCTTCCAGGAACTGCTCCAGGGTGAGAGGCTGCTCCCATCCTTAACTTGCCACCGACTGGAACATCTTTCTGTTCTCCTGGGTGGTTGAATTGAGAAGAAGAAGAAGACGCCTGGTAGTGAGGTACGACGAAACCCTGAGGACCAGGCATCTTGAGTTGGTCATTGCTGGCGCCATTTCCAGTTGCTACAGAAGCGACTGGAGTTAGTTTTTCGTTAAGAAGAACTATCATGTCTTTGATGGACTTAGTGAGATCCATCTGTGACTCCTTGATCTCCTTGAGTGGACCAACGATAGAGTCAGTGAGACCTTGGGACAATTCAGCATTTGTCTCCAGAATGATGTCTCTCATGCCAACAGCCATCTCTTGCAAATCTTCTTGAGATGCCGCGAAGGACTGGCCTTCTGCGGCTTCAACTGGGTCATCACCAGTTCCCGTACCTTTAGCTCCTCCTTTCTTGTCTTTTCCCGCCATCTTGAATCTTCAAAAATGTGTTATGGGTCCCACCGGGCGTGCCAAAAAATGTTGTCCACCGATTTCCCCAAGGGACAGGAGAAATGGGAGTGGCCAACACCGGGTGGTGTAGAAGATGCGAGGGCGTGCCAGGAGAAATGTATCTCCAAGAGAAATGTAGAAAAGCGCCTGAATATACTGACTAACTTCTTTCAAGCAATTGAGAAACTCGAGCTAAAGTTACAAGGGTTCGTGGGGCCTTGAAAAAGGACTTCCACACTTGAAGAAAACTGCGTAAAAGAGTTCAGAGGAAGGGGGAAGAAAGAACGGGGAAGAAGTAGGAGATAGACATAGCTAAAAGAGATCGATCGACTAACTGCTAGAGTTAGGAGATAAAAACTAAATTTAATTTGCTGCTGTGAGCGTTGTTGGTGTTGGGACCTCTGCAATGTTGCACAATGACTTGTATTTATAGCTTCTGAGTTCCTTTGTAACTTCTGGAATGTAACCGCCCATGATCTCCTATAATTTCGCCATGTCTTCTTGAAAATGCATGAGGGTGTGACATGTGTCCCCTAATTGGCCGAAAATAACCAACCATGTTCTCAATATAATTAATCACATGTTAATTTCGGCCTTAACCGCTTGTTTTAGATAACCACCACTCTCCTATAATTTAGGTAACAAACTTTATCTCCTAAATTATAGATAATTCGGCTATTAATTAAAATCCGAATTAAAGTTAAAACAATTTCTAACCAATTCCTTTGCCACGTGTAAATTTTAAAATTTATGGTACAAACAGAGACAAGAAAGAAAATACTCGGTTTGTCCCGATTCATTTATCTTTTCGAAAACTCGTGCCACTTTTCATTACTTATATCTGGTAATGCATTCGGAAATGACTTTCATTATTAGTAAAATACATTTTATCGGTAGAAATAAGAAGGGACCCACATACAAAAAGTGAAGAGTTACAATTGTTCGTGTTCAATCAAATACGGAGTACGAAAACCGTATAAATCACAATCTGATAAATGAGAAAAAATAATATAAAATGAATTCACCATTGAAAAGTAGCACCACAACATGAATCGGTCAAGCAAGTCAACCATACACTGCAATCAGCATGGAACTTTTCCTACTTTTCAATATATAGTGTGAAAGAACCCTCACGGTGGGATACCACTTTAAGAATTGCCAAGGAAGATTGCACTTTTCGCCAGCTTGACCTTCTTGTCTAAACTTCCTCTGCTTCCACAGCAATTTTCTGAAACTTCCACAGCAATTTTCTGAAACTCAGCCCACCACCAAAATTTCAAAGAGCTTCCACTGGAAGCTCATTCCAACAGATTTTGCTTATAAAAACCAGGTTTCCCAAATAGCCAGGATCACATACAACCACAAAGTTTAATTGAGCCATGTTTTCTCTATCAAACATGCCTTCAACGACATCAGTTTTGTCAACCTATACCACTTTTACTGCATCAGCAATGCTGGCCAAGACAGTGCTCAATGAAATCCAAAACCTAACCAACCAGCTCATTCCCCAACAACTCCAAGAGAAAATCTTAGCCAAATTAGGATGCCTAATGGGGAACTCTTCATCTCAAATGACTCTTGTCATTGATGAAAACAATGGGCTCGCCATTAACGAAATGTTCGAGGCTTCAGAAATCTTCTTGAGGAAGAAAATCAGCCCTTCGGTTTTAAGGCTAAAGGTATCCAAGGCACCGCGTGACAAGACATTTTCCGTCACCATCAATAAAGGCGAAAAGATTACCGATACTTTTGAAGATATTGAAGTCGTTTGGCAAATGATATGCACTGAGACCCAAAAGACAACCAGTGACTACGATGAGGGCTTCCTCCATTCTGAAAAGGTTGAGCGTAGATCTATTGAGCTCAGCTTCCACAAGAAGTACAAGGATAAGGTGTTGAGCTCTTACTTGCCTTTTGTACTGGAGATGTCAAACACCATAAAAGAAGAAGATAAGGTGTTGAAGCTCCACCCACTCGGAAACTACTGCCATAATCAGGATATCAATCTTGACCATCCTTCCACTTTTGACACATTGGCAATGGATCCAACACTCAAGAAGGAGCTTATAGACGACTTGGACAGGTTCGTCAAGAGAAGAAAGTTTTACAAGAGAGTAGGGAAGACGTGGAAACGCGGGTACTTGTTATATGGGCCCCCTGGAACGGGTAAGTCCAGCTTGATTGCTGCCATGGCTAATTATCTGAAATTCCACATTTATGACTTGGAGCTTACAAGTCTCCAGAACAATTCAGAGCTTAGGAGGCTTCTAGTCTCCACTGCAAATCGATCAATTCTTGTTATTGAGGATATAGACTGCAGCACTGACTTTCAAAACCGAGAAGCGGGAGGCTATAACCAATCTGACAGCCAGGTGAGTTTTCGGGTTCACTCCCCATTTAAATTTAGACGATGAATCAAAATACAATGTTTACCTTTTTGGTATTGAATCCATTTTATCTGTTTTGTTTCCTATTTTGCAAAACGTAGAAAACTTATACAGTGAACAAGAGAGACAGGAACACAAAGATGAAAGTACCGCATAGAAAATTGCTCCAGAAATTCAAATTTAAACTCAAACTGGTGTAGTGAAGACCACCTTAAAAGCCACAACTAATTTTTTTTTGTTCAAGTTTCTCTTTCAAAATTGAATGCAGGAATTTTTGATGAAAAATAACCCTGCTTTTTGAAAAACAACAAACGTGTATTCTCTAGGACACTACTCCCAGATATGAAATGGTGACTTTTATTTATTTGCTTCTGAAATAATGAAAAAGGAGAAATGTAAAATGAGAAAAGTACCAAAGAAACCGCCGATTCTGTTCCAAATTTTCTCCTTCTCCTTGTGTTTGTGTAGACCTACTTCTTTCTTCCTCAATGATGTCTCCCTTACTCGTTGACAGTTGACGCTCTCGGGACTCCTTAATTTCATCGATGGGCTCTGGTCGTGTTGTGGTGACGAGAGGATAATCGTATTTACCACGAATCACAAAGACAGACTTGACCCTGCATTGCTCAGACCAGGTCGCATGGACATGCACATCCACATGTCCTACTGCACTCCTTGTGGGTTTAAGATCCTTGCTTCCAACTACCTTGGCTTAACCAATCACTCCTTGTTTACTGAAATTGAGAAGCTGATAACGGAGGTGGAGGTTACCCCGGCAGAGATTGCAGAAGAACTCATGAAAAGCGACGAAGCAGATGTAGCACTTAAAGGACTCGTCAAATACCTGCACATGAAGAAAATAGATCATGGTGTAGCCAATACTGAAGGAGAAAAAGAAGTTAGTGAAGAAGAAAAAGAAAGCCTGGAAGTGAAGGTAGAAGCTGAAACGAAAGGAAGGAAAATTAATAAGAGGAAGGCTCGAAGAGGAAGAAGCAGAAAATGAGCATTTGTATTTCATTTTGTAGTGTGTGAGCCAAATAATGAATTATCAAATAATTCCAGGTTTCAACAATAATAAAATCCTTGTTGGTATTGTGGGCATCCTCTGATCTTAAGTGTGCATATTGAAGTAGCACATCTTAAATTACAACAGAAGTCGTCTACAAAAGTACGGTTGATAGGTTTATGCAAGTTGTTTGTACTGAAGTGGACATATCCATACAGTTCAGTAGCTCATTTACAAATAACGGCATGCTAAGTTATACCCTATCATGAATTATAGCAAAGATACAATCCAACTAATAATTGCAAGGAATAATCAAGGTAAAACATGGGATACACAAGGATGGAACACTATAAGCTAACACCATCATCGTTAACAAATGACAAGAAAAAGCTATAAAAATGGACATCAACAAATTAGAAACAGGGTATTATCAAAGTGACACATGGGATACACAAGGACAAACACAATAAGCTAACACCCTCATTATGTATCAAACACATGAGAAAAACAGAAAACAAGTTTAATTGTGGCAGGTCATAATTGCATTCAGTCATATATATAAACATAGTAGATATTTGTGGAGTGAGTGCCAATGTTTTACAAGTAGCAGTAGCCTATTGCTCTAGTTAGTTGTTTTTCGAATCAGTGTAAACTCTCTGGGATTAAACTAATAGGTTTAGAACCTACTCTAAACGAACAATGAGTCTTATCAAAGCTCATGCATTATCTCCATTTATGCCATCAAATACACCGGACCAGAGGAACTTTCCATAAACATAGTGTTAGATTAATTCCCTTCCAAGTTTTTGATACGTTTTACTTTTGGCTGTTTGTCACTCTATTTCCCTCTCCCTCTGTTTCCGAGCATAAGGGGCAGCACCAAATGTCTCCAACTTCAAGCAAAATAAAGTAGGATAGTCACAAACATTATGTCAAACAGCTGATGTGCAAACATGGCCCAAGCTACCCACAAAATTCTCTCACAAAAATGATCACAGATGTAAATGGCTACTTACCTAGGACATTGACATCACACACCAGACCAGATATTCAATTGGAGACAGCCAGGCCCGACCAAACACTGACGGAACAAGAGAAATTTAGAACTGACATTGGACAGGGGCCGCGCGAACGCAGGCCCCCGCTACCACAAATTATGACGTAGGCTCAACCTCTTGGGCTGACCTTAGGCGGGCACCCCTCCAAAGTGCAATGGAGGTCACCAACCTAGGCCATGGGCCTTCTTGATCGCCCATTGACCCCGTCCAGGTAAGTATGTAATACAGTGCCTCGTCTTCGCTCTTTATTCTTCCGTTTGGGGTGTGTTCTTCTTCGTTCTTTCGATGTGGGATTTCTTATAGGATTTTGACTTGTGAGCCTTCGCTGTTTCCTCCGCTTCATTACTTGTGTGAGATTTCAATGGCAAAGCTTCATCAAATGAAAACCACTTTTAAAGGAAGACATGATTATGTTGATAACGTTGATAATTGAATCGAACTCCTTCAGTTTGAGGCTTTGAGCTCGTATTTGACTTGTTAAAAATCGAACTCCCATTTAGTGTGGACCTCCGATTATTATTGTACCAAATATTGTGTTATCGTTGGCGTGGGTCTCCGATTATTATTGTGTCAAATGTTATTACGATAGTGTGAGAAAAACCAGCCCCAGCAAATAAATAAACGTGAAAAATGTTTTAAGCTCGTTAAGGTTTCAAATCACATTTGGACAAGCTTCTATTAGGCTTTTTCAACTTCTAATGTACAGAGATTTGCTTGCGTCTTTAAAGCATCTTCAAAACTTAGAGTCTGCTCCACAAAACTAACTTATTGAGTTTTACGAGACAAGTCATTCTCTCACAATACATCAACTCAAGAAGCCAACTTATCTCAAAAGGCCAACTTATAACATTCCACTGACTTATTGCCAACAAGTCGGTTTGTGGAACAACCCGGTATTTGAGAAGTTTAAACAAAAAGAAATGTCATGAATAACTTTCCCTAGAAACATAGGTGTGTAGTCCATATTCCTTGTTGCCGTTGGGTGTCGTCCACACCTCATCAAAAGTTAGATCTATCCATTCAGAAAAACATTCATGTTCCCCAGGATTTCTAAACAGATACCCCATTACCAACCAATGGCCCAAGGATCCAAGAGGAAAAACAAGAGGGAGAGGAAGAAAAAAAGGAATGTAGTAAAAGATCATCTACTATAAGTGATATGATTGCTCGTTGCTATAAATTATCCCCAACTGGTCACCTAATTAATCCCGGAAGTAAAACATTCTGGACAATTTATCACAATGGCATCCATATATGACAGGAATCTGTGTGGATCACCGGAGAACTGAGATGTTTAGCAGTTGAATGAGAGTCAAAAACATCATTTCCAGGTTGTTAACCCTCGTAAGTAGCCCTCGAATGATCTGTATTGAGCTTTTTTGTACACAAATGAATCGTTCCAGGCAAAATCATGGCATTCATTGGTAAGGCAAAACAGTGTCGGATCAGATTCGACTAAATCAAGTTGAAATTGCCTCTATATTGTACTGATATTCGAGGATATTCGAGTGCATCGCTGTCATTAATCCGCAACCATTCCACCTACTGAACAAGCAGCAAAAAAATGCTATGAACCACTTGGTTGTAGACCTCAAATAATACATTGAAGCATAGCAGGATTCGGTTCAAAAATGAAGCTCTAAGCCTTTAATAATGACAGCATACAGAATGCCTGGAACTGTACAACTCTTCTTCTATGTGAACAGCTAAAGATTTTGCATTTTTATGATGCCCATGGGAACAGGACAAAACAAGTGGAAAAGGAGACAACAAGAGAAATCTAGGCTATATACCCTATACTAACTCAGCACTGGTACACAGAGAAGCTCTTACTCTTCCTCCAAAAACTCCAAGCTCTCCCCAGCTTTCTCCTCGATATTGACTTAGAAAGAAGTTTCGGTTTCGGCTTTGGCTCCGGATCATGCACATCCACCTCAACGCTTTCAATCGGATGGCGTGTCCGAACAGGCGACGGGTCCCGCTGCCGCTGCTCCCGGAACAGCATCAGGAGTTTCTGAGCTTTCTGTTTCCCTCTCATAGTACCGCTGACCGAAATCGACACTAATGACGGTATTACCCCTTCTTGAAGGACCATTTGACTGCATATCTCATTTCCATTGCATAACATAAGAAGACATGCGGCAGAATGCTCTTGCTCAATGGGCTCACCCATGTCTAATATAGTTGAAAGCCCACTAATTAGGCCCGGGGTCGATATCATTTCATCTCTAGCTAATTTGCTTGAAGCTAAGTTTATAAAAACGGTTATGCATTTTTCTGTCCATGATTGATCGCCTGAGTCAGAGACAAGGGACAAGAGTTCGTTGATGATGCCGGATGAGAGGAGTTTGGGGACATTGGCAGGGTGTGTAGAGAGATTAAAAAGGGTATGGAAGGCATCGAGCTTGGTCAGGGGATGGGTTTCAGTCCCCAGGACATTAATTAGGAATGGGACAGCATCGCTTGAGCCAATGATTGGTTTGGCTTCATCGAGGCAGGAAAGGTTAAGGTAAAGTGCGGTCGCTGATCCATGAGAGTTGGATTTGGAAACCAATTCGTCCAGTAGTGGAAGTACTCCTGCTGCCAACATCATTTCCTTGTTTCTGAAAGTAAGAAAAAATAAAACAAACATGCTTGCATTAGAATTACAAATATGTATGCGTAATTTGAAGGATCTAAAAGGCCCAAATGAAGCGAGCAGGTGAATTTAGTTGATAACTTGAAGATTTAGCCTTTTAATAACGTGAAATTTAGTCAATAAATACTTGAACAACATTACTTAAGCAAAGTTGTGAGGATATCTGATTGAAGGTCGACACTGAAAATGTGTCCTACCTACTAATGACACAAAGGAGGCATTCAACAAGATGGAAAATCCCCACACTTATGCTTAGCATCACTACTGGATCCTCTGATTTTGAACCCAAATGCCAAATTATCTGTAAATAGTTCAGATCAACATAGCAAACCAAAATTCTAAATGGACGTCTCCTCAGAGAACAGGTAGTTACACCCCCACGAAGTTGCTCTCTAATAAATAAATAAAAATAAAAAGGGGAATCAACATGTTCTTCTGGAGATCGAAGAATTGAAAATTGTTTTCCTTTTGCCCCTTTAAGTGGTGCCATAAAAGTGATTTAAGAATGATGTCCCCTTGCTCTCCTTCACAAGACCTCACTTTAATGGGAACTGAAGACATAGTGCAACCAAATTCTAGAACAAGGACATTTCTGAGACTGACAACAGGATCGCATAGGGACATAAATAGTCGAAAGCTAACAACCTCGGAAAATACAGTATATAACCCCTCAAAGCAACAGAAACCCCAGTACAAATCAATTTGCCCAATTCACGAGAAGCATGATTCGCTTCCCTTATACTTCATGCTAATGATCGAGAATTCCTTAAAGAAGACAATTACACATCCATGAAAACAAGAACTCGAGATGAGTAGTATGATAGGGAACAGGAGTACCCCACGACCTATTTGTAAATGATACAAGAGGATATTGATTTATGTGATCATGATCGCTTTAGATGTTAGGATTTTACGTAGTACTTTTAGTTGTAATTCTAGGAGTTATCCTATCAAATAATTTAGGTTATGTTTATCGTGTGTCTTTTTCAGAGCCTATTTAACTCATTCTATTCAGTTAGCTGATGAAATATATTTGATCTTCAATATGGTTTTGAACAGGGATATCATTACTTCCTTAAGTACAAGGATGGATGGCTAAGGTTTTATCTTCCTTTATTTACTTTCGTTACTCATACTGCATCATAGTAGGTATCTTAGTTTGAACTTCCTAGGAAAAGTATGCCTAGTCCATTTATTTCTTTGCCTGAACACCATGATTGTCATTGTATTGAACTAGAGACAAACCTGTTATTGTTAACAGCAAGATTGAAGAGAGCCATAGCTCCAATTTCCTGAGCCATTTCATGCCTCTCGTCTATAGCACACTGTAAAAACCGCAACAGTACTTCAACAAACCCATTAGCTCCCATGTAAACCCTAGCTTCCTCGTCATCCTTTAGCAAGTGCCTAATCTGTTCTACTAGTTTGCACTTTTTGCTAAAGTTTCCCTCCTTGTCCAAGATCATCAAAACGTCATCGTAACTTTCAAACACATTATGCTCAAACTCTTCCTCTTGTGGGGACCCATCTTCTACTGCATTTCCTTCAACCTCCTCAAGTATACAACTCTCCTCCACTGGAACCACCTTTACACCCTTCACTTTACAGGATCTAATGCTGTCAATCGATTTTGAGTTTGCAGACTCGCTATCCGACAATACCAGCCTCCAGTAGTTGAGATCAAGTGCTTCTGGGGGACCCTCTGGAACATAAACTCCATTTTGTTCACACCAACTACCAACAAGACCCTTAACGCAGTAATTTGGAGTCAAAGACAGATGAGGGAGATGCTGTTGAGTCTTTGGGCAGGTGTTGTGCCCATCACTAAACCATTTCTCGATACAAATCCTTTCATAGGTTTGACCAGAAGCTATGATGACTGGGTCGTACATGAGTTGTAGCGAAATTGGACATCGCAACTCTTCAGGCGGGATGGGCATTTGGATTGATCTCCTAAAATTTGGCTTGAAATTGAAAGAACTGAGTTTAGAAAGTTGTCGGTCAAAGGCACGACAATTTCCTTCAAAAGATCCCTGAACGGTAGGGGAGGAGCAAGGCGTGGAGCCCTGTGAATCATTGTCATCTGAGATGTCACCTCTAAATAGCTTAGAGTATTTTCTCATGAGATGTAAGAGATAAGCCACGATAGACTCCTTTCTTTTGTCTTCCTCCATTCGAGCTCTTTCTATCAGTTTTTTTAAAGATCTCCGCTCCATAAGAGCTGCTCTAGAAGAAGTGATGCCAAGTCTAGAAGCAGCTTGGTGAAATGTTTCAAGCTCATTACCGTCGTTAGAGTTGCTACTGAATTCCCTCCCTTGCTGGAGTAGTGCAATTATATCCTCACCAATTTGCTTCTCCGATGGATCAAGTGAGAACTCAATCCCCTCAAGTTCACATAAAATTTCTGAAATCTGAAACACGTGTAATTGCAGTCAGAAATCAAGTATTTAACAAAATGGCAAGAGCTTAGAAAACCAAGCCAACCTATCTATATTTGTCTCTTCATAGTTTGTAATTTTGTACTTTTATTCGAACCACTATTATGATTGATAGGTGTTTAAAGCCACACGAGATTAGCTAGGCAATAAGTTCACTAGGAAAAACGAATATCACCATGAACCACTATTAAACTAAATGCGAATTTACTAGGTTAAGGTCCTAAGATGAGATATCTGAATTGTGGGGGTTGCAGGTTTTGATAGATTCTTTTTAGGTATATATACATTTTTATATTAGGTATCCAGTGGGGATATGCAAAACTTGGGGGTGGTACCTCCACTCAAACAAACAGAACCAATTAAAAGAAATGGATTTCTATATAGGTGACCTCAATCATTTGGGACAAAGGCTTGTTTAGTTGCAATGAGTTGAGTTGTTTCTTTTCGGAAAACATCTACAAGAGCTCATTTTGCATCCTAATGACAGCTGGGTTCTGATACTTCAACCAATATTCAGAACATTTTGACAATTATCATTCTCAATAGATTCGACCATAGACTCTACTCGCTGCTAAGGATATAAAGGCCATTCAAGCTTGCTTCAAAGCCGTATGCAGTTAAATCCACAGGTTTTTGTTTACAACTGAATCAACATACAACTTCTAAAAAATCAGACATGCGTGTAGCATGCAGTCACAAAACTTCTGTTGGAATCCAAAGCATCAAAAAGACGCAATGAGGGACGCTGAGAATGGATAGCCAACAGAATGTAGATGAAATTACCTCGCAACCAATAGCTTCTGGAACAATATCATTGACCCGCTTAAGACTATCTTCAAGGGAAAATCTTGCCTTCTCAAATTTTACAACAACGGAGTCCCCAGTTATAGCCTGCCTCATAAGAATGATTCTATTAGAATAAAACATCGAAGAGGCAAACAAACCAGCATAGATGTCATTGTTTCAGAAACAATCAGGTGTTCAACTTCACAGTAATCACATAAGTAAAAAAGAAAAGATGCTAAACTATAATCAACGGATATCATCACAATTCCTCGTGTCCTTGTCCACCAATCCAATATTGCACACTTATATGTAACTACTAACATCTATGCCAGCGGCCAAAAGTTCAAGCAATGTTCTCTTGGCAAAGTAATCAGCAAAAAGCAATTTACTAAATGACAACGGGACATCAACCCACCAATAAGCTGTGATCCAAACTCTAAAGGTCACACACACAATCTTAATTTTAGCCATTAACTACGTGACTGCCCAAAGGTTCACAGTCACTTAGGTATTAAAAAAGTAATAAAACAAGACAGCAGATCTACTCCAGTTTCACTTCAACACATGGGCACTCAAACCAAAGAATTAGGAAACAGTAAGAAATGAATTACCCGGTGAGTAACCCATTACAAATACTTGGAGATGATAGCACTTATCACAGCATCACGAAATATAGTAATATCAGCAAAATAGATATCATACCAAGTAAAGTTTACTACACCCAGCGCAATGTTGCAGAATATTCTTGGTCTTCTCGAGCGCAATGTGCAAAGAACATAATGCCTGAATACCAGTCGTGCTCCTTGGCCGTGCCCCTTCCAAGACAGGGAAAATTCCCAGAACTTTGCAATGAACTGCAGACAATGTCTTGCACATTTCTCCATGTAACTGCATTAGCAACCAACCACAATTTTCATTCTTTCAATCCACAAAAAACAAATATGCACCATCAATCAGATATGTTCAATTTGATTTCTTGTGATTTTGTGCACAAATACCTTTGCATCACCAATCGCCAATAAATGTTCTTCAACCTCGGCAATATCCATGATCCGCATTCAACCGTAGGGAGTTATAGACAGATTTATAACTGTAAATTTATAACCAACAAAAACAGGCAAATTGATAGTAAGAGAATGCACCAGTAATTATACAAGTCATGATGACATTTCAAGAAAGACAAACCTAACCACATTAAACAATAGGAGAAGCAAAAATCAAAGAACCTAATAGTCTAAAGGGCTAAATAAACCGCAAGTTTTCAATTATGCCGAAGCACACCAGAGAAAATTCTAACAGAAAAAAGATAGTTTTTCTTACACATTT
Organism: Vaccinium vitis-idaea; assembly: GCA_963854785.1. NCBI lineage: Eukaryota > Viridiplantae > Streptophyta > Magnoliopsida > Ericales > Ericaceae > Vaccinium > Vaccinium vitis-idaea. The sequence continues at coordinate 17,515,354 of OY978221.1, forward strand.
CCTCACATTGCAGACTCAACTTTCAAAATTGAAAATTAAATGGACGCATATTGAAAACAAAACTTGAAACAAATTGAAATATCAAAAAGCCAACAAAAATAAAAAATAAATTTGGCTTCCTTTGCTGAGATCTATATTGGGAACCGAAATATCAAACCCCAACATGAAACCTTCAGGAAAACAAAAATACTACACAACTCCTTCATGCCATTTATTATTATTCCCCCCTAAAAACCAAATACCCACAATGCGATTCAGGCTAGAATCTTTGTTAGCTACGCAATGCGACTCATAGCCACAGAGAGAACCAAACTTAACGCATTAACCTACGCAAATGACAACGTTTGAACTACTTTAACCTTATCTTTAATTCCTTAAGTAAACGAAAACAAAAACAAAAAATGGAGGTTTAGAGCTGCAAATGTACCAGAAATATCTGAACCAACCAAGGTGGCTTCATAAACTGAATATCAACAAAGATTAACGGCGCTATAAAGTGTATTGATATAAACAGATTCAGAATTTGGTTTTCGTTTTTGGATCGGCTGTTAAAGGACAAGAACCCAGTATAGAGAGAGAGAGAGACAGAGAGAGAGAGAGGAGGAGGAGGAGTGTAGATTCCTTACTAAATAAGGGGGCGTAAATGCTGAGCGAATATTAAAATCACTGAAAGCATAATAATTAAGGGTTCCAAACGAACCCGCTACTTGATAGCACCTCGCGGTTCCGCCCATTAAGGCATGGCAAGCCTCGATAAGTAATCGAGTCAAGCTCAAGTTCAATTAGTTAACGAGCTCGATAAAACTCGGCTCAGCTTGTAAAGCTTGGCTCGTTTAAAGAGATTCGTTAAGTAAATTATTTTGACTCGGTTGGTTAAGGGCTCGGCTCGTTTATGACTGAGCCAAGCTCAAGCTTGATTTTTTAGCTCGTTTACTTAACGAGTTGAGTTCGAACACTACAAAACTAGGCTTAGCTCGTTGGAAGGAAGGGCTCCCCCTTCTCATCCCACCTCCTCCCCCTTCCCCTTCTTTCCCCGTTTCCTCCTTCCCTCCTCAGACCTATTCCTTCCCTTCTCCCTCTCAATCCCCCTTCCATGCCTACCTCTCCTCTCCTCTCCTCTCGGCTCTACCTCCATGGATGAGAGGGGTTGAGGAAGATCTCCCTCTCTCTCCTCCATTTTTGAGATCTCGGGGGACCAGATATGGGTTTTGACATGGGCTCCGATCGGCTTCGACGGCTGTTCAAGTTCTCCAGCAGCGGCGGTAACGGCGTGAGCGGCTGATCCGGTTCCGATCTTCCAGTCCAGATGTGGCCTTTGCAGTGGGAGTAAGCATCTTGGCTTGGTCCTATGAACTATCCACCCTCCGACGGGTCCGAATCCGACATTGTATTTTTCTGTTTTTTGTTATTTTCTGTTTTTGTTTTTTTGTTTTGTACTGGTGGACAGGTAGTGTCATTTTATTTTCATTTAAATATATGTGTTTTTTCTTGCTAAATATTTTTTTTTGTTTCGGAGTAATATTTATTTATTTGATTTTTGTGTGTCGTTAATGATTGAAGTAGTACTGCCGTACTGGCGTTGGTCGTCCCCTGTTCACCGGCCGACAGTTGCCGACCTCTTCTTTCTTTCTTTCTTTCTTTCTTTTTTTTTTTTTAACTCCTACCTCTTCGGTTTGTCTGCAAAGTGCAAACGGATCTGTCAAAAATCTGATCAAAACAAAAAGAAAAAGAAAAAGATCTGTCACAAATGTTTCGAAATGTCGAAGTTACCCCTAATCACAAATGTTTCGAAATGTCGAAGTTACCCCTAATAATTACGTTGTTTTGAAAATCTTGTTTGACTATAAAAGCATGACACCGACTTCTTGTTTTTCTCTATTCATGATAATGAAAACAACATTAAAATAAAATAAAAAACAATGCTACATATACAGAAAAAGTACCCAGAAAGTGAGAAAGAGTGGCTCAGATGCATTTATACTTGTATCTGAGCCGCTCATTCTCACTTTCTGGGTACTATTTTTTTGCACTTAGCATTTCTGTTTCCAAAAAAGAAAAAATTGATAGGAATAGGTTAGAAAAATATGGCAACACTGGATAAAATCAAATTTTGGGAGTTAATTATGTTTTCAAAACTATATTAAACGACATTCAATTAACAAAAAAAATTGTCATGCCTAATATTATCGGCGAGGTTTAAAATACAAACAAATCCAAATCATCAAAACGAACACCAGAAATATCCAAAAATGACTTGGACAGGACCGTCTAGTCCCTCATACTTGTTAGACATTTACTTTAAAGTCAAATTTAATTTGCTCACTAGGTTATCAATGTCTCATTAATTTTATTTTTACATATTGTTCAACACGTTGAGGCCTATTAAATGAACAATCCGAATTATATTTTCGGATTCAATAGACGCTCGTTTTCTCAAAATGTGGACACATAACGTTCAACCTTCTGTTTTTAAAAAGTATGGGTGGCTTGATCTACCATATTTTGGGAGCTTCGAAATAATATGTATTTTATTTATCAATTTTTTCCATTATCAGAATTATTAGTATTTTTTTATTTATACCATTGGATGCCTCCAAAAACATGGGACCAACTAGTCATTATCTTAAGATCAAAAAGACTAGTCGTTGTCTCGTCATTTGGGCGTGTTAGCTATGCATCGTTTTCCCAATAACAGACAAAAGATGGCTTTCTAAGGGTATTGTGGAGGACATTTTGGTAATTGCGAAGACTAAAGAAATTTTTTATCAGCAGCAGATGTCTATAATGGAGTACGGAAGCCAACAAAGGAGCCTGATGTAGAGTATTTTAATCACTGCTATTTACTACTCCACGTGGTCGTGTTTTTCACCACCGATTACCCCCAATCCAGATCCATAATCCACGGGGACACGCTACTCCCAATTCTGGACAGACTATTCTATGCCCACTGTCTGTGGTGTTTCTACTCAGTCGTAAGAAAATAACGGTCTTGTTCATTTTGGGTTTCAAGACCCAATTTTCTCAATTATTATGTAATTATTGTTTTTATATTTCAAATATTATTCTCATTTCTCTCTGTCTCTCTCTAATCAATAACCCCTATTTTTAATTATTATCTTAATTTCTATCTTCAATCATTACCAAAATTCAAAACCCAAAACCTAAATCAAACACAACTTGCAAGGGCTCTGGGCACACGTTGAACGTCGACAAAAAATGTTGGTGATAGTTAAAAAGGCAAGGGGTAATTGTGTGGCCTCAGAAACTAATCAATACCAAAGTGTTGCTCTCCCTTTCTATATTAGAATAGATACTAGGAGGCAGGGGCGGAGCCAGGATTTTGGTTCAGGGGGGGCAAAAATTAGATGCGTTCAGGGGGGTGCAAGGATTTTGGTACAGGGGGGCAAAAAACAAAATCAAAGAGGGGTCAATTAGCAATTTTGTGAGGTATACTAGTAAAATCCCCATAGAAATTTGGGGGTCAGGGAGGTCAACTGACCCCTCTTGTCTCCATGTGGCTCCGCCCCTGCTAGGAGGCCCCATTCCACTAACTCAAAAAAGCCTCGAAAATCGAGGCAGCCACTCTCTCATAATATATCACATAAAAAGCTGTGAAAAGCCAATAAGCTACCTTAGTAGAACACCCCCTTACTTTTGCTTTAGGAACAAAGATAGGGACACATTATGTATTGTAATTGGTAAATACTGCGAGACCATAAATTTAATTTTGGTAAAAAGAGTATTCAATAACCTCTTTTTGCAAAAAGAATTCAATAACCTCTTTTGCATGAACTTTGCAGTAACACATGGTGAATGTGAAGTCGAGTAGAGTTTCGACAGCGTACATTGATCACAGACATTTGACAGCCGAAACAAGCGCTTGCTGGATATATATCTTTTATTTGTTTTGGTTATGTTTTATGTTATTCTCGTCTGTATGTTGTTATTATTCTATTGTCTTTATATCCGGTAGTTTGTAATAGCATTTCTCATGAAATGGAATTCTTTCTCTTTGGCCAAAAAAAAAAAGAAAAATAAAGGCATCTACATCCCCGTACCCGTTAAATCTCCATTTTGGAAGATCAAAATACCATTTTATAATAAAAACATAGATTTTAAAAGTTTTACTATTAACAACTCAAACCCAATACTCTATTTTCCCTTCAATATTTAGAAAATTCACTCCAAATCTTAGACTTCATCGTTTTCCCTCTAAAATTCGAATTCTCATTTTTCTACTTCATAGAAAGGAAAAAAAACCCCCTCAATATTGGTCTTGTTTTAAACCTATTTGCAATATCTTTAGATTGGTACTAATTTTACAGAACAATAAATATATCAAAACCAATTTCACGAATAAAATGGGGTTTGGAAAGTTGTGAATGATGAAATGGAGGAGATTCCCTTTTTTTTCATTCTCCAAATTTGGAATACCAAACTTGATCCTCCATTTTGGAGGAACTGGAGGATGGGTTTGGACTTTGGAGTGCATTTCCGCCAAAAACTGTCCTCTCAAATGGAGAAATGGAGTGTGAGTTGGAGATGCTTTGGTTGTGTTTGATTTGGTTTTGAGTTTTGATTTTTGTAATGATTAGAGGGAGAAATAGGTATAATAATTAAAAAATAGGTATTAATGATTAGAGAGAGATAGAGAGAAAAATAAAAATAATATTTAAAAATAGAGGTAATAATTGAATAATAATTGAGAAAATCGATTTTTGGAAACCAAACCAAACAAGGCCTTTAATACTTTATTTTGAAGTTTCAAGACGAAGCTATTTTTTAATTTCCTAATTCCTCATTGCTATAGCACCATCTTGTTAGATTTTGACAAAATTGCTTCAGTTGTGCAAAAGTCATTTTTCTTGACCTCAATTCATCACAATTTTGGGCAACTCATGTAATTATAGATGACTTAAAAAAGACGTGTAATTTTCAAATCAAAAACTAAAAATTGCCTTTTATCTAAAAATTGCACTTTGTTTCTAAGGAGGGAAATTTTGGGAGGGAGGGAGTATTCAAAAAAACTAAGGGGACTTGGCAACGTAATAAGTGGGGATCAAGAACCACATGCATCAACAGGAACAGCTATTACCACGGTCGTTGTTCCAGGGAGCAGAGCATACCCTGCCTCACATTGTTTTTCGACACAAAAATTAAAAACTAGTTAGATTTTGTTCATGCATCTATCATGTATTATTATTTTTAGCCAGTGGCCCAAAGAATTTGCTCTTAACAAATTACCAGTAAATTTGGTTTTCGTAGAGACATAGAAGCCCTTTCAAATTTAAATAAAATAAATAAAATTGTTGTCATTCCATCATGTTGGAAAATTAACTTGCGTCGGTTTTCGCCCTTTCAAATTTAAATAAATTAAACAAAATTGGTGTCATTCCATCATGCTGGAAAATTAACTCGTGTCGGTTTTTGTTTGGGGCAAGTATTATTGAAGGCGTGCCTAAAAAAGGCTTGTAATTATCCTTTTTCAGAATTTAAATCTACAAAAAGCCAAACTCTCAGGCGTTTGTACTGTTTGTTCTCTTACCTCAATGAAGATGATTTTTCCTTAACTGTTGATTAAAGATCAAACCAAGAAAAACAACCAAAAAATTTGAAGATCAAAAGGCGGATAAGCAAAATAAACACCGAATATAAATTTTGACGATAACCTACATTCGAATGTTTCTTCAGCTTGAATCGAACACAAGAACTAGAAACTCATGCTACTGCCACTGCTACAAGTTACAGCTAGAAACTAACTTCTACAACCTACTGCTACAATTATTGCTAATTCTACAAGCTACAACTCACGAAGAAAGAAATGTGGTGTTGTTTGAGCAAGGGTTAACCTTTCACAGGTGCCTTGGGTCATATCCCACCTATTTCGAATCTCGACAGCTTCTTGTTAAAATGGCATCGCTGAGCAAACTCTTGGGGCCACTGGGTTTTATATCTGGTCGTTACCTCCAGGGCCTCGGAATTAGTCGAGGTGCACACAAGCTGGTCCGGACATCCGATATTAAAAAAAAGAAAAGAACTTTACTAACTTATTGAGCATGGTCATGATGATATTGGATGGCTTAATTTGGGTGCAAACAGTTTCCAGTATAGATACCTATCCTTCTGTTTAAAGTCATTCAAGCTTTTTCTAAGAGTAGGACATAGGTTACTTCAGCATCATAGCACCTGGTACTAGTAAATTTTTTAACAGGCTAGAAAGTAACAAGAAGTGTATCTTTGTTACTTTATTCAAGCACGAAACTCTCGGCTCCTTTGAGAAAAAAACCAAAAAACGGATTATTGGTTTTTTCATTTTGTCTTTATTCAATTTTTTTTGCATTTGTTAGTTTTGCGTCAAGATTTTGTGGTTTCTGAATTCCTCTCGACGAGATGAATCTAACAAGTATACATTTATGGGCAAACCAAATATTTTTTAATAAAGCCAAAATTAATCCAATAATCCAAGTATTTCGGATTTATTCAAAAAAATATTTGGTTTGACCATAAATTTATACTTGTTAGATTCGTCTCATCGAGAGGAATCCAGAAGCTACAAAATTTTGATACAAAACTGAATGCAAAAAAAATAAAATTGAATGAGGACAAAATGAAAAAACTAATAATCCGTTTTTGTTTTTTTTTCCAAGGAGCCCTCTGTTTGCTTTTGGTCTTAGAAATTGACTACTTATTTGATTAGGAGTGGTTAAATGAGAATGAGGGTGAGATTCACATCAATCATAATGCATGGAAGTATAAGACTTGCAAAAGAACTCTTTTGGAATCACTTTCTTTCAATTTTGTTACTTTTTTCATCTTTCCTTTGAACCGGATCGAAATCTATTTTTCAATTTGCAAGCAGCGACCGTATTAAAAATTTGACTTTACGATAATTTTAACTCATCCCGTTCAATAACAGATTATAGGAAAATTATTGAAGTATTGGCCAGAAACTAATACTACTTTTAGAAAACTTATCAAATAGGCGGCTAATAGTACAATTATCAAGAAAATAAGGGTCCTCTTAATTAATTAAGCCCACATGTAACTTCGTGTTGCAATTACGTTTAGTGATGCTCCTTCCATGTGGAAATGTGCAGATATTAATGTGGGTTATGCCTTGAACATGACAAGTTTTGTTGGAGAAGTGAAATCATTATATTAATCAAACTATAAATTAATGGATAAAGATACAGGTACAGAAGTAGTGATACAGAAAATGTACCGATCGCATTCGGGGACCCACTTTTGGGTCTCACACGAGTGATCCGAACCGTTCATTGTTCTTAAAACATTTTTCCGAGGGGCCCCACCAAATTTCAGCTCAATCAGACGGTTGGAAGTGCATCAACCAAAGTCCCACCGTTCCAACCAAAATTTTCAATCAGACGGTTGGAAGTGCTCCAACCAAAGTCCCACCGTTCCAACCAAAAAAATTTTTGCCACCTACCGAGGGTGTTGTAGGATGAACAGGCATCTGTCTCTCATGATAAAAACGGCTAGAAGCTAAACGTCGGAACATCTCCGATGAAATGCTTTGGCGAACTGAATTTCTTCCGTTTCTCTTACAAAAACCGAGTTTCAGGATACTTGTGAGGAATTTGATTAACTAGTAACTCTCCCAAAAACGTGAAGCCAAAACCCTTGAGCTGCCAACTGGCATTCAATAGACAAAACGGACGAATTGAATTGCAGCCATAATCTCACTTCATGAGGGGTCATTAGCAGCCGAAACAAATAGACCTTTGAGCAACATCGTCTAGCTTCAAGGAACCCGGATAAGGACTCTTCAGTTGCCTCAAAAGATCTTCCGGATGCCCATCTTATTCACAAATTTCCAACAATTTTATTCCTTATAACATCTAGCATTTGAGCCAAAATGGAAAGAAAATTCTATAAAATCGCAATACGTACCAGGAAAGAAAATTAGAGGAACTGAAGGTTATGTGTTTTTTTCTTTATTTTGTTGCTAGTTAATTTGTTTTGATATGTCAGGATCTCCAAGCCAATTTACTCTTACCTCAATTAACATATGGAGATCAATCTTACATTCCATTAGTTGGAGGCCATTTAAAATTGAGGCTCTAGCTCTATAGATTGGCCTCCATAAATTGAGGCCCTTGGTGGCTGCTTTGCTAGCGTACGCCACTGCGCCCCAACTTGAATTTTGTTTATCCTAACTGTGAGACTACGGCCTTGTTTGATAACCCTATTCAGCACTTAAAACTAAATAGGTTAAGTAAAAATAAAATAAGTTGGTTTGATAACCACAACGAGGAGGACTGAATATTTTAAGAGCCAAGCAAGAGTAAGGAACAAAAAATTAAGTAGCTCCCCCCCTACTTATTACTTGTCACTTAACACGCTTAGTGCATTGGCCTATTTTGATTTTTTATTTCAGCCCTTATTTACCCTCGCCTGCCTCGCCTCTTATTCCAGAGATCACACCGAAATCTGCTCTCTCTCCTCGACGACACCCATCGGCCATCTCTCTCTCTCTCTCTCTCTCTCTCTCTCTCTCTCTCTCTCTCTGATATGGGTCTCTTAATTGATTTTGTCTGATAACCCTGGTTTGTCTGTTTTACATCACACACTCCTATGATTTTTGCCCCTTCAAATTTCATTCGGCTTGCATCTGAATCCTTTCAGTACAGAAGCTGTGTTGTTTCGCATCTTAGAATTCTCGTGAACTCAAAATTTTATCATCTTAGTGAGGAGGAAACGGAGTTCCACCATGTGCCCTATAAGATCTCTCCTTGAATCACTTTTTCTACGTGTTCTCCTGAAGGAAAATGCAAGAATTTGAGACAGCATGTCTGACAAGGAAACCAATTGACTTCAATTAATAAGTACTGCAAACCAATTGGGTTCCTAATTCAATTTGGTCGATTGATTTGCATGTCTTGCTTTGCAATTGAATTGTTTGTGGGGCTTGTTGTTTGATAGCATCTTTTATTGATTTGAGGATTTCGAAATTCAGACCGACAAAGACAATGAGTAAAATATGCTAAATTATAATGGGTTGAACCTAAAGCTGTTAACTTGTAGGGATGGCTTCTAAAGAGAGTTCAACAATTTCGATGCACTAGACTTCAATATGCCAACGAGTTAAAAGCATTATTTGACAGTGTTAGAGAAAGAGGAAGATTTTGTTGATCAACCATATTTAATGTAATTTTTTTATCATGTTTTCGATATTTTGTGTATATTATTATGATTTTGATAATTACACATTCTTTTTCATTTAATTGATTTGGTTTTGGTATTACAACGTCAATATATGTAGGGTAAAGTTGGAAATGAATGAATTTAAGACTTCAGCTTTTTGTAGATATCAAACAGCTTATCTAATTCAGTGCTTAATATTCAGTACATATCAAACAACTTATCAGCTTAAGAAATTCAGCATTCAGTTTTCAGTACTTAACTTTTAGTTTTCAGTTTTCAGTTTTCAGCTTTATCAAACATAGCCTACTTTAGTGAATGGTTTTTTAGAGCCAGTTCCACAAAAGGCTTATTGCACTTTACGAAACAGATCAATTTCTCATAATACATCAACCCAATTTCACTGGCTTATTAGGAACACCCCTTTAATTCCTTGAAATCTGCATAGATAACAGTTCATGATAAAAATGGTACTGAAACGCAATTAAGACATAGTACTAACATATTACTCCCTCTGTCCCTTTTTGTTTGTCATTTTTTGATAATTGTGTCAGTTTTCGATCACTTATATCTTTTAATATTGATCTCCAAATATATACAATATGGATCTTGTTTGATAGTTTACGATTAATTTTATTATACAAAGTTTTTAAAACCATGAAAAACATTATAGATTGAAAGATATAAGCAATTTAAGGTATAACAGAAAATAGAATAATTGACAAACAAACTGGGACGGAGGGAATAACATGCATGGATATATAGATGTGTGAAGATACATGCACTAAATACCTTTCTCGGCCTTTTGGCTAAGATCAAGAGAAGATACATGCACTAATTTCTTCAGCTGATCCCCCTCTCTCTCTCTCTCATAGAAAAGTCTTGGTAGGTGCCTAAGTACAGATCACGTGAGCCATGCTTTTGTCATGCGTTTCCTTCAAGCTTGGTCCAAATTAAGGGGGTTCTTGAATGAATTATTTGATTTTATCATCTTTGATTTTATCATCATCTTTTACGAATAGATTTTATTAATCATTTTTGAAACTCATAGTGATCCACAATTATTTTATCACCTAGATTTTATCTATTGGGAAAGCAATGTGATTTTATCACCCCTCCATAAAACACCAACTAAAATCAACTTTCCCATTTTATCTCATAAAATCCATTCAAAAACTCTCCCTAAAGGGGTGAAAGAACAGCAACATGTACAATAATATCACGTGGATTGTGTTTGGTTTGGGTTTTGAGTTTGGTTTTTGTAATGATTAGATGGAGAAATATGGATAATAATTAAAAAATAGATATTAATGATTGGAGAGAGATAGAAAGAAAAATAAAATTAATATTTAAAAATAAAGGTAATAATTGAATAATAATTGAGAAAATCGGTTCTTGAAAATCAAAATGAACAAAGCCGTGAATTTTCACATGAGGAAGTTACCGTCGACCCAGTTATTGCCATCATCATCATCATCATCATGTCAACTCAGTAGCAGTGAACAAATCACAGCCAGCCATGCATGCATCTCTACTCCTGTACTGCACCATTACCATCATTAGCTGTGGGTTCCTCCTCCACCCGACTTGGCGGTCCCGTTGACCAGGCTTCGCTTTTGAACCTCCGGCCATTCAAATGTGTGGCTCTTAAATTCCTAACTCATCTCAATCAGATCAAATTGCATGTCTTTGCCTCATTATTGTGCCAGGATTATTTTGCTCACCAATGTAGAGTACTAATACTCCTACTTGTTGGGTTTCTTTTAGTACTAACTTCTTGGAAGATACTTTAAGCATATTTTTTCCAATTTCCTTTTGGTGGTAAGCAAATAGGAACCCGGAGGCCTGTTGTCCCTTGGGGTCGGCAGACCCTGCCAATCACTAGTGGCGACTCTAGCTTGTAAGGGTTCGAAAAATGCACTGAAAAAAAATAAAAAATTAACATATAAATTAAATTTTTTTTACTATTGTCAGCGCTGGGTCACTCGTGCGAGGTTAAAATAAATGTTTCCTACTAAATTTGAACTAAATTGTTATAGCCCTAACAAAACAAAACAAACCTAGCCCAAGAGAGCCCAATATATAATTTAATAGTAAAGATAATAGATGGCTTTTTATCTTTTTCTCTGTGTGGCAAAAAAAGAAAAAGAACAATTCAAAAAAAGAAGAAGAAATAGACTCGGGCAATTGATTGAGGGTGGTTAGTTAGCCTACTTAAAAATTCATTTCTCTTAGTTTAAAATTTTATTTTTGTCAAACGATGTATATGTACTTCCGTAGGATATTTTAAATTTTTTTATACCAAACTAAAGTACTCAATGAACACTTTAATTTGATATAAAACAAATTATAAAATTACATATAGAAATATATTTTTTAGGTGTTTGAAATTGCATATTCTTATAGTGGACATTTAAAATGGGACAGAGGGAGTATCTCTTTTGCTAAGTAAATTATTTTATTTTATTTTTTCATACAAGTTTTGTTATTATAGACACGCTTATGTATTTTTGTCAGCGCGCCACTGCCAATCACCATCTAAGCTGTCTGTTTCATGCATCAACGACTCGGATTGCATCAAACAATGGATTGTGTGGACACACTAAGGCGAGGTGAGATCTGAGCCGTTAATGCGCGAAATTGACGGTCGGATGAGGTCGACACCCCCTGCGGTGCTGACACCAAGGGACGGCAGGGTCCCCCAACTGGCGCAAATAGTAGTTTTTAAACATTTAAATGAAACGTAAAAATATTAGCTGATACTGATGTTCCGTCACTATTTTGTATTACCGCTCCTTCAAATATTTGTATAGCTAGCTACTTCTTAATATTAAGAAGCTAGCTAGCTAGCTAGAGACAGTATACTAGCTACCACAAATATCCCTAGAACGCTGCTACGTGCACAGATGCACGTATCTTTACTGGATATCCCTATGTAAATTTGTAATGTATCAAAATTTAATTTCAAAGGACCGGACCATAGGGAGGATTGAGATGGGACTTGGGAGTTGTGTTTTGATTGAGACTTGGGGTCTTAATATCGTGCACGGTAGATAGTGATTGCTACCAGCAAAAAGAGAAACATGCATTCATCAATTGCATGTGATATGCAGTGGATTGGCAATTGGAAGTGTCTGCCTTCCCCGCATGAAAACCGTTAAATGTGGAAGTACGTACCTGCAATTACCCTGAAATTTGGTGTAGGTATGCACTTTTGAGCCACAAAAAATTCGTAAATAGTCACAAAAGTTCGTTATTTAACATCAAATTAATTTGTATTTTAGACCACCAAAGTTCATAAACAACACCACCACAAAAACTCGTAACTTTGAGCGGTCTTTTTTTAGCTTGAGTCGTCTTTTTGTACTGTAAAATTATAAACGACCCCTCGAAAAACAGCATCACAGAATTCATAAAAGTAACCACAATAATTCATAACATAAAATTTAAAATAACCCGATAAAATCGGACCACAAAAATTCATAAAATGAGCCACAAAATTCGTAAAGAGTGTACCGTACACCTAAAAATAAAAGGAGCGACAAAATTTTGTAAATGATCAGCCAAAAAAAATCGTAAATGAGGGGTGTACTAAATACTTTTTCTATTGTTCTATTAAAGATAAGAGGCTAAAAAGTGTCAGGTTGGAACCTTTGGCAGGGAATTTGAACAAGGCCTGAAGGTAAAAACGTGACTACCCATCTTTATTAATTCCTTAGGCTATCTCTAGTGGTTGAGTTAAATTTGTGTAGTTATATGATACAAAAGTGTAAAAAGTGGGACACAATTGTGTGAGTTAAATTGTTGTTAGTAGTTAGTTAGATGCCTTTGTGTTACTACAATAGTGTAGCTTACATTTTGTTAAATTAAATGTTCCAACCCAAATTGGGTCCCATGCCTCCAACGTATATTTTTTTCAACGGCTGCTGATGGTTTGTTCAATGACCAGATGCATGAAATTCAACGGTTGGGAGAAGTTCAACAGCTACTGCGAAAACTTTTTCTTTTTAAAATGGTTGGGCCCACTTGATTGTTTTTTTTTTTTTGGGGTAAACCAAGCTTGAAAATAAAAGAGGCAAAAAGAAGATACAGCCTACAAGGGGCATACCCCAGGGAGAACAAAATAAAACAAAAAAGAAAAGAAAGAAAAAAACAAAATTAAGCAAAAATTACGGGGATGGCCACAAGGCTACAGTAGGTAGATGAACAAAAGCTGCAGTAGCTGGATAGGCACTAATGAGACTTTTCAACTTTTGATATCATGCTATCAAGCAATAGTACATGGTAACAAAGCTCGAGCAATAGTACATGCTATGGAGCAATATTCCGGGCTACACGCATGAAGCAATAGTACACTTGACTGTTGCAGTGTTGCTTGGTGGAGTTACAGTTGAACCCTGCTTTAACTTTTTCTAACCACTAACTCAACTTAGCTACAACCTAACTATACTATTGTGGGTAAAAAAAAAAAGAAAGTGTTAGCTAATTGTGCTAATGACTGACTAATTCTTTCATTTAACTACACCACACTACAGATGGCCTTAGTGTTATGGTTCTTTTTGATACTGATAAATCAGGTGGTTGACTCAATAGTCCGCTAACGGGGGACTCAATTAAAATTGGAATAGAATTCCCTATGAACTAATTTAACGGAGGAATTAATGGCACGTGGGTGGAAAACTAATCCAAAAGTTTCATGTTTCAGTAAGTCAAATTTAAAAGTAACATGGTACAGTAAGTTAAATTTAAGTTTTTTAAATAACATTAAAAACTAGCATAATTAATAAGGATACATAATTATAGAAAATATCTAAAGTTGTACAGAAGAAAAAAGGATCTGGATCCTCTATGAGGATTTCTCTGTGATGATCTTGTGAGGGTTTTGTTGTGGGCTTGACAACACACCAAAAAGGAGATCCGATGGCTCACAATCCCCTTCCTTGTTCTTAAATAAATAAAGGCGTCGTTTCATTGGAAAAAAATCTGACGGAATAGTAAGCCACCACAAAAGACGTTTTCTTCTACTTCTTCTTCCTTCGTTATTTTATTCCTCAAACTGTTCTTCTCCATTTCATCATAGCAAAGAAAGAAACCCCTTGGTTGTCATTTTTTTGGGAAAAAATTGAGGTAAGAGATAATCTAACAATTTTGGAAAAAATTGAATAAAGGAAAAAATTATGCCAATTGAAATTTGAGCTAAAAAAGAAGAACAAATCTAGAAATAAATAAATAAAGGAAAAGATTAAGCTACTTGAAATTTGAGTAACACTAACAGAGAAGAAGAAAAATTAACGGAAGAAGAAACTGCCATTTGTGTGGCTTGCCATCCTGTCAATTTTTTTTCCATGAAATGGTGTCATTTTGATTTTTTTTTAAAAGGAAAAAAAAAATGACAACCAAGGGGTTTCTTTCTTTGCTATGAAGAAATGGAGAAGAATAGTTTGAAGAAGAAAATAACGAAGGAAGAAGAAGTAGAAGAAAACGTCGTTTGTGGTGGCTTACTATTCCGTCAGATTTTTTTCCCAATGAATGAAATGACGCCTTTTTTATTTAAAAACAAGGAAGGGGATTGTGAGCCATTGGATCTCCTTTTTGGTGTGTTGTCAATCCCACAACAAAACCCTCACAAGATCCTCGTAGGGAAATCCTCATAGAGGATCTGGATCCAAAAAAAAAAGGGCATCCTGGTGTAGTTGTCTCAGCTCATATAAGTCAAACACCAATATTCACGAATCATATAAGACAGAGTTATGTGCAAGTTTGAGTCGCAGGAGTCGTCTAAGGGGCTGAGCTTTTGGGCTTGGTTAAGCTCCCTATCCAACCATCCTACTTAAGTAGCACCTTGGACTCGGTTTAGATGACGAAAATCTTGAAGATTAATAAAAGTTTAATACTCCATATTTTCACGGTTACTAATTTTGGTGTATATTGGAATAAGAATGTGATTCATGAAAACAAATTCAATCAAGATTCATACTCTCAGACTGAGCGGGAATCGAATCCCTCCTTTTTCCATTGTAATCTTTATTTCTTGTCAATCCTTAAATGTATAAATATAAAAGAATGTTGACCCCAATAAATCTCTAAAATAAGTGTTTCTTGAATAAGATTACTAAATTAATCAAGGCACTAAAATGAACTCACTTCAGGTATTAAATTACATAAAAAAATAATACCAGATAAACAAATTATCATTACTCATCAAGATTTCAGTCATCCAAACGTAACCTTATTATTCCTTTGATAAAGTACTAGCCTTATTTAGCGTATGGCATTCCAAACTCGAACGGGCCGGCCCAATTAGAGGTGACGTTCAGAAGCCATCTCCTAGTCTAACCCAAGTCAAGTGGAGGCATTGGTATGGGCAGATCACTCGGCCCACTTTGCCCCACAGTGTTGAACAAGAAAACTCCTTACAAATTTCTCCGACCACCAGGTGTTGCAAAGCTCTCTCTTTCCGATCTCCGGCGATTCGATTCTTTCTCTTCCTCATTTCGAACAGGTAATTTAATATACGCATAGGTAATGTAATCCACGCATATGATTATATCTTTTCGCATTGGATAGCTATTTCGTGGACTGTCGATTTCTATGAATCGATGGATTTTGGATTTGTAATGGCAATTTGATCCGGAGTCGTTATGTAGCTGTAAAATTTGGTGCTTCCGTTCTATTCTAGGGTTTCTCTTTCTGCTTTTCCGTTTCTGTTTTCACTTGTTTGGCAGTGATTTGGAGTGGTGTTGTTTCGGAAGTACACATTCGTTTATGTTTCTCTGCTCTAAGGCCTCGTCTTAGTTCTGGTGTTTTATTTTCCAGTTGTTGAAGGTATTAAGCATGAAGTTCGATACAATTGGTCTCGAGTCCCACGTGCTGCGTAGTGGAGTGAGCGATGACCTTCTCAGTGAGTTCCCGACTGCTCCATCTTTTGAGATTCCTAGTGCAACCGATGTGAGATTGATATACTTATTTTCAGACTTAGCAAGCTGATTCAGTTGAGGGGATTTGACTAGTAGTATTTCGTTGATTTTTTTTTTGCAGTTCGATGGATTTCAGAAAGAAGCTATCCAAATGGTGAAACCAGCAAAAGGCACAACAACACTAGCCTTCATCTTCAAGGAAGGTGTAATGGTTGCCGACTCCCGTGCTAGCATGGGAGGCTACATATGTACGTTTATGAATCCAGTTATGTTATAAGTTCGATTTCGTCTTTGGGATAGTTGGGAATTTATATCATGCCTCATGCTTACCACTTAAAACTGCAATTTTGACAGCTTCACAATCTGTTAAGAAAATCATTGAAATTAATCCCTACATGCTCGGCACAATGGCTGGTGGAGCAGCTGATTGCCAATTCTGGCATAGAATCTGGGCATTAAGGTAATGCATCTATGTTTTCCTTCATATGCATGCTATGAATCAACACCTGTCTGGGCCTTCCTTAGTATACTCCTACTGACTAGGAATGAGATCCCTAATGGTGGGTTATTTTCCTTCATGCGGAATTGTTTGTTGTCGTGGTAAATTAGTTCAATCAAAGCAAACTAACCCAAAACAGTTGGCCAAGCCAATACAGTCAGCTAGGTATATATCCTGGGCAACAAGTCAATTACCACAAACAATCAATAAAAGAATCTAAAAACAGAACTATGGAAAGGGAATAGGCATATGGAATAGGCCACCTCAGGGATCAAAGATCCTGAAGGAGACCTTCTAGTCACTAGCTAGAAGCCAATCAGAATTAGTCTTCTGATTTTCTGCAGACTCCAATTTCCTCTTCTATGAGCCCAGTCAAACTTCTAGCTTCCATGCACTTGTGTTGGAACATCCTGCAATTTCTCTCCCTCCACGGCTAGTAAATAGCCGCAACAAGAGACAACTTATTCTGTTATACGTATTATGAACCATGGATTCCCTCCCCCACGAGGGCTAGCATAGCTCATCATCTCTGCCAAGCATAGCATAACTTCATCAATGTTGTTATTCCTCAGGTAGCACCCCCAATTTGTCCCGCATAAAAACATCCAAAGAGTAGATACTCATGGGTTTAATCCTGAGAATTGCAAAGTGCATATTTAAGATCCACATGTATACCCCAACTTACAAGCCTAGCTTTAGTCAAACTGTCAAAGTCTCAAAACTCGAAAGTCTCCTCAAGCAAATCAGCTAAACAAAAGACCTCCAAGGAACTGATGAGTGAAGCAAGTGATTTTTCCCTCCACCGAATAGGAGGTTGCACTGTCCTTCAGGCTTGCCCAGACTATTTGACCGAGTATGCTCCTTCCCCATTAGATTACAATGAACAGAGTCAAGATAGTCGATATTAGGGATGAAATCTGCACGGGTTTTTGTGTTCCTAAGTCTAGGCTATCTCTACAAGCCTTGGTGTATAATATAATTTGCCCCAGCTGTCAAGTATCTCCACAACACTCTTACCAAACGAAAGGATGTAGACTTCCCATTGCCAATCGTATATATAATCCAAGGTTGGACAATATCCCGGAGGATCATTTGATTGGAATGCCTTTTTGTTACCGAGAGATATATTGGCAGCCATGGATCATTTGATTGGAATTAAATTTGGAATGGAACCTAATTCGGATAATGTATAATCAATCCATTAGAGAGAATAGAATTTTGGTGCGAGAAAATGTGAAAATCCGATCATATTTTTGGGGGGATCGGGTAGGATACGGGGATGGTTTTTAAAAATTCGGGTAACGGGTAGGATACTGTTATACATCTTTCCCCACCCTGATCCACGCCTCAACCCGAATCCCTATAACTTGATCCATATGTATATGTATACATAAGTAGATGTATATTTATGATTTTTAAGTTAGGGTTTCCTTTTCACCTCAGAGCCTTAGAAACTCACATTCATTCTGTCCCAACGCTGAACCTTATTTGCCCTTAAAACCCCACCCGTATGCAACTTTTTCTCTTTTTTGATCTTCATTCTCTTGTTTTTCTTTTCACAATTTGAACTATTCTCTCTATTTCCTTAATTTTTTCCGTTGAATTATCCTAACTACACCAAAATTTTGCAGTTCTCTTTCCAAGTATTCTTCCTAGACCCAATTTAGTTCTATATATGTTCACGAGTAAAAGAAATGAGTATTTGAATCTCGGGTTTGCTTTATTTGGTGACTCAACAAAACAAAATTTGGACTAAATTGCGCATGAAGTTTTTTCGTTTTTCTTTTCTGAGCAACCAACAAAGGATAAACATCGTCTTGGAGTCTTGAGGAAATATGGGAAAAGGGAAAGAATTTCAAAAATATGATTGTGTGTGGAATAATGTATGTTTTTTTCTTTTTTGAGTTTGGGTCCCCAACTCCCCGGGCGGATCCCCGTTCCATCATCTTGGGTGGGGATGGAGGGTAAAAGCAATTCCCTGTCAGGATCGGGGTGGGAACGGGGGCGACGAGTTTGTGGATCAGGGACGGGGATAGAAAAATCCTCTCGCGCCCTGCCCCGTTGCTGACAATAGATATGTATATAGCTGTTGTCATCGATGGATGAGTTATATCGCCATGACACATTGATAGGCTTCAATTGGATTGGGGAGAGAGAGATAATGGAGTAGGGCTTTTAGTGAGAGGAAAGGATAGAGGAATAAGGATTAAGGAGGCAGGCCGTGGGTGAGTTCAAGAGCAGTTTTGTCCACGCAATGGCATCTGTCGTTGATCTATAATTTCGCGCCGTGGCGTTAACAGCAACCTGTATAAAAACAGCTAATAGTAAGCCCTAGTATTAGCTTCCTATTATCTTAAATCTTGTGTCACTCTGTCGTCGTTGAATATGGTAGCCATTCAAAACTGTGAAACCAATTGTATAGCTTGATGCATCCATGTGGTTGACTGGTTTAAATTTGCGGCATCGCCATCTTGCAATTCTGATACGTTTTTATTTTAGAATCTTTTAAACTGAAACTCAGTTTGAAATTTTTGTTGTTTTCGAGTATTAACACACTTTCGTCTTGTATTTAGTGCCGACTCCATGAACTTGCAAATAAGCGAAGAATTTCAGTTACAGGGGCCTCAAAGCTATTAGCAAATTCTGTACAGTTACCGTGGAATGGGTTTGTCTGTTGGAACCATGATTGCTGGTTGGGACGAAATGGTAATGCAACTGGATGGTCGAGTGATGCTTTTTGTGTTCTTCCTTGCATTTTTGGATGCTTATAACCTGTATTCCTCCTTCTGGCTTGTGGGGTCCTGGGCTGTACTATGTGGATAGTGAGGGAGGACGTCTGAAGGGAATGAGATTTTCTGTTGGATCTGGTTCACCTTATGCTTATGGAGTACTGGATAGTGGGTGAGTTCTTTTCCCTTTTCTGTTTTCCTTTTTTGTCAAAGTTAATTTAATTTCCTATGATGATAATGTCAGCTATGGCCATCATTTTTGGAAATCTATATCCGGAAACTGCTTCCAAATTTGTCTCTTGAATTGCACTTTATGACATGGTACATATCATAAAGTGGAGGATGCTGTCATGATGCATTTTTAGATAACTAATTCTTTGGGGAGCCTTGTATGAAGTCCTTAAAAAGGAACTGAAGATTGTGCAATTAAGAAATCTAATTTTGAAATTTCTTGGAGAAATGCTTGGATGTATTTGCGAAGGTTGTTTCCCTTTGATTTTATTGGACTCTCACTTTTCTTCTTGGCAGCCTTTTGTATTGATGTCGCCTTCCAATTCCCGAGGTGGCCATTTTTCTTTAATGGAGCTCACTTAAAGAATTGCTATGCCTTGATATTGTGGTTGCAGCAACGAGTTTCGTTAGCATGATTATGTCCTATGCTTGAACAATTGATAAAATTGAACTCCTTATGAATGCTAAAACAGACACTGTATTCTGTATTCTCCTTTTGGTCACGTTCATGCAATCTTGCAATATCTTAGCATACTAGTTTTCAGTCTTCTTGGTGTAGTAAAGGAATGCATGCATGCACATGATTACTAAAAATCTTTGCTCAGTTATGTGAATGTGAAATTAATTGGATCATCATTTTGCGACATTTTACTCTCTTTTTTGCCTCGTGTCCATTTTCATGAATCTGTTTTTCGAAATATGTTGAAGGTTGGCTTAAAATCTTCTTTGTAATGCATATGCTTATTCTGGTGTTATATGTCAATTTGGCAGGTATCGTTATGATCTGTCAGTGGAAGAAGCTGCAGAGTTGGCTAGATGTGCCATATATCATGCTACATTCCGAGATGGAGCAAGTGGCGGCGTTGCTAGCGGTAAGAGCTCTCTCTCTCTCTCTCTCTCTCTCTCTCTCTCTCTCTCTCTCTCTCACGCAGGTGCAAGTGAGATTTCAAACTTAATATGTTTCTGTCTTTTAGTATATTATGTGGGTCCCAGCGGATGGAAGAAACTATCTGGGGATGAACTTCACTACAATTACTATCCCGTTGAAGCAACAGTGGTAGAACATGAGATGGCTGAGACTTCAACAGCTTGAGGGGAAAGCTGACTCTCTCTCTCTCTCTCTCTCTCTCTCTCTCTCTCTCTCTCTCTCTCTCTCTCTGTAGTGTTTTGGGTTCTCCATAAATTTCGGAAACAGCCTTGTTAGTTGCACACCAAAGCAATTTATTTCTGCTGACCTTTGTTTTCGGTTGTGATACTTGAAGTTAAGCTTTACTTTGCGCTGGTGGTTTGTGCTTATGTATTTTACTTTGATGTTTGAATGACTTTACCCCTACTACCTTCGATTTGTTTTCGATTCTGATACTTAAAATTGATCTTTACTTTAGACTGGTTGTTTGTGCTTATGGATTTTACCTTCTTGTTACAATATCTTTGTCCCTGCTACCTCCTCCTTGTTCTTGTTCTTGTTCTTGTTCTTTCTTCGTCTTCTTCTTGTTCTTCTAATGTGTGCACTTGGTCTCAAAACGTAATGGTCTGTGGAGGGGAAGTAATCTCCTTTTTTCCTCCCATGGGCCTTGCCTGTGCAAATGGCATGTCACAGAATTTGTCTACAGCAAAAGAGATTCAATCTGGGCGAGCCTGAGATCTTATCAGACATGTCTACTCCACGGGTAGTGGCTTTCACCTGTAGTAGAAGAATTACAATCGGATTTCGCTTACTGGAGCCCTAAACAAGAAATCACCCAATATTTCTCTCTATATCTTTCTGCCATGTCTTGCTAGAACCACTCAACCACAAGAGCACTTCAAGCATCAACGGAGAATTTGAGGTTGGGAACTGTGGGTTGCCATTAACAAAGACAGGTGAGAGTTGGGAATTTGGACTTGGACCAAAACTGAGTCACAAATTCTAACATCCAAATATTTCAATTGGTTATTTTGATCAGTGGAAATTAACCATGATTCCTGTGGAAAATTATGGGTAACAAATATACCATGAAACCTGGGATCAACTCTATACAACAATATATTTTATATCAAATCACTCAGTTTGGTAAATCAATAAACCATAATAACTGTATGAAATAACCATTTTTTAAAGCACACGTGAACATAGTTTATTGCTTTATCATTTTTATTGTATCAAAAAGGAACACCACCAATATTGAATTGGGGGAAAAAAAAAATCACCATACAACTAACTTTTTTCACGCCAAGCAGAAAAAGAGAACTCATTCAAGATATGAGGTAAATCGAGATAGAAATGAACGGATCTATCACAAAAAATAAGAAAAAAGATAGAGATTTGAAACCTTAACAAAGGTTTTAATAAAAATACATTCGGATCCTCAAAATTAAGCAAAGAAAAAACAACCACACAAAACCAAATCACAAAAGAAATCCACCGACAGTTGTGGCCTAGAACTGTAAGGTAGCTGCCGCCCTGAAGGCTGAAGTGATGTGCATGTCGACGCTGGCAAAGTGTTGGCAACGATGAACAACCATGGAGAGGGATACGGCAGGCATGGGCCGCAACGATGGGGCCTGACAAAGGTTGGGAGAGATGGGGGGATTTTGGAGGAGAAAGATTGGGAGAGAAGGGGAGGATTTTGAATTTTGCTACCAGCACTTACTTTCAACCCGAAATCCGACGTGGAATCCACTTTATATATTTTATAATTTCTCTCTCTCTCTCTCTCTCTTACTCCTTCTGTCCGTCCCTCTCAACTCTCTCTCTCTCTCTCTCTCTCTTTCTCCATAACTTTCTCACTTTTTATTTTTTTTAAATTAAAATGTTCATAACTTTTATTTTTCATATCCAATGTTGAAAAAATATATATATTTAAAATCTACTCGATGACATCTATCAAACAAGACCAATATTGAATATGTAATTATGTATAGGAAAAAATAATTTTTTTAGGTATTGGTCTTGTTTGATAAATGTAAATATGTTTTTTACATGTTCACGAGCCTATTCATTCAATTATTCAACTCAATCGAATATCTTTAAGTACTTGATCAAATCTTCCAATTTTTTTTATCAATCACATATAGTTATCCAATTGAACAAATTTTTTACGAGATCACTGGACAACGTATGGGGGGGGGGGGGGGGGGGAACATATACCTAAAAAAATTATTTTTTCCTATACATAATTACATATTCAATATTGGTCTTGTTTGATAGATGTCATCGAGTAGATTTTAAATATATATTTTTTTTCAACATTGGATATGAAAAATAAAAGTTAAGAACATTTTAATTTGAAAAAAATAAAAAGTGAGAAAGTTATGGAGAAAGAGAGAGAGAGAGAAGTTAGGGAGTGTGAGAGAGAGAGAGAGGGACGGACGGAAGGAGTAAGAGAGAGAGAGAGAGAGAGAGAGAGAGAGAAATTATAAAATATATAAAGTGGATTCCACGTCGGATTTCGGGATGAAAGTCGGGCTGAAAGTAAGTGCTGGTAGCAAAATTCGAGGATTTTGGAGGGGAGAGAGGCGCCAGGGCGGACGAGAGAGGAGAGAGAGAGTATGGAACTCAATCCCGAACATGACGTGTTAATTATACGAATGATATAGTAGTAAGGTTATAAATGCAGTATCTTACCACTTTTGTATAAAAACTATACCAATGACCCTCAATACCGTATCGTGTCTAATACCGAACCTTATCGGTTGGGTACCGGCCGTACTAGTAAATATCGGGCATACCAGACGGTACCGGACAATACCAGAAAATACTGGACTAATATTACATTTATTTTTTCCTTTTATGTACCGGTCAATATCGGGACAATACTGGCCCGCAATGGTCAATACCGGACAGTACCAGACTACTTTTATATTTATTTTTCTTTTTGATAACTGTATTTGCAATACTAAATTCTTTGATGTTAGAAAATAACACTAATAGCGATAACTCTGAAATGGTACCCGATATCTTACCGGTACCGGTAAGTAGTAACAATTCGGACATACGGAGAATCCTAGCACTTCTACAACAAACCGTGGCCCGCCGCCATTTCCATCGGCCAGTCCGTTTCGACTCTCCAGTCTCAATGAGCACCTGATAGCTTTTCCGAATCGATAAACCCTAGTCCGAGAATGACTGGCGGAAGTAGCCGACGAAGCGCTCGAAGCCGAATCAAATCCTTCACACACGCCGACGATGATCGCCCTCTTCGTACCGCAAAACCCCATCCTAAACATCGAAGCAGTCTCATTCGTATCCCCAACGTCGATCTCAAAGTTCTCCTAGGTTTTGGCATCGTCTCTTTTTTCCTCGTCTTGTTTATGATTCACCATTTGATTAATCCCGCCGAACGAGCTCAGAGACCCAGGGTCGTCACCCCATTCCCTGCCCCAAAAATCATGGATCTTCCTCAGGTGAAGCTCTTATAGTGATTCAACCTAATTTAGTTACAGGGATTTCCATTAAATTAAGTTTAATGATTCTACTCCCTTACAAATACACTCCAACATTTGTCTTTTACGACTTAAAATTACGCACAACACAAGCAGTAAAATACAAATTATGGAGTGCATTTATAAGAAACTGGAGTGCAAACTTTAATATTCAGTGAATTTTTCGTTAGCTTCTCGTCAAGATTTTTGAATTAATCGTTCATCTCGACATGGGATTAATGGCCTGTTGAATGAGAGAAATGAAGAAATTGAAGAAAGTACAAAGGTATCCACTAAAATCGTAAAGACTTCGTAAAAGCAAAAAGACGGCAAAATTCATTTTTTTGCTTTTGGTAGTAATTTTTATTGTTTTAAACTTCTTGTTGAGGCTACTATCCAAAAGAAGAAAAAAAATGATAATGCGAGTCCAACACATTCAAAAAAAGGCACAGGTGAAACAGGCCCATACAAAAATATATGTTTATAGGTGTGCTTGTATATTGTTTTTGTGTATTTATCTTCGTATCTTTTATATATTTATTTATTTTTATCTCGCCTTTGTAGTTTCAAGGTGAGCACAAGGAGAGCTTGTATTGGGGAACTTATCGCCCTAATGTTTATCTTGGAATTCGTGCGAGGTAATTCCACTGCCATTGCCTATTTCTCAATGGCTTTGTCTCTTGTAATTAATAGTTGTAGTTATCAGGACTCCACAGTCTTTGGTTGCTGGATTGATGTGGATTGGTGTCAAGGATGGAAGATATTCCATGCGACATGTCTGTCAAGACGCAGATGATTTGAAGAAATATGGTTGGACGCGTCACAATGGACGGGATTATGGACATCAGAAGCTAGTTGACCAAGATATGACTTTGATGACAAGTTTTTTTAAATCCAAAGAGGATGGCAGTGGCTACGGAGGGGAC
This sequence comes from Vaccinium vitis-idaea, assembly GCA_963854785.1. Classification (NCBI taxonomy): domain Eukaryota; kingdom Viridiplantae; phylum Streptophyta; class Magnoliopsida; order Ericales; family Ericaceae; genus Vaccinium; species Vaccinium vitis-idaea. Next base: position 17,540,222 of record OY978221.1, read on the forward strand.
TGGACAGTTCGAATTGATGTGCAAAATGACAAGTAAATATCTTTTCCTCTTACTGGACTTTTGTCTTATTAAATGCACCTGTGAGCTTATTTCTTTTTGGTGGACATATCACCCAAGTTACTTTCCTAGAGGAAAATAGCATTTGGATTTGAGGTGGATGATGAACATTGTGAGAGTGCATAATCAGAATTCTAGTTTTGCTAATCTTGCTTACATCTATATAATCCTCATTTGACCATCTTAGAGGAGTCAATCATTATCTTTTGTTATGTTTTTTGGTTATTTATGGTCTTCCTGTTTTTTGTTTTGAATGGAAAATATGTTTTGCAGAAATTACAGTAGTTTTTTTGTTTTACATTTAGCAGTTCAGGCATTGATATGTTTTTTGTTTTGGTTATTATCAACACATTGGTAACATGTAGTGGGTTGTGTATGCTTGTTTGCTATGTACTTATTTATGTTGTGGTGGAACTTTACTTTAGCATGTATAGTAAACTTGTGTGATTGATCCTCCTAGAATGTGTTAAATACTTTTGGGGGGTTTTGGGGACGTTTCTCCAGGATCTGTCTATTGATGGAGTTATATGTATACACAACAATTTGATTGGTGTTAACTGGATTTTCAGGATATGAAGGAAAACGGGGATCATAGGAAAATGTCTTGTTACTTTGTACTTTAATTGACAGTTGCACATGCAAACAATTTAGAAATCCCACCCGTCATAGAAATATGAACGCATCAATTTAATGGTAGTCATGGTATAAGCAATCACTGTTTCGAGCTTAGAAGTGTTCTTATCTTGGAAGTCTTAATTTGGTGGGAATAATTATTTGTCTGCGAATGGGGGATAAACAAGTGACGTCTTTCTTAAGTTTTAACCTACGTTCTTGCCAGTTAGTTGCCACATGCTTTGCGGTTTGAAGTGTGGCCCAGGAGGCTCCTTGAGATTTATGCCTCATCTTGGACTCCGGCAAGGAGGTTTATTTCATTTGACTTTAAATGCTCTGTAGCAGTTGGTGATCACATTTCCTCTTATTGAATTTTTTAAATTCTTATCTCATCTCATGTTTCCTGATTATCTTCTATACTTAATTGCGAGTTTTGGAAGTGGATGGCTTATTGATCTCGTCATTCTTGCTTGTTACCAATGTCATTTTGCAGTTCTGAACTTAGTGAGGACTTGCAGCAAACTGCCCACCTTTTCTTCTATCTCGCTGATGAAGATGGGAATGCTTTAAGTCTGAGTCGAGATCTCTTGGACGTTCGTGATAATTCTCTCCTAGCTTTTGGATCACGAAAAGACATTGGCAGTTGGCATCTACATTTAGTGTCAATGGTACGTTGTCAGATAGATGCACTGGAATCTTTATTGTGAATGAGGCCATTAAGGATGTGACTTGGCTTTTCAGGTTTTGAGTAGGAACTCTAAATGGAGCTTTCCTTGGCTAGCATATCTCTCAAACCACCTGTGTGCTAGCTTCTTTGTCGTCTCTACTCTTTCTATATATACTATATAGCTCTAAAGAAACACATGAACAAAGTAGATTCTGATATTCCTTACCAACCTTGTCTGCTCAATTTGTCATTATAGCTTGGAAGTATTATCCAGCATCTTCTAGAATAGCCAACTTAATTTTTTTTGTAGAACACACATTGATGTACTCACTTTTCCCTTCTTCCATGTTGCTGAAGTTTAAAACTATCTGCAGCTGTCCTGAAGTACTCTGTGGTTTTCAGACTACATGCAAAAATTGCATAAACTGTTTTTATTTCTAGCAGACTTGGCTGCCCTTTTATGCCCTTTTAGGTTCAGTTCTGTTGTCAGGAATATTGTGCAAGAAAGTTGGTCATGGGAAAAGTGAATTGAAGTGAAGTAAAGAAAAAGAAAATCTATTTACCTTTGAGTGTTCATTTGACAAAGGAATTCTGCAGGAAAACTGAAATTTATTTGTTCATTTTCCAAGAAAAAGAAACTAACGAGAAATTTCTTTTCTCTTGATTCAATGGCTATTCCGAATAAAAGTAATTTTCAGATCTAAATATCTGGCCACTACATTTTCAGGAAATTAATAGATACGAATTGCTACCTCTGAATCATCATGCAACTCTGAAATCTACCATAAAATAGAAGGAAAATACAAAAGGCTTGGTTCGGCTTAATTAAGTGAGTTGGCTTCATTTTTTTGTCTTTATTCTAATTTTTTTCCCATTTGTTAGTTTCGTGTTCTGTGGATTATTCGTTTTTCTCAACGAGAGGAATCAGAAAAGTAAAAAATTATTATCGACACATTTTTTTTTTTCCGAATGAAGACAAAAATAAGCCAAAAAATCCGTCTTTTTGGCTTATTTTTGTTTTTGTTCAATAAAATTTGAGTTTCAATAATAATATTTTACTTTTCCGATTCATCTCGCTGGGGCAAACCAATAATCCCTAAATTGACGCGAAACTAACAGATATGAAAAAAATTGAATAAAGACAAGAAAAAAAAGGCAACTGTCTTATTAAGGCAAAACAAACTAAAGTATCACCATGTGATACTATGGAAAATTAAAAGATAAATAGATGAGACAAAACAAAATAAAACCAATGATAACTAACGGTGATTAATTAGTTGGTACAAAAAAAAAAAAAACAAAAGGATGATAACAGGATAAAAAAAATATAAAAAAACCTTCCAAAAAACCAACATATTGACTATGCTACCTATATTTACAGCAGAAAACAGAGAAAAAAATGGAGTTAAAAGATAAATAGATGAGACAAAACAAAATAAAACCAATGATAACTAACGGTGATTAATTAGTTGGTACAAAAAAAAAAAAAAACAAAAGGATGATAACAGGATAAAAAAAATATAAAAAAACCTTCCAAAAAACCAACATATTGACTATGCTACCTATATTTACAGCAGAAAACAGAGAAAAAAATGGAGATTTGTGTGAACTAAGCGAAATAATAGAGAGGGAGAATGTTGGCAAAAAAAAATTGAGAATGGCAGGAGGAGAGAACTTTCCCGCAACGATAAAGTCTATATCTTTACAAGATCTGTTTTAAGGGAAAGTGAGTCTTGCTAAGGAAATCATTTTCGTAGGTCTATCCTTTTTCTGGTAACTCCCTTATCATTTCCCATCCTTTTTTGACATCTGAACAGGGCCTTATGTTCTATTCCGTAAAATTTAAGTATTATGCTGCCCACACCACTTGATTACTCATGCATGCTTGTGCGAGTCCATTTTTATATACTTGCGCCCCCAGTAATATTTTGAAATCAACTATCAAACCAATCTCTCGCAGGATGATTTGGAAGTCCATTATTCTGGCTTCAAGACACCTCATATACACAATCTATCAGATCTTGTCCAGCAAAATCTTGGAGCCCAAGTATGTACAAATTGATTTTAAGTTTTCTGTCATAATTCTCTATGCTGAACCTTGTCAATGAGTTCCATGGGCAAAACATTCATTTGCTTTCATTTTCACTGTTGCCATCTTTTTTTGTTTCATCAGACAACCTGAAGTAATTAGGATAAAGGGACTTCTAGTTGATTGTGTTTCTCTTTGAGTTTGCATGATTATTTCATTTATGATGTTTGTGAATCTGTGTGCATGTGTGCTCCCTGTCTCTTTAGGTGAGAAAGTTTGGTCGTTTGCAGCTCTCAGACACGTCCGATGATTCTTCAAACATTTTTGTATTTCAGGTAGGCTGTCAGGGAGGTAATAGTTGACTTTTGTCCAAGCATATGATAGCCATTCTCAGGTTTTATTTTTTCATACCTCACATAGTTCTGATTCTTATGCAGATCTCAGGTAGGATTCCTTTCAGAGCAGATATAGCTTTTGTATCTGGAACTGACTTAGGAGGAAATCAAAGAATTAAAGACCGTCTCAACAGCCTTACAGGTATCTTCTTTGTATGTTTCTGTCTTGAGTATTATAATGTAATGGTTTATTACAATTATTCCCTATAGCTTTGTGTTGCGGGATTAACTAGCAGGACTGAGCCTCTTCAAATGAAAAAAAAAATGTTTTGGTGAGGAAGACTCTTTTTAATTGGTGTTGCATGTCCATGCGACATGATGAGTCTGTAGCTCACCTTTTTTAGGCTGTTCAGTAATCAGTGACTTTGTGTGTTTTGTACATGAGACATGAGTCCTATCTTGGTTTAGTGTGTTTTTGGTGTTTCTGGCAGGGGTGATGAAGGTTCATCTTTGCTGGAAGGGGCGAGAGTGGGTAGGAGGCTAGGAAGATTTAGGTGATGGCTCTTAATGCTTGATGTGGCTTGTCAGAAGTGCAAGGGACATGTGTCATTGTGATTCCATCAAGAATCATTAGAGTAGATTGAGCCTCGAGGAGTTAGTTTAGGATATACGGCTATACGCAACGGATCAAACAATTTCAGGTGAAGTCAAATCTATAGTTTGTCTCTATGATTAAGCGGATTGGATGGAAGAGTTAATAGATTGTGCTCTTAGAAGAAGTGAGGTGTAAGCAGGCAACTCACTAGAGGGCATGGAGAGACAAGATGGGTTTGCTGTGATCAAGATTTTTGTTAATCGGTGATGTGATGGTGTTAATGCCATTGACTATAACTCAGCATAACATTGCCTTCTACTGACTGTTGACAGAGTTCCCTGGTTTATTTTTACACTGGACCTTTTCCAGACTTTCCACTGTTGGGGAACCTGAAATATCTGCTGAATGTTGGATCTTATATGGGGTTGCTTGTAATTGAACTTGTTGAAGATATAAATAATAAAGTCACCCCTCTCTAAAAGCTCAAGCTTTTAGATGAGTTGGTGGTTAACTATCTAATATGGCATCAAAACAGGCAATAGATCCTGTGTTCGAACCTCACCGCCTATCTAAGGATTAAAATTTACACGTGTTTAGCTCCCTTATTGAGGAGAGCATGGCTCCACGTTAGTGTGAGTTTTGAAGATATAAATAATAAAGTTACTCCTTTCTAAAAGCTTAAGCTTTTAGATGAGTTGGTGGTTAATCACTTAATTGTTGGATGGACGTATTCGTTTGCAAAATAAAAATCCATTTTGTATGGACATGATTGAATTTCTGTCCGTACAAAATGCTTACTGTCAATTGTAAATATTAGACGTTCTTGTTTGGACTAGTGGAAACTTTTGATAATTTTGCTTCATGATTTTAGGTACCTTATTGACTACTCGGCTAGGTGAGAAGGAAAGAGAATTTGATGACAAATTCAAATATAGCTTTAATCTGACCGATGAGGTATCCTTCAAATGGAGTTCTTTTACTCCACTTCACCATCTCTTTTGTGAAACGACACTAGACGGAGATTTTAGGTCTTGTTTGTCATGGCATGTCTCTGATAATTTTGTTACTTGTAACTAGTAACTTTGAATTCAGGAAAATGATGAACTCCTTACTTACATACGGATCTATTTTGTCCCTTTTCAGTGGTCTTTTGTTAAAACGATTGGCATTGTTCAGACTTTGTGATTCTTTAAGTTTTCTTTTCTAAATGCTCATTAAATTGCAAGTAATCATCTTTAATCGCAAATTCTCCTGTGCCTACTTTGAGATTGTTTAAGGTTGTTATTTGTTGGAAAGATACAAGCCATATTGGTTGCTTTCCTATGAAGGAAGCATGACTTTTCATTTTCCCTGTAAATAAGTGGCATTTAATTGGTAATTGTAAGTCTAGTTATCATACAGCTTGACTATATATCGTGAATACATTTTCTGACGAACATCAGGGTTTTATCTCATTAGTCAAGAAATGATACCAAGCCATATTATTTTACATAATGTTTTCACCTTAAATCCTCTATATGCATTACTTTATGACCAAAAGCAGTCTCCCCAACTTTTATGTAATTCATGCATTTGTGATGCAAAGCATTGAACATTTAATCAAATACCCTTGGAAGTTTTTAGAGGCACTAGGCGATGCAGAGAACTATTTAGGTTGTCAATTGCCTAATCATTCAAGAAGAAATTTAACGCCGTATTTAATTGGCCAGACTATTAGTGAGGAGATATAATATCCCATGGAATTAATTAGGATACGTAATCATGCTCACTGATACAACACATCCCTTTGTATTCCATATCCTCGTTTGTAGGATTGGTTCCCCAACAGATATGTAATTCCTCTATGCATTGTTGCGTGCAATCACTGGAAATTTGGTCTCCGTGTGATCTGTATTCCAATCCCATGCTCTAATGCATGAATCCAACAGGCTCTAAGGGGGGCACACACAAAAAAGGGGGTTAATAATATCAAGAAGATAGACCATATCGGTCCATTAAAACAACAAACTAATGAACAAGCACAATTACATGTCAAGCAGTTAATTTATTTGCTGTGGCCATTTCATTTTATTTGTAATTTGGATTCAGTTGCAGCAATCTATATAGTTCAGGAAATTAAACTGTTTTGATATTAACATATGTTGTTTTCAGCTTGATATTGAGTCCATCTCAACTGGTAAGGCTGCTATTGCGAATTTGCTGGGTGGAATTGGCTACTTCTATGGCCAGTCAAAAATCTCATTGCCTAAGACCTCTGATGTAAGTTTTATGGATTTGTATGAGATCATCTTAATCACATTCAGATTGTTTGTCTTAGTTAATTTCATTTGAAATAAACTACTTCATGTAATACGATTCACTCTTGGGGAGAGAAGGGGGAAAGAGTTGAGCTTACAAAACTCTTGGGAATATTGGGGTGGGTTTACAGTACCTGTAATAGGTGTATTTGATTTGGCGTGATCGCCTATATGGTTTGTTAGAGCTTCTCCCATAATGGTTAAGTATAAGCTCCAAACTAACATATGAGCTTGGGCGGGCTCTCCACTCATTGCCAATTGGTTTAGAGTTGGATGCTTTAATATGGTATCAAAGCTAGGCTTTCGGAGGCTTCTAGACAAACCTCTCTTGATTGATTGCCTCATTATTTGTGCCTAGGTGCACCTTGTTTGTTTGTGATGCATATGTTATGGATCTTTCGTTTACCTCTCCATTTGTGGGTTAGGGGACGCACGTGCAGGGAGTGTTAGAGCTTGTCCCACATTGGTTAATTTTCACCTTCAAATTAGTATATGAGCCTAGGCGGCCTCTCAACTCATTGTTAATTGGTTTTGAGTTGGAAGTTTTAATATGGTTTAAGTGACATCATTTGATTAGTAATTAGTCTGAACTTTTTGGTTAGGTAACTATAGGTGCAAGCCACAAAACTAATTTATTGACTTGTAAAATTTTCTGTAGCTGTTTGGCTTTTTATGCAGAGCAAGATTTTCAGATATAGTTACATAATTCCACCTCTTTTTTCCTTACTAGGGCCCTCGTATGTTTGATAAAGAAGATGATAAGGACTTGACCATTTTTCCCTTTTTGCCGGGCTTCATGACTCTAGCACTTTATTGTTCACTGAATGACAAGCTAGCGGCAAAACCACATAAAACTCTCTCTATTCTACTTGATTGGTTTGTTTAGATGCTTTTACTCTCGAAGAAAATTTCAATTTGTTGCGCTGGTCAACTTTCTTTGGACACCTTGGAAAAATATCCTGTGCGATGGTATCTTGCAGTTTAAAAGTGGTGAAAGATATATTTCTTACTGGCCAGCTGAACTTTATACAGCTGTTCCCAGCCGACCATTCTTTCCCAGGGGTTTTTTATGGGATGAAGGTTTCCATCAACTACTGATCTGGTTAGTTGCCTGTTACTGCTTAGTCTATACTTGCAGGTCTTAGTGCAAGTATTTGATATGGAGCTTTTCCTGAAATTATCAATCCAACCATAGTTGCTTATTTTTCATATAAATATTGTTCCATTTTATTGAATAGGCGCTGGGATATACATATTTGCTTGGATATTGTTGGCCATTGGTTAGATTTGATGAATGTCGAAGGATGGATTCCACGTGAACAAATTTTGGGTGCCGAAGCTTTAAGGTGATTTTATTTGTATCGTTCGAGCATGCATTGTGATGGGTTTGGAATTGCATCATATTTTTAATTTGAACATTTTTTTTCCTACAGTAAGGTCCCTGAGGAATTTGTTATTCAGTATCCAACAAATGGAAATCCTCCTACTCTATTTTTGGTCTTACGTGGTAAGCTTGTATCTTCTAATAAACTTTCTAATTTTGCATTTGGAGATTTTTCTTTTTCGTCTTTCATTTTTGGGAGTGTTAGCACATTATTTGCAGTTTTGTAATCAGAAAGTTAACTATGATATTGATTTTGGTTTGCTTCACCAATCATTTCCATTTTTCACAATACGCTTAAGAACATACTTTGATTGGTTATTTACTTCTTTATATTAAGTATCTGATGGATCTTTGCCTTAAATTGCACAAGCGTGGATCATTATCTGTTTAAGGTACAAAGTAAAGTCAATGAATCAGATGCGAAGTCACAGTTTGGCACCAAACAATGAACCAAATTTCTGATGAATCAGAAATTTGGTTCATTGTTTGGGGCAACTTAGAAGCACATATCAACTTATGCAGTGTATAAGCTGCAACAATACTTTATAAAGTAAACAAGGAGAGTTGGTGGATTATGATCTTGAAGAATAAAGATATTCCTCCCGAGCCTGACAAGTTAAAGAAGTATTTCATCTTAAAACATGTGAAAAGTGATACTTTTAAGTTTTAAGTTTTAACATACATCCAAATGAAACAATAATTACCCTGCTTAGTAACCTTGAGCTTTCCTAACATGAGCTCATTTCCTAATAGCTTAAGCTTTTGGACATTTAGTAACTTAACATGGTATAAGAGCTCAAATTGGGAGAGGTCTTGGGTTCAACTATCCCCTTTTTTCATGTGTTCTTTTGCATTCTTCTTCTTCCCTCGTAGTCATATTCTGCTTTGCTCTACCTAGAATATTTTCATATCCATGTGCAAGACAGGGTTGCATGCGTGGAAGTAGGTTGAATAACTTGATATGCATTGATTGATTCACTCTCTAAGAGCTTATTATTTGTAACTTATCCCTTACATCTTCCGCGTACCTGTTCCTTGAGATTTTATCAATACATACAGTGATTGTGGTGTGTATGCTTTTGCATTGCACATCTACCACTTGTTCCATTATGCATACTCGTCAGTCTTGAAGTTCTGTGAATAATTCTCTGTTATTCTAGTTGAGCTATAGTCAATCTGTATCTTGTTTTGGGATGTTCGCCCATTTGATTGAGAAGTGTTTGGTAACATGCTGAAGAAATGTTCTAAATCGAAGCTCCAATATTGCTTTTCCAGATTTAGTTTCTGGCATGAAGAAAAACAAGTTTACAGCTACTGAGAGGGATCAAATTTCTTCTTTCTTTGAACGGGCTTTTGTCCGCCTTGAAGCATGGTTTCAATGGTTTAATACTACACAATCAGGTAATCTATACTGCTTCAATTTAAACTTTCTTGCCGGGGTCATTAGTTAACAATATATTTGTGACGATCTAGAAAAGTGTGTGATGAAAGTAAATGTTGTAGCTACGGTCCGCTATTCGTAACTGTTGAGTTCTTGGTCTAAAGAATTTATTTGTGATGACCGTGCTTCTAATCTAGCAAAGAATTTATTTGCTTTGAAATGCTGCATAATGGTCCCTCAACAGTCAACCCTACTAATTTTACTATTTTAATGGATGTAAGTTATTTAATTTTCTAGATTTAGCATTAGTACTTCAGTGTTTTGGTCCTTTGGGAGGAGGGCGCAAATTTGATATGCATATGTTGTGTGCATTTTTTCCATACTGGCGTTCCTAATTTTCCGTCTGAATGTTGTCTTCCAACACAGCATTGCTGATTTCTGTCTTGGTTGCTGTGTAATCTTCATTCAAATTATTTAATGAGTTTTTTGTTTTTACTTTATCCCCTAAACTATCCATATTGTTTCTATGTCGTCCCTAAACTAAAAAAAACCACCTATTTCGTCCCTAAACTATTTGATTGCAACCCAACATTAACGGCATCCAGTTTTTTGGACGGAAAATAGTTTACACGCATAGATCGCTCTATGGGGCCCACTTCGGGGTCCCACCTGAACGATTTGAGACATTCATTATTCTAATATCATGTTTTCAACTTGCCTTTGTAAGAAATCAACTCAATCTAATATCTCTAAGTGCTTGATCCAATCTTTCAATTTTTTTATTAATACTAAATACTTAATCAAAATTTGGAATGTAAGATTAAGCACTTTGAGTTATCCAATTGAGAATTTTTTTTACAAGATCACCTGTAAAACATATTTTAAAATTAATGAACGGATGAGATTGTTCGTGTGGGACCCCGAAGTGGACCCCACATCACAATCTGTGCGCACTGATCTATTTGTGTAAATTATTTTCCGTCCAAAAAAGTGGATGCCATTAACGATTGGACTAAATGGGTTGCAAGCAATTAGTTTAGGGACAAAATAGGTGGGTTTTTTTAGTTTAGGGTCGATAGAAAAAATGTGGATAGTTTAGGGGATTAAAGTTTAAAAAACTCAATGATGCACACTTGTTTTCAGCAAAGGCCATTGAACTTGCCAGGTTTTACACATGCTGCCTGCATAAGATAAAGACACGGTGGCACAGAACACCTTATATCAATGATGCATCGGTTATTATTTGTTCCATGTGGAGATATCAGTCGAGTGGACCAATCTACCACCAACCTAGATTTTGTGTGTTATAATGAACGTGGCCTCTTTCTCTTCCCTCTGGCCTTCCTGAGATAGGTTGAAACTGCCTGTATGTTACTGAATCATTAACATTCTGGATATCGTGACCGACATAGACGCCTCCAGAAACATTTCCAACCTTTAATACCGAAGTAGTGGGCAAAAAGTACGGATTGTTATTCTTTTAGCCGAGCAATTTTGGATGGTTATGGCAATGGTTTTTGAAACTTATACAACACTAGAAAACAAATTAAGATATTACAGGTTCCTTATTTCTGTGAGTATTGTATTTTTCTATTTTGGTGTTTGATAAGTAGGTACAGCTCCGAGCAGCTATTTTTGGCATGGAAGAGACAATACAACTATCCGTGAATTAAATCCCAAGGTACCAGTTCATGACATTTTTGTTGATTCCATTAATATAGTAACAATGCTCTTTATTTCCTCATGAGATTTTGGGTTACGTGTGTATTATATGGAATTGAATTCTAAAATGGTCGCTTTTCTGTATTTTACATGGATGTTTAGATTGTCGGTTATGAAGCACGGGTACTTCTAAACCCCAGGGTACTCATACTAGCAAAACACTGGGTACATGTACTTTGCACGGTACATCTAAATCCGTACTGGGTATACGGAACACGTACCAAAACTTTTCTCCGACTTTTGCCGTACCCAACACATAAATGAAACTTAAGTTAATGTGACATCCTTTTTCTATGCTTAGCATGATTGTAAACTAATGATTTTTGTCCATAGGTTCTCCAATATAATGGCATTAAACTCTAATTTGCATCTTAAGTTTGCCGTTAAACCAATATTTGATATTGGATTCCTAATTGCCCAAGTTATTTAGCTATTTTTTTTATTTGAAGTGTAAGTTAGGTGTAATACATTGCTCTAAATTATAAATATATATTTGTTATTACCATACCGCAGCCATACTCGTACCCTACATTTTTTAGGTTTTCGCCATATCGACATAACCGTATCGTACCAGCACCCGTACACGTGTTTCTTAGGTTTTCAGGCATAGCCCCTGCTAGTAGGATCTCTTTATCTATCTTGATCTTTTTTATAACTAAACTTTTGATAATAGAAACAAATACCTATCGGGGAACCTCCTCTGTACACAGGACAAGGTGTCAATGTGCTATGTGAATCATGTTAATGAGAAACCTGCACCAACTAATTGAATTTTGTCCACCTTTCTTCATAAGCGATCTCTGCCTTAGTTGTACTTGCTCTTCATCCAACAATGGATTAGTGTCCATTTATAACCATTTTCTTCTTGTGGTTTCAAGGCTCCTTGTGACTCTAGTTTTCTCCCCTTTCTTCCTCTCTTTTTCTTCGATCTTCTATGCATTTTGAGAGTGCTTCAAAGAAATCTAAGAACTGCAGTCGCTTTATGTTCAAGTTTCCAGGTTACATCAGTATACCGTGCTATTATACAATACACTAGTTTTTGTAGGACAAATTTCGTGACAAAGCTTAGAAGGTACCTAAAATTAGACCGGTACCAGTACACAACGTTGCAATTATAAAATCAGTACCTTAGCTGGTATGGTTTTCAGAACCTTGGGTGAGATGGGTCAAGCACAAATGGTCAAGTACTTGGCTCTCAAGATCACTCGATAGGGGCTAGCCATAAACTAGTAGAAGTATACGAACTCTTGAGGATTCAGGATCTCCAATCATAGTTTAGGTCATCCATTTATCCTAATTTTCCTTGTTGAAAATGGTTATAAATGGATTTACTCATCAAACACACCAAAGGGTTGTGCTGCTGTATTAACCGTTCACTGGAATTTCCAGACACTCTCCTCTGGGTTTGATGACTACCCACGTGCATCTCATCCCGGGAATGAAGAACGTCACTTGGATCTTAGATGTTGGATGCTTCTAGCTGCAGATTGCATGTATTCCATCTCAAAGCTTCTTAAGAAGGAAAAAGAACTGGGGAAGGTATGAAAATAAGAGTATACATTTGCATCTCAAGGTTTCATGTCTTGCCATAAGAAATTCTAATAAAATGATATGATGCAGGAGTATGGTTCAACAGCTAAGCTACTCTCAGATTTTGATATTCTAAACCAGGTTTGTGCAAAGCTATTCAATGTTTCCATTGTTTCTTGTTCTTCTTGACTTTTTTACCTATTGTAATTGGTGATCAGTGTATTTTGGTAATGTATTTAAGAAGAGAAAAGGGAAAAGGAAGTATAAAATTACTGTAATTACGTCAGCTAAAATTATTTTGGTTCCTACTACGTAAGACTATTTGTTTCAGGAAGTTCTGTAAGAGATACATTATTTTCTTAATTTTTTTGCAGATGCACTTTGATGATGCACATGGAGCTTATTTTGATTTTGGAAATCACACAGAAAAGGTGTGCTGCATGTCCATCTCTGTTTCTGGTAGATTATTATTCTACTGTCCTGTGTCCAACTTGTATTCGTTAACAACTGCACGATATACTTGTAAGAAACTGAATCAAATCCAGCTTTCACATTTTGTGTGATTGCCATCCTAAATCAGAATGAAGTGCATTTAGCTACTGTCTCTATTCCTAATTTTAAAAAATGAATAATCCTTTTAGGTTCGTTTGAGTTGGCGAGAAGTGGGGGGAACCAACCATTATGCAAGTCAAGAGCTAGTCCGGGAAGTTCTAGAGAGGCCGAAGTTGAGGTTGGTTCCTCATATTGGCTATGTCAGCCTTTTCCCATTTATGTGGAGGATTCTTCCGCCTGTAAGTTCCACGAGGAAGCTTATTATGAAATCTTTTCAGTCTGAAGTGCTTATTCTTTTTTTGCCCCTTCCCAGTTTGTAAGTTTATTTTCAGGAGGTTATGACATGCCATTCACATTTGCTAATGCATCATCCACAGGATTCGTTGATTCTAGGAAAACAATTGAATCTCATTTCGAACCGAAGCATGTTATGGACTGACTATGGACTCCGTTCTCTTTCCAAAACAAGGTGATTAAATGTATCTTTGATAGTTTATAATCCTGTTGCTGACGTATGAGCTCCTTTATCTGTACATATCATGTTGTACTTGACATAATTTTTAGTATAGAATCATTACAAAGATTAATGTGTGACATCCTATGCCAGCTCAATGTACATGAAACACAACACGGAGCATGATCCACCCTATTGGAGGGGTCCTATTTGGATGAACATGAACTACTTGATTCTTTCCTCACTTCACCATTACTCCAGAGGTATAACCTAAAACTGTGAGAGAGATAGAGAGAGAGAGATTGCAGTTTGTACTAAATCTAAACCATTTGCATTAACTCGTGCAGAAAATGGTCCATACAAGGACGAAGCCACGAAAGTCTATAATGACCTGAGGGGCAATTTGATTAGGTACTGTCTGACTTGTTTGTTTCTGAATAATGCCTCTTGACTACTCTTTTAAAAAACTCATTAATGCTGGTTCATTTGCGTTGTGGCAGTAATATTGTCCGGAATTATCAGCAGACGGGGTACTTTTGGGAACAGTATGATCAGAAGAAGGGGAAAGGAAAAGGTGCACGTGTATTTACCGGGTGGACATCACTTGTGTTGTTGATCATGGCTGAAGCTTATAGTTAAATGTTAGGACCAGTCATACTTCTAATGTTCCAAGAAAAAGAAATGGAAGGATCAATGGGAATTAGAACTGGCTTATCGTCTAAGGTGGTAAATGTGAAAGATGAGAGAGTTTGTGCAACAGAGGTACGATCGGACCATTATAACAGCCAACAGCTTTTTTCTTACAGGAAAAAGTCTGAAGAAAAGTGCAGACAAATCTACCTATTTGTAATTTTGTAGTGTATAACCTCCCACTAAAATATGGACTCGTGTTTTTTTTTATTTTTGAAAAGCAAAAGAGGATTTCATGAATTTACATGAAGTTACTATTGGTTTTATGGACATTTGGACATCATTTAGATTTGCATTTCTCCTCTTCGGCTTTTTTCATATTGATCACGGCTGTTGGTTCAAAGCCCCAAGATTGGAGTAATTAGGTTGGCATGAACCCTTGAGAACATTGAGACAACGCCATCTTCCTTTTCTTCTTCTTTCTTTTGGGATCAAAAGAACTCAAATGCGGAGTAGAATACATCTATTATGAAGTTTAGCTGTGTCCAGCAGAAATGGCTCACTATTGGAAATAACAAGATTGCAATCTCAATTACCACTGCCGCTAACATTAAACACCTCTGCCACCAAAAATCTCTATTCAAAAATCTCTCTTAGCCAGCATCTTCTTTCATTTCTGTGTCCTCGGCCATTATAATCTCTATATCCCTGAGATCCCGCTTCAACACATTGCCTAGCCTGGCAATGGCTTCAGTCTGCTGTTGCAAGACCTGCTCCAGAAAATACATGATAATCGATTAGAGCACCACACATTCTATGACAACTGACTAAAGCCATGCATTTAGACAGATTAGGATCATGGACTTGTGAAGCACCAAACATTCGATGACAGAAAAAGGTTTTAATATATATCCTATCGTTTCCTATCTTTTCATATCCCTTGTCTCTCCATCTACAAAATTCTCCATAAATCAAAAAGGCCCATAGACAACCTAATTGTTTGGGACTTGCAGTTGGAGAGGAGAGGACAACAGAAGGGGAAGCGAGGAGAAAACCTACTATGTTTCAGATTTTTTTTTAAGAAAATGCTACAAATAACCAACAAAAGAGAAGAAAATCATACAATGCACGAAACAGGTAGCTAATAAAAATTAATACACTTTTTTCATACTTCCTTTTCCTCGTTATTTTCCATGGTAACCAAACAAGTAACATCATGTAGAACGAGTAAAGATTCAAGATCAGGAGATACCACAAAGTCTATCATTTTAGGTATTTACGTTCTATTATTAGCAAAGATGGCGAGATTGCAGATGATGTGACCCATAAAATCCAAGTGGGGCGGCTAAAGTGGAGAAGCGCTACTCGTGTACTATGACATGAGGATACCCACAAAATTGAAAGGGAAATTCTATAGAACTGCCATGAGACCAGAGATGTTTTACGGGACAAAATGCTGGCCTATCAAGAAACAAGTGAATAAGATGGGTGTAACTGAGATGAGAACGCTAAGATGAATGTGGTAAGACTAGAAAAAAAAAAAAGGATTAGAAATGAAACCGTTCGTGAGATGGCGAGTGTAGCACCTACAGAGGAGAAGGTGTGAGAAAATAGACTAAGGAGGTTTGGACATATCCGTAGACCTATAGATGCATTAGTTAAGAAGTTGATAGAATTGGGTAGTGTACTTGTAACGGTGAATTTATTTTTCCCAAGTGAAAATATAGTGAATGTCAGTCATCATTTTAAAGTTAGTATACTATTTTGTAGTATATTTTTAGATGAACCCTACATTTCTAATTAATTATGATAGAATCATGTGTTCATTTGTTCTCTTTTTTTCTTTCTTTTTTTTTTCTTTTTTTTTTGATAAGTAATCATATGTGTTCATATGTAGAAGACGGCCCATATTGACGTTAGATGTTGTAGTCCTCAAGGATATGAGTACCTTAAATCTCAGCGAACATGACCTCGATAAAGCTCAATGGAAAAAAAAAAAAAGGATTCATGTAGCCGAACCCAATTGATTTGGACATAAGGCTCGGTTTGGTTTGGTTTAACCAAACAAGTAACGTTGATTATTCTGCATTTTCATTTCTCTGACAAGGTGATCTCCTTTGCACTTACCAATAAAAACATAAACCTAACATAGCATAGATGACCCTAACAGTCCACACCAAACCAAACTAAGTCTTATGTTCCAACCAATTAGGATGACCTGGACTTTGTACTTTTGGGACATTACTACTACGTTGAGTTAAGAGTTTTTCCCGAAACCTATTACAGTTGAAATGTGTTGCTAATAGCTATTGCAGAAGGAAGAAGAACAAGTACCAACTACTCATACAATAGCTGTATAGATTTCTCTTCAAGCCTCAGGAACAGTATATTGAACATTGGAACTTACCTCCTGCATATCAGCAAGACTCTGATCATGTATTTTGGTTGATCCTGGAAGATAAATAGAACCACTGCCACCACCATTTGCCTGAACACGAGCTACGGTGAGCAGATTTTGGACCCTCCTAGAAAGTTCTGCTCCAGATCCTTTCAACTGTACAGGTATCTTGCTTGTCAGTATGAACCTTTTTCACAAAGCCATAATAGATGCATGAAACAAACTGGAGAACAAAACAAGGACCACCAACCTGTCTAGTTATTGTAGCCAATTTCTCAGCCAATTCAACTTCTCCTTTCATCAAAGGCATTCTGCATCCCTTACCTTCCAATGCCTCTACTATTCTCATCACCTGTGAAGAACGCCATATATAAACATTCAGGAAAGACCAAAGAGTACGACGTTCTGTGTGAAATTATTTTCACACGAATGACAAGATTATCTCATGCCAAAAGAAACTGAAGAAGAATCTGTTTTCTTTCTAATTAAGCAACTAATGGTTGCAATCAATCTTTCATAGGCAGTACAAGGTGTGAGCAAGGGAAGCCAGCTAATCACCGTTAACAACTCTTAGTAGTAACCACAGAACTAAACTAAAACTTAACACTAACACAAACTAACTCCGGTTGAGTCTGATTTGCTAAATGTGTTGAGTGAACTGAGCTTAACTCCTATCCTTGCCCAGCAAATCTGATATGTATGGACATAGGTAAAAATATTACTATAAAAATATTTAAGCAGATTAAAACAGAACTGTTAAAGCAAACTGCCCAAATGTACCACAGCCACAGCTGCTTAAGCACTTGAAGTGCAGTAGATAACGACAATTGACCTGGTCATGTAGGCCTAGTTGCATGTTCAACAACTTTGATCCTCCATCCATCTCTATTCTCGAAGGTAATAAGTTTTAAAAAATTAAAAAGCGAAAACAACAAGAGGTCCTACCCTTAATAGGCGCCTTTGAAGACCTTGCTCTTTCTGTCTCAATCTTTCGATCCTAGGAAGAGTGTCAGCTTGAAAATGCCTTTGAAGCTGCAATGCACGTGTATGAAATTGAACATCGTAAATCAAATCCATGTCATGCAACACAGGCGTGTGAACAGCAGAGCGAGAGAGAGAGAGGGAGTGTACCATCTTGACATTGCTTTGAGTCGTTCGCAATCTCTCAGCATCAGAAAGTATAACTTCATCTTGAAGCTGCATCCATCAACCCTATAGTGTTAAAATAGAAGTACCAAAAAAGTGGAAATAACTACTTACAATACAATAAGCATTTAAATAGACGAGCATAACAGAAATTAAATCAATGAAAAAATATTGGGGATAAAAAAGTCTTCCAACAATTGTAGTTACCAATACTACCATCTTGCATTTTAAAATGCATGTGAAGTTAACAGGATACAGTCCTGTCTTGTTTGGTGTATACCCCAGCAATCTGTAGTATTCAAGATCTTAGCTGAAACAAGCCTTCTCACCAGAAGACGCGCACACACAAAAAAATTCATAGAGATAACACTGGACATTAGGTGGAAGTCTTCCTAGCAAGGTTTTAAACCCCGTACCGTACCAGCCAGTACATACCGGATCTGTGTGAAATCAGCAAACTGACATCAAACTACGTCCTGGCTCCAATACCGGAAAGTACGTCCAATCTCGGCTGAGATGATGGAAAGGCTAATTCCCACAGTACTGCGCAAGTCCCTAAATCAATCACCCTCTTGATGGGCGGCTCTGCACTTCTCTCTTGGTTCTCCCTCGTCCTCCAGCGACCTCATCTCATCTCCAGCTAACAGTAAGTCTCAGATCTACCAATTTTAGCTGGAAAAATCTTCAGGAGACATACAGTCAGAGGGGAGAGAGAGAGACTTAGAGAATTCAGTAACTTTTTCATCATTTCTTTGCCTTGTTAGAATAGATTATAAGCTCTGCTTACTCACAAAACCCAAAATCATTCCTTCCCGCTGGAATCTGGCACACTCAACGGGCAAATTTGGGGCTGCGAGGTATGTAACATTGTTTTTGGGAAATGGGTTTTTTTTTTTTTTACTTATCTAGGCTTTCGTCATGGTTTTATCACAATAGTTAGTTAGACTTTGTAATCGATATCCACTTGATGTTGAGTATGTTTTGTGATCATGTTATGCACTTGGCACTTTGGTTATAATAGCGTTCAGGGCACACACAATGCGTGTGGCATTTTGTTGCATATGGATCCCTACACACCTCAAAACCAGAGCCAAACCATAGAAGAAGACAAAAAAAAAAAAATAAATTATGCACTTGTGTTAATATGAAGAGAAGAGAAATGCAACTTGTGGTTGTCAGAACATAAACCCCTCCCTCCATTGCCGGGAAAAAAAAAAAAAAAAACACATAAACCCCACCATCCATTGCTCTCAAAGGTGAATTTTGCTTCGGAAGCAATGGAATGTGCAACAGGTGTGTCCATGTAATCACATAACGTGAGGAGTGGAGGCAACTGTTTTAGTCAATTTACCAAGTTATCCTCAACAATTCAGTTATTTACTAAGATTGTGTTATGTGAGCAGCACAAACCATGGGTAATTTTGAGAACTACAAAAGTGAGCCAGCTTCAAAATTTGTCCTTACCAAAGGGTGCCTTTATCGATATAATAGATGATATTTTGTTGTCTGATGGAAGTTTATGATATGATGGATTGAATTAAATGAAGCAAATTTTTAGTTTAAAGTTTTATAGTAGCACTAAATCCAAGGTATCTGACCGGTATGGTACTACTGTACCAATAGTAAAACCGGTACGCATTTTGGTTTTTGTTACTATTGTTAGTTTGCTTTGTTTATATCCCATAATTTTTAACTAATTTGAGTTAATTTTAATCACATTTCAAACTTTTAATTCATAACCTTAGATATATGATTTCCCATGCACAGAACGAGACCAATGCTAGTTCTGGTACAAAGAATGAGCCTATGCTCGTCCCAATTCCCAAATGTTAAGCCCTCTCCCCTCTTAACTCTTCCTTGTGCCAATCTTGGCAGATCACTTCTAGGTACTATAGTCCTAGTGAGTAAGTTTTGGAGTTCTTTGTTGAAGTTGTCCTTTGTTTCTTCTTTGTTTCTTTTGTAATAGGAAGGTATGCCTTCGTTGTCAAAGGCACACCTAGGTGCGCGCCTAGGCAAGAGGCGCAGTGAGGCGCACCCCTTGCACCTGGGGCACACCAAGGCGAGGCGACTGAAAAGAGGCGACGCAAAGGCGCAAAAGGCAGAAAAGCGAGAGGCGCTAAAAAAGCGCGCTTCTTTCAAGTTTAATAACAGCCCTAGATTTTTGCAGCTTAGGTTAAAAATCTCACCTTGGCCGTTGATTTTGGATCTCAGAAATAAAGTCCTCAGCCGTCCAACATCTCTCTCTCTCTCTCTGGGTCTAGGTATAGATCAGCAAGAACGAAGATCTCTCTCTCTCTCTCTCTCTGGGTTTGGGTATAGATCAGCAAGAACGAAGACAGACGAAGGTTGTGTGGGTGACTGGGTGTCGTTTTTTGCTTTCGAACTCGATCAAGTTGAGAGATCACGTTCTGGCCTTGGTTCGAAGTCGATCAAGTCTTCTCAGCTTCGATCAATTCTCCTTCTCAGCTGCGATCAAGTCTTTTGACTCTTCTCATCTTCGATCAAGTCTTCTCAGCTTCTGATCAAATCTTGTGATCTTCTCAGCTTCTTGAACAAGTCTTCTCAACTTTAAACCAGAACGTAATTGCCGACAAAACAAATCCTTAGCCCTTAAGTTCAAGAATGATTTTTTACTGCCTCCAATGACCAATGCCAATCTAATTTATTTTCCATTTTTTGAATTCATTTTTTTAAAAGAAAAGAAAACAGTGATTACATGACTGATTCTTTTAATTAAAGTATTGCTATATGCTATTTTTTCTAGTTAGTTAAAGTATTGCTATATGCTATTAGTTAAAGTAGTGTTATTAGTTAAAGTATTGCTATATGCTAATTTTTCTAATTTTTTTTACATAGGTGCGCCTCGCTTCAAAAAGGAGCGCACCTAGCCTCTCGCCTTAGTCCCCACAGGATTTTGCGCCTTGGTGCGCCTTTCGCATTTGACAACAGCCTTCCTTATTCTCTATTTGTGTGACTATTCTCTACGAACTAATTCATGTAGCTTTACGATCCAGTAGGTTCAGTTTCAGCCACTAATTGATACTCCCTCCGTCCCAAATTGGATGTCCATTTTTGAAACCCGTGCCATTTTTTGATTGTTATATCTTTCAATTTATAATGTTTTCCGTAACTATGAACACTTCGTATTATAGAACTCGTCGAGAACTATCAAACAAGATCCATATTGAATATTTTTGGAGATTCATATTGAAAGATATAAGCGATTGAAAATGGCACGGGTTTAGAAAATGGACATCCAATTTGGGACGGAGGGAGTATTTCCTTTACATATTCTCCAAACTTCCTTTAACAAGTTCCTCTGAAGTATGCTTTGACATAAACACATCACTGAATAGATAATAAGATCTTCAGTTTAAAAAAAAAATAATAATAATAATGGTTGTGTTTGGTTTGTAGTTTAGTTTAGTTTTGATGATGTAAGCAGGTGTAATGAGTGGAGAGAGATTGAGAGAAAAATGAGGGAAATGATGATGTCAACAAAACCAAAACTAAAACAAAACTCTAAACCGAACAGGGCCATTATAAGATCTTGGAGTAAAATAACCACAAAGAGGAATCCAAATGATAATTTATCTAGTTGGTACGAACGAAGATGAAGTACCTTCAAGCGCTGTGAAAGGTCTTTGAAACCCTGAACCAGATGAGGCCAAAGGCGTTCACGGTTAGAACTCTCCATCCCTTCAATCTTCCCCATAGCTTCTGCCCACATAATCTGGTGATGCAAACTATTTCCAAACTTACCATAAAATCCTCAAAGAGGTAAATCCATTAAGCTTTTATGAAGAGGAACAAATTAAATATGGTAGCCAAGTTAACCAACTCACATCCGATACACCAGTGGGCTTTATCCTAAATTGAGGCTCAGTCACGCTGAATAACAAATGCTGCCAAAAGAACACAAGGATCCCGTAAATCTCTGGGTTCAATACTCAGTTTGATAGTGGAGAAGAGTTGGAAGTTTGAAACCAATAAAATGGAGTAACATATATGGCTGTGCCGGTGGTTAAAGGTGTGAACAATGCACAAAGAGTCGGTCGGACTTTCAATACAAAACTACAAATGTTGCATATTCGAGTATAACATAATATTATGTTTCTTCTTAATTTCTTATAGTACACAGGGTTATCCAACGTTGGGTAGTGGTTAACATTGCCCAAGAAATAAGGCTACCTAAGATTGTTCAGCAGGTTTTATACTTTTATACATACATCATAACATCCAAACCAATATTTTTTTGCTTCAGTTTCCTCAGCAACAGAAGGGATTGTAAATTCCAGATAAAAAGCAAAGTTTTCGGGGGGAAAAAAGGAAGAAAGAATCAAACCTTAAATGCATATTTCGGGTTTCCAGGATCCTCCTTGTAAGCATCAACAATCGCCTAATGGAAACAGCACTAATCGTTCAAAATACACAAAATTAAAACAAAACAAAAATCCGAAGAGAGAGAAAAGGTAAGGTCTGGAGCTTATTAGGGTTTTAGCAGAAAAATACTTGGATATCGCGATCGGCAAGAGAGAAAGGAAGAGGAGCCACAGGGGCCATCTGAGTAGTCAACTGGGCATTTCCGAAAGGCAGTGACGGAGGATTCGTCGACTGACCAAACGGAGTAAGCTGCGATTGCTGTTGTTGTTGTGTAGTAGCTCCGAAGGGAGTGGAGAAGTTGAATGCGCCGGAGCTCTGCTGCTGTTGTGGTTGCTGCTGCTGCTGCTGCTGTTGTGGATTGAATGAGGAAGGAGTGGAGAAGAGAGAAGTGCCGAAGCCAGAGGCGAAGGAGGGGGTAGAAGGGGTGCCGAAAGCGGGGGTGGAGGAAGGAGTGCCGAAGGGTGTGGCGGTGGTGGTGGTGGAGGTGGGGGTTCCGAAGGGGTTGGGGGTTAAGGATGGGGTCCCGAAGGGCGACGAGGCCTGAGCTCCGAACATTTTCTAGAGAGAGAGAGAGAGAGAGAGAAACCCTAGATTAGATAGACTGAGCAATTGCCGCCATTTTTTAGGGGAATAAAAGGAGGAGCTGGAGCATGCGTTTCGAATTCGGGTCCCCCTTCGTTTGGAGTGGTTTAACGATGAGTTTTCACTGTGTACTGTGTTATTTACGGGAAAAAAAAAATTGTTTATCCTCGTCAAAAAGAGATGAACAAAACCCTCACTGTGTACTGTGTATTGTGTGGGATATACGGATTACGGAATCAACACTTTTTTGTGAATATGACATCACTTTGTAGTGAGATTCACACTATTTTTGGTGAACCCCACTCCATTTCAACAAATCAGATTGAGGGTTTTGTTCACCCTCTTTTGGTGGGAGTGAACAATTTTTTTCCCGTAAATTACGGTATTCAAAAATGGGTGAACAAATTTTTTTCCGTTATTTGCGGTATTCTTTGATTATAAGTAATCAAATTAGTTGAAATATTTGAAGAAAACGACTTATTAATTTGACAACTTATGGGCTAATAATACCTAAAAAATTATAGTATCATGGCCAGAGGCGGCTCCACCTTAGGGTGTTGGTGGTCACCCGAACACCCTGAATATTTTTTTTTGTTAGAAATACATGTAATTTTTTAATTTTTATTTATTTTTTGTCATTTTGAACACCCTAGCCACGATTTTTTAACACCCTATCCAAAATGTTTTTGAACAAATAAGCCCAAAACATATTTGAATACCAACCCAATTAGAGACCATCCTAAAATAAATAAGAAAAAGAGAAAATCAAAAATAAAAAGAATAAAATAGAAACGGGAAACATATGGGTTTTGATCATTCCGGACCCCCTGTCCGACCTTGGTGCAAAGAAACTCGAAAAATAATGTAGGGAAGTAGTATATTTTTTTATCCGAAAATTACACATTTTTTCGTAGGGAAGTACTTTATTTTTACTATGAAAAAAGGGTTTTTTAAACATGGGAAGTGGGGCTTCAACCCCGTTAAAGATCTTGATTAGTTCTTTAATTTAGTATTAAAAAAAAACATGTACGAGAGTACTTTATTTTTTATAAAAAAAATTATACATTTTTTCGTAGGAAAGTAATTGTTTTTGGAACATTTACCATTAGGTCACCCTTGGATCCCATAATTACCATCAGGTCAAGCCCAACTCTGAAAAATTCTCATTAGGTCAAAGAGATACCATATGAAAGTGTCTAAACAACTAAAACCTTATAATAGGAAAGTGCACCCTAAACCTAAACTCTAGGGTACCCTATGACTAGGGTACCCTTATGACTAAGGTACCCTACAACTAGGGTACCCTATGAAAGTGCCTAAAATCCTAGGGTACTCTATGAAAGTGCCTAAACCACTAAAACCCTATAATAGGAAAGTACACCATAAACCTAAACTCTAAGGTACCCCTATGACTAGGGTACCCTACGACTAGGGTACCCTATGAAAGTGCCTAAAATCCTAAGGTACTCTATGAAAGTGCCTAAACCACTAAAACCCTATAATAGGAAAGTGAACCCTAAACTTAAACTCCAAAAAAGAGTGACTTACCTTAGTGGTAATTAAAAAAAATAACTTACCTTAGTGGTAATTAGACATCTCTTTTCTAGACCTAGAGGTAATAATCCCATTGTTTTTGCTGAGAAAAAGGATTTTTTTTTTTAACGGGGGAAGTGGGGTAAACCCCCGTTAAAGTACTTCCCTACGAAAAAAAGCGTGTATTTTTTGAAATAAAAAATAAATTACTTCCGTATATTATTTTTTAAGTTTCTTCGCACGAAATTAAAGATCTCGATTAGTTCCCTAATTTATTACGAAAAAATAAATAAAAAAATCATGTACGAGAGTACTTTATTTTTTTATCCAAAAATTACAAGTTTTTCTTTTTTTTATCGGGAAGTACTTTATTTGGTGGCATTTGTTGATATTAGTAGATTTTTTTTTGTATGTATAGTTATGGTTTCTCGATGACCTTAGTAGAATTTCTATTACCTTAGTAGAATCTCTGAACACTCTCGCAAGAATTCCTGGAGCCGCCACTGATCATGGCTATTATATGTACCCATTAAACATGTGTACCATATGCACCTATTGTATAGTTTATATTGTGCTACCTCATCTACAATCGTAACATTTTTTATAATTCGTAACATTTTTTATAATTCATAACATTTTGAAACGTCTCGTAACTTTTATAAAAAAAATCCTAACTTTTTATTAATCGATTCGTAACTTTTACAAGAGTGCGTATGATACACATCCAAATAAAAAGTGTATATTGTAGTTTTTCCCTTGTTTTACAATTTATTGATATCATTGGTTTATAAATTCGCCTCTTTTTTTTACTACATTATAAATAACGATAAATAATAAAAAAAAATGAGACAAATCTCATCACTTGTTTGCATGCAAAGAGTGGACAAGGACAGAAATAGTAAATCTTTATTGATTCTGTTTGTTCTCTCACTACTCAAGTGATCATCACAAAATTTTATTTTTGAAAAATAGGAAGAAATATCATTAAATTTTATTGATTCAGTTTGTTCTACTTCTCACTATTCCTCGCTATAATTGGTGGAAGTCATAAAAGCACATAATTGGTTGAAGTCATAAAGCCACGGTTTACTATTTTCTCATCCTATTCTATACATATAAAGGGGTTGTAAACAAAGTCACAAAAGCACAAAATTCATTCGGGGAGGGCTCTATTTGGGTATCTATCATACGCATTCTTAAAAATATAACAATGAATTCGATTACCTCTTATGAATAAAAAAAAGGTTACAATTTTTTTGTATAAAAGTTACGAGATGCGCCAACATGTTATAGAAAAAATGTTATGAATCATATTGTTGAAAAATTACAAGTTTTTAATATAAAAGTTACAAGACACTAAAAAATTCGATTGTCATGAGATGACACAATATAAATTACATAATAAGTGCATTAATAGGTGTTGTGGGCCCGAACAATCATATGCCGCTAGGTCAAGAGGCAAAGCACCAAGGCCCAGGCTAGGCGCCCAGCTAAGACATCTATTGGGTCGAGCTGAACGATGAAGGCCCAATCCCAAGCGACATTAATCCGAGCGGGCTTATAGGACCATGTCCGTGATCCGAACGCTTATAGGCCAGGTAATTGATACTAATTGCTCGGATTCGGGTCAGGTCCGCGTGACCCAAGTTAGGCAGTGTTACCCACATGCATGGCCACCCTGCTCAATGTCACGAGCAACATTGTCCAAACATGCATCAAGAAGTAATAGGTTGCATGTGCTGCTAACAAGGTCCCATCAAAGCGTCAATACAACTCGTACAAATTAATCCAACTCGTACCGTTAAATCATAGCGTCAATACAACTCGCACAAATGAATCCAAACCCAGACGTTAATCAGCAAAACAGACAACTGACAATCAATAAGAAACACATTTCCAACCAAGGTCCCATCGAAGTAGTGGAACTGGAAACATTCCAAATTCACAAGAGACTTTGACACAGATACACAATCTATGCCTTGATTGTGACACTGCACAAGCACAAACCAGATGGCTTTATCTGAGAAGTCTGCCACTCTGAACCGGGTGCTGCATTAGGGTCATACATCAGGGTGAGGCAACCGGGGCCCTCCTCTAGAGAAAACAACAAGAGCTTTTCACCCAGTATCCCAAGCTGGAATCCAATTCTCGAGCTTCCAGCAACAGGTACCGCCACCATCTTCCACGAACTGTCCTCTGGGTTGAAAATAGCAAGTTTCCTTTGATTCTTCCACTCCATACAAAAGAGCTTCTTCCCAAGCACAGCATGTGCTGTGACCATAACACAACCATTTTTCATCTCACCCCAGGCGTGCATCTCTGGGTTGTACACATCGATGAACCTTGAGTTTCCAATTGTGAAGCTTGACCTTCCTCCCATAACATAGAGCTTTCCCTCAAATCCACAGGCAAAGCAGCCCCACCTTGGGCGGCGAAGAGACTCAATTAAGGTCCACTTGTCGTCATCAGGGTTGTACACCTCAGCACTGGAAAGAGATTCGCCATCCATCCCATAGCCGCCAACTGCATAAACCATGCCATTGACTTCTGCACAAGCAAAATCATAGCGAGCCACATTCATGTTTGCTAACTTGCCCCACCTACAAGTATACGTCATGCGTTGCATACTGTTAGATAGGACGACAAGAAACTTGATTCCGATGGAATGCATAACCTGTGGTTTACAAATCTCTAGAACCACAGTGTGATATCAGATGAAAATGATACTAAGAGTTTATTAAGAACTGTAATAGAAAGGTGATGCCTGCTGTACATGCACTGAACCATAATAGAATATCCCCGACAATGAGTCCATGAGAAAGGGACTTGATCACAGATCGTCAAAAGATTGTCAATCCGTTCAATAAATCCACTAAGTGAAGGCCCTCACCAAACCAATGATGCAAAATGTACCTGGAACCATCGAGAAACACAAGCCGAAAAATAAAGCAAAAAACCCAGAGAGGATTATGGGAGGAGTTAAATCACCAAGAGACATGGGTGTAGGAATAGGAAACCAAACTCCCACCTAAACCAACTTCAACCAGTTTTGGTTGCATGGTCACTTGAGCTACGTAGAATACAGGATAGATGCCAAACTGGATTCAAAAACCACATTGAAGCACATGCCGTGGGACTCCAAAGTAAGCTCATAAGCCATAGTTTATAAAAAGACAACTCAATTAGATCATTCGGAAGAGAAATATATAATTTCATTGCTAAGTAAATGGTTTCATGAAAATGAGATGCTATCACACATTTAAGGTGCAATAGATAAAGATTCCATAAAGGCCTGCACTTCCAACATTTTTTTTGTGTGTGCCTAAGAGCGTGCACTTAACATGACCTCTGCTAGCTGTAGCTAGTTTCTTCCTATATCAGGAAGCCAGCAGCCGATTAGACCTGGGCAGATGATTCTATGAGAAAGCTAAATCACTAACAAACCAATTCTAAACCGCTTCTCAAGTTAATTTGAACAAAAACGCCAACTTAGATAGATTTTGAACATGAGAAATCAAAATCAAATTGTGAACTGGCAGCAGCCGCAGCACCACAGACCATTACAACCTTCTACAGAACTATGAACCAACCAAACTTACCAACCTTACTAGTTAGCAGAGTCACATCGCATCAAAGAAAAACATAAGAAAGCACAAGAATGGCACAATGAAATGGGAGAAACATAACCGAAACAAACCTGTTGAGGCAAGAATCATATTGGTAAACATCCCCCGACGAAAACAGGGTTCCATCTATCATAGAGTAGCCAGCCATTACCAGAAGCTTTCCGTGGAGAACTGCCACCCCAAAACCAAGCTTGACAGGACCAGGCATTGGTGGGAGGACCCTGTGTTGTTTTCCCACACAATCCAAAACCTCCCAGTGGCTCCCTTGCCCTTCACCATCCACAATGAGGACATACAGCCACTCCTCAAGCATGCCAGCTAATTTCCGGACGGTAATGAATTCTTTGCTTTGCATAAATGACCGCCACCGCCTGCAGACACCACCCATAGCTGGGAAGTCGGGACGCGGAACCAGAGCCAGGCAATGCTTCGCCACATCGTCTGGCAGACCAGGTAAGACGGGGCAGTGAAATTCATCAAGGGTCTTAAAAGTTGAAAGCAAATTGCTTTTTGAACGAGTTGCCGTATCTTGTTGGTATAAATTGGTGAAATGCATATTTGATTCCGAAAGGCTCTTATTTCCACATACAAGACCAGGCATTTTCTAGATTGGACAGTCACACATATGCTGAGAGACTGGCATAATGGTCATGGTTGATTGAAAATTCCCCTACAACAAAGAAAGCACAACAACAAACATTCTACTAAACAAATTCTTCATGATATCCTTCTGATAAAGGTATTTTCAAAGACCAAGCCATGAAGTTTCGTTCTGCAGTTGATTTTCTTTGTTTTGTCCAATTAGAGTCAATGCCCATGCCAGTTGTTTGATTCCTCGATTGGTTGTTCTTGGCTATTCTATCTACTACTTCCCTTGAATTGATTCCTACCCCGTACATTGCCGAAGTGCCTGCACAAAATAAAGTCTTGTTATACATGATAACATAGCATAGGAAAGAACAAAAACAAATCATTACAATCCAAAGTGTAGATGTTTGAAAAAGTGTTACCGGCCAAGGCCATGGAAGTTGCCAAGTTTAGCCCCCTGTAACGTCCATCTTGTCAAAATGCGTAACCACTTGCAATAGCAAACAAAAAAGAGGAAATTTAATTAATTTAATACATAAAGATAATTATTACAGCTCGCAGTTCCAAAATACCTGAACACGAACTCTATGATAAGGTTAATTGGAATACGGTTGCAATGCGGGTCACAGATACCATTGTTCAACCACTAATGTACAATATACAAGCCACCGCAATATACAAGTTACCCAACTTTCAAATGGCTTGTAGTCTTCTACCCACTCCCACCCACACCAACCAACCGATCCACAAAAAATAAATACTCATATATAGTTAACAAAAGATAAAGGAATAAATGAAAAATAATGAAAATCGATGGAGCACAGAATCCATTACATTTTGTTCCATCAAAATCACTTGAAATCACACATCAAGAAAATGGCCAGCTGAAATTAGATCTAAAGAACAAACAAATTAGATCTAAAGTCATCAGCTGAGATTAACCAATCTTGAGGGAAATCAAACAAAGTTAAAAGATTTCAGATTCTTCTCGATAAACATTTGACAACTAAAGAGATTCAAAGAGAGAAGTCTATAAGCAAAACACGTCCAAATTTCAGCTCAAACAAACCCATGTATTCCCATCAACTTCAAGATAGAGAAATCGATGTATCAAAACACGGCGAAATTTCAGCTCAAAGACCAATTTCACCGCCCCCCCCCCCCCCCCCCGCGTAAAAAGCCAATTTATTTCCACACAAACAAAGAATTCGCAAGTTAAAATATGAGGGAGAAGTGAGCTTCCTATATCTTAGACCAAGAAAATATTCGCTAAACCATAGCTACCAAATTTCATGTAACAAATAAATCTAGGACAAAAACAACCACAACAATTCAGAAAAAAAAAAAAAAAAAAACGAACCAGAATGTGGGAGCGGTGATAGATCTCACCTCAGAGTCTGGTATCAAAGCCATGTAATACGAATCAGAGAAAATGGAAGCTGGTAGTTTTACCTGAGAAATGCTAGATCTTTGAGCAGCTCCGAATGGGTGAATCGAGCGTTCGTAGAGAGAGAGAGATTCGTAAATATGGATGTAGAGAGAGATGGGCAGTCGGTGAGCGTGGAATGGGGATTTGAAGACCCGAAATTGCAGCGTAAAGATAAACCTGCCAAATCACGAGGCCGTCAGAATGAGAAGATTCAGGGCTCAACCGGTGTATGGTAAAAGAAAGCGACGCAACTAGGCGAAGTTTTCTTTTGATTTTAGCAATCCAACGAGTTCAGCAAGTACTAAAATTATGGTATTTCAAATCAAAAAATTAAGTGTTTCTGTGTATTATTTTTTGAATTTTCACACCGAATTAAAGTACACGAGGAGTACTTTAATTTGGTGCGAAAAAAATCAAAAAAATACACAGAACCACTTCATTTTTTGATTTTAAAATCATGATTTAAGCACCTGCTGAACTCATTTTCTAAAATCATAATTAATTTTAGCAATTGAATTGCTAAAATCTTTTGAAAAACTATGTTTTTTCCCTTTTCCCTCGACGGAGGCCTATAGGAGTATTATTGGAGTATTTTAGTAGTACTGTAATTTTTTCATGATCAATCCTAGATATCGGTAAACATAAACAATGTACGCTTTTACACATTCTTGTGTCCGAATTTATGAATCATCTGCAGTTCCAATTTTTCTTTTGTATTTTTCATACGTAAATGTTTTTAAAAATGAAAATTTATGCAACGCAACAAGTTGTTAATCTTGTAGGGATCTTTCTACTTTTTTTATATTAAGACGGAATGTGTTGATATCCGTATGTGATAGATAAAGCGGTAAAACATATTCAGATATGCAAAATATTTGGAAATTTTGAAGTTGAGAAAGAAAATAAATTTTAACATTTTAATATACCTTGGGATTAGATCTAGGAGGGACTTAACCTGATTATATTATGGACTTAGGGCATCTCCAGTCACTAAGTTGAAATTAGTGTAAGAAATAACACAGTTAACTTAAAAATATGTAAAAATATGCCCCAATAGTGTAAGTAGTGTAAGAGTTAAAGTTGCAGACATTTAACTTTTAATAGTGTGAGATATAACTGTAACGTGTCAGCCAACTTTAGGAGGGAAGGAGAAAGAAATGGGGGCTGTTACGCGCCCCACCTGACACACCCCTCCCCCCAACGGCCCCACCCCCCCATTCCCCCAATACCCTTCAACTTTCGGCCCAACTTTTTTTTTTCCTTTCTTTTTCTCTTTTTTCTTTTTTTCCTTTAACTTTATTTATTTAATTACTTATTTAATTTAGTTTACTCAAATTACATTTGCAAGTAAATTACGTATTTTTTTACATTGACATTTAAATTTGACTTAATATTTTAATTAGTTAATTAATTTGTCTTAACAATGAATAATAAAAAAAAACATCTAAAAGTGAATAATATTACAATCATATTTAAAAGTAAATAAATATTACAATCACATTTAAAAGTGAATAAATATTACAATTGTCAAAGTTCAGCCCTAATCAATATTGCCTCCAAATTGTGATCCCGGCACGACGCCCACTATGTCGTACCACAAATCAACACGTACGTTATAAGTAGAAGCCCATCCTCTAGCGACATTCGACGCATTCTGCCACCACCATATTGGGATTGGTGGTACAGGGTGATGAGGGCGCAAAAAAAGTTGCACGAAGTGATTGTTAATACGGGCAATAGCTATTTCTTTGCGTTGTCGGACTGGAATTGGAGGGGATCTCAAGGGAAAATGAGTAAAACAACCTCCAACATTCGCATCAAATGTATGCAGTACAATATCGTACCGTGATGCGATGACTACCCCCAAACTCATACACTCCATCCAATTTTCCATATCAGTCGTAGGTAGGAAACAGGTCAACGACTTTAGTACATCATCTGCCATATTTTCTAGCGGATAAACCGCATCGTATATGTATAAGTAAAACATTATCCAGTCCTATCATATTTATCTACTTTCAAAATGAATGATGAATATGCATAAGAACAACGGAAATAACTAACCTGATCAGTGCTAAATTCGGGTGTATAATCGCGACTGCTGAAATTGATGCTCTCCTCACTAGGAACATCATTCTCAAATGAGCAACCATCTGGATAGTAGTAGCCATTCATAATGTTCTTCGATGAAAAACGAAAAAAGAAAGAAATTCTGAATGAGGAAGAAGTGAAGTTGTAGTGGGAGAATTAGGAAGAAGTGAAGTAGTAGAAGAATGAAGTAGTATAAATAGATAATAAATTCTGAACGTTTGTTTGTCATAGTTGTGTTGTGCAGTAGATTCACATGTCTCCTTTGAGAAAGACATTCACATGCTTTGTAAAAACAAACAAAGGCAGCACAACTTTCAAATTTAGAATAGTATGTCTCAATAGGAAAGTCAACAATGTCAAAAAAGAGATCTTCTAGGATTTTCAAATCAATTCTAATTGAGTTGTACCAATGTCAGAAAAGAGATCTTCTAGGATTTTACCAAAAGTAAGTGCAGTACATACTAATTTGCACCAATCAAGTTTAGGCCAAACATAAAAAATCATTAGTTGCCAATACAAATTTGATTAGGGTTAGGGGAATTTTCTTTTCTACACATAACTATTATTTGTCTATCCTGAGATAGAAAAATGTTTTTATAAAGGGTCAACATTATTTTTGAAGAAATCAATTTTGTAAATGATTAAATGAACTAATATATAAAAGAGAAAAAAGATATTAATAAAAGAGAGAAATAAATAACTGAATAAAAGAAATAAATTAAATAAAAGAACTTAATTAAATAAAAGAAATGAATTAAATAATTAAACGAATTAATATAAAGAAATGAATTGAAGATAAGAAGAGTAGTTGTAAATGAAGATAAGAAGGTAAACAGAAAATCTAAATGATGTGGTTGTAATTGAAGATAAGAAGATAAGAAATAATTTGAATAAACGAATTAAATAAATAAGATTAAATAATTAAGAAAAAGAGGTAAATAAACAATAAAAGAGAAAAAATATGAATAAAAGAGATAAATAAATAATTGAATAAAAGAAATAAATTAAATAAAAGAACTGAATTAAATAAAAGAAATGAATTAGATAATTAAATGAATTAATATATAAAAGAGAAAAAAGATATTAATAAAAGAGATTAATAAATAATTGAATAAAAGAAATAAATTAAATAAAAGACCTTAATTAAATAAAATAAACGAATTAAATAATTAAATGAATTAATATATAAAAGAGAAAATATATATTAATAAAAGAGAAATAAATAATTGAATAAAATAAATAAATAAAATAAAATAAAATAAATGAATTAAATAATTAAATGAATTAATATAAAGAAATGAATTAACTAATTAAATTGATTTATATAAAGAAATTAAATAATATAGATAAAATAACTAAGGTAATTATTAGAGGTAAGGAGGGGTAAGATCGTAATTAAGGGGGGGTTAGGGGGTGGGGCCGGACGGGGTGGGTGTCAGGGGCGGGGCGCGTATCAAACAATAATGATACAGTCACTCCCCATTTGCCACACCCAGCCACTGTTCACGTGGGCCCCACCCACTTGACCCCAGAAAAAAAAAAATCAAAATCCCCAAATCGACTATACCAGCGCCATTTTCGCAGAATGTTTGAGAGAGAGAGAGAGAGAGAGAGGAGAGGAAGAGTAGATCAAGATCGCACCGCGACCCACCGTCGATTGCCCTTCACCGACAAGTCCAACTTCGGCCTCACTCCATACCGCGACCCTTCGAGTAAGAGAAGAAGAAGCCAGTCCACCACCAGTCGACGACGGCCATTCGAAGAAATCGTACGACTAAGGTCTCTCCCTCTCTCTCTCTCTCTCTCTCTCTCTCTCTCTCTCTCTCTCAGTTTGTAGAATTCGAAAACCCTATACCTTGTGAGCGTGTGTTTGTGTTTTTGCGTTAATAGTTTGACGATTCAGAATTGAAAAACCCTAATTCGAAAACCCTAATTTATGCCTTTGCTGCTTAATTTCTAGGAAGGAAGTAGGGTCATCTTGTGTCAATTGTACTTATGTTCAATGGGCACCTAACAAAACCCTAGAAATCCACATCTAGGGAGCAACAAAGGCATTCACACCTATACCGCAGAGAAATTAAGTTGATTCCACATCTTGTCCTAAATAATATTCGTAGAGTCCCATAGAGTGTTCCTATCAATAACATCAAAATGAAGATAGGTTGTTGTTGTTGTTCAAAAAAATAAAATAAAATGAAGATAAGACTAATATTCGTAATGGGTAAAATCCTAAGGTAACATGAATGTTAATTTTCGTTCTTCATCGGCAAGGGGCTTCTTCGAGCAAGGTTTAATTGTTTCCCTCGCACACTATTATGATTTCATTGCCTAACCTGCTGGTGCTATAGTTTCCATATGCTCTGCTAGACTTGCAAGCATATATGTGGCTGTGGCTTTTTTCTGACATACACACTTACCCAATGGTGTTGTCCTCAAGCCCTGTGCAATCTGCATTGTTTACTTGGAAGTCTACAATAATTAGTTGTTTTCGAATATGTGTTTCTGAGTAGATCTCCTTTCTGGAGTGGTATGTCTTCATGTTTTCTATTATTGTCCTCAGAAGATATAAAATTCATTCCTAAACTTGGATGATTCTAGGGAAGAAACGCAGACGCTTTGGCTTTTTACTTTGGAGAAGATCCTGCCCGTACTCTTTAAATGACGTGTAATTATCAAAACTTGACAAGAGGCTAGGTGAAAGAATTTTGATAGACGTGTGCACTTAACTGCATTTTTGTTTAGATTACATAAATAAATATGTTCCAGTTGTGGTATTTTTGTCAAGTAGTTCCAAGTTTCCAATAACCTATAACTTTCTTGTACAAATTCAGGTCTCAAGCCCGTGGTTTCTTCCATTTGGATACATGATAATTGCCAAGTACGCTTACAGCCTAGCCGAGTTTCTATGGTCCGGTGGCACATTCTTGAGGTGGTGGAACAACCAACGGATTTGGCTCTACAAGAGAACAACCTCCTACCTCTTTGCCTTTGTGGATACCATGTTGGGCTTACTTGGTTTTTCGGGACATCTTTTATAGTTACAAACAAAGTGACTGACTGATCCGGACGTGTCCCAGAGATACGAGCAAGAGATGATGGAATTCAGGGACATGTTTTTAGGATTAGCTTACTGGAAAACAGTTATTTTTTGATGTTTTGGTGTATCACTTGGTGTAAAGAATGAGAAGGCTTGCCTTGTACCTTGACTTAAATTCTGTAACTTTTTTTATGTAATGAATGAGAAGACTATGACAAAGATTGAAGTCTATTTTGTACCAATATGTATTGGTGGTTTGGTTATTGGATTATATGAAGTCAAGTTTTGTTCCACAGTTGTATGTTTTCGCTATACTTTGATGATGCTTTTTGTGTTATTCTATAGTGTAGTTTTATGTTGTGGATTACCAGTTGATTGTCTGATGAGACGCTAAGACGTCGGACATGCAACAAAAACAGGGGAAATGCTGCCCAAATTTTTGTTAAAGTAGCAATCTAAACTCAGTTTTATGCACTTTTATAGCAATTTCAGCAACCTAAAGTCATTTTTCTGCACTTCTAAACCAGTTTTAGCGAGTATAACTCGCAGTTTCTGCACTTTTATACCAGTTTCAGCAACCTAAAGTGTAGTTTATGCACTTTTATAGCAGTTTCTGCACTTGTAGCCCAGTTTCTGCACTTCCCAGCCAGTTTTCAGCAACCTAAAGTGCAGTTTCAGCAACCTAAAGTGCAGTTTCTGCACTTTTATACCAGTTTCTGCACTTCTACACCAGTTTTCAGCCACCTAAAGTGCAGTTTTTGCACATTAGTACCAGTTTCTGCACTTCTACACCAGTTTTCAGCCACCTAAAGTGCAGTTTCTGCACTTTTATACCAGTTTTCAGCAACCTTCATGGTCCCGATACGATACGGACACGATACGGTAAAAATAAGAGTAAAACACAAGACGATACAATACAGACACGATACAAACAAGACACGATACGGTAAAAATAAGAGTAAAATACATTCCATGTTCATTCACAACATGATACAATACGGGCACGATACAAACAAGACACGATACGGTAAAAATAAGAGTAAAATACATTCCATGTTCATTCACAACACGATAATACGGGCATGATACAAACAAGACACAATACGGTAAAAATAAGAGTAAAATACATTCCATTAACCAACCAAGTGTTCTACTCTTTCTCGTTATTCATTCTTTTCATCATTTCCTAAAAAACTTTGTTGAACACCTTGCCATTCTTGCAATTGACTTCCCATTAAAGTTGATTGTGGTCTTCCCCAACCTTGTGGCCCCCCTCTTATTACACTTTGCATGGTCGGCATCAAGTTTGGTGGATTTTGATGGCCCGTCATGTTTGGCCACATTAATGGTCCCATGTTTTGCCACATAAATTGTCCCATGTTTGGCCACATTAATGTTCCCACGTCGCTTGCATTATTTTTCCATATGAAAAAAAATTAACATAAATCAAGACCAATAAATTAAGAGTAACAGGAAAATACCAAGCTAATTAGTTACTTACATTGATATTTACAACACTCTCTTGTGTTGTACCCACATTGAGAACCGCAATATCTTGGATCTCCTGAAATTTAGAAATGATATTACTACGAATCACTCATTCAATATATCTATATTGCTATATTAACTAGCAAGGAAAAAATCAAAACAAAGTTTATACCTTCACTTGTTGGTTGGACACGGCGGCCTTCCCGGCGGTCAAGCTTTTTTTCTTAACTGCTTCCCTTTTCTTCTTAACAGTTTTTTCCACTAAACTTTGCTTCCTTTTACACGGCGGTCTCCCTTTTCGAGTAACCCTTTCAGGGTCAAGTATGTTCGTGCTTTTCTTGGAAGGTATAACTCCATCTCCAAATGAAAAAGAATTAACCTTATCATCAACAATATTGCTTGCACAAACAATCTGGGTTTCAAGCAACTGCCGTTTGAACTCATGCCCCTGTGCCATCAACATATCATACTTCTCTTCATTGTCTTCCACCAAGTCGGCAATCTCCTTATAAAGATTGCAAACGTTGTCATTCCGGCGCACTTCAATGGATTTTGCCAATTTATCATAACTTATCCGAACTTTAGTGTGGGCCCTTTTCACTTTTTTGCACCATCTTCTCAACACATACTTTTCTGGCACTTTATGAATTCCCCTAAGCTGGTACACAAACAGTTGATGCTTACACACCATTCCTTTAGACTCAAACAACTGGCAATTACAATGAGTTTCATTTGTTTCAGCATTAAAATGAATTTTAAATGGCACACACTTCTGAAATTGGTCTTCTCCTTCTCCAACTGCAATTAACTCTTTCACCTCATATAATGTCACAACATCACCTCCTTTTGTTTCACCTAAAGAACATACCATTTTTCCACAATATTGCTCATGAAACAGTCTAACCTTGGTATGAGTGTAAGCACTTACAAATTGCTTCTCCAACCCATCGTTAGTTATGCAAGGAATGAAAGTGTGCCAACTAGTGTGATCTTCTTGTCTCTCATTTTCCACCTTTTTCGTCAATGCATTTTCATATTGCTCAACGAATTGTTTCAAGGTCGTCGTTGAACTAATGTAACCATCAAAATATGCATTCATACTCTCGCTTCGTTGTGTAGATGACATTCCCGTCCAAAACACATCTTTCACATAAGTCGGCACCCACCGCTCCTTCTCCAAATACAGCCCATGTAACCATGTGTTACTCTGAAGGTCATACTTTTTGATGAACACATCCCAAGCAATCTCAAATTCTTCTACTGTTAGTGAGTCATACACTGTGGAGCGAAAACGGTAACTAATTTTTTCATAAGCTTCGTACCCTTTCAACTTTTCCGGCACCTTCTTCATAATATGCCATATGCACCATCGATGTCGGGTATTGCAGAATATATTCTCTATAGCATTCCTCATGGCTTGGCATTGATTGGTAATAATTGCATTAGGAGCACGTCCCGACATGCATGTCAACCAATTCTTAAATAGCCACGAAAATGACTCCGTATCTTCATGGGAGATAAGTCCACATCCCAATAATACCGAGCTACCATGATGATTGACACCTACGAAAGGAGCAAAAGGCATGTCATACTTGTTGACGAGGTATGTTGTGTCAAATGTCACAACGTCACCAAACTCCTTAAAAGCTGCCCTACTCCTTACGTCAACCCATATAACATTCCTTAGTCGACCCTCTTCATTCAAATCCATTGCAGAAAAGAAGTCTTCGTTGTCAGCTTTCATTCTCACGAAATATTGATTCATTGCCTCAGGATCTCCTTCCGTAAGTTGTAAACGTCGAACCTTATCCAAATAATTCCGGCAATCCCTCGGCAAATATGGAACCTTATCAGGTCCACCAGCTTCAATTTGAAGCGAGTCAATACTCTTATTCAACCTGATCCCAGCTTTGTCATTCAATACAAGAATCTTTTTCACAGTTGAATCAAGCACCCTATTGCTCTTAAAAAATCTTGACTTCCCCGGACTTTGTTCATGATTGTGCTCCACGATAATCCGACTTACCCTCCACTTTCCCTCCTGGGTTAAACAAAGATTAAGGTGAGCCGGACATTCCATTTTTTACTGTGGACGTGGCTTGGCAAGGTTGCTTCCTCTATGCCTTGCCTTTCCACCTTTGCTGCATTAAAAAATTACATGCCTCAAGACTCCATCTTTTCCCTTTTTTGAAGATCTTTTAGCCACTGCAAACCCCTTTTCTTTCGCAAATTTTGAGTAATACAAATAAGCATCGTTGGGGCTATCGAATTCCATTCCCATCTTCGGTTCTTCAATTGTATCTTTAGAATTCTCAATTGCCGCTATACCATTGCCACCCTCCTTTATTGGAGAACCATTCATAACCTCTTCTTCTTCTTCGTTGTCTCCACTCCATACCTCTTCCACTTCTTCGTCCCTTCCAATTTCGGAAGATATAGGACACATCACCGACGGAACAGACTCCGGCGATGTCAAAGACGATGGTGATGGTAATTGAAACATCACCTGCACATTAAAAATAAACAACTATTGAGCATCATATAAGGAATATAAAAATAGTGACAAAAAACATGGATTATGAAACTACAGTTCCTGTCCATGAAAGTAGCTATCAAGGAGCACATTATTGCTCGCTACCAAATTAAACTCTGTGCAATACCACATACCAAGCTATATATTCCTTCAAAACTCTCCCATAGTTACTTGTAAATTGCAACAACACTACAGATGAAAAACTAACAATTCTAATGAATGATAGCAATCATCAACAATATAGTTCGGAATTGGCTGTAATGTGCTATAAGTATATACACAAGCTTATTTTTAATTTCAATCCGGTGTTACGATGAAGTATATACACTTGAAATAGAGGTTCAACCACCACTAACACCATCACTTTTGAGATACATAAGCTCCATCTGAACCTTTGTCTGAGCAAACTATCAGTGATGAAAGTTATTTGCTCGTCCATCAAGATCCAAGTATGAAATTAAATTCGTTCAACTTTCCCTAAAGAAGTATTCTATATTGTTGAGCATAAATGCTCAAGTGCCCATGAGAGAACAACAAAGTCTGTAGTTTCGCAGAAAACTAAGAAACTCAAAAATCATACAGGCTAATAAAACCTGCCATGCCAACCAAAGCATCAACCTAACGATTGAACTATAATCCAGAGAAGGAGAACCAATACGATACATATTTCAGATTCTCATTAAAAAAACAGTAAAAAATCGAACATTCGGTGACAAATTCTCACTAGATTCCGAACTCCTCCGCTTGTTCTTCTCCCGGTTATTCCTCATCAGATTCCCAATTGGGGTACAATCAGATTCCTGCCAAATCAGGTGCGTTTTCTTCGATTACGGGTCGTCGTGGTGGACGTCGTTAGGTCGATGATGGTGGCCGGGGTTGGACTTGGACCAACGAAAATCGCCTTTCTCTCTCGCGCGCTTTCTCGCTTTTCAGATCTGATGAAATGTCCCCGCCAAAATGGAGAACCCAGCTTGTAAACAATTTGAAAAATTTCGGTTTTTTTTTTTTTAAAAAAAAAAAAATTTCGGGGTAAAGTGGGTGGGCCCCACGTGGGCCCCCTCGTGAACAGTGCACAGGGTGTGGAGGGGTGTGGGAGATAGTATGTGCATGTATCATTATTGCGTATCAAATTCCGAGAGAAATGGAGGAGGAGAGAGAGAGAGAGAGAGAGCAAAGTGTGTCAACCAACTTTGTGACCGTCCTTTTTCATTGTACCATCTCACACCCAAACCACTTTTCACGCATATTTATATCTACATAAATATTATTTGTGTGTATTTTTTTTACACTTTAACAACACCATTGCAACATTCCTTACCTTAATAACACATTTTGTCATAACAACATAAAAATGGGACCCATTTTTTACACTTTTGTGTCATATAACAACACATTTTTAACTCCACGACTGCGGATGCCCTTAAGTGTTACTCAGTTATCTTATATAAAAAAAAAAGTCCAAGCCTTTTTTCCCAATAAAAAGTAAGGGATGGATGTGGAGCAATGGGTTATGGGTCGAATTACTATATAAAGTAAAATTGTAAACTATGGCCCCGATTGGATGCGGGATAAGTTTTGGTGGGATTAAACAGTAAATAGGACTTCTTGTTTGAGTAGGAAGATTTCAGTTTTTTCACACCTTTTTTTTATAATCGCACATCCTTTCTTGTATTTTAGTGAAAAAAATTGCACTAAAAACACAAGAGAGGGTGTGCAATTATAAAAAAAGGGGATGTGAAAATCATTTTCCGCAAGGATCGCCAATATTTTCGTATGTTTCATCTAAAAGTCCGGATTATGACCAATATGGTCTAATATTTCAATGGTACGTATGCCTGAGTGACGTGTCTTAATTTAAAGATGGTACCATATGTGCAGTATGTTACAGTACTACGAGATTGACATTTTGGTTTGGGCAATGTGGTGACCGTCGTCCGGTTTGAACCGCCAAACTGAACCTCTCTATGGTAGAACGCAGAGGCGACTCCAAGTGGAGCACTGGTGGTCCCGCGAACACCCAAATTTTTTTTTTTTTAGAAATACATGTAATTTTTTTTTTTTTGTTGTCATTTTGAATACCCTAACCAAAATGTTTGAACACCCTACCCAAAGTGTTTGAACACCCAATCCCAATGACGGATGCATTTTATCCGATCTCATAAAATTCTTTTTTGCCCAACCTATTCAAATCTTGGTCCAAACTTAGCCCAATCCACAATCGAGGGACTGGTTTGTAATTACTCAATAAGGAAAAAGATCTATAATTTATAAAAAAAACAAAAAAGGGTAGAGACGGATCTAGAATGACTTTCTTTATTCTTTGGACTCTCACCTCTTTGAAAAACAAAACGAAAATGGAGAAAATTAAGAAAATTCTGAAAAAATATTAATAAAACCGTGTTTGCTCGCTTAGTTTTTAAAATTTTCCACCCTTGTGAGTTTTTTAAAATCCAATGTAAGAAAAATTATCATTTATACACTACTGTTGTGCTTGTTAATTGAGTATTGTGGTTTCATAAGATTGTTGATTGGGAGGGGAAAAATGAGTCATAAATATAAAATAATAAAAATATAGGGGGAATAAAAAAGGGGGTAAAGAATGGCCAGAAAAGGCAAAAGTAAGAAAAACGTGGCACCTGTGAGTCGAACTTGAGTCACGCGTGTTGTAGGGAGATTTCATTTTCCACGGAAGCAAACTGAAACTTTGCCTCATTCTTGAGAGATTTTTCAGTGCCGGGTGGATATGGCACACGTGGTACCTGCTCGGCGATCTTAGCCGTCTTGTAGACACTAAAATTTCATCATGGCTTAATCGAGCGTCCAATTAATTGAGGTGAATAAATAATCTTAATTAATCAAAGTCAAA
The DNA here is from genome assembly GCA_963854785.1 of Vaccinium vitis-idaea. Classification (NCBI taxonomy): domain Eukaryota; kingdom Viridiplantae; phylum Streptophyta; class Magnoliopsida; order Ericales; family Ericaceae; genus Vaccinium; species Vaccinium vitis-idaea. The sequence goes on from OY978221.1 coordinate 17,582,167, forward strand.
GTTGGTCAAAAGCATGTAAATAATTATTGGGCTCGGCAAAGTGTAGGTTCAAAAGATGTGGGCTAGACCAAAAGAAAGATGAGCATACTCAATTGACCAAACGGACCACGAAATTGGGTCAATCCATGAACGCAGGCCCAACCAAATTATCCTAGGTCCAAAAGTATATAAGTATATTGCTTGACCAAATCCTAGACCTAAATTAATGGGTTGCCCCAAGCGTAGGGCTGAGACCGGTGTATCATAATACCCGGTAAGACCAGAATCGAATCCACAGAGACGGTGGAAAGTGCTTACTAAAAACTCGGGTTGTGAGATCTAAAACGGCTCTTAGGTAGCCACCCTTTGTGATTTTGATGGGAAAATTAACTAAACTAAGATAAAACTGATTTGATTAAACTATTAAAAGCAAGTACGGTCGTAGGGTTCATAACACCAGTGACAAGGCCCAGACAGTTTCGCTCCGTTCGGTGTTCTAAAAACGTTTGATTTTAGAGAGAAAAAGGTACCCCGAAAGATGCGAATCCTTGTGGTCGCCGTTTACCCATGTACAGCGAAGAACGAGTTTTGGTCCCCCGTTCCCCGCGTTACATGGGCTCCGACAATGCCCGGATTCGTCCACGGAAGTTCTTTAATAACCTAAAATTGCTTGTTCGTTTATTAATTCTGAAAACAGGAGCGAGAACATACCCAGCCCTGGTCACGGCGTGTTAATCACCTCGCGACCATACCTATGGAACTACTCACTCATGTTTACGCAATAAGCGAAGAAAACCCTAAATTGAAACATGCTTCTGAATACGAAATAAACAAAAGATACGAATTAAACAAGTACCAAAGAATAACTTTATTAAAGAACGGGAATTAATAACGAGTTACCGGAATGCGAGTAATTGAACAAAGCTTGAAAACTTGAAAAGAAAATCTCCAAAGGAAAAGTCGGCTCCTCAAACGGAAGAAAAACAAAGTAAAGTTTTTTTAACCCTAATTTGACCTAAAATCGGAGTATTTATGCTCCCCCGAAGTCAACACACGTGGCAAGTCAATTTCTGGCTTTTAAGACCCTCGGTATCGATACAGGAGAAGTCCTGTATCGATACCCATAGCTTCTGTTCGCGTATTGGTACACGGGTATCGATACAGGACAATCCCTGTATCGATACCGAATCCTCTAAAATGCTTTTTTGGCTTGTTTGCTCGTCCTTGCTTGGGTCCCACCGGTTCCCAACACGCCCGATGTCTTGTGTCCACTTTGCGTACTCTTCCGGCCCGTTTCCTACAAAACAAACACAAATACCAAAAACAAGAGACAACACCGCATCAAGTGGAAAATGGAATAAATCGCACCTCTAACGCGCTAATTCGCCCTACTTAGGCGCTTATATCTTGAGATATTGCGCGCCTATCATATATATATATAGGGTTTTGTTCTAATCCGGACTTTTAATTTCCGGACTTTTAATCCAATTTTTTTTTTGACGATCCGATCCGTCCAATGTGTTCAGAAGGTGTTTTCAAGGGTCCTCGCGGGAAATCTTCAAAAAAAAAAAAATACCGGGAAGGGCTTGATCCAAGCAGTTTTCGCAAAAAATGTATATTCCCTTGAAAACACCTTCTGAACACATTGGATGGATCGGATTTTCCAAAAATAATTTGCAACACAAAAAAAACATTTTTTTCTTATTTCCGGGAGGTGTGGATTAGAACCGTGAGCTATATATATTGATATTATTTATTTTCATAAGAAAATGTCAATTTACTTTTATGGAAAGAAAATTAATCAAGGACAATTAATATATATACATGTATATATTTGACCTGATTTATTTCTATAATGAGAGGTCAATTTACTCTTATTTGGAAAGAAAATCAATCAAAGGAGACTTGCCAAATTAGAGGTCCCTCTTCTTAAGCCTATAAATAGAGGCTCTCATTAAGAAGAGGGACAAGTTTTCGCTTGGCATTCAACTAGAGTTCTGAAGCACTCTTCAAGAATTCAAGCATTCTTCAACATCTTGGAGAAAATCATCAAGCACCAAGAACAGCGCGCCGATTTCTTCGCATGTTCATCAAATCAAATCTTCCAACAACTTAAATCATCCAAAACATCTTCAGCCAAGGAAATTCCAGAGCACTCTCAAGGCTTCTCTCCAAGTTCTTCTCAAATCCCTCAAATTCTTATGGAGAATCAACAAGCACCCAAGTTGCATGCCGGTTCATCTACAATAACAACGGTCTACGCGTTAGCTAGCAAAGATCGTCCTCAAATTCACCGTTCGTTCGAGATAAAGCTGTTCAAGCCCTCGATCAAGCTTCGTTATTCAAGCTTCTCAACCCAAAGATTTGAAAGACCTACCAACTGGTTCAATCCTACAACAAGATTCTATAGCCGTTAGATTGCACCTTCAACTCCGGGGATCGAATCAGGATATTTTGTTATTTTCTTGTAAAGAACAATTAATAGAGAATACCTATTTATCAAATCAGGTCAATAAAATATTATTTTGTGCATCTTTTTCTTATCTTAATTACAGGACTCGAATTTGTGTGTTACACGTCCAAAGCGAACGGTCTGAATTTTAGAGAGAGAGAGAGAGAGAGGTCGGGTGAGAGGAGAGAGAGGGAATCAATTTGGGTCATCCAAAATACGTTTTGACGGCTCGAATCGCGTCCGGGTACCGCCACGTGGTACCTGTTTGGCACCTAAAAATTTTCCCTCATTCTCGGAAATAAACTTAATCATTTATAGTCTGAGTTTTATTTATTAATTTTTTTTTTTGCCCCAGCCTAGGGGATTGCCCAAGTTAGTGGCTTGTTGGACTTACCCCTGAACCGGCTGAACCGGCCTTGAGTGGGAATCTCGAAGGAATAACAAGGTAAACAATTTGGTTTTCAATTAGTAAGACACAAGAAATTACCCAAAATTGGCAAGTAACCATATTTGGGTCTGGGGTTGATGTTGTGCACCCAGTGCACAGCACGCATGCTATGCAGCCCCTATGGAGTTCATCGGTTCATCATGGGTCCCGTTTAATCCGACTCGTTCACTTTGTTCGTCTCATCTTGACGAGACGATAGTCCATGTAAAAATTGAGGTTGATCAGACAACGGTATTTGTTTGATCGGTGACTATTTAACATACAATTTTCTAGGGAAAAAATCACCTACAACAGTTTCTTTAAGTGTTCCATTTTGTAGGGAAAAAAATCACCTAAAACATAGGTACCAGTGTCCGATCAACCTAAATTTTTACATAGACTACTTACTCGGCGAGACGAACAAAATGAACAATTCGGGTCAAACCCCAGACCCATCACATTTGCTTCATTCTTTCTTGTACATTCATTTTATCGCCCTGTTTGGATGGGGTTAAAACCCCCTCCAAAACTTATCAGGGGTTAAAAGAGTGGGTCCCTCCTCTTTGGCATGGTTTGGCAACGCTTTTCTCCTCCCCTCTTCGTTTTCCCTCCCTGCTTCACTTTCACGCGATACAGGTGCTCTCCCTGATAATTTTTTGGCAGCCCTTGGGGTACCCAAAAATTATCCGGCTTTATCCCCCTGCGAATTTGACCATCGTAGCCCTCCTTATCCCCCTTTTTACACCCCCTCACTCCAGCATCTCTGTACCAGTTGCTGAGATCGAACGAAGAAGGGTTTTTCGAACGATTTGTGCGATTTGGTGTTGATTTCTTGTGCGATCTCGTGTGACCAGTCAGGTAAGATAGATTTCGACCAACATTGGCTTACAAACTGCAATTTTGGATCTGGTTTACATATTATGTTGATTTCGATCTAGGGTTTTTGTACATATATGGATCTGGTTTACATGTTTTTTGCTGTTTATTTCGATCTAGCTTCATATATTACGTTGAAAAGAATATCAAAAATGGGAAAATGATTTGGTTCGATGTAGGTGATGATTTGCTGATAGCAATCCCAGTGGAAAAATGATTGTATCTTGTTCTTTCGTTCATATGGTATTTATGTGGATTTTTTTTGTGGATTTTTGTTTAAAACTACTTATACTAAAGAAAAAATCCACTTGATGTGTTACAAAAGTAGAAGTTTTTTTCTTCTTATTTAATGATCAAGAATTAACAGAATTTCCTTTAATAAGCAAGATTAACTTGTGTAATTGAAGAAAAAATGTTTTGGAGTTTACTGGAATGAGATTTTGAAAAATTAAGTTTTTTAAAATTGTTTGGAAGGAAGTTTTTTGTTATATGTGTGGGCTTAAAGAGTTTTGAGGAAAGATGTATCCTTTCTGGGTGATCTTAGTAGTGAAAAGAATGCTAGCTGTATAGTGTTACAGATCTCTAGTTTTTTTCGATTTGTTTTTCGTGTTTTTGGTTTTGTAGATTTTAGAAAAACAGCCCTTAACATAGGTTATTTATCCTGTGTTTTTGTTTAAAATTCCCTTAAAACCATTAAAATTTGTTCAAAAATAAGTAAATCCATCATGGGTTGAACTAGGGTTAAGATGAAGAAGATTAAACCAAAAAATGTAATAAAACAACGCCAATATGTGTGTTTACATAATATTGTGTATGTGTGTCATTTAGAAGGGAAAAGTTGTATAACCTACTAATTTGCTAAACAAATTGACACATGAAGAAAACCCGAAACAAAACTAGGTTGTGTGTGTGTTTGATGTTATACTCATGAAACCATTTTTAGGTTTTTAAGGATGGCAAGACTAAACAAAAAACAATTAAGGAGAAGAGAAGAGAAAGAGGCGGTCGTCGCATTAACCACCTTCATTCATGCTGCAATGGGGATGTTTCGCCTCTACTTATTCATCCTATCCACGGCACGCTATCCCCGTCCGGAGTGTGTCCAAAATCCAGACTTCTACCAGACCCAAATAAATGCCGTCAATAGGCTCGTAAATGGTAATGAGGTTGAATGCCACGTAGGGATGGCAATCTCGGCCGACCCGCCCCTATCCAATCCGTCCCCTACCCATTCGGGGAGGGGATTCGGGGATTTTTTCGGGGATCGGGTAGGGGATGGGGATTATTTTTAAAAAAATTCGGGGATCGGGTAGGGGATGGTATTGTCAGTCCCCTACCCGATCCCCTCCCCGATCCCGTTCCCTGCCCCTCCCCGCATCCCCGTTCACACACACACACACACACATATATATATATATATATATATATATATATCAAAACTTATCTGTTCCGGATTTATAGCAAAATTTGTTTTGATATTTGATTGTGCACTCCATTTGTTCATATTAATTTGTGATCTCACATGGTAAACTCTTCTAATGGATTGCATGTGATGTGATGGAAGTGTTAACTCTTCAGTAGCACGTGATGGAAGTGCTGGACGTATATTATTGGGCAAAGTTCAAACAACTCGAGCTTTTGGGACAATAGCAAGCTGATTCACTTTAAAGTGTAAGACTATTAAAAAAAAACCTACACATTAAAGAGCAACCATTTTTGGATCCCCGATTCACCGTGGGGATCCCCGTTCCCCGCATCGGGGCGGGGATGGAGGTTAAAATAAAATCCCCGGTGGGGATCGGGGAGGGGATGGGGATTGATATAGGTTCGGGGATCGGGGATGGAGGTAGTGGTATCCACCCCCTACCCTCCCCATTGCCATCCCTAATGCCACGAGCAATTGAGGGTAAATAGGCGTTCATTTTTTCGATTGTGTTGTTTAGTTCGAAGTGTTGGGCTAGGGGACTTGCGGTTCGTATGTGTTGAGGAGAGGGTAGCAATATTCTTGTGGATCCTTGCTCACCATACAAAGCAAAGGCGTACGAAACACCAGTTCTGGAGATCAACTGAAACGATAAGCAGGCATTTCAATGTTGTACTCCAAGCTGTGTTGCGCCTCCATAGAATGCTACTAGTTAGCCCCGATCCTGTACCTGCAGACTACCATGATAATAGATGGAGTTGGTTTCAGGTGCACTGTGGCTTGCTATGTTCCACAATTTCCCATTATGTTTCCTATATTCCACCCTATGTACTTACTTCAAATAACCTACTCTTAAATTGGCGTAGAATTGTCTTGGGGCATTGGACGGGACATTTGTGCCAGTTTATCCGCCTACCGCTGACAGGCCACGGTATAGGTCAAGGAAGGGTGAGCTTGCCACAAATGTTTTAGGTGTTTGCACTCGAGACCTACAATTTGTGTTTGTCTTGTCTGGTTGGGAAGGGTCGGCCACTGACTCTAGAATTCTCAGAGATGCTATTGCAAGACCCACTGGTTTGAAAGTCCCTCGTGGTATGTTCCAATTATAAAGTTCATTTTTGTTGCTTCAATCCGCTACATTAATGAACTCTCCCATAAACTGTTTGAATGCCGTAACTTCCATTCGTTACAGGACATTACTACCTTGTGGATGCCGGTTACACAAATGGGGAGGGTTTCTTAGCACTATATCGAGGCCAACGATATCACCTTAACATTTGGAGGCAAGGTCATATGCCGGCTAGCAAAGAGGAGTACTTCAACATGAAGCACTCCGCTGCTACGAATGTCATTGAGAGAAGCTTTGGTGTCTTGAAAATGCGTTTTGCAATATTGAGGTCTCCCTCGTATTACCCAATCCGGAATCAATGTCGTATCGTGACAGCTTGTTGCCTTCTCCATAATCTCATTAAAAGAGAGATGCCCAATGATTTGGTTGAGTTGGAGTACACGCGATGGGAACAAGATCACCTCCATGAAGTCGAGGTAGATGATGATCGAGTTACTACCATAGACACTTCCAATGAATGAACCGCCGAGAGGGATGCGTTGGCTACTACCATGTATAACCATTGGCTAGCAAATGGTGGGGGACAAGAGGTGTACCCCCCTTGATTGACGAACTTTTTGCTAAGTATTTGTATTAAGAACTTGTTGTCTAGTATTTGCATTTAAGTGTTTCAAAGACTTGTACCCTTAATATTCTAATTTCGTAATTTCGATGGTGTTGTAATTCGAACAACTTGATTGTAAAAGATTGTAATTCTAATTCTTTAGGTTCCTTGCTTATGAATTTTAGTTTCTACTTTTACTATTGGTGCCCAACTTAAATGCATTTTCAGCTATGGATACCCAACAAGGCACCGAACAAGCCAATGTGTCTACTACAAAGACAACAAGGAAGCGTAGGGTATGGCGAAAAGTGGAGGAAGATGCTCTCATAAAAGTGATGGTTAACGAAATTTCCGACAAGTGGAGTGTCGAAAATGGCTTCAAACCTAGTTTCTTCACTTTGCTTGAGAAGGAGTTGGAGAAAATATTGCCGGATAGCCACCTTAAGGCTTCCCCCCACATGGACTCCAAGGTCAAGTATTGGAGACAAGTGTACCATAAACTCTATGACATCGTCTCATTGAGTGGGTTTGGTTGGGATGATGTCAACAAATGCATCGATGTGGAAGAGAGCGTTTGGAATGAGTTCGAAAAGGTATCCCATTATACTTTAATTCATAAGTTAAGGCATGTCACACCGTTTCTCAACTTAATAAATGTTTATGTAGGCCCACCCGAAGAAGGCCAAAGAGGTGTACGGGAAACGGTTCCCTTACTATGAACAATGGGCTATGGTGTTTGGAAAGGATAGGGCGACCGGGGCGTTGGCGGAGGATCCAACGCAAATGGAGCAATCAATTCCCCCAACTCCAATTGATGAAGAAATTGGGGTACACGGGGATGTTGGTGGAGAAGGAGTTGGAAGTGATTTCTACGAGCCATTGTTCGATGAACAATTTCTTTCTTCACCATATGCGAGCATGGGTAACACTCCTATGGGATCCACCCCTATGACCTCCACGGGTTCTCCAACCATGGGTGCCACACCTCCTAGTGCCACACCTACGGGTTCCACACCCACAAACTTTGCACGGCGTATGTCAATCCCAACGTCCACCACGCCTCCGGCCAATGCCGCAAGTAAAAAGGGAAAGAAGAGAACAAGGATGGGTGATGAGGAAGACGCGCGTGCAAATCTAGACATGTGGTGCGAGAAGAGCTTGGTGGCTATGGACAAATTGGCCGACAAATTGGGGTATGAGAAAGAGATATCTGCTCGGCGGGCGACGATTCCTCCCTTGCTGGAAAAACTTGACCTTACATTGACACAACAATTCAAGCTGGCTGCCATTATTGGTGAAAAAGACGAGAGAGTCGACCAATTTCTAAACACTCGGGATGAGGTGAAGCAAGCTTGGGCTGAGGCGGTCCTCAACGGTCACGTGTTTGGTCCTGTTTAGAGAATATTGGGAAACTTCGATAATTTTTTGGAATGGCTAACAATTCATGACCTTATATTGATGCCATTTGTTGTTTGTAATAGATACTTTAGGTAACCAGTAGTTGTAAATGGCATTTGATGTGTACATGCCTTTTTGATGGAAACTTAACTTCGTTTCCTTTTTGTATATGTATAACTTTGAACAAGTACTTTAACTATCTCCTTGTGAGTGACATATGATGTGTAAATGCCTTTTTGTATATGTAATGACAAGACCTTATGATTCTTATATGTAATGGCAGGGTATTTGGCTTGTGTGAAAGGCAATGATGATTCATATGATTTGAAATTAGTAATGAAGCTAGTTACCTTGGCGGGGCAATGACTATTGCAGCCATTGCGTGCGCTTATGATATGTAATGTAAATTCTGAGCCCTTGTATTGATGCTTTGATGAGCCTTTGTGTGTGTGTGTGTGTGACAGTGTGATAGGGCATGTTTATTGCAAATTTTATGCTCTGTGTCTCTGTATATCTTAGCATCATTACAATTTGTGGGCTGTGGTTTGGTCTCTGTTGTTGGGCTGTGATGAATTCAACTTAGCTTGGCGGGGCACAAACAAGTGCAGCCATCATTCCTGAGCCTGTTGGCAGGTTATAACATGGGTCTGTTAATGCTCAAATCTGTATTTCTGTTGTTTGTTATCCTGGGTAGTGCACTGCATTTCTGTGTAGTTGTGTTTATGTTGCACCTGTTTCTGTAGTTATGTTGCTACTGATCCTGGGCAGTGAATGAATTCTGGGCAGTTGGAAGGGTAATTTTGGGCAGTGAATGAATCCTGGGAGTGTGTGTGTTGCACTTGTTTACTGAGTTTGAAGGTCTGAATAGTGCAGGTGTGTGTTTGCGTCCAAATCTGCAGGTGCAAGTGTGTGTGTGAGTAAGTGCAAATGTGTGTGTGAGTAAGTGCAAATGTGTGTGAGTAAGTGTGCTATATGTGCTCTACTTCCTTGACTTGTTTCTATACTAAATGTGTACTTTTATAGTAGCACCTGTTTGTGTTGAATTCTGGGCAATGATGAGAAACTTAAGTTGTGTTTGAGCCCTTTGTTGGCTGTCTTAATTTCTGGGCAGAGGCCTTTGTTGCTCTGGCACAGGTTTTGCAAGGGTAAGGTTGTTGTATTGTGAACCTGTTTGTGTTGAATTCTGAAGCTGTTTGGTGCTGCTGCATTCTAGGGACTGAGTTTACTTTTTCTGGGCAGTGCATCCTGTTAGCTTTGCTGGTAATGTCTTGCTAGTGATGAAATTATAAGGGCAATGATGATTCAATTTTAATGTATGTTAAGTTATGAAGGTGTTACCTTGGCGAGGCAATCTTATTTGCAGCCATTGAGTACCGTTAATGTTTTAATAAGTCAAGTCTGAGCCCATTTCGTATTTAGTTTGTCCAAGTGATAACTTCAGTTAAGTGTGTATGTAAGTTGAATACAAAATGTGTAGTTGTTGCACCTGCATTTACTTTTGGCTTAGTGAATTCTGGGTCTGTTTGTGTTCAAATGGGGCTGTTTGCTACACTTGGTAGGCCAGTGATGAATTCTGAGGCCAATTATGTTATTGTATGAGCCTTGTAGTGAATCCTGAGCCCAATTTCCAGGCACTGCTCTTTGTTTGTGTGTGTGTGTGGCAGGTTATATTTGTTGCTGGTGGTTACTGTTTTGCTGTTGCTTATGAATCAGGGCAGGTGTGTGCTCTCTAGAGCCTCTTTCTGTTTCTGTTATTGCTGCTGTTACACACCTGCATTCTGAACCGTATATTTGGGCTGTGATGAAATTTTTCTGAGCCTTGGGTTGTTTATGAGCCTTGTGCAACCTGTTGTTGAGGTACTCTTAACCTGTTGGTTGAATTCTGAACCTGTTTGGTTGAACTCTGAATTCTGGTGCATTCTGAACTCTGAATTCTGAACTTGTTTGGGCACTAGTTTTGGTGCTATACCTCCAGATTATCTATTTTTGTGTTAGCATTACGTATTTTGGTGCTATATTGCAAGTGCTGCACCTGTTTTGTTACTCTGTTGCTGCTGCCTTTGTATTGGCACTTCCTGTGTACTTGTGTAGTTGTGTACTGCATTTATGTGTAGTTGTGTTGCTGCTGCACCTGCAAATTTTGGGGTGTGTTTGTGTTGCACCCTGTGTGTGTGGTTAAGGGCAGTGCCCGAATTTCTGTAGTTGGAGTGATGATGATTATTGATTTGCTACTGTTGCTCCTGAATTTCTGTGGTTAAGGGCAGTGCCTGAATTTCTGTACTTGGCTTATGTACTACTATCAATGTATTACTGCTCATGTGTTCTAGCTTGTTTATTATAAGGCCAATGATGATTCAATTATAAGGGCAATGATGAATCAATTTTAATGTATGTCAAGCTATGAAGGTGTTACCTTGGCAGGGCAATCTTATTTGCAGCCATTGAGTACCCTGTTTTAATAAGTAAGGTCTGAGCCCATTTCGTATTTAGGTTATCCAAGTGAGTACCCTTATCCTTTATTCTTGTGATAACTTGGTACCCTTGTTATAGTCCCTCTGGTTACTTGTGATAACTTGGTGCCTTTAGATGCATCCAATCGGGCCCTATTACCTTGATTTCCGTGATGCTATGTCTGAGTACCCATTGTGCTTGAACATGTTACTTCATTTATGGGCTATTTTGAAGCTGCTTCTATATGAATTCAATGTTGCCATTTCTGAGTTGCTTCTTTAGTTTCTGGGCTGTGTATGGCTGACTTTGTGCCATGATTTCTGGGCTGTGATGACATACCTGAGCCCAATTTGGGAATAACAAACCTCAACGATGATTTGTGGTTGCATTTGTTATAGTGTATCTTAGCCAGGTTAAGGGAGTGAGGGTCCATATTCCATGCTTATAGCTGCTGCCTCGCTGAGTCACTGGGTATTGTTGTTGCATTCTTATGCTATCCTAAGTGTGTCTTTCTCGGGTATGTACTCAGTACTCTCTCTCTCTCTCTCTCTCTCTCTCTCTCTCTCTCTCTAAGGTATGATATCTATATGAATCTTTTACACAAATTTACCTCTCACTATCATATGCATTCCAAATCATTTAAAGAAAGAGTTTTTCATATGTTAGGTGAAGAAGTCAATGATTTCGCTTGATGCTGTTGATAAATTTTGTTGAATTTTACCATTTACATTTTTAAGATTGCTACAAATCTATACTGTTTCTTAGGCTGCTACTCCACTTATGAAGTACTGGATGACTATACTGTTTCTGGATAATGTTTGGAGCTCTACACTTCCCTTTTCCTGCTGCTTGATGAACTTTCAGAAATAGTTATGATGGGATGAAGACTACTTGTTGATTGCTGATGGATATTCCTTCCATGTTCGGAGCCTTGGAGAACACTTTGGGGCTTCTTGCCTTGATAATGCCATTTCTGTCACTGAGAGACTTTTTCAAGACCTTTGGTCATGTTGAATCAGTTTGTAAAAAGTTAGGATATAAGTTTGTAAAAATGTCTTACCATGGCAAACTTTTGGCCATGTTAAATCAGTTTGTAAATACACTTTCAATGCAGTACTTTCATGTAGACCATTTGTAGCAACCTAAAGAAGGCTCTTCCATTATTCTTGTGCAACCTGTGTATGAATACAACCAAAGAATTACAGTTTTTTTAGTGGGATTTTACCCAGCTAATAAACATATTCGAGGTGGATAAAAATAAGGATCTCGATATACCAAACCATGACCGCACACTCCGTGCGTGCATCGGTGCATGGAGGTTCCAACTAGTTACCAGAAAATGTAAAGGTTCATGTGTTGGAATAGTCTAATTTTCTTCAGCCTGAGCAATGCGATCGAGACCACGTGCTGGGCACTTGGACTTAAAACTAGGTTATATACAAAAAAAAAAAAATTGTAAGCCCAAGACTAGTCCCGGAATATCAAAAATTGTAATACTTGTTCGATCCAATAAAAAAAAACTATTGTGTGATATTTGCTTGTCCAAGTATTTTTACGTAGATAGAAGACAACATGCGCACGGCACCAACCAATGAGCTCGACACTAAGTAATGTGCATAACACATCGTGCAACGCTAGTCGGATTAACAATAGTAAAAAAAAACAATGTATAGGCCAACAAGTCAAAATAAATATAATTAAAAAAAAATGGATAACAACCAACCATTCAATACATATTTAAAAATAAAAAATAAAAAAATTCTTTGAAATAAAATTATTTAAAAAAATTAAATTTTCAATAACATAAATAATATATAGCTTCAAATTGTCAAAAAATAATTAAATAGAGTGGGTTTTGCAATTTAATATTTAATTTAATGAGTAATCAAGTTTGAGACACCACAAGGGCAAAAACGTCATTTCACTGCTTTTTCCATCATTCACCCCCTCTTATTTATAAAACATCCAAACCAAGTCAAAAGTTATCCCCCTATTTAATCCCTCATCCAAACTATCAACTTTTTTACCCCCCTCCATAAACATCAGATCAATGTGGGCCAATCCTCTAAAAATAATACTCCTTCTATAACTTATCCCCCTTAAATTTTAGCACCATCCAATCAGGACCTATGTGTTGAGCTGATTATATTATGTTTGATATGGACATGTGCTTTTGTGATGCACGGAAAAGAGAGCATCGCCATCGTCCACCAGTGACTGGTCCATTCTCCAATCTCCAATCTCCAATCAAAGACATTTTGACCAATTCAGCACTCACTCTCACCCCGATGTTTACAACTTGTGAGTGCAACACCTTACAAATGGCACCAATTACGAATCAGCCAGCTGACTTCCCTTCCAATTACGAAGATACTCCCTCGGTCCCCAATTTTTGTTCATCGTTCTATTCGAACCGGATAAAAAGTTAATTATAACTTTAAATCGATAATAAATTTTATATTCAATATGGATTTACATGTTTGATAGATCTTAGTTAGTTCTGCAAAACAATATTTTCAAAATCACGTACAATAGTGTAAACTACAAAATATAATCAATTGAAAAGTAGTACGAACACACAAAGTGAACTAATAAACTGGGACGGATGGAGTATATCTTTTGGCAAATTACGCTTAGATATCCAATTCGGATTGCATTGTATGTTCTATACTTCTACTATCCATATGGAGATAGAGTACACTTTTGAATTTTGGATGTTATGAATTAGAGAGTTTTTCATATCGATTGGCAAAAATATATATATATAAAGAATTAGAGAGTTTCAATTAATAAGTGGTGACTATTTTTTGTATTAAATATATCATTTTGCCACTGAGATGAATTATTTTAATAGTTGAAAAAATAAATGAATGTGTTATTGGCACTCCCATTTTCTGTATTAAAACTCCCTTTTTTTTGTGTCTTTATTAGATAACCTTACTGTTGCACTTTATACTATGTAAAGACAAGAAAAGCAGTGCCAGTAAAGACAAGAAAAGCAGTGCCAATAAAGACAAGAAAAGCAGTGCCAATAGAGAAAATGAGAGTGTCAATATTAATTCCCAAATAAAAAGCTAAGAGTGAAATGATGTACAAAGTGAAGTACAGTGATTAAAAAGAGGATAGTACGTGGAAGGCAATTTATATGCAATTTTTCTATCTGAAAAAAGGATTTCTACTGCTGGCCACCCATTGTGAATAAGAATGGGACTGAAATCATTGTCAACTTTATAGTTGTGAGGTCCAAAATAGATTGCTAATGTGACCTGAGCATATATTTTCTGACAAAATTAAAGAAGATCACAAAAAATTTAACCAACAGAGTATGTGCTTGCAAGACTCATATTTTTATGGGCAAACAAGAAAAAGATAAGATTGGAAGATTTATAAACAAAAATAAAATATTTTAATAAAATTGAGATATTAAAAATAATAAATTGTTGTAGCTCAGTTGAATTTTTTTAATATCTAAGATATAGTGGTAATCGAATTAAATCAACTGTCATATGGTGCAACTTATAGATGATATTTGTACTTTTTGCCTGCAAAATCACATATACAATAATCAGGTTCTTGTGGCATGTAGGAAAAGAAAAATTAAGGAAAAAAAGTAATCAATTTTTCCAAGATACAAGGCCCAAGATTTGAACAAAAGGCACAGTAGGGAAGGAACTTGTGCTAGCCATTTAAATGAAGCTTTTACAGTTTTGTAAAACATTTTGGGAGAAACGGGGATCTGGTGTGTGCTCCTTGGTGTGTGGTATCCGAGTTATCGGATGTGTTTTCAATTGTCCTGATTTTATCTCGGTATTTTGTAACGACTTGGATGCAAATTCTAGAACCGCACACCAACACCACGAGTCCCTTCCTCAAAGTTCCCTTCCTCAACACCACTGAGATTTGTATAGTGGCTAGGGCTGTAAATGAACTAGGCCGTTCGCGAACTATTCGAGGCTCGGTTCGGTAAGAGCTCGTTCGAGTTCGATTCGTCTACTAAACGAGCTGAACTTGAACCTCAATATTAGGCTCGTTCCATAAATGAGCCGAACCTGAACCTAAGTGGATTCGGCTCGGTTAGGCTCGCGAACCTGAGGTCAAAATGTAATTAATAATACTTTAGGGGTCTACATGTAAAAATTTTATAGTTGAGAAACTTTTATATAATTTGTTATTCTTTTATCCTAACTAAAGTATTCTACTACAAACAGATGAGTTTTATCCCTAACTAGAGCACTCTATTTAGTTCTCAATATTTTTTTTCTTGTGTTCTTTTTCTTTTGATTTCTTGATTATTGTGGCAGATTTGTTTAATTTCTTGATTATTGTGTTAGATCTACATGTAATATTGTTTTGAAGCATATCTCTTTCCCCTCTCAGATTGTGTTCTAAATTGCTAACGAGCCCTGCCAAGCTTGATTCGAGCCTAAATTCGGCTTGGTTCGGCTCGTTTGAGTTTAACGAGCCCTACCGAGCTTGATTCGAGCCTAAATTCGGCTCGGTTCGGCTCGTTTGAGTTTAACGAGCCCTACCGAGCCGAGCCCGAACTTTGAAATTTTTTCACGAGCCGAACTCGAGCCCACTTGTCTAGGCTCGAATCGAACCCGAGCCGAACCCGAGCCGAACTCATGCCTTAACGAACTGATCCCGAACCTCATAGGGTTCGGCTCGATTCGGCTCGTTTACAGCCCTACTTGTGGTGGGCGGTGGGCCACTAATAGTGGCCCACCGCCCACCACAAGTCCCAACTCCCAATTCAGTTCATTTGTGGGGTATAGATGAGAGTCGACAGCATATGGGCCATTTCTTACCATGGGTCCCACAAGACGCACGGAGGCATCTTTTCTCCTGGTGTGAGACTGTGAGTAGTATTTTTTGGTATTTTCGTTGAAAATGTGGATGTGAGAATATTGAAAATTTCTGAAAATACAGAAAATATTTTTAGTTAAAATTCAGCCTAATTTTTTTTACTTTAAACTGTAGATAAAAGTCAAATTGTTTCTATTTTTTGAATTTTTTTTTGGCTTTTGAGGATTTTTTTTTTATGCGAGGAGGGAATTATGAGGCTTTTTGAACAAAAAAGCTAAAAAAGCAGACAAGAGAAAGGACACCTTAAATTACATATTCCAGTGCTCTCCAGCCTCATCCAATAGTATTTTTTTCAGATCGAGATCATGCTCTCCAACCCCAATAATATGAGAATTTTATCTTATCCATAGACTTGAGCATCTCGAGGACAAAGACGTATAGGAATAGCACCTCCACCAGACTCCCACACTACCGAATAGAATGAAAAAGTTTTGGACAAATTACTGAAAACTCCCATGGTTTCATCTTCGTATACACATTAAACGCTAGAGTTTCAATTGTAACACTTAAAACCTTGAGCTTCCTTTTTTTATTGCAATCCTCAACATTTATTTTTTGGTTTGGAACATAGTTAATCGTGCGTCATTATTTTTTTGTTATAACAACCTGCGCTAGCTGACCTGTTAACTCTAAACCTTAATCAGATAGCTCAAAAAGTTAACATCAAGTTATACGGTAGCTCGTTTCGACTTATTATATTTGATTCACATTTTTCCCTTCCCACCAATATGGGGTCTCTTAATGGGTTTTACAAGCACTTGAGATCGCAACGTCCTCGTTGCGCCCCATGGCCCATCGCTTCCACCCACCAAGCGATGTGAGACAAGTACCCGCTTAAGCACGTCAAACTAGTGTTATGGTGGGACTAGCCCATGCACGACAATCACCTCAAGCTCCTCCCTTGTTGGGTCCACCCGCCTTATTTCCAGTTCATGTAAACTCTGATTACTACCTATAACAATCCGCATCAGCTCACCTGCTAACTCTTAGCTTTAACCACAGAGCTCAAAAAGTTAACCTAAAGTTATACAAACTAACAATAGCTTGTTGCGACTCATTATATTTAATTCCCATTTTTCCCTTCCCACCGATGTGGGATCTCCCGATGGGTTTTACATTAGTGATACAGGGTGATAATTAAAGGGGGTGTCTGTGTAATTTAGCTTTTTTGCTATGGCAATATTAGTTGCATTTTCAGTCATCGATTTAATAATTGGGTGATATTAGCATACAATTGACTTTATCTTAACAACTTAGAGTACTCGATACGATCATTACTTCATCTCAACTTACTCGATATGGTCATTTGAGTTTCAATATACACGACTAGTCGGAAGTATCTATCCAAGAATATAAAACTCCAAGTTGACGGCAAATCAATTTTTTTAAAGCACGAAGTAGCTAGGCACACCTCGAATAATATAAAGGACCAATAATACCGAACGCTCAATTTAAAATAAGGGTATCCCATTTGAAATGACCCTAGATGAAGCAAATCCAAAGTATCAAGTCTTGACCACTAGACTAAGAGAGGCAAAGCCATAATTTTTGGCTAGTGAAGTAAAAAATAAAAATCATAAGCAACTTATTTTTTTTATTTTCTTATAAAAAATAAATTAGTAAGATTTTTATTGTACATGAGGTAGATATAAACTGATAAACACAATTTTGCCTTAAATTGGTCTCAAAGACACAATTTTGATTGGCCACAAGTTGATAATATTTTCTCCATGTGCAATTTTTGAATACTCCCTCTGTCTCTAAATAAGTAAACTCTTATTTCTTAAAATTGTCCCTCCGCCTAAATAAGTGTCCTCTAAAAAAATTATGCAATTTTTGAATAAAAAAATAAAATACTTCCTCACAAAAAAATTTCGATTTCTTCACACCAAATTAAAGATCTACTAATTGAGTTCTTTTGTTTGGTGTGAAGAAATTGAAAAAAAAAAAAAGTACTTTACATTTTAATTCGTAAATTGTATGTCTTTTTGTATGAATCATTTATTATTGTATTAAAAAATTAAAGCTCCTCGTAGCCAGGATCAAAGTATATTAAATTGAAATGGTAATGTTAGGAATTCTTGCGGGGGTACTTTTGTGTTTTTTAGTAGTCTATATACATGCATTATAGTTAATTAAGAAATTGACACTTTGCCCATATCACAACATTCAAATATGTATTTATTTATGAAACCATATCACTTGAAAACCAATTAAGTATCGAGGTCTAACATTTATAGAAAATATATGCTGGCTTATATATTCTAAATCCACCGATGGGCGACGAACAAAGTATATATTCATGTCAGTCATTTTCTATGATGGGGTTCGCCTATGACTCTTGGATTTATTTGATTATTATTATTATTATTATTTTTTAGCCAAAAGAAAAAATATCCATTCAACCCAACCAAACAAACCCTAACACAACCTATTAAAAAAATAAAACTACAACAACCGAAAAAGAAACAACAAAAATAACAAAGAAAAGCAGAAAAATATAGGGGGATGGAAGTGAAGTCGCTGGAGTTGTCACGCCGCCGCCGATGATGGGAGTCCGTCTCCCCTTTGCCCAAAAATCCGGTTCCAAGCCACCCATAGAAAGAAAAGAGGAGATTGAACACCACGGGGAGTCGCCGGAAACTATGGGGGAAGTAATAAAGGAGAGGAGAGGATAAGGGGAGGAGGAGGACGAGGGTGGAAGGGGGAGGTGGGGGAGGAGGAGTGCGGCAGCCGCTAAGAAACCATAGGGAGAAACCTCTCCAGTCGCCTCCCCCCTTTCTCTCACTTTCTCTCTCTAAAACTTTCCAATCACCCTTGTTAGAACATTCTGGATTTTGTTGAGTTGATCGAATAACGTTAACCTTTTTCTTATAATCTGAAATAGTAACAAATGGACATCTCATTGAATAGGGAAAAAAAAAAAAAACTTGTTACGCATTTTCACATATATCCACAATTTGTTTCAACTCTGTCAACTGCCTAAAGCCCAAAAATTTACCAGAGGCTACCCCGAATACACACTTCGAGGGATTTAATTTCATAACTACAATCACATAACATTGCTTGGAAACACTCCGAAGTCATTTATTTGACCGACTTGAATATCTAATCAAATGATACATTTGAAAGGATTAGATTATTGAATAGATTAATACTATATTGCATCATTATTGAATAGAATTGGTTGATCATAAGTACTCAAACTAAATTGCTCGTGCCTGTGACAAGCTTGGTGTTATATATACTTGATCATTGTGTCGTTGAATCCATGTCATGGTCGGCTGTGGGCACCTATGACCTAGTACTCAACTTTTTCCTTTGTTTTTTTGGTTCTTTATTAGCACAATAGATCATAATTTCAATAAACTAGGAGAAAGTTATACCTACGAAGTTGCCAAGAAAATGGTAACGTTGGACTTTTGATCCAATTGTGATAATTCTTTGATCCCTTATGATACCCTACAATGGAGTAGTATTTTAATTTTTCATTAGGTGTAACCTCAGGGTCTAGGTTTGGAAAAGTTTAATCTCAGGGCCTAGGTTTGGAAAAGTTTAAAGGGAAAGAGAAATTTTGAATGGTTAGAACCGTTTTGATAAATTTAAGAAATACCACATTTATGTCATGGTTAAGGCAATCTCATTTTTTTTTTTTTTTTAAATTATCGACAAGACAATCTCATCTTGTGGCAAATGCTACATATATAGTTCATTATGTTTTCGTTAAGACAATCCACTTCCAGTCAGGGCCTCCACTTTCCGGATCGAATTTCGACGATCTGAACCGTCCAATATGTTTAAAAAGTGTTTTTAAGGGTCCCCGCGAGAAATTAGCAAAAAAAAATACAGGGAAGGGCTTGATCCGGGAAGTTTTACATAAAAACGAACATATACAGTTTTTATGAAAAATTGCTCGGATCAAGTCCTTCCCGGTTTTTTTTTTTTTTTTTGTTGATTTCTCGCGGGGACCCTTAAAAACACATTTTAAATACATTGGACGGTTCGGATCGTCGAAATTCGATCGGGATCTATGAGGTGTGGATTTTTTAAAAATCTGGGAGCCCTGACTGAAAGTAAATTGTTAGTTAAGATGTCTGTTTCGAATCAAATATTTTTTTTTATATAATACGAGCCAGCTTATCCTAAGTGACCTTACACGTTACTTCCCCATCTTTGTATTATTGTGAGGGTGTTGATATAAGAAATTGATATTAGCACTCCTCAAATTGTTAATAGCACTCCAACAGAGGAGTGTCAATATCAATAAGGGGAGTACCAATATCAATAAGGAGAGTGCCATTATCAAATTAAAGAGTGCCGATATCAATTCCCATTTAATGTACTGCTACTTTGAGCTTATTACTTTCCATTTCCCTTTTTCTTTTTCTTGTGGTTCTTTCTTTATTTTTTTTCATGTTATATGATGTTGGGGGTATGTATTGCAAGATGGAACTTTTATTAGAAGAGGTTCGAATTTCAACGGGTTAATCAATGAACATTTCTCACTTCCTAACTAGATTACTTTGAGATATGGATTCGGTAATCACCTAATTTTTTAAATGGAAGAGTACATGTTCCGAGAGCACACCGGGAATATGATGGATACAAATACAATCATCAATAAAATAAAAAATGGAAGTTCAAAATTAATCATCAAAAAAATTAAATGTGGAAGTTAAAAAAAAAAAAAAAAACAAATATGGAGGACGAAATTTTCCATTCATAGGCAAAGTGAAGTTAAATGCTGGTACCACCTATTTTCCACGTTGGGCCTAAGGTCTTAAGCTCTTTCCTTGTAAGTTTTGATTTGGGCCTTTGTACTTGTCTTAGACGGGCTGACAATCTAGCCGGCCCGAGTTAAAACTGGAAACAACCCGTCAGATCCATGTAAGAAGGGAAGACTGTTTAATCCTATGTAAACCCGACAAAAAGAAAAATAGTTTGTTTTTAAAAACTTAGGCATCATTAAAGCTATAAGTATTTGTATTTACTTTCTTTTTTTTACATATAGTATAAGATAGTAAAATTGCACTTGAATTATAATTTTTCGTTAGCTTTTGTTTATAAAAGGACAAATTTCTAATATAAGATGACTAAAAATAAGCCTTTAGCAATTCAGGAGAGTTTGAGGCTGGGCTTGGAAATGGATATTAGAGCATCTCCACTCTTGACTCAACTTTTTACTCAAATTTGAGTAAAAACTTGATTTGATATGGAACACTCCAATGGGCAAAAGTAAATGTAAGCATAAATTTGAGTAAAGGCTTCATTAATGGCACAATTATAAATTTGAGGAAAAAAATAGCCTTAAAATTTTGAGTAAAGATTTGGTTCAAACCAAATTTGGTGAAAAATTTGAGTAAACTCAAATTTGGTAATGGGTTTGAGTAAGGAGTGGAGTGATGTTTTTGTTGATTTTTACTCAAATTTGAGTTTGAGTGTAAAATTGAGTTAATAGTGGAGATGCTCTTACTGGTGAAGGAGATGCCCAATTGACAAATAGAGTCAAAATTTGAGTAAAAACTCAATTTGGGTATGACCCTCTCCAATGGTAAGACCAAAATTTTATCCTAACAAAGTTTTTAATGGCAACGTGGTAAATATTTATCTAGTTCGAAAAAAAAAATGGTAAATACTAGAGGGATAAGATTGAGCCTTGAAAAAAATGTTAAAGGAAATGGGTCAATGGTAGGATTTTCGGCAGAGAAATTGGGAAAACTTATTTTGGCTAGAGAAATTGGTATGCCATTGGAGATTTTTTTTGCTTCTTTTATAAAAAAAAAAAGAAGAAAAAAGAAGAAGAGAGTTTAAGTGAAGAAATGAGTCAAAATTGGATACGCTATCACCACACACAAGAGAAAACACATTACACACACTAGACTCACTTAAGTCATATAGGCCTTGTTTGATTCGCGGACTACAAAAAGGTAGGATTGATAGATCTTGGATTAGTAGTCATGGATTATTTGTCTTTGGACTAATTTAGTCCTGAATTTTACTCAATCCCCAGTTTTGATTCGTGCAAGACTAATGTAGGGATATCCCCTAGTTAGGCTTATCCCATGTTTGGTTCTGTCACTAAAATCTGAGATTAATTTCAGGATTATTTATCTTTCTCTATGACAAAGGCAACCTAAATAGATAGTTCATGAAAAATAAGTTCTTGTAACCATTTATCAATTGAACCATTTTGTTCGTTGCTTGATTCTTCATTCTCAAAATTTATTGTTCATAAAAAAAAATTAAAAAGAAAAAAAAGGGTTACATATGAAGCAGATCTGAAAAATATTGGATACGCTATCACCACACATGAGAGAAAACACATTACACACGCTAGACTCGCTTAAGTCATATATGCACGTGGGTGCGGGTGTCAGAGTGCGAGCATGAAAACACCTTTCAAAAACATCCCAATTCCCAAATTATGTGCGAAGAATGAGAGCGTGAGCGCGTTGCGACATTAAATTAGTGTTCCACTAACAAAATAATTATTTTTTTCAAACACCGAGACAAGTCATTCTCTCATAACACATCACTTAAAAAACCGTGAAAAACCAATTTTTTCAAACAATTGAGTTAGTGGGTGCAATTTTGAAGTATGCGACTCCGCTCACTACTCAGTACTCACCCAATAGACGGGGGACGCCAGTTGAACTACATGAGACTGGAGGAGAAAGAGAACAGAATGCTCTGTATATGATTACCCAACGCTACTCCCTCTCTCTCCAAACGGACTAAACCATCGCCTAAACCTCTCGCTCTACAATTCTCTCCCTGCCCTAATAACCTCCCCATCCAAATGCCGCCGATCTCCTCCATTTCCATCCTCCGCCACCTTCCTCCACCCTGCCTACGACTCTGCACCTCCTCCCTCCACTTCCTCTCCCTCGCCATCACCGCCAGACGACAAAACCCTGGCGATCCATCCAGAAAGTCCCAACAACCCAACAAAAACCTCCTCAAGGCGCGCAAAAACACTGCCAAGCACTACTCCAACCTCGCCCCCGTCCTCTCTCCCCATGACCACCCCAACCTCTCTCCAAACCAAGCCGTCGGCTTGGTCGCCGCCGCCCAAGCCAATTTCATGCGCGTCATCGTCCAATCAGAACCTCCCGAACCTTCTGGAAGCTTCCACGAGGGTACGGATAACAGTAATAGGGTTGGAGGTGAACTGTTGTGCGTGGTGAGGGCGCTGTTGAAGAAGATAAAGAGGAGAGTTCTGGTTGGGGATAAGGTGTTGGTGGGGTCCATTGATTGGGTGGACAGGAGGGGAATGATCGAGAATGTTTTTCAGAGGGACACTGAGATTCTGGATCCTCCAGTTGCTAATGTTGATCATTTGGTGGTTTTGTTCTCGATGGATCAGCCGAAAGTCGACCCCTTCGCTCTCACTAGGTTTTTGGTGGAAGCTGAGTCGACTGGGATACCACTCACCTTGGCACTCAATAAGTCGGAGCTTGTTGATGAAGAGGTTTGAACTTGCAATGACTTTTTCCTGTTCGGTAAATACTTTGTGTTGATGAGGTTTAATTTTCTCTTTGCATCAGCTTGTTCAGTCGATATGTGGTTATGCAGTTTGAACAGTACTCACACAATTGACTAGGAAGAGTCACTTACTTGTGCTGGTATTAAGGAGTGTGTTGCTATTGGCGGGAGAGGTAGAATTCTTTAGGATTAGGTCCTTGAACTTAGGAGCTTGGATTAGCTTGGCAACTTGGTATTTAATGTGTCCAATGGCTTTAGCCCCTATTCCCTTTATGGGGAGTAGTTCTTATAGAACTAGGATTTCTGGACTTATCCCCATAGGTATTTGGGGCAGTATAAAAGAGTCCTTTCATGCCTGGGAGTCAGGGACCCCTTTGGGACAGTGACGAGGTCACCTGTTGTACTCCGCTGCTCAGTCGGTCAGGGAGAGATCCAAGCAGACATTTGTCCGAGTAAAAGTTGCGGGGTTCTTATTAGAAATTCAATGTAATGTTTCGCATAATTCATGGCGAAGTTGAAGTTCAAGCACACTGCGAACGGTTGACTTAATGTTTTGGTATATTTCTGTTTTTTCAGCTTTAATTGCCTTTATGTATGACTTTAGGGGGTGTATGGGATTAGCCATTCTTAAATTGCTCCATGACTAAGTTGCACGAAGCGGGGGCGGGAGAGTGGGAGTATGTAGAAGCTCTCTAGGTTAGGAGCAGCGAGGTAATACTTAATGAACATATATATTATTCATTATATAGTATCAACTTCCAATAAGGTTCCCTTATATAGGATCAACTTCCAATAAGGGTCTCTTATATAACTTTTACATGCAGACCTAGCCCATTTTCGTGTCTTCGGACTAAATTTCGACGATCCGAACCGCTCCATGTTTTTAAAATGTGTTTTTAAGGGCTGACGCTCCATGTTTTTAAAACGTGTTTTTAAGGGCTGACGCGGGAAATCTTAAAAAAAAAAAAAAAAACCCGGAAGGGTTTGATCCGAGCAGTTTTGGATAAAACAGTATAGGCCCTTAAAAACACGTTTTAAAAACATTGAGCGGTTCGGATCGTCAAATACCTCGAAAACAGTGATGTACGCATGGTAAGTGAAAAAAGGGTCCCTTATTGGAAGCCCCTTGTATATATATAATTATATGTAGGGTACGTATGTTTTAGAGTTGCGATAGGAGAGAGTGCGT
Source organism: Vaccinium vitis-idaea (assembly GCA_963854785.1). Lineage (NCBI taxonomy): Eukaryota > Viridiplantae > Streptophyta > Magnoliopsida > Ericales > Ericaceae > Vaccinium > Vaccinium vitis-idaea. The sequence continues at coordinate 17,606,386 of OY978221.1, forward strand.
TTAAACATTATATATGTATAAACATGAGTGAGAAATGACATCCCAATAGAATGTTTTTGCCAAATATATGGACTAAATACGTAGATAAGTAGTATAATACAAGACGAGAAAGAGCGACCTAAATCTCTCTTACTTCTTTTTTCTTTTTCTTCTTCCTTGAATATATTTGAAAAGAGAAGTGAAAATTTTGTCCTTAAGATTAGTTTGGAAGCTCCCATCCTATTTAGGAGCGGGTTCCCGTATGGATGGGAGCGAGCTCCCATCGAGCTCCCGTCTCAGGAGCGCGGATTCGAGCTCCCGTCTAGGGAACGCACCCATTTTAGAAGGATCATGCAACTAAGCTCCATGATTTAGTTCTATGATTCGTGTAAGTCATGTGAAGTTGAAATTTTGGTTGTCTTTGGATCAAGGATCTGGATAACGAATAGGAAGAAGTAATGGAAACGTTCTAGGGTTTGTTGGAAATGATATAGAGCAATGTTTCTGTTTCTTACTGTATATACTAATGTTTGTGCTGGTAAGATTTTATTTTGTTTCTGATTTTCATTTGCATTAAATTTGCTTATTTGCAACATAAGTTTTATGACCTAGAGACCCGAGAGCGTGTACATTGGAGTAGCAAAAAATGTTTGCTAAGGTGTGTCGTATACCAAAAAAATAAATAAAAAGGGATCCAATTTTCAGTAAGCATTGGTGGGTGTTGAATTTTGTTTAGAGAAAATGGTTGCTCCATTTGTTGTGATAATTGTTTGTTAAGGTATGCTTTGAAGTATGAAAAAATGCAGAAAGTACACATGCCTCCCTCGCTGCTGAACGCAGCTCCAATGGTGCATTATCTTGATCGATTGGCTAGCTAAAATGGCTCATGTCAGTTCACATCTAGCTACAATGGTGCTCATGCTTTCCCACCAGCATCCCAGACTAATGTTAAGAGTTTGTATAGGGAGGATTTGAAAATCGCCTGTTTTGGAGCATTGATTCGTAACAATTCTTGATCTAACCTGGCCAATCAACAAATACATGAGATGTTACCTTAATCCCTTGCAAGCGTGATTTTGCTTGGTAAAGTTTAGATATGAAACTGCTTGTTGTAACTGATGGATTAACATTTAGCTCTGCTTTCAATGGATGTGATGTATTGTATGTGCTTGTGTGACTCTAACTATTTCCGCGCCTCTGTTTGATATTTTTTCCTGTGGGTTGTTAAATTTGGGAAAACCTTGATGGATTTGCAGTCACTAGAGACATGGAAAATTAGGCTTCGCAAGTGGGGCTATGAACCAATTTTTTGCAGTGTTGAATCAAAACATGAACTCGATACTCTTCAATTCACTTTGAGAGAACAGACCTCTGTAATCGTTGGTCCAAGTGGTGTAGGAAAGTCCAGTTTGATCAATGCTTTGAGAAGCCATAAGCCTCTTCTTGGTGCCACTGAAGGGGATAACTGGTTTGATTCTGTAGGTTTGCTGTCTTTGTTCCTATGATATTCTGTTGTTTTGTCTACCTTGTGTGTGTCCCCACTCAGACATTTGTTCCCCTTATCTCTACCCTGCTTCAGGTTTTAGGCAGCAAGTGGTTTGAAGATCAGCGTGTTGGAGAAGTGTCCACAAAAAGTGGCAAGGGGAAGCATACTACTCGCAATGTCTCTCTGCTTCCACTATCTGGAGGGGGATATCTTGCTGATACTCCTGGGTTTAGCCAACCTAGTTTGATGAAAGTAACAAAGCAATCACTTGCACAGTATTTCCCAGAGGTTTTGCTTTCAACTTCGCGCATTTGCTTTTTCATTTGTTTATGTTGGTCTGCCAGTTTCTTGCATCACGTTGTTGGTTTGCTTGTCTTCATCTGCTGCCGTTACTTTCCTTCTCTCTTCAGATTCGGAGAATGCTAGAGGATAGTGAACCCGCAAAATGCTCGTTTAACGATTGCTTGCATGTTGGTGAACCGGGTTGCGTTGTGAATGTTGACTGGGAAAGATATCCGTACTATTTCCAGCTGCTTGATGAGATTAGAGTCAGAGAGGAATTTCAGTTGAGAACAATTGGAACCAAAAGAGAGGGAGATGTAAGGTATGATCAATATAAATACAGTGTGAATGGAGCATAGCTGATACTTTACCCGTCTTGCCTGTGGACACCATACAAATCTCAAGTTCACACGATTCTTATGGTAGCTATGTATTACATCACAATTACAAGTGATATATCAGTTTTCGTGTAAAGTAGGAAATACTATCTGCCTTTGCTGTCATCTAATCTAAAGACACTGCCAAGAAGTTTGTTTCCTTCAATGTACCATGTCATAGTTTTTGACTTTTTGAAAAAGCTGCAGAACTGATTGATAACTATGGCCTTCATTACACCCACAACACAATGTATGGAAGGAAATTTGTTTAATGGGTCTCATGTTGCTCTATATTTTGCATGACGCTTATTAACTCTTGCCTCGATGCCATTCCTATCACTTCCATGCCATGGAATAGACTCGAACTACTGGTTTTGTTGAGGTGGTTCTATCATCTGCTAGTCTCCATGCAGTTGACTGAGCAAAAAAAAAAAAAAAGTCTCCATGTAGTTGTTCAGGATATAAACTTCCAATCCATAAGAAAATGTTCCTACTACATCATTCACGGAGGAGTTTGCAGGTATCTGCAATACTTCTGGAATCGTTAAAAAATCCAGGCTTGCTTATTATTTATTGCCTAAAGTCGCACATTAGGCTAGTATTTGTGGATATTTTCATTATGTAACGAAAAAATTCCTGCCACGATTTTGGACCATTTTAATTAAGCTGCGCTGGAGAAGTGCTGATTTTCGATGAAACTCATTCAGCTTTTGGGCTTAACTTTGGTCTGTTTTGGGTTTAATACCCGATATTTTAGCAACAAACCCAATAAATCTAAGTGTGAATGTTTCCAAAGTCATATTGCATTGACTCTTATGTTGATTTACTTCTATATTTTTAACGTCTGCAGATACAAGGTGGGAGATATGGGTGTCAAGCACGCTGAACCAAGGTTGGAGCGTAAGAAGCACAGAAGACAATCTCGTAAGACAGTCAACCAGGCAATAATAGATGAACTGGACGAACTCGATGATGACGACAACTTGCTAGATGATTCCATTCTAAGAGCCCTGAAGCATGAAAGCCACTAGGAAACTTCTCTCATTCTATACGCCTTGTATAGTTTCTTCGCCTGTTGATCAAACAGAATAATAGAAAGAGCGCATATCCTTAACCCGATTTGTCATGGAGGTTGAGTGTTTCACTGAGTGTGATGGAAGGAGATGAGGAGTTGCTGGAGTTTTCCTTTTAATTTTAGCGAATCACTGCTTGATGAAAGCTAACATGGATGGTTGGATGTTGGATCCAGAAAATCGATATGCATACGCCCCATACTATGCACTCATGCTCCATTCATCTGGCAGAGGCACGACTGTCGACACTTGCAGAACATAATAAATGCCTTAGAATTGAATCCAGTGTATATACCTAAACCTCCTGCTTAGTAGGCTTCAACGGCAATTTTGTTCATGCTCTCTTTGCTTAAATGGAACAGAACTCCTTGCTTTGTAATGGATTACAACTTATTTGGACAAAATTTAAGGCATATGCAAGTATTAGAAACAAGAAAGCAGCTTGGCATGAGCTCCAGCCTCTTCTCTGTAGATACTGCTTCCAGTAGGTAGACGTAATTTTCTACATCTTGTGATGTCAGTACATTGCTATAGTAAATCATAGCAATTGTGAAACCAGGGTCGAGAACTCCAGGTTCATCTGCTGCAGGCCGAATGGGCTGGGCTGGATTTCCAATACCGTTTTTATAGAGGGCATAACCATTTTCTTTAGCGAGTGCTACACTGATAATTCATATCATCTAATGTGGCACCATGTATGTGGCTGCAAAGACCAATGACGTGTGATGTGAGACACATCATATGATGGGATCCGTTTTTGCTACTGTTGGGGAAGGAGCGGTCGCTGATGTGGTCAAATCAGAGTTGTGTTTTTCGTCACCACATGAGACAATGATGCGTGGCAACGGAGGTACTTGACGTACATGTGCTCTCTCAATTACCCCACCCCATCCGAAGAAAAAGAGAGAAAAATGTATTCTGCTTCCCTGTCCACGTACGTCTGCACGTGAAAGAATGAGAATACCAGAAACCAGAGACACAGCTACATGCCACCTTCAGTTCCAAAAAAAGTTCTATTTCGCATTAATTTATTTGGTACCTACTGGTATCCAAACATTTTTCTTCATATTTTTACTCTACCAAAAATATACAACAGTACTAGTAGAGTCCCATTAAATAGTGCCACTCTTGAACCTAAATCATGGTTCTGTCCCTGCCGGAAACATCAACAACCCAGAGATCAATACCACAATGAAATACGTTTTCAGTTTATCAAGGCTCCAGTTGTCTTCTTGGATTTTCTAAGTAATGGATGGCACATTGGCACTCCCATAATCACCCAAAAGAACTAAACGACCAAGATATTCTCGAGACCAAACTAAATTAAAGCCAAGATAATAAAATCCTGTTTTAGTTGTATAAAGTTGTAACATCAAGAAACACAGTTGGTCCATTGAGCAAAAAAGCACGGAGATAGATACATACTACATCCGAAAAGCCATCCAAACCTAGGAAGAGGCTCATTACAATTAGTGAAAAGACCTACTTCTTACTGGTCTTCTTCTTCGAACTAGAATTAGCTACCTGCGGCTTTGGATGCTTTTCAGCCTCACTTGGATCCAGCCAATTGAGAGGGTGACGATTGAAGAGAGGCCAATTGGGAACAGTGACCAAAGTGGTGATAACTACCCCAGCGGCATATACTAGCAACATTGTCTGGAATGATCCCAAAGCATAGCCCGTTGCAAACGCCACCACCGCGAAACCCACCAGCAGAATCTGCATCAACTGTTCTGTGAGCTTCTGCCCTTGCCAATCCATCTGGGAAGAGAGACACTAAAAAAGATGAATCTAACAGTTGAGTTCATAATCTGAGCGCATGAATTAACCCTGAGAATCTTACAAAAAGCACAGTAACACCTATGGAGCAATCAAATATACATGCATACTCGTATTAATTAGTTCGCTACTCAAAAGAAATGACTAAAAGTGACAGGATGGAGAAAGACTGGGATTCTATATGAACACTAACATTAACCAGAGTCCGATCTTCGGATCTTACATGCACTATGCTATGCTACTATATGCATGGAGAGAGAGAGAGAGAGAGAGAGAGAGAGAGAGAGAGAGAGAGAGAGAGAGAGAGAGAGAGAGAGAGAGAGAGAGAGAGAGAGAGAGAGAGAGAGAGAGAGAGAGAGAGAGAGAGAGAGAGAGAGAGAGAGAGAGAGAGACTTTGATTGATGTCGATCGATGTGTGTTTTGATGTCAATCGGTCCCTAGGGTTTCTTGCTCCTGCCTTCGATGTATGTTTCCATTCAATGTCGATGTGTTTTAATCAATGATGATTGAGGAGTTCATATAAGTTTCATTACACTAAAACCCAGAAATTAGAAAAAAAGTACGTTTCCCCCAAAAAATTAGAAAAAAATACACATACACCCGTATCCTCGTATCCAAGTCGTGTCCTCTGCGGGTCTCCCTCCAAAAATTAACTACTCCCTCCGTCCCTTTTTAAATGTGTTGCTTCGTAAATCCAATTTATTAAAAAAACATCATCATTACACATTTCACATCAACTTTTTCACTTTCCACATCAACTTTTACCTCCACTTTCCAAAATTGTCCTCTACCTTTACCCATTAACTTTTTAGCCACTAACTTTTTAAAAGTGCAAAATGATAATTCTACAAACTTTTACTCATTAACTTTTCAAAACACACACTTATTAAAGGACAACCCAAAATGAAAATGTTAACACTTAAAAAGGGACGGAGGGAGTACTAAATTTTTGGGACACGTCACGTGGTGTGCCCCATATGTATTTAGCGGTGTTGTGTCCCATACGTGGATATGGCGACCTCTAGGCGTGTCAGTGCTTCATAGACACGTATCAATGTACCATAGAGGGGGAGAAAATCTTGGATTTTTCAAGTCCTCGCGAACGGAGGGGGAGCCCAAACCTTGATTAGGAATGGCAGACCAAATATGAATTGGAATCCCACACTTGGGAGGGAAAACAATCCAATTCAATACAGTAGCGATACCACATGGGAGTTTATTTCGAGTAGAGTTCGTGTTGGGGAATGCTATTTGATAACCTTTCATCATTCAAGGTTCTGAGAACCAAACAATATGTTAATTATACAGTTGCAGACTTAGTAGAATCGCTATACGTAAGTATGATGGGTTACCTCTTGGAAATAAGGTCTTTGCACTTACAATGAATGAATGCTAGATAGAGGTCTCACAAGGAACAAATCCACCGCGGTCCCGCAGCAGAATACCAGAAACCATTAGACGAGTATGACTTCTTGGTTGGAGTGAGGGGCACAGACCCTGGTCAATGAAGGATTGCTTCACGAGTAGTCTTCTATATAAACAAAAGCGTAGCCTCGCAATTCTTTGGGGATTAGCTTCTCCTTAAGTGCATTAAAATTGATATTCTTTTCTTAAAAAATCACCATATATTACGGACTAAAGCTCCCAAGTTAGAGGGACTAGATCCTTTGCCCCACCATTTTGTCCCATTTTTCTGCCCTTACCGTGGACCTGCAACTACTTAAAACCAATCGACAGAGGACGTACTAGTACACTACTGTTACGTCAGACTCTTCGCAAAATCAATTAACCTCACCTAAGAAAATAAACAAAAATTTGTACTGAATTGCAGGACTATACCGAAAAGGGTACCCTTCCAAATGGCACCCATTTTTCAGTATAGCCCTGAATTGCAGGCTAAACTGAATTTGTACTGAATTGAGGCCTGAGCAAACCCTAGGACATTCGGGTGGCAGTAGACTTGACTCGGATAAAACCTCAGTTTCTGCGTCATTCTCTCCTAAGTGCAAAGATGGAGAACTTGACCATCCTGAACCGCCTCTAATTTGGAGTTTTTAACCAAAAAAAAAAAAATGGTGTCCCAGAATTGGACATTTATTTATTTTTTATTTTTCGTTCTGATCGGCTAAAGTCTAATTTTTAGACCCTTTACTCCTGGCACCTAAATGCACTCCTGAAGCCGTTGGGCCAAAGGCCTCTTGGCCAGAATTGGACAGTGTCAAACCCCAAAACGAGGGAAAAAAAGAAGGGACACTTCGCATCATCATTTCTGAAGAAATCCAGAACAAATTCGACTGGGATATGCAATCAACAAATGTTTAAGCTAAAAAAAAAGATCGATCGAGATGTAAATGGATCTTACAGGAACTCTAAAACTGCACCGAAATATACGGATCAGAGAATCATATGAGTATACAGACATGAAATAGAAACCCCAAAACTGCTTAAATTCTGGAAAAGTGAAAAGCATGATTTTCGAGAGGAGACTCACCTTTGAGTTCGCCGAAGAAGACGACGATGTCTGAAGGTAAGGTAATGAAGAGTGAAGACGAAGAATGAACCTTTTCTCAGGTATTTTATCATTAATATAGTGGGCTTAGGGCCTGGTCCTAACTGGTAGCCCAACAAAACTACGGCCTTTCGGGCCCAGTAATTACTAGAACAGCCCAGGATAGGCTTAACTCGGTGCAACAGTTTTGGAACCTCTTCTACATGATATAAATTCCGCCCCACCCAAAAAAAAATTGACTTTATTAAATTAAAAAGGCCGTAAGACAAATCTGTCTTCGTTAAGCAGAGTTTTTAATTTTAATAAAATAGGGAAAATTGAATATTTGGTCAAAGAAACTTGAAGTCCCAAAAAAAAAAAAAGGCACAAAGTATATCTTAAAAAATTACTCTCGAGTTACAAGTGTTTTAGGATGAACGAATAATATGAACCAAAAATAATGTATCGGCATAAATTAACTATCCAGAAAAAAAAAAAAACCAAGGCACGAGCATATTTTAGTTTTGTTTGGTGGAGTAACAAAAAACTGTTTTTTCGGAACATCGAGACAAGTCATTCTCTCACAACACATCACTTAAAAAACCGTGAAAAACCAATTTTTTCAAAAAACTGGGTTAGTGGAACACCCCTAAAGTGCAACACAATCACTAATATGCCCATTGCATCCCAAAAAAAAGTTATACAATGTAAACCATAATATAAATATGGGGCCGGATCCGTAGACACACATATTGACACTCCATCCCAGCCATTGAGATGGAGGGGTCATATCACAGTTGGAGAACCCCCCCCCCCCCCCCCCCCCCCCCCCAAAGGCTAACCCACCTCACCTTCCAGCCCCCTGACTCCCGACGCCCCCGCCACCAACGCCGACGCAGACGAAGAATTCCTCCGGCGGCGGCGGCGACAACCCGCTCACGTGTTCTACCTCTCCCTCCGAAGCCGAGATACGCAGGAGCAGTTGAAACAGAAGTGACTTAGAAATGTTGGAGTGAAACTGCTAGGAAGTGGACAATGCAAAGCTTGAGGAGTCAAAGAATTCCTTTTGTCGGTGTTGTTATTAGTTGTTAGAACAGATTGTTATAAGTTGATTTTTGCACTCTTTTGTTTAGTTTTTCGTCAATGTTTTGTAATTTTTCAGTTGTCCAGATATATATATGTAAAAAGAAGAATCATTCTAAATGTTAGTCCAGAATTTAGTAATATCTCTGATTAATTGGAGTTGTTGATTTGAATTCGTTTTGGCCATTCTGCATTATCTAGTTTGAACTGTTCTTTTGGACCTTGTGAGGGGCTGCCAAGTGTTTGATTAAATTCCTGAGTGAGCATTTTGGTAGTTTGGAACAACTTATGGGGGACAACAAACCATATTTACAAATGTTTGCAGAGGACATTAATGCACCAGTGCCTGATTTAGGAAAACGGGCATTCAATTTTAGTAAACTTGCATTTGAAGTATTTTAGTAAACTTGCATTTGCACTTCAAAGACCATAACTCAACCATATCAAAATGACCCAAACTGGGCCTCCAAACGCTGAAGAAATTCTGGGTTCTTGTCTGCAATCGACCGAGCAATCGAAGATGAAGAGTATAGGAAAACTATGGCCGAGGTAGAGAGACAGAGGCAGTGGCGACTCCAAGAGTTCGGTAGTGTGGGGTCATTTATATACATCAAATATCTTTACCATCCATAAATCAAAGAACCTATCATAGTAATAGCAACTAAAAATTTTGTTCTAACAAAAATCACATGCATTTAAAGCTCAACCTAATAAACAAAAGATATCATCAAAAGGCATAAAACAGTTTTCTCTGTTTTCAGTTTTCACCATACCAAAAAAAAAAAAATTTACACAAGCTTAATACAATTGCATTCTACGCGCTCTCGAGTTCTGAAATCGTTGCATACTATCAAATAATCCCTCCGTCCCAAATTGTTGCTTCTGCTTCACTTTTTGAATCATTCAAACAATTATCTATATTTTATAATCTATAATTTTTCCATGATTTAAAAAAATGTGTTTGAAAAAATTAATTGAGATCTATCAAACAAGATCCATATTAGATATATAAATCATTGAAAATCTGACGATATGAACAATTTTTTTAGAGGTCCCAATTCCCAAATAGTAACTAGGAGCAACAATTTGGGACGGAGGGAGTACTTTTTTTAGCAAAACAGATCAACGTCTCCATATCAAAAGAACAAAACGAGTGACTAGGATTCAAACAAGCCACACAAAGAGGGGGGATGAAAGTTGGAGAATTATCCAGTGGTGTCAGCCCTAAATTTATGGGGGTTCATTTATGAATTTCCTAAAAAAATATTAACATAGTAGTAGTATTTTTTTTTTTTTCGCCGTGGGGTCGGCTGACCCCCCTCCTTCCCATTTGGCATCGCCCCTGGACAGAGGACAATGGCCGAGGTAGAGAGAGAGAGAGAGAGAGAGAGAGAGAGAGAGAGAGAGAGAGAGAGAGAGAGAGAGAGAGAGAGAGAGAGAGAGAGAGAGAGAGAGAGTGAGTTCCAGTTGTGAAAGGGAGAAAACATGTGGGATCCATTAAAATTTTATCTCAGCCCTCCATCTCAATGGCTGAGATGGAGTGTCAATATGTGTGTGCAAAATGTGTGTCCACGGATCCGGCACCTATAAATATATAGATTAATGATCCTTCTAGTAAGTAATGGGAGAAGAGCTTCCCATCCAGTTCTATCTTTCTTAGGCCCATACCAGACCCACATTGATGATCGTCATCCTATATATTAATAGGTTTTCAAATTAGTGGCATTAATAATTCTTGGTTCAATAAAATAAAAAAAAGGATAGGATGGACTCTTTATGAAATACCCAAAAAAAAAAAAAAATCCATCTTATTATTTTCCAAATGTCCTATAATTCTATCTGTACAATTGCCAGAAGAATATCTAATATTAATGGATGGACTCCGTGGACAAATCCGGAACCGATCCGTGACTCGCAGATTGGATTGAAACCGAATCGTGAGACTTTTGGATCGGACATGGATTTTATTTATAAAAAAAATCATGACTCATAGATTAAGATTGGATTCATGCCAATCCGGACCGTGAGCACCCCTACTTGACTGATTTTCGCGCATTCTTTGTATGGGTTCGAAAAAAGTGATTTTTTTGAAACATTTCGAAATCGCTTCAAAATTTTACACAACGTAGCCCATAACATGTAGATGAAATCTAAAAAGTTTCGTGTTGATCGGATCAACCGTTTGTGAGAAAAATGAAACCCTAGTTGTTTTTTCAGAAACTTTAAATGAACGGCATTTTCACTATGTTCAGTTCTAGTATGTGATCTTTATATGTATGCGTAACTAATTTCAAGAGCTTTGCACGACATATAATAAGCTTAATTTGGATTTATGGTTGGAGAGTTATGGCGATCCCTAGTTTGGGATTGTTTTTTTTTTAAAATCCTAATTTTTGGAGAAGATGAACAGTAGCCGAGGGACTTGCTTGGCAGCTAATAATTCAAAAACTAAGTTTTTTGGTTGTTTTGGACTCATACAAACTCCGATGGGCTTCTGACTGGCCGGTCTTCTTTTGAGGATCTTCTCCCATCCAACCCCACCGCATGTCAACATCTGTCCATTAAAGTCCTTTCTACGCGAACAACAAATTTTTTTCTCCCTCTGCTAGCACGCGTCATCATCACTCTCTCTCTCCCCTCCACTTTTCGGCTGTGTGGGTGTGGGGAAAAAAAAAGTGCAGGACACGGGACACCTCTCTCTCTCTCTCTCTTTGAAATTCCTTAATCGAGTCACGAAATTAAATTAACTTGAATAATGGAAAAACAATCAATCGCACAAACTGGAAAAACAATCAATCGCACAAACTGGAAAAATAATCAATCACGCACGACACAGATTTACGTGGAAAAACCCAAAACGGGAAAAAACCACGGGAAGGAATCATGCACTATAATCATTATGTGAATACAAGAGATCTTACTTAGTGTTCGTGTATCCTCACCACGAAGCCTAAAACCTACTTGCCGAATCCACGTTAATCACACCTCTGCATGATTGCCGAATCTTGAATCCTCAAGCCTTCCTACTGATTCCCTTCCGAACTCCACGAAAGGACTTTGTTCTGAAGAAAAGTATTGTTGATGTAAGAACACCCCTCGAAGATGATTTTGAGAATCAAAGATCCATTCAATCTTTGTAGTTTCTTCGAGGTGAACAAAACCCTAGCCGCTGAAAGAGATGGATGATGGAACAAAGCGTGCTAGGGTTATACAGCCACCAAGCTAATAATTTTCGACCTAATATGTGATATATATAGAGTAATGATGAGAAATAATCTGGTGTGGTCGCTGCTTCATAAAACGCCTGGTTTGCTTGAGCAAAATTTTTTTGCTTGAGCAAAATAATTCTGCTTCAAAATCTACTAAGTAATGAAGGCCAATGTTGCTTGGAGTGATTCCCACTGTCAAAAGACTTGACTAACAACTACCACACTCATGTGGAAAACTAAAAAAAAAAAAAAACAAAGTGTGAGATTCCTTTCCACATCCTAATACAGACACTCTAAAAAATAAAATAATTAGAATACAACTCGATAAAAGGGAATACACGGAAATGTGTATTTTGGTCATGAACGTGCCAACCCAAAAGGGAGCTCGGCTTATGGAGCTTACACTCTCCTACCGTGTCACGTGTTTGTACTAAAGCAACTACAATTTCAAACCTTGTTTACTGTGTGGTTGTGGAAAAGAAAAAAGTGAAGGACACCTCTCTCTCTCTCTCTCTCTCTCCTACCTACTCTGTCATGTGTTTGTACTTAAAAGCAACTATTTCAAACCTTGTTTATTTTAGATTTCAAAATAAAATAACTTTTATTATACACATTTATTTTTTTATGAAAATTACATATTTGAAATCTACTCGATGAGATCTTTGAAACAAGATTCATTTTGAATATGATATTATGTACATGTAAAAAAACTATTTTATACCCATTAATTAAGAATCGACACCCATTCTGAATAATTCACACCCTCCAAATGAAAGAATTCATACCTCTGAAATTGAAGAATTCACACGTCACAACTTACTCTCCAAAATACACAATTCACATCGAAAATGAAAGAATTCACACCCCTCAAATGCAGAATTCACACCCCTCAAATCACTCCAAAAAATACACAATTCACATCTACAAAAAATTTTACATCCTCCAAATAGAAGAATTCATACCCCTTAAATGCTAAATTCGCGCATCACAACTTACTTTCCAAAATACACAATTCACATCCAAAACAAAAGAATTCACACCCTTCAAATGCAGAATTCACACATTCCAAAATTAAAGAATTCACAACCCTTTCTGAACAATTCACACATCCTGTACACAATTCACACTTTAAAAAATCTTTTTTTTCCCCGCATAATTTTATATCCAATATGGGTCTTGTTTAATAGATTTCGTCGAGTAGGTTTTAAAAATATATTTTTTTTCAAAATCGGACATGTAAATTAAAAGTTATAAATATATATATATATAAATATATATATATATATATATATATATATATATATATATAAAAGAGAGAGAGAGAGAGAGAGAGAGAGAGAGAGAGAGCGCCAGTAAAGGTAGCTGTGAGTTACGGAGTAATAAAAAAGGTAATGGCAGGTGACATGACGCGACATGCATGCGTCAGATGAGAAATTTTGTGGCCCTCAGATGAAAAATGAGGGTGGGCCCCAACCTTTGTGGGAAATGACTGGTCCACGCGCGCCAGGGCCTATGCGGAAGGGAAATACAAAGATGGGCTGGCATGGGACAAATATAAAAAAGCGGGACCGGCCTGGAACTTCCCGAACTCCGATTTGGACGTGGTTTGATCCGTTGGACTCGAAATTCAATTTCCTCTGTTTCTGAAATATTTTGGATTTTTTCAGAAGTAATTTATATTTTTCAAATTTTTAATACAAAAAGAGGATATTGGAGGACGGTTTTTGGACGCGTTCGAGGTCCAATTTTTTTGTGTGACCTCCTGGATATATTACCTATTTAATTGTATATGTGGTGTAATGTTTTAGTACATGTTGATATTATTTTCCAATTTTGGCTTGTTATTTATTCTTTGTGAATTAGAATAAATCTTGAAAATTGATAATAATTTCATGTGATCTACTGAAAATTCACAGAATATTAAAAACATCATGATTTAATTATTGGAGGAAATTCAAGTTGTTTGTGGCATGTTTGAATAATTTTTTATTTTGATTATTGATCAAATTATTCAAGTTTAAGCATGATTAAAATTGCTTAGTATATAAAGAGTGTTATATACTATTAGAAAAGTATTTCATGCATATTATATGCCATATCTAGTGGGAGATTGTTCGGTGGAGAAAAATATCCACATATATTTTTTCAAAAACTAAAATTTTGCACATGAGTTAAATTAAATTTAATAATAAAATAATTAGAGGCGCGAGTGATGATTATAAATTTAGCGAGTTTTCGATCTCGTGACATGTATGTTATTGTTATTATTTAATTTAGATTTTTTGCAGCAAAATAGTTGTGTTGTGTTATTAATAATCCCATGCGCATTTCTTTGATAAGAGTTGAAATGGAAGCTAAGTGTATAGTATCAGATTTGAACAAAGTTGCGAAATTGGGAAGTGGCAATTAAAATATTTGGCGCTGTCAGATCTAGTTTCTCTCCGATGAGTTTGAGATGGGTGAACAAGCGCATTGTGACTCACCACAGTATCTTTGTGATCTTGAGGTTTATCAAATGTGGTACAAGAAAGATTAGTGTGCGCGAATTAATATGATACGTAGCATGCATAATGTTCAAGTTTAGAGTTGCTCAATTAATTTGTTGGAATGTTCAATAAGCTTTCATTATTTGTTTCCACTGACTGCTCTTACTTTATTCTTCTTGATGCTTTTATATTCTCATCTACTAACTATACTACTGAAGTGTTTGTTTCAATGTTGAGTTTGGGTTTTTGAATGAATCGATGATTTTTTTTTTAGAATAAGTTGAAAATCCGTGGACAAATCCGGAACCGATCCGTGACTTGCGGATCGGATTGGAACCGAACCGTGAGACTTTTGGATCGGGCATAGATTTTATTTTTAAAAAACCGTGACTCGCGAATTAGGATTGGATTCATGCTAATCCAGACCAATCCGGACCGTGAACACCCCTAAATGAAACTCTTTTTAATTATTTATTAAATCTTATAATGCTTCCGAAATTCGGAGCGTTACATGTTTGATAATGAAATGAATTCCACTAGACCATGACATAAGAGGTATTTGATAAACAAAATTTTATCAAAGAGGTACACTGGCCGTACACATACATAGTTTCGATGCCGAATGAAATGTTTAGAATAGTCTTTTTCTAAGTTGGATTTAAAACAACAAGACATTTTAACATTGTTTGAAGAAAGCAATTTTGTCATAAAATAATCAAAATCAAATGTTTCCAACAAAAGACATGAGTGAAATATGGCTAGTGATCCGCAGCTTGACAACACAAAGATGATGCAGCTCATTCAACTGACAATAATTTCTTTAGTGAGAAATGAATACCGTAATCATGCACACACCAAATGAATTGAGAACAACTTCCTGTACCTCTTGATAATCAACTCAATGAAAAAGGATTCCAAAATCAAGAAAAACAAAATGAAGAAAGAAACACAGACATCCGATGACAAGGAATTACTAAGAGTATTATAGTTACCTGATCGCTTCGTGGCGAGAATTTTGGGGAAATAACCAGGAGGATCCTTCAAAAATCATGAAACCACAGCTAAAAGTTTATCAACTAGACAAATAAATCTTCAATAATACTTTGGTGACCACATTTTTGTGATTGTATTTTGGTACCATAGGATGGGTGTGTCATTATTAGTAGAATGTCTGAATAGCACAATGCAGAGCACAACTAATACACACAGAAAGGGGCATAAATTGTATCCAGGTTCTAGAATGCAATGAATCTATCTAGTTCGAAGCAAATGATATATCTCACAAGTTCACATCAGAGGTCCAAACTCAGAAGCCCAACTGTTCGAATTTGTCCAAGCAGTCGAACATGCTAGAAAGCAACAATAGTCTAATAAAATGCAGTCTAATTAAAACTCTAATAAAAACAAACAAAAAAAATTGAAACCCTCTCACTCTCTCTCTCTCTCTCTCTCTCTAATTTTCAATAATCGGATACATGAACCTAGTTAGTAGGTTACATGCAACCTTCTGTAGACACCCCGATTTTGACCCGAGAAACTTATCAAGCTTCCCCGATGATAAAAATGCCAGATAAGAGCACGCGAGGTTTGATTGTGAACTTGGAAACCCCTCCTAAACCTCCTCAAAATAAACCCAATCCTACACCACCTTCTAGTACATTCAAAACCCTCTTTTTTGATATATAATATGTCCCAATCCATTTTGAAATGAGGGAGATATGCCTGTTTTACCAAAACGACTTATTTTTTCGACCTTCTGAGGGTAAAATGGTCACATATTTTGATGTACAAATCATCTTGGGTTCAAACTACTTGGGTTAGAAAGTAGACTTGACAAGCTTTTCAACGCTTCAAACCATGCACAACGGAGTTCGGTAGCACCCGGAATGGCCCCGCGAATTTTGGATTGTTGTGTAGTCTCCCAGTCCAGGCGCCTGGATTACCCTAATCCAGGCGCCCGGACTCAATCCAGGCGCCTGGATTCCCCAATTCCAGGCGCCCGGAATCACTTCCAGCAAGCAATTTGCAGCTGGTTTTTGATGAAACTATGGGCTCCCCCCTACATTGTCCCACGTTTTTCTGTACTCAAATCTCCCTCCAACAGATTATCCCTCCACATTTGAGTTCAATTTCCATTTTCTCTCTCTTTTTTACCCAAAACTACCCCATTCTCTCCCTATAAATACCCCCACTTCTCTTCATTTTAAGAGATCAGTTCTCTCCTCGCTCTCTTACTGTTATGCTGCAGAAATGCACCCATAAAATCCATCCCCAATCCATTCCCCTTTGTTCTACTCATTTCTAGCCTAAAACCCCAACTTCTAGCCTAAAAACCCACCCTTTGATCATCAGAAACTCTCACATTTCAACCATCCATCATCAAACTCAACCAAAACCAATACAATCAGTTTGTCTCTGTCCCAGAAGACCTCTTTCAGTTTACATAATCACCAAAAAACATCCAAACCTCCACCAAAAGTTCACTAATCAAGTTTTTCAAGGTAGATTGTCTACTAATTGTGCTCAAAAGGCCCTGAGGGGATACCATCCAAGCTCTTACTAGTTCTTCATACTAGTTAAGAGTTTGGAAAGGTTTCAAATTTCACAAAAATGGAAGTTCTTCACTAGCATTTGTTGTGTATATTTCCATAAATCATCCAAAAATCAAGCCTCTTTTAAGTTCATATCATGTGTTTGAGTTGAGTTTGAGGTTCATGTCTGCTACTGCATTTCCAAACATCGTTTAGGGTGTGTGAGAATTGGTTAAAAGCATTGCACTTGGCACTTATTGTGAAAAATGGAGTTCTGAAGTTTATGTCTGGAAGACCATCCAGGCGCCTGGATTGGCTCATTCCAGGCGCCTGCATTCAATCCAGGCGCCTGGATCTGTCTAATCCAGGTGCCCAGATTGCCATCCAGGTGTGGCAAGTATGATGTTTGTGATCAGTTTCTGGAGCATCTCAGGGCAGTTTGAAGATGATTTGGTCAAGTTCCAGCATCTTATATATTAAAAACATCCTCTCATGACATAAGCACAAACATCCACCTTCATTTCATGAACTTTCTTTATGTATTTATGTGTTCTTGCATGAGTTGGTGATTAAAGTCTATTCAAACGGTGTTTTCAAAATCCCTTAAACATTTAGTAGAGACCGGTGGTCATACCGGGCGTGAGGGGTGCTTTAAATTCCTTCCCCTCGCGTAACCTAGCTCCCGGACCCGAGAAATCTCATTTTGCGAGACCAGTAAAATATTTTCCATTCAAAGGGCAAAAAAGTCATTTTTTAAATGGTTTCTCGGGTACGGTCCTCAAACCTGGGTGGCGACTCCATTCAACCAATCAAAATCATTTTCTGAAACCATAACCGTTTTCGTGGACCCTTCGCGGGGTGTTCACAAGCTGGCGACTCCGCTGGGGAGTATGATTGATATATATTTTAATATTATTACACTTACGTGTGATTTTATTAAAATGTGTATTAATTATCGAGAGCTGAACTTGAAAAATGTTTAAGGAATTTTTGAAAATGTTGTTTTTATGGACTTTTTGCATTACACGTGCATGGTTACTAGCCCCGCTAACGTGTTTCGGCAATCCCGCCCGATCGTGATAAGTCATAATTGTCGTTACTACCATCACCTTGCGGGATCCTTGGCGGTGGGAGACAATTTTTGCTTTGAGTCCGGGGTACCCTTTCAAACCAAAACCGGCCTTTGCATATAGATGACTGTAGAACCCCACGTTAGATAACCAACCAATGTGTTAGGATTATGTGCTATATCCTGTTACGTGCTATGTGTTACCATTTTCTCAAGCATGCCATACTGCATACATGCATACATTTGCACCCATACATATTCTTGTCTCACATGTTGTTAGTATAGTATAAGTTAGGTCCCCGACGGTTAGTAGAAAGTTGCCTTGGCCCGATGATGAGTCGTGCATCTCATTTGTGCGTTGTTCTTACGAGTTAATCTTTAGGACGACCGGACGTGGGAAAATTTGAATGATCAGACTCTTGACAATGATCTAAATGGGTTTAAGGGGCAATTAGCCCGAGAAGGGACGATTGCTCTTAAATATCCAAATTTAGATTATTGCTGAAATTTGTGTAAATCATGCTTTCCCAAATCCGCCCGTCCAATGTCAAAGATCTGTTACTTAAAAGAAAACTTGAGGATTGGGGCAATCTTCCAAAACTGTCGAGACAATCTAGGAGACTTTAAATCCATGGAGTTTGAGATACCTCCAGTGTTGGCCATGCTCGAACGACCGCTCGTGTTTTGAACTAGCCTTAAGTGCATTCGTATCCGGATTTCAACAACCTTATTGCTTTGTCTCGCATGGTCTAAAAGGAGATTGGCTCTGATTCCACAACGCTTGGAATTTAACCTGCCTGTCACGACCTACCCGTGGTTGTTGTTTCAGACATCCGTGCAATGCCTTAAGTGAGATCGAAACCGGTAGCAGAATCCTTAGGTTAGGATCCAGTCTAGGAGACTTTAAATCCATGGAGTTTGAGACACCTCCAGTGTTCGCCGTGCTCGAACGGCTCCCCGTGTTTCGGACTAGCCTTAAGTGCATTCGTATCCGGATTTCAACAACATTATTGCTCTGTCTCGGATGATCTATAAGGAGATTGGCTCTGATTCCACGACGATTGGAATTTAACCTGCCTGTTACGACTTACCCTTGGTTGTTGTTTCGAGCATCCATGCAATGTCTTAAGTGAGACCGAGACCGGTAGTCTAGATCTTAGACACGACATGACGACAACACGTGCACGACATTTTCTTCAATAAAACCAGGGGCACGATTTGAATTTGACCTTTTTGCTTTACTGTCAGTTCTGAGCCGTTCGTCTCAAGAAAGAAACCTTACAACTTCCCGAGCGAAAGCTAACTCAACCCAAAACCTCAAGATATGGATGTTCCGGCTGAAATCGAGGGGCTCAAGATGGCTGTGAACAACCTGGGCAATCAAATCACCCAGCTCATGATCATGGTGCAAGACATCCGTGACCGTCTCCCGGAGGTCCAAGAGAACCTCCAACGACCTAAAAGCCCGGAAATGGCTGCAGCCTTGGCCAAGATCTCTGAACTAAGGGAAGCTATCATGGAAGGATTCAAACCCATAAGCGCCGAAAATTTTCTTGGAACCAGAGAATCGGAGATGTACCATTGGGACGTCGAAAAGAACAACCTCACTCCAGAAGGCGAGAAGGTCTACTCCGAGAAGGCCAACACACCATTTACCAACAACAATGTAAATGCCACCCCCAGCTCCACAAATATCAACCCCAATTTCGCAACCAGCACCATCAACAAAGCCAAACCAACCACGACCACAATCCAAATCAACCGGCCCAAAGACCAACCAAGAAAATTCTCTCAATTCCCCATACCCCTGTCCTCGGTCTATGAGGAGCTTCTCATGATTGGTCTTCTTAAACCACTCCCTCTAACTCCTCTACCTCGAAAGCTTCCAACTTACGACAATCCAAACGCCTTATGTGCCTTCCATCAAGGGCTTGATCATGCTACCGATGATTGTCAATGCCTTCGTCACGAGATTCAAGATCTCATTGACGATAAAACCATCTCTCTTCTGCCACTCGAGTCCAACATCATATTAAACCCCATGCCTCAGCATAAACAAAACCTCGGCATCAATCAAATCAGCCTCACTTCCACTAAAAATGCCCCTTTGAGCTCCACCAACAATGATCCCAACCAAATTGAACCAATCAACAAGATCACGACCCAAACCAATTGCTCTCGAAATCGGCGAAGAGAATTTTCCCAACTCTCTGCTCCTTTGCCCTTGGTCTGTAAAGAGCTTCTCATGGCAGGTTTCCTCAAACCACTTCAACCAACTCCACCCCCACAAAATCCCCCACCTTCCTACAACCCAAATACCTTTTGCATCTATCACCAAACGCCCGGTCACCCTACCAAGAGATGCCAACGCCTCCACCACAAGATTCAAGATCTCATTGACAACAGATCCATCTCTGCACCACTGGCAAAACCAAACACCTCGCCAAATCAATGAACCATCGATGGCCATGCAGTAGTTCAACCTTCCACGAGTCTTGGAAGTCTTCAAGTGTCGAGTCAAGTTTTCACTTCTGAAAGAGTCAGTTTGTATTTCGAGTCTGTTTATGTTTTTGCTTTCCTTGTCTATGTGTTTTCATCTTCGAGTCTGTAATGTCTTGTTGTTGTTGTCAAAAAAAAAAAGAAAAAAGACAAAAATAAAATAAAGTCAATTTTCTAGTCCCGAACTACGCACGACCTGATTCCTTGCAAAGGGATACGTAGGCAACCCTTAGTGGTTCGGTCGCAACCATCAAAAATCAATGTCATCCCCCGTTGTGTTGAAATTGCCAATCATAAACTTGGATGTTTTTGCAATAATCCCTCAACTTGGAATTGTTTTCCACCATCATTTGAGAAACATGATAATCACTTCGAAACACGAGAAGAATTTTGATTGAACCCTTGCCCCGTACAAGGAGGAATTCCAGTGGACCATTCCCCAGCGCCATCAAGAAGCGATGCTTTGACACAAGAAAAGCCTGCTAGGTCGAAAACCCGCAAGCCCAAAAATGCTTGCGACCTTGGATTGTATCGTAGATGGTGTCGCCCCAAGCGTAGGGCTAGGTCGGCAGTAGCATAATAACCGGTAAGACCGGGTCGAATCCACAGGGACCGAACGCACCCGGCGTGAGAGTTGTCTTGCAAGTGTAGGTTTTAGCCTTAAAGCGGCAAACTTAGCTTTTGGAGTTGTTTGGTGGAATTCTCTCGACTTCGAGAATGACTCGGAAGATTAAAAAGACTGATTAAACTAAGGCGTAGTCTAGGGGATCATAACTACCACAACTAAGACTAAACCGTTCGACTCTTGATAACCGGCTCGGGACACCGTTAGATGCTCCCGAACGGAGGATTTAGAGATTAAAACCATTTGACTAGAAAATGTGTTTCACAAAGATTAGGATTCTTGTGCCATTTAGACAAACATTTTGATTGACATCGCCCTAAGCATCACACGTGCCAAGTGGTCAAGCCCTTGGCTACGTGTGATCAAAGAGATTAACAAATCCAAATTTTGATACATAAAATTAATCCTAACTCTTTGATCAACAAGAAGTGTTTGCTTTTGAGATGAGAGGAACGGATTAGCCCGAGTCATGGAGTGTTAATCACCCCATGACCAAGCCTACTTAACTACTCACACATTATGCTAGAAAACAAGTTTAGAATTTTGAAGAAAACTAATAACATGCTTAACAACTCTAAAAACTGATTTTTAATGAAGATCTTAGGTTAGCCTACAATATTAGTACTTGAGAAATTATCAAATAACTACTAAAAACAAGAGTTTACTAAGGAAATAGCAAGAAAAACAAGAAAACGAATTAACCGATAAAAACGTAAACAAACTTGATTTATATAGAGATCCAACGAGTAACTACAACATTAAACAACAAGAAATTAAAGGAAAATGAAGACTTACTTGAGAAAAACTAGAGAGAGAGAGCTTAAAAATCCTCCAATGGAGGAGCAAAAACTAGACTAAGGAGGAAGATCCAGGAGAGAGGAGGGAGGAAGGTATTTATACTAAAAGCCATTTACATTGGCTAATTATCCCAAAAACATACTATAAGTGGAAAGTTTCCATATATGGAAGATATTAAAACAACCAAAATCTGTCAAAAAATCGCCAAGGATGGGTCTGGATCGATCCAACTTCATCATGGATCGATCCAGATGAGTCTGGAGAGTTTTGGGATGATCTGGATCGATCCATGATGGTTTGGATTGATCCAAGGTAGTTTGGAAAGAAGTGGATCGATCCACTTGGGCCCTGGATCGATCCAGATAGTGTGGATCGATCCAACTTGATCATGGATCGATCCAGAAGTGTCTGTTTAGGCAGATTTTTTACCCAACTTCGCGGGCACGCCCCGGCTTCGTCCGAACTCGGAATGAGGCGATTCTTGAACCGTTGGAAAGCTCTATGAGTCTACTTTCAAACCCAATTGACCTCATCTTCATAGCCTTTGTATCTTGAGAGAAATGAGCCTTTTTCTATCGGTTGGTCAGATTTTCTCGAGGCTCATAGCTCCAGATTTCTTGTTCCTTTGTTCCGGGCCTTCCTTGAACCTGCCAAAGCTTCTTGAATCGACTTCTAAGCTTCGGCGATTGTCCTCCACGGCATTGCGGGACCTTAGGTACTTCCGGATACAACCGGGGATTATTTGGAGCTTAAGGATACGCCTTTTGCTCCATTTTACCTAAAACTTGGAAAACACACCAAACGCGCAATATCAAACAATTCAAAGTATTTTAAATGCGAAAGTGTGTGCAAAATGAGAGAGATAAGCCCGGATTATATGCAACATTTGGGGCTTATCAGCGGCCTAGGCAAAAGTTAAGGCAAAAAGCTCGCTAGATCGAACTTCAAAATGAGATCTAGGCAAAAGTTAGAGCAAGCATGAGTTTTCCCCATCAAGTTGCACAATTCAAAATGAAGAAAGGCATTCTTTGCTTTTATTCCCCACATAAATATCCATTGCAAAGCCCTTTTGAGCCTGAATCAATTTCTTTGAAAAAGAACCCAGCTAGGTAGCTATCCCCCACACTGGGGTGAAACAAGAAATATGAAAGTGTCAAACACATGACAACCAACATAATGAAAGTGCCAAGGATATAAGCGCGTGAAGATTCAAAGTATCACAAGAATGAAAGCACCAAACTTATAGGCTTGTCAAATACATGGGTGCAACAAGATGAAGAGCACTGAAGAAATTTGAAACGGAAAAATCAAATGAAAGGAAGTGCTCATTTAAAGCAAGAAGAGGCACATGAAAGCACCCATCAGAAGCAAAAATGGCACAAAAAATCCAAGATAGCTGCTAGCTCAAACAACCCCGAGGAAAAATGAGATTTTTTAGCCTATTATCCTTCCTTTGTTAAGCCCATAACCTTGGCCCCATTACAGCCTAGATAAAGTCCTTTTAGATTGAAAAGTACAACTTGATAATGAGAATTCAAGTCAAAAGGGAACGGTTTAATCTCCCTTAAAAAGTCAAAGTATTGTGCAAACGCTAGCGTCATGCAAAATAAAAATCTAAACTGGGGCATATCAACAAGTCTTCATCAGCAGCCCTCTAAACTGGGGCATTTTGAAGAAAAATTAATGAAGCATCATCAGCAATTTGGGGCATGGATTCATGATAAGAAATCTTGTGTTTTGATAAAATAGTAGATTTGAATGAACATCACTTGATGGAGTGAAACAATCACAAAATAAAAATTCAATTTTATCATGACAATTTCGACATTAATGGTGAGGCATGTTTGCCATCTTTCAGAACTTCGAGTCAACGTAGTCTTCCATATCTTTCGAGTCAACACGTTCTTGCTCCTATCTGTCAGGTCAACATGGTCAATCAAATTCCTCAAGCTTTGTCTGTCAAAGTCCATCCCTTTGTCAAAAGGCCAATCAAATTTCTTGGCCTTATCAATCTTATCGAAGTCCATCCCCTTGTCAAAAAGGCCAATCAAATTCCTTGGTCTTGTCAGTCTTATCAATGTCCACCCTCTTGTCAAAAGGCCGGTCAAATTCCTTAACCTTGTGAAAATCCACCTTTTTGGTCAACCACGTCGCCTTAGTCTTGTCTATCCTTGACTCGTGGAAACAATTTCAATGCATCAAAGAACTCGTGTTTTGGTACATGGTCAATTGGTCCCCAAAACCATCAGCAGATGCGAGAAAGAAAATCAGAATTGAGGTTCATCATTGTGGACGCCCCCTCCGGAAGGATCCTCGAATCGATTCGGAGTCGCCACCCGGGTTTTAGCGGATTGTCCCCGAGGAACCGAACTCAATTGACTCGTGCCTCATTCAATGGATAAGGATTACTGGCCCGTCATCACCATACTATCTTAGGTTCGGGAGCTCAGTTACGAGAGGGGAAGGGTTTTACGGCACCCCCCTCGCCCGGTTCGAAGACCGGTCTCTACTTGACTTTTGTGGGATTATGGGAAATGTTTATGATTCAACTTTGAACAAGTACGGGAAATGGGGAATGGGAGCCATATAACAATGATAAGCACAACAACAGAACTTAGGTGTATGCATGTGTATTGTGATCTACATGAGTGATGATGATGATGAATGATCATGAGCTACAAGCGATAATGAACAACAGGAGAATGACATCAGTATACACTAAACAGATACTGCAAACTGGGAAACAACATGAACAATACACAAAATAGGCTGAACCAATCTGATCCCTTGACAGGAGCTTGAGCGCTCAAGGCATGAGCTCGAGCGCTCAGTCCCCTCTCACCCACACATGCTTATGATGCTTCTAATGATTCTGGTTTGATGAAAACAGGATTTGATCTTCATTGTGTACTCAAAACAACATTTGAATCATTAAACAAAATGGCATAGTCACATAACCATGGGTTTAAAACTCATTCATGGACCAAGATGAGGCAAACAGTAGAGAAGGAATGAAGACTCAATGCTTTGAAACTTTGCAGAACACTCAAAAAGCCAAGAACAAGCTGAAATAAGAGAATGATTTGATTGGACCAGAAGACAGTTTGAGCGCTCAAAGGGATGCATTGAGCGCTCAAGCCATCTCCTGGATTTGAGTGTTTCTGCAACATTCAGCGCTCATCTGGACCACAAACTGGTTTAACCTGATATATTATGATGCATGATGTATTGAAATTCCCTTAACATGAATAAAATAAACTTGAGGTGTTCATGTGTGTGGAGAATAAGCGTTAGACCGCATATAAGCATGATTGGAATGAATGGAAAAAGAGATCAGGTTGGCTTAGCCAAACATCAACACACACACACACACACACTCTGATATTAGGTTGGCTTAGCCAAACATCAACACACACACACACACACCTCATAAACTGAAAACAGAACACAAAACTAAAGTAGACAAGATTCAAACTTCAAAACTGAGCAAGGTTTGAGCGCTCATAGTGCTAGCCTTGAGCGCTCAAGCCCCATTCAAGGGTTGTGAGCTTCTGTGATTTCTGATCATTCTTTGATGTTGACGTGAAATTAAAACTTTCTGATCATGGTTAAAAGAGTGAGATGCACTGTTTTCTTTATGAAATAGGATCATTCATGACTAGATGATGATAAAACATCCCTTTTATGGCTTTTGAGTTCATTGATCAATGATCAAAGACAAGATAAACTGATTTGAAAGTTATTGAACCAACAAACAACCACAAGGATGACATTATCAAGATAAAATATGATCAGAAACTACAAGAACACAAAGCGCACTCAAACGGTTTGAGCGCTCATGGTATTAGCATTGAGCGCTCATGGTATTAGCATTGAGCACTCAAGCTGTTTGAAGCTGGGGTTTTTAAAGTTTGTTTTCTTGCACATTTGAGACATTGTGAGTCCATTAGAGGTATAGAGAACCTCCATGAACCCACTGGTCTCCCTCAGGAGTACCAACCCGTAACTTTCACATAGATTTCTACCTTTTTGGTTTTGATCAAAGCTTGAACTTGGAGGTTTTGATGGATGATTTGTTTGTAGATATGTTTGTAAGGACAATGTGGGTTGTTTTGGATAGAATATGATAGGTGTGTAGTGGCTTGAGTTGATTTGGAGTAGATGATGATGTATTCTAGTGAGAGGGTTTGATGATCAAGGATGGGTTTGATGGATGAAGGGGAGGGGGTTAAGCTTGAAGTGGTGGATGAAATGGATTGAAAGTTTCTAGAAATGTAGTTTGAGAGTGAGTGAGTGATAGCTCAGATGATGAGAGTGTGTCTAACCTCTCTAAATGGTGTAGAATGAGGGTTTATATAGAGTGAAATGGGGGGGGGGGGGGGGGCAAGTGCATGGTTTTGAAGTGGGGGGGTCTAATGAAGTATTTTAGGCCTACCCTGGGGTCTATCAGTTGCATGCGAGCAACAGAAAAACGGCTGGGTGGCAGCCATTCAGTTGGAATCTCATCATTAGATGCTCTGCCACCGACAGACTGGACAGAGATTGAGCGCACAAACAGGGGGTTTGAGCGCTCAAGCTCCTTTGAGCACAGTGGCTGGTTCTGGTTTATTTTGGTATTTTTAAGGGTATTTTGGTCATTTGGATTGGTATAGGTTATTTGGGAATGATTTGGAGTGGTTTGAGGTGGTTTGGGATAAGTTCAAGCCTTTCTCTTAACCTTAAGGTTTTCACAGGTGGTTTTTCTCATCATCGGGAGTGCTTGGTGAGTATCCCGGGTCAAAATTGGGGTGTCTACAGTTGCCCCTCTTGGATGAAACTCCATACCACTTCTTGGTATGAGTTGCATTCAAGATAGAGACATCCCGATCCTTTCACAAGCCGCAAAGGAAAACATTAAAATTATGGTCGCGCCACTCGGGCTGCCTACGTACCCCATTGTAGGGATCAGACCGGCGTAGTTCATCGGGGCATGCAAACAAACTCAACGGGTTTTCCTGGCCCGTGAAACAAACGTGATTATGCGAATCGACGAGCCTTCCCATGTCGTGGAACGCCAAAGCGAACAAACGTGATTATGCGAATCGACGAGCCTTCCCTTGTCGTGGAACGCCAAAGCGAACAAACGTGATTATGCGAATCGACGAGCCTTCCCATGTCGTGGAACGCCAAAGCGAACAAACATGATTATGCGAATCGACAAGCCTTCCCATGTCGTGGAACGCCAAAGCGAATGAACGTGATTATGCGAATCGACGAGCCTTCCCATGTCGTGGAACGCCAAAGCGCAAATGATTAGCTTGGTGGCTAAAGAGACTAAGCGTGGCTACCCTTTGGACAATGGGGAGGCTAAATTTGATGGGGCTATCCCTTGAACAACAAGATGGCTAAATGATTAGGTGATTGTTTCTTGAACAACAGGACAATCGAGAAAAGGTGATTGCTTTCTAAACAACGAAGCGATCAAAATGCCATTGTTCCAAACGCACTTTCGTGGTGGATCTTTTGGCTACGCGATGATTGATTGATTATCATGATAGAATGATTGAGCATGAATTGGCTCCCTCTGGGGAATGCGCGTTGATTTATCAACCTCCGCAGGGCTAACCTTGCGAGGTCAGTCACTGAGAACCAGGCTCTCAAACCTAACTCTAGTGTATAAGCAGAGGAAAGCAATTTGGATTGCGTGCGATTCTATTCAAATAGGTCGAAGGCAGACCTGGAATTGTCCTAAACAAATTGCAACAACTCAGAAGGGTCAAAATATGATCAAATCCCCTCGAGGGGCTCAAAAATCAAAGCACAACACGTGGGATTGAGCGCTCTGTGTACGGACCTTGAGCGCTTAAAGGTGGCTTGAGCGCTCAGCCCTCTGGCCTGAGCGCTTGACCCTTTTGACCTGCGAAGGGTCACGACGGTTCAGTTACTTAAAATCAGTCCGTTCACGTCCGTTGAACTCCCATAACTTCCGATCGGTTTCAAAACTCTCTTTACTCTGTTTCTCTCCAAACCGAGTCTCTCTCTCTCTCGATTTCTCTTGATTTTGAGTACGAATTTCAAAGTTCCAATACCGATTTCGATTCTAGGGTTTCGGTTTTCAACAACGGGGCAAACGCTCTCACATTTGGCGGCGTCAATGGCCGATTCCGACGATGATCGATCTCCTACGCCCTCACTGAGGGCCGATGACGTCGGTGGGGCCACGGCGGTGGTCCCACCACGGGCTGAGCCGAGCGCTCAAGCCTCTACAGTGGCGAGCAGTGGTGCTACGGTGGTTTTGGGTGCAGGGGGTGTTGAAGACACTACGGGGGTGGCCCGTGGTGATGATTCCGGCGCCATAGAGGGCGGAGAGGAGGCCGTGGGTGGTGATGGGGTAGTGGGTAGTGTCGGTGGTGGTGATTTGGTGATAGAGGGCGGCGACAATGGTGGTTTGGGGGCCTCTGGGGTTCTGATCCGTGGTGGTGGTGGTAGTGGTAGGGTTTTGGGTGGTGTTGGGGCAGTGGGTGGTGATCGGGCGGCGGCTAGCGGTGGTGGTGGCGGCAGTGGGGCTGCCGAGAGGTTTGTGGGTGGTTCTAGCGGAGAGAGGGTGGCGGCTCGCAGCGGTGGCGCGGCCTCGAGTAGTGGTGGAGGGGAGGGTGGTGCTAGGAGTTGGGATGAGAGCTAGAGATTTGATATGCTGACTATGGGGAAGTGGGCGTTCATTCTAGCGGAGGTTAGGTATCGGGTGAAGGTGCCTTTTAGTGTCGGGAGCGTGACAGAGGACATACGGAGGAGTAGGAGGAGCAGTTGGCCTCTCAGGGGCGTGACGGGCAGTGACGTGCCTAGCAGCAGTCGAGGGGCGGCGGCGAGTGACACACCTAGTAGCAGCCGAGGGGCTACTGGCGTTGTGAGGAGGAGTGCCAGGGTGGCGGCCAGTGGTAGGAGCATGGCTCCTCCGAGGGGGGTGACAGCTAGTACACTGGGGGCTAATTCGTCGATCCCTTGGGTGATAGATGAGCCCGATGAGGCTCCTGTGACAGTGCCTCCACCAGTGGCACACAGGCCGGTGACTCGTAGTCGCTCCGGGGCAGGCGAGCCTCGGGGCAAGGAGGTTGTGGTTGAGGAGACCCCAGAGGTGGAGCAGGGTCCAGTGGGTATCTCCCGAGGGGATTACGCAAAGTTTGCTTCTCTAGATGATGTCATGGCGGCGGCGACGGAGAACCCACATGTGTTGGAGGAGGTGAGGGAGGCTATACGGGAGAGACGGGAGGTTGAGGCGAGGGCTAGGGCTAGTGCTGAGGAGCAGGCGAGGTTGGTTACTGAGACTTACGCCACGGAGCTAGAGGAGGAGCTTAGGGAGGAGGAGGAGGCTCAGGCTCGTGCTACTGCAGAGAGGGAGGCAGCAGCTCGTCCCAGGGTCACTGTGTTGGACGAGGCTCGCGTGTGGTTGGCGGCGAGGCCAGCTTTTGATCCTGCCACCTACGACCCACCGACTCACTTGTTCATCCCCTCGGGGGTGAACACTTACGTCTCGCGGCGGGAGGAGTACTTTGGAGAGGAGGTGTTGTTAGACCCTTACGTACACTTGTCGCCGGGGAACCTGAGGGTATGTACTTTCATTGATTTCCATTTAATGTACTTTCAATTACTTATGCATGATCGCTTATTAAACTGTTGGTTGATCGGACTGAATTGGCTGATTGCATGATTGGACTGGATTGACTGATTGATTGATTGATTGAATATACTGACATGTCACACTTTGTTGTTCCGAACAGGAGAATTAGAGGATACCGGCTCATGGTAGTTCAGCTAGCAGTTTGGAGCTTTACCATGAGTTGCACGAGGATGTGAGGAGGCTGGTTGACTTGACAGGGTTCAGGCCGTTCATCTTCACTCTCACGAGGACTCAGCATGATCACAATGTGCTGACAGCTCTAGCGGAGAGGTGGAGGGATTCTACGAATACCTTCCATCTGACGTTCGGGGAGGCTACTATGACCCCGCTAGACTTCTCGGCACTGACAGGTTTGAGAGTGGGTGGCGAGCCGATACCGTACGACTGTGGGATGGGGTATGATGAGGCTGGATTGACTTGGTTCTTGGGGTTTGTACCTCACAGGGAGAGAGAGATGGCCCATTATGGCCAGTTCGGACGGGTGTGTACAAGGGTGCCGGCTTCTCGGACGGAGGCTGAGCAAAAGGCCCGGTGTTACTTGCTGTACGTCTTCGGGGCATCCTTGTACGCCAACAGGCATTGCAAGGTGCACTTCTCTTTCTTGCCAGCGCTGAGGGACTTTGGGAATGCTTCTCAGTACGATTGGGGTGGCCCCGGACTTGCTGCGTGTTACTCCTTCATGGGTGCCATCTCGAGGAGAAGAGGGATGAGTTTAGCTGGTTTGTGGAGCTTGTGGGAGGTATGAGACTTGCACCCTTTCTTTCATTGTTGTACTTCCAATCCCTTTTCATTGCTTTGCACTTGTTTCGCCTGTTATACTTGCACTGACATGCGCTTGATGGTCTTTGTAGCTCTGGGCTTATGAGGTGTTGGGGTTACATCCCTCAGAGACGACTCACCCTCAGGCGAATGAGGTACTACCTCGAGCTTTGTGTTGGGGGGCCGACTTTCGTCGATCCTCAAATCCTCGCGTGACCCTCGACACATTGCGTGCTTCTCTTGACCGACTTTCCGGGGGTGGGGTAAGTTTCACGCGTATTTGCACTTGTGTGGGAGTTGCTTGTACACTTACTCTTGCTGACGACACTTGGTTTGTTGAGTGCAGGTCCGCTAGGTTATTTGGGAGGGCTATGACGAGGAC
The DNA here is from genome assembly GCA_963854785.1 of Vaccinium vitis-idaea. Classification (NCBI taxonomy): domain Eukaryota; kingdom Viridiplantae; phylum Streptophyta; class Magnoliopsida; order Ericales; family Ericaceae; genus Vaccinium; species Vaccinium vitis-idaea. Next base: position 17,636,945 of record OY978221.1, read on the forward strand.
TTCCTTGCTTCGAGTCGGGAGATCACTGCTGGGAGGATACTTCTTGAGTCTCCGTACGGTTGGCAGTGGTACCTTGGCGACAGGGTCACTCGCCAGTCGATGCAGAGCGCTTTCCCTCAGGTGTCTGGCCTACTTCCTTCTCGTGTACTGAGGACCAGCAGCTACACACTCGAGGAGATACGGAGGTACACAGTGCCAGAGGGGAACTTGGGTCAGTTCCTGAGCCCGGAGATGGACTATGATGCTTACAGAGAGCGATACTTGGCGGGCCCCTTAGGGATAGTCAGGGAGAGGGTGGAGCAGGTGACTTCTGAGCTAGACAGGGCTATTAGAGCTGCTACCCGTGGAGCTGCAGGGGAGAGGACTTCTCAGAGAGATCGACAGGAGAGAGCAGAGGTTCCCACGGGGGAGACGGTCGGGGTGACCGAGGCGCCTGAGTGGTCCGTGTGGGTGAGTACTCCTGACGGGGAGGAAGGTGCGTTAGAGATACCGCGTCCGCCCACAGGACTGAGGCCGCTTCAGAGACCGATATGACTTGTTCATATTTCCTTTGATTTACTTCCAATTAGATTTTCTGATTACTGACGCTTGTCTCTGGATCACTTTCAGGTAGCTTATGAGGTGGCACAGACGCTCTATGAGCAGAACAGGGGAATGCGCATCCTCTTGCGCCAGTTGATAGTAGGGATGTGGGTGCCTTTACGTCGAGCTGACGATATCACACCGCCGGCTGCCCCTGTTCCTCCACCTTCGACAGTCGCCCCGGTATGCCGAGTTTTCATTAGCTTTTACTTGTGTCCATGCAAATTTCCTTTCTCTTTACCAACTCAATCTCTCTTGACTTTCTTTCTTTGTGCAGGGGCCCGTTACTAGGAAGAGGAAGCACGATGAGGCCAGTGGTTCGGGGACTCCCTTTGTCCGCCTCGGCCGATCGAAGAACGCGCAGTTTGGTTTGGACGAGGAGGTGACGTTTGTGGAGACGGAGGCTCCAGAGGTGGGAGGTCTGAGGCGGTCGACTCGCAGGAGGACGGAGGCTACACCGGCTGCCGCGGTTGAGGAGACGCCTATCGCGGTTGAGGAGTCAGGGTCAAGCTCGGGCGATGATGACGATTCCATATCGGACCCTGACTTCCGAGACGCACCCCATGGGCCTGATGATGACGACGACGATGATGACAGATGTCAGTTCTAGTTAGCACAGAGTAGAGATTGGGGGTTGAGTACTTTTCATTTTGCACATGATTGGGCCTGCGTGCCCCAGTAGCTAGACTTTGTACAGTTGGGCCTGCGTGCCCCAGTAGTTGGCTTTTAGGCCTGCGCGCCTTGTTTTTGCCTTGGGCGCCTGTTTCCCCCATTCATGATGACTTTATGTACATGCTTCAGTTTGTGGATTATGTCAGAGATATATATCAGATTTGCACTTTCTTCTTACTTATGCATCACATTCCTCATTTTTGATGTTTTGAGTATGCAATAGTTAAGCGCTTGTTGTACAATTCACAGAGCAATTCACACAACACTGAATCCGAAACCATAAGTCTTTAAAGTCCACGCTCAGCCTTCGAAAGAAGGGACGTATGCCTGTGAATTTATACAAGGCATTCCTGTCGCTTATCGCGATTGAAACACACACATACAGAGTTTCAAAATTGAAAAATCCGAATTGCTTGTGGATATATGCACATGAGGGCATGACGCGGTTGTTCGACACGAAACGACCTTAGAACGGAATTTGGAGTTCGCAAGGCATATCTGTAAAACAAAACTTTGAATGCGACGTTCGAGACTGACGATCATGGCAACGATTGCTACCACCGCTTACAAATACCATCCTATGGCCTCGACCAACCATTGGCGCACTGATCATGTATCCGTTCGTTATTCCGCCCCGCTGGTAGCTCCGCAGAGTCATGAGCACTTGTTGGCACTTGTTCCAGTAGTTGGACAAGGTCTGGGAGGCTTGGAATGGGTTTCGGGGTGACAAAATGTAAAAGTGCAGGCTCAGGTTGCTGTTGTGCTTGAGCGCTCAGGTTGTGGGTTGAGCGCTCAGGCCCGGTTTGAGCGCTCGATGGTGGGGGTTTGAGCGCTCAATGTCTGCTCCAGGGGGCAGATTCCGCTTGTTCCCAATGCGATTGCCTGCACTTCCAAGGGTGTTTTCTGCCCCAGAAATGTGTGGGAACTTCCAGTTCTTCTTTCCAATCCAGATTACTCCTTTCCGAGGCCTCTTTCATCCATTTTCAACAAATGCCATATATTTCCAAAGCTTTTCAAACCTTCCCCATGCAAGTCTCACGGAAAACATGCATTTGACCATCTTGAAAATGAAATCTCTCATTTCCCATGTTGCATGGGAATTTTGCATGTCTCTCTTTGCTTCCCCTATAAATAACTTGCTTTGGATTGTCATTCTCTTTACCAACTTATATTCTTCCTTCCATTCTTCTTCTCCTTTTAGCTCTCATCTTTCACTCTTCGAAACATGGCCGCCCTTACCCCAGCCGTCATTGGTTCTTGGATCGAAAGCCTTGAGAGCATTGACTGGTTCAACTTCCGAGGCCATGGCCTCAATGCTTTGCGCTTTATTCATACCATCCCTATCCGTCCCAAGATTTTGCGTGCGGCCGCTCGCTTTTGGGATCCAGAACTCCATGTGTTTCGTTTTGGCATTCAAGAGCTTTGCCCTACCGTTGAAGAATTTCAAACATACCTCGGGAGCCGTGCATGCACGGAACCCGTGGTCCCTCCTTTTTGTGATAGCTTGACCAAGATTCTTAAGAATAAGCTTGGTGTGAATGAGAGCACTGCCAAGTACTTGCTTCGTGGCAATGCCCTTGATATCTTGCGCCTTTTTGCGGATTTCCGACCTTGTGGAGATTTGACGGATTTCACTCTCCAGAATCGGCGCATGTTTGCGCTTTGCATGTGTCTTTTGGCTTCTTATCTGCTGGTCCCTCTTGATGGGAATGTGAGCCCTTCCATTGTTTCGGTTGCCTTGCAGATCGAGCAGTGTCGAGACGTGGTTCCGATGGTTTTGGCTAAGACCCTCATGGGTTTGGATGCAATTTGCTCTGGGCGAACGAATGTCTTTGGAGGCAGCCCGCTCTTGCTTCAGGTTTGGTTTTTAGCCTTGATCATTATTGGTTTTGGCTTTTTGGTTTAATGATGCTTGGTTTTGACACATGGTTCTTGGTTTATGGCTTTGGTTACAAATGTGGCTTTGTGACAAGGTGAAGCTGAAGGCTGACCCGAAAAAAAATTGGGTTTATGACCCCCGGACTTGGAACAATAGGCAATTTGTGGAGGAGCATGGTGATAGGGATAGGTGGACTGACTTTGGGAGAGGAGCATGTTATTTGGAGGTGCCATTGGTTGGTTTTGCTGGACATGACGGCGGCTCACATGGGTTCAGCATGGGTGGTGATTGTGGGTCTAACGGGGTTTGCTTTTTACTTTCCACAGCGCATCCTTCGTCAACTCGGGATCCGTCAAGAGACGCAATTTTCTGTTCCGGCGTCCTTCCATCTTCCAGAATTCAAACATTCGGTTGTGGAGAAGTATCGCCTTTCTTGGAAGAAAAAAGTGACTTGGGTTCACGACGACTATCCTACCATACATCTGGATGCACTTTACAGAAAACGGATAAGAGCAGAAGTATCGGCAAGATTTGGAACTTCTTGAAACCCAAATGACTCAACTTAGCTAGACTGTTCCCGAAATGAATTATGGACCCATGTTGTAGTTTTTCATTGTTGTTGTTGTGTCTTTGTTGTTTTAGGCATTTCGCTCAGCTTTGTAACCGAAGAGATTATTGAAATAAAATTGAATTACGAGGGTTTCCCCCTCTTGGTTCACAACATTGTCTGTTTCTCCTCTTTTCTTCCTGCTTGATATGTGATGGGTACCTGGATCAACTCAATGGATCGTGACCGAATCTATGAGTGAGACTGCCTACGTATCCTTTTTCAAGGAATCAGGTCATAACGTAGTTCGGGTTAAGGTTCACTCGGGTATTGACACTCTCCTTTTGCGCTCTAGGTTTTGCCTAGTACCGCCCTTTCAGGTTTTCAGTCTAGCGAGCTCTTTTGATTTTTCATGCCTTATATTTTGCCTAGGTCGCCCGATGTGGGTTTCCGATCTAGCAGGCTTGCTCTTATTTTTGCTTGGGTCGGCTCGCCCTTGCGGTTTTCCGCCCAACGAGCATCTCTCATGGGTAGTATCGTTTGAGCTGATCCAAGTTTACAAGATTGGTAAATTCATTCCCATCGAGATCAATGAGTACCGTTGCTCCCCTGCTGAGAATGGTCTTGATAATGCAGGGCCCTACCCACTTTGGTCTGAACTTTCCCCTTGGGTCAAATATCGGCGCGCGGATCTCCTTTACAACCATGTCTCCTTCAATCAAGTCTCGTGATTTCACCTTCTTATTGAATGCCATAGCAATCCTCCTCTGGTATCCTTGAATGTGATATAAAGCGCGCAGCCTTCTTTCGTCGAACAACATTAGCTCAGCAAACCTTTCACCCAGCCAATCGGCTTCGCTAATTCCACTTTCCATTACCACCCTCAGGGATGGTACTTCGAGCTCAATCGGGAGTACTGCTTCCATACCGTATACCAATGAGTAGGGTGTTGCCCCTGTCGGAGTACGGATGGAGGTGCGATAACCCCAAAGTGCTAATGGTAATTTTTCATGCCAATCTCTCGAGGATTCGATGGTCTTCTCCAAGATGTTCTTGATGGTCTTATTTGCTGCCTCGACAGCTCCGTTGGTTTGCGGCCGATATACCGTGGATTTGTGCACCTGGATGTTGAAGTCTTCAAGTACTTCGACAACCCTTCCTTTGAAATGTACCCCATTGTCAGACACGAATGCGAATGCTTGAGGGACCCCATATCGGTAGATGATATTTTGCTTGATGAGGTGTGCCACTTGTACCGCTGTCAGAGTGGCATAAGAGGCTGCCTCTACCCATTTTGTGAAGTAATCAACCGCCACTAAGATGAACTTGTGACCATTCGAGGCTGGCGGAGTGATTCTTCCAATCACGTCTATGCCCCATACCGAGAAGGGCCATGGTGAAGACATCGGGTGTAATTCAGTTGGTGGTACATGCTTCAAATTGGCGTGGACTTGGCACCTGTGGCATCTTCGTACATACTCGATACAGTCCGTTTCCATGGTAGACCAAAAGTATCCTTGCCTCAATATTTTCTTTGCCAGCATGATTCCGCTCATATGAGGACCGCACACTCCTTCATGGATTTCTTCGATTACCCTTCTTATTTCCTCACCGTGAATGCACAATTTATGCATACCACAGTATGACCTTTTATACAACCTTCCTCCGCAGATAATGTATTGTGACGCCAATCGTCGTAAGGTGGTGCAATCCTTCTTGTTTGCTCCTTCTGGATATTCTCCTTTTTCGACCAAATTCCATATGTCATGGTACCATGGCAAGCCGTCGTCGGCCTCTTCAATGGGCATCACATGTTCATAAGCGGGCCGGTCCCTTTGCTCGATCATGATGGGTCGCAATCTTATTCCCTCTGGTAACTCGACCATTGATGCTAAAGTAGCGAGAGCGTCGGCGAACCGATTTTTCATCCTTGGTACGTGCGTGAAGGTGACCTCCTCGAATTGCCGAATTATTTCCTCTAGATCCTTGTGGTATGGCTTCAGCTTTTCCTCTTTTACCTTCCAATCGCCATTGGCTTGTGACACTACCAAGTTCGAGTCTCCTATTACTTCCAACTTCTTAACTCCAATTTCTGAAGCAGCTCCCATCCCGACAATGCATGCTTCATATTCCGCCTGATTGTTAGTGACTTCGAAGTTCAACTTGAAGGCGAGAGGGATGTGTGGTCCCTCCGGCGACACTAGCAGTACTGCGACCCCAAATCCTTTCTGATTCGAGGCTCCATCAAAGTACAGTTTCCACATATCATTGCTCATTGTCATGACGCTCTCGTCGGGGAACTGAAACTCGGTGTCTTCTGGTCCTATTGGGTGATCGGCTAGAAATTTCGCCACCGCTCTTCCTTTCACTGATTTCCTCGTGATGTATTTGAGCTCGAATTCGGCCAGTAAGAGCAACCAACGTGCTAGCTTACCGGTAAGTGCTGGCTTCTCGAACAGATATTTGAGAGGGTCCATTCGAGAAATCAACTTCACCGAGTAGGCCAGCATGTAGTGCCTTAATTTCTTGGAGGCCCAAACCAGAGGCCAACACGTCTTCTCCAGTGGCGTGTACCTTTCTTCGGTCTCGACAATTTTCTTGCTGAGATAATAAACCGCCTTTTCAACTCCATCATCACTTTCTTGTGCCAACATGCATCCCATTGCTGATCGAGTAACCGATAAGTACATTATCAATGGTTTCCCAGGTACTGGCGGTGTGAGCACTGGTGGGCTTTGGAGATACTTCTTGACAGCCTCAAAGGCTTTTTGGCACTTTTCATCCCACTTAAAGGACACTCCCTTCTTCAACAGTCGAAACATCGGCTCGCAAGTTGAAGTCAACTTGGCGATGAATCTGCTAATGAATTGAATCTTCCTGAGAAAATTGCGCACTTCTTTTTTCGTTCGCGGTGGTTCCATTTCTAGTATGGCTTTGATTTCGGAGGGGTCGACCTCGATTCCTCTAGTGGTGATCATAAATCCCAACATCTTCCCGGCGGTGACTCCAAACGTACACTTTTGTGGGTTGAGGCACATGCGGTACTTGCAAATCCTCTCGAAGAACTTACGAAGTGCTGGTAGGTGCCCCTCTCGCTCTTTAGCTTTCACGATCATATCATCCACATAGACTTCCACTTCTTTATGCATCATGTCGTGCAACAAGGCAGTTGCAGCTCTTTGATAGGTCGATCCCGCGTTTTTCAGTCCGAATGGCATTACCCGGTAGCAAAAGGTTCCCCATTCAATCGTAAAAGTCGTCTTTTCCCGATCTTCTGGCGCCATCAATATCTGATTGTATCCCGAAAATCCGTCCATGAAAGACAACAATGCGTGCCCTGCCGTGTTGTCCACGAGTACATCGATGTGTGGCAACGGGAAATCGTCCTTTGGGCTTGCCTTATTCAAATCCATGAAGTCAACGCAGACCCTAATTTTCCCGTCTTTCTTGGGAACTGGCACAATGTTGGCAACCCATTGGGGGTACTCGGTCACCATTAGGAATCCGGCGTTGAACTGTTTAGTGACTTCTTCTTTAATCTTTTCTACCCAATCAGGCCTTATTTTCCTCAACTTTTGCTTAACCGATTTAGCATTAGGGTACAGGGGGATCCGATGTTGCACGATGTCGGGATCAATTCCGGGCATATCCGCATGAGACCAAGCGAAAACATCTTCGAATTCCTTGAGCAAGTCAATGTGCAACTCACGTTCTTCCTCGGATAGCCCGGAGCCGATCTGAACCATGCGGGGGTCCCCTTCGATTTTCAAGTTTATTAAAACAATTTCTTCTTTTATTGGCTGAGCATGCCTCTCAACTTCCCTTTCGATTAGGGACCTGAGTTCTTTGTGTATTTCTCCCTCGAACTCAGCCTCTTCATCATCGGGGTTGACACAATTTATTTCGGGAACAGCGAAGTAAGCGAAATCATAGTTCATTTCATTCATAAGCCCCTCAGGGGTGCAATACATAGCGGTGGACTCAAACTCGAAAGAAAAGTGACGATGTGGAGGGCCATGAGGCACAATCTCCGACTCATAGCTGATTACAGACTCGGACTCGGACGCAGTGGCAGTGCTAGTGAATTTTACAACAGGTGTAAAAGTGCAATTCTTATATTCTCCTACAACGTCCACGATCAGCAAACTTGGATCTTCGAGGCCTCCTGCCCGAGCATCATCACTTCAGCTGCTTCCTTACCCATACCCGCTGGACCGACCTCGTCAAACATTGATATCAGAATCCCACCATCCAGAAATTCTATCCAGTCAGCCTTAAGGTCTTTCACCAATTGCTCGACTTTTTCTTTCTCATCTTCGCTATCCCACACATCATCGGCGAAGATTTCAAACCCGGGGTAAAACTCTCCGTTTGCCGTGTTCACAAATGGCTCTGGCTGGCCGTGTGTGGGTTTGTCCGCCCCTTCCTTCACAAAACGGACCACATAGTTTTTGTTGTAGAAAAAACTGCGGACATCCTTCTCCTTATCGGTGGGTTCGTAACCTAGTCCAAAACGTCCTCTGTGAACAAGAAAATCTGGCAGCTCGGCCACTCCTTGCTGACTACGGCCCAAACCTGTGCCTGGCAGATATGCCATTCTTCTCATCATCTCCAAGGCAGTGGAGGTGACGGCAAAATTCATCGTCTACTTGGATAACGCACACTCGACCGGCAGTGTCAAAGGCGAACCCGCCCATCTCCATATCATTCTCGTCGTGCACGATTTCCAAAAGCGGGGCGTTGTCCTCAGAATGGGGACGAATGCCCGAGTCTCCGTAAAGCACGACCGTTCCACTTTCCAATCCTAGCAAGACCTTCTGGTGTAAGGTTGACGGTACCGCCATGATGTCGGGCCGATGCATCCATGGGCGACCCAAGAGTAGGTTAAAAGAGGCTGGTATCTCTAGCACATAAAACTCCACGATTGTCTGGAATCCCTCGGCTGCTACTTCCATTTTTATGGTCCCCAACACTTCTCGGTGAGTATTATCATAAGCGCGCACAGTTAAGTTGGATGGGGTGAAATCCTTGGGCTTGAGTCCCAAGCAATGAGCGGTGCGGAGGGGACAAACATTGAGTGCCGAACCATTATCCACTAGTACCACAGGGATCCATTTCCCCATGCACTTTAGAGTTATGTGCAGCGGCTTGTTGTGATCGGTTCCTTTGAGCGGGAGGTCAGCTTCGGTGAAGGTTACAGTGTGCTTTGCAGGAGGGTTCTTAATGGCGGCCATCATGGTTTCGGGGGTTGTGTCGGGGGTTATCTCCATACAAGACAGCTCTTGACCGAGCTTCTGACGGTGCTCGCTAGAACTCATGAGTAATCCCCATATGGTGATGCCGCGGGGGTTTTCTCTAGCTGTTTCTTGATGGGGTTCTCTTCGGGTGTGCTATTTTGGGTTTGATTCGAACGAGGGATACGGTTGTTTGTAGCTGAAGGGACGCAGGTTTGGTTAATTGGGGGATTAGGGAAGTTTTGGAAGCTGTTTGGGTCTGGAGTTGGGTTTGCTGGATAGGCTGAGAAATGGTCACTTTGGGGAGTAGGGGTGATGTTTGGTTGATTGGTGGAGTTAAGTGGTGGGTTCGCGGGTGGATTAGATGAAGGGTTCGGAAGAGAATTACGATGTGGGTCAGAGGTTTCGCCGGGGTAAACTGGTGGTTGGTAGTATCTCCCGCTCCGAAGAAGGTGCATGATGGATTCCAGATCGTCTCCCCACAGTTCAGTTTCATCAAAGTAGAAGTTGACCAGATCTCCTTCCGCTTTTCTCTTTCCTTTAGCAATGCTAGCTTCTTTCATCCCCTGAGTGATATCTTAGACAGTGGTTGCACCCCAAAGGTCTGTTTCTTCGTTGTTAACTGGGTTGTCCCCCCCAGATGTTAGCCATGGTGCTCCTTTCCAACGGTGGTCCCCATATGTCAATCATATCCCCACTTAGCGTCATTATCTCATTGTCCTCGGGTACTTGAACCACTGGCGCTGGCAAACTCTCATCTATGATGAACTCATAAGGAGCGAACTCCAATCCTTCCACCATCTTATCAATCGCCGCCTCGCTCATCATGGAAAAATCTGGGCGCCCTTCCCACAATGGCGACTGGGGCGTCGAGCAAGTTTCTTCGAAGAATAGCGGCAAGGTACATCCATCCAAAGGGTCTTCTGGGTCAATAAGATGCCATTCAGTTGGCGTAGGGTCCCATTCAGGTTCTTCCCAGTTTTGCCCTTCTCCTTCTTCTAAGATCGGTTGGTCTTCAACTATTGGTTGTTCAAGTAGATTCTGAAGTAAAGCTATGTCTAATGGGTCCAATTGCGCCGGCTCTTCCATCTGATCGGCGACTAGGGGTTCTTGATTAAGCTCAACTTCCTCTTGCGGCCATTCTTCGTCGTTCAATTGCCCATTTGCTACCATTATCTCATATTCCCAACTCTCCATGTTGATTATCATGTCTCCCCACTTGTCCCAAAAGGCGGGGCCTACTTGATCAGAGAGAGTGCATATTTCGGGCTCAGCTGGTATGGCTACAATAGGTTTGGGCTCGGTTTCGGGTGTGATAAACTGGCTAGGGTCAAATATAGTGGAGCTTGGGTTGTTTTCAGTGGAGTTAAGAGAGATGTGATTTAGATCGGCATTCCTTCTGTGGGTCGGCAAAAGGTTAGTGACGGTGTTAGGTTTCTCGGTGGGATCTCGGATCTGTTTGCTGTCGATGAGATCTTGAATCTCATGACGAAGGCGTTGGCACCTATCGGTCAGATGGCCAGGGGATTGATGGAAGGTACAAAATTGGTTGGGATTCCACATGGGCGGGAGATTTTGAGGAGGTGGAGTTGGTGCGAGCGGCTTGAGCTTCCCCTGTTGAACGAGACGTTCAAAAACAGCTGAGAGGGGGAGCGGAAGAGGGGTGAAGACTCGCCGTGTCTTTTGGTTCTGAGGCGGAGCCGGCGTGATGGCATGGACTGGTTCGGCTTTGGACAGACGGTTATTTATGGGGTTGGATGAGGTGTTATTAGAGTAGTTCTGAGGGGTGTAGAAAGAGTTGGTATTGCCCGTGAAAACCCTTTTCGGCTTAAGTGTTGACTCCCTTTTCTTTAAGATTCCACTTTGCAGCCCTTCCTCGATAGATAAGCCCACTTCAAAGTAAGTCTCAAAGTCATGAGTCTGGGCCGTAATCATGTATTGAGCCAAGTCGGGCTGCAAGTTGCGGGTGATGATCCTCATTTGATCCTTGTCGCACGGGCGGTCGGTCATCTGGGCCGCTTTAGCTCTCCACCATTTTACGAAGTCTGTGAAGGACTCCCTTTCCCTCATCTTGATGCTCTCCAGCTCTCGAGTGGTAACTTTTAATTGGACATTGTAGTCATATTGCTTCACGAAGGATGCAACCAAGTCTTCCCATGTTCTTCTCTTGGAAATGTCGAGCGAAAGGAGCCATTGGAGGGCAGGCCCGGTAAGGCTCTGATGGAACATCTGAGCCATGGTCGGTTCGTCCACCTTTTGGAGGGAGAGCGAGCTCACATAGGCTTGAATGTGCCCTTTAGGGTTCCCTGTCCTATCAAATTTCTCGAAATCAACCGGTTTATATTTCTCGGGGAGCTTAGCATCGGGGAATAGGCATAGCTTGCTCATATCAAAACCGGTAACAACAGCTTTCTCGCTTTTAGCGACTGACTCTTCGAGCTTGGCAATCTTAGCCAACATTTCAGCCATTTGAGGGTTTTCAATTGGTTGCTCCTGACGCTCTCCATTCTCGGGGATTTCTTGGTCATTGGGGACTTGCTGGAGCGGGGGAAGGCGGTCTTGGATGTTAACCAACATGCTTAGGATTTGGGTAATCTGGGTGTTATGATTAGCTAGACTGTCGTGCACCTCTTTCCTCCACTGTTCGGCTTCGTTCGGCTGTTCTTCCATGACTACCGGGGACGATTGAGGTTCAGATTCCGGAGACGCGGGTCGCGATAATCTTTGTCCGCGCGGTCGGGTCCAAACGGGTAAGGTCTTCTTTCTTCTTGCAGGCCCAATTGTTTGATGCGGACAGTGCACGAGAATCGAACTCAGCCCCAAGACTCACTACTTATGTGCAAGAAAGAAAGCCTAAATGATCGTGTGCATGTCATCGCGTCGCGCCTCGCCAAGTTAGTCCTAAAATTAGTCCTACTGTTAGTCTACCGGTTCCGAATCTCACTTAAAGCCACTGCACAGCAGATTGAACCAACACCACAGGTAGGTCGTTTACTCGGCAGTTACGGCTTTTCAACCTACAGCCTAAATGTTGAAGCCGCAACCGTTATCCTTTCTTGACCATCCGAGACAGAGCAATGAGGTGTTGACATCCAGTTACAAATGGCCCCAAGGCTAGTTCAAAACACGGGGAGCCGTTCGGGCATGACAAACACCGGAGGTATCTCAAACTCCATGGATTTAAAGTCTCCTAGACTAAATCCTATCCTAAGGACTCTGCTACCGGTTTCGATCTCACTTAAGGCATTGCACGGATGTGCAAAACAACAACCACGGGTAAGTCGTGATAGGCAGGTTAAATTCCAATCGTCGTGGAATCAGAGTCAATCTCCTTATAGACCATCCGAGACAGAGCAATAAGGTTGCTGAAATCCGAATACGAATGCACTTAAGGCTAGCCCGAGACGCGGGGAGCCGTTCGAGCACGGCGAACACTGGAGGTATCTCAAACTCCATGGATTTAAAGTCTCCTAGACTAGATATATACAGCTTCGGAAGGTTGCCCCAATCCTCAAGTTTTCTTTTGATAACAAGTCCTCCATGTTGGACGACCAGATTTGGGAAAATACAAACTCTCAAATCCTTATCAAAAATCTAACTTTGGATCTTAAGAACAATTGTCCCTAATCTCGGGCCAATCATCCATAATCTTCGTTAAATTGTTGTCAAAGATTCGACGGTCCAAATTTTTCCACGTCCGACTATCCTAAGGATTAATTCGCAAAATAATGTACATTTGAAATGCACGACTCATCATCGGGCCGAGACAACCTCCTATTAACTGCACAGACTCCTAAGGCATACTACTCTCAACTTGGAGGGACTATATACAAATGCGGATGCATGCATGGATGCGACATGACAAGATAGGGAAAGCGGTAACATGTAGCATGTAAACAGGATGGAGCACATAAACCTATCAAACGGGACGGCCACCTAACGGAAAAGGTTCTATGGTTAAACTATATGCAACAAGGCTGGTTTTGGTCTCACAAGGGTACCCCGGACTAGAGTCATGATTGTCTCCCGGCGACGGTAATAACGACAGGTGTAACTCATGATTGTCTCCCGGACAAGGGTACCCACGGCGACGGTAATAACGACAGGTGTAACTCATCACGGTCGAGGGCTGCTAGGCATTTTGGGATTCCCCGTCACCGGCAAGCCGTGCGGGATTGCCAAAACACGCCAGCGAGGCTAAGAACAATGCAAGTGCAATGCAAAAGTTGAATTACAAACATTTCAAAAATCCCATAAAAGCTTTTCAAGTCGAGCCCTCTTGATTAATGCATATTTCAATAAAACTAACCAAGTGTAATAAAACCAAGATATGCATTAACCAGAGTCCCCAGCGGAGTTGCCAGCCTGTGGACGCCTCCTCCGGAAGGATCCTCAAATCGATTCGGAGTCGCCACCCGGGTTTTAGCGGATTGTCCCCGAGGAACCGAACTCGATTGACTCGTGCCTCATTCAATGGATAAGGATTACTGGTCCGTCATCACCATACTATCTTAGGTTCGGGAGCTCAGTTACGAGAGGGGAAGGGTTTTACGGCACCCCCCTCACCCGGTTCGAAGACCGGTCTCTACTTGACTTTTGTGGGATTATGGGAAATGTTTATGATTCAACTTTGAACAAGTACGGGAAATGGGGAATGGGAGCCATATAACAATGATAAGCACAGCAACGGAACTTAGGTGTATGCATGTGTATTGTGATCTACATGAGTGATGATGATGATGAATGATCATGAGCTACAAGCGATAATGAACAACAGGAGAATGACATCAGTATACACTAAACAGATACTGCAAACTGGGAAACAACATGAACAATACACAAAATAGGCTGAACCAATCTGATCCCTTGACAGGAGCTTGAGTGCTCAAGGCATGAGCTCGAGCACTCAGTCCCCTTTCACCCACACATGCTTATGATGCTTCTAATGATTCTGGTTTGATGAAAACAGGATTTGATCTTCATTGTGTACTCAAAACAACATTTGAATCATTAAACAAAATGGCATAGTCACATTACCATGGGTTTAAAACTCATTCATGGACCAAGATGAGGCAAACAGTAGAGAAGGAATGAAGACTCAATGCTTTGAAACTTTACAGAACACTCAAAAAGCCAAGAACAAGCTGAAATAAGAGAATAATTTGATTGGACCAGAAGACAGTTTGAGCGCTCAAAGGGATGCATTGAGCGCTCAAGCCATCTCCTGGATTTGAGTGTTTCTGCAACATTCAGCCCTCGTCTGGACCACAAACTGGTTTGACCTGATATATGATGATGCATGATGTATTGAAATTCCCTTAACATGAATAAAATAAACTTGAGGTGTTCATGTGTGTGGAGAATAAGCGTTAGACCGCATATAAGCATGATTGGAATGAATGGAAAAAGAGACCAGGTTGGCTTAGCCAAACATCAACACACACACATCAACACACACACACACACTCTGATTTTAGGTTGGCTTAGCCAAACATCAACACACACACACACACCTCATAAACTGAAAACAGAATACAGAACTAAAGTAGACAAGATTCAAACTTCAAAACTGAGCAAGGTTTGAGCGCTCATAGTGGTAGCCTTGAGCGCTCAAGCCCCATTCAAGGGTTGTGAGCTTCTGTGATTTCTGATCATTCTTTGATGTTGATGTGAACTTAAAACTTTCTGATCATGGTTAAAAGAGTGAGATGCACTATTTTCTTTATGAAATAGGATCATTCATGACTAGATGATGATAAAAACATCCTTTTTATGGCTTTTGAGTTCATTGATCAATGATCAAAGACAAGATAAACTGATTTGAAAGTTATTGAACCAACAAACAACCACAAGGATGACATTATCAAGATAAAATATGATCAGAAACTACAAGAACACAAAGCGCACTCAAACGGCTTGAGCGCTCATGGTATTAGCATTGAGCACTCAAGCTGTTTGAAGCTGGGGTTTTCAAAGTTTGTTTTCTTGCACATTTGAGACATTGTGAGTCCATTAGAGGTATAGAGAACCTCCATGAACCCACTGGTCTCCCTCAGGAGTACCAACCCGTAACTTTCACATAGATTTCTACCTTTTTGGTTTTGATCAAAGCTTGAACTTGGAGGTTTTGATGGATGATTTGTTTGTAGATATGTTTGTAAGGACAATGTGAGTTGTTTTGGACAAAATATGATAGGTGTGTAGTGGCTTGAGTTGATTTGGAGTAGATGATGATGTATTCTAGTGAGAGGGTTTGATGATCAAGGATGGGTTTGACGGATGAAGGGGAGGGGGGTTAAGCTTGAAGTGGTGGATGAAATGGATTGAAAGTTTCTGGAAATGTAGTTTGAGAGTGAGTGAGTGATAGCTCAGATGATGAGAGTGTGTCTAACCTCTCTAAATGGTGTAGAAGGAGGGTTTATATAGAGTGAAATGGGGGGGGGGGGGGGCAAGTGCATGGTTTTGAAGTGGGGGGTCTAATGAAGTAGTTTAGGCCTACCCTGGGGTCTATCAGTTGCATGCGAGCAATAGAAAAACGGCTGGGTGGCAGCCATTCAGTTGGAATCTCATCATTAGATGCTCTGCCACCGCCAGACTGGACAGAGATTGAGCGCTCAAACAGGGGGTTTGAGCGCTCAAGCTCCTTTGAGCACAGTGGCTGGTTCTGGTTTATTTTGGTATTTTGAAGGGTATTTTGGTCATTTGGATTGGTATAGGTTATTTGGGAATGATTTGGAGTGGTTTGAGGTGGTTTGGGATAAGTTCAAGCCTTTCTCTTAACCTTAAGGTTTTCATGGGTGGTTTTTCTCATCATCGGGAGTGCTTGGTGAGTATCCCAGGTCAAAATCGGGGTGTCTACAATCATCTGTGAAGGCACGTCAAGCCAAAATTGGGGCATGTCAGCCTAATGCCATTTCTAGGGGAGGCATACAACCAAATCCAGGACTAGGACATAAGAGCCTAAAAATCCCAAACCAATCCAAAAACCCAAGTCTTGCCAAGCTCAAACCCAAACCTTGCCCAAAAGGGAAAGACAGTAAAGCAAAAGAGCCACCCCATTGAGCCTCCTACTGTTTAAAGAAGGAATGGTATCATTGTTGTCGTCAAGTGTCGATGCACGAGTCACATGCAATCATCCTGCGGGACAACTTTTAAATCAATTGTCCTGCGGGACAATTTTTCAATCAATCGTCCTGAGGGATAATTTTTCAATCGACTCCAATCAATTTCAAGACCAGAAATGGTCACTTCAATTTCAATCAAGTTCAATTTAAATCAAATTCGATTTATAGACCAGAAATGGTCACTTCAATTTCAATCAAATTCAATTTGAAGACCAGAAATGGTCATTTCAAATTCAATGTCACCTTTTCAATCATGTCATTTGGGATAATCTTTTCAATCAATTCGGAGATAGAATTTATTACATGTCATAGCCGCCTAGCTGGCGCACCCCAATCATCATAGCCGCCTAGCTGGCGCACCCCAATCATTTTAGCCGCCTAGCTGGCGCACCCCAATCATTTTAGCCACCTAGCTGATGCATCAATCATATCAAATTGTTAGTTGTCTTAATCACTCAGTTAAAGCTTTTTATCAGTTACCGTTGTGTCGCTAAGTCCATCACATAAATGTGTTTGGTTCAGTAGCGTATTGATTGCCTCTTTGCTCAGTAAGCAATCACATTTCCTCGATTGTCTCGTTGCTCAGTAGACAATCATCTTATCATTGACTATCTTGTTGCTCAAGGGATAGCCACTGTAAGATTTAGCCTCCCCGTTGCTCAGAGGGTAGCTCCATTTAATCATGTCACGGTATGAGTTGTTTTAGCCACCTAGATGGTGCATACGTTTGAATGAGTAGTTGGTTGTATTTAATTGATTGTTTGTTCAGCGTTTCGACCTGGGAAGGCTCGTCGACTCGCATGATGATGTTTCGTTTGTTTGGCGTTTCACGACCCGGGAAGGCTCGTCGATTCGCATGTTTTTGTTTGTTTAGCGGGCCAGGAAAACCCGTTGAACTTGTTTGCATACGCTCTGAAGAACTACGCCGGTCTGATCCCTACAATGGGGTACGTAGGCAGCCTGAGTGGCACGACCGTGATTTTAATGTTTTCCTTTGCAGCTTGAGAAAGGCTCAGGGAACGAATCGGGATGTCTCTGTCTTAGATGTAACTCATATCAAGCAATGATGCAGAGTTCCATCCAAGAGAGGCAACTGTAGACACCCCGATTTTGACCCGAGAAACTTATCAAGCTTCCCCG
Source organism: Vaccinium vitis-idaea (assembly GCA_963854785.1). Lineage (NCBI taxonomy): Eukaryota > Viridiplantae > Streptophyta > Magnoliopsida > Ericales > Ericaceae > Vaccinium > Vaccinium vitis-idaea. The sequence continues at coordinate 17,654,123 of OY978221.1, forward strand.
ATGATGAAAATGCTTGATAAGAGCACGCGAGGCTTGATTGTGAACTTGGAAACCCCTCCTAAACCTCCTCAAAATAAACCCAATCCTACACCACCTTCTAGTACATTCAAAACCCTCTTTTTTGATATATAATATGTCCCAATCCATTTTGAAATGAGGGAGATATGCTTGTTTTACCAAAACGACTTATTTTTTTGACCTTCTGAGGGTAAAATGGTCACATATTTTTATGTACAAATCATCTTGGGTTCAAACTACTTGGGTTAGAAATTAGACTTGACAAGCTTTCCAACGCTTCAAACCATGCACAAAACGGAGTTTGGTAGCACCCGGAATGGCCCCGCGAAGTTTGGATTGTTGTGTAGTCTCCCAGTCCAGGCGCCTGGATTACCCTAATCCAGGCGCCCGGACTCAATCCAGGCTCCTGGATTCCCCAATTCCAGGCGCCCGAATCACTTCCAGCAAGCAATTTGCAGCTGGTTTTTGATGAAACTATGGGCTCCCCCCTGCATTGTCCCACGTTTTTTCTGTACTCAAATCTCCCTCCAACAGATTATCCCTCCACATTTGAGTTCAATTTCCATTTTCCCTCTCTTTTTTTACCCAAAACTACCTCATTCTCTCCCTATAAATACCCCCACTTCTCTTCATTTTAAGAGATCAGTTCTCTCCTCACTCCCTTACTGTTATGCAGCAGAAATGCACCCATAAAATCCATCCCCAATCCATTCTCCTTTGTTCTACTCATTTCTAGCCTAAAAACCCAACTTCTAGTCTAAAAACCCACCCTTTGATCAACAAAAACTCTCACATTTCAACCATCCATCATCAAACTCAACCAAAACCTATATAATCAGTTTGTCTCTGTCCCAGAAGACCTCTTTCAGTTTACATAATCACCAAAAAACATCCAAACCTCCACCAAAAGTTCACTAATCAAGCTTTTCAGGGTAGATTGTCTACTAATTGTGCTCAAAAGGCCCTGAGGGGATACCATCAAAGCTCTTACTAGTTCTTCATACTAGTTAAGAGTTTGGAAAGGTTTCAAATTTCACAAAAATGGAAGTTCTTCACTAGCATTTGTTGTGTATATTTCCATAAATCATCCAAAAATCAAGCCTTTTTTAAGTTCATATCATGTGTTTGAGTTGAGTTTGAGGTTCATGTCTGCTACTGCATTTCCAAACATCGTTTAGGGTGTGTGAGAATTGGTTAAAAACATTGCACTTGACACTTATTGTGAAAAATGGAGTTCTGAAGTTTCTGTCTGGAAGACCATCCAGGCGCCTGGATTGTCCCATTCCAGGCGCCTGCATTCAATCCAGGCGCCTGGATCTGTCTAATCCAGGTGCCCAGATTGTCATCCAAGTGTGGCAAGTATGATGTTTGTGATCAGTTTCTGGAGCATCTCAGGGCAGTTTGAAGATGATTTGGTCAAGTTCCAGCGTCATATATATTAAAAACATCCTCTCATGACATAAGCACAAACATCCACCTTCATTTCATGAACTTTCTTTATGTATTTATGTGTTCTTGCATGAGTTGGTGATTAAAGTCTATTCAAACGGTGTTTTTAAAATCTCTTAAACATTTAGTAGAGACCAGTGGTCATACCGGGCGTGAGGGGTGCTTTAAATTCCTTCCCCTCGCGTAACCTAGCTCCCGGACCCGAGAAATCTCATTTTGCGAGACCAGTAAAATATTTTCCATTCAAAGGGCAAAAGAGTCATTTTTCAAATGGTTTCTCGGGTACGGTCCTCAAACCTGGGTGGCGACTCCATTCAACCAATCAAAATCATTTTTTGAAACCATAACCGTTTTCGTGGACCCTCCGCGGGGTGTTCACACCTTCCAATACCCTCGTTTACCCTTACCTGTTCCCCACGAATTTTTGAACTCGTAGTAGCGCATTCCCATCTGCGGACCATGCTTTTTAATCCTGTAACACGTAACTAGTACAACATGGCTGCCATCCACCTCCACGTCGTCAAGTCCACTTCGGCCAGTGTAAACCCCCTGAAAAAGAAAAAAATGCACTTCTAAGGCAGCTATTACATGATGCTGATCATCTTGAAAATCTTTATCTAAAATCCTATTGGAACAAAGTGAGCAGATTTCAAAATTTATACCCATGTGTGTCTACACAATGATTCCCACACTTTGATATTGGCCGTGATGGGGAAACAGTCAATTTTTCGTTTTACAGCCCAAAAAGATGAACCAAACTCTTCATCCGGAGTGAATTCACGCCACCATTTAATTCGTACTATACGTGCCTGCAGAAAAAAAAATACAAATGATACAATATTGTAAAACCAAACAAATGTAATAGAAAAATCTTATACATACATTTGGTGGAGACAATCTCTCACGTCCTCTGATCCCACGTCCACTAAACGATCGACAAGGGTAATCTGCTTCTATAGATACCCCAAATCTTTTCACGCACTCATAGACACCATACCTACCAATAAAATAGACACCATTCTCATTAAACCAAATATTTTGGACATTAAACCAGTCCGGGAGGTCGTAAATTATTTGTTGCCAAGAAAGCTTCACTGGTTCTTCCCCTCTCCGCAAAGCATATTGGATAGATATAGAATCCAAACCTGAGACGACACCGCAAACAGATGGGAAAAAAAAGGAGAGTACAATTTCAATCAATTTATTGTAATGGGCTTTCTAATAAGGTCGAAAAAAAACATAAGCTGATAAGGCCTAAAAATGTAAACTAATCTTATAAATGTGACTGCTCATAAGCTGTGGGTAGCTATCAAACAAAAATATGACATCGACTTCTTGACTAAGATGGTCTCAGACAGGAGATGTGATGATGAACTGAAAGATGAGGCAATAAAGGCAAAGCGTCAAGAGGCTGCTGTAGACACCCCGATTTTGACCCGAGAAACTTATCAAGCATTCCCGATGATGAAATAGACCAACCGTGCATACCTTGAGGCTAAGAACAAGGCTTGAACTCACCAAACCACCCTAAATCATTCTAAACCCTCCTAGAACAACCTTAAACCAACCAAAATGACCAAAATACCCTTCAAACCATCCAAAATGCTCTTCAAAAAAAAAAAACCTAAGTCTACACCATCTTCTAGTACATTAACAACCCTCTTTATTGATATATAATACGTCTCAATCCGTTTTGAAATGAGGGAGATGTGCACGTTTTACCAAAACGTCTTGTTTTCCCGACCTTCTGAGGGTAAAATGGTCTCACACTTGGATGTACAAATGATCTTGGGTTCAAACCACTTGTATTAGAAAGTAGACTCAATAAAATTTCCAACGCTTCAAACCACGCACAAAACGGAGTTTGATAGCACCCGGAGCAGCCCTGTGAAGTTTGGTCTGCAGGCCCTTCGAGCGCTCAAACCACACATTGAGTGCTCAAACCCCTCTTTGAGCGCTCAAACCTTGCGCGCACTAGAAACATTTCAAGGCATCTTTCAGCTGGTTTTCTAGCTAATCTATGGGCTCCCCCTGGTTTCTAAGCTTCGTTTTCACGTCCAAAATCCCTCCAACTCTCCAATTTGAATTTCAAATTCAAAAACCCAATTTTCCCTCTCACTCTCTCTATATAAACCACCCCCACCCATTGTTTAAGGATTCTTAGCTGGTTATACATCTCTCACACCCTCCATCAGACCTAAACTACTCTCTCTGATCCTTCAATCACGTTTTAGCCTCTCTCTCATCCATTTTCATCATCTTCAACCTCCAAAACACCTCAAAACCTTCTTTTAAAGGCCTAAATCTCATACCGTCTTTGAAGAAATCACTCCTCTCTTATCCTACTACTCATAGATCATCTTCAAATCTATATACACATCTTAATCAACCCTTGTTCTTCACTGATCATCCCATTTCAAGCACTCAAATACTCCAAAATCCCATTTTTAAGGCCTACAACACATGGGTCTTTGAGAAACCAACTACAACAACCCCTCTCTCACTCTAATAAGTCATTTTTAGCCCATACATTCCATCAATTTCATCCAAATCAGTCCCAACCAACAAAACCCACTTCATCCAAGCCAAAATCACCATTCTAGCTCCAAATACACCCCCATACACCCAACTAACCACTCAATCAGCCCTACACTCACACTCCTCTATCCAAAATACCTCACCTCAAGCCTATGACCTGAGCCACTACTCAATCATCCATCAAAACTCCAAGTTCAAGTCTTGATTATAACAAAAAAGGTAGAAAATCATGCAAATAGCTACGGGTTGGTCAATCTGAGGGAGACCAATGAGTTCATGGAGGTTCTATATACCTTCTATGAGCTTACAAGGTCCAAGAAATGAAGAAAAATAACTTTTGAAAATATCAAGCCAAAAGGGTTTGAGCGCTCAAACCCCTAGTTTGAGCGCTCAAACTGTTTCGGCCATTTTGTTGTTTTTGTGGTTTCTGATACTTTCTCATGTTGATATCATCATTTGATGACTTTTGGTTAGTTTAGATACTCTCAAATTAGTTTACTTCACTCTTGATCATTGATTGATGAAGCCAAAAGCCATGGAAATGATGTTTTATCATCATTGAGTAATGAATGAGCTTTGTTTATGAGATGAATGGGTCCATCTCACTCTTTTTAACAATGATCAGAAGCTTGAGATTCATATGAACATCAGAAAATGAGTTGAAAGTCACAAAAGCTTAAGAGCAAGAATGAGGTTTGAGAGCTCAAACCATAGTCTTTGAGCGCTCGAACTCTTTTATGATTTATGTTAGATTCTTGTTTATTTCAGTCCCATATCATTAAATAAGTTCATTACAGTGTGTGTGTGTGTGTGTGTGTGTGTGTGTGTGTGTGTGTGTGTGTGTGTGTGTGTTGTTGTTGTTGTTGTTGTTTGGCTTAAGCCAACTTGATCCTCTCTCCCTCTCACTCTAATCATGCTTATGCATGGCCCAATACTCATTTCTCACTTGTGTGGACACCTCAAGTTTATTTTATCCATGTTCATGAAGTTTCAAGCACAGGTGTATCATCATGCATCATTTTTTAACTCACCCATGATCCAAATGCAGGAAGAATGGAGCAGAATCACTCAAATCCAGGAGATGGCTTGATCGCTCAATGTATCCCTTTGAGCTCTCAAACTGTCTTCTGGTCCATCAAATATTATTCTTATCCAAGTTTGGTTTCTGAGCATTGAATACTCTGAAATACTGTCTTTTAATGTTGAGTCTTCATTCCTTCTGTATTATTCATCTCATTTGGGTTATAAGTGGGTTTTAAATCATGCATACATGGCTATGTGATTCTGTTCAATCATTCCAGTACTGTTTCTGAGTAAGCAAAAAAGATCAAATCAAGTTTTCATCAAATCAGAATCATCACAAGCATGTGTGAGTGAGCATGAGTTTGAGCGCTCAAACCCCCAGTTTGAGTGCTCAAACCACTGAAAGTGGATCAGATTGGTTTAGCCTGTTTTGTGTATTGTTCATGCTATTTCCAATTTTCAGTCTCTATTTAACATGTACTAATGTTGTCCTCTTGCTGTTTATTATCATTCGTAGTTTACATTTGTTCACCATCATCATCACTCATGCATACATTGTAGCTTGTTGTTATGTTTGTTATCATTATTTGGCTTCCCATCCGTTATTCCCCGTATTTGCTCATGGTTGAATTGCATCCATTTCACATAATCCCACAAAAGTCAAGTAGAGACCAGTCTTCGAACCGGGCGAGGGGGGTGCTGTAAAACCCTTCCCCTCTCGTAACTGAGCTCCCGAACCTAAGATAGTATGGTGATGACGGGCTAGTAATCCTTATCCATTGAATGAGGCACGAGTCAATCGAGTTCGGTTCCTCGGGGACAATCCGCTAAAACCCGGATGGCGACTCCGAATCGACGATGAAATCCTCCGGAGGGGCGTCCACAGCTGCTGAGCAAGATTGTTCAAGCATCATAGCTGAAACTAGCCCTCGCAAGTCTAGGTATCAACGGAAGAAGACTATATGCGCCCTTAGGAGAGGAGCTGCTAGCCGTTGGCTCGAATGACGCTAGTTCTTTTAAGCGCAAGAGAGGCAAGAAGTAGAGTGGCACAAAAAACAAGGCTAGAATGACGTGCTTTAACTATGACAAGTTGGTACACTTTGCTCGTGAGTGCATTGAGCCTAAGAAGGTACTCCTTATTTTACTTCTCGTGCTGACTGTTTTGTTACCAATCAAGGTTTAGTTGCTCATTCTCCTCATTTGTGAGTAGTAGAATCAGGAGCAACCAACCACTCAGCGAGAAACAAAGATGGTTATATGGAGTATTGCCGAATTAAAGGTGGTAGCCGAAAGGTTTTCATGGAGAAAGAGTCTAGTATGCAGATGCTGGGCATTGGCAAGCTGGACATGCGACATGGGCGCATCCTGCTTTCTTCATGATTTACTTTATGCTCCACAAATTCCACGAATCTTGTTACTAGTTACTAGCATGATGGTTTAGGTTTTTCAATTTCTGTAGAGAGTAGCTTTGTGAGTATTGATAAGGGTGCTATTTGTTATGGTTATGGATGGTTTTGTGACACTAAATGTTATTAAATCATGTTTTAATAATAATTCTAGTGATTTTATTTGCTTTATTACATTGTTTGGTGATGTTGATTCTGTTGGATGGCATTTTGGATAAGGTCATATTGGGCAAGAGGGGGATTTTTGGGTCTACCTGCCCATTTGTGACCACATTGCCTTACATGAAAATCATTTAGAAAACCATTCAGAAAAGCCATAAAAGCATCTATTCTAGTGCAAGCATATCCGTTCAAGATATTTGTGACTCAATGAATGTAAGGGGAAGGTATGGTGTATCCTATTTTATCACATTAATAAATGACTTCACGCGCTATGGTCATGTCTATTTGTTTTCTCACAAGTCAAAAGCATTGGATTGCTTTGGACAATATTTTTTATGAGGTTGAGAATCAATTAAACAAGAGCATTAAGGCTCCTAGAACTGACTGTGGTTGCGAGTATCCACATGAGCAATATAAGGTGCTTTGTGAGGAAAAGTGGATAGTTAGGCAATTAACAATTCCTGACACTATGCAACAAAATGGTGTAGTGGAGATAAAGAATTGTAAGTTACTAGACATAGTTTGGTCGATGATAGCGCAAACAAATCTTTCAATTTCTGATTGGGGAGATGCGTTGCTAATTGCGGCCTATGTCCCTAACTGCATGTCTTCCAAATCATTATCTTCCATCCCCATATGAGTAATGGACTAGCAGAAAACCTGATTTGGGTAATTTGCGGCCATTGAGGGAAAATAGGCCTTAAAGGTAAGAAGTGCATCTTTGAGCACTCTAAGGGATAGTGTTTTGGTAAAAATCATTATCTTCCACCCCCATATGAGTAATGGACTGGCAGAAAACCTGATTTGGGTAATTTGCGGCCATTGAGGGAAAATAGGCCTTAAAGGTAAGAAGTGCATCTTTGAGCACTCTAAGGGCTAGTGTTTTGGTGAGCAACTTGATGGAAGTGTGGGTGAAATTGAGTTACAATATGAGGATTTTCCTTTGAGGAGGATTTTCCTAGCAGAGGAGAGGTTAGCAGAGATGTAGAGCTTTACGAGATGGAGGATCCAATGTTGGACGCACCGAGTCGTCCAGTCGAGAATAGGGAAGAAATTCTCCTATCTCCTGGGGATAGTGGGAGCGACTTGCTTAATCATGAATTAGATCTATTGGCTACAGATTCTGAAGATCTTCTGATGCGTTGAAGCAAACGTGGAACAATCTCTCATTGTCTTTTTGAGATTGAGGGAGAGACTTTCATGACTGTTTCGAAAGATGAAAAAGAGCCCAAAATAGTGGGAGTAGCTCTTTCATCTCCTTCTAGTAAGGAATGGATAACTTAATGCAAAAAGAGTTGGAGTGTTTAGAAGATAAACCATGTCTGAGACTTAGTTGATCTTTCACCTCGGCGCACGACCATTGGGAACAAATAGGTTCTTAAGATCAAATGCGAGGCAAATGGCTCTATATTGAGCAATAAGTTTCGTCTAATAGCGAAGGGTTACACCCAATTGCCTTTATAAAGTGTGAGGAAACTTTCTCTCTAGTGGTGAGGTTTGCCTCCTTTTGCTTTATTCCAGGAGCCTTAGAAATTTTCTAGGACATTAGAATGGCATTTCTCAATGGAGAACTGGATGAGGAGATTTGTTTGGATTAACATAGAGTGTTTTCAGGCAAATGGCCAAAAACACAAAGTTTGCATGCTCCAACGGTCTATCCATGCCTAAAACAACCATCCAGGCAGTAGTATATGAGATTCCATCGAGCCATTGTCATTAATGGGTTTACGATGATCAATGAAGACCACTGCGTGTATTTGAATAGTCCAAGATTAATTTCTTAATAATGTCATTGCATGTCGATGACATTCAGTTGGCTTGAAATGACAAGGAGATGGTTGTTGCCACATTGTTGTGGTTATCCTCCACTTTTGAAATGGAGGATATGGGTAAAGTAAGCTATGTGCTCGGATTTAAGCTCTTAAAGGATCATTCTAGGAGATTCTAGGTCTGTCTTTTGATTCTTACATTAAGAATATTTTAGAACAATTCTGGTAGCAAAGCTGCAAATCCATTGACACTCTTATTGCTAGAGACAAGAGCATAAGACTTTGTAGAAGGGTAAAATTATAACGGACACATGGCATGCATTTCGAAGGACACATGGAAAGAGATTATCGAAACTTGGACTAACAATGAAATTTCCTTGAGTTAGACAAATTCGAAACAAGGGAAAGGACCCAACTCCGGAGTGATCAACTCCGGATCCGTGGCTCAACTCCGGGTGCCCATCACCGAGTCCCATCCCTGGGAGGCCAACCTCGATTTTGCCAGCCCCGGGTGGAGCAACCCCGGTTTTGCCAGCCCCAGGCGGGTCAACCCCGGGTAGCCCAACCCCGGGTTCTCACATCCGGATCCTCGCTCCCGGATTCTCAACTCAGGTCTTTGGTACTCTTTACTTTAATTTATTTATGAAAATGAGGAAGTACCCCCCTTTCGGAAACAATGGCATTGCCAGAATTTTGAAATTTCAATCCTATCAAAATCTCATCGCCCCACTTTTAGTTCAAAGGCGAAAAACAACACGTTTTTCTCCGAAGGAAAGAGCCGAAAGACAACCTTCCGGTACTTAAAAAGATCATTCGATTATATCATTGTGCTTAGAAAAATTCAAGGAACAAATACCGGGACTTTTTATCGGCCAAATCGAAACTTTCAGAAAAAAGTTACTTCTCCATACTTAGCCAGATTTTGAAGTGACAGACTGAGGTGCCTCAATTAAGAGGTGACCCAATGGTGACACAACCTATACATTTGAGTCTCGGATGAGAGATGATGATGAAGGAATCGATTATGATTCCCCAAGATTTTGGGCGACGACGAAGAGTGACGTTGGCCCTCTGAAGATGATTCAACCCGGACAATGAGTCCGCCCTCGGCCGACTTGGCAGGGTCCGAGGGGAGGCCATTTAAAGGCTTGGTCGCGGTATTGGCGTGACCGGGGAGGTCGTGACCATGCCGTTCACGCGGTGATTGCAAGTTACAGCCTCGACCGTGCCTGATAGCGGCAACAGTGAGACCGAGGCAAACCTTGACCACGCCGTGCACTCGGGATTACTGGAGCTTTTGTGGTTTGGTGGCTAGGAACAAGGGTTCATCGCGGAGAGGCACCCACGGGGGCACTCGTAGAGTAGCACCTGCGGGACCCTTTCGCAGGTGTCGCGGCAGCAGCCTAACAGTACGGAAGGAATATTCGCGCACTATATGTGCGACACGTGTTCGAATTTTATTAGTCCACTTGGCCCAGAGGACAGGTCTAGTGGCCTATAAATAGGGCACTCTCCCCTCATTTGGGGAGGGCGATTAGAGAGAGAAACACTCTTTCTAGAGATAAGTTGCATTTGACTCATGCTAATTGGAGTGACGAATTCCTGCCAAGGGTCTTCCTATTGTTTTGCCTTGTTCTTCACCAGTCCACAGATTCTCTTTTAGTCCCTCAAGTTAATCATTCACTATTTTCATCCCTAGTCAACTAATCACTCTTTCTTGTTGATTTACGTACCCTTCAAATTTCTCCCTCTTACAGACTTAATATTGAACCTAATACTCCTAAATAGTTGAAATAGATGGCCCGCATATTCAATGTAGTTGGCAACTTGAAATATGCAATGATGCACATATATTGTGACATATGCTTTATAAAAGGACTAGTGGGTCGTTATCAATCCAGTTGTGGTCCTGCTCATTGGAAAGCGGTCAAAGGGTATGAAAATATCTCTAAGGGACTGTTGATTATATGCTTGGCTTCCAGAGTTCGAATCTGCGCCTAGTTGGTTATTGTAATGCCGATTGGGGTGGTGATCTTGAAGAGCAAAAGTCCATTCAGATATGCTTTTGTGCTAGGTGGCGGGGTCATCACTTGGAGCATCAAAAAGCAATCATGTATTGCCTTATCTAAGATAGAGGCTGATATTATGGCTTGCTATATTGCTGTTTAGGAGACAGTTTGGTTTAGGAGGTTCTTTTTATTTTTAGGGGTTGTCACACTTGCTAGAGATGTTGTGATAATTCATTGTGATAGCAAGGTTGCACTTGCTTATACAAAAGACCCAAGAACCATGGATGAACCGAAGAAATAATATTACACATAACTCATCAAAGGTATTGTTGCGTAGCTAGAAACGATTACGAAACATATCTACGAGTCGCATAGTTGTAGGCCCATTGTGTAAGCCCTTTGCTAGGGAGACTTTAGAGACACATGTTAGGGCTTCTAGACTGCATAGATGGAGTTAGATGTGTTTTTTACTAATCGCTTTTTTCAGATATATGGGATATATCTTGTAACTCAACTTCACCCACACTTCCATTAGGTTGCTCACCAAAACACATAGCCCTTAGAGTGCTCAAAGATGGATTTCGAGTCCTTCACATTTGATCGTTGGGTCGTTTCGGGTCGGACCCAAGTGGGCCCAACGCAAAATTTCACAGCAGCATAATTACGATTTTGCTACCCTAGGCTTAAAATGCCTAAGGTACTCTTCCTCCGTGGCTATTGCATCACTCTCTCTCTCTCTCTCTCTCTCTCTCTCTCTCTCTCTCTCTCTCTCTCTCTCTCTCTCTCTCTCTCTCTCTCTCTCTCTCTCTCTCTCTTGCTTACCTATAAATTGTTTGATCTTATTAATGGCTAAGAATCCAATTATGTTTCCATTCCATAATTTTGGTTTCTATAATATTACCTTAAGGCCTCGTTTGATTCGGAGACAAAAAAAGATAGGATTAGGAGTCCCGACATAAATTGTACCGGACTATTAGTCCCGGTATTAATTTAGTCCTGCATCTTGCATAATTCCTTGCTTGATTGGCACGGGATTAAAATTGGGACACCCTTTTTTTTTTTTTTAGGACTCTCTGATCTCTCTCAAACCAAATGAAGTTCACCATTGTAGCAAAACAGATCAAAAACCAAAAACCAGAAATTAACCACGTGACAAAACAGATCAAAAATTCCAGTTCCAAAACTTTCTTGACAACCAAACAAGCCCAAAAATTAAGAACACAAATCGGAACCCAAAATCATACCATGCTTGCGACCTTGGATTGTATCGTAGATGGTGTCGCCCCAAGCGTAGGGCTAGGTATCGCATAGCATAATAACTGGTAAGACCGGGTCGAATCCACAGAGACCAAATGCACCCGGCGTGAGAGTTGTCTTGCAAGTGTAGGTTTTTAGCCTTAAAGCGGCAAACTTGGCTTTTGTGATTTTGTTTGGTGGAATTCTCTCAACTTCGAGAAGGACTTAGAAACTTAAAAACGACAAATTAAACTAAGGCAAAGTCTAGGGGTATTTAACTACCATGACTCGGGTTAATCCATCCCCTCTTGATAACCGGCTCGGGGCATCGTTAAATGCCCCCGAACGGAAGATTTAGAGTTTAAAACCTTTACTAGAAAAATGTGTTTACCAAAGATTAGGGGTTTTCAGGATATTTTGCAAACGGATGAGTTGACATCGCCCAAAGCATCACACGTGCCAAGTAGTCAAGCTCTTGGCTACGTGTGATCAAAGAGATTAACAAACCCACTCTTTGGTACATAAAAGTGCAACCCCAAATATTTGATAAACAAGAGGTGTATGCTATTTATTGAGATGGACGGATTAATCCCAAGTCATGGAGTGCTAATCACCCCATGACTTAGCCTAAGTAAACTACTCACTCATTACACTAGTTAATAAGTCTAGAAATTGGAAGAAAACTAAAAACATGCTTAATAAACTTAAAAACCGATTTTTAATGAAGATCCTAGGTTAGCCTACAATATTAGTACTTGAGAAATTATCAAACAACACTTAGAAATTAGAGTTTTCAATGGAAATAGCAAGAACAACATGAAAATACGAAACATGAAGAAAATACAAATAAACATTAGATTTGTAAAGATTAAGAGTACACTTACAACATTAATAAAGATGAAAACCTTGGATCAAAGAGAAACTACCCTAAAAACTAGAGAGAAGGTGGAACTAAACTAAGAACAAAACTAATGGAGAAAGAACATCAGGGGAGAGAGAGGGAGAGGGAAATATATACAAACACCTTCCATCTCTCTCAAAATATCCTAATAATGCTTTTAATAGAAACTTTCCATAAGTAGAAAGTACAAAAAGTGCTCAAAAAGTGGTTGGCGGGTGTTTTTGGACCGGTCCAATTTAATCCGGATCGGTCCAGAATCGTCTGGAAATTTTATTTCAAATTTGGATCGGTCCACTTTAATCCGGATCGGTCCGGAATCGTCTGGAAGATTTTGGGAAAATCTGGATCGGTCCAGAATAATCCGGATCGGTCCGGAATCGTCTGGAAGATTTTGACTTCTTTGATCACTCCCATTGGATTGCATGCTTCCGGACTTCCTCCGAAGTACTTAAATGAGTTGTGCGACCCTCGGGGGAGGTGTTCCTTGGTCACTTGAGTGCTTGTTCACTCCCGGACTCCACCGGGAGTTTTGTGTGAGCGTGAAGCGCGGCTTCAAGCCCCCGGCTACTTGGGACGTTTCGGCTTGCCGGGCCTTAGCCAAATCATCGTTTCTTGGCTCTCGAGGCCCGGTGTTGGCGTGCCATGGGGCACGTGGCCCTTGGTAACGCTGCTTGGATCTCAATGCGCACAAAACGCGCTCATTTCGCGTGTTTAACCTGTAACTTAACAAAAACACAACTACGAGCATATCAACCAAATAAAGCACGAAATCGCGTGTGTGTGTGGAACAAATGAGCGAGATAAGCCCGGATATCTACAATAGTAGGGGCTTATCATACCACGAGAAGGGGGACGAGGCTGAGGATGTCGAGAAAGTTTAATCGCACTCCAATAGTTACCTCTGAGCTAATAAGTTTGTGTGTTTCCTTAACGGGAAATTCTCTATAAATCAATCCATGTTGTGTTCTGTACAAGATAATCTCTTCAGAACGTTTGGTTGAAAGTTTGGTCGGAAACACACAAACTTATTCTCATGGTGTTCTTACCCATCAGATCGAACGAATCACCTCTGCAACCCCTTCCTGTATGTTGTGGATCTGAGAGTAAATGTCGAGCAGCTTGCACAGTTTTCCATCGTACGTCGTTTTCCTCTCGGCCTTGGTCGGTTTCACCATTGTTGCAGATCTGGGTTTAGAGAGAGAGAGAGAGAGAGAGAGAGAGAGAGAGAGAGAGAGAGAGAGAGAGAGAGAGAGAGAGAAATCGAAAGAGAAGAAGAAGAAAATTGTTTGATCTAAGGCTGAAAACATTTCAGTGGCATATTTGTAATATTTGGCCGACAACCTTCCGTGTGTTTTTGTCCCATACATAGGATAAATTTTGTCCCATGATTATTAATCTCAGGCACCTTTGTGGGAACCAAACAAGGGATTAGGCGCCTAATCCTATCCCAGGCTCCCAATACCTGAATCAAACGAGGCCTAAGTGTTTGGTAGTGATTATTTTGGTTTATTATAAATTCTGAAGTGTCATTCTAAAAGTATTTGGTGAATGTATAAAAAATAAATTATGCATTTTGAAAGTTTTTGTTCGTATAATTGGATTACTAGTTTGCGAGTGTACTTCTGACCATGATGCCCTTGGTTTGTTAAATTATGAATTTATGTAGACATAAAAAAAAATATGACATACTGTAAAAATGTACATACTATGCCCTACTAAAAATATTTAAATAATATATTTCATAAAAAAAACTATATCGTTAATATTTACAATATATGGATGGATAAATAAATACACACATTTTTTGAAAGTTTTCGTTGGTATAGTTCTATATAGTGTTCGTTTGATAACTAATCAGATCATATTAATCTACAAAAATAGGCAGCGGTTGCACCGGATAGAAATCACTTTTTCCCAATTTTTTTCAAGATAAATACTATTTTATCAGGTATTGAAAGGTATCCAATCAACACGATTTTTGGCAGGATTGAAGTACTCGATAAGATCCACATAATGTGCAATTCCGATCATCAATTTTAACCCGAAAAAAGACAGAACTGGACTGGAAGCTCCTCTCCCATTACTGGAGAGGAGCCAGATCTTTAAGAGATGCATTGAACTCCATAAAACAAAATTCGGTGGTCACAATATATAAGGTCTGCCTCCCCCAGTTTAAAGCAATCGGGATCTTTACCTTGGGGAAAAAGAGGCAGCAACATCCTATTTTCAACCTGTCTATGGCTGCAGTGATAATACCATTTAGGGGGTGAAAGAAATATTAGATTGTTTCAAAGGGCATCATAGTCTTTTTATCTGCTGTTCATTATGAAATTAGAGCTTGTATCCTATTGTTTCATCGTGGTCTGGGTTATGCCCCTCGATCCTGTAATTGGTTGCTTTAATAAAATTATGTTACTAGAAAACAGAAATGTGATTATCATATTGTATTGGCTCACAGTTTGCCTATTCTAGTTCGAGTTTCTTGGGAGGGATAGTAGGTCTAATTGTGGAAGGAGTTTTTTAGAGGGAAATTTTAGAGATAAAAATAGAGGTTTGTTGGATGGGAATAGTGAAAGTCTCTAAATGATTTATTTGGATTAAACAAATATGAAAATAGAGATTTCAGCCTCTATTTTGGTTCCTTGCATTGGAGATGCCCTAAGGCATACAAATTCACCCAAAAGGAAACTATACCACACGTTACTGCCAAACTTAACTCCTTTTTGCCCGAGGTCTCATATTACTCACCAAACAATGCCAACAGCCAGGTGACTAGGATAATGAAAAAAACTAGGAGTAGTTTTGATTTGAAGAGGCAGGATGAAAACAAGATTGGTTAAGCCATTCATCATTGCCAAAATTCATTTCCCATTCAAGCATCCATCAAAACAGTGCCTGTTAAAACTAGATAGGTGAAGACGGCCATCATCTTTCAAAATTTACTTTCCACTCATGCATCCATCAAAGCTGCAGACTGTCGAAATCCAGCATATTTTTTTGAAAAATGGAACTATAGTGTTATGTCAAAATAGTTCATCAAACCAAAGCATTCTGAATAACAAATATTTCTTTGTAACAAAAGTATTCATACATCTTCTCTTCATAATGAAAAAAAGGAATAAAACGTCTTCCAAAGAACTGAGAGAAGAAGACCGGAGACCCCAAAACTTCTGAACAGCATGATATGTCAAAGCCATTCAAGAGGATGCACCACTTCTTAGAGATTGAGACTTTCTGGATTTGCCAGTTGCCAACTGAGACTCGGGCTGCAAAAAGAACATGAGCCAATAAGACCAAACAGATACACATCACCGTCAATAACGCATGACAAATAATCTTCTACTGCTACCGTCAATCTTCCTCTCATTCATTTCATAAACTGATAACATTACAAAGGTCCTACCTCCTTTTTGACAGGCTCTTCCTTCTCAGACAAAGTCAACTCAATATGGCAAGGAGAGGACATGTATGCTGCCAAGAGAAGTAACACATTAGTCACAAAGATAAGATAAAGAGCAAGACCCCCAAATATTTTCAACTTGAAACATGAAAGAATCAGCCATACGGTTTATTCTTCCATGGGCACGGTATGTGCGACGTCTCTGCTTCTGTGCCTGGTTTACTTGAATGTGAGATATGTAAAGTGAATCCACATCCAAACCTTTAACCTGGAGAAATGAAGGAACAATTATTCAAATATCAAAAGACAAGGTGAGAAGCAAAACTGATAAGGAGTAACAGAGCAAGCCGAGACAATACCTCAGCATTACTCTCAGCATTCTTTAGCAAGTCGAGTACAAATTTTGCAGATTTGGCAGGCCAACGTCCTTGTCCATTGGAATGCCTGTTCTTAGCCTGAGCAGTTCGTCCTACACCACGACAAAAGCGCGTGAAGGGTATGGCCTGCTTGTGAGCCAGAACATCTTCTAAATACCTCTTAGCCTTGGTCAAAGGCAGCTTCCTGATGGCATGGGCAGTCTCCCTCGTGTTCTATCAAGACAATAAGTAGAAATAGCACTGTAAATTTGAACCAAGGATGCAACTGCAGCTGGGGCTGAATATCATGATTCATGACAGCTAAAGCACTTACTGTGAAATATAAGTGCAAAGGTGGATGGTGGATTTTAAATTAAGATGAAATGAGAAATACAAGCCTTGAACCGAGAAAAACCTACCATAACTTGGATGCAGTGATGATGAATTTTAAATTAACTTTCACTATAGCAATTTATTTCAAAAAGTTCTGGATATGTTTCCATGATTGATGATTCATCAAAACTTATTAGCCATCAGATGGCTAAAATTACAATCCAGAAGCAATCTCTTCAACGAGACCTATTCTAGCCCATCAACTCAAATGGTAAAATGACCACACTAGACTAAACCCAAAAAAAAAAAAAAGAGCAGAAAATAAATTCAGCATTGGTGCACATGTACCATCATTTAATGAGCCTTCAGATACTGAAAAAAAATCAGAGGTTCACCCAATAACAATGCAAGTGATGTCCCTGAGATCTACGAGAGCCCAGATCACAAATCAAATCAGGGCACTGCTTTTTTTCATCAGGTTCATGAATGATTGCAGACCATAATCCAATTATGCTTACCCTTATATAATTTACAACTAAATCTAGTACTTTAATGGAGAAAAATTAAGATAACTTTTTGCATCTCAAATGCATGTGGTCAGGTCTAAAAAGCCACCAAGCAATATGTATCTTAATCTTGTCTCGACAACAAAACTCAGTCTCATGAACTTAAGAATTAGTAGGCAGAAATTATATTTGGAGTGTCATCTAATGAAAATTGTGACAATTACAATTTACTTGAGGTGTATACAGACTAATTAATCCAATAGTATATAACTAAACCTCCCAATAACATAGATACAAATCTATAATATAAGTCGATCCTAAGACCTAAGTTTATCGAGGCTTCCATGACCATCTTAAAACATACGTTAACACACGGAATCCGAATATCTAATTATAATGTCCCATCATTTACTGAACCTTTAGACACTGAATAATCAAAAGGTTCACCCAAAAATAATGCAGAACTGATATCCCTGAAGGTTACGAGAGACCTGTCCACAAAAGGCAACAGGCCCCTGCTTTTTTCATCAGGTTAGAGAAACCTAAGACAAGAAATAAGATGCAATACTCGCGACTTCGAATAAGCAACAATGGAAACAAAATGTAGAAGCGCATAGCTGACAAGTGATCTAAAACCTACATAATTTGCAATTTTTTACTATTGTAACTACAACTGAAGCAATTCTTTACATTCATTTGGCTAGATTAAGAGGAAATTTCGAAGACATTATAAATCACAAAAACAACTCGAAAGTGACAAATTGTATAGCTCGCCCACAAGTGATAGATGTACATTTCTAGCGATGAAAATAACTTCTACACAATTAAACAAACAAATTGTCAGGGAATTGAAATGGCTGCAAATGGAGATATCAAAATACCTTGAAATGAACTCTGAGATCTGAGCCCCTGGCTTTGCAGGCTGTAACATTTACCGCACCCCAATGAGAAAATAAAACGACAACGAAAATGCATAGGAATCCTACATATGAAGTATTTTCAATACATTTGAAACGACGACCAAAACATAAAACTTCCAAAGATTGGTCAAAAGAAATAGTAGCTGCGTACGAATCGAGAAAGATGAGATAGACACGTAAAACATACCCAAAGAAACGAGTGAAAATGGGTACGAATCAAAGCGTAAAGGGACGCAGAGAGTAGATCGGTAGTGAAAAACGAAAGTGAGAGAGAGAAAGAGAGTACTCACACTTAGTGGGATTGTCTGGCTCTCTCGAGTACTTCACCATTGCTGCTGCTGCTGCTGCTGCGTCGGACTATCGACGAGGGAAGTGAATGGAATGCTTCCCTTCGCAGTTTCTCTTCTCCCCCACAAGAGACGACGTTGGTAGCGCCACCCTTTATATGCGGCAAAATGAAACCCTAAAATTATTTGAGACGCTGGAGGAGTGGGCCAATTTGGGCTCGGTTTAAACAGGCCCATGTGCAACTCTCCCTTCTAATACGACGTCGTGTAATCATATTTATCAAAACAAAAATAATGAAGGCAAATGATGTTTGACAATCTACAATTTGATAAGCACGCTTTAATTTTTGCATTTTAGTTCATGTTATATGTATTTTTAACGTTAAAAGACATAATATTGTGTTCATTTTATATGTATTTTGAATACTTTAAAAGACATTGGATTGGAAGCGAGGAGTCTGTAGTGCCCCAAAACACTACACCCTTCATTTCCTCACTTGATGGTTTAAATTCATGGTTGAATTATTACCGCCAAGACTATACTCTTACTGCTATGAGTTAACAAATATATCTGAACCGTTGATTTCGTAGATGAATGGTCAAATCGGGGGACTACAACCTTGTAGTGCTCCGGATCCCATTGGATTGTGATTATCAAAAAGTGAAGTGTCGTTGATAAAAAAAAAGTGAAGTGTCAAATCAATTACCATAATAAAAATTAGTGGTGGGAATTGCTGATACAATCTATTAACATGATACAAACAAGACATGAAGTTAGAGGGTTTGAGTCGATAACTTACAAACAAAAATTCAACCCATTAACCCGAAAGAGAGGACTCGAAACTGTGCAAAATTATAGTTGCTTGTGCCTTTTATTTTTTTCAGCTAAAACCATACCAAAATATTTCATTTTGAGACCTATGTCTAATTGTAGCTTAAAGCAATTTTCATATCATGATTTGGATCTCGTTGGCTACTTTTTTTGTGATAACGATGCCGGTGGAAACATTCTCATTTTTGTTATTGAATTAAGTTTATGCGCAACATTGTTATATATATAAATTTACTTACATATTAGAAAAATAATTATAAAGGTCTTAACATTGTTAAGTGTTAACCAAACGCAACTTGGTTTTATGCAGATCGAGTTAGTGTCAATATATTTGACATGTTTATATTAACAAGTGTGTGACACAAACCCGAAAAGATACGAAATCCGAAAATGACATAATGGGAATACGACAAGATAAGATACAATGCCCGCCCCTAAATAAAATGCATGATGAAATATTGAAAATTTGAAATGGCTCTTTCCTATTTTTTTCATATTGCTATATACTCGAGCACGTGGCATCAATGCCTCATATGATGGGCGTGAGACATATACGTATTTGCAGAACGTCCAAATCTCCATATAAAAAACAGCGGTAGTAATCGAAATAAAAATTTGTTGCTCTCAGAGAATTTGATTGAAAAAAAAAAATAGTACGCACCCCTCCTTAGATTTCTAGACATACACAAGAACCCCAATTTCAAAATGGGAAAAAAAAAATACATACAAGAAAGAATCTAAACTATTAAAATTACAAATTCATTTGCAGAGTTATTTATCTTAGTTGATGACAAAAATGGAGTAGCCATTCCACTACAATGACTATAGTTTCAATTAAATCAGAGCAACTCCAACCCGCTCTTATACTCTCATGCATTTGACTGGGGTTCAAACTTCACTAACTACAATAAACACTATTACGGCTAACACTGACTTTCACCTGGGTGAAAAAAAACTCCAATCCACTTTTCAAACTTTTTTTAAAACTATTTTGAAGAGCTATATGATATTTTGTACCTGCGCTCTTCAATCAACTAACTAAATTTGAAGACTTCAACCCCTTTAAATTACTTACTAATATGAAAATAACAAAAGGAAATCTTCAAAGTGGCACATAGGTCAACAAAGGGCACATTTGATGCAAATTTATGAGTTGAGAGCACCTCCAACCAAAAATGAAAAATTTGACATCGCATGCCAAGTAGAAGACTTGACATGTGAAGTAACTCCCACCAAAGTGTCAAAATGCTTAAATGATATATTTGGCATCTACTCTCTCATGTGAAATTTGGCATGTGACGTCAATTTTTTTCTTTGATTATTTTATTGATTGAGACCTCAATCTTGGTTATAAGCCTAAAGCTTGATAAATTTCAGAAAAATGATACATATGTAAGTCTAACATATTATTTGGAGTGTGCATTTAAAGATGTGAATTTTTTTATGTCATATAATTGCCACATAAAAAAATTGACATCCCCATTTTTTAAGGCAATGGGAGATTCTCTAATTAAGGTAACACCTCATTCTTTATTGACCTCTAAATTCTTGGGTCTTCCTTTTCTAAATGCAGATGGGAGTGTCTCTGTGATGGTGGTATTGAGAACCATGACCATTTGTTTTTTGCTTGTCCATAATCTTCTCATGTGTGGAATAAGCTTATGGAAAGGAACAATGTTCATAGAGTTTCCGTCGCTTACTGCAGGAGATGGAATGGACTACTCACAAGTTATCTATTGCAGCAACATTTTACCATCAAGTTATCTATTGCAGCAACCTTTTACCATCTGTGGAGGGAAAGGAACCTCAAGATTTTTTCAGAATAAGAAGGAAGATGATGTTCTGCAGAAGGTTGCTTCTGATATAAGGTCGTACATTAGTGCTTGGAAGAACGTCAAGAGGTCTCTCATTGATTGTCACTCTTGGAACATCTCTTTTGCTAGTTTTTTGTTTGTAGTTGGATGCAGAACCTAGTCTAGGGCTGGAGCGGCTGCTTCCGGTTTTGTTTTGTTTACCTTGCTAATTGCTACCTAGGTAGGAAGGCCTAGTCTTGTTGTTTGCTGTTGTTTTTGCCTGGGCCTGTCCCAGTTGGTCTTGGGTTGGTTTGCTTTCATGTTGTTTCTGCTACTGCTCTCTCTGGTAGTGCGGTTGATGTTGTTGGTTGTATTTTGCATTATAGGAAGGACATGTGCCCAGTTTGGTCTAGCAAATTTAACTTACCAATGAGAAACAAATAGCACGCTTAAATAATCTATCCCATTTATCTTTAGCAATTGTGAGTTCCAACAATCTCACAATCAAGGTTCTAAACACTGTATCTTAAATATAATAAAACAAAAAATAAGAGATTCTTAGTACCGTACTACCTAGAGTAGTGCTTTTTCTATTGGTATAATATGTACTAAGATCGATCGTTGGGTGAGAGACCGGATACTGTTTCAACTTTATCGCTATTCGTGTTACTGCACATCAAAAACTTTAGCATAATTGGTACTTTTATTTAAAAGAAAAATAAATCTAAAGATAATCTGGTATCAGCCAGTGCCATTTTAGTACTGATCGGTATTTGAGCTGAAAGGGAAGTGCAGTTCTGGAGACCAAATTTGCTCAAAAACAGTACGTTACCAACTGATACTGATACTTTATGTGATTTAAATTCTTGCTCACAACTCATTTTCCCTTATCATAATTCTCACCTTAGTAATCTAAAGCAACATAGTAAAATTGTCGTCTAAAAGCATCGCCATGGGTTTTCAAGAATGACCTTTTTTTTTTTTTTCTTCTTTTTCTGATGTGACAGTTCCATTGTGACAAAAAAATAATAAAAAAAAAAAACAACAATCCTCCCACCGAGCTGCTCATAAGCCAATCCAAGGACAAGATTGTATGAAGAATCAAAGAAACTATGAATTGCTTTGATCAAATAAAATCATTGCGTACAAAGTATACATTCAACAAAATCAGGGCAGTAAAGATTGCGAACTGGGAAAAACTTTGAAGGGATCTAGAAGATGTAACTGGACAAAAAGGCAGTGTAAGCAGTGAGATCCACCCAGTCTGGAAAAAGGCCTTTCAACTTCCTCACATCTTCCACCAAGTATTGGTCTAAGACGGCAACTTTGATCCTTATGGCTTCAGAACTGCTTGCCTGCCAAACACATACATGACAGGGAAATGAGACAAAAACACAAAAAAAAAAAACGTAGCGAAGGTAGGTTTGGCCATAATATGTACAGGTGAGTAAAATCCGTTGATTGTTGTATGAAAGAGGTTTTAGTGGGACAGAGATTGGCAGCGCAATTTTTGGCAATAAACAGTCTAGTGATGGTACGATCTAAGTAACATAATGTGCCTGCATGAGCTTGAGAATGTTTTTTAAAAAATATTCTCCCTAATGAAGGATTATGTGGCTAAGGGTACGACATATGTTACATGGTTCCGCCACAATATAAAAAGTATCTGTGTCGGACACCTTAAAGTCAATAAGAGAATGGGATCAGTGTCAGACATCATTAATTGGGCAATAACGTAGCGAGCATATTTTCTGACTCAAATCTCTAACGAGTTATGCATAGAACTCTTATAATATGCATGAAAAAGTCCAAGACAACTAGTGAACACCATCTAAGCTAGAAACTAGAAACTGGATTACAAATATTCCGGCTTGTCCAAATTATTTGAATTAAAAGTAGATGATTCCAATACTTGAACACAACTGCACCCAACATTCACACTCGAGTCCATCAAACATAGCTTAGATAATGAAGTTCGCAATTTTGTTGGTGTTTGTTTTTCTTTTTTTCCCAGTCATAAGATAATTTATAGGGTCTGCTATCATTCAGGATAATTGGAATTGCAACAAATTAAACAAGATTAACTGCATAACTGTTTAAATGCCAGTTAATAGCCCACACTCAACAAACTGATCAAAGTCGAAGACTGAAAGGACTGAGTTCTGTAATCATATGCTATGAAAGAGGTTCTCATCTCTCATCTTGTTACGAAACCAAATTTTGAGCAGAGGACGAGCAATATTGGCTACAAAATGTTAATATTGGTCATAATGACACTAAAATGTGAGTAGCTATTGCTAACTGTAATAAAAAAATGCTGAAAAAGGAAGGCAATACAATAACGGATACGGAAAAAATCGTTATAAGAGGTTTGAGCTTTACCTCCAACCAGAATGTCCAGTTATCAGGGCTTGTCCCACTAAGTCTACACATGTACGAAGGTGGACCACCATTAAATGCTTCAGGAGCTGTAAAAATATTTCAAAGCATGAATTGCATATAGAGAGAAGTATTTAAACTAATACAAAAGGAAAACTAATGCTGTGTTTCTTACCTGGCAGTACACCATTTGCAAGTGACCAATTAGATAGAGGGCCAGTAATGTTAAGTACTGTAACCCAAACCTCCTTTGAAGAACTGAAAGAGAGAAAAATACAGAAAGCTGATATTTTGAACCTTATCTTTCGATGTTGAGAGTAAATCATATAACACCTCAAAAGTGTGACCCGGCCTACCATTCTTTTTAGAACAAAATAAAACAGAACAATACTTTTGAGCAAGGAACTATTAAACAAATAAATAAACCACGAAGGAGATTTTTTACCTGCTGACTAGTAACTCGGTCAATTATACTCAACACATTTAACATTTAGGTCTAAGTACAATTCCATTGCACTAACATGTTTTATGCAAATACATACAAATATGTCCACTGCCTAAACTGGATGTGAAAATAAGTAAGCAAGATCGTGCTCAGGGAAGTTTTAGCACACACATTACATTATACTCACCCCAAGGATAACTCCAAGAAGACCTTCCGATATCCACTACCAGAAATCATTGGTGGCTTATAACTAGATAAATGGGGGAAATATTGATATTGCTCCGATATAGAGTCACTTTTTGCAGGGAACTTCAAGCTTCTTGAAAACAAGAAAGATACTGGATAAATGGCCTGCACAAGAAACCGATACTTGCATCACATGTCACCCGAAGAAGTCAACGGAAATTAAAAACAATCCAGAAACATAGTGATTATCGCTCCTAAGGCGAACAAACTCATTAATGGTCACGAAAACATACAGCGAAAAGCACAAACGCAAAGAAAAACAAATTCACATACCATCCAATTCTCTTGGCTAGATAAATTGGTCGTCCCAAAAGATGGCTCTGAGCCAATTTTCAATTCCTTCGCCACTTCAGGTGCATGTTTAAAAACAAAATTTAAAGAATTCGAGTCAACTACAGACAAAACATAACTGGAGTCCACAATGCGACCTGCGTCTGTTCAATACCAGAAGTAAAACACGCGTTACAAGAAACAAGAGAAAACCATATGGAAGTACCTTCAATTTTAGCATAAAGATCAAAGCAAGCCAGAGGAAAAAAGGACATCTATATACGCATATATGCGAATATGGCTAAAATATTTCGAATAAATCTACACTTGAAGCAACAAAATTAACTGCAGTTAATTTATCACAGAAAAGAAAGGAGAAAACAACTTCTTCACCTTGTGAATCAGAAGTGAGATAAGAATTTCAGAAGTGATAAATCAAGCCTAATTTATACTGCTATGTTCCCAGAACATTGTTGTCGATTATTATCAATGTCTTTGAGAGTCGAGATTTATTTCATCAATAAGGACAAGTAACTTGTTGGAGACATTAAGTATTTAAAACAGATGCTTAAATTCAAAAATCAATAAAGGGAAGAGAAGAAACTGTCTCACAAACTGCAACAGGGCAAAAACTTCAACTGTAGAAAACATCAACACACACACACACGCACAGAGAGAGAGAGAGAGAGAGAGAGAGTTCATCACTTTAATATAATAGACTAATGCAGAATCTCAAATCTATAAAAGTCCCCAACTTACAATCAGTGTATTAGATCTATCCTGTTAATCATGACATCAACATGGCCACAGGAAAACATAATTCCTCCAATACCTAAAAAATGTTCCCAACATAACTGCAGGTATGCTTATCTAAGATGACCAGTTTCAGCATAAATGATTGGATAGAAGTCAAAACCAAATGCTGAGGAGGTTTAGTATCGTCTAAGAGTTTAAGCAACAATAGCACTTGAAGCGTTTGAAAGAATCTTTCATAAATACCTGCAGTCAAAATCGTATGTTGCAAACCAACCCTTTTAGGTGCATCAAAGCTATATGGAAAGAATTGTGATGACAGAGCCATGGAAAGCACAGTAAGTTGCAACAAGAATTTTATGATAGCTGATCTGGCCAACCAATGCCCAAGGACCGGTGTAAGAGGTCCCACGCACCAACCGGTTATAACTCCAATAGTTGCTGCTACTATAACGTCAGGAATGAAAAACCCTGCAAGCAAAGGTTTAACTTTGATGTCAAATCTTGTATACCATCTCTCAGTACGACCTAGCCTTGCACAAAGGCTAGGCAAACAGTGCAATATAAAGAGAAGACTACCTGAGGATGCAGATAATAGATAATGCAGGACAATCAAAGAAAAAGATTGAAGAATGAACCTTAGGAATCCACACATTAGGAACTCTGGGAATCTGTGTCTATGGAAAGTAAAAGCATCCGCATCATTACTAAAACAAAGTTTAATTCAATCCACCCATCACTCAAACACCAATAGGCAGAGTCTTTTAAATAGGCTTTCCAAATGATAAAAAGATAATGTAAAGTAAAATAAAGTTTAATGATATCCACCCATCACTCAAACACCATAATGCAGACTCCTTTAAATAGGCTCTTCCAAATGACAAAAAGATAACGTAAGATGACCTAAAAGTATCTCCCTAAGATTCAAAAACAAGATATTACTCAACAAATCAAATAAATCAACTGTGAAGTCCTTCCTGTTTCCCTCACTAAAGTCCAATGAAATTTCCTCAAGGAAATAATAATCATCACAAGGGAGCAATAGTACTGTGCTGAAATAATCATCATGAGATTACTGAAGAGCTTCTTAAACTCAAACTGCCAGAAATACTAACCATGAGGAGGAGGCAAAGAACCCATCATGCCCATCTTTTCGATAACGAATTGGGCAAGAAAAGCACCAAAGTATACTGAGTATGTAAGGCTCGGTATTAGAGGTACCACATAAAATGCTGTTGACCTGAAACCAAAGACACAACAAACAAGACTATCCTTCAGAAAGTGCAAAAACGTATAAGATATTGCTAAGAAATTGACATAACTGTTACCTGAGTGATTGACAACCAAATGACTTGAGCGATAAGCAAAAGCAGATCCAAGCAGGAAGCAAAAAAACTGACACGAAAAATGTCAAGAAACCTCCACTCAACCCAGCTATAAGATAAGCCTGCTTTCATAAAGTTAAATTAGCCAACTCTAATTTAAGTCTTTTCCTGCAAATACCGATGAGTTATACCGACCGAAATTATTTTTAAAAATATATGAAATAGGATCGAATGACACACCAAAGTCATCAGAGCATAAAAGCCAAATGCTCCCCAAAACCTTGCTTCGACAGCCAGTTCCTGCAAGATTTGTAGGGAGATATGCTGTCTCTCAGTGTTTAAAGAGGAGTACAAAAATATAGATCTAGCGACCTACAAAAGCCAGATATTTCTTTCGAGATCAGAGAGAAACAATTATAGTTAACATGGTTTGGAGTAAAACTTGTACCTCTTCTGATGATTTAAGAGCAGAAACATCTTGAGAGAGAGGAAAAGATCTCAAAACAATTCTTGGAATCAGCAGACCAACAAGTGAACATGGTACGAACATCATAAAAGCCAAGAACGGATGAGCAAACCTGCACCCAGAAAAGCAGGATACATATGGAACTCGTCAAGCGAATACGTTCTGCACAAATAGTGTAAAACAGGTTTTCATTGAAGACCAGGCCCAACTAAAGTAAGCAAATATCTTGCCGCGAGTCAAACAATTAGTGAGATCTATATCATGTATCAGACAAAAATTTCCTTATGGACAAACAAATGGCTCTTTTATGGTAACATGAATACACGATATAGACAACATCCCTTAATGGCAATTGCTTGGATGGAAAGTAAGCCAGAAAGAAGTGGAATCCTACCAGTTCATTGAATGGCCAGAGAAAAGCACTCTCAAGATGGAGAAGACAATTGGAACAAGAGCTGCAAGTATGACACCAATGCCATGGAGTAACATTCCTGAAGATTTACAAGAGTTGAGTCGTTTAGAGTCTTTAGACAAGCACAAAGACAAATATAGGACATAGTTTTTCAATCATATATAAGCAGACGCATTTACCTTTAATGAAGTCAAAAAGTGTTGCTATCCAACAACGTAACCCAAAATTTCCTAAACGCAATAGGAAAGGCATAAAAAGGTAGACAGCAACAGGAATGCAGTGAAGTACCATTGCTTGCTTTCTGGAGTACAATATCTGAAAGATTCATAAATTAGGACTATATTTTATTAATCAATGTCAGGTTCTGTAGTGATTATACTAATTAGAAGAGCTCAATTGACCACATCTTGATTTGATAGACTCTGGCATACCAAGAACCATGATAAGTAATCGAAGAAAACAGCCCTTTCATCATCAGATTTGTTGGTAGAAGCTCCACGTGATTCTCGTTCGAAGGCAGTTTGTAGCTTGGAAGAATTAGTAAAGGCTTTAATTACACTGAACATATTGTCCCCACGTGCTTGGATGCTGCCGGGTCTGGTTGACAGTTTGCACATGCGTCAGAGCAAGTAAACATAAAAATAACAACTTTTAACTTCCAAGTAACTTTAATATACCAAATAGTAGTTGTAATGCGTACAATAGTCTTTCAACTGTGTCGTAGGAGGTATGATAAAAATAACCACCCAGGATAAAAATCACATCCAGTCCAGGAATCTTGCCGTAGTCATTGGCAAACATTCTGTAATCTGTGTCTCCAGGAAAAACTCCAAAAACATCCTGCAAGAGAGATGATGAAGGACAACTTCTACAAGAATCCATTGGTTTTGTAACTTAAAGTTGCAACTTATAATGTAACTATAAACTGTTGGATTTGCACCATGAAATTCTATTAGTCTTTCTCTTACTAATCACTTGTTAGATGCACACTTTAAACTAAATTGTTTTAAAAAAATCTTCAACCATAACTTTTAAAAACTGAATTACGTTATCCTTGCATGCTTTACTCCAATAATTTCACTATTCAGAATGATGCTTCTGTTATCAAATATCAACTAATATCAAGGTGTTCAAAAGAAATACATGGAGAAGTATAAACCTGAGCTGCACTATGTGCCATAGGATATAAAGCTGACTGAGCGTAGACAAGCGAAGGCCAAGACCCTGGTCCAGATTGGCAGACTAAATCTGCTCATTGCACAATAACGTATCAACATATATTCAAATAGCTCTGTTCGACAACACATATGGGAATCAAATGAACTAAAATTCAAGTTGAGACAAGAAGATAGTTTCCTTTTTCTTTAATAAGACAGAAACACTTTTTATGTTTTTCGGCAGTTTACGGTAGCTACATCTTATTATTCTGGTTAGTACATACATTAGTACAGTCCCTTTTCAAATTTTCACCATGTATGACAATGCCAGACAGGTGAGGTTTGTTAGGACTTATTTGATTAAATATTAGTAAGTGAGGGTATTTGAGTCTTTGTATACTTTGTACTCACACTATCTAAAATTATGAATAAATCTGTATATATTAGGGTTGACTTTTACACCCTAAACACTTTTCCTAGCTCAAACAACATGGTATCTGAGCATGAGCTTAATCCACCCTAATACACATAAGCCTACCTCCCGCCGCCGCCGCCGTCAGCCATCATTGTCGTCATAAGGTCCAAAACCCTAACTCCACAAATCGCAAATCCACTAGAAATCACTCAAAACCACTCAAAATCCTCCCGACACCACTCGAAACTCGTTAAAACTACTCGAACCCTAACTGGGACCTTCAAAATCCATACCCAGTGTTCGAATTTGTAAACCCAACCTTCAAAATCCATACCCAGTACTCAAAACAATCCATGCTCGAAATTCATACCCAATACTCGAAACACCTAACCCAGTTCTCGTTTTTGCCTCAAAGTCCTATTTTGACCTTCATCGAGTTGATTTGCAGCTTTCTCAACTGATTTGGCGCTCAACCAGCAAGTGCACAATTCTGGTTTGACTCGATTTGAGTAATTGATCTTCGAACAGGCCCTCAATTTCGTTTCTTGTGCTCATAATCCATATGGAAATGGATTACTCGTTCCGGTAAATGGTTTTGTTGCTGTTCTTGTTGGGTTGCTATATTTTGTGGCTTGTTGATCATTATTTGGGGTTTGTTCTCTTGTATTTGGCTCGTTGATGATGATTGGATGACTGCGTCGTTCAGTGATCAGTTGGGGGTTAAGACGGTTGGTCGGTTGGTTGTTGATCATTCGTTGTTGCTAGTTGGTTCCATGTTGTTTACTGTTGCTTTGTTCTGGTGGGTTGATGTTCCTTCAAATGATGTCTAGTTGTGTGTCTAGTTCTATCTCCCGTGCTCATATTGATTTTTCTCATTATTGGTCTCCTAACATGACGTCGATTACTGCTATTCACTTGAATGGAATGAATTACGCTACTCGACCTAAATCAACAATTTTCTGGGTTCGAAACAATTTACTTTTCTCACTGATGATCCTCCAACTGATTTGGCACTTGCAAATTGGAAGATTAAGGATGCACAGATTCACCTTTAAGTTGTGGAATAATATAGAGGCTGATATTGGCACACTGGTCTTTTTGGATACTGCCATAATAGGTTTGGCAACGAGCTCATGAGTCATATTCAGGGGTGAATAATCTACGTTGGACTTCCAATTTGTATCAGGAATATTTCTCTGTGGGCCTTGGTGACTCTTTCTTTGGAGGAGTATTATGCTAAGTTTAGTCGTGTGAGGAGCTCAATGTTTGTTAGCCTCTCTATACAAATATTCAGGCTATGCATCGTAAGCGTTAGGGGGTCAGATCCCACATAATGTCTTGTTTCTTGGTTGTCCAATAGATTCTCTACCTCCTAAGGTGTTTAGGTGCACATGCTATGTCCATGTTCTTAACTCCGGGTGGGATAAGCTTGATCCTCTATCCATCGAATGTGTATTTCTTGGGTATACCCGTGTTCCTCCCCAATGGACCCGTCGCATTATATACCCATGTCAGTTCCCTCTCCGCCTGCACCACACTTGATATAAGCTCGTCGACCTAAAGTTCCATCCACCCCTGCCTCAGCCTCCAACCACATCTTCAACCTCGTCACGAGATCCAGCACCTTCACCAAATTCTCTTCATATTGCTCTTCACAAAGGTACTCATAGTTGTACTTCTCATCCCATTGATCATTATGTCTCCTATGATCACTTGTATCCATCTCTTAGTGCATTTGTAACTTCTGCTTCGTCTGTGTTTGTTCCTAATATTGTCCAAAAGGCCTTGTCTATTTCTGAGTGGCGGACGACAACTACGGAGGATGAAATGTCCCTTCACCACAATGGCACTTGCAAATTGGTACTTCCGTCTGGAAAAACAACTATTGGGTGTCACTCGGTGTTTACTGTCAAATACAATCTTGATGGGTCTGTTGAGCGATACAAAGCTTGCCTCATTGCTAAAGGTCATACTCAAACATATCGTGTTGATTATGGGGAGACCTTCTCTCCTGTTGGTTGTTGCCAAGCGTGGTCCTGTTCGTCACGCTTTTGTGCATTGTGATCTCCAAGAGGAGGTATTCATGGAGCAACCACATGGATTTGTTGCTCAGGGGGAGCATAATTAGGTGTGTCGCCTTCGTAAGCAGCTGCTTAGAGCTTGGTTTGGCAAGTTTAGTGATGCAGTTTTGCAATTTGGCATGCTTTGTAGTGAGTTGGATCATTTTGTAATCTCTCTCACGTCAGCCAGAGGGAAACTAGTAATGATTGTCCACGTGTATGACATTATCATGGTGATGATCAGATACGCATTGATGAATTGAAAAACTTCCTCCATCAGCAGTTTCATACCAAGGAGTTGGGAAAATTACGATATTTCTTAGGCATTGAGGTGGCGCAATCTAAGAATTTTATTAGTTTATCTCAGAGAAAGTATGTGCTGAATATTCTACAAGAGAATGGCTTGTTGGGGAGTAAGCCTGTTCAGACTCCTATGGATCCCATCGTTAGACTATGTATTGATCACAGGAGTTACTCCCTAATCTAAATGAGTATTGTCGATTAGTTAGTAAGTTGAACTATGTTACCATTACACGTCCTCACATCCATTTGCAGTTAGTATGGTAAGTCAATTTACGTCTGCACCTCGTCTTCCACATTGGGAAGCAGTTCTTAGAGTTGTGAAGTATCTTAAGGCTCATCTAGGACGTGATCTGTGGTCCGTTTTACCAAGCTAGTGGACACTTGCGTGTTGAGGCGTTTACTGATTCTGATTGAGTAGGATCACCATCTGATAGAAGATCCACTACAGGATATTGTGTCTTTCTTGGTGGAAATCTCATCAATTGGAAAAGTAAGAAACAAACTTTTGTTGCTCGATCTAGTGCAGAGGCAGAGTACCGAGCCATGGCTCATACTGCATGTGAGATTGTGTGTGCGCATTCTTTTCTTGAGGAGATAGAATTCAATTTGCAATTGCCTATGAATCTGTTTTATGATAATCAAGCAGCAATACACATTGCCCCAATCCATTTTTTCATGAGAGAACTAAGCATATTGAAGCCGATTGTTATCTTGTTCGAGAAAAGTTGACTTATGGCATGATTGCTACTCCCTTTGTGTCTATAGGCACTCAATTAATTGACATGTTTACTAGACCTTTGTTCAAGCCACGGTTAAAGTTAATGTGTAACAAGCTGGGACTAATTGATATTTATTCTCCAACTTGAGGGGGGAATATTAGGAGTTATACTTTTCCTAGCTCTAACAACAAGGTTTACGACCATGGGGTTGGGCTAGATACTGCAATCTTTTAATCCAACACCTCAAATTGATGCGGACAAAAGACTGTTTGGTTTGATTTTTGGTTTAGGAATCCCCTCGTGCAAGCTTTGAGGTCATCAAGCACTTAGCCAGTTAGCTATCCAAAAAGAATATGGCATACAAAGAAGCTCTTTTCAGTCCAAATAGCTACCAAAAGCACATGATCAAGAATTAGAGAAAAATAGCAAGACAAAAGTAAGCTGCGGAAGAATTGTACCAAGGCCTCCTGTGCCAGATGCCTCCATATTGATAAAAGCTCCAATCGTATCACGCCATTTATGTGTTGTCATGAAGCCATGTGAACCCTGAAATATAAGAAACCATATTTAGAGGAAACCGGGCCCCTCTACAGGATTTGCTTATAAAGATACAAAACAACATATTTATCTCCCTTCGTTTCTTCATGCTTGTCCTATTATCCAATTTGGGATGTTCCGAAATTCATATTCACGTCAAAAAGTCAAACGAAAAAACTTTATACACTCCCAATGTTGTCCCTCACCAAATGGTTATGATCACTCATTACTATTGAAAGTGGAGAATTAGGGCAATGTTCAACCAATGCCTTCTCATTTGAATTGAGTGCATGGGTGCATGTCCCATTTAGAAATTAGAACTGCCAAAACGGGCTAATGAGATTGAGGGAGTACCAATTACAGGTATTATGTCTCTGCAATTTTAAACAATTCATGCCCATGCACACAGATGAGAGGTCGGATTTGCCCATCGAATTCCATGCTCTCAATTAGGTAAAAAGGTTGTTGCTCAACATCAAAAGACATGATAAAATTTACAAATAAGAGTGACACAAATAACAGAAAAGAAAGGAAAAAAAAAAAAAAAAGGAAAAAAGAAGTTAGTGGATATACACAGTTAAATTTAGCATTTTACACCATGTTGCTCTTGCACTGTGGAAAAGATCAACTGGAAAACATTGACACCGTTGATCATAACATCAATGTAGTTTTGTCAAAGCAAGTCATTGCTTGATTATATGCCACAAAGCATGAGTTTCCCATACTATAATAACTAATTAACTACATGAAATGAGACAATCTGAAGCAGAAATGTTGAATCCATATCAGCTCAAAGGAGATATAAAAGAACACTTGCCATTAGTTTAAAACAAAATATCAAATGGTAATTCTTCTGTGCAACAACTACAAAAGTTTCTTACCAACATAAAAAGTTCTTCAGCACCATTAAATAGGAAAATAATTGGTCGAGGTGGAACCCAACCAGAATCAACAGTTAGCCTTGCTATTTCCAGCATTGATGCTGTTAAAGAGGACATCATACAGATACAGTCAAAGAAGTCTAAAAAACAGGACATAGTAAAAACCATAAAGATTATCTAGAGAACCCACCAACACATGAACCACAATCGCCAGCGCCTGGAGAACCAAGTGGACTATCAAAATGGCCATTCACTAAAACTGATGGGTCAGTGTCTTGTGAATCTACAGATGATATCCTGTGACTCAATCAAGTTAGTTCAAGGTGTCGTTCACTGATGATGGCTCAGTTCCTTGTATGACATAGACCTTGTAACAATTGCCTTTGCAACTGAATGCACAAAACAGCACAAATTCAATGATCATCGTGTCTTCGAAGTGAGTTTAGCTATACCTTTTCATTGGTTGTTTGTAGTTCATACCATATCAAATTCAATAGGAATTGGGACTGATTACCCCTAAGAGAAAATGGTCCTTGTACATAATCACATTTTCTAGAATTGAAGCTTGAAAATGGAAATGGACAAAAAGGGGAAAATGACTAGTTCTCCCCAGGCTACACAATACGGAGTTCATACTTCATATCTTACCAACAGGGTACGCAATGGAGAACTCCCAAATACCTTACCTAATATTATCATCTTAACCAACGATAAATGAACTAGAATGCGAAACATCGTAGAAGACTTGCAATTATTCCAAGTTTTAAATATCTTGAAGATGAATTGTGGCAAGTTACAACCAACATGTAGTCGGAAGAAAGAGTTACGAATAGGACTAAGAGGGCGATTTGGATAATTAAATTTACCAATAATTCACTCCCAAATCCCAGTTACATATAAGTGGAACTGAGTAAGGATAAAGTATTTTTCGCACCAAATTTAGTTTGCTCTCAAGTGAACAAAATGAAATAAAACACTTGTTTCCCACTAGCCAGCACCTAAACTACAAAGGAAAATGTACATAATTCTTATGGTTCCCAAGTTGGTGAAACTAATCCAGGGAAGAAAAAAAAAAGTGAACCCTCATAGCTATACACATAATTCTACAGCGAGTCTGTGACCAGTATAACAGCTGACGATACAAATTTAATGCCTTAGGAGTTAATGATGAAGAATTGAACAAAGTAGCCAACTGAAGAAGATATCTCAGCAGGGGTTGCAGGTTTTTATTCCAAATTGTTGAAAAATCGAGGACAGGAGTCATGTGTCAGCCATAATGTTGATAGTTTTGGTAAGTTCTAGGGGTTTGAGGCAGACACTTTTCTCCATTGTTTTCTCATTATGGTGATGGAGGGTCTCAAACTCTTCCAGCGCCTTTATCCAAAGCATCTCCTCCTAATCATACATGGAAAGCACCTCCCCAAACGAGTTTTTATTAAATAGCCCTTACTTGAATATGCTCCAACCTCCAGTTTGCAAATTACGCACATCAAATCGTAACCCAAATGTATCTCTCTTCCAGCCCCTCTGAAATCAAG
The DNA here is from genome assembly GCA_963854785.1 of Vaccinium vitis-idaea. Classification (NCBI taxonomy): domain Eukaryota; kingdom Viridiplantae; phylum Streptophyta; class Magnoliopsida; order Ericales; family Ericaceae; genus Vaccinium; species Vaccinium vitis-idaea. The sequence goes on from OY978221.1 coordinate 17,688,967, forward strand.
ATATATCTTATGATCTTCATAAAAATGAACAGCTACTTCAGCATGCCTTTTCCCATACGCTTTTGTTTTTGCTAAATTCTAGATAAGTATACTCTACCCTATATGTACAACTTTATCCAATCCAAATGGTAGTCTAAAGCAAAATCAATAGCATAAGCATGAACTACAAGTCACATACTACGTTACCAAGTATTGGCACGGGATAGACATACAAAGTAACAGACAGACAGAGTGTACCTGAAGATAATGTTAGTATGGTTTCTATATCCCATAGATAAGCTATAACCTAAAAACATCATGTTGAAGGTGCCATTAACAATGGTGTCCTCAATCTCAATCCTGCAAAGAAGACAATTCAGGGACTGATCAGCTCGAAGAAAAGAAGAAAAAAAAACTCACAAAAGTTACAGAATAAAAGCAACAAGAAACTGAAAAATACGGAGACTGAGCAGCCATTTACCAACCTAACATTAGATCCAGCTCGTTCCTTCAGCATTTCAAGCTGTGTTTTGATGTATCGAGCAGCATCATGTAGTCCTTGACGCCCTTCCTATAACCAATCCTACGGAAAACATCAGAAAACAATCCAAACAACTGCCTCGATACAACCGGTTCAATATTAACTGAATTCTATTGTGTCTCAGAAATGAGTCTTGGCTCAGAGAAAAGCAAGCTATACATCCACTAAATGCAAAGATTCCAACTTTTGGTACTCTCTATTTTATTTTCACACCCAACACGGAGCCAGGAATTTAACTGCGCAAGAGTGAGCCTATATATTCATAGGAAAATTTTTGGAAATTTTTTTTCCTATATAAAACTGGATGTTTTTTTTTTTCTTGCAGGGGCGACCGCCCTGATGGCACCCTGGCTCCATCCCTGCACCCAATGATATGGAAAACTCGAAGTCAACCTCACCTTGGCTCTACTGCTTCAGTGGAATTAATTCAAGTGAAAGTTTTTGTTCTCTTAAACGCATGAATAGATAGATAGAGGAGAAGAATTGGAGTGACCTGTCGACCGTCGATGTCTTTGGACAAAACTCGGACGTGCTCGACGGCTCTGGCTTCCGAAAACCGGTCGAGCGGAGCGTCGATGCCGAGAGGCGTGATGAACTTCATGTAAATAACGTAGTAAGCGAGGGTCGACATCAGCCCGTACATAACCGCCAGCGAAACCAACAATTTGAACCCGGATACGTCTCCCGAGCTCAACCCCATTATCGGCATCTTCCTCAAAAGCCCTCCGATTCTCCTAAAACAGCCCCACTGATTTCACTTGCCTGAGATCGACGCATACATACATATATAATATATAGTTATATATGTTGGAACGAGCTGGATGCTGGGGCCGGCTTTGAGAGTTACGGGAGATTCTGGGTTTTCTTGGTCAGTGGGAAACTGGGATTCAGTTGGGGGAAGAAGTATCATTCACACGGAAGCTCAAGCGTTAACGTCGTACCTAGATTGTAACGGCCATTTCGCAGCCCTATATTAGGGAATAGGCACCCTACTAGGCCTTGTATTTGGTAATTCTATACAATTAACTGGGTTAATTTTAACAAATGAGGAAATTATTCACTAAAATCAATTCATTTCCATTAGCAAATGAAAGGAACCATTTGTTATAATCAACTCATTTTTCATTAGCCAGAAATGGATTGATTTTAGGCCTAATTTTTCAAAAGATTTTATCAAACAAGAAACTCAGCTAGTAAATGGTTTCCTTATTTACTAAAAATCACCCACTTGATTTTATGGGATTCCTATTTTAACAAATGGAACCGAAATGTATAGAAATTGTACAGAGCTATTCGGGGATCCACTTTTGGGTCCCACAAGAATGATCTGAACCATTCATTACTCTTGCAATATTTTTTCGAGTGGCCTCGCGAGAAATCAACTCAATCCGATGTGTATAAGTGGTTGATCCAAAACTCCTCCGGAACTAATGAACGGTTCGGATCATCTGTGCAAGACCCATAAGTGTGTACTCAAAAAGCTCTATACAATTTCTGTACATTTGAGTCTGTACCCTTAAGTTTTCCGCTATATTTGTTTGGATCAAGCTCTCATCTAGTAATTTTATCTGTCATGTTCGATCTAGTTTAGGCCTTTATGGGATCCTAATTGACCCACAATAATGATTGAAATAGTTTATTTTGTAAAGCTCATAGAATTGCATATATATGCAAAAAATTAACGTCATGGAACGTCGCTATTGTTGGTATGGTTGCCGATGTTCAATCAAAGCTAATTTTTTACACGTAAAGCAATCTTGACGAGCTTCAGGAAACGAAATACTCATGTTCATTGTTGTGGGCAAGCAGGGACCCACAAGAATTCAAACTCCACGGGACTAGACACTTGAAACCGGATCTTGATTCCTCTTTGCAATTAAAATCGCTAAAATATAGCAAGGTACATCGCGATTTTATTTAATGATCTAAGCTGTTTATTTTACGGACATTGATTTGTTTGTTATTCCAGTAAAAAAGATTAGATAAAATGTTGATCGGACTATATTAATAAGAAATAAAATAGAAGCTCGACTCCTGGTCGTTCATTTCTTTTGTAAAGAATTCGCATAGTTTAGATGAATAATCGATATTACTTTATTACGTGAATAACAAATTTATTCGGGCTTACGAAATGGACGATTTGGATTGTCAAATAAAATTGTAATCAGTACTGTATTACTTCGTATCATGTAACAACCCTATGATAAATTGTTAGTACATGAGAGTAGCCTAACTCCCCTCATTTATTACCCTTCATTTTCTAGTAGTAGTATTTGTTTTCTCTTTTTCTTTCGACGGTTTCCTTTGGGGAACCTGGGGGGGGGTGTCAATGCACAGCACCGTGCTGTGCAGCCTCATGGCGTGGTCGCGCCGGCATCTTTCCGACGATCGGAGACGTTCACCGCGTAGAGCTCGTCGAGTACTACAAGTGTGCCAAAAATCAAATCGATCGAATATCTTTAAGTGTCTCATCGGACCACAAATAACTTAAAAAGTGGTTTTGATCCCGTGTTTGTATCCATTTGTGTTCCATTTCTTTTTAAGTTATTTGTGTTCCGATGAGGCACTTAAAGATATCCGATCGAGTTGATTTTTGATACACTTGTAGTAATCGACGAACTCTACGTAGTGAACTTCTCCGATCGTCGGAACGAGGCCGGAGCCGCCGTGCCATGGCTGCATAGCATGGTGTTGTGCATCCCATGCACAACACCCCCCCAAGGTCCTTCCTTTGGAATCGGATTTTAATTCTGTTGGGTTAGTTGACATAATGACATTTGTTGTTTAATCAAACGTTGTTTATTTTTATTGGAAAAGCCTTAAAACAATATTAGCAAAAATGAGAGTTATTTTGAAGGAGGAGGGCCTCAAGTGATTAAAAACAGAAAATGACAACTAAAATGACTAAAACTCTTGTCAAGTGACATATGATTATACCTACCCAAGTCCTTCGCAAGCCTAAAATATGTAAAGATCTCAAATGATTAAAAACATAAAATGTCAAATTAAAATGACTAAAGCTCTTGTCAAGTGACATATGATTATACCTACCCCAAGTCCTTCGCAAACCTAAAATATGTAGGCTGTGTTTGGTTAGATAGTTTAGTTTAGTTTTGATGATGTCATAAGGTGTAATGAGTGGAGAGAAATAGAGAGAGAAATGAGTGAAATGATGACAAAACTAAAACTAAAACTAAACTGGGAAACGAATAGGGCCGTAAAGATCTCAAATAAGGCTGAGCAGAGTCAACCTTGTTGTGTTTGAGCTCAGCTCAGTTATAAATGTTACTATCAACTTGTCGGTTGGTACTGGTCATTTGATTTAAAAAGTAATACTACTTAGAAAAAAATTATTTAGTTTTTATTTAGTCAAAGTTTACTTCAAAAGCTTTTGGGATGTTTGGTACTGATTATTGTGGATTCTAGATTCTGAATTGTAATTCTAGCTTCTTGTATTATGAAAAACTCACAATAAGTAGTTTTTGTAAAAGCGTTTGCTGAACTTAGGAAAATTAGATTATAAATCTTGAAGTGTTTGGTAGCATATTCAGATTACTAGATTGTGGGTGTATGATCGACCATAGTGCCCTTGCTATTGATGTATATGTGGACTTATATAGAATTCATAATATTTAAGTGTGTAATAATATTAAAACTACTCTATAGAATTATGGTAAGTTTAATGCTAGGGCAATAATGAAATAAATTACAAAGATTTTCATGTCATTAACTATGGTAAATTTAATCTACGACAATAATGAAATAAATTACGAGATTTTCATGCCATTTACTTTTTCATTTCATGTAATCACCATAGCATACAAATTAAAACATTGTCATATGAAATTTACTGCATACCAAATGCACTCTTAAATATCATGTGTTACCTTCATTACATATATCAAACAACACTTCCAAAACTTTTTCTCCACGTGTTACCGCCATTACAAAAAAGACAGGTGTTCTATCCAAAAAAATATAGAATACATACAATGTTTATGGATGAATATTTTATCTATTTTATAAATACATATATAAATATAAATATGTATCAATATAATATAAGCACAAACAAATACAAATACATATACAATGTATAAATACGTATATAACATATAAATGGACATGTGTTAAGTAATAATATCAAGTATACTATGTAAAAATGCTTTCGTATCTACTCCCTCCGTCCCAAATTGGATGTCCATTTTTTAAACCCGTGCCATTTTCAATCGGTTATATCTTTCAATATGAATCTCCAAAAATATTCAATATGGATCTTGTTTGATAGTTCTCGACGAGTTCTATAATACAAAGTATTCATAATTACCAAAAACATTATAAATTGAAAGATATAACAATCGAAAAATGGCACGGATTTCAAAAATGAACATCCAATTTGGGACGGAGGGAGTATGTATTAGTCAGAAGAGTGAAGGTTAAATAGTCCTCAAAATTTAAGAATCCATAATGAGAATCTAAAAGTAGCTCCATAATTGCTTTTCAGATTCTGTCTCCTTTTGCCAATTTTTAGAATTCATTATCATAGAATGCATTGTCAGAATCTACACCAAACAGTTTGAAAATGCAAAATCATAATCTCGTATCCAAAATCAACTTAAATAATCTACACCAAACTCCCACGGAATCTTTTATTACCGTTGTTCACACCTATTCGATTTCAAACAATCATATCTCATCTAAACATAGGCGTCTCTTCATTGAAAAAGTGTGACTTTTTAGTTTGCATTACTTCAAATAGCGATTTCGTTACCTAGAGGAATAGAGGTTTGTAAATTTTCATATGGATTTCAATGTGTCTCTTCATTCTCTTAATATTATCATAGTTTCATTTCATTTTCAGAGAGTGCATCCACAATTTCTATATTACATTACGCTACGGTATCTTAATAATGTCCTACATGACATATTTGAGTGTTAATATTTATTCATTTTTGCAATATAATAAACAATCCATTTTGTAACACCAATGTCTTTAATTTTTCTTATCATGCTTTATTATTACTAATTATGTCTAATTAAGTACGTATTCTCTATATGTGATGTGATGTACCCAAGTTATGTTTGAATTATGTCACGTGTATGATTTATGTTATGTGTTAAGATAACAAATAGAGGTTCATTAATCAGGCTATGAGTCAATGTGTAAATATTTTTGGGTCTTTGTGTGATGAGAATGTTATGTGAGGATTTAATGCATAATTGCACCAATCATATTCTAGAAATATCCTTCACTTAAAAGAGATAAAATAAAAGAGATAAGCCCTCTCTCCTGACACTCTCATTTTACTATTATCATGCTCAATCGATACTTTTTAAGGAAATTTTATTAGAGAACCGAAAAAACTTGCCTCCTTACAGCAAGTTGTTAAGAGGGCTACACCACAGCTTTAAAAAAAGGTGCTATCCTTAACGGAAGAGAACAGGAGCTTGGAGAAGGCCTTCGTTTCCCTTAAACCCGTTCTCAATATTGTAGCCTAAAACATCATATAAACAATCATAATGCCACGAAAAAACGTGGACAGTAATGGTTGTGTCTTAGAACAACTAGTATAACTACTCACCTTCGATTCAACTACTGCAGCGATAGAAGAACAGAAGAGGTGGAGTGGACGGTGGTTGCAGAGTCTGCGAGGAATGGAAGAGATTTGTGGATTTTGCCTTTTGGAGAGAGAGAGAGAGAGCCAATTAGGTCAGGTGTGGTGGGAGGGATTTGGGGATTTTTGGTTATGGAGGAAGTTTTTAATTTTTCACGTGAATTTTTTTTGGGAATGGACGGAGTACGTGAAAATTTTTGGGAATGGAGGGATAAATAAAGGTCTATTTGGATTTTGGGAGGAAATAAGTTTTGGCAAAAAAGCGTAAAACTAGTTTTTTGGTTTTTTTATTTTGTCTTTATGCAAAAAAAAATTGCATTTTAAAATTTCATGATTTATTGATTTGTCTCCAAAAAGTATGAAATTATGGTCGAAACAATTTTTTTTTGAATAAAACCAAAATTAATCCAATAAACTGGTTTATTTTCGGCTTTATTCAAAAAAATATTAGTTTTGACCATAATTTTATACTTTTTAGATTCGTCTCCTCGAGATAAATCTATAAACCATGAAAACTTGACGGAAAACTAACAAATGCAAAAAAATAAATAAATAAATAACGACAAAACGAAAAACCAATTTTGCATTTTTTTACCAGAACATTAAATATTTAGTGTGCTTGTGTTGTGCAATCATTATGTTCAAATAGTAATCGCCAATGATATTTTTTCAATGATGAATCTGAACCATTAGAATTACTCGTCTCACAAATTCTATCAAATTCACGAAAATCGAAGATCATCGGATATTAGCGACTGCTTGATCGGATCACATTAATGCATTCCAAGGCACTGAATGATTACAAAGTACTAACTGACCTCACCCGAAGTTTTTTTTGCGATCGGAATAATCTATCTTTTACATTATACGCATTAGATTATTTGTATCAAGAACAAAGTTAATGATGTCTCAACACACACTTGATAGGGCATAAAAAAATGACAAGACTCAGAGATGTGCCGGCACAGCTCGACACGACACGGCACGATTAAGTAAATGGGCCGGCACAATTTAGTAAACGGGCCGGTACAGCACGGCACGAAACTAAATGAGCCGTGCCGGCACGACACGGCCCATTTGACACCTCTACCTATGGTAAGTCTTCAGTACTCTTCCTCAAGCTACAGTACTTCGCTTCTTTTACCGAAGTAATGTGAACAAGTGAAACGACTTTTTCCTTTTTTTATTATTCTTCTCTCTCCTCTCTCTCCCCTCTCCTCTGTAGTCTCCCATGTCGATCTCCCAAATCCTCACCGCCTCATTTTTCTCCGGCAAGGCTAGAGAAATCCAAACCAAGGAGCAATCCCTTCGGATCGGCCAAACCAATTGGGTCACATGAGCAAAAATTTGGAAAAAGTTATTGAAATCTAAGAGGGGCTCTCCCTCTCAAGATTTTGTCAGAAGAAAAAATGGACTGCTTCGTACTGAAATCTAAGTGGAGCTTTCCTTCCATGGATGGGAGGGCTTCGCGAGCAGAAATTTGAATTATCAATTGCTCATCTCTCCTCTTGAGTTTTGATTATATAGTTAGAGTTGATTTGTCCTGTGAGAAATAGTTCGTTTTGGAACTCGTAGTCGCCTAGAGGGATTTGTCCGGTGAAAAACAGTTCGTTTTGGAACTCGCAGTCGCCTAGAGGGATCCGGCGTCCATGATCTTCACGGTGATTTCTTGGTTGGGAAGATCTGGCGTATCACACATGTATGTATACGTACTTTGTATGTATAATGTAATATTTTATAGTATTTGATAAGAATGTAGAGGAAAATAGTGATAATTGTTGGAGTGTTGAAAGAGATGGGGTAGGTATAGTAAAAATAAAGTAAAAATATGCAAAGTTCACTAGCAATTTTGGCTCAAATTTTACCTAATTTGCTGCACTTGCTTATCTTTCAAGAGTCCACTGTGCCCTCGCAGGGCCTCGCAGCCTCAAGAGACTAAACAAATGGAGGAGAGGGTTTTATGGATGTAGCTTCAGGTCTAGAAGGTTTAGACATCATTTGGCTCCCTGAATTGGTTGCCCACTTAATATCTAGTCGTAAAAAATAAAAGCACATACAAGTAAAAAAGTAAGTAACCAAGGTTACATTGTTCTTGAATTATGTCAAAGAAACCACAATTTTTAATTGTATTATCACAATTTAACTTGTCGAAGAACTCATTTTTAATTGGATTATAATCAATCCACTTAATATCTTTTGTGAAAATGTAAGGTAAGTTTTTATCAACTTCAACTTACAAAGCTTCTCTCTGCCAAAGCAACTGTAATCGGCAATGTAGCCCTAACATTTTAGGGGCCTGGCCGAAGCAAACTCTCAACATTAATTGGACCCCCTACTTCTTCAAGAGTTCTTTTAAAAAATACAAAATTAAGAAAAATTGCAAACTAAAAGGATACAATTATGAAAGATTAACTCAAAAGGATGTAATTGTAAGCGTTCTATTTTTTTTTTTTTTTTGAAGAAAATAAGAAAATATCCTCATATTTTTAACTATTTTTTTTTTTTCAAAAATTTTCCACCATTGGGATTATTATTTTAATCAAATGTTAGAACACATCACATGTACATTACGGTTGTTTTTGTTAAATGCAAATTTTTTAACAAAGTAATTGAATAATTTGATTTTTGTGATATCTTGGATCAAGAGGGGGAAAAAAAGTGTAGAACCACACCAAAAATGCACACATTTACCCAAATAGGCAAACACTCACATAAATTTGTGGGGCTCACATACACAACACCACCGGTTTGTGTGGTCCCATACATCTGTAAGAGTGTGTGTATATGTGGATGTATATTTTGGGTGTGGTCCTAGACTTGTTGGGGAAAATAATGGATTGAGTAATAGCAAAATAAAGAAAAGGAAAAAAAAAAAGGGAACTAAGGGATCTGCTGTAAAAAGGGGAAAAACAAAAAGAAAAGAAAAATGGTCTTAAAGTGGCAAAAGTCAATAAAGGGAAGGTTGAGCCTAGGATTCGAACCTGACTCACACGGCAAATAATTAGCGCTTGGTGACCAGCAGGACATGTCGAGACCTTGCACGACTTTTAGAAACTTAATTATATTTATAATAATTAACGTTTTTTTTTTATTTTTTGGTTGCCCAGCCCGAGGGTTGCTCAAGCCCGGAGGCTTGCTGGGCTTACCCTTAGGCCGGCCCTCCTTATGACTTAGTCTTCATCTGACTTCAATTAATTTCAATTATGAAATGCCATATATGTATGCTAATGTTTTTCGCTTTTCCAACAATTAAATTTGAGGACTGTGTTTCCATAAATATGAAAGTGAGTTTGGGAACATCAACAGCTGTGATTAGTGCTCAAATAGTTAATCCCAACCAGTTGGGATTTGCTAATTTTAGTTTTTATTTCTGTCCGCGAATTCTTAAGATTTACTAAATGTCTAAGTGTTTCTAAATGGCCTAATTTGAATTGTGCTATGAGTCAACGTTTGCTATTTGTTTTTTTTTTTTGTTTTTTATTGAACGGTTTGGCGGGTAGTTCTCGAGTTTTCAATTGAATGGGGTTGTTCGAGATGAAAATAAGTCAAATTTTATGGTTTTTTTTCCCCCTTTTTGTGAATATGACATATTTTCATGTGTTCTTATTATATAGATGAGCAAGGCACTCATTTTCGTTGTTGTGTACCGTTTTTTTATGTACATTGGTGTATTGGAGGGTGTTTTTTTATCTTATCAAGTTTTATGTGCGCGTGTGTGTTTAATTATTATTATTATTATTATTATCTTATCTTTATTGTAAAGAGAATGCTATTTTTTTAAAGAAGATAATGAATTGTAAAGAATAATTACTTTTGAATAATAGATGTCTTTCACATACAACTCAAAAAATGAGTAACCTCCTGATTTAAGATAACCAAACCAAGAAATTAAATTCACTTTGTGCCCACACAACCCACATTTTCCCTAGGACGCTTGAAGTCCTCTGCAATCCGATGCTTTGTTAGGAATTGAAAAGATGTTTGCTTTATAATTGCTGATTCGAAGTTAACCAAGTCAATCAATATGCTTGGGTTACTGTTTTCCACATTGGGCAGTGGGTGACATATTGCATGCAAGTCCAACATTTATTTGCTTGCGCTCATCGTTTGAGGTGTGCCTTTAGAGCATCCATATTGACTTAACCAAAATTAAAAAGTTGCTAAGGTTAGCAATGTTAGTCCAAAAAAGTGCTCACATTGGAATAGTCAAACTTAGCAACCCTGGAGCAAATAACCAAATTCTGCCCCTTCAATAACCAAAACTATAATAACCTTTCTCACCAACCAAATTTAAGTGAACCCCACGATAACAAAGAAATTCCACTCGCAGGTACACGACACACATTTTTAATTCAGAAATGATAGGTACAACTGTACAACGGAAGGCCACTACAGATGCCGACAACGGTCCCGAAACGACTCGTTTTGGAGCCCTTCCCATTAAAAAGAAGAAAAAAAACTCGCGATCAAAAATTTCAGATTTTCCCCCCTTCTTGCTCCAGTCGTAACAGAGAGAGAGAGAGAGAGAGAGAGAGAGATTTCAGATTTTCCCCCCTTCTTGCTCCAGTCGTAACTGAGAGAGAGAGAGAGAGAGAGAGAGAGAGAGAGAGAGAGAGAGACGACGAACGGCGAACAGCACCACCGCCGTCTCAACCACCATCGAATACCACGACCGCCGTACGACGACGCCGTTGAACACCACCACCACCACCACCACTGCCCATCATCCGCGTCTCTTCAACGACCCCATTGCCCGTCATCTGCCTTCGCAGCATCGTGTAAGTCTTCTATCTCCACCCTCCCCTTCCGAAATAAAAAACCCTAACTTCATTTTTTGGGACAGAGCTAAATCAGCCATAGGCCCCTAGCACGCCAAGTGTTTGATGTTATTCCTCAAAGAGACTAGTACTGGATTTTCCCATTACTTCTGCACCAACTGTTAACGTTTGTGCTGATGCTACCATTGCATTTCTCTCTATTGATGTGTTTGCACTTGTGATATAGCTATGCAAACGCAAATTGGATATTGTCTTGTACGTAAAATGCTTGGTGGGATTTTTAGTCTCAAGTTGGATCAATTTGAATCGGCCATTTACTTTGTTTAAACTTTACTATTCCCACCACTTGTCATATGTTGCATAACAACCTTCCACATATCATCTATTAAAACTAGTAGTAATGCTCTACAAAATCCCATCAATTCGAAAAGGTCCTTGCCTTTTTTAGGGAAGGCAAGGAATTCATGCAAACATTTGACTTTGATTTTGGGTTAATTTGAAAAAATGAGCCCTCTTCTTTTTGGATTAACTCATAATAGGCATAACTTTTTTGCTTAATATAAAGTACATATTAAATTACGTGCCCCCATTTGAAGTAAAGTTTGGAGGTGCAAAACTCAAACCTTGCTTGCCTTGCCTTGGCAGCTCTTCCTACTTCACTACTACATGTTTGGAGGCTGTAGGGAATGTGATGTCTTTTGAAATAGTGTCTAAAGTCTAAACTAGCAGCATTGATTCATACAGTATAGTTTTATGTTTTGTAATGTATCCACTTTCTGCATTGTTATACCCTTTTTGATCTTTAACACATACATTTTGATCTTTTTGGTCTATTGGAAGGAAATTGTTTTTATTGTGTCTTAGCTTATCTTTTTGCTAGCTTGGTTAAAGTAGAAGTGAAGGAGCCATGAAGAATTAGATCAGGAAAGTTACATTAAGGAAACTATAGCATGTAAGGGAATTGCAATGGTGAAGAAAATCCAAAGCTGCCAGTGAAAGTGGGTTGTTCTTGTTAGTAAGAGACAGAGAGGTGGGTGTTGAGTTTTGTCTGACTGGCTAGAGTAGTAGTTCTTGAAGCGGGGATTGATACCTATCTATTACGATATACAGAGGATCCACTGCGGACAACACAACCATTTCCCCTAATTACAGGTTATGGCAGCAGTGTCCATGGCGAGGAACTATTTTTTAGCTCAAATGTTGTGTGCCAAACGCTAAAGCATTATTCTACCCCATGTTTAAAGCCCTCGTGACCCCGTCTTATGCACATCGTATTGAGTATATATGTTTACGGAACTCTGTGATGGTTGATGTACTTGTTGATTATGGATGTGGGAAATTAGTTCTTTTATGTTTTCCCTTGTTTGACTATTCCATACGCAACCTATAGTGTCTGATTGGCATTGAAGACATCTGAAAATCAAAATGAGGATGAAATAAGGAGTTGAAATAATCGATCTGGTAAAATTAAGCTCTGATCTAGGATGGCTTTCTATTTATGTTTGCTACTTGCAGTAGTTGCAAGTAACTACATTCTGCCAAAGGGTTTGTTGTTGTGCCCTCATGGTCTTTTGTATGTGTGGCTCAGTTCCCCTCATAATCTTCGTTGCTATATATGACTTCTCGAATGACACAAATAATACACACTAGGTCTGGTCTATTCTGTTTCTCCAACATTTCATCTTTGGTATTTATCGTAACTTTAAGTAATTTATCAATAAGTGGTAATGCCTATGAATTAAGCAATGGCAATCCACTGAATCTGCCCTTATGTAGATTACCTTATTCGATTGGTTGTTTTTTCAATTATCTTGGTTTCTTAAAAATATAAGGTATAGGAAAGCTGTGCAATTAGTTGTGTTTTTGGTGATTGAATTAAGTGTGCCGCCGTATTGTTAAGGTTTAGTTTTCTTAGAAACGGAAGGGTTACTTCATTTCTTTCCTTTTAAATCTGCATATGTAACTAATGTATCTTATATTTTGTTCAGATGTCCTCAGTTTTAATGAACTGAAAAAACAGCTTGAATCAAGGCAAGGTCATGGCCTATTGTGGATGATCATCTTAAGAAAGACCCTCTTCCTCTTAAGAATGTATGGAGTCGTGTTTTATCATTTCAAATCATTTCAACTTTGTGACATAAGCTTCTCACTCGCACTTGCTAGGAAACCAGGCCATTAAAAAATGTTATGACTGTCTTCCATCCCAGCGACATACTGAAAAACCCAAAAAATAAAATAAAAAAATACAGTCTTCCATCCCATCTAAGATATGGTGACAGTGGTGATTTGACTTGGTTATCGATTGTGGGTTGCATAATTTCTCTTTCGGTTTTTGGATTTAGGGTTGAGAAATTACGGACTTCCTGTACATTTGGAATGAACCATTAAAAGGATTGTAGTGTTAATAGAACAATGGTACTTGTTTTGATGCTTGTAAAAGATTGTATATATTGCGTGGTATCTCACTCTCTCTCTCTCTCTCTCTTCCAGTGAAGCAAAATTCAAAGCCGATTCAAAGCAAACTTAGCAATCTCTCCGATTCTCACCAATATCTACGGTTCTAGCTTGGATTTCAAATCGTTTCTCAGCCTTTTCTCTCTCCTAGGTACGACGAATCAATCTCATTAATCTCTGCGGTTCTCACCAATATCTACGATTCTAGGGTTTAGTTTTCTATTTTGTTACTTGTAGTAGTTGCTAGTAATTACTTTCCACCTAAGGCCATGTTTGTTTGGTGAGATTTGGGGGTGGAATGGAGTGGGACCCAAAATCCCATGTTTGTTACCCTTTTTTCGGATGGGATTTAAAATCCCTCACCAAGTTTTATCCCAATCTGTACGGGATATCAAATCCCTTTTTTTTTGGGGGGGGGGGGGATATGAATTATGAATTTTTCACTAAAACAACAAAAAAGTGCTTCCCAATGGCTATATCCCATTGAACTCAAACACTAGACATGGATTTTCTCCATCCATTGATATCCTGAGCAATATCCCAAGGATTTCATTGTGACATTTCTAGAGAGAGAGATACAAAACCAAAGTGTATTGCATATATGAGGTGTTTAGATTACAAGAAGAACCAATGCTTAAATAGAAAACCTAGGAAGCCCTAATAACACAAAATGACCAAACTACCCTTAGGTATTACATGAAACCACAAGAATGCCAAACAAACCCTAATTATACTAAAAGACTAAACAACCCTTAACAGAAAAGAACATTACAAAAACCAACCCTTAACATTCTACTTTCACACCTCCGCTCAAACTCATGATGCGAACCCGGAGAGCATCGTGAGTTTGCCAAGCAAGTAAACCAAAACAGATGCAAATTAGGAATATGCACACCCTTTTAGGAGAACCAAGCATTTAGCACCCAAAAAATAAACTTTTAGCATGAATTTTTGCGAATTTTTTTACACCAATTGAAGGATCCCATTGAGAAAAAAAAATAGTCTAATTTTTTTTGAAAAAAAACTCATTAATACATTTTTTTGTACGCATAATGCAAGGTTCTTACAAATAATGGATAGTTGTCCCATAATAATAAGAATATTCTCATTTTTTGTGCATAATGCAAGGTTCTTGCAAATAATGGATAGTTGCTCCATAATAATAATATATTGATGAGTTTTTTTATTTTTTTTGTAAAAAATTAGACTTTTTTTTTATTCTCAATGAGATTCTTTAATTGGTGTAAAAAAATTTCATGCTAATAGTGTTTTTTTTTTTGTGCGAAATACTTGGTTCTCCTAAAAGGGTGTTCATATTTGGGGGCGGAGGGAGTATAACACCCCTACTTAAGCAGGTAAATATTATTTTATACCATTATTACGTCTAATGCAGAGAGAGAGAGAGAGAGAGGGGGTTATGTAAAGTATGTAAAAAAAAGGAGAAAAATGAGTCTAGTTAGAGCTTTAAATTTAGAGAAAGAAAAAGAAACCTAAAAAAAGTAAAATAATAAAATAAAACCATCAATGCAAAGCAGTGGGCTTAGGTGAGTATTGATACTCTTGTTTTTATTATCAAAATGTGAAAATATATCTTATGGAAACTAAAAAATTGAAAAAAAAAAAGATTTTGAGTCAAAGAAAAGAAAGTTCTAAGGAAAAAGTAAATAACTAAGTTACTTTTTCACGTCTTTTCAAATTTGTTATGCAATATAAACTCAAACAAGAAAAAAAGAAGGAAGTCAAGTTCGAATTTAAGGGCATTAACTTTATTTCACCAGTGAATTTAACCCGTTAGGCTTAAATTAACAGCAAGGGAGGTATCTGTCAATTACTTTGTAAGGTAAGGGTGGAGAGTGGAATATCTGAAAGCAGAGGGGATGTCAGTGTATTTGTTAGAAATCTCAGGGGAGGTGAGTGAAATTTACCCTTTTAATTAGGAAAAATTTCAAGAAACCCCCCAAACTTTACACTCAATGTCTCAAACACCCCTAAATTTCAACAAACTTCAATCGCACACCCAAACTTTCACTCCGTTAATCAATTTACCCCCCACCGTCCAAATCCGTTAGATTGCTAACGGATTTTGCTGACATGGACCAACGGCTCCGTTAAATCAAACCAACTTCTCCTTATTGTTGACATGTGGCGCCACATGTACATGGACCCCACCCTATTCATATTGAAAAAATAAAATAAAATGGACTCCTCTCTCTCTCTCTCTCTCCCCCCCCCCCCCCCCCCCCTTCTCTCTGGTTCCCCACCCATCACCACCACCGTCCATCGCTATCAACTCCCATTTCACCATCTTCCCGACCCACTCCCTGCAATCCCTCCCTACAGTACCTCTCCTCCGTCACTCTACCCAAACCCAGCTCAATCTCGCGAAGAGTATCATCTCCAATTTCCACCGAATAAATCCGACTCCCCCATGATTCAGATTTGGAAATTGCCGCCGTCCGCGGGGGATTAGGACTGGATCTCAGCCGTAAAATTGCTTGGGTTTCAACCGTAATCGAAATACGTATCGAACTCTACAACAAGAAAAAGGCTACTGGATTTATACCCACCTTGGGTAAGTGGGGACATATTCCACCACCAGTACTGGTATATGACCCATTTGGAGCAGAAAGAAGGCAATTCCATTTCTTCAAAAAAGGATCAATTGGCTGGCAATTTTAATTGGGCAAGTGGGGTATTGATTAGGTGACTTTTATTCCCATTTCTTTTATATAGCCGAGCAAGAGAGAGAGAGAGAGAGAGAGAGAGAGAGAGACTGTGTGTGTGTCTTGAAAATTTATGTAAAGTGCAGTGGGTGGAGAATGATGGACGGAGAATGATCAACTCTGCTAGCCGCTGCTTCTCCTCCCCCAGATCCATCGCTCCAACGACCTCTCCGTCTTCGTCAACAGCGCCGCCGGCTTCTTCGACACCCACATCAACAGCGCCACCGGCTTTGCCGCCGCCGTCTTCGTCAATAGCGCCATCGGCTTAGACCCCTGCCGCCGCTTGGCCATCGGAAAAATCAAGCAAATGCTATCGTGGCATTCAAAGAAGATGTGTTTTTCTCTCCGATGGAGTTTTTGAGCTCGATCTAAATGAGATCAGAGGCGAGGGGGGCTTTATCATCTGCACCGAGAGAGAGAGAGAGAGAGAGAGAGAGAGAGAGAGAGAGAGAGAGAGAGAGAGAGAGAGAGAGAGAGAGAGCGAGGGGGGAAGAAGAAGATACAACATTTTCTTCTATCTTTTTTTTTCCCTTTGTTTTTTTTTTCCATTAAGTTAAGGTTGGGGCCCAACATGAGCCATCTCATCATCTTTAACAGCAACATAACAGAAAAAACAGTCCAAGTCAGCAATTTCCGTTAGCAAGTTGACGGATTTGGACGGTGGGGGGTAAATTGATTAACGGAGTGAAAGTTTGGGTGTGCGATTGAAGTTAGTTTGGGTGTGCGATTGAAGTTTGTTGAAGTTCAGGGGTGTTTGAGACATTGAGTGTGAAGTTCAGGGGTGTTTGAGACATTGAGTGTAAAGTTTGGAGGGTTTTTTGAAATTTTCCCCTTTTAATTATGAGTCCTGCAAGATGTACACCATTTTGTGTACACCAATTGTACACCACCTTTGTGGAACCCATTTCGGGTCCCACACGGATAATCAGAGCCGCTCAATATTCTTAAAACACTTTTTTTAGGGTCTCTAAAAAAAATCAACTGATTTTAACATCGGTAAGGCCTTGATCGATTATGCGCCCAATTTACTGATAGGAAATTGGGCGCAGAATCGATCGAGACCTTACCGATGTTAAAATCAATTTTTTTTTACAGAGGCCCTTAAAAAAGCGTTTTAAGAATATTGAGCGGCTCCAATTATTCGTGCGGGACCCAAAATGGGTTCCACAAAGGTGGTGTACAATTGGTGTACACCAAAATGGTGTACCCATACGTTTTTCCTTTAATTATTGTGTAGTGCAAAATGATATGTGCAAATTAAATTTTGCAACATAATAGTATTAGAATTATAATGTGAAAAGTAGATTATCGGTTGTTATTTGTTGATTTCGTCCTTAAATCTTGATAATATAGTTAATAACATATGGTATGAACGTTTACTCGTTGTATAAATTATCCCTTTTAACCATAAAAAATATTTCTTAAAATTGTTAGTTTAACTTCCTCACTAGTTATTTACTTCACCAATAAGTTGACATTTTCTAATGAGGAAAATTTCTGGAAGATAAGTACTTCTCCCATTATACCGGAAAATGCAATTATGTATTTTGGAGTTAGGATGATAAATGGAATCCTAAGTGTTGGAAATGAATTATAATAACATGATAAAAGCATAAATTATTCCACTATCGCCACTTCAAACTGGCACTTCGCCCCTTTTGTTTTTACGTCTAATCAGTGTTTATACGTCATATCACAAATCTTGTCTTTTTTACGCTCAAAGTGCAAACGTAGAATTTAAAATTTGATGCAATCATATTTGTTTACTCAGGAAATAAATCTAAAACGAGTTAAAATAAAATTTACTGAAATGGTTGGAGGCATTTCCTTCGTTTCATGTGTAGGAAAAATGAGAATGTAAAATCAGAATCCAAAAAGCTCCTAAGAGTGTGATTTTAGATTATGGCTCTATTAATATGTTATTTGGAGAATACATAATGTATTTTGCAATGGAGTTCCCAAATAGCCAAAAATTTTCATCGGGTAATGATTTTTGCTCTCAAATTTTGTATAAATGCACTCCCAAATTTGTATTGTAGTGCTTAAACTTATACACAAGACAAGCACTAAAACAATAATTTTGTAGCGCATTAATAAAAAATTGGAGTACATAAATCATTTTCCAAATCCATAATCCAAAAGGCAGGTCCTAATGGTACGAGAGTTGCACATTGTCATACAATTTTTTTGGGGGAGAAATAGAAAGATGAGACCCTGCATCATTTTGTGGTGAAATTCACCCCCAATTTTCTAGGATAACATAATAACATTTCTAAAGATGAGACCCTGCATCATTTTCTTAATTTCTTATACTAGACTCTCGTTGAACATTGAAATTTTTAAGTTTTTTCACACAACCTTTTTTTTTAAATGTTGGAATACGTGTGAGTGTTAATTTCTAATTCGGATAAACAAAATTAAGGTTGTATCTTAATATAAAAATTTGTTAGCCAACTCCTTAGAGCATCTCCACTTTTTACCCAAATCTCTCTTTACCCTTACTCAAGGGTAAATACTTGATATGGTAGGGATCAGGCCTTGTTCTCCTATAGATTTTAGGTGCATTTTATGAAAATCTCATAAAATGAACATTTTATGTAGCGGTGATAAAATGGAGTTGTTTTCCCAACTGATAAAATGTAGTGGTTTTCCTATATAGATTTTAGGAGGATTTTATAAAAATCTCATAAAATCATTTTTACATTTTATGTGTTGAGATTGGAGTGTCATAAAATATATGAAATTTTATGAAACAAAAATATGTTACAAGAACGAAGCCTCACTCCAATCACATGTGTTTTTTACTCAAAAACGGCCATCACAGCACCACCTCCGAGCGAAAACGGCCATCACAGCAGTAGTAGCTCTATCTCGTCGTCTTCTTCTTCGTCGATTCTCGGTCAATACCTCTCTCTCTCTCTCTCTCTCTTTCTCTAACCTTAGATCTCCCTAAAACCCTAGACATGAATCTCTCTCCCCACGACAACGCTGACATATAATTCAATCGACTTCCCTATTGCAATTGAAATTGAAGTCCAATTACTGTAGGCATGGAAAAGCCGGCAAAACGAACAGTAACGTCGCTGTCTTCTCTCTTCCCGGCGGAGGAAGTCCAGGAAGCCTCAAAGCGCGTGCAGGACACCATATCCGGGCACCAAAAAGAGCTAGACCAGGTTCAGGACTTCGTCGCCGATAATGCTAGTCTCATCAGTCTCGTCCAGAAACTCCCCGAGGAACTCCACCACGACATCACGGTAAGCACTCATACACCTGTATTCAGACATACATAAATAAATGCTGGACTTGTCTTTGGCTGCTATTTTGTCTTCTTGGATTTCAATTTGATCCGAATTGGATGGCCTTCCTGAATAGGCCTAGGAAACATTGATTTAGGCTACTGTGAAGGCTATGAATTTAGAAATGGAGAGCA
This sequence comes from Vaccinium vitis-idaea, assembly GCA_963854785.1. Lineage (NCBI taxonomy): Eukaryota > Viridiplantae > Streptophyta > Magnoliopsida > Ericales > Ericaceae > Vaccinium > Vaccinium vitis-idaea. The sequence continues at coordinate 17,708,487 of OY978221.1, forward strand.
ATTTGAAGAGATGACCTTAAATATTTGTGGTCTGACCCTAATAGAATGGTTTGGGATTCCCAAGTGAAAGAAATCATTTTAGTATGTTCATTGAAAACGAAATCAAGTTTGGCGAAGTTAATCTAGAGTAGATAAATACAAGAATGCTAGCCACATAAACCTCATTGAAGCAGATATAAAGAAAATGCAAAAGCTGGTCGAAAATGGCAATTTTATTAAGTATCGTTGTCAGCAGCAAAGTATGATTCTTTCCTTACATAATCCTGCAGAACCACGATTTTTTTTTTTTTTTTTGTGGGAGAATGAAATGAAAGTGTGGTGATAGTTTTCTATGGATGGAAAATAACATAAACGGTTTTTGGCCACAAAGCTATATACTTTGAAAAATTGTTGAACCCAAAATTCCATGGTCCTATCACACCCTATGTTACGCGGACTCTCGTAATGGTATAAAGTACCCGTGTCGGACACTCGACACTCGGATAAGGGTGTGGGATATGTGTCCGATAAGTTTAGTAAGACACTTCTATAGAAAACCTAATTGTAATTCAAGTTTATCATGGAAATATGCATAAACCTCTCTTATTATTCATGAAATGCGCTATAGAACCTTAAAGCACCATTTTACGTAAGAAAGTACACAAAAAATAGAAACAAATTTGAATATTTTGCCGTGTCCCCGTGTCCTTGAAATGAGAAATAGTTGAATCCGACACCTAGATACATACCCGCACCCGACACCCGTACCTGAGTCCAAGTAACATAGATCACACCATACAATGTTCCTGTAGGCCCCGTTCACTTGCACCAAAAGATGGAAAATGACGGAAAAATTAACACTTTTTTTAAACTTTCTACGTGGTCAGTTACCAACAAAGTTCTGGAACCAACACTATACTACAATTTCTAACTTGCAACATCACAGTAATTTCTACGTAAGAAAACCTACTCTATACTATCTATTCTATTTCTCTATTCTTAGTATGGATGCATCCTCGCTAGATTGGCCATGTATTGAGACCAAAGATTGCTGCATAAAGTCTCGGTAGATTTAATGGGTCAGTGAATCCCAACAAACCCGAATGTGTCAAATACACTAGCAGTTCGTGCCAACCATACTGCGCACCTAAACTGTGACACATTCAACATCCATAATGCTGACTAGGGATAAGGGATGTCAGCAAAACGAGTGGCCTCCTTATCCTACAGTTTCAGGCGGCTTCTCATTTCGTTGACATCCCCCATATCCCCTCCGTCAGCGTTGGGATGTTGTATGTGTTGCTAGAAATAATAGAGATAGTATAGGGTAGGTTTTCTTAGATAGAAATTACTGTGATGTTACAAGTTAGGTCAAAAGCCTCCAAGCGCGTGCTGGATTCGATCTCCATGCACCAAAAGGAGCTCGATCAGCTTTGGGACTTCACTGCTGATAATGCTAGTCTCATCAGTCTCGCCAAGAAACTCCCCAATGAACTCCTCCATGGCATCATGGCAAGCACACATTACACATTTATTTATACATCCAATATGTGTTCATATCTTTGATGCAAAAATGTGCGAATTTCAGAGCATCTCCAACCATACTCCATTCCTTCAATTCTTTATATCTATAATATGAAGAATATAACCCCTCCAACCATGCTTCAATTCCATTCTTCAAAATGAAGGATCATGTATTAGTGCATGTTTAAGTATACAAATGATGAGTCTCATTGTTAGTCTTTAATTTTTGTTTTTTGGGGATGGTTGTCAGGTTCCGTTTGGGAAAGCTGCCTTCTTTCCTGGTCGTTTGATTCACACCAACGAATTCCTGGTAATTGCTTGATTTTATACCAGTAAGGCTGTAAGGCAGTAATTGCTACGTTTGATTTAATGGGAAAGTGGTTTTCCTAGGTTTTGGGGGACTGGTTGGGTGTCAACCAATCAGTCATGAATGGATACATACAGGCTACAACTACTCTTTAGCCTTTTAGTAGTTTTTTATACAAATGGTTGTTTTTTGCACAGAACTTGTAATGAATGATAAACAAAGTGATATATTCTACCAACAAAACCTTGAAATTTGCATAATTCAACCTTCTGTTTGACAATTCTTTTATTTGCAGGTGCTCTTGGGAGAAAGTTATTATGCTGAAAGAACATCTAAACAAACCGTTGACCTGTTAAAAAGAAGGGGGAAGGCTTTGGAATCCCAAGTTAAGTCCATTAAGGCTGTGATGCAGGATCTTAAGGCCCAGGCTTCGTATTTTGATGCTACAGCTGCTGAAGTGGCAGTAAGTCTATGAAATCCTTAAATATGTTGATAAATAGTTTAATGTGATCCATCATTTCCATTGTTTTGGGGGTTCTGAACATATTATATTGATTAGCATCTCCAACTATCCTTCAAATCTTTCCAAAACCAATCTTCAATTCTCAAAGAAAGAATCATCTCCAACCATACTTCATTGGTATCCTTTAAAAATTAAGAATGAAGTTTTAGTCTCTATATCTGGAGATAATCTCCAACCTAATTTCGAAGACTCAAAATTGTGTTCTTTGTTCGAACAGTGCGTTGGAGTATATTGCTATTCATACACACTTCAAATATAATTCTTTATTTATAGCTCTGTTTCTTAAAACTCATTCATCCCTCTCTAAAACTCAAAATTTTCACCAAAATTCAAATATGCATTTTAGATCTTTTTTTTTTTAAACCTATGTTATATATCAAATGTTGAATACCTTTCCAATGGTGCTAGTCATAGCTTATGTGCATTTTAAAGTGCAAATTTGAAATGAAGAATGCTCTTCAAATTTGTTAGACTAAAACTTGATTCTTCACTTTGAAGGATGAAAACGAAGTATGGTTGGAGAGGTTTCATTAGTCATTGAAGTTTTGAAGTATGGTTGGAGATGCTAGCGTTCTTCGTTTTATTTTTATGTTACAATGTTTATTTCTTTTGACATTAAGATTAAGTTATTACTAAATTTGTGTTGGTGGAATGGTAATTGCACAAAATTTTTAAATTATCTTGTTTGCCTTGGGGATCCTCATGTGGACCATTTTTTATGGCGGGACAATGAGCTTGGAATGGGGCCGTCGCCTGGCTCACAAGGCCCACCTTGGAGGGCTATTATGAAACGGGGGCTTAAGTGAGGGGTGAGAATGTCATGGTTGCAAAATTTAGCAACTTCAGGTGTCTTTAATTTATTGTGTTCAATTTATTTAGTTAGACTTAGTCACAAAGTCACTACATGGCATGGACTATGTGACACTACGCTTTGTCCAGACTCTGCATAATATTATCATTAGTGGAGTATGGTTGTGATACTTTCCATGGATAGCAGCTCGCTTTTCAAAGTACGTATTCCTTTTTTTGTTCTCAACTTCTCATCCAAGCTTTGAAGGCAAAATAACCCATCCTTTTGCTTGATTTTGGTGGGTTGCTTATGTAATTTCATATTCTGTTCCTCAAGTTGTCATGTTGTTCTTCACTTCTCTGGTGTATCTTTCTCATGTTGATGTTATTTATCGATATTTTAATCCATGGTAAAACAGGAGGGTCTTGTGGAGATAACGGAAGAATATACTGCGGAAACTTCAGCTAAGGAGTTGTCAAAAGCAGGCAGGTTCCAGCCTCTTATTGTCTTCTATTGAACTGTTTGTCTGTGGTTGAATGTGCAAATATTTGGAGAATATGTCAATTGATGTTGGTGCTGTCTTTTCTTCTCTTTCCTGTTGGATTTATATGCTATGTGATGTAACCAGTCGTCTTATCCATGTTGATGTTCTACCATTTTATATTGGAAAAACTTTGCTTCGTTATGTGTCATCATTTAAACTGATGTTGTCCTTACTACATAGTTGATGGATATAGTCTCATTTTTCCACATAAGAGGGCATATCCACCTCTGTTTAATGTTGTATTTTCTCAATTCTCATACAATCCCCCTTAACCTTTGCCGTAAGGAATTTTCTGCATCCAAGTTAAGTGGACAACAGTTTATACATTTTTTGAAGTTACTTGACTGGCCACCTACACTATAACATTCCTAGTCAAATGTTAACTAGATTTAGATGAGTACTGGAGTACTGTTTGTTGGCCATCAACCAAGAGCAATCTTTTCCGGTTCCTGTTAACATGTGAGTAATTCTTGGTGTTTTGCTGCACAGTTGGTGTAAAGTACCTGGACTTATTGTGTGTGTTCTTTATTTTGATGTCAAGTTCGTCGACTTTTTCATGTCACATAAATGCATCTAATTGGACATCTCAATTTGTTATCCCCATATGTTAGATAATCTGTAGTGGGGAATTAACACCATTTGTGTGATTCTGGTATGGCTAAACCAGATCCTACTAATGCTTCTGAGGCAGACAATATCAACGCTCTTACTGAAGAAGAGGAATTTGCTAAATTAATGTCCAAGATTGATGAACTTGAGAAAGAAGAACTTGCGGAAGAAAGTGATGAAGATGATGAAGGATATAGTCATATGATGTCGAAGCTTGACGAACTTGAGAAAAAGGAACTTGCAACTGAAAGCGTCAGCGGGAGTGATGAAGACTACAGTAGCCAGCCTTCTCTTGATCAAAGACATGTAAGTTCAGAGGAGTGGATAGGGTATTTGATTTTTATTATAATTTGAGCTGATAGAACCAATAAATCTATATAACCTCCTGAGTTTCTGTCACTGATTCAATAGGGGCATCAATTACCAAATCCAGCAAGGCAGTCAAATGACGAATATCCTATCGTTAAAGAGCTTCCAAGTATACAGCACGCTTTTCCACAAGAATTGCGCAAGCAGGTGAATGAAGTAGTTGTATCTTTAATCATCTCTTTCCTTTCTATACTAGTTTCCTGCCTCTTCGATAGTAAATTAGCTACATGTCTTGTGAGAATTTTTCATAACTCATAGACGCTCTAATTGTTGTTTTTCTCATTCGTGAAACTTCAAAATGCAGTTTGAAGGCTCGAAGTTGCAATCAGTATCTGAAGGTTAGTCTGTTTCTGATCCATTATCAGTTCCTCCATAAATTCATTGTACTTGATTTTGTTTTACGTCTGGAAACACATAAGAACATACTTGCAAATTTTATATGCTCCCCCTTAATTTGTGTAATGACACCATACCGATGACGCTGATCACAAATTTGGGAGAACCGACCCGATCAGGTGAGTTCTGGGTGAGTTTACTGAAACAACTGAAGAACCAAGACAACTTAAGTAAGATCGAATGTATCATTTAGGTATTTAGGTATATACAGGTAGCCCTGGCTCTTAGCCTCTATAACGTAATATGATGCCAGCATCCCAACAAAAACCTTCAGAGAAACTATAAAACGGAAAGTGATGTTATATGAATTGGTTCAAGCTCTAAGATTTTGGTCATAGGTGCTCTGGTAGGACCAAGATTCATTGATAAGTTGTAGAGATAGTTGCAGATAACCAAGAGGAACTTTCATTACGGAAATATTGTGTTAAGCTTCTCTATTTCTTCACAAAAGCAAGCAAGACCTTCATAGCCTGAGAACCTGTGGAACAATCGGAAGACAACTTCACCTTGGAATCGTGAACTACATCTTGGTCCACATTTGCTTTGAGATAGTGATCTCTGTGTTGAATAATTGCTCAATTTGACACACTTCCTTTGAAGCTTTTGTAGTTTTCATGGTACCATGATTTGTTGGAGAGATGCTCTCTTTTTGCTCAGCTTAGCCATGTAATCATAAAATTTTGATTTGGAACTACTCTGGCAATACTATTAAGCATATGACATCCACCAATAGTTGTACATCTATCTCAAGTTGCTTCCACGGATTGACCCTGCTGTCATTATTAACTTCAGGTAAATCTCCAAGTGACCCAAGTTCTGCACTTGCTAAATCCAGTTCAGCTGAAAAGGCTTCGGTACTTCCTGAAGCGGAGGAGAACATTGAAGCAGAACCTCAATCGCAGTATAAGGTATTAATTGCTTGATTCCAGTCCTTCCTCAGTTGCTTAGTGAAAAAGCGATCATCTCAGTCGACATTACACTGGTTGGGATGTGTTTTATTGCTTCTTTTTTTATCAGCGAAGAAGGTAACATTTTATTGATAACAATAAAGATTTATTGCTTCTGTGACTCATAGTCTTCAGCAGTTCAAATCCCTGGTTGCTTGCCTATATAGGTGCAGTGAGCATTCATATTTTTGCTTGTGTTTGTCTAAAATACTTTTTTAACTGTACCTTAGGGTATTTTACTTGCAATTGCCTATCTATCTAAACTAGGCAGTAAAAGTCATTGAGCAGGTTTCCTTGGAGCAGTTATCTATAAATCATTTCAGTTATTGGATAAGAAGGAAGTGAATATGTAATGCAAAGTTTATCCTTTTCGCTTTCCTCAACTTGCAGGCGTTTACAGGCTCAATTGTGGAGCACACCCACAACTTAGAAACAAATCCGAGGGAACAAACGAGTGCTTCGTCTAAGGTTGATCTACTGTCTTTTATTCTTGCAGCAGTCTTGTGATCCTTGTTTGTTTCCCAACTCTCAACTTAATACTACTTTTACTTTGCAGTCTTCTACGCCCCAACCGTCAAAGCCAGTATCAAGATTCAAGATGCAGAGAAGATAGCCACGGAAGCTGTACGTATATGCAGAATGTGTTAGAGACCCAACTTGTCACTTTGGTATGGGAAGTTTCTTTGAAACCCCCCTCGTAGGAAAAGAGGGAAGGTGCAAGATGGTGATTGATGATGTAAACATGGTAGGTCTGGTTGTATCTTGCCATGTTTGTTTAGGGTCTGTTTCGACCATGAAATTATGAAGGGATTTTCTAAGTGAATTTAATATGATGGAAAGGATAAGGAAAAATAAAAATAAAATGAAGCTGCTAATATTCTTTCCTTGCCTTGTTATTTTTAGTTTCCTTGCACAATCCCTCCGTGATTCCACGATCCAACACAGCTTTAAATTAGGGGGATTCTCATACCTGAGATTGTGTTTTTATTGTTTTTCAAGGGTGGAGGAGGTGCTGTGTAGCATAATGTTATCTTGAAGACAACAATGAAAAAAGTAGATAATATGGAACACGATATGTTGACTGGAAAGCGCATCAAATTTCCCTTGAACAACTTGATTTTGAGTTTGTGTAAATCCGCTGCACCAAGGAATCAGTTGTTTGCCAATGCATTTGCATACTTGTTTGTTGTTTGCATCCCGATAAATATGACAGATCTGTCTTGATGAGGTACCTGCAGACGCCAAGAAATTGAGAGCTGAAAAAGCATCCATTACAATGTCCAACTTCCAAATATCGTGTGATTTTGCCGCGACGAGACCCTCCTTCTGGGCCAAAATCTCTGTTGCTTGAGGAGAAATTTGGTTGAGCTTTCCTGTGAAAACCTGCCACCCAATACCCATGCTCATCCTAATGAACCTGCCAATGGATGCTTTCCCCGTTTCAAGGATGAGAGCTCGATTAAGTGTTGAGCTTTAATAAACCAGTAACAGGAGGCTCCCGTCCAACTAGAATTCCCCGTTTTGTTATGAGTTTTGGGGCCCCTTGAACAACTCCATTCCACTGATTTGGCAAGAATTGTCTTACAGACTGTAGGGATTTGATCTCCTTGATGTCGAGGTTCAAATAGAAGTTTGTTTTGGTGGTTCCAGATGTAGTAGCAAGCAATTGGAAAAATGATTAGACTATGGATTCGGGAGGGTGGAATGGAAGAGGGAGACAAACTGGTACAGAGCGAAGCAAGAATGCCATTGTTGATACACAGGTGAGCTGGGTAATCAAGGGGTTCCCAAATACACTTGGCTCGGTGACAGTCATGGAGGGCATGGCTAGTGTTAATAGCAAGATGAACACCACCATTCACATATTTCAGAAGGAACTCCCTAGTTGGGGGAGTCTGTTGCGCAACAAGCCATATTTTTTTTGGGTACATGCGCAACAAGCCATATGAAGTGTTGCTGCTGGGCTAGCTTAGCTCTTTCCAAACATCGAAATAAAGAATAACATTTTGAAGATTAAAAATGCCCGCAAGCAGCCTAGAAACATGAGAAAATCAACTAGAATGTTGATACCATTGTTTCCAGGTTTACTAGTATTTGAAAAAACTCTGTTGTTAAGTCTTCCTTGAAAAGGTTCACAAACACCGAGCTAGCTGGTTTTGAAAGTTAAAACTATTTTTGCTCATGAAAGCAGAATGAATTGATTCCACTTTTCATTGTTTCTGTGGACAAGAAGAAAGAAAACGGCTTATTTGCACGGATGGTCCCCAAAGTATTAGCGAATTGTCACTTTGGTCCCCAAAATACAAATCGTGTCTATTGAGTCCCCAATGTAAGCAATTTGCGTTTAAATGATCCCCGGAGCTAACTCCGCCCAAATTGACCGTTAAATGTAAGGGTATTTTTGGAAGTTCATCTTAACCCCACCACTTCATCTTCAATCTCAAAACCCTAACCCATACCCATCCGGCCATCCCTATTCCCATCCCAGAACCCAAACTCCTCCCAATTTCGGGAAACAAGGCCCAAATCTCATACCATCCTCCTTCTCCCATCCCTAGCTATAAATCCCAAAAATATAAATCGTTGTTATCATAGTTGAATCGGATCTCGCCATTGGAGTCGTCGAGCTGGACGAATTCAACGTGATTGGAGTACAACTTTGTCGTGCCAGACACTCTAGTTCATGGCGTAGATGTGCCATGGGGCTTCGTAGATTTCAGATCGACGTTGTTGCTCGTCTAAGTTGCCGTTCTTAGTCGGGTCGCTACTCGCCCCCATCTCCCATTCCTCTTTCTATCTCTCCACAAAATAAAAACACCATCTGATCAAACATCAAAAAAATTACTACTATCCTAGTCCATAGTCCACAACAATGGTGGACAAGGAAAACAGGGTGCGAGTCATGCGCTTAGGGAAAAGAAGGTGGCGCCAGAGCCTCCACAGTTAGCCATCTGGAAGTGGGTGGCGTTGGGTGAGATTCTGACCAAGTTCCGTCGATTAAGGATTCGGGTTTTGAGCTGCAGCGAAAAGGGTGAAAAGAAAGGCGAAGAATAAGGCTGACTAGTACGGATATTAAGGTGAAATCAGAAGATCCCCAAGTGTGAGCATTTTGAATCTGAAATGTTTTAAGTATGTTGAGAACTGGTTATCTGTGGTTTGATTTCGTTGGAAATGGGTATGCTTAGTTTTGTGAATTGAAGAATGGATTGGGTTGTTGTCAGTAGCAATAACTTGTTCAATTTAATTGTGCTTTTCATGTAAGTTTCTGGGAAGAGGAGGCAGTGGCGATTTGTATGCACTAGGGTTATATATGGTTAGGGTTTTGAGGTTGAAGATGAAGTGGGGGGTTAAGATGAACTTCCGAAAATACCCTTGCATTTAACGGTCAATTTGGGCGGAGTTAGCTCCGGGGATCATTTAAACGCGAATTGCTTACATTGGGGACTCAATAGACACGATTTGTATTTTTGGGGACCAAAGTGACAATTCGCTAATACTTTGGGGACCATCCGTGCAAATAAGCCAAAAGAAAACTACCGAAATTGAAAACAATTTGAAAGTTCATGATAACTACTGCTTGTACTATGCCCTCCACGCCCCAACTTCATACCCACAATTGGAGTACCAAATTGGAGACATCACATTAAACCAAATTATGTTCTATAGAAAAGAAAAAAAAAACCTGAAAAGTAAATCAGGAAATGTAGGGCAACCTCAGTTTTTATTTATTTATTATTTATTATTTAATTGTTTTTATGTAAAAAAAATTGCTCTGCCACAAGTAATCAACCAAAGATGAACAGATAGTTACGCAACCAAGTAATGAGAAATGAATTATCAACAATGAGAAACCTGTACTTCCATTCATTCCATATACAATAATGTACAACTAGAGTCACAATTGTGTATACAAACAAGGGGAAGGGAGCATCAACCATCAGGTACCTTCCCCTTCCTCTTGAAGTCTTGAAGCACTCTTTCCCGCTCTGCAGGAGTAGCAGACATTAGCCACTTGCTGAACTCAACCTCTCCCATATTCATGAATTGCGCAAGGAGGCTATATTGGCTCTTTTTCCTCAATTTAGTAGTAGCAGCAGTATTTTCCTTCCCGCAAACAGCATCTGATTTCCTCCTCATGATGGGCAGGCGTGACTGCTTAATGCCATCATTTTGGGGCATGCCTACTTCATTCTTTCCTTGGGTCCCAGGTCCAGAGTTGATGATATCTTCGTTGCGATGAGCATACAAAATTCCTGAGCATCAAGAAAATCAGGTTTGGATCACGAAGATATGAAATACTTTTGTCGACTGATTGTCAAATGATACTATACTCAGAAACATGAGTCCTATAGTTTCAAACATGGTAACCAAGGATGTGTTTGGTTTATAGATTGTAGGGGTGAAACCGGTTTGGTTTGGTCTGGTTTTGACGTGTTTTGGACTGAACCGGGAAAAGTGTGTTTGGAGAAGACAAGGAACCGAAACCGATTTTTTAGAGGTCGGTTCGGTTTCGGTTCGGTTCGGAGAGAGATCAGAGATTCAAGATAAAAAATCAGAAAACAAGATCGCAAATTGATCGAAATCGCCATAACCATATACATACATACATAAGTGTGCGCGTGTGTATATATATATATATATATATATATATATATATATATATATATATATATATATATATATATATATATGGATGCTGTTAATGGCACGGGTGAATTTGTTAATGCCACGGGAATTAATTACGAGGAAAGCTAAAATGGCTTAATTGCCCTTCCTAATAATCAGCATTGTCTTGACTTCTCCTTTGTCAATTAGTTTTCCTAAACTACCCCATATTGGCTTTTCGTGTATGCATGTACTTCAGAAATACCTATTCAAATCATTTCCATTCCCAATCTGATCTAATACTCCACTATCCGAAGGAGAAATACTTGGGGGCGTGTACGGTACGGCCACGTGATGTCCGATCGCGCATCTTAATCGTCCAAAAGTGTTTTGGATGGCCCAAATTTATTCCCCCCCCTCTCTCTCTCTCTCTCTCTCACTCTCACACTCTCTCTCTCTCTCTCTCTCTCTTTGTAAATCTGAGCCGTACAAAAACTTTTGGATGACCGAGATGCGAAGTCGGACACCACGTGGCCGTACCATACACCCACCCAAGTTTTTCTCCTATCACAAGACCGGAACCAAAATCCAATCGAATTTAATACCAAAAAAAAAAAAAACGGAGCCCAGTTGTTACAACAAAAAATTGAAATCACCAAGGAATTCTCAAATCTCAAAAATCACCAAGGAAGATGGGATTTCAGCTATTCTTTATCCGTACAAGAAAGAATTTGGTTGGGAGGATGTGATAGTGGAGTATTAAGTTAGATTAGGAATATATAAAAGTTTCGAAGATGTATTTTTATGGAGAAAGTCACTAAAAGGGATAGTTTAGGAAAGCTAATTGACAAAGGGGAAGTCAAAACAATGTCAGCTACTACTAGAAAGGGCAATTAAGCCATTTTAGCATTCTGTGTAATCAATTTCTGTGGAATTAACAAATTCTTCCGTGGCATTAACAACATCCTATATATATATACACTTCCCGGTCATTTTTTTTATAATTCCTCTCGGGGACCCTTAAAAACATGTTCTAAACACATTGAACGGCTTAGATCATCAAAATTCAATCGGGAAAGGCGATGTCCTAACTTTAAAGTTTAAACAAAGGGAGGGATCCCCGACTAGAAGATTTCCGTACACACACACACATACACAAATAGGCTATATATAACGTTTTTAACAAAAATCAATCGGATGAAGCCCTTACGGGTATTTTTTTTGGACGAATCTTCGCGGGGGCCCTTAAAAATGCATTTTAAAAACATTGAACGGTTCGGATCGTCAAAATTTGGCTCGGAAAGGTGAGGTCCGCATTTTAACTTCAATAAGGGACCCTTATTGGAAGTTAATCCTATATATATATATATAGGGGGCGGAAGCACAGACACAGTAGAAGCATGAACAGAGTAGCACTAAGTAATCCGTTAAAGTAAAACAATTAAAATATAAACGTAATGATTAAAGAAGAAAAGTAATAATCATTAAAGGAAAAGTATGAATAGTAACGTGTGAATAGTAGTTCGTGCGTGAATAGTGCACGTGAATAGTGCTGAAAAAAACACAAATTAAGTATGAACTAAACAAAGTTTGAGATATACAAAGTAGAAATTACTTGGAAACTTACTTCAATTTGATTAATCAGAAACTTGGGGGTACATGGAGGTGGAAGTGGATGATTTGAACTTGAATGGGGAATTACAAGTGGGGGAATTGGTTTTGCTCGTGAGGAGCTTACAAGAAAGAAAAGGGAGGTTTTACAACTTGAGAATTTCTGTCTCAAGTTTCGCCTTGTTACTACCTAACTAGAAGGATCCTTTTATAGAATAAGGACCTGAAAATACAAACTTAACAATAATTTACTTTTTGACTAAAGTGATGACTTTTTCTTCAACTTTCGGTGCATGCATGATGCTGTCTTTACTTTCGGTGGAGAGTAGTGGAGCAGTATCCTGCATGTGACTTTGCTGGTTGGTGGGAAAAACTTGCTGTTACCATGTGACTAAGAATTTGGTGGGATTACTTTTTCCTGGAAAGTAATTCCCTGTGATAACTTTATCTAAAAGTCCATCATGTTTTCAAGATTCCCTAGCTCTTCTGGAGATAGATCATCCCAAAAATCGTGCTCGACATCTTCATCATTCCACAAATCTCGCCCATCATTGTTGTCTGAATCAGATACATCATGAACTTGTAAATAACTGTGGTAGAATTTGACTAAATTCTTATACCTGGTATGGTAAAAGCAATTGTTTGAATGGTCTTTCCCAATCCCCTGTTACAAATTTTTCGAAAGACAGGGAACAAAATGATTGCACTTGGTGAAGAGCAACTAAATACAAAGTAAAACAAGAAATACCAAACCAAACCAAACCAAACCAAGCCTTATGTCCCAATCAATCAATTGGGGTCGGCTACATGAATCCTTTTTCTCCATTGAGCTCTGTCATGTGATGCTTCATCGCTTAAACCTAGTATGATAAAATAGTTGTGGACCACTATGGGTTGATAAAATCAACCTTCCTTTTATAACGACCCGCCCCCGCCTTGCACAATATTGTCCGCTTTGGCCGCCCAAGCTCCTTGGACTTCCACGCTTAACTGTGAAGTACCAATGAGCTTTGACGCCCGCACGGCTTTAAAAGGCCTTGTGCAAGTTAGGGCATGATCTATTCTCTTATATCATTGAACTCCATTGCATCCAGGTGGGTCATGGGCTGTCACATTCTCCCCACCTTATGATGCAACGTCCTCGTTGCATATTGGCACAACGACCTTCCCGGGAGGTATAACACTTAGTTCTGCATAGCACAGATGATGATAAAATCAAAGTTGATAAAATCAAATTATCCATAAAACCCTAGACATGAATCTCTCTCCCCACGACAACGCTGACATAAAATTCAATCGACTTCCCTATTGCAATTGAAATTGAAGTTCAATTACAGTAGTGTAGACACCCCGATTTTGACCCGAGAAACTCATCAAGCAACCCCGATGATGAAAATGTCTGATAAGAGCACGCGAGGCTTGATTGTGAACTTGGAAACCCCTCCAAAACCTTCTCAAAATAAACCCAAGCCTACACCACCTTTTAGTACATTCAAAACCCTCTTTTTTTTTATATATAATATGTCCCAATCCATTTTGAAATGAGGGAGATGTGCCCGTTTTACCAAAACAACTTATTTTCCTGACCTTCTGAGGGTAAAATGGTCACATATTTTTATGTACAAATCATGTTAGGTTCAAACCACTTGGGTTAGAAATTAGACTTGACAAGCTTTCCAACGCTTCAAACCATGCGTAAAACGGAGTTTGGTAGCACCCGGAATGGCCCCGCGAAGTTTCATATGTTGTGCTGTCTCCTAATCCAGGCGCCTGGATTACCCTATTCCAGGCGCCCAGACTCAATCCAGGCGCCTGGATTCCCTATTCTGGGCGCCCAAACTCAATCCAGGCGCCTGGACTCCCCAATTCCAGGCGCCCGGATTCACTCCAGATACTTGCTGTCCAAGGTCAAATGGGTGGGGAGGAGCGTCTTGAAGATCATTTCTGGAATTTTTTGCAGAAGTATAGTGGAGGGGAGATGATGGCCTATGATGCCCCCCTAAGCTTCACCCTTAAGAGGTCCTAGTGACCTTTTTGAACCTTTTCTAGCCTATAAATACACCTCTCTCTCACTCATTTGGAAGAGGATCAGTTCTCCCCTCTCTCTCATGCTGTTATTCTGCTGCAAAAATTTCCAGAAGCTCCATCCTAGTTAATCCCTCTCTAATTCCTTTACTTTCAAGCATAAAACCCACTTTTTACTACACCAAATCCATGTATCTTCATCAGCCATAATCAAATCCAACCATTCCACCTACAATCAATCTAATACACTTCCAAGAGCAAAAATCCAGCCCATTCAACCACCAATAGCCTTCCAAAAATCAAACCCAAGTTCATCAATCAAAGCTTTGCAAGGTAGTTCATCTACCAAAGTGTTCAAAAAGGCCCTGAGGGGGACTCAACCAAGTTCTTACTAGTCTTCTATACTAGTGGAGGACTTGGAAGAGGTTTGAATCGTACAAGAAAGAAATCTGTTTTGTGTATCAGTATACAATCCAGGCGCCTGGATGAGTTCAGTTCAGGCGCCTGCATTGAATCCAGGCGCCTGGATTCACTCAATGTAGGCGCCTGGATCTCCTTCCCCTTTGTCATATTTTTTGCTTCTCTTGCAGTTTAATCAGTTCATGGTACATCATTTACATGCATGAATACAGTATATCATATTTGAAATATGTCTTAGTCATAGTATTTCATCATTGAGACATCAAAAGCCATGTTTTTCAAAGCTCAAATCATGTCATGGAGTTAACTTTGAGGTCCACTTTACTCACAGAACCATTAAAACATCATTTTGGATATGAGATAGTGAGTTCTAAACATCATACTTGTTGTTTATTGAAAAATATGGAATTTTGAGATTGTTGTCTGGTAAGCCATCCAGGCGCCTGGATTCACCCATTCCAGGCGCCTGCATTCAATCCAGGTGCCTGGATCTGCCTAATCTAGGTGCCCAGATGGCCATCCAGGTGTGGCAAGTTTGATGTTCACGATAAGTTTCTGGGACACCTCGGAGCAGTTTGAGCATGATCTGATCAAGTTTCAATGTCTTATGCATATAAGTCATCCATCCATGCCCATCTCATTAATCTTTTTGATGCATCTTGATGCTCTCACATGAATATGTGTTCAAAGTCTATTCAAACAGTGCTTTCAAAATCCCTTAAACATTTAGTAAAGACCGGTGGTTACACTGGGCGAGGGGGGTGCTTTGAATTCCTTCCCCTCTCGTAACCTAGCTTCTGGATCCGAGAAATCTCAATAAACGCAGACCGGTAAAATACTTTCCATATCAAGGGCAAAAGAGTCATTTTTCAACAGGTTTCTCGGGTATGGTCCTCAAACCCGGGTGGCGACTCCATTCAATCAATCAAACCGTTTTCCAAAACCAAACTTCAATTTCGTGAACCTCCGCGGGGTGTTCACAAGTAGGCATGGAAAAGCTGGTGAAAGGAACAGTAACGTCACTGTCTTCTCTCTTCCCGGCGGAGGAAGTCCAGGAAGCCTCAAAGCGCGTGCAGGACACCATATCCGAGCACCAAAAAGAGCTAGACCAGGTTCAGAACTTCGTCGCCGATAACGCTAGTCTCATCAGTCTCGTCCAAAAACTCCCCGAGGAACTCCACCACGACATCATGGCAAGCACTCATACAACTATATTCATATTCATGCATATACAAATGCTGGACTTGTCTTTGACTACTATTTTGTCTTCTTGGATTTCAATTGTTCCTAATTAGATGGTCTTCCTGAATAGGCCTAGGAAACATTGATTTAGGCTACCATGAAGGCAATGAATTTAGAAAAGGAGAGCAATTTGAAGAGATGACCTCAAATATTTGTGGTCTGACCCATAATAGAATGGTTTGGGATTCCCAAGTGAAAGAAATCATTTTAGCATGTACATGATGTCCAATACTTGTTTTACATATTTCATACGAAAATGTTCCAATTCATTAGATCTTCTTGAGTGTCATTCAATGTTCCTGTAGGCCCTGTTCACTTGCACTAAAAGATGGAAAAGGACGGAAAAATCAACTTTTTTTTTCTTTTTCGTTCTAACTTTCTATGTGGTTAGTTACCAACAAAGTTCTGGAACCAACACTATACTACAATATCTAACTTGCAACATCAGAGTAATTTCTATGTAAGAAAACCTACTTTATACTATCTATTCTATCTCTCTATTCTCAATATGGATGCATCCTCGCTAGATTGGCTATATATTGAGACCAAAGATTGCTGCATAAAGTCTCAGCAGATTCAATGGGTCAGTGAATCCCAACAAACCCGAATGTGTCGAATACACTAGCAGTTCATGCCAACCATACTGTGCAACCTAAACTGCGACACATTCAACATCCATGATGCTGATTAGGGATAAGGGATATCAGCAAAACGATTGGCCTCCTTATCCTAAAGTTTCAGGTGGCTTCTCATTTCATTGACATCCCCCTTATCCCCTCCGTCAGCGTTAGGGACTTTGAATGTGTTGCTAGAAATAATAGAGATAGTATAGGGTAGGTTTTTTTAGAAATTACTATGATGTTACAAGTTAGGTCAGAAGCCTCCAAACATGTGCTGGATTAGATCTCTATGCACCAAAAGGAGCTCGATCAGCTTCGGGACTTCACCGCTGATAATGCTAGTCTCATCAGTCTCACCAAGAACTCCCCGATGAACTCCTCCACGACATCATGGCAAGCACACATTACACATTTATTTATACATCCAATATATGGTTATATCTTCGATGCAAAAATGTGTCAATTTCAGAGCATCTCCAACCATACTCCATTCCTTCAATCCTTTATATCTACAATATGAAGAATGTAACCCTTCCAACCACGCTTCCAATGAAGGATCATGTATTAGTGTATGTTTTAAGTATACAAATGATGAGTCTCATTGTTAGTCTTTAATTTTTTGTTTTTTGGGGATGGTTCTCAGGTTCCTTTTGGGAAAGCTGCCTTCTTTCCTGGTCGTTTGATTCACACCAACGAATTCCTAGTAATTGCTTGATTTTATACCAGTAAGGTTGTAAGGCAGTAATTGCTACGTTTGATTTAATGGGAAAGTGGTTTTCCTAGGTTTTGGGGGACTGGTTGGGTGTCAACCAATCAGTCATGAATGGATACATACAGGCTACAAATGCTCTTTTGCCTTTTAGTAGTTTTTTTTATACAAATGGTTGTTTTTTGCATAGAACTTGTAATGAATGATAAACAAAGTGATATATTCTACCAACAAAACCTTGAAATTTGCATAATTCAACCTTCCGTTTGACAATTCTTTTATTTGCAGGTGCTCTCGGGAGAAAGTTATTATGCTGAAAGAACATCTAAACAAACCGTTGACCTTTTAAAAAGAAGAGGGAAGGCTTTGGAATCCCAAGTTAAGTCCATTAAGGCTGTGATGCAGGATCTTAAGGCCCAGGCTTCGTATTTTGATGCTACAGCTGCTAAAGTGGCAGTAAGTCTATGAAATCCTTAAATTTGTTGATAAATAGTTTAATGTGATCCATCATTTCCATTGTTTTGGGGGTTCTGAACATATTATTTAGCATCTCCAACTATCCTTCAAATCTTTCCAAAACCATTCTTCAATTCTCAAAGAAAGAATCATCTCCAACCATACTTCATTGGTATCCTTTAAAAAATTAAGAATGAAGCTAACTCTGTATCTGGAGATAATCTCCAACCTCATTTTGAAGACTCAAATTTGTATTCTTTATTCGAACAGTGCGTTTGAGTAGATTGCTATTCATACACACTTCAAATATAGTTCTTTATTTATATCTCCGTTTCCTAAAACTCATTCATCCCTCTCTAAAACTCAAATATTTCACCAAAATTCATATGCATTTTAGATCTTTTTTTAAACCTATGTTATATATGAAATGTTGATCTCATTTTAAAGGTTTTGGCGTATCGCAAATACCTTTCCAACGGTGCTAATCGTAGCTTATGTGCATTTTAAAGTGCAAATTTGAAATGAAGAATGCTCTTCAAATTTGTTTGAGTTTCCATATATGGAGACTCAAACTTGATTCTTCACTAACGAAGTATGGTTGGAGAGGTTTCATTATTCATTGAAGATTTGAAGTATGGTTGGAGATGCTAGCGTTCTTCGTTTTATTTTTATGTTCCCATGTTTATTTCTTATGTTATTATGGAGTACTAAATTAGTGTCAGTGGAATGGTAATTGTGTAACATTTTAAAATAAGACCGATGTGCAACATATTAACGTAAATCTTAAGAAAACTTAAAATTAAATTTTTGAGGAATGGAGAGTAGGGGAGAGAAATGAACCAATTTTTGAGATGTAGAGATAGAGAAGAAGCTGTTCAAGAAAAGAAAAGAGAGATAAAAATGAAGAATAGTGGTTGTGTGTGTGTGAATAGTAACATACTCTAGTGCGTTTTTTAACTAGAAGGCATCAGTTATAATTTTCTGCATGGAATGAAACCCACACAATGTGTAAGATGATTGCACTCCTCCGTGTCGCAAGGACATTAGCAGGCGTCTTTGAGATCCTTAGGGATAACAACATCCCTGGTCCAAGTTTTCTTTTATAAGGTTAATCCCGAGAAACACAATATTGATTCGTTTCCATTGACATTGCTGGAATGTTTTTGTACCTAGGAAGCTGACATGAGACATTGATGTAAAATCAAAGTTAAATGTCTCCTTTGAGACAAGATGAGATGCATTGGACTTTGAGAAATATTTCGGAAATGAATTTGTGTTGGCACCTACAAAGGCTACCGCGATTCCTTTACAAAGTTGCATACAATCCAAACGATACATAGAAACATCTACCAAATTTCAAATAATCCACGATTCTCGCATAGAGAACAACTAAAACATCAAAATCAACAAAATAGTAGTTGTTCTTTCTTTCTTTTATAAAAGAAGTAGCTTAATGTTCAATACCCAGTTTTATCACAGTAGCCCAACCGTCTATATATATATATATATATATACAAGAAGTTTCCTATGAGGGCTCCCTCACAAAAAAAAGTACGGGAAAACAGTTGTTAGCCGTTGGATCGCGTGAAGGGCATAGGATCCAACGGCCCACAACTGTTTTCCCGCACTTTTTTTGCGAAAACTGCTTGGATCAAGCCCTTCCCGGTATTTTTTTTTTGAAGATTTTCCGCGTGGACCCTTGAAAACACCTTCTGAACACATTGGACGGATCGGATCGTCAAAAAAAATTTTGGATCATGAGGTGCGGAAATTAAAAGTCCGAATAAGAGACGGATCCTATATATATATATATACGAATATGAAATATTTATACGTATAAAGAGAGAGATATACGTAGAATACCTTGATGAGAAGAGAAGGGAGTCAGACGACTGATAGAGAGGATAGTCAGATGATCGCGATGAGGGACAGACCGAGAGGATGATCGACCCTGCAGAGATCAGATGAGAGGAGATCGGGAGAGATTATCGAGAGTGTGATGATGTGCTGCTAGGAGAGATCTTTAGTTTTGTTTGAGATCGACAGCCAAGGTAATATTTTTAACCTAGACAATATAATCTTAGGGATGTGATCGAATATGAAAGAAGCACGCCTTTTTGCGCCTTGTCGCCTCTTGCGCATAAGCTGCGCCTCTTTAATTTCGCCTCGCCTGGGGTCATGCAAGGCGCAATTGGCGGGCCTTGCACCTTGGCAAACCTTTGACAACAATGGGTGTGTCTAACACTCTAAGTGTAACATTATCTTATTTGCCTTGGGGATCCTCACAATGAGCTAGGAGAGGGGCCGTCACCCGGCTCACAAGGCCCACCTTGGAGGGCAATTATGAAACGGGGGCTTTAGTGAGGGGTGAGAATGTTATGGTTGCAAAATTTAGCAACTTCAGGTGTGTCTTTAATTTATTGTGTTCAATTTATTTAGGTAGAGTCTTAGTCACAAAGTCACTACATGGCATGGACTATGTGACACTACACTTTGTCCAGACACTGCATAATATTATCGTTAGTGGAGTATGGTTATGATACTTCCCATGGATAGCAGCTTGCTTTTCAAAGTACGTATCCCTTTTTATGTTCTCAACTTCTCATCCAAGCTTTGAAGGCAAAATAACCTGTCCTTTTACTTGATTTTGTGGGTTGCTGATGTGATTTCATATTCTTTTCTTCAAGTTGTCATGTTGTTCTTCACTTCTCTGGTGTATCTTTCTCATGTTGATGATATTTATCAATATTTTAATCCATGGTAAAACAGGAGGGTCTTGTGGAGATAACAGAAGAATATACTGAGGAAACTTCAGCTGAGGAGGTGTCAAAAGCAGGCAGGTTCTAGCCTCTTATCGTCTTCTATTGTCTTTGGTTGAATGTGCAAGTATTTGGAGAATGTGCAAGTATTTGGAGAATATATCAATTGATGTTGTTGCTGTCTTTTCTTCTCTTTCCTGTTGGATTTATATGCTATGTGATGTAACCAGTTGTCTTATCCATGTTGATGTTCTACCATTTTATATTGGAAAAACTTTGCTTCTTTATGTGTCATCATTTAAACTGTAGTTATCCTTACTACATAGTTGATGGATATTGTCTCATTTTACCACCTAGGAGGACATATCCACCTCTGTGTAATGTTGTAATTTCTCAATTCTCATACAATCCCCCTTAGCCTTTGCGATAAGGAATTTTCTACATCCAAGTTAAGTGGACAACAGTTTATACATTTTTTGAAGTTACTTGACTGTATAAACTGTTGTCCACTCCTAGTCAAATGTTAACTAAATTTAGATGAGTATTGGAGTGCTGTTTGTTGGCCATCAACCAAGAGCAATCCTTTTCGGTTCCTGTTAACATGAGAGTAATTCTTGGTGTTTTGCTGCACAGTTGGTGTAAAGTACTTGGACTTGCTGTGTGTTCTTTATTTTGATGGTCAAGTTCATTGACTTTTTCATGTCACGTAAATGCATCTTATTGGACATCTCAATTTGTTATCCCCCTATGTTAGATTATCTGTAGTGGGGAATTAACACCCTTTGTGTGATTCTGGTATGGCAAAACCAGATCCTACTAATGCTTCTGAGGCAGACAATATTAACGCTCTTACTGAAGAAGAGGAATTTGCTAAATTAATGTCCAAGATTGATGAACTTGAGAAAGAAGAACTTGCGGAAGAAAGTGATGAAGAAGATGAAGGATATAGTCATATGATGTCGAAGCTCGACGAACTTGAGAAAAAGGAACTTGCAACTGAAAGCGTCAGTGGGAGTGATGAAGACTACAGTAGCCAGCATTCTTGTGATCAAAGACATGTAAGTTCAGAGGAGTGAATAGGGTATTTGATTTTTATTATAATTTAAGCTGATAGAACCAATAAATTTATATAACGTCCTGAGTTTCTACCACTGATCCAATAGGGGCATCAATTACCTAATCCAACAAAGCAGTCAAAGGACGAATATCCTATCATTAAAGAGCTTCCAAGTATACAACACGCTTTTCCACAAGAATTGCCCAAGCAGGTGAATGAAGTAGTTGTATCTTTAATCATCTCTTTCCTTTCTATACTAGTTTCCTTCCTTTCCTGACAGTGATTTAGCTACATGTCTTGTGAGTGGATTTTTCATAACTCAGAGGCTCCAATTGTTGTTTTTCTCATTCATGAAACTTCAAAATGCAGTTTGAAGGCTCGAAGTTGCAATCAGTATCTGAAGGTTAGTCTGTTTCTGATCCATTATCAGTTCCTCCATAAATTCATCTTACTTGATTTTGTTTTACGTTTGTTATGCCAAATTTGCAAGTATTTTCTTATGTGTTTCCAGAAACTCAGTTGTAAAATCTGGAATATTTTATATGCTCCCCCTTAATTTGTATAATGAGCACCATACCGATCGTGGTGATTACAAATTTAGGAGAACCAACCCGGTCAGGTGAGTTCTGGGTGAGTTTACTGAAACTACTGATGAACCAAGACGACTTCAGTAAGATCGAATGTATCATTTAGGTATACACAGGTAGCCTTGGCTCTTAGCCTATATAACCTAATCTGATGCCAGCATCCCAACAAAAACCTTCAGAGAAACTATAAAACGGAAAGAGATCTTATATGAATTGGTTCAAGCTCTAAGATTTGGTCCATAGGTGCTCTGGTAGGACCAAGATTCATTGATAAGTTGTAGAGATAGTTGCAGATAACCAAGAGGAACTTTCATTACAGAAATATTGTGTTAAACTTCTCTATTTCTTCACAAAGGCAAGCAAGACCTTCATAACTTGAGAAACCGTGGAACAATCGGAAGACAACTTCACCTTGGAATCGTGTACTACATCTTGGTCCACATTTTCTTTGAGATAGTGATCTCCGTGTTGAATAATTGCTCAATTTGACACACTTCCTTCGAAGCTTTTATAGTTTTCATGGTACCATTATCATGATTTGTTGGAGAGATGCTCTCTTTTTGCTCAGCTTAGCCTTGTAATCATAAAATTTTGATTTGGAACTACTCTGTCGATAAGCATATTACATCCACCAATAGTTGTACATCTATCTCAAGTTGCTTTTGTGGATTGACCCTACTGTCATTATTAACTTCAGGTAAATCTCCAAGTGACCGAAGTTCTGCACTTGCTAAATCCAGTTCGGCTGAGAAGCCTTTGGTACTTCCTGAAGTGGAGGAGAACATTGAAGCAGAACCTCAATCGCAGTATAAAGTATTAATTGCTTGATTCCAGTCCTTCCTCAGTTACTTAGTGAAAAGTGATTATCTCAGTCGACATTACACTGGTTGGGATGTGCTTTATTGCTTCTTTTTTAATCAGCGAAGAAGGTAACATTTTATTTATAACAATAAAGCTTTATTGCTTTTGTTACTCATTGTCTTAAGCAGTTCAAATCCCCAGTTGCTTGCCTACATAGGTGCAGTGAGCATTCATATTTTTTTGCTTGTGTTTGTCTAAAATACTTTTTTAACTATACTTGCAATTGCCTATCTATCTAAACTAGGCAGTAAAAGTCAGAGCAAGTTTCCTTGGAGCAGTTATCTATAAATCAGTTCAGTTATTGGATAAGAAGGAAGTGAGTATGTAATGCAAGGTTTATCCTTTTCTCTTTCCTCAACTTGCAGGCGTTTACAGGCTCAATTGTGGAGCACAGCCACAACTTAGAAACAAATCCGAGGGAACAAACGATTGTTTCGTCTAAGGTTGATCTATTGTCTTTTGTTCTTGCAGCAGTCTTGAGATTCTTGTTTGTTTCCCAACTCTCAACTTAATACTACTTTTACTTTGCAGTCTTCTACGCCCCAACCGTCAAAGCCAGTATCAAGATTCAAGATGCAGAGAAGATAGCCACGGAAGCTGTACGTATATGCAGAACGCATTAGAGATCCAACTTGTCCCTTTGGTATGGGAAGTTTCTTTGAAACACCCCTGGCAGGAAAATAAGGTGCAAGATGGTGATTGATGGTGTAAACATGGTAGTTCTGGTTGTATCCTGCCATGTTTGTTTAGGGTCTGTTTCAACCATGAAATTATGAAGGAATTTACGAAGTGAAGTTAATATGATGGAAAGGATAAGGAAAAATAAAATGACGCTGGTAAATATTCTTTCTTGCTTTGTCATTTTAGTTTCCTTGCAGAATCCTTCCGTGATTCCACGATTGAAACACAGTGCATGTGAAATTAGGGGGATTCCGACCTAAGATCGTGTTTTTTGCTTGTGTTTGTCTAAAATACTTTTTTAACTATACTTGCAATTGCCTATCTATCTAAACTAGGCAGTAAAAGTCAGAGCAGGTTTCCTTGGAGCAGTTATCTATAAATCAGTTCAGTTATTGGATAAGAAGGTGATGCAGGCCAACACCTGCTAGAGTAGCTGAAACCGAAAGGTCCCAACTAGGAGACTAGGGATAGTCCCGGGATGCCACTCACTGGGGGCAACGAATGTCACTCGACGTTGCTAATCGCGGATGTCACTCAGGCGACCAAGCCACACGCTTGATGTTAGGACTCTCTCACTCACAAGCAAGAAGAGAACTTGTAAATAATTTTTAGACTCTCAAAAACTACTTCAGATTTCATTAAAATGGATATATATAGAGATTACAATAGATAGATGACTCTTAGACTACCCACATAACTCTTAGACTATTCCCTAGACACTTATTGCTTCAAACCTTTCCAAAGCAAGCAACATTTCCAAGACAGTCAACACAAAATAACAAGACATAGGAAACACAAGAAAACTAAATAAATCTAAATAGATTTTCACGGCAATAATGCTCCTGCATCATTCTCCTCCGCTGAAAAAGAAGCCTTCCTCGAATCTGCAACCAAATCATCCCAAAGCCTTTCATCAAGCTTCCTGAGCTCTTGAGCTGAAACCCATGATGATAATAAACTTGAATGCAATAATCAAGCAAATAAAATGCAGAAAATGATGATAATAAACAGTACAAATGCGACAAAATAATTTTAAACCGAAATCAACAAAATTAATTTTGAATTGAAAAAAATAATAATATTTTGCATAATATGTTTTAATGAAATTTTATGCAGTAATCAAGCAAATAAAATGCATAAAATGATGATAATAAACAGTAAAAATGCGACAAAATAATTTTAAATCGAAATATACAAAATTAATTTTGAATTGCAAAGATTAATAATATTTTGCAGAATTTTTTTATTGAAATTGTATGCAATAATCAAGCAAATAAAATGATGATAACAAACAGTAAAAATTCGAAAAAATAATTATAAATCGAAATCAACAAAATTAATTTTGAATTGCAAAGAATAATAATATTTTGCAGAATATTTTTTAATGAAATTGAATGCAATAATCAAGCAAATAAAATGCAGAAAATGATGATAACAAACAGCAAAAATGCAACAAAATAATTTTAAATCGAAATCAACAAAATTAATTTTGAATTGCAAAGAATAATAATATTATACAGAATATTTATTAATCAAATAATATGCAATAATCAAGCCAATAAAATGCATAAAATGATGACAATAAACAATAAAAATGCGACAAAATAATTTTAAATCGAAATTAACAAAATTAATTTTGAAATGCAAAGATTAATAATATTTTGCAGAATATTTTTTAATGAAATTGTATGCAAAAATCAAGCTATTAAAATGCATAAAATAATGATAATTAACAGTAAAAATGAGACAAAACAATTTTAAATCGAAATTAACAAAATTAATTTTGAATTGCAAAGAATATTTATATTTTGTAGAATAATTTTTCAAGAAATTTTATGCAATAATGAAAAAAATAAAATGCATAAAATCATGATAATAAACAGTTAAAATGCAACAAAATAATTTTCAATCGAAATTAACAAAATTAATTTTGAATTGCAAAGAATAATAATATTCTGTAGAATAATTTTTTCATGAAATTTTATGCAATAATCAAAAAAATAAAATGCATAAAATCATGATAATAAACAGTAAAAATGCGACAAAATAATTTTAAATCGAAATCAACAAAATCAATTTTGAATTGCAAAGAAGAATAATATTATGCAAAATATTTTTTAATGAAATTAAATGCAGTAATCAAGCAAATAAAATGCATAAAATGATGATAATAAACTGTAAAAATGCGACAAAATAATTTTAAATTGAAATCAACAAAATTAATTTTAAATTGCAAAGAAGAATAATATTTTGAAGAATATTTTTTACTTAAATTTTATGCAATAATCAAACAAATAAAATGCTTAAAATGATGATAATAAACAGTAAAAATGACACAAAATAATTTTAAACCAAAATTAACAAAATTAATTTTGAATTGCAAAGATTAATAATATTTTGCAGAATATTTTTTAATGAAATTGTATGCAATAATCAAGCAAATAAAATGATGATAATAAACAGTAAAATTCGAAAAAATAATTATAAATCGAAATCAAGAAAATATATTTTGAATTGCAAAAAATAATAATATTTTGCAGAATATTTTTTAATGAAGTTGAATGCAATAATCAAGCAAATAAAATGATGATAATAAACAGTCAAAATGCAACAAAATAATTTTAAATCGAAATCAACAAAATTAATTTTGAATTACTAAGAATAATAATATTTTGCAGAGATTTTTTTAATCCAATAATATGCAATAATCAAGCAAATAAAATGCATAAAATAATGCTAATAAACAGTAAAAATGCGACAAAATAATTTTAAATCGAATTTAAAAAAATTAATTTTTAATTGCAAAGAATAATAATATTTTGAAGATTATTTTTTCATGAAATTTTATGCAATAATAAAACAAATAAAGTGCATAAAATGATAATAATATACAGTAAAAATGCAACAAATTAATTTTAAACCGAAATCAACAAAATTAATTTTGAATCGCAAAGAAGAATAATATTTTGAAGAATATTTTTTTGTTAAATTTTATGCAATAATCAAACAAATAAAATGCATAAAATGATGATAATAAACAGTAAAAATGAGACAAAATAATTTTAAATCGAAATTAACAAAATTAATTGTGAATTGCAAAGATTACTAATATTTTCCAGAATATTTTTTAATGAAATTGTGTGCAATAATCAAGCAAATAAAATGCATAAAATGATGATAATAAAGACTAAAAATGCGACAAAATAATTTTAAATCGAAATCAATAAAATAAATTTTGAATTGCAAAAAATAATAATATTTTGCAGAAGATTTTTTAATGAAATTGTATGAAAAAATCAAGCAAATAAAATACATAAAATAATGATAATAAACAGTAAAAATTCGACAAATTAATTTTAAATCGAAATCAACAAAATTAATTTTGAATTGCGAATATTACTAATATTTTGCAGAATATTTTTTAATGAAATTGTGTGCAATAATCAAGCAAATAAAATGCATAAAATGATGATAATACACAGTAAAAATGAGACAAATTAATTTTAAATCGAAATCAACAAAATTAATTTTGAATCGCAAAGAAGAATAATATTTTGAAGAATATTTTTTTGTTAAATTTTATGCAATAATCAAACAAATAAAATGAATAAATGATGATAATAAACAGTAAAAATGAGACAAAATAATTTTAAATCGAAATTAAAAAAATTAATTTTGAATTGCAAAGATTACTAATATTTTGCAATGAAGTTGAATGCAATAATCAAGCAAATAAAATGCAGAAAATGATGATAATAAACAGTAAAAATGCAACAAAATAATTTTAAATCGAAATCAACAAAATTAATTTTGAATTGCTAAGAATAATAATATTTTGCAGAATATTTTTTAATCAAAAAATATGCAATAATCAAGCAAATTAAATGCATCAAATGATGATAATAAACAGTAAAAATGCGGCAAAATAATTTTAAATCGAAATTAACAAAATTAATTTTTAATTGCAAAGAATAATAATATTTTGAAGAATATTTTTTCATGAAATTTTATGCAATAATAAAACAAATAAAGTGCATAAAATGATATTAATAAACAGTAAAAATGCAACAAAATAATTTTAAATCGAAATCAACAAAATTAATTTTGAATTGCAAAGAATAATAGTATTTTGCAGAATATTTTTTAATCAAATAATATGCAATAATCAAGCAAATTAAATGCATCAAATGATGATAATAAACAGTAAAAATGCGACAAAATAATTTTAAATCGAAATTAACAAAATTAATTTTTAATTGCAAAGAAGAATAATATTTTGAAGAATATTTTTTCATGAAATTTTATGCAATAATAAAGCAAATAAAGTGCATAAAATGATAAAAATAAACAGTAAAAATGCAACAAATTAATTTTAAATCGAAATCAACAAAATTAATTTTGAATTGCAAAGAATAATAATATTTTGCAGAATATTTTTAATGAAATTGTGTGCAATAATCAAGCAAATAAAATGCATAAAATGATGATAATAAACAGTAAAAATGCGACAAAATAATTTTAAATCGAAATCAACGAAATTAATTTTGAATTGCAAAGAATAATAATATTTTGCAGAATATTTTTTAATGAAATTGTATGCAATAATCAAGCAAATAAAATGCATAAAATAATGATAATAAACAGTAAAAATGCGACAAAATAATTTTAAATCGAAATAAACGAAATTATCTTTGAATTGCAAAGAATAATAATATTTTGCAGAATATTTTTTAATGAAATTGTTTGCAATAATCAAGCTAATAAAATGCATAAAACGATGATAATAAACAGTAAAAATGCGACAAAATAATTTTTAATCGAAATCAACAAAATTAATTTTGAATTGCAAAGAATAGTAATATTTTGCAGAATATTTTTTAATGAAATTGTATGCAATAATCAAGCTAATAAAATGCATAAAATGATGATAATAAACAGTAAAAATGCGACAAAATAATTTTAATTCGAAATCTAAAAAATTATCTTTGAATTGCAAAGAATAATAATATTTTGCAGAATATTTTTTAATGAAATTGTTTGCAATAATCAAGCAAATAAAATGCATAAAATGATGATAATAAACAGTAAAAATGCGTCAAAATAATTTTAAATCGAAATCAACAAAATTAATTTTGAATTGCAAAGAATAGTAATATTTTGCAGAATATTTTTTAATGAAATTGTATGCAATAATCAAGCTAATAAAATGCATAAAATGATGATAATAAACAGTACAAATGCGACAAAATAATTTTAAACCGAAATCAACAAAATTAATTATGAATTGAAAAAAATAATAATATTTTGCATAATATGTTTTAATGAAATTTTATGCAGTAATCAAGCAAATAAAATGCATAAAATGATGATAATAAACAGTAAAAATGCGACAAAATAATTTTAAATCGAAATTTACAAAATTAATTTTGAATTGCAAAGATTAATAATATTTTGCAGAATTTTTTTATTGAAATTGTATGCAATAATCAAGCAAATAAAATGATGATAATAAACAGTAAAAATTCGAAAAAATAATTGTAAATCGAAATCAACAAAATTAATTTTGAATTGCAAAGAATAATAATATTTTGCAGAATATTTTTTAATGAAATTGAATGCAATAATTAAGCAAATAAAATGCAGAAAATGATGATAATAAACAGTAAAAATGCAACAAAATAATTTTAAATCGAAATCAACAAAATTAATTTTGAATTGCTAAGAATAATAATATTTTGCAGAATATTTTTTAATCAAATAATATGCAATAATCAAGCAAATTAAATGCGTCAAATGATGATAATAAACAGTAAAAATGCGGCAAAATAATTTTAAATCGAAATTAACAAAATAATTTCAAAGCCCTAATCGACTTGAAATTGAACCGAAACCGTACGGACGAACCCTAGAATTTGGGGATTTCTGATTTTGCAAGAAATTTGAGTGAGGTTTTGTTTGGATTTGGTTTGGAATCGCAAGTGAGGTGTGAGGATTTGATCTCTGAAAATTTCGGAATGTTATGAAGATCAATCGGAGTAATTTTGGAGTTAAAACCGAACGTTAGGGTTCTGAACCGTCGTCCCCGTTCAAGGGTTCAAGCGCTCAAGTTGGCCCTTTTGAGCGCTGGGGTGTCATGTTGAGGTTTGAGCGCTCAAAGCTCGAGGGTTGAGCGCTCAAGTCGAGTTGAGCGCTCAAGTCGAGTTGAGCGCTCAAACCCAATCTTGGCAGAACTTTTGGCTTCTTTTTGCAAGCTTTGCAGGGGCATTTTGGGCACCCCTTGTGATTTGTTAGTGTACCTTGGACTCATTAGTCCCAATCAATCGAACGCATGTTGATCTGAGGATCTAAATCTCAGTAGTTGGTCGCGCTAGACCGCGTTAATCAATCAAGACGTGTTGTGCATGTACGTTTCGCGTTAGCGTATGCGCGAAGTGTTTTGACTGCGGTCTGAGAGCCACGTGCTCGTTTAAATCATAGTTCACCAATCACGTTTCGCGTTAGCGTATGCGCGAAGTGTTTTGACTGCGGTCTGAGAGCCACGTGCTCGTTTAAATCATAGTTCACCAATCACGATTCGCGTTAGCGTACACGCGAAGTATTTTGACTCCGGTCTAAGAGCCACGTGCTTGTTTAAATCATGTTTATCAAGCATGTTTTGTATTAACATCTTTGAGGGCCTTGTGCTCGTTTAAATCAACATCTTTGAGGGCCTTGTGCTCGTTTAAATCAGCGTCTTTGAGAGCCTTGTGCTCGTTTAAATCATTGTCTCTGAGAGCCTTGTGCCTGTTTAAATCATCATCTTTGAGGTTTTTTTTGATTAAAGTATTTCAATTGCCCCCAGGAACTACGCCGGTCTGATCCCTGCAATGAGGTACGTAGGCAGCCTGAGTGGCGCGACCGTAATTTTAATGTTTTCCATTATGGCTTGAGATGCATCGCGGGGAATGAGCCGGGTTGTCTATGTCTTAGACGTCACTCATACCAAATCCATGGCATCGAGTCCCGTCCAAGAGGGGCAACTGTAGACACCCTGATTTTGAACCCAAGATGCGCTCGAGCATTCCCGATGATGAAACGGACCAATCGTGATTACCTGGAACTTGTGAGAATGACTTGAATTTGATCAAAATCAACCAAACACCACCCAAACAACCAAAAATAGCCCAAACCAACCCAAGCATTGTTGAACCAAAGCCAAACCATCAATCTGCCACCAAGAACCTTGAGCGCTCAAGCTTGAGGCCTTGAGCGCTCAAACCCCTGAGAAACACCTTGAGCGCTCAAGCCCATGGCTTTGAGCGCTCAACTCTGATCCAGTCAGCAACTTGCAGAGTATCTCATTATGAGATTTCCTGCATGGGAGCGTCTGGGGATGATCTTGTACGATCCTTATACGTACAATGTACTCCACTAACTCCAAAGATACACCAAAAATACTCCTAAATACAAAACCCACTCTTTCTCTCTCTTCTCTTCCCTCCCACTCATTCTATAAAAACCATCTAACACCCCTGGTTTTAGGAGGACGAATTCTCACACACCATCTCTCGGAAACCATCCAGAAAACAATCATCTCTCTCTCTCTCTCTCTCTCTACAAAACCACTCATCCACCATCAAAACCATTGGCAAAAACCACCTTTCAAATCCATAATTCGTCCCTTGATCATCAATCAACCACATACATTGTCTTATTCATCCACAACACTAACCAAAACGTCTGAAATTAACCACTCCCAAGCCAGAAACCGAGCTCAAGCCACGATCATTTTCTAAAGGTAGTCAAAATGTGAAAACTTCACTGTTTTGGTTCTTTTGAGGAAGACCAGTGAGTTCAAGCAAGTTCTTTATACTTGCATTGGACTCACAAAGGTCTAAAAGTTATTTAAAAAACAGTTTCAAAATCTGCAGTCACAGCAGGGGTTGAGCGCTCAAGCCTCAGGCCTTGAGCGCTCAAGCCCAGTTCTGAGTTGGTTTTTGTTTTGCTGACTTTTGTGTTATCTCTTGGCTTTGATCATTGTTTAATGGTTATCTGTGTTCATGTGACCTTCAAAGCAGTTCACCTCTATTTCAAAAACACATGCATGAACATTAGTTAACTATGTTATGATGATCAAAGATCAAAATCTTTGTAAAATTTCATTTTTGAATGCAAAACAGCGACTGGATCATCTTCCATTACTCTTGTTTAAAATGTTTAAAGTCCTGAGAATCATCAAGTATCTATTTTAAGTCGAATATCAGGAAGCCAGATTATGGCTTGAGCGCTCAATGTCATTAACTTAAGCGCTCAAGCTGTTCTTGGGCAGTTTGCTGATTGTTTGTCGTTTCGATGATGGACCATGGTTTAGCATATTAATTGTGTGTGTGAGTTATTGTCGTTGTGCTCAGGACCTGGATTCCTCCCTTATTCCTCTACTTTCAAACATTTCTTTGTTAATTCATTGAAATTACACCCTTTTCATCTTTCTTTAAGAGATCGATCAGTTTATTCTTATTTGTTTCTCCTGGAAAACCCTTGATAAATGTTTGATCTCAAAAAGAAGTTAAAAAAAAATGTAATTTCACAGAGGCCAAGAATTGGTTTGAGCGCTCAATTCATGGGCCTTGAGCGCTCAAACTGGTTTAAAGAGGTTGAGCGCTCAAGCCTTTGGCTTTGAGCGCTCAATCCCTATTCTGGGATCCAGTTTGTGAAGCAGCTTAATTAGGTCTCATGTTCATAAATTTCCGAAATTGTTGTGTAGTTTCTGTAATTTATTATTCCTTGTAAATATTTGTATCATTTCACTTTATTATCATCATCGTTTCTCATATAAATCATGTGCACAAGCATCCACTTTAGATTTACATTTTGTGTTTTCTTACTGTTTACGTGATTCCCGTCCCCGATTCCCCGTTTATATGAACAAATTGAATTTCAAATATTTCTAAAATCCCACAAAATATCGAGTAGAGACCGGTTCACGGACCGGGCGAGAGGGGTGCCGTAAAACCCTTCCCCTCTCGTAACCAAACCCCCGAATCCGAGAAATCTTTGGTTCCGCCATGATCAGTGAAATCTTTTTCAAATGGGCAAACGAGTCATGTTTTTATCGGTTTCTCGGGTTCGGACCTCAAATCCGGGTGGCGACTCAAACAATCAATCTTTTCGAAACGCGAACCGCACCGAATCACAGTGGGCCGTCCACATTTACATTAATTTCAGTTCGCGGCAGTTTGTCCGTGATCTGATCTTGAATCCTTGTTTAAATTCATATTCAAGTAAATTGGCATGCGTTATTTCAGAATTTTCTTATTCGTTCAAGTTGATATGAGTGAGTAGTCCCATAGGTATGGTCGCGGGGTGATTAGCACGCCGTGGCCAGGGCTGGATTTGTTCTTGCTCCTATTTTCAAAATCAACAACGGAAAAAGCAATTTTAGGTTATTAAAGAACTTCCGTTGGACGAATCCGAGCTTTGTCGGAGCCCATGTAACGCGGGGAACGGGGGACCAAAACTTGTTTTTCGCTGTACATGGGTAATGGCGACCGCGAGGATTCGCATCTTTCGGGGTATCTTTTTCTCTCTAAAATCAAATGTTTTCTTTGGAACACCGAAAGGAGTAGGAAATATCCGGACCTGGTCACTGGTGTTATGAACCCTACGACCGTACTTTCTTTTAAATAATTTAAGTAAAACCAAATTCTCGTAGTTTAGTTAAATTTTCCCATCAAATCACAAAGGGTGGCTACCTAAGAGCCGTGTTAAACTGTGCAACCCGAGTTTTTAGTAAGCACTCTCCACCTTCTCTGTGGATTCAATTCCGGTCTTACTGGGTATTGTGCTACACCGGCCTCAGCCCTACGCTTGGGGCAACCCATTAATTTAGGTCTAGGATTTCGGTCAAGCAATTTTTTAATGAAATTGTATGCAATAATCAAACAAATAAAATGATGATAATAAACAGTAAAAATTCGACAAAATAATTTTAAATCGAAATCGACAAAATTAATTTTGAATTGCAGAGAATAATAATATTGTGCAGAATATTTTTTGATGAAATTGAATGCAATAATCAAGCAAATAAAATACAGAAAATAATGATAATAAACAGTAAAAATGGGTCAAAATAATTTTAAATCGAAATCAAAAAAATTAATTTTGATTTGCAAAAATAATAATATTTTATAGAATATTTTTTAATCAAAAAATATGCAATAATCAAACAAATAAAATGCATAAAATGATGATAATAAAAAGTAAAAATGCGACAAAATAATTTTAAATCGAAATTAACAAAATTAATTTTGAATTGCAAAGAATAATAATATTTTGTAGAATATTTTTTCATGAAATTTTATTCAATAATCAAACAAATAAAGTGCATAAAATGATAATAATAAACAGTAAAAATACAACAAAATAATTTTAAATCGAAATCCACAAAATTAATTTTGAATTGTGAAGAATAATAATATTTTGCAGAATAGTTTTTAATGAAATTGTGAGCAATAATCAAGCAAATAAAATGCATAAAATGATGATAATAAACAGTAAAAATGCGACAAAATAATTTTAAATCGAAATCATCAAAATTAATTTTGAATTTCAAAGAATAAAAATATTTTGCAGAATATTTTCTCATGAAATTGTATGCAATAATCAAGCAAATAAAATGCATAAAAGGATGATAATAAAAAGTAAAAATGCGACAAAATAATTTTAAATCGAAATCAACAAAATTAATTTTGAATTGAAGAGAATAATAATATTTTGCAGAATATTTTTTTAATGAAATTGTATGCAATAATCAAGCAAATAAAATGCATAAAAAGATGAGAATAAACAGTAAAAATGCGACAAAATAATTTTAAATCGAAATCATCAAAATTAATTTTGAATTTCAAAGAATAAAAATATTTTGCAGAATATTTTCTCATGAAATTGTATGCAATAATCAAGCAAATAAAATGTATAAAATGTTGATAAAAAAAAGGAAAAATGCGACAAAATAATTTTAAATCGAAATTAAAAAAATTAATTTTGAATTGCAAAGAACAATAATATTTTGTAGAATATTTTTTAGTTAAATTTTATGCAATAATCAAACAAATAAAATGCATAAAATTATGATAACAAACAGTAAAAATGAGACAAAATAATTTTAAATCGAAATTAAAAAAATTAATTTTGAATTGCAAAGAATATTAATATTTTGTAGAATAATTTTTCATGAAATTTTATGCAATAATCAAAAAAATAAAATGCATAAAATGATGATAATAAACAGTAAAAATGCGACAAAATAATTTTAAATCGAAATTAACAAAATTAATTTTGAATTGCAAAGAATAATAATATTTTGTAGAATAATTTTTTCATGAAATTTTATGTAATAATCAAAAAATTAAAATGCATAAAATTTTGATAATAAACAATAAAAATGCGACAAATTAATTTTAAATCGAAATCAACAAAATTAATTTTGAATTGCAAAGAAGAATAATATTGTGCAGAATATTTTTTAATGAAATAAAATGCAATAATAAAGCAAATAAAATGCATAAAATGATGATAATAAACAGTAAAAATGAGACAAAATAATTTTAAATCCAAATCAACAAAATTAATTTTGAATTGCAAAGAACAATAATATTTTGTAGAATATTTTTTAGTTAAATTTTTTGCAATAATCAAACAAATAAAATGCATAAAATTATGATAACAAACAGTAAAAATGAGACAAAATAATTTTAAATCGAAATTAAAAAAATTAATTTTGAATTGCAAAGAATATTAATATTTTGTAGAATAATTTTTCATGAAATTTTATGCAATAATCAAAAAAATAAAATGCATAAAATCATGATAATAAACAGTAAAAATGTGACAAAATAATTTTAAATCGAAATTAACAAAATAAATTTTGAATTGCAAAGAATATTAATATTTTGTCGAATAATTTTTCATGAAATTTTATGCAATAATCAAAAAAATATAATGCCTAAAATTTTGATAATAAACAGTAAAAATGCGACAAAATAATTTTAAATCGAAATCAACAAAATTAATTTTGAATTGCAAAGAAGAATAATATTATGCAAAATATTTTTTAATGAAATAAAATGCAATAATAAAGCAAATAAAATGCATAAAATGATGATAATAAACAGTAAAAATGCGACAAAATAATTTTAAATCGAAATTAACAAAATTAATTTTGAATTTTAAAGAATAATAATATTTTGTAGAATATTTTTTCATGAAATTTTATTCAATAATCAAACAAATAAAGTGCATAAAATGATAATAATAAACAGTAAAAATGCAAAAAAATAATTTTAAATCGAAATCAACAAAATTAATTTTGAATTGTGAAGAATAATAATATTTTGCAGAATAGTTTTTAATGAAATTGTGAGCAATAATCAAGCAAATAAAATGCATAAAATGATGATAATAAACAGTAAAAATGCGACAAAATAATTTTAAATCGAAATCAACAAAATTAATTTTGAATTGAAGAGAATAATAATATTTTGCAGAATATTTTTTAATGAAATTGTATGCAATAATCAAGCAAATAAAATGCATAAAAGGATGATAATAAAAAGTAAAAATGCGACAAAATAATTTTAAATCGAAATCAACAAAATTAATTTTGAATTGAAGAGAATAATAATATTTTGCAGAATATTTTTTTAATGAAATTGTATGCAATAATCAAGCAAATAAAATGCATAAAAAGATGATAATAAACAGTAAAAATGCGACAAAATAATTTTAAATCGAAATCATCCAAATTAATTTTGAATTTCAAAGAATAAAAATATTTTGCAGAAAATTTTCTCATGAAATTGTATGCAATAATCAAGCAAATAAAATGTATAAAATGTTGATAAAAAAAAGGAAAAATGCGACAAAATAATTTTAAATCGAAATTAACAAAATTAATTTTGAATTGCAAAGAACAATAATATTTTTTAGAATATTTTTTAGTTAAATTTTATGCAATAATCAAACAAATAAAATGCATAAAATTATGATAACAAACAGTAAAAATGAGACAAAATAATTTTAAATCGAAATTAAAAAAATTAATTTTGAATTGCAAAGAATATTAATATTTTGTAGAATAATTTTTCATGAAATTTTATGCAATAATCAAAAAAATAAAATGCATAAAATGATTATAATAAACAGTAAAAATGCGACAAAATAATTTTAAATCGAAATTAAAAAAATTAATTTTGAATTGCAAAGAATAATAATATTTTGTAGAATAATTTTTTCATGAAATTTTACGTAATAATCAAAAAATTAAAATGCATAAAATTTTGATAATAAACAATAAAAATGCGACAAATTAATTTTAAATCGAAATCAACAAAATTAATTTTGAATTGCAAAGAAGAATAATATTGTGCAAAATATTTTTTAATGAAATAAAATGCAATAATAAAGGAAATAAAATGCATAAAATGATGATAACAGTAAAAATGAGACAAAATAATTTTAAATCCGAATCAACAAAATTAATTTTGAATTGCAAAGAACAATAATATTTTGCAGAATATTTTTTAGTTAAATTTTTTGCAATAATCAAACAAATAAAATGCATAAAATTATGATAACAAACAGTAAAAATGAGACAAAATAATTTTAAATCGAAATTAAAAAAATTAATTTTGAATTGCAAAGAATATTAATATTTTGAAGAATAATTTTTCATGAAATTTTATGCAATAATCAAAAAAATAAAATGCATAAAATGATGATAATAAACAGTAAAAATGCGACAAAATAATTTTAAATCGAAATTAACAAAATAAATTTTGAATTGCAAAGAATAATAATATTTTGTAGAATAATTTTTTCATGAAATTTTATGTAATAATCAAAAAATTAAAATGCCTAAAATTTTGATAATAAACAATAAAAATGCGACAAATTAATTTTAAATCGAAATCAACAAAATTAATTTT
This sequence comes from Vaccinium vitis-idaea, assembly GCA_963854785.1. Classification (NCBI taxonomy): domain Eukaryota; kingdom Viridiplantae; phylum Streptophyta; class Magnoliopsida; order Ericales; family Ericaceae; genus Vaccinium; species Vaccinium vitis-idaea. Next base: position 17,746,072 of record OY978221.1, read on the forward strand.
GAATTGCAAAGAAGAATAGTATTGTGCAAAATATTTTTTAATGAAATAAAATGCAATAATAAAGCAAATAAAATGCATAAAATGATGATAATAAACAGTAAAAGTGAGACAAAATAATTTTAAATCCAAATCAACAAAATTAATTCTGAATTACAAAGAACAATAATATTTTGTAGAATATTTTTTAGTTAAATTTTTTGCAATAATCAAACAAATAAAATGCATAAAATTATGATAACAAACAGTAAAAATGAGATAAAATAATTTTAAATCGAAATTAAAAAAATTAATTTTGAATTGCAAAGAATATTAATATTTTGTAGAATAATTTTTCATGAAATTTTAAGCATTAATCAAAAAAATAAAATGCATAAAATCATGATAACAAACAGTAAAAATGTGACAAAATAATTTTAAATCGAAATTAACAAAATAAATTTTGAATTGCAAAGAATATTAATATTTTGTCGAATAATTTTTCATGAAATTTTATGCAATAATCAAAAAAATATAATGCCTAAAATTTTGATAATAAACAGAAAAAATGCGACAAAATAATTTTAAATCGAAATCAACAAAATTAATTTTGAATTGCAAAGAAGAATAATATTATGCAAAATATTTTTTAATGAAATAAAATGCAATAATAAAGCAAATAAAATGCATAAAATGATGATAATAAACAGTAAAAATGCGACAAAATAATTTTAAATCGAAATTAACAAAATTAATTTTGAATTGTAAAGAATAATAATATTTTGTAGAATATTTTTTCATGAAATTTTATGCAATAATCAAACTAATAAAGTGCATAAAATGATAATAATAAACAGTAAAAATGCAACAAAATAATTTTAAATAGAAATCAACAAAATTAATTTTGAATTCTAAAGAATAATAAAATTTTGCCTAATAGTTTTTAACGAAATTGTGAGCAATAATCAAGCAAATAAAATTCATAAAATGATGATAATAAATAGTAAAATTGCGACAAAATAATTTTAAATCGAAATTAACAAAATTAATTTTGAATTGCAAAGAATAATAATATTTTGCAGAATATTTTTTTAAGGAAATTGTATGCAATAATCAAGCAAATAAAATGCATAAAAAGATGATAATAAACAGTAAAAATGCGACAAAATAATTTGAAATCGAAATCATCAAAATTAATTTTGAATTTCAAAGAATAAAAATATTTTGCAGAATATTTTCTCATGAAATTGTATGCAATAATCAAGCAAATAAAATGTATAAAATGTTGATAAAAAAAAGGAAAAATGCGACAAAATAATTTTAAATCGAAATTAACAAAATTAATTTTGAATTGCAAAGAACAATAATATTTTGTAGAATATTTTTTAGTTAAATTTTATGCAATAATCAAACAAATAAAATGCATAAAATTATGATAACAAACAGTAAAAATGAGATAAAATAATTTTAAATCGAAATTAAAAAAATTAATTTTGAATTGCAAAGAATATTAATATTTTGTAGAATAATTTTTCATGAAATTTTATGCAATAATCAAAAAAATAAAATGCATAAAATGATGATAATAAACAGTAAAAATGCGACAAAATAATTTTAAATCGAAATTAACAAAATTAATTTTGAATTGCAAAGAATAATAATATTTTGTAGAATAATTTTTTCATGAAATTTTATGTAATAATCAAAAAAATAAAATGCATAAAATTTTGATAATAAACAATAAAAATGCGACAAAATAATTTTAAATCGAAATCAACAAAATTAATTTTGAATTGCAAAGAAGAATAATATTGTGCAAAATATTTTTTAATGAAATAAAATGCAATAATAAAGCAAATAAAATGCATAAAATGATGATAATAAACAGTAAAAATGAGACAAAATAATTTTAAATCCAAATCAACAAAATTAATTTTGAATTGCAAAGAACAATAATATTTTGTAGAATATTTTTTAGTTAAATTTTATGCAATAATCAAACAAATAAAATGCATAAAATTATGATAACAAACAGTAAAAATGAGACAAAATAATTTTAAATCGAAATTAAAAAAGTAATTTTGAATTGCAAAGAATATTAATATTTTGTAGAATAATTTTTCATGAAATTTTATGCAATAATAAAAAAATAAAATGCATAAAATCATGATAATAAACAGTAAAAATGCAACAAAATAATTTTAAATCGAAATTAACAAAATAAATTTTGAATTGCAAAGAATATTAATATTTTGTCGAATAATTTTTCATGAAATTTTATGCAATAATCAAAAAAATAAAATGCCTAAAATTTTGATAATAAACAGTAAAAATGCGAAAAAATAATTTTAAATCGAAATCAACAAAATTAATTTTGAATTGCAAAGAAGAATAATATATGCAAAATATTTTTTAATGAAATAAAATGCAATAATAAAGCAAATAAAATGCATAAAATGATGATAATAAACAGTAAAAATGCGACAAAATAATTTTAAATCGAAATTAACAAAATTAATTTTGAATTGCAAAGAATAATAATATTTTGTAGAATATTTTTTCATGAAATTTTATGCAATAATCAAACAAATAAAGTGCATAAAATGATAATAATAAACAGTAAAAATGCAACAAAATAATTTTAAATCGAAATCAACAAAATTAATTTTGAATTGTGAAGAATAATAATATTTTGCAGAATTGTTTTTAATGAAATTGTGAGCAATAATAAAGCAAATAAAATGCATAAAATGATGATAATAAACAGTAAAAATGCGACAAAATAATTTTAAATGGAAATTAACAAAATTAATTTTGAATTGCAAAGAATAATAATATTTTGTAGAATATTTTTTCATGAAATTTTATGCAATAATCAAACAAATAAAGTGCATAAAATGATAATAATAAACAGTAAAAATGCAACAAAATAATTTTAAATCGAAATCAACAAAATTAATTTTGAATTGTAAAGAATAATAATATTTTGCAGAATAGTTTTTAATGAAATTGTGAGCAATAATCAAGCAAATAAAATTCATAAAATGATGATAATAAAGAGTAAAATTGCGACAAAATAATTTTAAATCGAAATTAACAAAATTAATTTTGAATTGCAAAGAATAATTATATTTTGTAGAATATTTTTTCATGAAATTTTATGCAATAATCAAACAAATAAAGTGCATAAAATGATAATAATAAACAGTAAAAATGCAACAAAATAATTTTAAATCGAAATCAACAAAATTAATTTTGAATTGTAAAGAATAATAATATTTTGCAGAATAGTTTTTAATGAAATTGTGAGCAATAATCAAGCAAATAAAATGAATAAAATGATGATAATAAACAGTAAAAATGCGACAAATTAATTTTAAATCGAAATCAACAAAATTAATTTTGAATTGGAAAGAATAATAATATTTTGCAAATATTTTTTAATGAAATAAAATGGAATAATCAAGCAAATAAAATGCATAAAATGATGATAATAAACAGTAAAAATGCGACAAAATAATTTTAAATCGAAATCAACAAAAGTAATTTTGAATTGAAGAGAATAATAATATTTTGCAGAATATTTTATAATTGAAAACACTAACCAATTGGGTCTTCATCAATGTGGCAGAGAATAAAAGCGTAAATACTGGATAAAAAAATGAAAATGATTGAAAAATCAAATATCATAACACCAAAAAACAGTAAAAGCTTAAAAAGACCATAAATGACTTGAGGGATGCATATACCTGTGGATGGAACCATTCATAGACTTTCAACGTTCTAGGAGCTTCGGGTGGGGAGACAATGGAATGAGAAAATTGATTATACATTTGAGATTTTTCCTTCTTTAAAGTCCTTAAATCATGGGACGGTAATTGTGTACCGTAGATTTCAAAAAAAGTAATTAGTTGATTATGGAAAGGGTAGTTAGAGTATATATGGATACATTAAGATAAGATTCATGTTTTGAAACTCAAAAAAGATTTATGGAATGTATTATATTTGGTTTGATAATGCTACATTGCTTACTTAACAAATTTTCTCACAATCCAATCAAGCATTGCCACTTGTCACTCCCACGGCCCTCCTTACAGAAAGTCATTCTGCAATATAAGATGTTTGAAGTTTAGTTTTTTTCTTAATTAATACAGACATCATGTTTTGTGATATTTCACTTTGCCCATTGGCTTTGGACTATTTTTGGGGACTTGTTTGATTAAAACAAAAACTAGAGAACTAAAGATTTTCTATATTATAAAAACAATAATGGAAATAATTAGTGGTGGTGAGCCTATATAATTTGGGCATAAAATAATAACAATTTTTAAAATCATTGCGGTGACAACTGCTGCTACTTGTTTTCCATTGACTCCATTCTTGTGCAACGCGCATTGCACGGGGCCTCTTGTCCAACCTAAAAGTGTGCAATTCACTAAGAACAATTTACGTCACCCTCTTTTCTACTTCCACCCTTCAACATCCCCATTATTTTTTCATTGGCCACCACTACTTTCATCTGACGTCTCTCTATTTTCCAGATCGGGGGGTGTTGTGCAGCCTCATGGCGAGGGCCGCGCCGATATCTTTCCGACGATCGAAGACGTTCACCGCGTATGATTCATCGAGTACTACAAGTGTGCCAAAAATCAACTCAATCGAATATTTTTAAGTGTCTCACCTTTATACTTTCTCAAGTCACTCTTTTGTTTGGCAATATATCTTTGTAATGATTTGATAATTTTAAATTTTTTTTTTTAGTGGATACTCCATGAGTAATCACATTATTTGCGTGTGATTTAAAAAACTTATCTTGGAAAGTATAGGCAAGGAAAAAAATTTCATGCTTTCGGACATAGGATACCCACTCTGGTGCCACATAAGCAACTATGATTTTTTTTTTTAATAGAAAAAAGACAAGAATGTCATAATATATATTAGCGGATTATAGTGTACATAGCTCCTGTACAGTTTTTTGGTTCAGTTTGGGTCTTTGTGGACCCCTCTCAGGGCCATAACAATAACATTTGAGCTCTCTAATATTCTTACATTTGAGCTCTCTAAAATCCTAGTTGCTACCATTTTTCTTATCTTGTTTATTTAGAAAAACAAAAAACTTATATATATATACACACACACACAAACACAATAAACTTCTAATAAAGGACCCTTATTTAAGTTTCCATGTGGATCTAGGGGTATTTTTGACTTTTCGAACTAAATTTTGACAATCTGAACCGCTCAATATTTTTAAAAAGTGTTTTTAAGGGTCCCTATATGATCTCCTTCCAATAAGGGATCCTTCATTTTAAATTTCATACGGACCAAACCATTTTTCCACTTTTCCAATTGAATTTCGACGATCCAAACCGTTAGATGTGTTTAAAATGTGTTTTTAAGGTTCTCCGCGAGGATTCGTAAAAAAAAAAAAAATACCGGGAAGGGTTTTATCAGATCAATTTTTGTTGTTTTTAACAATAACTGATCGGATGAAGCCATTTCGGGTATTTTTTTGAACAAATCCTCGCGTTGGACCTTAAAAACACATTTTAAACACATCTAACGATTCGGATCGTCAAAATTTGGTCGAAAAGCATGAGGTCCGCACGTTGGTCCACATATAAGTGTCCTTATTAGAAGTTTCTTGTTGGGGTGTGTGTATATATGTAAATGTCAAGAAGTATTATAGATCTGAACTATAAATCTCTAGCCAGTACAGATTGTAAGGTGGGCGGAATACAACCCAAAGGAGAAATATTTCGTTTGTTTCTACAATTTGTCGCAATCCAATGTGCTGCTCTATTACTATCTCTCCTACACCAATTAAAGGACCAGTGCCTCCCTTTTGCCCAGGTGCGAATATCCTTCACAATAGCATCAATGCTCCAGTGGCAAACCTTAGAGGTATCAACAATGCAGTCCACCAGATTCTTGCAATCTGTCTCGAAAATAACCTGGCTAAGGTCCTCATCTTTTGCCATGGCGCAAGCGATACGAAGAGCCCATGCCTCGATAGAAAGAGCTGAAGCTACCATAACACTACCACAACGCCACCATAGAGCTGATCCACCACTGTCTCTAGCAATGATGCCAAAGGCAGCCAAGCTGCGGGAGGATTTAAATGCTCAGTCAATGTTAATCTTCAGAAAAGAAGGGGGAGGAGGTGCCCATTTAGACCCACCAATAGACCGAGAGGGGCCACGTTCTATACTGGAGCAGATAGCTTGGAGGTAATCTCTGGAATCAGAGGAAGCTTGAGCTATTACATCCTCTGGTTTTGGAAGCTTACTGTTGAACACGAAGTTATTCCTGGCTTTCCAAATGGCCCAGCAAATTTGCAAAATTTCTCCCAAATCTTCACGGCTCGTCTCTTTGGCTAGGTCCCCACAAATCAAATCCTCCATCCATTTGTCCACAGCTGTAATTTCTTTATGGAAAACCCAATACGCTTTCTTGCTTCCGAACCAAACTCAATCTAACGAAGGTCGCGGTTTAGAAAACCCATTCCAGGTTGACCCATTAGCGGATTCGCGGGTTAAAATCCACATTCGGGGTCATTTCTCTTATGTCGTTTACCCCAATTCCCAAATTAGAGAGAGAGAGAGAGAGAGAGAGAGAGAGAGAGAGAGGTGAAGAAAAAATCGAAGACAAAAAGAGAGGAGTAGATCGATCGAAGAGAAAAGATCGTAGAAGAAGAGGAAGAGGAAGAGGAAGAGGAAGAGACAGGGGAAGAGGAAGAGAGTAGATCAAACCGCACAAAGTTTCTTCTCAGGTTAGTTCCTTCTCTCTTACCTGGTTGAGATTCGTTTGATTAGAAGAATAAAAAGAAGCCGATTGAGAACTGGAAGAAACGCAGACGATCTCGAAGAAGGACATCGATAAATCGAATATGCAAATGGAACAACCAATGTTCTTGCTCTCCCTCCCTCCCTCCCTCTCTCTCTCTCTCTCTCTCTCTCTCTCTCTCTCTCCGTATCTAGTTCGTCATTCGAAAAAACTAGGGTTTTAAGACGATTTCGATTTCAAACTAGTCATTCGAAAAAACTAGGGTTTCAAGTCGATTTCAATTTCAAACTATGAGCTCATGTTAAGTTTTAATTAGTAAGTTATACAACCATTTATATGCTATAAGATGCTGATCCAATAGGATTGGCTCCACACATTCAGTTAGTGTTCACTCAGAACACCCTGAAATCGGAAAAAGGGTGTAGATTAGTAAGTTAGAGCAGCCGCAGCCCTCACTCAGACCCAAACCCAAATTTGAAATCTGAGTAAAAACACCCAAAAACCTCCTCCAGTCTTTGAACCAAACCCATATCAAATTGAGTTTTACTCAGATTTTTCCTCAAATCAAGGGAGAACCAAATCTCTTACTCAGATTTCAAACGGCTATATTGCGGTGGTGTACTCGCCGGAAGAACTTCGACGTCGCCGGAAAGCGGTGGTTTCAGAGCTGGTAACGGTGGACGTTGGTGGTGTGGTGGTTGGCGGTCGTCGTTTCAGATCTGGTGGTTGGCGGTCGTCGTTTCAGAGCTGGTGACGGTGGACGTTGGTGGTGGTTTTGACGACGATGGTGGTTTCAGACGTTGGTGGTGGTGGTGGTCGTCGTCAAGGAGTGGTGGTGGTCGTCGTCGTCCAGATCTCGATCTAAGTTGCGGCGGCGGCAAGCGGCGGAAGACGGTGGTTAGGGTTAGAAATTTGGGTCAAGGACTGGAGGAGATGATATCAAATGGAGCTTTTACTCAAATTTTCATTCAAATTTGAGGAAAAAAAAGAGTTTAGGGCTGGAGATGCTCTTATACAACCATTTATATGGGTGAAATTTTAATCGGGAAAATCGAACCGGTCGAATTAACCGGTCGAAATAACTGATTCGGTTCGGTTGTAGAAATCGGTTCGGTTCTGTTTGTGATTTTAGAGAAATATTAATTCGGTTCGGGTTTTCGGTTTTCATGAAATTTGAAACGAAAAAACCGAACCGAACCGGTTTTTATACCCCAGTACTTTTATTTCTATCTCAGCCGTCCATGCCTACGTTAGGGTGAATATCAGCCATCCATTATCTTACCCTACCCTTATCCTCTAACCCGCCGCACCTCAGTCTCACACCCTCACACTCTCGATTCTCAAACAAGACAGGTCCAGAAGTCTCTCTCTCTCTCTCTCTCTCTGTTCTATCACTATCGTCGCCCAAAGCCGTCTCTCCCTCTCTCTCTCTCTCTCTGCTTCTTAGTTTCTCTCACTTTCTAGATCGATTTTCTTCACACAGCCGTGGGATGTGGGACGGTGGCGAGTTGCGTTTGGCGGTGCGTCTCAGACTCTCAGTCTTGTGAGTTGCGACTGCGGTGAGTTTGTCTCTATAATCGCCTCGTAACCATCTCAGTCTCTCCCTCTCTCTGGACCGATGGTGGTGATGGAGAAAATCTCCACAAAGTGAGAAAACTGCTATATGCTTTCAATTTGTTTTATAATCGGTCAATTCCTTCTTTTGAAGTTGGTGATGAAGGAAATCTGGAGATAATGGGATTGTGTTTTCTTGTTTACTGAGTAGATATGGGTTTCATTCTTTGAGAAAGTTGTAAAAATTGGGCTCATTACTCCTTTTTTTTTTCTTTTCTTGAGGCCCAAATGTCAGAACCGAAATGACCAATCAAAAACCGAAATAACCGATCAAAACCAAAATAACCGAAACCGATTTCACCGAATGGCCGGTTTCGGCCTATAGAAATGGAAAACCGAACCGAATATTCGGTTTTCAAAACCGAGAAAAAACCGGCCGAACCGGATAGCTTTCACCCCTGGCCCATTTATATGCTATGAGGTAAATTATATGCTATAAGATACTGATTCTTTGTTTCTTATTAGTCAGGTATTGTTTCTCCTAAGGTAAATTATATGCTATAAGATACTGATTCTTTAATTGCGAGTTATAAGGCCGTCTGATATGGCTATGGCTATGGAAAAAATAAGCTATGGCCCTAAGAAATATGTTTTGAAAAAATTAGGAGTTCCCAGTTCTGATATGGCTTTGGCATTTAGTGTTAGTGCTTTCTTCATCACTGTCTTAGGTTAAGTTGCATTGCTAAAGTTTTACTACTATGTTCTTTTCTTTGTTTGTTCATTGAAATTTCACTTTGTTGTTTTTGTTTGGTGGCATCAATACCTTGGAATTTGTTAGTTTCATGTAAACACAATGCAACTTCTTCTCTTAAAGGTCTAGGCAGTCGTGTTTTGTCACTGAATTTCCTTTCTTTGTTCATTGAATTTCCTTTGTTTGTTTGTTCATTGAATTTCCTTTGTTTTTTTTGGTGGCATCAATACATCTTTTCTTTGTTTGTTCATTGAATTTCCTCAGTTTTGATGAACTAAAAAAACAGCTTGAATCAAGGCATGGTCATGGCTTATTTTGGATGATCATCTTAAGAAAGACCCTCTCCCTCTCAAGAATCTATGGAGTCCTTTTTTGTCATTTCAAATCGTGCACTTGCTAGGAAACCAGGCTTTTAAATGTTGTGACTGTCTTCCATCGTATTCGAATGACATATCGAAAACAACACACACACACACACACACACAAACAAACAAAAAAAGGTCTTCCATCCCATCCAAGATATGGTGTCAGTGATGATTCGACTTGGTTATTGATTGTATGTTGCATAATTTCATTTTCGGTTTTTCGATTTTGGGGGTGAGAAATTACGAACTTCCTGTACATTTGGAATGAACCATTAAAAGGATTGTGGTGTTAGTACTACAATGGTACTTGTTTTGATGCTTGTAAAAGACTATATATTGCTTGGTATCTCACTCTCTCTCTCTCTCTTTCTTCCAGCGAAGCACAATTCAAAGCTTTATTGGAAGCAACAACAGTGGAAACAATATCGAAGGTAAGAATCAATGAGGAAAGTGTGCCCCTTTCTTCATCTATATTATAGTTTGGGTACAAAGAGTTTCTCAAAATTACTAACCAATCGCTATAGTAAGATTAATCAATGCTGAACTCCGTATGTTAAGGTATTGCTCACACCAATTTCACCAAACGTTGGGGGTGTATAGCAAAATCAAAGTGGTGGGTAAAAAAAATCAACCCCAATACTTTCCCATTGGAGTCGAACACTGGAGTCCCATGTGACGTAGACAAACCATTCAAATTATTAATTTGGATGAAGGATGAGTTCTCGGGGGATGATACTTGCTAGAGTTAATTGGATTCCTAAAAAAGGCAATGTAATTTTTTAGCCTCTTAGGATGACCCACGTTACCTTGTACAAAACTAAAACCTAGTCTGTCTGGACGAGTTATAGAGTACACGGTCATCCTAAAATGGAGAGCTGAGCTGCAACCAACTCCGCAAAACAAATTTGGAAGACCACGTGCTTTAGTCATTTTGACACTGGCTAAGTCATATTTTGCATCATAAAGATAGACAATGGCCTCGTGAAACTCATCATCATCCCATCGCCGAATACTTATTGCAAAATTTTCGGGCACTAAATGTGCACATGTCAGAATGAACCCTTGTTGGTTAATTACCACACCAGCCCCGTGAAGACTCTTGTCATCCATCAAAACCTCCTCTTCCTCCTTGTTGGTTCATTTTGACGTGTGCACATTTAATGCCCGAGAATATTGTAGTAAGTATTCGGCGATGGGATGATGATGAGTTTCACGAGGTCATTTTCTATCTTTATGATGCAAAATATGACTTGGCCATTGTCAAAATGACTAAAGTACATGGTCTCCCAAATTTGTTTTGCGAATTTGGTTGCAGTTCAGCTCTCCATTTTGGGATGACTTTGTACTCCATAACTCATCTAGATAGACTAGGTTTTAGTTTTGTACAATGTGACGTGGGTCATTCTAAGAGGCTGAAAAATGACATTGCCTTTTTTAGGAATCCAATTAACTCTAGCAAGTATCATACCCCCGAGAACTCATCCTTCATCCAGATCAATAATTTTGACTGGTTTGTTTAGGTCACATGGGGCTCTAGTGTTCGACTCCAATGAGAAAGTATGGGGGTTGTTTTTTTTTTCACCTGTCACTTTGATTTTGCTATACACCCTCAACGTTTGAAGAAATTGGTGAGCAATACCTTGACATATTGAGGACATCATTGATCAATCTTGCTATGGCTATTGGTTAGTAATTTTGAGAAACTCTCAGTACCCAAACTACAATATAGATGAAGAAAGGGGCACACTTCCTTACCGATTCTTATCTTCAATATTGTTTCCACTGTTGTTGAGTTCTTGAATATTTTGGCTCACTGAAAACTAAAAGGGAGGGGACAGTTTAGTTAAAAGGGTCTTGAAAGCCAAAGACATTGTTCGTTCATAAAAGCCACGGCTGGGTCTAACCTTTCGGACATGGAGGAGCATCCTAGAAGGCAGAAGGGTGCTTGAAGCTGGTCTTTGATGGCGGGTGGGTAAAGGGAATCGGATACAAGCAGTGGTTGACACTTGGATTCTGAGAGAGAATGGATTTCGACCACATTGGATAGCTGAGTTTGCTATGAAGCATGTCGAGTGACTCCAGAGCGGAAGGGAAAACTGAACTAATGACTAAGTACTTTGCTTTACCAATAGCTCAGGGATTGCCATGTGTAGCTCTGAGTTGATGTCGTCCATTATCTACTTTGAAGTCACTTATGGCCAAGCTATGGTTCTACTCATGTTTAAAAGTATTCATCGAGTCTATTGACGATTTCACAGATGCAGTATTTGTTGTTTGCTTGATTATTACATGGAGGTAAGGATCTTTCTCCCCCTTTGATGTTTGTTTGAGCGGACCATTAAAATTTTAGTTTGTTCTGTTGACATTTCACGTTCATGTGTAGGTTATAGAGCTCAGCAATCATCATACTCGTTTTGGTGATGACTGTTGCTGATATGATAGAGATATTCTTCCTTCACAACAATTAATGTATGACCTTTCTGTAGGCATGGAAAATTTCTGGTGTTTCTGTCGGGAATTTGGTTGCGTACACTTTCTATCGAATAATTATGCATGTGTGACCCGGCAATTCTTAGAAATAAATCCCATTGTGCTCTCTGTAGCTTTTTGCCTCCACTTACAAGATGATGCAATGCAGGGTGTACGTGGTGACTAATCTGAATGAATATCCAACTGATTCAAGTTGTGTTTGTTGTTGTTAAGCTTGTAATGTCAGTGGGCATTGCTGTTGAGTTCTGTGTGCATGTAACACATGCTTTCTCGGCCAGTTTCCTCTGTGTCATATTTTACATTGGTCTTAATCCTTTGTGCCCAAACTCTATGTGCTTTTATGCTGAGGAGGTTTGGCGGTTAGATTGTGTGTTTTTATTTATTTTTATATATTTCCAAGTAATCCAACGGTCGAAAATCCCTCGGCACAGAGGTTTTCCCGGAACAGAGGATGTACGGCCGACAATGGAATACTGGTCGGCATTGGAAGTGATGGTGGCAAGGGAAGCACGATTGAGAAGTCTTGGGTTTCCTGTGCATGAGTTTGTTTTCCTTCTCCAAGGCGTTCCCGGATGAAATGGTGCAAGTGATAATCCCAAATAATATGACCACTCACCGAATTAAGGATTGTCAGGGATGCGACATACTCAGGAGTAAATCTACTGAATTTGAGATTTTAATCGTTATCTCAGAGTGTCATATAAATTAGTGGGTGCAAGCCATATTGATTAAAAGGGGTGCAACACATCAATAAAAGGGTATTATGGTCACCAGATATAATGAATTCAATGTATCTATAAATATGTTTCGTCTTTCCATGATTTTAAACTTCCTAATAGTCATGCAATGCAATTAAGTATTCCCCTTTCCATTGAAATGTAATTCTTCCCAACAAATTGAGGGTGCTTTGACAATAAATGCTATTTCTAACTCGTTTTCTTTGTTTTTGTTAGATTTTTACGTAATTTTTCCGTATTGATCTTTTATTTTAACAGATTTTTTCTGCATTGATCGATGGTCTCAATGAGAAGAATCTAAAAAATATGGATTCATAATCAAAAAGTAAAAAATAAAAAAAAGAAGCACTAAAGGCGGAAAAGTTTCAAACGAATGATTAATCCGAGAAGTTTTGACACAAATTTCTCTAAAGGTGAATAAGGTTCAAAACGAATGTTTGTTTTTTATTAACCTTTTTTCCACTTTGAGCAATGTTATTTGTTTGCCCGATTATCTTTCATTTTTAATTCCCCGAAACAATGTCCAAAAAGGTAAACCGTCAAAAAAAACTTGAACACCTCATTAAGAGGCTTCTTCAAAGAAAAAGACTGCTCAATTCCAGGATTAAAGAAAAGGTGTGCAAGGTGGAGGGTTTTGTCGCGGATAAGATAAAATGAATCCCTAATTCATGTGATAATTATGCCTAATAAAAAGATCACTTTCACAACCAGAATCAGCCAATCAAAATACATGTTGAACATTGTGTTGGAAATTTGTCCGAAATTCGGCGCGAATGAAATGGAGTGTTGGGAGGATCTCTCGAGGCAATCGAAAGGACCCACGAAATTGGAGGTTACAAGAGTTTATTGCTGGTTATTTCTCCCCCATGGTGTGAGATTGAATGGCCCTATTCTACCTCTATTCAAGACATTAGTTTCGTGTATTGAAGGTTGATGTGCAAACCAAGGGTCTTCTTTAACCTATAGTAATAGTGTATTTCGTTTTTTGTTTGAGAAAACATTATTTCCACCGTCGGTGAAAACAAATGTTTCCTTCAAATCAATCACAGCGGTCTGTGTGATTGTGTAGTCAATGTGATTGTGTAGTGCACAATCACATGGACTGTTGTGATTGATTTGGAGGAAACATTTGTTTCTACCGCCGGTGGAAATAACTTATTCTCTTTTTGTTTTAGTTACCATAAATCCGTATCACTTTCAAGCTCCTGAAATTCATCCTTGAGAGAGATAAGCAGACACAAGTCAGTTCGTCAAGACAGCTGACGAGGTGTTCCGGCGATTTGTTTGTTCTTGGGACGAAGACGCCAGTGAATCTTACAACACCTATTGTAGGCGGCGAATATTTGCTACGAAGACTGTGGTATCACACAGAACTAAGCTTGTTTTCCATCTATTGTTTGTATCTCTATTTCTTTATTTACCATTCAGTTTCCGTTCATTGTAATCTGTTTTATATTTTGTTATCAATGAGAATTGTTATTTGCATTTTGTTATTGCCGCATTTTTCCCAACACATTGTTTAATACTCTACATACCAAGTTACCCGTTCAATTTGAAGATGCCAAATATTCACAAAAGGGAAAGCAGGAATGAGATAACTTGGAATTTTATGAATTTGTTTTATACACATAAAAGAATTTTTAAGAACTTTTTTTTCACTCAAAGACTTGGACTACTCTTATAGAACTTTTCTAAATTGACCTGAAAGACTAGTATCGTACGTGAATATTTAGAGTTGTGTAAGAGCCCAAGCACCCCTTGTCCGCCACAGCCTTTAGCCTTAGGTGGCCACTGAAATTAATTTGAAGGTAAGATCAACCTGGAAAGAATAATACCAAAAGCAATTTCCTTGTGGACATAGGTTGCTTAGGAATCAAGTCCCTTATAAAGCCTTAAAGGTGTTATACGTGGCATAAAATAGATGCAGCATAAGCATTACTATAATATATGAAAAGGAAACTTGATCTTACCTGAATAGATAGAGCAAGTAGAAAAGTTTTTCGCCATTTTTTCAAATTCAAAATAATAAGAAAGAAGCAACATTGGGTGATCAAAAGAAATGGTGAATTCTTGAACACAAAGCTTCACCATCACCATCACCCACCTCTGTCACCCTTATCTTTTAAGCAAATACTCCTACCCAAAGCACTATTCTCTCTCTCTCTCTCTCTCTCTCTCTCTCTCTCGTTAACTTCCTCATACAAGACCACAATCTCCGCAATCTTTGGTTGCTCATGAAAACCCTCTCTCTCTCTCCCTCTCTCTCTCTCTCTCTCTCTCTCTCTCAGTGTAGATTTCTCACTTAGCTCCTCCCTTTCCAGATAACAATCAGATGGGATCCTTTCAAACACCAACGGGAATGCGGAGCTCCACATTGCTAGAAACATCATGTGGATATTTGCTTCAAGAATTGCAGGCAAGTTCTTCAACACCGTGTTTGATTTACCGAAAAGAAAAAGAAAAAGATACCTTGTTTGGTTCATTGGAATGAGCCTTTCTTGTTCATTCCCTTGGAATGCTCATCTAACGATTGTGTCACTAATGGAATCATCATCTTTAGTACTAGCATACATGAAAAATGGAATTATCATTCACCAATTTAAGTGAATTGATGACAATTCTATTCCTTCCCTATGTCATTTCACTGAAACCAAACACTAAGTGAATATCTACACAATTCATCCATAGTTGTTGCATAACCGACTCCTTTTTAACTGAAACAGATCATATGGAATGAAGTTGGTGAGGATCAGTTTGAAAGGGAAAGGGTTCTACTAGACCTGGAGCAAGAGTGTCTAGAGGTTTACCGGAGAAAAGTTGACAGTGCCAACATTTCAAGAGCTCGCCTTCATCAGGATTTGGCAGAATCAGAAGCCGAATTCACACACCTCCTTTTGTCGCTCGGTGAACGGTCACTCCCTGGACGGGTATGTAGTCTTATTTCGAAACCCATAAAAAAAGGACAACATAATCTAAAGTTAATACATTAAAAAGGAAAAATAAAAGGTGCAAGACTTCAGAACAATAATGTCAGGAATGAACTTTATTCTATTTGAATGTTGAACAAGGAAAGAATTAAAAACTTTAGGACAAAACAAGTTAACACACCAGCAATAGGAAAGATAGATACAGAATCTTCAGTGGCTTAAACAGCAGTGATCAAGCCATATCGATCACAACCTGTAAAAAATGTGAATATAGCTACGAAGTTCAGAAATTTTGCAAGAAAATAATAACTGGAGGCGGACTGCAAAGTGCCAATGTTGAGACTAAACGGGACTGCTGTATGTGAGTTTCATATGATGGAGGACAGAATTAGAAATTTCGCACAAGACGAGCTAGAAAGTTGGGATAGGAACGAAATCTACACAATTTGAATCATAGTTGTCAAATCGCAAATCGAATCGAGAATCGGAATGACCCTTTTCCGAATCGTGAATCGTAATGATTCGGTCTAAGTTTCAAAAATACTTGAAAAATGTGTCTATGCACTTGCATAATAAAGATACATTGTAAAATTGACAAATTTTAAGCTTAATCAGTATTGAAGTTTTTTTTTTAACATAAACTGATGATTACATGGTCTAATAGGAAAGTGTAGATATTTGTACATGAAACTAAATAAATAAAAGTTTGTAGCCTAATAGGTACAAAACTAGTTTATATGGCAAAATTAACGTAAAACCGCGAAAGTGATTTCACATTAGTCGAATGTACTAATTGTGGGAAACCTTGATTCGCTTATAGATTTGTATCGTTTTTGCATGAATCGTGAATCAATCTGTGAATCGTATGATTCACCACCGATTCTAGATAAACCTTGATTCACTTATAGATTCGTATCGTTGTTACTTGAATCGTGAATCGAATTGCGAATCGAACCGTGAATCATGCGATTCTGACAACTATGATTTGAATGATTATCAATGAGTAAAGAGTAAAAAAAATCTTTCTGACCTTTTTTTTTTTCTTCCTAAGGAGCCCATGGGTGTTGGTTATAATTGTTATTATTGATCCTAGCAAGATGCCGATTTCTGAATATTTTGTCCTTGACAGCCAGAGAAAATGACTGGAACATTGAAGGAGCAACTAGATTCAATTACCCCAGCTCTCCGAGAGATGCAATTGAGGAAAGAAGAGAGGGTAAAGCAATTCCAAGCTGTGCAAAACCAAATTCAGAGAATTTCTGCAGAAATAGCAGGTCAATCAGAATGCGATGGACAGCCATTCAAAATAACAGTAAATGAGAATGATCTTTCCCAGAAGAAACTTGAGGAGTATCAAACTGAGCTGCAGCGACTTCATAAAGAGAAGGTACTATAACAATACATTTAATTATCTGGTGAGGACATAAACATAATTTGCACGAAACTAATTTCCCCATGGACTTTTGTTTTTGTGTCTTTTCACTTGATGTCAAAGAATGACAGACTCCAAAGAGTAGGAAAATATACAAGCATAGTCCAGAATCTGACTGCTACATTGGGAATGGATTCCTCTACGATCATAACAAAAGTTCACCCAAGCTTAAATGAACTCTCTGGACTGTCAAAGAACATTAGTGACAGTATTTTAGCTAAGCTAAACAGCACTGTGGAGTCCCTTCAAGATGAAAAGCGCATGCGACTCGAGAAGGTAAAAGTTACCAGAAAATATATAATTAGCCTGTTGCTCAGTAAAATCATCAACTGAATGAATTCTGTTCTGTGAAATTTATGTGCTTTTTGCAGCTTCACCATCTCGGTAAAGTGTTGACAAACTTGTGGAACCTAATGGACACACCTTATGAAGTCCGGCAATTGTTCTCCCACATCACTAGCTTATTGTCAGTTTCATCAGCTGACATTTCCACTCCTGGGCTCCTCACTCTTGATATAATCCAGCAGGTCAGTCCCTATGTAGTCTATTATTCTCCATATCGTTAGCTTCATAAAAAAATTGATATTATTTCAAATTCGTTCAAGGCTGAAGCTGAAGTCAAGAGGCTAGATCAATTGAAAGCAAGCAAGATGAAAGAGCTTTTCCTCAAGAAACAATTTGAACTCGAGGAAATATGCCATGGATCACACATGGAGATCCCTTCGCGGTCCGAGATGGATAATATAATAAACCTAATAAACTCTGGTGAGATTGTGCGGATTTTATCTTACGTCATGTAATACTGTTTTCTCAAGTCCAATAGTAGTTCGCAGACTGACTAATGCCTGCAAATAGGGGAGATTGATCACGCCCACCTCCTCATGAGCATGGATGACCAGATATCCAAAGCAAAAGATGAAGCTTGTAGCAGAAAGTTTATAATGGAGAAGGTGGAAAAATGGACGTCAGCACGTGAAGAGGAGAGATGGCTGGAAGAATATAGCAGGGTCAATTTCTTCTACCCATTGATCAACACATCTTTGATCCCATACATGTCAAATATTTACCAAGCCATTTATTTTTATCAGGACGAGAACCGATATTCAGTCAGTAGAGGTGCTCACAAGAATCTCAGGCGTGCAGAACGTGCCCGAATAATGGTTAATAAAATACCTGGTAGGTTCAAGAAAGTTTCCTAAATCTTAAAACCTCAACAGGACATAGTAACTTCCTTTCCATTCAATCAAGTCACGAACTCACAGGAAAGAAATATGTTTAGAGGAAGTATAAAGCAACAAAGAGAATGGGGAAATCGATCTATATTTACCATAACTGGCAGATAGAACCACGTGTATCAGAGGCTCTAGGAGTTGAAAACATTCTCCTTGAAATGACAAAAGAAAAGATTTATTAGACGATCTATTAGCTCGTATGAAGTCCAATGTAGGGGTGCCACTTTTAGATCTAACTCTGAAATTCTATATCATAAGACGATTTAGTGATTAAAAGACCAGGAAAAAGTGAGTAATTCATGTAATGGTTTTACTGCAGCTTTGGTGGACTCTCTGATAGCCAAGACCAAAGACTGGGAAGGAGAAAGGAAAAAAGTTTTCCTATACGACGAGGTACAAAATTGAATTACTTATGAGCATGCGTGGTATTTACTGTGCTAGTTGTGTTAACTCCTAAGCAGTGTGAAGTATCAATGGTAAGGGGCAAATTAAACCCTATGTGATCATGTAAGATGGGCACACCGCAAAGGGGTGACAAAGTCCAGATGTTTGAAATATCCTAGACCTTAGCAAATCCTCAAAAATTTTAAGTAATTTACAGCAGGGATGACATGTCAATCATAGAGAATTATAGAGGCATGTCATAGGTTAAGTGCAAAGTACAATCCAACTTATCTCTCTGAAGGTTCCTGTAGCATTCGAACATCAGAAACTGGTCCATTCTTCCCCACACCGCAGCCTAGGTGCTTAACTAAAAGTCTGGTTTTGGTATTATTTGTTTCCTTATACCAGCTCCAACAACAGATGATAAAAAATACTTTCTCACCGATTGACTTCACCAGAAATGCTAGTAAGGTGCCATGAAACTGATAATTTAGCATAGAACAAAGTGAAGCCTCAGACTACTCCCATAATTTCACAAGTAATCAAAAGCATCAGATGAAGTTATATATCACTAAAACTTTTAGTCTCAAGTTAAAAGGAAATTACATAGTATTGGGAGAGGATACATAATGGTTTATGTAGAAAACACTGAAGTATGTGATTCAGAAGAAAGCATGATTTTTTTTTTATTGTGCATCTTTTGAGTATGCCTTTCTGCTGTGGCAACAATTATCAAAATTCATGCTTACAAGAGGGACTATGTGTGAAGGTACCTCTGCTGGCAATGTTGGAAGAGTACAATATGTTAAGGAATGAAAAGGAAAAAGAGAAGCAAAGACAAAGGGTGAGTGTTATTGTTTCAACAAAGACAAGAAGTTCCAATATAACTCAGAGAACAGAAAATGGACATACACTCACACACCCCAATCCTTTGCAGGAGTTTATGCTATTATATGTTGTCCACAACATGGAAATGTTAAACAGATACACAGCCCAGCTGAAAAAAATTCAATTTTACTTGCTCTCTAACAAGTAGGCTTTCTCTCACACAGGAAAAGAAGAAAGTTCACAGTCAAGTACTAGTTGAGCAAGACAATTTATTTGGGCCCAGGCCAAGCACCAGCAGTCGACGTCTTTCAAACGTAAGCTCAAATGGAGGTTTTGGCAATGCTACTCTTCTAAACAGAAGGATTTCTCTGGGTATACAGCAGCTAGGATCAAATAGCATCAACTCAGCAACACAAGGTATATCCTACATAAAAGAAGGAAAGAAAGCACACCGACAAAAGATATTTTCACAAACTGGCGTTGCTTCTCATTTTAGAGAAGATACAGCTTCAGTTGTCTCAACATATTCTGGCCCCTTTTCGCCTTGAATTTCAGGTAGTGTATACGAGGCCTGATTATGCTGAGAACTCAGGGACTAGAAGGAAGATCCCGCACTATCATAACTTCGTTTCTTTTGCCAGTTCACAAAAATAGTAGTTTAATTATGTACATCTTGTTTTGAGTCGATAGCAGTCGCATCGTACAGGCAATGCTGAAGGTTTGGTCTGTATCCAAATCACTACTCTCATGTTTCGCATAGGCAGGAATAAGACTGCATAATGACCATCCAAATTATGTCTGTCAAGAAGGGGCCACCACCCACCTTGGACCTCAAGGGATTTGTGGTAGGATCTCCAGATAATAAGAATCTTTTGGTCTTGGTTCTAGTGTACAGTGTGTTTTGTCTTAACTTGTAATTTTACTCATAGCAGTATACACAGACATTTTTTCAGTCAAGAAGCATCAATTTTGTGATTGCAGGTGAGTAGAGCCAGTAGCCCAGTACATGTGTGCGGGCGCGTGCACTTGAGCATCAATAGGGTTTCTCTAATTTAATAAAATGAAACTGAAGCAAAGAGAAAAGGAAAAAGGTTTCTGGTCTCAATTTTTTATACATAAATGATAAAGCAAAAACACCTTGTACCGACAAGTAAAGATTTTATTTAACAGGAATATTGAAAAATATTGACAACTGCAAGAGGAAGGGAATGCATCCATCGTTTTAAAAACAAAATAGTAGTAGTATAAGCAGTAAATGAAATCAAACTCACTGAGCTCAATACCCCTCCTTTCCACTACCAAAGCAAAGTATAACATATGTAATCAAGCTAGCTAAAATACAATATATCATGACAGAAGAATAGCAGCAGAAGATGAGCAAAACAGCACGAGCTAAACTCCTTAAATCTTAGGTTAATTCCATTTGAATACTCAGACTGAAATTACCCAAAACACTAAATATCCTAGATGGGGGTGAATAGGACAACCAATTTTTAACAAAGCTAAACCCTATTCCAATTATCCAAATTCCATATTGAGCATGCAATTCAATAATTGAAGCAATATGCAATAAACTAAATAACATGAACACAAAGATGTACGTGAAAACTACTTAGGGTCAACACACCAGATGCATAAAATCACGGCCTAATCTACTCAATTTCCATAAATCAAAAGGTTCAACAGAAGATTATGAGTTAGGAATTTACCAACTATGCCCAAGTTACACCTAACTCCGCTTTTTAATTTAAAACCCTATGCCCCTTCTTGATTCCATGGGCTCCTCGAGCAACACCACCTCGATCTCTGGTTCAAGCCGGCTCCGGAACCATCCAGCTAATGTCGATATGAAGGCAACAATATATGGATTTTGAAAAATGAATGAAGGTTTTGAAAAGAATCAAACTAGAGCATATTCATGAGTATTAAAGTATGGAAAATTCTAACTTGTGCCCAATAAGGTTGAAAAAGTGTATTGAAAAGTGTGAAAAATGTATAGGAATACGTGAAAGTGTATTGAAAAAAGTGTAAAAAGTATATTGGAGTGTGTATTTTTTTATTTGTTTGTTTGTGTGCTTAATGTGTGCCTATTGGGCACATATTAGCAAGACTCTTAAAGTATAGCTCCAGATTGACAAAGGATGATTGAATCTAATGGAATTGATTCATCCTAACACTCGTCACATTTTCATCACATATTCAGGTAATACACTTTCACGTATTCAGGTAATATTTAGTCTTGAGTCACACGTTAATATTCGTGGGAGGATAACATTATAATACCAAGTAATGGTGCCCCAAGAGCACTAATTAGTTTTTTTTGTATTAAAAAAAAGTGATGTACCAGTTTATATTTTTCTTACAATAAAAAATTTAAAAAAACTCCTCCCAAAAACCAGTGTGGGTATGTGGCTCCGCCACTGCTTGTGGAAGGTTAATATGCCTTAGGGAAAATTCAAGACTCTGTTTCTCTACATAGGCATACTACACCACTCCAAAGAGTGTTTGATCGAAGTAACCCATTTTCCAAAACTATTTCGCAATCTACCACACTTTTCAAACTATTTTGAAAAATAGTCTTTCGCGCATTTCTGAAATGCAATATGAGTTTGACATGCCATCTGTCATGCCACATTAGCGTATACGGGAGCCGTATGTACGACAATCACGCGTATTTAGAATGCGCAATAACTTTACTATAACGCATATCTAAAATGCAAAATAAAGTTGGATCACGTACTTCTAGAGTGCGCAATAACTTTAACTATAACACAATCAGAAATGCAAAATCTAATTGGATTGCACAGCTTACTTTAATCATACGGTCATACCCCACACGTTTTTTAACCATATCAGGTGTTGAGCCGTAAACTTTGGATTAGTACAAATTTCTTTGGCTTAGTACAAATTTGTGTAGTGGATAATTTTCATTTAAGCACGGTATAACTCATGTCGCAGAATGGAAACAAGCATAAATTGCGTAATAATGATCTCCAAGTTCAGAGCAACTAATGACGACGAAAAAATTTCCCAACATAACATCAAATTTGCAGCACAATTTTGGAGCAAACATACAAGCATAATACCGCCCTAATACGCAATAACAATAGTACAACAAACCACGCTGGAACGCGAAAACAACTTAAACTGCCGCTTAATCGAGGATTGATTTTTGAATCACGGATTGAACGTTGTTCAGCGTGATATTCAAATAACCAGACTTCCGTGTAGGGTGGAAGAGAACAATCTCCCGCGGTATGAGACAACTACTGACGTCATATATTCCTGGAAATATCCCTTTTTCGCATGCCTTGTAATGGAGGGTGACCTAAAAAGATCTTGTGGGATCCTGTTCATTTAAAATATAAAAAAATGGCTAATCATATCGGCGAAGTGGGTCACAACTATATTAAATATAAATTTGTAACATTCATTTACCTTCAACTCCAATAATCGGGATCCTAATTCATTTCGCACACATGATTTCACCAATGCGACAGCCTAAAAAAAAAATAGTATAAGTTGCACCATAAAGACGTCAAAATAACAAATGTGAAGCTATACGATAACTCACCAGTTTCACCCGTGAAAACTTTGGTAGATTTGTCACTGTAGCCAAATCTGTGTATTCTGGAAGTTCTAGGTACCCTTCGCGCACAGCAGATAACCACGCAGAATTTTTGAGGAAATCACTGTCCTCACTTGCCACATTAGGGGCTCTATGAATCACTTGTTGTGTGTTCAAACCCTTGCCTTCATATATCCCAGCCTCTTTCCGTTCTAATGCCATTTGAACCAAACCAGCTGGCCCTGGAATTATATGTCCAAGAGGACGATGACGTGCTGCGGGTGGAGAACTACTTTCTCCAACATCAATCCGCGGTCGTTTCGGATCGCCTTTGTCCATTGTTGTCTTTTATGTTTTCTTACCTTACAATGACATAAAGTTTGTTTAATTTATATTGTTCAACTTGACGAGCAAACTTGTGTGGAAAATTTTTATAACTACCACGCATCTTATAAATGCACTATAAGTTAAACAATGCCACGTGGCATGCTCTGAATTGCTCAGCGCTTGTAAAGTGGCCCGTAGTGTCCCTTTATTTGAATCAGTATGCACGTGACATGCTGTCAAATATAGCGTGTTTTGTTTATGCGCTATGTGGTGGCCCTTAATTACCTTTATCAACACGTGGTATGTTCGCTGAGGAACACATCATAACGTATTTTTACTATGCGTGGTAAGCTTTACTATAAATAGCATAACAATCAATGTTATTCAATTGCATTGTTTCCTCAAATGTAAACTTTACCACCTTTTTAGTGTGTTTCAATCCAATTGCATTGTTTCCTCAAATGCAAATTTTACCACCTTTTCAGTGTGTTTCAATGTTACGGATGTGTTTATAGGCACGAAATGTAGGTCGAATGAGGGGACTTTCATCACTACCTCGTTTGAGCGATGATGTGAGGTCGATGAAAGATCCGTCTCGTTCGGTCTAAATAAGACAGATAACAAGTCTAGAATGCAACCTTGTGGTATAGTTCTTTATCTGTCAATAATAAAAAATGGATTTCGAAAAGATCGTGAAAGACTTCAGAAGTTGAGGAATGGCTTGCGTCTATTGACTTCAGTGCGCTGCTTGCCTTTTTTACTTCCTTATGAAGCTTCCTTTTTTTTTTTCGTGAATTCGTTTTAAAAAATAAAAGAAATGGTGTGCACTTGCTTATTGTATAAATGAAATGAGACAGGGAAAAAAAAAACATATATAATGCATTTAGAAAACACGCAATAATAATATATATAAATAAAAACTGTCGCACATAAATGAAATGCGTTATGTAGGTGTTTTTTTTTT
Organism: Vaccinium vitis-idaea; assembly: GCA_963854785.1. Lineage (NCBI taxonomy): Eukaryota > Viridiplantae > Streptophyta > Magnoliopsida > Ericales > Ericaceae > Vaccinium > Vaccinium vitis-idaea. The sequence continues at coordinate 17,770,393 of OY978221.1, forward strand.
TTTTTTTCATAATAAGGATGTGAACATGATAATGTTCGATAAACATTTGTCCATAGCAACAAACTCCATGACAAAAGCCTCCTACTTCTTTATTGACTAATTTATCGAACACGACTTTATTTGATAGGATACCACTTTTATGTACGCCGTATCTAACATTTTTCACAGGCCCAGAGAGATTGGATGAGCGTCGTGTTATGACAGTCATATCAATCCAGCATATAGGCCTGTTCTTACCCTTATCAGTTCCCCCGGATGGAAATTATATTTCGTGCCTATAAACACAACCAATATGCATTATAGTAAAAACCAACGTATCATTTTGAAATGAAGTTCTTTCTATGAACCTTGCCTAACTAGGTTTGGTATTTATAGTCATTTATTCGCGCATTACATATATGCGTTAGAGTAAAAATTTAAAATTTATACAACTGATGATAACAGATGAATTGCACAGATTCCACATGCACGGACTGCCAAACCTCATTATAGAGATCTTACCTTATCACGCGCATAACCAGTATGCGTTATGGTTAAAAGTTAAAATTGATTTGACGATTAATTGTTCGATTCCATATGTACGGTTTGGTCGTATTATTCCACCCACGCATATCCATAATGTGTTATGAGAAAAAGATAAATTGTTACAGAAGCTAGAAAAGACTTGTAATGAGGTGTTGTCCATTCGCGCATATGAAAAATGCGTGAACAGGATAAGTTAATTTTGATTCCTCTGAAAAGAGCTGGGCTCTCTGTAAAAAGTTGGATACGGAATGGGGACAATTCATTACAGCACGTGATCATGCATAATTAATACGCGTGAAGAGGGTAATTTTGATCTCTGCCAACTACTGAATGGGGGCCCTCTGTAAAAAGCCGACCCTCTGTAAAAAGCCAACTAGTGAATGTGGGTCTATTAACTACAGCGCGTGATAGTTATGCGTTATGGTAGGGGATCTTGCATAATTAATACGCGTTGGGTTGGTCCTATAAATACCCAAGCTAATTTTGCATTATAAGGAACGCTCTATTTGAGGTGTACGACCCTCCACTTACAATGAAACGAGTTTTAGTGTTCCGTGGTGTAACAAATGGATTGTGTTTATAGGCATGAAATATAAGTCGCACGAGGAAACTGTAGTCTATTCACCTTTCTCGTGGAAACCTGGTTGTGTTTATAGTCACGAAATGTTTTCTATAAACCTTATATCAATGGTTAAGCGAGGCTGTTGACTTGACATAAATGTTCTCCTCGTGCGACATTAATAAGATAGATAGATAGTACACCCCCCATCCTTTGGGACGAAAGGAGTCAACTTGGGGTTTACTTTTTTTATCTGTCAATACTAAAAATCCAGTTTTAACTGGAAGGCAGAGGTCGGGAAGTGAACATTGACTTGTAAGATGTCCACTTCCTTATTATGATTTCTGTGAGATCCATTTATGTTAGATGTCTATTTGTATGTGGACTTTATTTGGACGAAATGAAAAGAGAGGGTAAAAAAAAAATAACTACAACGCATATTCAAAATACGTTACCATGTCTGACAACGCATTTATCATATGCGTGGTTGTCCTATCTACCTGACAAAAAGCCTGGCCGATTCAAACAAACAAACCACTGTTTGAAGTGACTCTGGCGTTGTCTTTATGATAGCGTGTTTTCCATATGCAGTATATTCATCATCACGCATTTATGAAATGCGTTGTTGTTTTGATCCTTATACATCAGTGGCAGCTCCCCTCCACAGTTTACAAGTCCCCCTCCCTCAGAAGTTTACGAAATTCATCCACTCAAAATTTGTAAATGCCAATCCCCGTAGTAGTGCAAGTGGTGGCTAGCTCATGCGGTAGAGCTCTTGCATGCCCCACACTGCATCACGGGATCGAGTCCCACTCCCCCTCCCCCATGTAATAGATTAGGATTGACGAATGACAAAAAAAAATAAAAATCCCCGTAGTAGTATATGTCGGGGGACAACTTGTACAACATACCGATGGTGGTCCATCGTACATGGGTGGTACAAGCCTCCATTTAACTGTGGAACGCGGCATAACTCTTGATCAATTGGAATTCCTTATTTCGAATGCTGGTGGAATGGCGTCCACACAAATGACAATTACCTATCGTTTTCCGAGTATCTGATATCCAAACCCAACGTACGAGTACGTGGGAATTGAGCTTGCAGACAATTCTACTGTACAACTAATATTCCATGTTTATGGAGAAATACCTGGTTACATCCCCATTTTGTTCACATAAGCCATTAACGATCAACACCAACACTGTGAAAGTCATCGTGAGCCCGGTCAAACCTCTCGCCAACAATGCGAAGATAACGAAACAACATTCTCTCCTATTCAAGCTTTTCAATTCCAATCAAGCAACATTTTTTCAGAGCAAAATCCCCTCCATTACACTGAAGATATCATCGGAAATGAAATAGAAGAACATGGTGAAGGGATCGAGGAGGAGTCCGATACATCTTCATTGGAGGATGTCGATGCAGGCTTGGATGCGGAGCGCTTGGAAGTGGACGGCTTGGAATCACAGAGCTTCGAAGACCTCATGGTAGAAGGAACAACAACACAAATGCACCAGCCTCCATGCCCCTTATACACGCAGGACACATGGTCAAACATTGTTGACCCTAGTCCACCAATGCCAACCCGAACTCAATTGGGATGGGACGGGACTTCAGATTTTTTCGTGGGGCAGGTAATGTTTGTTATAATTTTACTACATTGTACATAAATATTTAATTTCGGTATTGCAAGCAATATAGGTGTGGACGTCGCTTCGGAACGGGCCCACACGTTTCGGGTGTGTTTGTGAAAAAGGGCGATCCGGGAAAAAGGAAAAATTTAGAGTCGCCACCCGTGGTTTAATTTTTGGAAAATGTTAGGTACCCGAGAAACCGTTTAGAAAAAAGTAATGACTTTATGCCGCTGAAAAAGGGTTTGGTCTGCCAAAAAAAAAAATAGAGATTTGGGTTCGGGAGCCAGGTTACCCGCGGGGAAGGTTTTGTTAAAAAAAAAATGCACCCCGCGTGCCCGGAATTTTCCGGTCTTTACTAAATCTTTGTGGGATTTTCTTTGAAAATATTTTATTGAAAACTTTATTTCACATAAACAATATATCAGGAAATAACAAGCTTAAAAGAGACAAATAATAACAGTAAATCAAAATAACACACAAACAAATAGATAAACGCGAGAAAATTAACTAAGAGGGATACACGTGCAAGAAACAGAAAGTGAAAGGGGGTAAACTGCAATTTTACCCACTGGTTTTAACCAAAAACAGAGCATCGCGACCTAGAAAACAGAGCATAGAAAATGTTTTTCCAGTGACACCATACGGTGTCCAAAATCACACCATACGGTACAAAAGGGATGCCGTACGGTGCCTCTAGAAGTTATGATTTTCAAAAAATCCGGATTTCATCTGATTGAAAGCAAGCTCTATTTTTGTGCAAAAACCACATTATTTGTTGATGAAAATAAGTTTGGAAAATGGCTTTATTGAGTGAATGTACCTCGTTTTTAGGAACGGTATTTCGTGATAATGAACGATATCACGCGACACCAACCCGAGAGGATCAAATTTTGTTGAAATATCTCCGTTTGGACTCAAGGAAGAGCTACAGAGCCTTCCTCGAGCCCGACAGAGATTCCCCTCAGCAGATTGTTGCGATTTGGAAACGAATGTTGTACCTTGGAATAGAACTGGATGGACAAGATTGGTTGATTACAGAAGCGGGCACGGGACTTTCGGGTCCTTACGAAACTGGGCTTTGAAAGATGGGTATGAGTATAACAACAAGATTTCTCAAGGGAGCAATGTTATCACTGGGATTTTTCACATGAATTTGGGTTTCTTCCTTTCGGTATGATCTGTCTCAACTCTCTCTGATCGAACTCTCGAAACTGTCGAATGGCGTCGGTTTTTATAGGCGAAGGTGGGCAGGGTTCGTACGTAAAGAGGTTCGCATCATCACCAAATATCATCATTCGCCGAATATCATCATTCGTTTCTGAGCTGTTGGAGCTTCCCGGGAATCCTGTTGTGGGACATGGGTGCTGTACGGCGTCAAGGATGTGCCGTACGGTGCACAAAGCAACACCGCACGGTGCAAATGGAATTTCAAGCCGTACGATTATGGGTTTCAGGCCGTACGGTTCAGGTGGGTTTGGGTTTTTGGCTTGTTTGATCCATCCAACTCAAGGAGCTGTTTCCGAGGTACATTTTGTGCGTTCTTCTTATCCATCATCGGGGATGCACAAGTCATCAAAATTGGGGTGTCTACAATAGGTAGCTAAAATTTTAAATTCTAAATATTTGTGGTATTTTCGGACAGGTATTCTCTTCCAAGGATGTGTTGCAACTTGCGATGAAGAAGTATTGCATGGTGAAAAACCATGTCACGAAGACAGATAAATCGTCCCCCAAGATATTGGTCTACAAATGCAATAATCCCACCCCTTGTCTATGGCGACTACGGGCATGTCGGAAGGATAATCTCGACATGTGGCAAATCACGAAATATACAAGGCCACACACATGCTTGGCTGTCAATGTTACTCAAGATCACAGTAATCTTGATGCTAAGTACATGGCACATGAACTTAACGAAATTGTCTTAATTGTGAAGAAGTTTACAGGTGGATACATGCCATCATATGCGAAGACATGGGCTGCAAAGCAAATTATTATACAAAGGATTCACGGGGATTGGGATCAGTCATTTGTAAGTCTTCCAAGTTTTCTGCAAGTCCTGCAACAGTACAATCCTGGTATGCAGAAATGTTTGGTGACTAAAGAATCTGGCATACCTGGAACCACGACATTTCATAGTCTATTTTGGGCATTTGCGCCTGCAATCGAAGGGTTCAAACATTGTCGGCCTGTATTATGCATCAATGGAACCTTCCTGACAGGAAAGTACAAGGGCACGTTGTTGATTGCAGTGAGTCAGGACCCCGAAAATCAGATATTCCCAATTGCATTTGCCATCGTCGAGAAGGAGGACAAGGAGAACTAGGGTGGTTCCTCACATGCATCAGACACTTCGTGACTGATCGACAAGGGTTGTGTCTTATTTCTGACAGACACCCCGGCCTCTTAGCTTCCCTAAGCGATGAGGACGCTTATGATTGGAGACAGTCGTTTGCATATCATCGGTTTTGCCTCCGCCATTTGGGGGCAAACTACCATCGACAATTTGGAAGAATGGTGGGGAAAGAAGTGAAAATCACAACAATGGAATTGCAGAAACGAAAGTTCAAGTACAAACTAAGCCAATTACAAAGATTTGCCAATGGCATTGTGTACGCCGAACTGGAAGGGCTCGATAGGAAGAATTGGACATTTGCATACGATGGAGGTAGGCGGTATGGCACAGAAACAACCAACGTATCTGAGAGCTTCAATGGGGTCCTAAAAGAAGCTCGACACTTACCGATAATGGCAACGGTTATGACTACCTTCTATAAGAGCGTAGAATATTTCAACGATCGAGTTGTCAAATTCATGCAGTGCAAGGCTAATGGGAACGAATTTAGCCTATATGCAAAGAAAAAGTTCGATAGGTGGAACGAAAAATTTAGTGCGGCACACCGTCATCGTGTTTGACCGAGCCGCAGGATTGTACGAGGTACACACGCCAATTCATCCAACAAGTCCATACAAAGGAAATCACAAGCACATTGTTCAGTTGCCACTTTGTTGGTGTACTTGCAACAAAATTCAGCTATGGAAAATCTCATGTTCTCACGTGATTGTGGTTTGCAATAAAATGAGCATCGACCCTCGCCAATACTTCAGTAAGTACTGGTCAGTCGACACATCAATTGCCATGTATGGGTCTTTAACATTCAAGCCACTACCTGACGTACCGTACTGGCCACCTAACGATGGGGTACGAGTTCTTCCGTCCACTGAACGTCTCCAAGGCCGAGGGCGGCCAAAAGTAAATCGATTGCGAAATGAGATGGATTGGCAAGAGTCTCAACCGACAACGACCTGCACATCATGTGGGCAGCGGGGTCACAACAGGAGAACATGCGGAAGAGGGTTACTTGATTTTGTACTTCATGAAATATATGCATGTGAGGATTGAGGGTTGTAATAAAATGTAGTGTCAAAGTTCAATTTTAGTACCATTGTTCCTGCACTTCCTAATCATCTGTGTTTTGGAAGAAGTATTGTGATATCATTCCTGTTTGTGACTTGTGGGTATTCATTTACGTGTGTTTCTTAATCAACCTATTTGATGAGGCCTTATCATTTGGAATATAGATCATTTTTTCAATCCAAGCTCAGTCAATGTATAAGTGTAGTATAAAATTATTACGCATTATTTAGATCCGTAATAAATTTAGAATATGCGTGATTAATATTTAATTACGCATTATTCACAAAACGTAATATAAATAGATGAAAAATTACCATAAAAAGGGTTACTTGACTTGGTTGTGAACAAGGGTGACGCATTATAACAATGCGCCATACTGCAAAAACTATAGCGCACTCTGTAAGTGCGTGTTAGGGTTAGGCACTCTAAACCCCAAGGTTTTGTGAGTTACGACAGATTTTTTCTCAATTTCTTACAATCAAAACTCAATCAATTTTTGTCCGTTTTAACCGAAGGTTATGTCGAAATTAAACTACTCTGCGTGTCCTACAACTTTCATTTGGAAACCGTATCACAAAACGTACTATAAATGGCTGAAAAATTACCATAAAAAGGGTTACTTGACATGGTTATGAACAAGGGTGACGCATTATAACAATGTGCCATACTGCAAAAACTATAGCGCACTCCGTAAGTGCGTGTTAGGGTTAGGCACTCTAAACCCTAAGGCCCCGTTTGGCGATCGGAGATGATTTTGGGTGGATTTGTAATGAGGGTGGATTTGAAGGTGGATTTGTAATGAGGGTGGCCCCACCTCACAATGAGGGTGGATTTGTTAGTGAGGTGTTTGGATGGTATTTTGAGAAGGTGGATTTAGAAGGTGGATTTGATAGGATAAGAGAGCCAACGACCTATTTGCCCCCAGTTTTTTAATTTAATAAATAAATGGATTAATTTTAGTATAATAACAATAAATGCATAATAATAATAATAATAATAATAATAATAATAATAATAAATACACCTTATATACATAAATATATTTAAATTATATTAGATGTTTAAAAAATATTTCCGTACAAAAATCCATAAAGTAAAATAAAATGTTACTCCCTCCGTCCCTTTTTGTTTGTCATTTTTTGATAATCGTGTCAGTTTTTGATCACTTATATCTTTTAATATTAATCCCCAAATATATGCAATATGGATCTTGTTTGATAGTTCACGATTAATTCTATTATACAAAGTTTTTAAAACCGTGAAAAACATTATAGATTGAAAGATATAAGCAATTTAAGGTGTAGCAGAAAATGGAATAATTGACAAACAAATTGGGACGGAGGGAGTATATTTACCCCAAAAAAAGTAAAATGTTTCTGTATATCACAACATTGTTTGCTTTCAATGTAAATGTTAATAATCTCCAAGGGCTTCCAGCGTAATTTAGCAAAAGGGTAAATAGACAGCTGTCTATGTCTTCTTCTTCAGAGAAATTGGTTTCAATTTCTCAGAACACACAGGCGACGACTACGCACTCGGCTACGGCGACTTCTCCAGATTCGGCGACGACTACAGCGACTCCTCCGGTGTGGTTTTCAAGTACTCTCTTTCTCTCTCTCTCTCTCTCTCTCTCTGTGTCTCCTTCTTAGTATTTTTTTTGTTCAAAACCCTCCAAATCACCCGGATTTGGAGGGGTAAAATAGGTAGAAAAACCTCAAATCCACCCTTGTTAGCCAACAACAGGGTCAGGGCTGTCGTTGGCAAATCCGGGTGAACCTGTATTTGCACTCCAAACAGTGAAAATAGTCCGGGTGGAGTTGGGGATGAAAATTATGCGCCAAACGCCGGCTGGAGGTGGGCCCTGGATTACAAATCCGGGGCTGAGCCAAATCCGGGTGCAAATCCGGTCGCCAAACAGGGCGTAAGGTTTTGTGAGTTACGACAGATTTTTTCTCAATTTCTTACAATCAAAACCCAATCATTTTTTGTCCGTTTTAACCGAAGGTTATGTCAAAATTAAACTACTCTGCGTGTCCTACAACTTTCATTTGGAAATCGTATCCTAAAACGTACTATAAATGGCTGAAAAATTACCATAAAAAGGGTTACTTGCCATGGTTGTCAAAAAGGGTCACACATAATTCAAATGCGTTAACAACACGACATTCTTGTTGTAATTTTATCCCTACCATTCCATATAAGGTCTTTGTATATTTTCTGGGAAATTCGGGAAAAAAATAATAATAATACAACAGGACACGCATTACTAAAATGCGTGAACCTCCGTGTCCTAATACCGTGTCCAACACGGGACACGTTTTGTTTTTATTTTTTATTTTAGTTTTTAAGAACAAAAATGGTTAAACGACCTCCGATTGCCACACGGGTTGGTCCGTTAGGTCCGTGTCACCGAGAGTGAACTAATGGAACATGCCTCGAGTCAATCTGAGCTCGTTTGGTCGTCCTTGTACTTAAGACGGCAAGTTCATGCCTTAAGTTCATTTTTTTTTAGTTTTGGTACGAAAACGGTCAAACGACCTCCGATTGGCCCACGGGTCGGTCCGTCAGGTCCGCGTCGCCGAGAGTGAACTAACGGAATAGGCCCCAAGTCAATCCGAGCTCATTTCGTCGCTCTTGTGCTTAAAACGGCAAATTCAAGCCTTAAGTTCATTTTTTCGGGTTTTAGTACAAAAATGGTCAAATTTTCCTTCAAAAACCATATATGTAAACCAATAGCTAATAATAGGTAAGATGTTCTACTGGCGTATTAAACTTGAAGTCAATTACAAACGACCATATAACATAATAATGTACTACATCACAAATGCCAAAATTCATTACCCAGCTACAAAATACCCATCAATAGTCATATAAACCATACATAATTCACTAAAACATAAAAACCATACATAACATACCCATATATAACATACTAAAACATGTCATAGTACAATTACATTCTACTTTCCCCCAATGTGCCCCCCGCAGCTTGGACGACCACAGTCTGGCGAGTGCGTATCACGCTGACCCTTACGCAATGCAATCGGCGGAGTTGGTTGCAATGCTTCACTGCCCACCTGTGTGACTACCCCATCTCCCTGGGCCTCAACCTCTACGGCCTCCTCCGAGGGCTGGCCATCTAAACCTGCATGTGCCTGTAACGGCATTGCCTACATGTCCAACTGTGTAAGCACCCCCGATCCCTCACCAACAACCATACCTTTATCTTGCACATCATCCGAGGGGTGGCCCCCAAAAGTAGGAGTATCAACTCTGAACTGAGGCACTTGATCTCCAACATCTATCTCTCGATCCCCGTCTAGCCTCTTCCTCTTCTTCACTAATGGCGGGTCGAGGAAACTCGTTCCTGCACCTCCAACATTCGCCACCGGCGACTCAAACCAACTACCATCAAATGTGCTTTGTGACTGAGAAGATGGCTCATTTGAAGCAGGATTCATGGAGTCCAACAAAGGCGAGAACGGAAAGCTTTCTAATGCCTGTAAATGCGATTCAAACGAACCTGACGGAACAGAACCACTACCACCTGCAATGTCATCCTGCTGCACAGGGTCAACGTGTACCCCCTCCTGCTGTTGCTCCTCCTCCTCCTCTTGTTGATCTTCTTGTTCACCAACCTGGGCCCACTCATTTTCCAGATTCTCATCCTCCTCAACGTGTACCTCCTCAATGTGTACTAGGTTCGGCTGGATTGGGGCTTTTTTACGCAACCATTTCTCCAAATATCTCATACATTCTACTCCTTGCTTCCCCATCGTACGCAACGCCTCAATGTCACTGACATCCATGGTCCTTGGCCTCTCAAAGAAACCCATTTGCAATTTTATACATGTCATATGTCAATTTCTATTACCTCTTGAATTCACAATTAAACAAATGCAATGCAATAAATTAACAAATTTTTGCCGCAATGTCTGAGCTGCACCAAGTCGGCTAATATAACGTAGAGTGATCCTCCTGTATCAAACCACATACGGGTCGTCGGTAGGGTACAAGTCAATGTCAACATCTCCATGAAGAACAATATAATTCAACCTATCATTCCACAATGCCACTGATTGGCATGGACAACGGCATAGTCCTTAGTCCCAGACATAAAATTCATCCCGAGTGGCTTTTCTCGACAGTTACAGTCATCGGGGATAGTTTGTCGGTAACCAAACTGGCGCATCACTCTATCAGGCATGTGGTTCTCCACGTACGAAAAACATATGAGTGGGACCTTGGCCATCCAAATAGCCCTCCCAGCACGACAATTAAGAGGCAGAGTCTTTATTATTTCATCATAAGGCCTCCATACCACCTGCATTAATTTATTGAACCATTACAACAAATCCAACAAAAAAATTATACTATACATATATAATGCAACATATGATAGTCATACCTCATCCGGTCTCTGCAAGTCAAAGAAATGCCTATACGATCCAAGCACATGCGTTGCCATATCCGGCGTATGAAACGCATCATTCCACCTACAAAATTGACAAAAGTTTGAACCGCAATTAATTTTGCAAACATCAATTGTGTACATTTCTATTGAAAATAACTATTATCTACACATACCGTGCACCAAGGGGAGCATCAGGTGGTCGGACTGTCTTACCAACACGTCCAGGAGCAAAGTAAGGAAACCGCTCCCAAGCCCAAAGCTGCAATAGTATAAAACAACCACCCACGTCGTTGTTGTTTGTCTTTGACCCGTGACAAAGAAAGTGATAAAGCCCAGCTAGACACGCACTACCCCAACTGTGCCGAATTGTCAAGTTCCGTAGCAAGGACAAATAGCAAAGGTGTACGAAACCCCCCGAACTGTCTGTAATGAGCATACCACCTATCAATAATAGAATATAACGGCGGGCCTGCTGTCGAACTTGCTCTGTCGAATACCTGGCCTCCAAATGCCCTTTGAAATGGGTCCGTAGCCAAGACAACTTCACCTTGCCCCCAGTCCTTGAAACACCAGCCCTAGGGGTAAGTCCCAACAACTCCTGGCACAACTTATCCCAATCCTGCTCGGTGCTCCCCACAACTGGTAATCCATCAACCGGTACACCAACTATCACCTCCACATCTTGCAATGTCACAGTCCACTCGCTTGAACCTAAATGGAAGGAATGAGTCTCTGGACGCCAATGCTCAAGTAGAGCAGTCATCAAAGCCAAATCTAACGATATGAACGGAATGTCCATAAGGCCCCAAAACCTGCTTGTCGAACCAAGTCAACAACTGGTGGTGTCGGAGTATCCAACCTTTTTAAATTTGCTTCATTTCAACGAACCACAACCGTCTTGCAATCTATTGGACGTTCCCCCTAAAAACAAAAATAAAAAATGAGTTCTGGCAATATTTAGCTAAATTTTTACAACCAAACGACATAATGTATTAAGTACCAAAAACGACAATTAGTAAAAGCTAGTAACTTACATTGTTATCCCATATGACATGTGACCTATGTTGTTGCTGATACCCTAATAAGCTCCCATCAATGGCCCCTCCTGAATAACGGCCTCGGGCTCCATAATGTAATCTTTACTGCATACAAATGATATCATTAATATGGATTCAAGATGATCCAATCTCAGATTCAATTGTTGGTACCACCAACACTGCTCCGTTACTTTTAAGAAAAAGCACAAATCACTCGAGGATAAAAAACAACATTCAACAGTAGCTTTACAAAAATGTTGTACACCAAAATGCTGTCGGAAGGTATGTTTTCTTAACATGGTATCTAGAGGATAAATATAAGATAAATATTTCCTCCAATGCCATATGTCAAAAATTACGTGTCCTGTAACTATAGTAGATGAAAAATTAAGTTATGAATTTGTGATAAGCTTGATACACATTATCTCTCTTGGCCAAATTCAAATCTTTTTCTTTCTTAACATGGTATCGGAAGGTATGTTTTCTTCTCTTGGAAAACACTATTTTAATGAGGAGACCTGAACTTTAAGGTTTGGTCGCAACTTGTAAATTGTGTTGAGTAAAACAAAAAAACTTAATCCTACAAAAACCAACACGTAAACCATCTTAGCATCAACGGGATTCATCGGATCAGGTGTAGAATTGCAACAAAATCAGGAACAAATGGTCCGGACAAAATCTTACAAACTTGATTCAAATTGATTTAACAACAAATGTCTACAACTACAGTTCAACATTGTACAAGAATCAAAGGTTCCACCCTTGTCAAAATGAGGGGATACAGCTGTGCAAAAAAAAAACCCAAAAATCCACTACAGTTGATGGTAGAAGACTAGATTATGAGAGAGAAGAGAAAGAAAAAGGGAGTTCATACCAACTGGAGAAGATTGCGACGATCGCGCACAATAGGAGTGAGCTACCAAATCGCGCAGGGGAAGGATGAAACACCGGGCACAGGAGGAGGGGGATGACTATCGTGCAAGAGGGAGGAGGGAGATCGCCCCTCGATCGCGCACCAGGTCTGTAGAAAAGGAAGGAGGAGGTAGGGCTTTGTCCGGTTTTAAAAGAACACGCATTTCTGATATGCGTGATCATTAAAGTTATTACGCACTCTTAAAGTGCGAGATCCAATTTGATTTTTCATTTCAGATACGCGCGATTGTCGTACATACGGCTCCCGTATACGCTGAGATCCAATTTGATTTTTCATTTTAGATACGCGCGATTGTCGTACATACGGCTCCCGTATACGCTGATGTGGCATGCAAGATGGCATGTAACGTTCATATTGCATTTCAGAAATGCACGAAAGGCTATTTTTCAAAATAGTTTGAAAAGTGTGGTAGATTGCGAAATAATTTTGAAAAATGGGTTACTTCGATCAAAAGCTCCCACTCCAAACCTAAGTCAAAATACGTGCTTGAAACATTGACTAGACTCAAACCAAACCATGATGCATGCAAAAAGAGTTTGTAAATGAGATGCATATACCTTCCTCCAACAAATCATGACTTGCACGGCTCCAATAACTTCTCAAATAATTGAATCAATCGGCGGAGTATCTAAAACCAATCAACTAGAAACCCCCCCAAAACCCAATTGAAACAAGAAAGAAATTACACTCCAATGGTTTGTCAACATCTGGAAATTGCCAAGAAACCTAACAAATACAAACCAACTTCCATCAGCACCTCAAAACTCATAGCGACTTGGGTGTATTTTACAGAAAAGAACAGTTCAGTCCAAATGCGTGTATTTTACCCAAATGATTTTACATAGTGAATATATCATCCAAGTAAAAATCCAAGGAAATCATCAAATGGGTACACTTTTAATGGATAGGCAACAAACGTAACAATACCTTGTAAATGAAATCCTCGATCAAAGTATTTTTCTCAATCGCGAGTCCAGCGGATTTTTCAGGGACTAATTTGGGGATGATGTAGTGATAAAAGGCCCTCCGATGTCGCCTTATTAATATGATAATATCCTTGTGGTGGATTTTCTTGACTAGGCGAGTGTATTGCGGCATCCGAGCCGGTGATCGCGTAATCAACGGCTCGGATCTCGGATTTCATCTTGGTACTTGCATGATCCGAGCCGTTCATTACCGATATCAACGGCTCGTGTGCCGCACTACAGGGTTGTAGTGCGACACCACCCTACAGGATCCCCGGACCCACAAAGCATGGGTTGATGTCTCAGACCAGCACCGGAAGTGTCGTATCATTTTTTGGTTCCAGGTAGAAATTTAACCTTTTTTTTTAGAAGACTCACAAGTCACAATGCTTTGGCTAGAAAAAATCAGACGGGTTTATTTTCTTTATTAAAAAAGAATTTGCATTTTCTAGTTTTGCGTTGGCTTTTTGTGGTTTATTGTTTTGTCTAGACGAGAGGAACCTAAAAAGTATAAAACTATGATCAAAATTTTTAAAAAGTTCATTAAAGATAAAAATAATCCAATACGGTTTATTGGATTATTGTTGTCTTTATTCACAAAAATTTGAGTTTGATTAATAATTTTATACTTTTTAGATTTCCCTTATCGAGACAAACTAATAAACCACAAAAAACCGATGAAAAACTAACAACGCAATTTTTTTTGAATAAAGACAAAAAACTAAACCAGTCTTTTTTTTTTTTTATTGCCAAAGCAGAGAGTCTCGTGTAAACATATTTTCATCCTCCGAAACAGTACTGGAAGCGTCTCGGGGCTGCTGACAGCCATTTTTCGGCTCCAGGCGATATTTTTCAACTTTTTCTCAAAAGACCCACAGAGATCGTGAACATATTTTCATGAACAATGATACATACGCTCTCTCCCAACCACTCCCCACCACACATGTGGTGGGACCCACCACATGTGAGAGGTGGAGTGGTGGGAAGTGGTTGGGGAGGGAGTGTATCTATCATTTTTGTATTTTCATTCTCCAAGACATTATTTGAAGTGTCCCAGGGCCCGCCAACAGCCATTTTTCGGCTCTGGGAGGGAATTTTCAACTTTTTCTCAAACGACTAACGGAGGCCTTGTTTGGTTTGGTTTCCAAAAACCGGTTTTCTCAATTATTATTCAATTATTACCCCTATTTTTAAATATTATTTTTATTTTTCTCTCTATCTCTCTCCAATCATTAATACCTAATTTTTAATTATTATACCTATTTCTCCCTCTAATCATTACAAAAACCAAAACTCAAAACCAAACCAAACACAACCGGAGTCTTGTAAACTTTCTTGTTAAACACCAAAAAGTACCGGCCGCCATTTTTTTGGTTCCAAGCGGGATTTTTCAACTTTTTCTCAAAACAACCCATAGAGTCTTATAAACACGTTTTTTTTTTAGTCTCAAAACTGTACCAAAAGCATCTCAGGGCCTGCCGACAATCATTTTTTGGCTCCGAGAAGATTTTTACAACTTTTTCCAACATGATTTCGGTAATCGTTCAAACCCACTTTCACCTTCAAAACCACTATTCTGGAAGTGTCACAGGGCCTCCCGTCAGCCCATTTTGCCCCCCCGGACACGCTTTTTCCCAAAATTTTCCATTTGAGTCTTTATAATCTCCCGTCCGCTATTTTCGGCCCCGAACATACTTTTCCAACTTTCCCCAATGGAGACCTCTGAGTCTTCCAAACATATTCTTATATTTAAAAATGCCTCGCTGGCATTTAAACTTCCCGTCTTATCATTTTTGCCTTGCACACCCCTAGCAAGTTGGTTTTTCCAAAACATTCTGTTTCATATAAAACTTCTCCAAACTTTCGCTCATAAATGTTTTCCCAGCAATCCGAACTACATTTGACCTAATTCTCCCGTCCCGGAGATACATAGGTAGCCTTGAGATGTCTTGCGATCGAGTTTGGTCGTTTTTTTTCCCTTTTTTGTAAAAGCTCTACTTAATAAAGTCGTTAGCGCTTGAGTCCTTAGACCTATTTTTCTCATCAGGTTTGGAAAGGTATAATTGCATGTAGTTTTCAAAGAGGAGCGAGTACCGAAAGGTCGGTGTGGGGTGTTGTGTGAACACCTTCTCCCCCGTAACAATGAATTATGAAACTTTTTATTTTTTATACTTTGCAAACGACAGAACTAAGTCAACTTTTCAAAAGTCGGGTCTTCGGACCCGCGGAATCCTTTTTCAAAATACTTGAATTGTCTTCGGATAATTCAAGGGGTGACTAGGCACACCTAACTTCTATGCCAGGTAGTGACTTTGAATTATTTTCTGAACATATCCCAGATCACAGTTGTGATACCGATTCTAAAAAATTACATCGCTTTTGAAACAACTTGGATCCCTTGACCTGGTTTTCCCACATCCTCCAAAAAGAGGAAACCCCTGCGGTCAAAATCCCACGTTGTTCACGCTTACTAAATTTATGTGCCATGACTTACTCCTATGACTTGATAGTGTTTAGAACTATTGTTGTTTGTTATGTCTTTGCGGTGACTTCATAATCTTTGCTTGAAATATCGATGAGTTGTCTTCCAGGTTTTCGGATGTCATATGGAAAGATTCACAGTGTTTCATAGTTAATCATGAGAATCTTCATGAAATTTTACTCATCTTACTAGGGCCGCCCAGGGTTTAAAAGGCTTGTTGCATGAACTTAGTATTGGGTGCCCTTTCGGAGAGTTCTTGTAATTAATGGAGGAAATTTTCTCTCAATCGTGTGTTAAGTTTGTGTGTTTGATTAATTTGTGATTGTATTGTTTGTGATTCCATGGGGTGCGCACAACATTTTTACCTTCTTTCCATGTAGACAAAATCGAACAACAATATAAACATAACCAAAATATTGGATTATGGAGATAGCTTTCTCTCCCTTCTGTTTTATTGACCAAGATCGAGGATTCGAGTTGTTTATTTAGAGTATTCCGAGAAAAAACACCAGATCTTCCCCTACTTCACAATTGTTTACCTTGTTCGTTTTGGGTTTCAAGACCAGTTTTTTTATTACCTCCTATTTTTAATTATTATCTCTATTTATTCTTCCAATCATTACCCAAAAACCAAACTAAACCAAATTAAGAAGATCGTACGTTGTCATTCCCATCATATTCTTCCTTTTGTCATCCCCATCACCTTCTTCCTTGTCTCGGTTTTAGTAATCTACTCCCTAACATACGCGCGCATACATCTTTCCCAAATGAAGAGAGGGGGGATTCCGCTTGTGTCATGCTTCGATCGAGTTTCACATGTCAAACAATCGGTTCCAAGCCCAGGTAAAATAAAAGGGTCTTGTGTTATGTAGTGCGTAAAAAACTCCTTGAGATCCTTGTGACATTAAATATGAGTAGGAATATGCGAGGTTAATTTCTTGGATACATGGAACACGATTCTTTTGACATAACTCATTAATAGTGACAACGAACTCATTGGCTAACCCCGATTCATTGATACTTAAGGTTCGCATAGTTTCTCCTAAACGATGGAAGGACTGAGTTTTTTTTTTTTTTTTGATAATTGGGTGGTCCGGGCTAAATTGCGCGCACCTCGACTAATTACAGGGTCTATGTACGCTCTGCCACACACATAGACTGGGCAAAGCCAATATCCCATGAGAACCATGAGATCTTGTGTAGGTGGTTCTAAGAAGTTAAGAAGAGTTGAACCCAGGACCTCCTCTTCCTTAAGAGGAGATGGAAGGATTGAGTTACAATCTAGCTTTATTTCTTTCTAGCCCCCTCCAGTGATTGGATCCAAAAAAATGATCGGATCTTTCATTTTGTAGATCTCGTCAAAAAGTATATGCACGCAAAATATCAGTTTGATCAAACTCTGTTAGATGCATGAACGAATTAAACTGAAGGGGACTGGAGGGAAATAAAACTGGATGGGAACTCACTCCATAATGGAACCCATCTTCTTTTTCTCTCTTTTATTTTATATTTTTCTGTTTTCCTCTCCTAAATAATCTTTCTTTTCATTCTCTCTGTAGGAAAACAATACGGAAAGACCTCTAATCGAATAAAATTTCTAGAAACTAACAACAAAAACACGAGATAGTAGAAACTGTAACGAATTGAAAATAACAAACCAAGGTCTATGCTTGACACAGTCTCCTAAAGGTAAATTCGTCTCCACACCACAGGTGTTTAAGAATGTGATTGATGTTCGCTCCCAGGATTCAACGGCTTTGCAATGATCAATCGGTAACACCCAACCGGATTGCTCTGTCGAACGAACTATGTTTGAACTCTCTCTCTAAAAAACTGAATGAATAACTACGGAATGTAAAGCTGATTTCCGGTGTATTAAACTAGAGGTAAGGACAGCCTTTTTATATAAGGAAATAAGAGTAGAGAGGAGCCTCTCTAAATCATGGTAATTAAAGCAATAGTAATTTTGGCCTTTGAATATGGAAAACTGATATTGCAATCAGTGCAATATTCATGTCAAAAAATTAACTCTGTCATAAGGCAGATATTAATCCCATGGGTATTTATTATTTAATCCAGGTTGATACCCAATATTCAATCAGCCGATTTCATAACTGAAATCATAGTTAGTGCAACCATAACGAGTCGGGTTAGTTCCATGCCCACATAGTGTATGCGCTCCCTTCCTCGAAAAATTTGGGTGCCCCAAAGGGTCCAACCCTCAGGTCAATTTTTGGGCCAATATACTCACCGAAGGTTCCGGATTGGTCTGGTTTAGTACTAAACCAAGAACCAAACCACTATTTACAGACTATGAATTTGGAGAATCAAACCAACAAAATTCATAGAATCAAACCAATTCAAACCATTAAAATACGATTCGGCTTCGATTTTGAACCACGGTTCGCTTGAAATTGAGATATCATCTTTATATATATTTTTTTGAAAAGCAAAGAAATGATTTCATTAATCCCAAGGGAGCCAAATATGAAATCAGTACAATAGGAAAAGAAATGCATTGAGAGAGGTTCGGAATCACTCCTACTACTGCAACTCGTAAAAACTTAACCTACCCCTCCGCCTTCCGATTTAAAAATACATCAAGTTGGTAAGATACCAACAACCCACAAGGATCCAAAACTAGACAACACCCTAAAGCTAAACTCCATTGCCGTGTTGACGCCTCCTGAAAATGACTCCACGGGGCCGATGCCACCACTCTCTAATTCCGCCAAACACATAAAACCAATTCCATTAAATAGCCAACATAACTGACCGGCCCGACCTCATTGTTCAAACCAAAGAAAAATCAACTCCCAGTGTTCCCTTGCAAAGAGTCCGACATCCCGTAGACAAATCTTCAATTCCGATCTCCCAATGCCTGTCATCCCAGAACAACATGCATAGAGGCCTGACCCAATTAATCTCACACCGACATGCCAACCATATTCCGTCAACATATACATCACTGCTTATGAAATAACAGAAACGCCGTTACCACCGCCTTTGACACCCAAAACAGCCTCACGATCAAAGACCACCCCTGAAATGTGTAACCCCTTTGCTAGCCACCCCAAATACCAGCCCCAAATCAAACCCGGATTTGAAGTTCTAGGACATTATTTTAATTATGACAGTTAGCAATCAACCTCCTTTATATCCTCAGAAATCATAAAATTGCTCATTACCTCTTCGTCATTGCCCATATAGTCCTCTCCTAAGATCTTTGAGACTGTCCTTGCAGCTTCTTCTTCATTAAGAATGATCCTATTCCTATTTTTGATCCCTTCCGAGGAGATAGAGAGAGCAGCAGCAGCTAAAGTACTCGAAATTTCATAGATAAAATAAACCAAAACTTATATTCAAACTAATTCTATTGAAATAAACGAAACTTACTATCATCAATCAACTAAAGAAGAGTATAGTAGTAATTAGTAAAAGAATAAGGCCATAGAATAGAGTATTGGATTAGGAAAATAGTTACCGAGCAAAAAGATTAGGAAATCAATTGATCACTACCCATGCCGTGACGCGTGAATGTTTCCGGGGGGTGTGCTGATCACAGTCATCTGTAGTTGGCCATGGACGGCTCAAATCACATCTTGTTCAAACAAATCTAAACCGTTCACTGCTGAATAGATCTGAGCCGTCCATGGCTGACCAGAACAGCTGTGATCGGCCTAACATGCATGTTGTCCCCTGCTTGACCAACCGGGTGACTTAAAATAAAGACGCGTCCCAAGCGTAGGACTCTCGACCGATGTAGCATAATATCCGGAAGTACCGGAGTCGAATCCACAGAGACGGACGAACGTGTGCAGGACTCAAAGATGACGGGTTCACAGTTTATCTTGGCTCTTAGGTAGCCACCCCTTGTTCAATGAGATTAATTAACTAAATTAAACTGATTTAACTACTGGACTCTGAATTTAAAAAGGAGAGCACAACCGTGGGCACTACGGTGTCCGCAGCTAGTCTAATTCATATTCACTCGGGCCACAATTATTCAATTAATAGATTTAAAAATATGAAAAATAGTTTCCAACAAATGCACACCACTTGTCACCAATTGCTGCGCTCATTTAGAATTGGCGATGCCCGGGTCTGTTTGCTAGAAAAACTTCCGTATTCAAAAATTGCGCATTAATTAAGATGATTCGGCACCGAGGTGGAACATAAATTAGCCTAGCCACGAGACACCTTCGTCCCGCGGCCGCACTCAATACGACTACTCACTCATCATTAAAAAGACAGCAAGAATAACACGTTTCCTAGATCTAAACATGGAAACAAGAACAATCAGTAGTTATGGTTCAACGAGAATTGAAACTAATCAATTGACAATTAAAAACATTAGCAATACCGGAATCTGCAGGAAAAAACGGAACTGAATCGATCAAAAGTTCTATTGCCGAAGGAAAAATACTAGCCCTAGCCGTCAAACTCCAAGAGATTTGCCAGCAAAAATGAAAATCTAAGTTCTTTTAATGAAAAATCCGAAAAACATAGTTATAGGGTTAGTTCCCCAACCAACAAAACGACGTAGTTTAAAATCCTCAGCCGTAAGCTCTCGGTATCGATACCCATAAAAGGGGTATCTATACCGAACCCTTATCTTCCCTTCTTCCGCATAAGCCGTAGGTATCGATACCTATTTGAGGGGTATCGATACTAAACATTCTGGAACGGTTTGTGCACTTTGAAACCAATTGGTATCGATACGGCTTATGGGGGTATCGATACCGACTCCTAAAGCCAACTTCTTTCAGCATCCAAGCCTCAAACTTCGACTCCCACGTCCAGCTCCACTTCAAACCATGCAACAAGCGCGCCAAAATCCCCCTTTTACCTGGGAAACTCATGCAAACACCAAACACACTACCGTGCACGCATTAAAGAGAAAAATGATCATTAAACCGCACGTCTTACGCGCTAACTCCCCCTATTTAGGCGCTTATATACGGAATATTGCGCGCCTATCACATCCCCCAACTTGAGCGTTGCTAGTCCCTAGTAACGAACGAAACAAAAATAATAAAACAACACAACTACTCAATAAGGGATACGAGGGTTATGCAACCTGTACAGAATCATATGAACAATTCTGAATATCATCCCTTAATTACCCACAACTCGGTCACATGCATGCTCTAACAAAAATTCAAATAATTCCCCTCCTCACAAATTTTGAAATGGAATGCTTCCACGTGACACAATATCACTCGTACTCACCGAAACACTCTACATCCCATGTGAGGCGCCTGGCGAACAACGTGGATTGAACAAAATCACCACATGCCAGTCAAATCAACGCCAAGATATGCAATGAAAGCTCACGAATCAAGATACCACACATTCATAATCCAAATCCAACACATGCATGCAAGAGAGTCAAACGACGTGCATCGGGTCAACTAAGGGCTTTGTCAAGCTTATAATGACCGCGGTTAACAAGGAAAAGGGCAACATGCAAAGAGGATGACGGCCTATAGAAGCTCATGGTCAATCTACCCAGACTGACCGTCACCAACACAGATAAACACAAACAAAAACACAAATATCACATAAAAACAACCAAAGTTTAACATCCTACAGAACAAAATGACACAAATTAAGCTCAACACAACCACCGACCACACACGGTCACACCACCGACATAAACAAATACATAAAACACCATAGTCCCCAATACTGAAAAACACATGAACTGACAAAACATAAACGCAACACCACCCCCAGTCCAGCCATTGTCCAACTCATGCTCAATCATCTCCTTTGTGCTCACATCTCGAATCATAGCCCAACTCCAGCTCAGTTTGCCTCTTAGGGTTCCATAACTTTGGTGAGTTTAGGTTGGGAAGGTTTAGAGGTTAAAGTTTGAATGGAGAAGAAGGAAGAGGGAAGATGAGAATGATGGGGTGGAGAGAGAGAGAGAGAGAGAGTGGGGAAAAATTTGATGGTCCCCCTCAACTTGACTGCGTTTTTTTTCCTCTTTTTTTCTTCTTTTTTTTTCTTTTCTTTCTTCTGGAAAACTTGTAGAAATTCTTAGCAACAGGTCAAAGGATCAGTTGACCGTCTTTTCACCTCTCTCTTATCATGAAGATGGGTTAATTTGGGAGGAAAAAGGAAATGGATTAAGGTTCAGGGGTTCTGTTTTTTTTAAACCAAAGACATGGCACCCAAAAGCAACATTTTAATTCTTTCCAAAACGACGATGCTCCTTGACACAGAGTTGGACCACCAAACTGACACACCAACCAAACACCGGTTTCCTAAGTCTGACACAGGAACTGACATAGATGGGTAAAACAAAGGATCAACGGAACATATTTAGTGGTCTAATCATGCAAAAATGGCCTTGTTTCATCCCCTAAACACGCCATCAACTCACTCACATGCATATGAAACATTTAAATCATTATCTGTGGTACAAACGCCTACTGTTTTATGCGAATGCGGAAATTGAAGAACAATGAAACATGGGATGCTTTAAGGACATACTGTGCACGACGTGGAAACACCTACTCAAACTTGTTTATGGTGTGGAAATTACTCAAACGTGGATGTCAGATATATGCATGTGAACAAGTTAAACAGGCAATCAACGAGACAAGAATCTAGCATGCTCATCTAACTCATACAAACAAGCATAACAAACGTATCCCCAGACTCAAAAATTAACCAAAAAGTTAAAAAATTTAAAAACGACCCCTAACTTCTAGCAACGCTCAAAACTAACCAAACGTGTACAAAGTACACCCCTTCCCCCAACTTGAAAATTGCTCTGCCCTCAGAGCAAGAAGACAAAACAGAAAAAATAGAATATAAGGGAAAGAGATGGACCGACGGATGGCAGCCAACCATCATGACCCCGGCCGATGTACGGGGAATTTGCCACCATTGTCGCTTGTCGGCAACAAAACCGCGCATAGAATCCAACCCTGCAAAACAAAAGACAAGATCCTACTCCCAACTAGGCAACAAATGATGTCAGTACCGCCCGCATGTGAAAGCCGGGCCACAACACAGAAAATAAAGAAAACAAAGACAACCACCAGACATTCACGCAGTCGCACGTGTCATACTTTTCTCCCCATCCCCCAACTTGAATTGAAAAGTGGGTGGCTATACAAGACCAAAATGTGTTTTTTTTTTTTTTTAAAACTGATAAACAAACACGAATATAAAAATTGCCCTTACTAACCGGAGCTGGGCACACGATCCTTCTTTTAATAGCAGCGTGTGAAGCTATGAAAACCCAAGTCAATGATGGGTACCCCTAATACTAGAGGCCGGGTCCACACTCAATGAAGAGCATAGTACGCGTGAGCTACCCGTCAGCAACTTCCTCTCTTGATCCTCCTCAAGGGATGAGGAGATCACAACCGGATAAGTATCATTGCCCTTCAACAAGGCGTATTTAAGCGTGTCCGGGAGAGGCTTCAACTCTGGTTTAGGGGTGTCCAGAGGCTCGAACATTGGGTCATAAAAGACCCCACAAACTTCCTCTACTGAATCCTCAACTTCTAACATATCTAACAGTTTGACCACCTCTGGAGAATCTAAACATGACGCCTCCTCGGCGGTAAGAGCTATCTCCAGAGGATCCTTATATAAAACTGTATCAATGTGCTCCTGAACGAGCGTGTCAACCAAACATAACTCATCGAACTCCTCCTCATCCTCACCCAAGGTACCGACACTATAGACATCCACCTCCATTTTCTCCTCGCCAATAGACAACTGGACCTTGCCAGTTTTGCAATTCATGACAGCATTGGAGGTGGCTAAGAAAGGACGACCTAGGATGATAGGAGTCTTCTCTAAAATCTCAGGATTTAAGCAGGTGTCTAGGACAATAAAATCTGCAGGGAATTGGAACTCACCTACCTGAATCATCACATCTTCTACCACACCCTTGGGTACCCTAACACTCCGGTCTGCCAACTGCAATGTGACAGGAGTAGCTCTCAGATCGCCTAGGCCTAGCCTCAAGTATGCGGAATAAGGGAGCAAATTAACACTCGCTCCCAAGTCTAATAACGCTTTATCAAAAGTCTGCCCTGCGATAGCTATAGGGATGGTGGGACACCCTGGATCCTTGCACTTTGCAGGAATCTCAGTCTCAATAATGGAGCTCACTACCTCGGTCAGAACCACATTGTTCTGACTCTTGCGCTTTGGTGTGCAGAGGTCCTTCAGAACCTTCGCACACTGGGGAAAAGACTCAATTGCTTCCATCAAAGTGATAGGGAATTGCACCCTCTTAAAAAGTTCGAGCATCTTATGGTTCATGCTCTGCTTAGGTTTCACCGCCAGCCTTTGTGGAAATGGAGCTAATGGCATCGCTGGCGGCGTTTGAGTCTTGGGGGCCGCATCAGCAGGCACCACCACCTCAGGTGACTTCTCAACACTCTCAGGAGTTGCGCGTGGTGCATCAACCGGCTCCGGGGGTGGAGCTGGTTTCTGCTTTGGCGGGATGGACTTGTCAATCTCCTTCCCATTTCTAAGAATGGTGACCGACTTGGCCTCCTCGTGATTCTGACCCTGAATATTCGGACCTGAAGAATTTCCCAAGTAATGGGCCCCCGCTGTACTACCCTGGGCTGGGAACTTTCCCTTCTCCTGTTGCATTTGAAAATAATCGCAGTGAGTTGGGACATCTGGGTGGTAAGGGCTCCTATTTGCTGCCTTGTCTCAGTCTGAAATGTCATCTGAGACCGCATCATGGAGTTGACATTATCCTCTAGCTTATGGTCACGTGCAGTCATCTATGAATCACCTGGGGGAGGACCACGAGTGGATGGGCCTCCCCCCCTGCCTTGCTGTGGCTGGTAATTGTAAGGAATGACTTGGCCCTGCGGAGGCCTGTGTGCTTGGGACTGATGAAACTGTTGCGGCGGAGGCGGCGCAAGGAGTTGCGCTTGACCTCCACCTGCGGGTCTAGGGTCTGACCACCAGTCTTTGGGGTGATCTCTCCATCCCGGGTTATACGTATTTGAGTATGGGTCCCAATTCCTCACAGCATTTACCTCTTCCTGATTATTCTGACCCGCTCCCTTAGCAGCTAAAAATCCGGGGCATGCAGTTGCAATGTGCCCCTTACACTCACACCACACACAGACTTCCTCTATACTGACCTCATGCACTGGACGAGTCTGCCTAACTTCTAATTCCTCTAGCCTCTGCGCCATCTTTTCAACCTGGGCCTGGAGTCGCTGGTCACGTATGGTAACGGGGATAACATTGGACCCAGAAAGTCCGGACCGATCAAAATCAGAGGGTTCTAACGCCCTCTGCCTATCTGCTAGATCATCCAGAAAATCCTAACCCTCATCCGCAGTTTTGGACAATAAGTCGTCCCCTTTACACGAATACTCTATGTGCTGGATTGTCTCAGCGTTGAGACCCAGGTGAAAGAATTCGACCAACTGTATCTTCTCAAAACCAGGGTGTGGCATTCTTAGGAGCAAATCTTTGAAACGCTCCCATGCCTTCACAAAAGACTCTCCCCTTTCTTGCCTAAAGCCTTGGATTTGACGCCTTAAACTATTAGTTTTAGCCTCAGAAAAATATTTTCTGTAAAACGCGTCACGCACATGCGCCCATGTGGTGAAGGACTGAGGCTTTTGCATTCTGAACCATCTAAGTGCGCCATCTTTTAAAGTTGCCTCAAACAGCTTGAGGCAGGCATTGTCGTATTGGGTAGTAGAAGCCAGGTTGCGCACTAACCCCTCAAACGTCCGCACATGTTCGTACGGATCATCAGACTCTCTCCCATAAAAGTTAGGGAGGCTATTCAGGACACCAGGTTTTACAGTGAAGGCATTGCGTGCCTCCTGTGTCTCTCGAGGAAACACAATCGGCCCGGGAGGAGTGGTCCTCTCGGTATTCAAGTGCTGCCTCAACGACGGTTGTTGAATTACCTGCTGGTCTCCCATTTCAAAAGATTCTGGTTCGGAAACTGACTCTGACTCTGACTGATAAAGCGGATTATTGAAATCAACTGACTCGACAGGTAAATCTATGTAGAGTCCACTAATGGGAATGGACTCCAACCGACTCTCTACTGACTCTGACGAAGAATTTGAAAACTCTGACTGACTCGACCTGTTCTCTATTCTAACCAAGCGATTAGTACGATCACGGTAATAGAGAGGATCAGGCTTACGTACAACTTGCTTATCTCTACCTATGATGACTCGACTAAAATTTAACAAACACTAAACTAACACCGTTTGAACACACGTCACCGTCCCCGGCAATGGCGCCAAAAATGCTTGACCGTTCGGGTGATTAATAATTAACTAGAATTTTGTCCCAAGCGTAGGACTATTGACCGGTGTAGCACAATAAATCCGGAAGTACCGGAGTCGAACCACAGAGACGGTCTACGGTGCTTGACTCAAACAATGTCGGCTCTACGTTTGTAATTGGCTCTCAGGTAGCCACCCCTTGCTCAAATGGTTTAATTAACTAAATTAAACTGATTTAACTACTGGACTCTGAATTTAAAAAGGAGAGCACAGCCGTGGGCACTACGGTGTCCGCAGCTAGTCTAATTCACATTCACTCGGGCCACAATTATTCAATTAATAGATTTAAAAATATGAAAAATAGTTTCCAACAAATGCACACCACTTGTCACCAATTCCTGCGCGCATTTAGAATTGGCGATGCCCGGGTCTGTTTGCTAGAAAAACTTCCGTATTCAAAAATTGCGCATTAATTAAGATGATTCGGCACCGAGGTGGAACATAAATTAGCCTAGCCACGAGACACCTTCGTCCCGCGGCCGCACTCAATACGACTACTCACTCATCATTAAAAAGACAGCAAGAATACCACGTTTCCTAGATCTAAACATGGAAACAAGAACAATCAGTAGTTATGGTTCAACGAGAATTGAAACTAATCAATTGACAATTAAAAACATTAGCAATACCGGAATCTGCAGGAAAAAACGGAACTGAATCGATCAAAAGTTCTGTTGCCGAAGGAAAAATACTAGCCCTAGCCGTCAAACTCCAAGAGATTTGCCAGCAAAAATGAAAATCTAAGTTCTTTTAATGAAAAATCCGAAAAACATAGTTATAGGGTTAATTCCCCAACCAACAAAACGACGTAGTTTAAAATCCTCAGCCGTAAGCTCTCGGTATCGATACCCATAAGAGGGGTATCGATACCGAACCCTTATCTTCCCTTCTTCCGCATAAGCCGTAGGTATCGATACCTATTTGAGGGGTATCGATACTAAACATTCTGGAACGGTTTGTGCACTTTGAAACCAATTGGTATCGATACGGCCTATGGGGGTATCGATACCGACTCCTAAAGCCAACCTCTTTCAGCATCCAAGCCTCAAACTTCGACTCCCACGTCCAGCTCCACTTCAAACCATGCAACAAGCGCGCCAAAATCCCCCTTTTACCTGGGAAACTCATGCAAACACCAAACACACTACCGTGCACGCATTAAAGAGAAAAATGATCATTAAACCGCACGTCTAACGCGCTAACTCCCCCTATTTAGGCGCTTATATATGGAATATTGCGCGCCTATCATCCCCGAAGGGACTCCCCCCGCTAAATTGTAGGAATAAGTTATCATATATAAAAGTTTGGGAAATTAATATTGGAAGTGAAGGAATATTGTAGTGAAATGGAACGTTAGATTAGAAAATTAATAGACTATTAAAAAAAGTTTATTCAATGTATCTAATACACAAATATTACAGTTTGGATCGGTTTGGAACTGAAACCATTGATGTAAATTGAGAGACCAAACCATTAAACATAATTTCTAATTTTTTAAAACCGGAACGAAAACCACTTAACTAAAAAACTAAACCAAACCAATCGGTTTGGACTGGACTCATGACTTGACGGTTATTTTGCTCATCCCTACTTTAAACCAATGTGGGACTGAGTGCCTTTGCACCTTCTCAACGTACCCACTTTGAGAGACAATTTCTCATTCATTTTTAACTCCTAATTTAAGAGTTAAAACTCATGAAATTATTAGGAAAAATTCCAATTCCCAACACCTTCTAGTTGGTTTCCTTAATGGACTCCTGGATCATCTTGATGTTGGCACCCCCAACTTGTTTCTTTCTTTATTCGGCTGGCATTGGTGGTTAAGCTGGCAGATTCGTGGGTTACACCTTGCCATTACTGGAAACACCTTGCCATTACTGGAAACAAATTTCACTAGGCCTAACCAATGACAGTTAAAAGAGACTATTTTTATATTCTTGATATGTTGAAGTTAGTAAATGGAATGATAATGCTAATTAAAGAATAAAAAATGCTAAAGTTTCAAGAAACCAAACAAATTCCACTTAGCCAAAGCTTTTCTGGTTCTCTTCCAAAGGATTCTCCTAGAACCACCTTGTACGAATATAGATTAAAATACTTCTTCTATCCCAAATTCTTTGTCCTGTTCGGATTCCAATATAATTTTCAACTGTCAATCTACAATTTTTTTAGAGATTTTAAAAAAACTTTGTGTAGTAGAAGTAATTAAAATCTATCAAATAAGATTCATGTTCACATAAAATACGTGATAGATTGGAAGATATGAACAGTTAAAAAAGTATGTTGAAATCTGACAGGACCAACAATAAGGGACGGAGGGGTACAAGAAATGATTGTATCACAAAGAATTCTTGCTTTTCTGCCAGATTTCGCTTTCTGTCTGATTGATCAATGTTAGTAGAGTCTCCACTGGTGGTTTCCCCCCAATCTTTATCACTTATCAGAAATGTTAATTTAGATTAGGAGGTAGTGGAGGTTTTTATTAGGCATTTGTTGGTAATGCTTTTGGCAAAGTTTTATGTTTTTTTTAGTAAGTAATGCTTTTAGCAAAGTTGTGTTCAATTATTGGCGTTAACGGAAGGATTAATTAGGGAGATCTTGTGGAGGAAGGTTGTCCACGCAGTTTTTTTTTTTTTTGTATTTATTACTCAGGATTTTATTCGGGAAAAAGTCTAATCCGATTTTAATGTCTCATTAGCCATGGGTTCCAATTTATTTGGATAATCCACGGAGCAACATAGAACCACAGGTTGTGTTTGGTTTGGGTTTTGGTTTTGGTTTTTGGTAATGATTGGAGGGAGAAATAGGAATAATAATTAAAAATAGGGATTAATGAATAGAGAGAGATAGAGAGAAAAATGAGAATAATATTTGAAAATATGGGTAATATTTAGATAATAATTGAAAAAACTGGGTCTTGAAACCCAAAACGAACAAGGCTACAACATGCAATGGATTGTATTATTGGATCATGGGTGGATATTTCTTGAGGTACTTTTTCTACAATTGTCCATCCTTTTCTTTTCCAGAATGGGCAGAAAGTAATGGTTATTGAATGAAGGTTTTTTTTAATATAGGGTGGAGGATGCCGGTAGCTCATTAGTGAGATGCTCTGGACTATAAATGAAGGAAGCATAGTAATGAACACAGAAATTGATTTGGGTCTCTAAGCTTGTTGGCCCCCTGATACCTTTTGGTTTTGATTTTGGGACATGGTTCTCAGGCAAAAATGTCTCTGTAGCTCCTCGATTCTTGGAGGTTTAAGGGGGTCATTGTTTAGTGGTATTCTGAGAGTAGCCACTTTGTGCATATTACCAAAGGTGATGTCAGTCTTCAATCATCCCCGCCCATACCCCCAATGATTGGAGACTAGCTGAGTTATGTTATTGTTGTTGTTGTCGAGGAGGATGCTTGATCATGATGAAATTAATGAGCTGAGCAGTTGCATTTTACATTTTTTTTTTGAACAGTGAAAAAAAATACATTTATCCCAATTGAGCCAAATATAAAATCAGTACAAAAAAAAAAGAAATGTATTGAGAGAGATTCGAAGAAACTTCGATTACTGCAACTTGCAAATGCTAATCTTACCTTCAAGCCATTCAATTTTTTAAAAACAAAGCAACAAAAGGAGGAAAAAAAAAAACATTATTGACAAGGTGACAACAAAATGGAGTTCCCAATTGCATTTTAGATGTAATGAGAATCTTTGTAATTTGTGGATACAGATGTTGGGATTTTTTTGTTTTTTATGCGGATGATGCAATGCATGACACTTTCAGTTGAGGTGTGGGGCACTCTGGACTTAAAAATAGAACGACAGATTTGTGGGGATATTGGAATTTTGAAAAACCAACCAACTGGAGCAGTCTGAAACGAACAATACTTTTAAGTGGGGACTTCTTTTTGGTTAATTATATGGATATGCATATGCATATGCATATGCATACGGGCTACTCTAGATAGTCATATAGTATATGTCAAGATACCCGACCGCACTTATATGGGAACCACATACTAGGGTCTAAGAGTAAGAGTATATTTAGTCTCACCACACAAGTGCAAAGATTTTATTGAGCTCAACCAAAAGAAAAACATAAGTAGAGGGATAAATTTGTTTTTTTATCCCGAATTAAAAAAAAAAAAAGATAGCTAAACAATCAAACCAATACAATCAAAATTATACAACCAAAACTATAAGAAGCATATAATTCTATCAGACACACTCTACCTAGCACAAAGATAAATTTGTTTTTTTTTATGGAAGCTTTTAAATTCATTCTGGAGTTTAGGAAGGCCTGGCATCAGAGTGAATTTGCGAAGATACACTTGGTCATGAGATGATAGCTTCCCCTGGAACAATCTAGAGTTTCTCTTCGTCCATAAACCATAGACAGCAACAGCCAAAGAAGCTCTTAGATAGATACACCATAGACCCTTCCAAGGCATTGGAGCAAAAACAATTGAAGGTAGAACACTGGTATCGGTATCCTATGAACATGTTTAGGAAAAGGGCAAGCAAAAAAGAGACAAC